>JAEIGR010000001.1:4852500-7252500 GCA_018904305.1 Scaptomyza montana
GACTCTTATTTTATATACAGATATTCTAATATGAACCCTAACACTAACATCAGTCCTTTTGCCTGCAGAGTATTATTAAATCAAATAGCGTCAGTAATGGCCTTTGTTTTAGCCAAGTGTATCCTATACAAAGGGGTCTGGGTCGCGATAGACTGTCGGACCGACTGACTGACTGACTGGCTCTGGCCGCTATGAATGCCTGGCTGCTGCACATAAATTGATTATGCACGAAATTTTATTAAATAATTTTACACTTTGTTGCACATCAAACTGAAAGCGTACAAAATGCCATAAGAGCTCAGGGCGTGGGTGAGAATGGGGCATGGGGTGCAAGCTGAAGGCTGCAGAGAGCGGGGTAATTGGGACAGGGGTGGGTACGCGATGCGACAGTGAAACTTGGGTTCTGGGGGACAGCTAGTCTACTCTGGTTGAGTCAATGATCATTGCTTTTGGGCTGGGTTTGTATTTGGCTTTGGTCTTATATGGCACTGGCACTCGCCCCATGCGCGCCATGCGCCCCATGCACCACATGCTCTCAGTTTTCCGAGCGCTCGGCTCTCGAGCAAAGTGCAAAACTAATTATCACAATTGTGTGCAGTCAGGAAATGAAGAAAGACAGCAGCGGAAGCCACCAAGGTGGGTTGCCTCATGGGGTGGTCGGCTTGTGTCACAGATTGAGACTAAGGGGCATGTAGGCAGAGCCATGGGTTCGGCCTGTTCTATCCTGTCCTATGCTGGGTTGGTCCGATTATGGCTGCACTCTATTGCACATAGTCAAGCAAATAACCCAATTAGTGTTGATTAATCTCAATTGAAATGCTTACGGTCAGGCTATCCATATGAATAAGTGAGAAGGTGCTTTTCTATCACAAGTTCAGGGTCAAGTATTAGTCAACAAACTGTGATTCTTCCTATAAATGATGTTTACGCAATCATTTAAGTTTGTTTACTTCTTAACAAGTATGTCACGATATAATGTAACAGCTTGAAGGTTACGTCGTCAACCTCATAAGTATGTACATACTCATATTATCATTTTGGACTCGTTGATCTGTTAAGTTTGACTATCTGCCAACTGCAGGAATTTTTTATATCTGATTACACTAAATTCATATTGGTTTATTTATTATTTTGATAACGAAACTTATTTGCCTTAAATGTTATTGGACTTGTAAAATGTGGAATGACACTTTTTCTCATGTTTTATATGCTAACAATATCCTTATCTGAAGTTTTTTCTATGATTCTCCTAAATGAACCAAACTATTGGGAGAGTCATTTGCAATTTATGGTTTTGGAAAAAACTTATTTAAAATTTTGTATTTGCGGTTTAAACATATTGTAATTAGGTTTTTGGTACCGTTTTCTTTTTTGCAGCCATTTAACTCAATCATCTGGTTGGCTGCCGGCCATCGAGGATTGGAGCAAACATGAAGAACTCTCGTATGGTTGGGAGCGTGCCATAGATTCCAAGGGACGGTCCTACTTTATCAAGTGAGTAGTCCATTTTAACTAACGTCAAGACATAACTCCAATTCCTTACTCAATTCCAGTCATTTGAATAAGACGACCACATACGAACCACCGGAATGTATACGCTGGGATGAGCATCCGCCGGAGCCGCGTCTTGTGCAGCTGCAGCGCAGTGCCAGTTTGGGCTTTGGCTTTGTGGCAGGCAGCGAGCGTCCAGTGATTGTGCGCTTTGTTACCGAAGGTGGCCCCAGCATTGGCAAACTGCAACCAGGCGATCAGATATGGGCAGTTAATGGCGAGGATGTTAAGGATGCGCCACGTGACCATGTCATTCAACTGGTGCGCGCCTGTGATACGCAGGTGTCGTTGCTCGTCTGCCAGCCGATGGCTCACTGCATCATGCCCGGTCGAAAATCCACTCTGCTCTCAGCCGGCAAACGGGCCAAGCTACGAACACGTCCCAGTCGAGTGCGTTTCGCGGAGAGTGTGTGCGTCAATGGAGCGCCACTGTTTCCGGTAAGTGCAGAAATAAAAATTATGGAATAAAGGAACACTAAAGTGCGTCAAAATATCTTTAAAATTAGTATAACCGAACCTTAATTAACTAATAGTCAATATGTAATCTTGTTTATTCCTCGCTTTGTAGCCATCAGCTTTTTCGCTGGGTGACATTTGTGTGCCGCCCATGGCAAATGTGC
Source organism: Scaptomyza montana (assembly GCA_018904305.1). Lineage (NCBI taxonomy): Eukaryota > Metazoa > Arthropoda > Insecta > Diptera > Drosophilidae > Scaptomyza > Scaptomyza montana. Next base: position 4,854,672 of record JAEIGR010000001.1, read on the forward strand.
TCAAGGTATTTCTGGAGAACGGTCAGACCAAGTCGTTCAAGTATGATGCGACAACAACCGTGCAGGATGTGGTTAGCTCGTTGCTGGACAAGCTCTGCCTGTGCTGTGGTGAACTCTTTAGTTTGGTATTGGAGCATGTCAAGAGTCTTAAACGCAACAAGCTAACATTACTCGATCCGCAAGAGTCACTGGCACGCGTAAGCTAAAATTCAAATTCATATTTTGTACCGCATGTATTAATGTTTATTGAGTTCGATATAGATTGCTGCTCGTCCAGGAGCTCATAAGCTGCGCTGCCTGTTTCGCATCACATTTGTGCCAATTTCAGCAGCTGAGCTGGCACAGCGAGATCTTCAAGCTCTGGACTATCTGTATATGCAGTGTTGCAACGATGTCAACCAGGAGCGTTTTGCACCGGAACTGCAGCCAGAGCTGGCATTACGTCTAGCTGCTTTGCATATGCATCAGCATGCTCTGGCAAATAATTTTTCGCCCGCCAAGCTAACAGTCAAGCAGGTCGAGTAAGTAACCAAGTCATCAATTAAATCTCTTAAACCATATTAAGTTTTCATTTGTTCTTTTATAGACGTGAATTTGGCCTCGAACGCTTCGTGCCCGTCACTCTTTTTGAGGGCATGAAACGCAAAGAGCTGCGTCGGCTTATTTCACACTTTTTGAAGCTCAATGCAGAGATGACAGGATCGTCTAGCAAGGTTTTAACCCAGCTTCAGGTGAGATTCACAAAACAAAAATCGATAAGTCGATGGTGTTTAAACAGAGAACTAAAAGCTCACAGTTCCTCAACATAGGTTTTCCACTTAAAGCAAAACATAATTAAAGTTAGTAAGTATTAGCGAGAGAATGAAAGCATTTGGTCTAAATTTGAACTTCCCAACACCTTACATATATTTTTTTTCTTAAAAGATTCATTTTTATCATTTCAACTCAGTAAAATTTTCGGGTAATGTGTTACATGCATACATTACAATAAACACACTTATCTTTAGGTGACACACCTTTAAACTTTGCAACTTTCTCTTTTTCTTGCAGGCGAAACTCCATTATCTAGATATAATTGCTAGTTTACCAAGCTACGGCGCCAAATGTTTCAGCACAAACCAAAGAGAGGGCATGGAACGCGTTCTGCTCATCAGTCCACGCTTCGGTCTAAGTCAGATATCGAGTGCTCGCAATTCGGTGGTGAGTAGATTATAAATCTTTCAGCCTTTCGAAGTCTTAAGTTTGCCTTTGACTTTCCAAACAGCCACAGCCCATATCGGCCATAGAGGATTTTACGCATGTGGTTGTTCATCGCGAGGATGATATCACCTGCAGCGTAACAATTTACATGCTAGGCGATCGAGCTGTTAAGTTCATCATGGAGGAACGTGATGGTTGCGAATTTAGTCTGGTACTAAGCGGTTACTATCGACTGTTGACAGGTATTTAACCAGAACTAAATCCCAAAAGCATTAAAAAATAAACAAAAAATTAAGAAAAATGCAATTACATGCCTGATTGATACGTACGAAACTTAATTATTAAAAATAGTTATTAATAAAATAAGCAATTCGTTTTCATCCCAGGCAACATATTAAATATCCTGCGTGAACGTGAACCGCATGAGGAGGATAATGCGCCTTCGTTTTTGTCACAGCACACCGTTCTACCCGCTAGCTGGAGCTATCTGTTGCCGTTCCATACGCGAGCACATAGTGTAAACTTTTTGATAACGCCGCCATATCATCCAATGCCGCATAAGGCAGTGCTATCACAGCCACAACCTGTGCAGCAAGTATCTGCACAACAGCAGCAGTCGTTGCCCTATGCAACAGATCTGGATCTGCACAGTGTGATGGCCACCGAGCTGCTGGAGGAGGCAGCCAAGGATTCCGGGCTAAGTGACAGCAGTGGCAGTAACTATTGCAGTGAGGGACGCAGTCAAATGGCCGTGGAGACCAAAAATGAGCAGGTGTTGCGTCGTGTGCAGGAACTGCAGCAGCTTGTCCAATGTTCCGAACAGTATCTCAACGAGCAGGAGCAGGAATTGCAGCATTTACACATGCAACAACAACAACAGCATCAGCAGCAACAGTTGCAACAACAGCAGTTGGGTCATGGTGTGGCCATGTTGGAATTTGACAGTGATTGCGATAGTTTAAACAGCAGCAAAGTATCCTCAACGGAGGAGTCTAACATGAACCACACAAGCGGAACAGGCACAAGCTCACTGAAGCACAGTGATTCCCTGACTCTGCTGGCGGAGACAATTAGTCATGAGTTGAGCGGAATTACTCAAGGATTAAATGCCATACCCGAACCGGTGTCTGCCTCAGCGCCGCCCACACCCGCCACGCCCAAACGCAAGCCCAGCTTATGCTCAACATCCAGTCCACGACCGCAACGCAGGCTCAATGGCTTCAGTCAGCTGCTCAGCGATCTGCAGGCACTAGGCACAGATTTTTCACAGAGCGAAAGTGATTCCGAATCTGTAGCATCCCCGGCACAGTCTCCCACAACACGACGACCACAACAGCTGATCCAGCCAACTGGCATTAAACAGCAGTTGGCGCAGCGCAGCAGCTTTGGACTGCACAGTCCCGATGGCACCCACTTTGGTGCCGAGACCAAGGATTACAATTTGCGCGAGTATCTGCAGCAGCTCAAGGAGATCAGTAATGTGCCAGCTGCCGCTGATCCGGATGTGGCTGCACGCCAGCTCTCCGAGATCTATGGCTTTGAGGTGCGTGAGGATACGTTCATTGAGACGGATACGGATTTGATTGATTTGCGTGCCATACCGCCACCACAGACGCCCGATGAGCTGGACTCACTGTCACTGCTGAATGCGGCGCCGCCGAAGGGTTTCGAGGGTCGTGCCGAGGAGCTGGATAGTTTTCTGCAGCAGATGTTGGTGGCGCCACCTACACAGAAGGCAACACCCGCAAAGGAGCTAACTCCAGAGGAGATTATGTCATTTATAATTCCTCCACCACCAAATCTGGAGTCGCAGCCGGCGGAAACAGAATGCCTGTACAGCAACTCGGTTCAGGCCAAACGAGAGTTTTTCCAAGCTGTCGCCAATGGCAATAATCACAAACATACCGGTAACAACAACAACAACAGCAACAATAACAACAGTAAGGATACAACATCCCATGTCATTGAGTATCCCACTGTGGAGCGCAAAAGCAAATTCAGTTGCTGTCCCACATCCCACAAAAAAGAGGATGTCACACAACCAATGGAGCAACAACCATTACAACCGCCACCACGCACTACCGCCATGGAGCAAGCGACACCACCGCCGGTACGTCCACCTAAAAGCGCTGAGCTCCTCCAACGCTATTCACCCAAGAAGCAGATGCGGATCACCGGTGTGATTAGTAGTGTGCCATTGCGTGAATTGTGTCCGCCACAGCTACCACCACGCATCAGTCCGACAGCACTCTCGGAGCCCGCAACGCCACTGACCATCACATCTGGAGCGGTGAGTGCGCCCAAGAAACCCCCGCTGCCGCCCATTGCCAGTCGCCCCAGTCGTCCTCATATCAATGGCACGCCCATGCCCATGCCCTCACCCGCCAGCATAACAACAACTGCAACAACAACCAAACCAGCACCAGTAACAGCATCAATTCCACCAATACCGGCAACCATCCGCCTACCCAATGCGCATTCCAATGGCCAGCCGTCGCTGCCTAAAAAACCACAACAATTGCACGGCGAAAAGCTCTTCATTAAGAACGGTCATCTCATCGATGGTGAGGCGCTGCTGGCCAAAACGGATGTGGCCATGACCGGACTGCTAATCAAGCTGGATCAGGTAGCAGCCCAATGCTCGGCTGCTCAATCAGCTGGAGGCGGCACCAGCATCGATGAGGACAAATTCCAAAGGGCACGCAATGAGCTCACAGAGCAGACTCTCGCTCTGGTCACGGCCAGCAAATTCCTAGTTGCCTCCATGTCGGACATGACACTGATAACGCTGCCCGATCATCTGACCTCTTGTTTGACGGCCATTCGTCGGATAACAGAACTGGCACAGGATATGACACGACACACATCGGCTCCGTTGCAGACTAGAAATATTGTGCTCAAAGTGCACGATGTGGCAAGTAGTTTCCGGGAGCTGGTTGGCGTGCAAATAGGACCGATTGGTGCTGGCCAATTGGCATTGCAGGCTGAATGTTTGGCCAATGTTCTGGCCACATTGTTGCGCAGTCTGCGCGTCTTCTCACCCTAAAAACAGCGAATGTTATCCAAACCCAACCGTAACTACAAGAAAATCCAACACCACGACCACGACATATCTACTCAACTATTCTAATACATTAAATCGATTAAATAGCTAATTATCTTATATAGTACTATACAATATACATAAATAATCATACCAATATCTGCAACTATTTTACAGGTAAAAGGCAACGTCAGAGAATCGTTGGTCTGAATCTTAGGCTAGCTATTGATAAAAAATTAAAACAACTCTAACGGATACTCAATCATTAATCTTTGTCGTGTTCGGATGTATCAGTTATATACAAATATACAACCAAAGCCAACTTTTAAGCTTCAATTCTTAATTTAACAACATTTGAATCCTATAAGTGACTTAGGAGGTGTCATATTATTGTAATGAATCAACTTATAGCTTTTGATAATCTAATTTATAAGTTTAGACAAAAATGTGAAAAGCTAATTTCTAAAAGTTGGGGTACATAGTCGACATCTGAACACGATCTTTAAAATTCATAAAACTTATAAGCTAAATAATGCTTTACTATTATAGTTAACCTTTTCATCTAAACTGCATGCAACTTACACGAATTTCTATGTAATCTCCTTATGAATAATATATATTCCTCTAAAACTCGATACTTTTAAAACTATCTATCTCTCCTCCTCACTATCTCTCTCTCTTTCTTATTGTTAGTAACGATAAACCGATTTATGTATATGTAACATCATGACTTGAGTGTAGACCAATTTATAAATGTATATCTAATAACGGAATAACAACATTTTAAAAAACATTCTATATGTTTATTATTAAATTACGGCATTCGTATATTTTCTTATGTACATATATACACACATACATATACATGTTTATATACATATGTATATATTAATAAATACATTTCATATGGATACATAAATACATGCATATATAATATACAAATATCAAACATAAAGAAACAAAAAATTGACCAAACAATAATCAAAATTTTAACTTGTGATATAAAAAAAAATGAATTAGTGAAAGTCCAATTGCTTTGTATATGTTGAAACACATTTTTTTACAATAATACTTTGTTAATACTTCATCATAATTTTTGTTATTGTTTATGTCATTTTTTGTTGTAGACTCCTTAATTGAAGTACAAGAACGCGCACTAAGTTGTAGCTTTAACTAATCTATAATCATATATTGTTTATTATTAAAGCAATATAAATTATTAATCATATAGAACAATATATCAAAACATTAAGTAGTGCTAATCCAAACTAAAATGGGGTTTGTTTCTAATTTGTTTTCAATTTTGTTAAAAACATATAATATACTTAAACGTTTTGCATAAGAAATACGTACGCATATACAAATATATAGAAAAAAGTAAAAGTACATATTAAGTATACATATTAAAAAAAAATGTACAATGTAAAACATATAACTGTTTATTTATATCATACAAAATTAAAACATATAAAATAAATTCAATAAATATACCAAAGGCATAAATCTGCAATTACTTAAAGTTACGAAGTTATAGGACCTCACCAGCGACCCACCCAACAAGTCAGTAAAGGTTTTTATGAAATAATATGACCTGAGGGAAATATATGTATAATAAAGTTCCAAAGATACAGGACGTATTGACTAGTTATTGATAGCCCAGACTAACGCAGACAAAATGTACCAGCCGATGTTTGTTATATCTTTTTTAAAACGTCCCTATCTTTTAAAAGAAGAGACCAATAAGATTGTTTTAAAAACATATGTAAATAGGCATTCGAGCCAACAAGTAGTAACCTCCCTATTATTATTTACGCTAAAAATGGCAAAATACATACAACAATCTCTATAGAGATGCTGCAGTTTGATTATTTTTTCGAATCAATAACACAGCCCCATAAATTTAAATTATCTAATGTCCCGTGAAGAAGACTAACTAGTTACATTTTTTGGAATATAAGGGAGCAGAATCCGAATCTGAAGACAAAACCAAATATTTTTCACAATGTGACCAAATATAATGAGTAAATTACTGCTAAAGACCTGTGGGGGATCTTCCCTCCCTAGCTAACGCCCCAACACTCCTGACAATACAGATTGGAAATGCATACACCTTCCACAGTTTTTTGTTTGTAACTAAGTGCTTTTACTTAATACGAACCTGAACACGGATCATATTTAAGCCAACTCGCTAAATATACAAAGCATATTGTTCCGTGCTTCAGTTAATTTAAGTCTACGATATATTGGACGTTTCTTAACCGATCTTGATGCATATATTATAGATAGTAGATAAGCAGAAAATGAAAAAAATTATTTGCCATGTCTTGAACCATTTTGCAAATGTATATACGCTTTTCGATTACAATATATGCTATTTCTAGCCATCAATAAGCCAACCTGCTCAAGGCATATTTAAATATGCCTTGAACCTGCCATCATCTTTAGAAACGAAGAGTAGCTGCAACAATTGAGATCAATCAGCTGTTTGTATCGATGAATGTGCAATGCTCGAATATGTGGCTTTCTTTTTTTTTACACGTAAAGTTAATAAATTAGTATCGATATTTATCGATCATCGCTAATTCTTACATCCCAGACAGTTCGGCGTCAGTCTTCACTTTGGCAGCAGACAGTGCGACGACGTTAAGTCTACGGGTGTAAAGCAAAGAGTACAGAACAGACAGCTTGGTGGCAGAAGTGAACATTTTTGTTGATTTTGGCGCAATATATATATAAGTATTATAATATGAATTTCAATATGGCAAACGCTGAAGATCAGCAGCTTGACACTAATATGCAGCTAATAAACTATGATTTGTGCTCAATGCTCGATAATGAAGAGCTGAGTGCCGCGCAGCACTCTGGTTTCAGTGATATCAACGTTCTGAAAGAGCTAAACCACAAAATAAACGACTTGACCTTAGGCTCAAACACTCCACAATTAGAGTTTCATGGTCATGGTTGCAGCCAATCTGTGGACATGTCGATGCGTTTGCTCGAGTTTAACGATGGCTGCGCCAAGAAGAAATCAGCTGGCAGCAAGAATAATTTATTTACGCGCCAAAAGCAAAATCAACTGCAGAAAGAGAACATAAGGAACAACGAAGAATGTGGCGCGTTTGCCACTGAGAAAGTGAGCGCAATTAATTTGCACGGCGACTGGTAAGTGTTGCCACACATATAGTTATGTATGTATGTATGTATATGTATATGTACTTAATAAATAAACGGGAGCGGCACCGTTACGTTCACTCGTATTTGTACGTAAGCAGATAGAAGTTGTTAGTGTGTTGAGCAGATCAATCGTGAATTTAACAGCTGATTATTATTGTCATAAACAACAAATAAAACAGACAAGAATTTAAAAGTATTTGCTTAAACAAATATAAAACTTGTGAACAATAAATTATAAAAAAATAAAAGTATATTATACAAAAAAAAAAAAAAAACACATTAAAGATAGTTTGCAAGTTAGAGCAGCGATCATTCGCTAAAATAAGCAAGAACGACTTAACGTAGCATTTGACATAAAGCGCCGTTGAGAACAGCTTTTGAAAGATCTGTTTTACATGATTTCTGCCTATATGTATGATTTTAATATTTTTACAAATGCAACTACATTTAAAGATCAATAATTGTTTATAATTAAATCTTATATTAATTAATAACTTGATCTTACAGTATCGAACGTAATCCGATGCGACGTTTATTGACGATCTTTAAGTCACTGCATGAGCATATTATCGCCGAATTGCCAAGTTACCAATTAAATTCGGTGCCATCGGATTATATATACGATTTGCCAAAAAAAAGTTCAATGCCACCCGGCTGCAATATTCGCCACCAAGTGCATGTGCTGTGCACCAAGCTGGAGCGCTTTCTTGCACGCTTGCGTCGCACTTTGGAGAGCAATCGCAACTTTGACTACAACCGATATACCGAGTGCGATGGATTACTCAATAAAGTTAACAAAGGCTTAGTTGATCTCAAAACGTTCACTAGCTTGGAGCTGCGTCAACGAGCTATGCAGTTTATCAGCAAAATAGCTTTGGGTAAGTTTTCATCAGCAAATATTTAAAAAGACAGAAGAGTAACTTCTTTAATACCTTCAGACAATGCTGGTCGTTTGGAAATAATGCTGATCGAATTGCGTGAAAATATTAAGGCCGCTAAAATTTTCGTTCATGTTTTCAACTGGGAAATGGATCTCGAGTATCGTTATTCCTCGGCCATGACGGCTAGTCTTGAAGAATCCAATAAGAGAGCTCTAGAAATAGCTTCAGCCGATTTTGGGGCACTGGAGACATTCAGTTTTGTGGAGCAGTTTCTGATTGAACACTATCAGATAGCCAACGTTGTCAGCTGCGCCAAGGAGCACACGGAATTTCTTGCTGCACTGGTGCAGTCGCCAGAAAGCTACTTTTCGCCAGACATACTCGCCATATGCGAACCCCCAACGGCTGGCCGTAATTTGCAGCCCGATCAAAATATGTGTGTCGGTGCACTCATGGACTATGTGCCGATGAATTTGGTTGAAGAAATACCGCCCTTATCTCCACCGAGAGTCAATCGCCGCAGTCATGTTCCAAGAATAAATAGAGCATAGAACAAATAATCAGAGAATGACGAAAATTAAAAATGTGTATGCTCGCTGGTAACTGGCTAGAAGCTTATATAAACATAAGTATATAAGCTACAAAACAAAAAATTGAAGTATGTATGAAGATTTAAAAAAGGAGAGATGTATAGAATGGACTATATTATTTAATTTGAAATATTTAACTCATTATTTACGTTTTATCTTTGAATTATTAAGCAAACAACTAATAAATATCGTACTAAAATGTATGTATATTAGTTTTACAAATCAAAAAAAAAAAAGAGTTTTGTGCTGGTGAATGCTTTCGGGGAGAACGCATTTTCTTTAATATTTTGATTTCTAAATTTAATGGTTGTCTTATACATATTTATTATAATTTATGTATCAAATTTCGATATTCATTCGGAGGTTGCTTTATTTGGTAAATTTCCCTTAAGCAATAAAGCACTGCATACTTTTGCGGTTTTAGATAAATAAGCTTAATCATGCCTACAATCTTAACACCACTTCCCTATCGTTATCATCAACTTACCAGACAAGTATTCGTTGTTTTATTTTGTGAACCAAATGAAAACTTAAAATATATAATGAAATAGGTATTTTATTCAAATATTTTAAGGCATTACAGAGGATTTGAAGCAATAACATTAAACTAGATTTAATGATTTGTTCAACATGATTTGCAATATACAATCTTTAAATGCAACTATGCATTAATCCAATTAAATAATTAATTTTATTGCCTTAAATAAGCCAGCGTTAGCTAAACAAACCAATTATTGACAACTTTCTAATCGGAGAAAAGTTGCTCAAGCGGTCGCTTGCTCATGACTTTGTCTAACACCGACTTAAAGACAGCACCCATAGCAACACCAATGTCATCCCTAAGCTCATTGAAGATTTCACGCCAGTTCTCATTAACTAGCTGATGTAAGTTTTCGCTTAGCTCTTTCTGACCATCGAAAAGCCCATCGAGCCTATAGGTAACAAGTGATGGATCCAACTCCAATCTAACATCAACCACATTCGCATAAGTCTGACCAGGACCTTTGGACACGGCCTTCATTTTAACAATGGCACGCGTCTTAACGTTTTCTGCAAATTTCAAGGTTTGTGAAAATTATTTCTAGAAATAAATTTTAAGCTTACCTAGCATAATTTCTGCGTTGCCCTTGCCAACAATGGGCAATATCATAACCTGGCCCTCAATAGTATAAGGGCCTTTGGTTATAACTTTCGGTGATACCATTTCAAATACAACGGGACGACTCATATTGTATGAAAAAGCGCTACATGTTTAAGTAGATAATACAAATAAAATATATACAATATTATATAACTTATATTTTTCACTCACGTCACTTTGTTAACTTGTGCACCACTGAGACCAATCAATTCAGCATTATGGAAGGTCATATCTATGCTAACAGGACTGTTTGGTTTCTTGGGCAGGCCGAACTTTTTAAGAGCCAGAGGATCCAATTGAACTAGGCCAAGCTCCTCAATGCCAGTCTTGGCATAGTTTTTGATCACATAATTCATGCTATCCTTCAGACACTTTACATCTGATATGGAGCATTTCTTAATGCTAGCCGCTACAAAATAAATTTATATATTGATTGCATGGCTTTTCTAGTTGTACTGTTGACTTACGTAGATCAGTGGCTGCTCCATTCGAGGATATATACAAGCAGCTTAACATCAACAACGAAAACAAAAACTTATCCATTTTGAAGCGTTTTTTGGTATGCTTACTTAGCTTTCAAAAATCGTCTGTTGAACTTATCACCAGATCTGTCCACTTTTATATGATTTTTCTCTTACACCTTAAATATAATATGCTTGACTGTGAAATTTAAATTCTATCTGGGCTTATTATTCTGCTGTTGTTAAACACAAATTACTTTTTCATCTCGTTTTGGCATTGACATTTCGTGCTCCCAAGTCATGTGCACTTTGGAAACTTGCGGAATACTCTCTATTTTGAATACCCTAGAAAACAATTTACAACCTAAACGAGGGCTTTAAGTAAATGAAGCTTTCTTTCTTACCCTTTTCATATTTTTACTTAATATGCTAGTTATGCTGTGAAATAAATACATATACACCTATTCAAAGTGATCCAAAACGTCTTATTTCACAATTAGTAGAGTGTATAAGAAGATACACTTTAAAATTTAAATAATTATTTTTATGGCTTGTGAATTTACCTTTTGAACTACACCTTATTCAGTTTAACTTAACTCCAAAAATTAGAAACAGTATACACATATAATTTATGGGTAGAAGGTTTTTTTTTCAATTAGTTAAGCCTACGACTAAGTTAGTTGACAGTGAAAGCTAGATATACTCAACATGATACTGTTCTGTGAGGCAATTAATGGAAAATACATATGTAAATACAATTTAAGCTGATTGATGGAAGATAATTTTTAACGACATCAAATTTTGTCTGCCATAAGTTATCCTCATCATAATAATGAATCGTAAGTACAAAATCTTGTGAAGAGTATTAAATCTTCTGTTCTTTTATTGCTATAATTATGTTTTGGGATTCCCACCACTTTTGACCTACCTAAGAGGGCCATAATTAAGTGTCGCTTGTAAACTGCATTCATTTATTACTCAATTTCCTTGTTTTAAGTCTTTAAATCTCTGTTGTGTTATGAATTATTGACCTTTATTTTCATACAGCTTACGCTTCCTCCATTTAATATTGCGAAAGCAAATTACTGGTATACACTATTGTTACTATAAAAAGTATTATCCAATAAAAAAAATAATACAAATGTACATTAATAAATTGACAAATTTATTTCATAAGTATATTTACTCGTCGATATAGACGTTCCACTATGTATCATATTGTGTTAGGAACAACCAATAACAGGAAATTTAAGTGTCATTTGTTACTTGAATATCAAAACAATATTTTTAAAAAACGCAGCATACTTTTGGACACCGTTTCGTTGAATTTAATTTTGAGTAGCACAGAAGTATACAACAGCTTAAAATATAACGGCTTAAGTAACGATATTCTACAAATTTAATGCAAATGGGGCTTGTTATTTTACATTTGAATAATTTCTTGCTCGTTCGATGCAGTATGTATTATTGTTAAGGTAAAAACCATTATAGAAAAAGTTTTCCGCTAAAAAAAGTTGTTTTTGATTGGCAAAAGTTGCCAGCACTGAATGCACTATAATTGAAAATCTTAATTACTCTATAATGACTCAAAGACCTTTTTTAATAACTGAAATAATATTATTCAAATGGTTAACCTGTCATTCAATTACTATAAAGATTAAGCATCTTTATTTTTTGTGATACTTCATATTATTGTAAAATAAAAAATCGTTCTTATCTTAAAATGTATTTTTTCAAACTTAACATAAAATTTAACAAAAGTACAAAAAATTTGTATTCACTCCGCAAAGAGCTTTTCATACGGAAATTTTTTAAAAACATTTGCAATAATAGACTCGAATATTTGTGCAAACGCCGTTTCGATTGACAGCTTCAACTCACCAAATATCGCATCCCAGTTATCATTGAGGAAAGCATTCATTGTGTCACCCAATAACTTATCGCCATTGAATAGATTGCTAAAGTGGTAATATAATCTCTCCGGTTTTGTACGAATCTTAAAATTGCTTATCCCCATATAGGTCTCGCCATTCTTCTCAACGGGCCTGCCCATAAACGTCAGTATCATATCACCGTTGACTAAATAAATCATTATATTATTGTTGGGCATTTGATATTTTAGTCATTTTTTTTCTTACCAATAGTCATATTGCTTTCGCCAGTGCCGCTAATCGGAAGGATTAAAACTTTTCCCTTGATAGTGTAGGGTCCAACTAGAGACATCTTTTGAGCACTCAACCGCATTTCGTGTTTTTGAGCCATGTTTTTACCGAAACCCCTAAAATGTAAAATGCGCATTAATAAAAAAGATTCAGTTAACATTTTAGTGTGAAACGTACTTGACTTTAGAGAATCGCACTGAACTCGTGCCACTCAATATGTTATCCTTGAAGGTAAGATCAATGTTGACAGGACTTTCTGCACCCTGCTTTAAATTCAGCTTTGCCACCGGTAATGGATCGACTTGCACCAAATTTATATCACGATCGCCCGTCGTTGCCTTCTCAGTTAGCAAAGTGTTGATAAATTTAACAATGCAATCACCATCGCCATAGTTGCAGGGCTTAGGATCGTCAGCTATTAATAAAAATAGTTGGTTTTATAACGCTATGGGTTCGATTATTCATTTTTCCTTACGAAACTTGGCCTGTACAGCGAGTATCATGCACAGTATGACAATAAAAATATTTAGAGACATATTTAAAATGTACTATAAACTTAAAAACTCATTCAAATGAACTCATAGATGATACTAACTTATGGTTCGAGATGTAGCTCAGCTTTTATAGTAGAGTGTCTTAGTCAATCCTATCACTTACTTACGGCACAATTAAGTTCTTTAAACATCTCGAAAACTCATAAACAATTATAACCAGTTTATATAAGTATTTAAATGTTAGGGCGAAATATAGATAAAGTAACCAACACTTAGTTTCATTGACTGGCATAGGATTATATACAATATTAGTATCAATTTAAATTTAATGATCAATCTGCTAATATTTGTCTATTTTGTTTTCATGTAAAGCTTATTAAAGGACTATTTTTTAATGTGCACACGTCTGGCACAGCATGTGAAAATTGTTGTTGTGTAAACATCTATAGGATCAAGGGGTAAAAATCTTGTTTTAAAACATTCAAAGAATCTTACGGTGTAAGATCAAATTGGTGCATTTGTCATTGAATTACTTTTGTAAGCTTGCATATAATCTGGCAACACTCATATATATTATATCATATCATCGATAGTTTCAAATCAGTTCTCATTAAATGTTATTATGTTGAGGTACTAACCAAATAATGTTCTAGAATCTAGATAGATCTAACCTAACACTGGTTCTACGTCAACTACATTCAGAGCAAGGTATACTCAACAAGGTTGGCTCAAGCCAGAATTTCATTGCTCTCTTTCGCTCATGCTCTCTTTCGTTACGAAAGTTTCGTACTCATTTTTATTTAAAGCCAGCGACCAGTTACATTATTCGTCTATGTAAAATGAGAGTGGCGAGAGTCATCCAGGCCAAAGTATACGCAACAAGTTAGCCGAACTCGCTCTCTCGTGTTGCCTTAAATAAGTGTACAAAAATTAGTACGAAAGAGAGCGTGCATACATATTCATATATATATGTATGTGTGTAAGAAAAATGTGTTCAAATCCGTTCCATGTATGCATGTACTTACCTGCCTCAACATTTATTTTGTGATTTTTTACCAGGTGCAGTTACCTTTTTCATTAAGCTAAGATATTTTTTATTCATATAATTCATGTTGAATTTTTGTTGAGTTTTTGTTCATACCATTAGGAATAAATACTTATTTCATAAAATTATAAATGGTTATACATATTAACGCTCAAGCCATTACAATTGTAAAAGGGTCATATATAAATATGCAAATGGGCTTATGGTGACCTGTCAGATGCAGTAACAAAGCACTGCGACATGTTATTGCTTACAGAAACTTGGCTTTGAGACGACTCCACAATTAAAAATCTATTCTTTCAGTACCACACTCAGTTCAAAAGATCAGGAGATCGAGCCAAAACCAGGAAAGTTCACCTACATGCCAGCACAGTTCCTTGAGACTGCACACCTCTCTTTCATGCGGAAATGATGTGTGCTGCAGTGAATTCCAATTAAAATCCGGTCTGAATGTGGATTTCATTGGCGTGTCAATGTGTCCAAAATATCATATCGTTCCTGCCTGACGTACTGTTTTCTTACACTGAAGCTCGTGCCTTAGAATTGGGTATCAATCTCCATCTGACCCCCGTTATTATGGGTGGAGATTTTAACACAAATCTTTAAGCCCATTTTAACCGCAATGAAAATAACCAATTAGAAAACAACAAAAAATGAGTATTCTTTATCTCCAATGTTGAAAGTTTAGGTATTTTTAATTCAAAGAAAATATCGCAAGCATAAGTATTTGCCCCTATAAAAAATAATTAATTTCCAGATGTTAACACATCTCCCCTGTGATCGAACTTAAATTGGAATTTTTTTTCTCTTTATTTAAAATTGATATGTAATTAAGAGTTCAATATATTAGTTTTGAAATAATGATATATGTACGGAGAAATAGATTACACAAATGCCTTAATTCTTTAATGAGCTATAATTGTTTTGTTTACGACGCTCTATTGCCAATCATTTTAAGAATTTATAATATTATTGTTTCATTTATGGGATCAGTTGGCAAGTAGACCTCGATACAAAAGGTTGTAACACTTTAATGATTGCATCTTCATACCTTCTGTATCTTTCGAAATAATTTCGTAACTTAAATTGTGGGCGGACTTAGTTTATTACAAATTGTCTTTTAACTGTCTAAATAAATATTTAATGCATTTACTTTACCTTGAGTAATTTGCAAAGTCCAATTTGCATTCTGACTTTTAATGAAAACGAAATTTTGTATTATATTGTTTATTAAGGCGTACGGGGTCAGCCGGGAACCCCTTTGAGTCCTTGGTTGCTATTCATTAAGCTCATTTGAGCGCGCTGGCTAACCATAGTAAGCTGTAACAATATCACAAATAATGATAATAACAATAGCATATATGCATATACAACAACATATACACAAATACTGCAAAGATGCGTCTGCTTCTGCTGACCCTCATCAAAGGAGATAAGATCCTTCTGTTGTCATCTTTTGAGCTTCATTGGTGGGCGAGATCTGATAAGTCCGTTTGCCAGCCGATTTCTATGTCGCCCTAGTCCATCATGGTAACGACTCGAGTGCAGGTTTATTTCAACAAAGATCGTGGACAGTTTCAGGTCTCTGTGCAGTGTGGTGTTCCGTACAAACCACTCGCAACCGGTGCTTATTCTCGCAACCCTATTCTGGTCGATCTGGATTCTTGCTGCGTTAGACAGTGGTACAGGGGCCCTCTCCACAAACACTGCCGGTGGCGTTCTCCGCTTAAGGGTGTAGCAATCGTGGATGCTTATGATCCAGCGCCTTGCACATTCTGCAAACTATGCTATAAAGTTCGTTTTTTAATGTTACTATAATAAAACACTTTAAATTGTTAACCTGTCATTCAATATCACTAAAGCTTAAAAATATTATTTGTGATAATTCTTACTATTGTAACATTAATAAACGTACTTCTCTTAAAATATATTTTATCAAACTTACAATTTAACTTAACATAGTAACAAAAAATTTATATTCACTCCGCAAAGAACTTTTCATACGGATATTTTTTAAAAACATTTGCAATAATAGCCTCGAATATTTGTGCAAACGCCGTTTCGATTGACAGCTTCACCTCACCAAATATCGCATCCCAGTTATCATTGAGGAAAGCATTCATATTGTCACCCAATGCCTTATCGCCATTGAATAGATTGCTAAAGTGGTAAAACAATCTCTCCGGTTTTACAAAAAGTTTCAAATTGCTTATATCCATATAGGTTTCGCCATTCTTCTCAACGGGCCTGCCCGTAAACAACAGCGTCATATCACAGTTGACTGAATAAATAATAATATTATTACTCGGCATTTGATATTTTAGTCATATTTTTCTTACCAATAGTCATATTGCTTTCGCCAGTGCCGCTAATCGGTAGGATTAAAACTTTTCCCTTGATAGTGTAGGGTCCAATCAGTGCAATCTTTCGAGCATTCAAATAAATTTCATGTTTTTGAGCAATGTTTTTACCGAAACCCCTTAAATTTTAAAAAACACATTGATAAAATGGAATCAGTTAACATTTTAGTGTGAAACTTACTTGACTTTAGAGAATCGCATTGAACTTATGCCACTTAAAATATTATCCTTGAAGGTAAGATCAATGTTGACAGGACTTTCAGCGCCTTGCTTTAAATTCACCTTTGCTACGGCCAATGGGTCGACCTGAACCAAATTTATATCACGATCGCCCGTCGCTGACTTCTCAGTTAGCAAAGTGTTAATAAATTTAACAATGCAATCACCATCGCCATAGTTGCAGGGCTTAGGATCGTCAGCTATTAATAAAAATAGTTGGTTTAATAACGCTATGTGTTCGATTATTAATTTTTCCTTACGAAACTTGGCCTGTACAGCGAGCATCATGCACAGTATGACAATAAAAATATTTAGAGACATATTTAAAATATACTAAACACTTAAAAACTTATTCAAATGAACTCATAGATGATACTAACTTATGGTTAGAGGTGTTGTTTAGCTTTTATAGTAGAGTGTCTAAGTCATTGTGTATCACATCATACATAACTTACGGCACAATTAAGTGCTTTAAACATCTAACCAGTTTATTAAAGTATTTACATGTTAGAGTGCAATATAGATTAAGTAACAAACACTTAGTTTCATTGACTGGCAAAGTATAATATACCATATAAGTATCAATTTATTTTTAATGATCAATCTGGTGATATTTGTGTACCCTGTTTTCATTTAAAAGTTGTTAAAAGACGATGTATTTCATAAGGTACAAACCTCTAGCACAGCATATGAAAAATGTTTTTGCATAATTTAAAATTGAAAAATAATTAAAAGTCAAAAAATTAGTTTTTAAAAAATAATATGTATAGAACTTTTTCAGCTTTTTTTTTTCAGTGCAATCAATGATATAATCTATCACTAATGCCTTAATTCTTTAATAAACTATAATTGTTTTGTTTACAACGCCCTAATGCCAATCATTTTAAGAAATTATAATATTATTGTTTCATTTATGGGATCAGTTGGCAAGTAGAACTTGATAACAAAGGTTGTTCAACTTTAATGATCGCAGCTGCATCACTTTTGTATCATTTAATAAAATAATGCATTGTTTAATATAAATATGTACCACAAAAATAATACTTAAATCTTTCGAATTAATTTCCTAACTTAAATTGTGGGTGACTTAATTTATTACAGATTGGCGTTTAAGTGTTGCAAAGTCCACTTGTGCATACTGATATTCAATGAAAACGAAAGTAAACAGCTTGAAATGTGTTCTAGCCGAGACACAAACCAATAAACTTAAAAGTACATACAAAATACAAACAAGAGCTTCAAATGAAATAAAATGAACTATCAATATGTACTTGAGCTATTATTTGCCTGTTAAAAAAATGCCAAAACGAGTTTTGCATCGCTTAAGTCATCAGTATGATGGGACAAGTTGTTGGAGAATGTACGTCCCTCTGGAAATACAAGTGAGCATAAAAATAGACATGTTTATTATCATACGACATGAACCACTTACAAAGACAGAGCTGAGTATATAGCACATCACAGTCCAGTGTTAATATCTAGGCACGAACCAGCCTCCTGATCACAAACTTGAGCAAGCTGCTCAACTTGATCAAAATACACAATTACAAGCAATACATACATCCAATGAAACAATAACAAGTGAAAACGTTGCAATTGTGCGCAACCAACTGCAAAATACTCTGCTACCAGTATTAAAACAGGGGGTAAATAGTTTATTAACAAAGGAGGAACGGGAGGTCGTGTCTTTTTGTTGATCTTAGGGAAAAGTAGCCAGCTATGATGATTTTATCGATTTGTACCCCGAGGTGTATCGATTTGTTATCGATTTTATAGTGCCCTAGTGGGCATAGTGCCTAACTAGTGGCACTATGTCGAACGCTCATTCGGGCAGACAGACACCATGACGGACATTCTAAAAAACCAATAAACTCTTTGCCTTGAGTATCAGAGTATAAAAATGCGTACCCCTTCGAACAGTTGACTGACTCGTAACGCTTACATGGAAGATTTTGCGTAAAGGTCCAAGGTAAACTACCTGTCAATGTTGCAGCCAACTTATTCGCTTTACCGTTGCCTACACTTGAACTTGACAATTGTTATTTTGTACCCTTGTTTTAAAGTATGTATGTGTTCATAGCCAGCTTTAGTTGCAGCTTAACTGGTATTTGCGAATTGGGCCCGAAAACAGTGTTTACGTCAACTTGACTGTGGATGTTGATTTTAATAAGCCTTTCAAACTGCCATTGTTATGCTAATCTGGCCAGTCACGTGAATTGCTTGCTGCCAACCAATTTTTGGCAAAAATTAATGCGAAAGCTTGCGGAAATGTTTGGCAGAATAAAAAAAACAAATCAAACAGGAATGCTGCACAATTTTTTAAATGGTTTTTTAAATACCAGTTGTTTTTTCTTAATACGATTATCAGGAATCGAAGAATTCTAGAAAACAAAAAATCGATGAAAACTCACACAAGTTGTTTCATTTTATGCATAATTATGAGATGAAAGCAAAAATGTAAAAATAAATAAATCACTTCTAAATTGTTTTGTTGAACATACTAGAAAACATAGCGAAGTTTAGTTGTTAAGTATTTTTTTTATTATTTAATTATTGTTTAGCTAAAACTTTACTTAATTGAATAAGCGTTGCCTGAGCAGCAAATGCAGTCCATCAAATTATATGATTGTGAAGAAATTTACTCGTACACGTACACGTAAAAAGCTAAATACTAAAAACTAAAAATAAGCATATTTTTTTAAATTTATGTCACACGCAGAGCGAGAGAAAGGGAGAGAGACATTTAATCTCTTTACTCCTCCAGGAACAAATCCTCGTATGAAAAACGCTTGAAGAGAGTTGCCAAAATAGTCTTCATAATATCCGCAATGGCCATGTGAACCGATGGCTGCAATTCAGTCCACACATCCAACCAGTTTTCATTCAAAAACTGATTTAAGTTGGTCCCCAACGCTTGGTCGCCGTTGAACAGATTGGTCAGCTTGATATTCATTCTAGTAAAAATCAAAACTTATTAGTTTCTTCAAATTCTTACTATGAGCTAATCCTGATTGCATCTTACTTTTGTGGCTCCACCAGCACCTTTAGCTTGTCCACGCTAAGATAACTGCGTCCATTGCGAGATTGAATGGCTGGCTTAAACTTAACCGAGAACTTGGGATTGTGCAGTGTGATATCAGCATCGCCATCGCCGCGGATCGGCAGAATCAAAATGCGTCCATCGGCCAAGTACTTGCCACGCATCACAATCTTGGGAAACGAGCCGTACATTTCAAACTTACTGGTCGCCGGATTTGAGCCAAAGCCACTGCAAAAGATAAAAATTAGTCAAAAGATCCATAAGCTTATTAATTTGTTTAAATTTTTAAAAGCAGTCAACCTGACGAAAGAGCAATAGCTCTTTCAACAAAAATAACTATATATATGCTAGATATTTAACCCGTAACCTTTTTGTCAACTGATGATAGTTTAGCTACATAAGTTTTGTAAATTTTACCTTACTTTTGTTATTATATTCTTTACCAGTCACAATGTATGTAAATATGTTTACTCTACTTACACAGCTCGGTCAAACTTAACGCTCGATAAACCCTCCACATTGACATCGCGGAAGTTCAACTTCAGACTCAAGGAGCCACTGCGTCCATCTGAAACATCAAAGTGTTTAACCAAGAACGGTTCCACCTGTGGAAAGCCAGCTGGAGCATAGCCGGTGCGAGCATATTGACGCACCAGCGTATGAGCTACGTTGATGATGCAGGTAGTGTCGCCCTGATGACAACGCGGCAGATCAGGAGCTAAAAAAACAAAACCAAAGTCAATAATCAACTGCGTCTTCGCTTTATTGACTTAGGACTCACGGAAATTGGAGGCGCCACTGGCGAGGCCCACAAGCAACACACTCAACAATGCAAGAAGCATACTAATGAGATATTTATATGTTTTTATGATATTTCAATTGGACACTAAGAACTTAGCGGCTAGACGCGGCGCGCTTAAATATTCGCGAACTCCCGGCCAGGTTCAATGGTAAACTGTTAATTGACTCTGGACAAACGCAGCCATTTATAAACTTTTTTCAGAGCTCGCCGGCCAGCGGCAAGCCAATACATTAAATAGTTTATACATTCTTAACTTGTCTCGATCGGCTTCGCTCTTCATCTCATCGTCATTCTATGTTGTTTTTGTTCTTTTGTACGCAGTTCGTCGCACAACAGCAACAACAATAACAGGAACGATGACAAGAATATTATAAATTAATATTATTAACAGGTCCCCCGGTTTCAGCCAAACAAACAAAATAGAGACAAAATCAAAAGTGATTTTAGACATTTTTTATGCCCGTTTTGCTAGCCAGCTTTTAATATAGTTGAAACGTTTAGCTTAATAAACACGAACTTAGAATGCTCTGCAAGTTTACAGTTGAACCATGTGTAACGACTATTTTAGGCAAATGAAGGAAATTTATCAAAATCATTAATTGTCTACCCAAAATTTAAATATTATGATGGTATTCGGTAAGTCCAAAACTATTATTTTAATTTGGAAATCGCTTCAAATCCATTTGAGTGATTAAATTTGTCTTAAAACATTGCTATGGTTAAGTGATACTTTAAAAACGTATAAGGTATTTAAATTATTTTTAGTTATTAAAAATGCAGGAAGGAATTTATTTATTGTTAAGAAAACATCAATATGAACACAGAAAACTTATTAATTATTTAAAAAAAAATATACAATTATTTGAAAGTAATGCAAAGTATATTTAATTTACATTTGAATATATTAAGAGTCACATTTAAATAATCAATTAATTGAAAGAAATCTTTTATGTCTGCTTTGTTCTCTTTAAAAAAAATATCAATCCTATTCCTATATATGTAAATCCATAAATGTCAATATTATTCTCTGGTATTTGCTTTGTTAGAACGGTGATGGCAAAACACATATTACCCACACACAGTATCAATAAACTCATACATAAATATGTGTATTTTTTAAATATTTGCGTTGGCATCAGCTATGCATTTCGGCAAGGGATGAGATTGGAATGTTTTAGCAAGTGTTAAATGATCTGGCATGCATGTTAAATGCTTGTTTCTAATGCTAATAAAGCTGAGATCATGCAGAGAGCGCTTTAAAAGTTCGTAAGTGGTTTATTCTAGTTTCAGTGAATGACGAAACTATTGATCATTGTCAGCTAATCATCGTCAAAGCTAACCATGCAGAATTCTTAAAAAAGACCAAAATGTCTGCGTTCGTAACAACTCAAGGTGATTAGGTATTTAACGCAGACAAGTTGAGGAATTTCCGTTTCAAGTGATTATCTTCCACATCATCATCGTCGTCATCAGAGATCTATTTTGATGCAAACCGCACACCTCGCCGACAGAAGCCATTAGAAATAACGATAATAACATTACCGATAGCGGGTGATAGACTGGTTTGCCAATTTGGCTAACACGAAAGAAGAAAACTAAAAAAAGGTGGTCCAACAACTTGTGAATTTAATGGCCTCACTTTCAAACTAATGGCATGCGACGTGTAAATATAAAAAACCCCTCCAGCACAAGCACTCAGTCAGGTTTGTCAAATATTGCAAAAATCTTTAACTATTCGTCATCGACATTTAGCGTAAGGTACACCCGTAGATAGACAAAAAAATAGATAAAGCCAGCCCGCAACTTGCTTATTTACACGTCCAATTGGCGCCACAGACATTTGATTTAATTTACATATGTATACACTAGATATAATATACATATTTTATCGAGTTTTTTGACAGTTGTTTTGTTTACGAAGTACATTCCGAGAAAATTTTTTAGCTTACATTTTATGGCTTTGACGCGTCGATTACAATAAACAGCTATCAAAACAAAGAATAACAAGAAATTTGCCAAACTTGTAAAGCCCAGCGTGTTTTATTGATATTGGCGCTCGGCAAATGAATAAATTTGCATAAATTAATTATGTTAGTGGAACGATTCACTTATTGTAGTGACATACTCAATTACTTGATAATTATACTTCTAGCATAAATAAGTTTTATTCAGTTTGAGATTTATTGTAAATTGGTTTCAATAGTGAAGTTCTGTGTCCTAAATACAATTTAAACGGAAACATAAATGAAATATTAATAACGGACCGCCAAAATGCGCTGCCATACAATTTAGAAAAATTTACAGCCGCAGTGTACCCAGACTGTTATAAATTAATCACGTTGTCTTATCGATACTTTTGCCATCGATACATTGAAACTGTTCGTTATACAGCACTGATAGCATGGCAACGTTTTATTAAAGCCGCAAGATAAGCAGCGCAGAGTCGGTATTAAAAGCATAAACACTATACCCGTGTTTATAGTAGTAAAGATGCATAGGTCCATTCTTTGCAAAGCGTTCGTAGCTGTCTTGACACTTGGTTTGCTAGACTTGTCATTGTCAGAACACGTAAACAACAGCGCCGAGTTTATTGCCACTGATGAATGGCAAGTTGTGTCTGAAGGTTTGTTCTTACGTGTACTTATTAAATATGCGACAACTAATGCCAATCAGTTTTCAGGTCAGGCCATACCAAAAGGACTCCACGTGCGCATCAATCTGCAGACGGGCGTCAAGGAAGCAAAATTACTAGATCCCAGCGAACGCGACACTGCGCTGCAAAGTCAATCGAACGACAAGGATGCTGGCACGGCAAACGAGCCGCAACTGTCACTAGAGCACAAAGTGGACATCATTGATGAGTCGATTCGCAAAGTGAAGGAACATCACAGCTATGCGGAGCTGCGCAAAGTCTACAAAGATTTTCAAAAAAACTTTCGCACCGATGGCGAACTGATCGTTCAGCTATTGGAACAATATCGCAACTTTAGTAAAATACCGCTTGATTCTGAGCTAAAGCCCAAGCTAAATTTGTTGGAAAATCTTGAGTATCTGCTGCATCAGATTGACAATGCTCTGGTATTTATTGATAGTGGCGGCCTAGACGTTGTCATCCTGCCAATTATAGTAAACGATACTAACACAGATCTGCGAGTTTCCGCAATGCGCGTACTGGGCGCTCTAGCCGGCAATAACCCCAAGGCACAAATAAAAGTGTTTGAACGTAACTTTGGATCACATCTTGCACAAATCCTGATGACGTCTTCGAGCAGCGCTGAAGTTTCTTCGGCACTCCATGCATTGGGAGCATTGTTGCGCAAATTCCCAATAGCTCAACAGCGCATTCTATCCACTTCTGGCACACAGGCTCTAATTAGCGTTTTGCGTAGCACCGAGGTCGAACTACGCAACAAGGGAAAAGTGGTTACATTAATCAGTGATTTGGTGGTGGAGAAGCGTTATGTACTCGAAGGCAGTAAAGAATCACCGGATTTGGAAACAGCTGTGGCGCAATATGTGCTCCTAGAGCTTGAATCCTGGCTGCAAACGCATGGCTATTGCGCCACTCTAGAATCTGTGCTCAGTAGGGACTACGTGCTGTTGCTAGAACAACCCGAAGTCGTCGAGCAGTTCACAGTTGCCCTAGAGAGTACCGATAGTCTGTGTCAACCACTCTGGTCTCAAAGTGCTAACATGAGACATGCGTTGCTCACGGTACGAAATAGATTCTTGCACAGTCAGGATGAGTATAGACTGGAGGTATCACAGGCTCTTGCGAGGCTCTGTGAGCGTTTTTATGACAAGCAAAATCACACCGAGCTATAGAAAATGCATTTGAAAACTAGCTAAATTATTATTTGTGTAGATTTTTAAAGTTTTGAACTGAATAATATGCATTAGAATTTTTTACCAATTAAAGCCAAACTCTTTTAAAGAAATGCTCTTCATAAGTGCCAAAGCACTTTGAATAAAATTATATGTATGTACATAAGTATCATAAAAACATTGTATCATGCAAAAAACACTTAAACACCTTTCAGGTTAATCAGTAAAAGTATTTAATTTCCAAACACCAAAAGAAAAGTAAACAAAAAAAAACTTTAACATATTCCTTTCAAATTCCAGCAAAAGTCATTTAAAGCTCAATAAAGCAATCAACCACCACGGGTAATAAAGTAAGTCAATAGTGTTGCCTGTCACAGCTCAAGGAAAGCAAAATCCATTCAATACAATCGAATGAGAAAGCATAGCCCGAAAAACTACTTAAAAGTATGCAAAGGAAGCACGAAACTGTACAGGAAACATAAAAATAAAATAAACCATAAAAAGGAGAGCTCGCAATTATGTGTATGTTAGGGAGCCACGATTTCGCCATCGTCAGCGTCCAGTTCAAATAACAGCAATTAACGGCATGCACATGCAAATGCAATGTCACTGAGTCATGACACATGAAAATAGCATTCTACATTTAAAGGAAAACCGGCTCGGGAATCGCCAGGACGCTTTGGTTACCAAGGCAAGAACTTGCAAATGTAAACAGAGAGAGTTCTTTTTGGGGAGCTCACGTGAGCGGCTCAGTCGAGCGTAACGTAAGCGGTTTATTTATTTGGCTGAATGATACAGGTGCATCGCAAAAGTTAAGGGTTAGTCAAGAGCTGACAACACAAGCAAAATGAAAACGAAGAAGCTAAAGAGAAGCAAACTCGTGCCTTCTACTACTGCAACATATGTAGTAGAGTATGAGCAATCCCATTGAGCGTCGCAATTTGACGATGGGCGCGTGCGCGTAGTCGCCATGGTAGTCATTGTTGTATTTGCTTTCAACCACTGTTAGCCATCTGTTGTTGTTGTCTTCTTGTTTCGCTACGTTTTTTTTTTTTATGAAGAGCTTAAATGGAAACGCTTGACGAGTGATGTGGAAACATTTTCAACAACACAACAACAACAGCAAAATGAGTAAAAGCAACAGCATTAATACAACCCAGACCCAGAGAGTCTTCAGACGCGACTGCCGCTCAAAAGCCATATATGTATGAGGAGGAGTATACCAACCCAACAACAATCTGAAGCAAACGCACCGGCATTACAGGCTGTTGCTGTATTTTGTTGTTGCTTTTGTTGTTATATGTTGGCTCTGTGCTCCGTTGTTAGGGGGCATTCCCTGCCTTGGCAGCAATATGGAAAATCAGTTTGTGTTCGGAGCGTGGTTTGGCCGCATGTGTGGTGCGAATTGTAGATAAACGTGTAACGAAACGAGTGAATAATCATAACTGAATATTAAGCACCAGAAAAGAAGTTTAATCGTATATTTTAAAAAAAAGTGCGAATACGGAAACATTAAAGCACCATAAATCAATTGTGAAATAAGTCAGTTTGAATACTTTTTATCTTGTGGAAATTCAAATATTTCATTATAAACTAGTACAAGTAGTTATTGCCAAATTTAACTAAATCTTGGTTTCTTATTAGTTTTTCCCTCTTGAACAAAAGGATCTTGGTATGCTTACAGATACTAAAAAAAACTGTAACTAAACTGCCTTGCAAAAAAAAAAACATAAACACATCTAATCTTTTTTTATGGCATGCGTAAGTCTAGAAAAAAAATGCAAACAAATTTGCAAAATGCAAAATGCAAATTGAAAAATAGTAAATGCAAAATAGGTTTTTACACAGGTGAATGACTTTTTCAGTGCGCTTCCGCGCCATCCGGTCAAAAGCGTTTCACGTTTTCATTTTCGCCAAACGGCCAATGTCCAGTGTTGGTTTTTCACATCGTCTCCTGGCATGCCATAAATCTGCTGGAGATACCTGCCACACAGTGGTAGCGATGGGGTGGTGTCACAAGGAAACGCTGTCCACAAACTCCTGTTGGGTGCATAAATGCTTGTACACATACCGTAAAAATATGCGGGTATGCCGGAACCAAGGAAACAGCAACAAATGCCAGACAATAAGTGATGGCTGGCTTAAAATGCCGCCAATTGCAAGTTGAAAACAACAACTGAGCCAATGTGCTGGCAACCGAACCAAGAGAATCACACACCAACAACAACAACATGAGCAGCAATAAGAACAACAATACGGTTGACATATGTGCGACATTTGTGGCACAAAAGAAGACAGAACTGTTGATGGCTTGGGAGGTCGGGCTAATGTTCCAGTTGCTTTGGTTTCTGTGCTAAAATGTTTTGTCTAGCTAATAATCTTGTTATAATCTAGACGTTTCTTTCTTTTCATCCTATGACGGACGTTTAGCGTAACCCTAAACACTTTGTAGGTCGTATCACATAACTAGGCCCAATTTAAATGTCTATGTCTTGCAGGCAATCGTAGCAGGTGCAAAAAAAAATTAAATTACTTCACATACATTTCATATGTAAAACGTTTATAGTACATCAGTGATATGGAATTCTAAAGCAGCCAAGGGACTGAGAACAAAAATAATAATAAAATCAAGAACCCCTTGCGAGGTTCGTGTGTATAAGTGAAATATTGCATGCGATAAAAAAAAATATGTGTTGAAATTCAAGCAAATAAACAACGTAAACGCAGAAAACAGAGAACGGCAGAAATTACACAAATAAATAAATATATGCTATAACTGGCAATCAGTTTAAGTGTTAAACTAACTATAACAATAATATAAATAAATGCTCGGATATTTTTTTTTAAATTATGCTCAATTATAAGCTGAGCAAATACTATAAAGAAAGACCTGTGTGATTTTAATATTATCCGGCTATGGTGTTTTAATATATATAAATATAGCGGACAAAAAATCACATAAAAATATCAGTCACAAAATGTGGATTAAATTGTATTGCGCCTTATTTGCAATTTTTGGAATTTTCTGGACAGCAAGCGGTAAGTTACAAAAGCCCCTTTACAATGAGGACTTTATAAAGTCTATGCAATTAAAAAATGCAAAAGCCAAGCATTAAAATAAAACATTTTAGGTCTTTACATTTTTGAAAACTTGTGAAAATTCTTTTGTTGACATTTCTTGAAGTTGTAAGCTGGAATTTGTACGTTACTCTTGGTTTTTCTGATTATCAAAACAAACAAAGTAATTAGCGCCATGTAACCGCAGGTAACCTTAAAAGTAAAAACTGGCTAACTGTACAAAAATAGTGAAATTCCAAAACAAAATGACGTCGCGACGTGCAGACTCGAAAACTTTTTTTTGAGTCAGAGAAAAACACCATAAGAAAAACAAAAAATAATAATAAAATAAAATAAAGACTTGAAAACACGTCAACGGCGTTCTGGTCCAACGATTTATGACGAATTAAAGTATTTACGTGACTTACACGTGATAAGTAACGAAACGTAACCAAAGCTCTTCAATGGGGGGTCGTCCGATATGCAAATGGCGTTTTCCTTTTCTGGAGCGGCGCCTTTACTCCAATTCAACTGGGCATGAGTAGTTCTTAAAAGTTATTTACTCAAGTGCTCCAGTTTTCAGTTCTATTTAGTGAATTAATTTCGGTTCATTACATTGTCATACATCACTGATTGCGAAGTTATACTTTAGAATCTCGGGCTGAATCTACAAGCTTGTAACATTTTAATGGCATTGTCACAGTTCTTAACCGGTTCGTCGGCTTGACCTGTGCCACAAATTGATTGCGAAATCTTTCGTATGGCAATAATAATGCTCATTATGTTTAACGGCACAGAACTTATGAACTTATAGAGTAGCTCTCTAAATTAGACAGCGACTGCTCAAGTTGATGACGATCACAGCAATTTAAACCGCAACAACCGAAAACCACATCAAATCTTAAAGTCAGTCTTTCAAATATACTTCGAGCGAAACATTTCATTTTCATGAAAATCATCAGGCTGAACGAAATTTTATCACAGAAAACCAAAACAAAAACCGATTGCAATACAGTAAACAAATTTTTTTTTTTTTTTTGTTGTTCAAACTTTTCCCTGCCCATTTACCCAAGTGTATATCTCTTTCTCTAGTACCTTAAACTTTTCTTGCCTTCTCTGTCGCTATATGCACATGCAATTATAATAAAGGAATTATTGTAGGTGGCTTTTCATATACTTTGCCAACAAATTTGTATGATTTGTTTTATTTTATAGTCACTTTCATTTAGTTACTTTTATTTTACGCCATATATTTGCAACAAATTTATGTAATAGCTTTTCGGGCATTGAAAATGCTCATGTATTTTTCTGTAATCTTCATTTTATATCATACAACTACTTTCACGGATTTACGCTTGAGATATTTGAACTTTATGGTGAAGTTTTACTCTCTTTTTGTGGTGACTCCAATTAGATTTGTTTTTTACAAGGGGTATAACTAATTAATGGGTTCGAACATGCCTTTATGCAATTTTTAGTAAGACTAATTATAAGGCAAAATGAATAATGCAATGATAAGCATATGAAGCATAACAAGATGTGTAAAGATGTATTATTTAAAAAACAACGTTAATTATACAATTTTCTTGACGGCATAATTATAAAATTGGTATATAAAGGTTTAATTAAATTATATAGTAGTCAAACCAACAGTTTTATGGTATAAACTAAACCCACTCTCTTTTTGCATTACACATTTTTTGAAACATTTTGAAATGATACAAAATCGCACGTGTTACTCATAAAATCCGAATCCATAAATTTCACATTTCGTTTTTTCTTAGAGACGAAAACCGTATTTATCTACAAATCTCTAAGTCTTTATTTAGGTAACAAATTTGGCAAAAACATATAATTTTAACTGGCAATTAAAGTGATATTCAAAACATTTATCTGTCAAAGAAAGTCTACTTACGATATTATCATATGCATTGCCCAATGCCATAACAATTAACCTACAATAAAAGATCTTGAAACGAAGACGAGACAACATAATGCCAGAAGATTTCACCACAGCTGTCAGTATATCATCCGCCAAACACTCAGATGTGTCTACCCCAGCTTTGACACAAAGAGAAATTCTTGTCAGGGTCATAAAGTAAACTTTTGCATTTTGCTCTTGAAACCACTTACCAGAACGTTAAAAACATACCACATATGTACATCATATACATATGCATATACATACTAAGGCTAGAAGAACTAGATTTAAGGCAGGGGGGCCCCAAACAAATAACCGGAACACTTTATGGGAAGCAACTGCTTACCTCTGTTATTTTTGTTTTAATTAATTTTTGGTACATTTGTAATTATGAAAAGGTGTTATGTCATCTTCTCATACATACTAAGTGCTAAAAGGCTTTTCGTAAGAGTGGTGGGATGTTTAATGGTGTATATTACGAAAGTAGGGTTTCCAAACATACTATGAAATGTAGAATTATGAAATTAAGCAGTTGGTGACATATTTCACTGAAAAAATTAATTAATTTACACATTTCATTTACAACTTCTATGAAATATTATTTTTTTATCTCAACTTTTTGAATTAAACGTTCAAAACCAATATGTATACATACATGATCTACCTGCTTATTGTTTTTCAGTGCTGCCAACTTTTTGTAAATGCGATATGCATTTCCGGCAACACCAAGCAAACAATTAACAGTTATTTAGCATGCAAGTTAATATATTTATATCAACAAGCTTACACAATTTGATTATGTCAACAACAAGGAGATAGCAAAGCGATTAGGTTACATGTCAAAAATAATGGAGCAGTTTACTGAGTTGAAAACAAAGTTAATATGAAATTGCTTGAATAAACTCAATGCACAGTAACACAATTACATACTGGAGCTTGACCGGAAACGCAAATCAGCTGTGCAAATGCAAAGAAAGGCAAAGACAAAAGTCATAGACAAAACAAAAGCCAAAGCAACCAAATCCTCAGTCCATGAATCATGCAGCTTACCAAGCGGGCAAGTCCACAAGTCTACACACACATACATACATTGTTGTATTTGTGCTTGGACTGGCAGCTGGCGGTGTTCAAAAACAAACCAGAAACATGTCTGCCAACAGCATTTGCACTTGGCAGACAGTTGCCAAGACAGATTCGAAAATTGCAGCGGACCGTTTGCCAAACAAACAAACATATGTGTATGCATACATACATACTCCCACAAAGAGTGAGAGATAAACGGAAGCTTAGTAGAGCGCATCGAAAGTATGAGCAAACACTGTCCGCCAATGTACAGAGTATGTACATCCAACCCACTGGACCTGCTCTACAACGATTTAGTTGCAATTTACTTCTAGCTCGCTAATTGTTTTGGAAAATGAAATGAGAGTTAAGCTGAAAGCGAGAGAGTAAAATGCAAATTTAACAAATTTTCACTTTACTTACAATATTATTTTGTTTTGTTTTCGTTGCAGCCGCAAATGGAGCGATACTGGACTCAAGATGCTATCTGGAGGGTGGCGGTTCGGCAGAGAGTTTTTTGGCAACAGAAGATGTAGCTGTTGGCTCCATCATTGGCAAATTGCGTATAAATGGTGATCCCACACCAGATACCGGAGATATAAATCTGTCGCTTAGGGAAAAGAATGCTCCTGTTGAGATTGTAGCGGGCACCAAGGAATTGGCTCTGTCTGTTGAGCTAGATAAAGAAGGTCTAAGAGGACCGTCGTCAATCTATGTTAATGTTATTTGTATTCGAAGGCGTTCAACGGATCCGGTAAGCACCAAAAATCATTATTTTGTAAAGAAATGTTTATATGTAGAAAACAAGAACTATCCTTAAAATGACCAAACTTCGTGAAAAACTCTACAATTTGTCAGTTGACAGTTCAAATAAAACAAACCTATTGACCATTTTAATTAACCCACGCTTGAGTTTAGATTGCGGGCATTGACATGTACTTGGAATCAACTTCTTAGCCGCATTCAGCACCTGGAGAGAACTTTCTTTCGTGCACTGCACTCGACCAATTGGTAATGGGGCAACCAATTAACCTACATCAAAGCAGGACTCCACTTTACCCCCTTCGGGTACGTTAAATGTGCGTGCCAAGCTTGGCTGTAGTGCAGCAGGGGCGTAATCTCAAAGTACAAGTACAAGTGAGGTGGTTAAATGGAATTGGGTAAACATGTTTCGGAATGTTCACACTGCTCTAGCACATGCGATAAAGTTGGAAGATGGAGGGAATTGGGGAAACTAAAAAAGTTGCGGCTATTTCTATTTCTTGTACTCTATAAACAATTGAAAACTTTTTAGACAACGACGCCTTTTTCAATTTTAGAATCAACAAAATAGAAACCAACTTAACTTTTACTTGCACTTCGTGCTGACGACGATGGGGATGTGGATGTGAATGGGGTTGAGGATTGCGGAGGAAGAGTAGGATGTGGCCTGTGGTTAGACGTCTGGGGTCTATGGCAGTGGCCATAAATTAGCCATTAGTACTTCCGTAGTGGTTGGTTCTTTTGGGGGTTGCTTTTAAGCCCTGTACAAAAAAGCATGCAAATATATACAGTGTTCTATGGATGGTCGGGTGTGAAGTGTATACAACGGAATCCTTAGCTGTGTGGCGCTTTGAACTCAGCTTGGGGTCAGTGACCAGGAATTTGCCTATTGTTTGCCCGCTACTTGGCTATGCGAAATACATAGGTGTTTATCTTGAGCTGGGCACCATGAAAGTCAGTTAATGTTTTTTGTTGGCTTTGTTCTTTGTTGCAGAGCTTCGTCATTCCCGTCAATGTTCGCGTCACGGACGTCAATGATAATGCACCACAATGGATAGGCACACCTTATACGCTGACCCTTTCCGAGGTGACGGTGCCTGGAACACGCATACTTCAAGGTGCTCGCGCCGAGGATGCCGATCAGCCGGGTCCGTTCTCCACGGTGGAATATCAAGTACTACCCGGTCCATATGCGGAACTGGTGCAGTTCCTTAATCCACTAGAGGGCACACTAGTGCTGAAGAAGGCATTGGACTATGAGCAGCTGCAAAACTTCACTGTTAAGTTGCGTGCCCAGGATCAGGGTACACCACCTAGACACTCGGATACGCTGCTGCGTGTCGTCATTACCGATGCGGACGATCAAAATCCCAAGTTTTTGCGCGAATCCTACAGTGCTGAGCTCCCAGCAGATGGTCGGGCCGGTGAGCTGCGTATGCGTCCCGAGCCCCTCAAGGCTGTCGACCAGGATGAGGGCATCTGTGCGCCCATTCAGTATAATATTGTGCAATCGCAAGATGCCAAATACTTTCGAGTTCATCCGCACAATGGCATTATAACGCTGCTGGCGCCCATTGGCTATGCAGATCTTACGCATGGAGCCACTTTGGTGGTAAAAGCGACGCAGATCGATAATCCAGATCGTTATGCACTGACCACAGTGCAGCTAACACGTCCCGGAACGCACAGTGATCTAAGTACGCTCTCCTTTGTCCAAAAGCGTTTTGTGATGCGCATTCGGGAGGATACAGCGGTGGGCAATCGCATTTTGGCGCTACCCACCAACAAACCAGGAAAACATCTTAAGTATACCATTGCGGATCCAATCAATTCGCAGTTCTTTAGTGTGGGATCACTGGGTGAGCTGGTGCTGGCAAAACCGCTTGATTATGAAAAGATGACCAAGCATGAATTTCAAGTCATTGCGAGCGATGGCATAGCCAATAGTACCTCTGCTGAGGTCACACTGGAAGTGATTGACGTCAACGATTGGGAGCCTCGTTTTCGGGAAACACATTACGAGTTTATCGTACCAAAGAGCGTAAGTTACAGATGCTTCACATAAATGAATACTTAAAATATAAATTGGGTTAAAAAAAAATTTTAAATTCCTTTTTGAGGGGACAGTTCTTTAAAGTGCATGAAATTTCAGTTTAAAAAGCTTTTTTTTTCAGTCATAAGAAATGCATTAAAATTGCAAAAATACATATTTTTGGGCATTTAAGTTAATATTACAGAAATCCTGACGTGATAGGATATTTTGAAGGTCAGAACCTTGTTCTGTCTGAAAGAATCTTTAAGAATCACCTCTCCTGTATTGTTTTGTAACAAACATAAGTAAAATTGTACAGGCCTATGTTATTTAACACTTTAAACCAATAGTAGTAATAATAATAATAATAAACAATATGCTTATGTTTTTTTTCTAGCAGTCTTTGCAGTCACGCACAGACTCCTTTGAGGGCGTACTGATTGGCAAGGTGGAGGCAGCAGATGGGGATCGCAATGACAAGTTGGAGCTATCGTTGCGTGGCCAGCATGCTGGTCTCTTTGAGATCGATGCGACTGGCAATATTTATATGCGACCGGAGCAGCTGCAAAGTCTCAATGAGTCCACAGTGCATCTGATTGCCATTGCCCAGGATTCGGGTGTGCCGCCAAGAAGTACCTCTGTGCCGGTGAGCGTAACCATGGAAGGTCTGACTCTGGCTCAGTCAGCATGGAACAGCAGCATGCTAGGCATGTTCGGGATGATTGTGGGCCTGTTTCTGCTGATCATCATGGCGCTCAGTTGCTATATAGTGCGTTCTAAGAAGCAACGGAAGAATAGTCCCGGTGGTCTGAGTCTGGGACGGAATCGCGTGCACAGCCAGGCGCACAGTAGCGTCTCCTCGGCGAATCTGGTAACGCACGAGAAACTGGCAGGCAATGGCAATGGTGCTAGTGTCACCAGCGGTGGCGTTTCCGTCCTTCACATGAAGCATCCCAGCAGCAACATAGTCATGGCAAATCCCATTAACAATGGACTGCATCATGTGGCCAGTGGTGCCAGTAGCAGCTTGGCACTCAGCTCCGGCAGCAACCTGTTGGAGCGGGAACGTGAACGGGAGCGAGAGCGACAGCGGGAGAGCTATGCGGCAACTGTGCGCAGTAAGTTAGACCGAATTCAATACCCCCAATATATCCCCAGCAGCCCAGAGCATTCACTATAAATAGTCTTTTTACCAGGCATCGTATCACGCGCCTCGGCCAACGGCCAGCTCTACGAGGAGGATGAGATCGAGAACGATTCCCTCTCGCAGCAGGGACAACAGCCGCAGCTACAGCAGCAAACAACGCCAGAGAACAATAATCGCAAGACGATAGCGTCTGTAACGGGTGGCGGCGTCACAACCATCTCAACGACAGCAAATGGTAATGCGAATGGAGCGGGTTCCAACCTACTAAGTGCCTCGGATACGATGGGCTCATCAGAAAACAATCTGACTGTCTACTTTTAGGACAGTGCAACACTTGTAAATATTGCAGCTAAGAATTTTATTGACTATGTCATTTTTTGACTTATTGTAGGTCTATGTCTAAGTCGTGTTTAGGTTCTTAGGCTCCAAATGTAAATTTAGTAGACCAAATATAGCAATGTAAACATCCAGCACTTGTAGTCTAAGCAAGCGAATTCCAGTGTACATCTTTGCTTCCCACTTTTTACGATACTTTAACGACAAGCTTAAGAATAAATTTTATTAAACTAATCGGTAAACTTTCAAATTTGTTTTAGTATAATAAAAATAGTTTTTAGAGAAAGCAAATTTTGTGAATAATAAGGTGGACTTGCCGACATCCAAGGGCGTCCACAGACCTGAAGGTAGGATGTGTGGGGGAAGGGGGGGGGGGGGCAAGCGGTAAAAATACGATCGATAACTATCATTAGATTGCTGTCTCTTGATAACTTCTGTTGAATAAGGTTGCAAACCAAAGTTTTTGCATTGTTTAGTACCTAATTTAAATAAAAATATAAAATAAATATATACCCCCCCTCCCCGCCCCCCAATGGTTACGACCTTGCGGACTTCTATATAATATCAGTTGTAGCATGACTCAAAATTATAAATCTTATTGCTTTTATTTGTATCACTTACACTCTAATTCGATTCAGCATAATCGTTACAGCTTTGGCTTGACTTTTAAAATGGGTGAAAAATGTGCAAAATTAATTAATCAATTCGGTGGTAGGCTTACAAACTAAAATCAGGTCATTTTCAATAACTTTCACTTGCATCTAACACAAAGACTAAATAGGAAAGGAACACAACCAAAACTCATTTGGGAATAATGAATAAATCGATTTAGACAATGACAGCTGTATGTAAATGGCGTGCATTTGTTTTTGCTGATGTTGCGTTTTCTAGCTGCCATTGCGAGTCTTTTTTCGCTTTAGAAGATTAAAGTCGCCGTACTTTATGTGATTGTCAGTGAGAAATGGAACGTAGAAGGCGCGCAGAACTTTGTGTGATTTTTCTGGTATAAGAAATGGCAAAGACTTCATAATAGACCAATCCTTTGTGCGTCTGGAGTAGCTTGGCTCTAGTGTTGTGTATTTGCCCTCATCAAAGTCCAACAGAAAATGACACTGATCATAGTCGAAGTACATGTGATCGTTCTCTAAATTCTGATCGTTAAAATATGCATGCACCAGTTGCGTGGCATTAGCACCTTCTTCGTAGTATGCAGGCAACATGCCACGGAACTCGGATCTAAGGAAACGCAATCGGAAATTCCGAGCCGGAAAAAAGAAGCTGCCGGGATAACGATACCAATCCTTGCCAATACACACATTATAAATATCATCCGGACGGTACTGTGGCGATGCTTTAAATTGATTCAGCTCCAGCATTAAATCCATGGGCGCATGATAATTGCGATACAGGGCAAAGACGCGTGAAAGTCCCAACAAAGTGCTGGCCACCATCACTATAATGGCAATGAACATGCTGTGATCCAAATAGTGAATGCCCGACTTGAGCTTAAACACTAATGATTTAAAACGAAAGAAGATGCGCTGATAGACATCAACAGTAATAGCACCGCACAAGGAAATCAATGGGTATACAGGAAATAGAAAACGTTCCTCCTTATGCGGCTGTGCAAAGAAGACTAACAGCCAAAGATACAAAGGCGCCAACGATATGTACCGGGGAAAATATAACGTCGACTCGAACTTGGCAGGCACAAGTAAATAGTCCATGACTAGCATTATGGGCAGCTGCAGTGCCAAGAGCTAAACAAATTCAAATTAAATTAGTGCGTACAAAAAGAATAAGCATTTTAACTTACCCAAACAATGTTAAAATTGAGGAAACCATTAATGATGTAGTAGCTGAAAGGCTCGGTGCCAAAGATATTTGGTCCATGGCTAGTAAACACATTATACCAAACAATGTTGAGCGGCGCAAAAGTCAGTTTGCCAAAGTAGCTCGTATCGATAGCAATCATGGGCAGTGCTATTGTTGCTCCAGAGATTAAAGTCCACTGCACGAAAGTGCGCCAGTCACGTTGGCGTAGCAACAACTCCAATACCAGCGGCACACCAATGAGCGCTGCAAAAGGCCAGCCTAACAGTGCCGAGATGGCCGTAAAAAAGATTGCCAAACTGTAGCGTTTCTGCCACCAGGCGGCCAACGCTGCGCAGCCAAAGTACATGGAAAAGGAGGAGGGTAAGAGGGCTGTGCTGGATACGAACATGCCAACACTAAAGAGCTGAAAAATCAGCCAAAGACGTCCAACGTGTATTCCAAACTCCTGGCAAATAGATCTGCACAATTTGGATCCATATAAATCGTTGAATGAATTGTCTTGCACCATACTCACTTGTACATAAATCGCTCCATGACAGCACAGCCAAAGCCTAACATGCAACGGACCATATAAAAGATGAGTATAGGACTCGGATTGAACAGCTTTTGATAGATCCAACCGGGCACACCTTGCAAAAGTAGATATGTGTAGGAGCGCAGACCAAATTGCGGACTATACTCCCAGGTTTGTAGGCCATGGCCATTGATGATGTAGTGCAGCGGCTCCCAATAGTTAAAAGTCTCATCACAGTCGGATATATACGCCCAGATGGCGCTACAGAGGCGCGCGCTTACAAAGGTTTTGAACGCAGTGTGCACACTGGGCATTATTGGATTGGGATTAGGATTGGGCTGTGTCTTGTTCGCAGTATGTACAGCGGACAATGATTGCTTACTGCAAAAAACAAAAAAAATTAACTCTTAAATTTTGAATAAGTTAATTTTCAGGTATGTATGGTACTTCTTCTTCTCCTTTTTGTTATTGCCGGCTGGGACATCACCGGCTTTTTCTTTTTTACCATTTAAACGTTTTGGTGGTTTTTTGGTGAGTATTTGGTTATCAGCCTTGTTGGCATTGTAGCGCGCCCGTGCCGCTGGCGGTGCCATTTCCTATTCCAGTTTTATCTATTATTTTGCACAAAATTCCCTGGAACAAAAAATCAGCGTGTTAAACTTGCACCAGCTGATTCACCAAAGTAGCGTAAAGCGAGTTGGCAGCATGGTTTCTTAACTTGGCAAATTGTTTAGATTTTGCTTTCAAGAAACAAAAGAGGATTATGAAAACTTCGTGTTAATTTCAATTAGCATGTCATATGAACAATCTTGATGTAACATCCATATTATTTCATACTTATTTGCCATAATGCATATTTATGACGTCGTAAGCCGCGCATTCCGGCACACAATCTTCTTATTTGTATAAAAATGTTTTATTTTCTAACGCTGTGGCAACTCCAGCGCTTCAGCTGTGCAATTTACTTTT
The DNA here is from genome assembly GCA_018904305.1 of Scaptomyza montana. Classification (NCBI taxonomy): domain Eukaryota; kingdom Metazoa; phylum Arthropoda; class Insecta; order Diptera; family Drosophilidae; genus Scaptomyza; species Scaptomyza montana. The sequence goes on from JAEIGR010000001.1 coordinate 4,892,745, forward strand.
TGCGATTGCATTTCTTACGTGCTGTTGCATTAAAGAAAATTTATTTAAGTCAACATGTCTAAAGATGAGAAGGAAAAAGTGCACATCATTGACAAGGATTTGGACCTCTCCAATGCTGGACGTGGCGTCTGGCTGGTCAAGGTACCAAAATATATTGCACAGAAGTGGGAGAAAGCTCCAACAAATATGGACGTTGGCAAGCTGCGCATCAGTAAAACGCCTGGACAAAAAGCACAAGTCTCACTTTCACTAACACCCGCTGTACTTGCACTGGATCCCGATGAGAAAATTCCAACAGAGCATGTGCTTGACGTGTCTCAGGTGACGAAGCAGACACTCGGCGTTTTTTCCCACATGGCACCCACAGAGGCAGCTGCAGCGGCCAGCAATGGCAAGGAGAATGGCTCAGGTGTTGCCTTAGCGGCGCCAGACAGCGAAAAGCTGTATATGGAGGGTCGCATTGTTCAGAAGCTCGAGTGCCGTCCTATCGCCGACACCTGCTACATGAAACTTAAGCTGGAGTCAATACGCAAGGCATCAGAGCCGCAGCGTCGCGTGCAGCCCATTGACAAGATTGTACAGAACTACAAGCCAGTCAAAGATCATGCACACAATGTAAGATTGAATGTTTTTTTTTTTTGTTGGTGCATTTATACTTAATTTCGTATCATTTAGATTGAATATCGTGAGCGCAAGAAAGCGGAAGGCAAGAAGGCCCGCGATGACAAAAATGCTGTGATGGATATGCTTTTCCATGCCTTTGAGAAGCATCAGTACTATAATATTAAGGATCTGGTCAAGATAACCAACCAGCCCATTAGCTACCTGAAGGAAATACTTAAGGACGTTTGCGACTATAACATGAAAAATCCGCACAAGAACATGTGGGAGCTTAAGAAGGAATACCGCCATTATAAGACTGATGAACAGAAAGATGAGGAGAAGACCAAAACAGATGGCAGCAGCGACTCTGAATAGTTGCAGGATTTTTAAACAAATAAAATTTTTATATGTAATTAGTCACCTAAGTGAAAAGTAAATCCACAAGCATTTCTGCACCCATTTAACAGCATTATGAAATTATTTTAAAAAAAACGTCTAACCGAATTTCCCCCGAATTGTAAACAAATATGTATTTTAAGGTTTCTTGGATTTTTTTCTTAGGTTGCTAGAAAAAAAATTGCGGTTTAATGAACATTCATATTTTTGTAAATAGATTTTTTTTACATACGGTGTATAAATTTTATAGTTTTTTTTTTACATTTGTAACTTAAAACTAGGAGATCAGGTACTTATTAAGTTACAGTACTATCGGCTCAACATGATTTCCGTAATATGTATGTCTCTGTGAACTTCAATTAATTATCTCTTTACATTTCGTTTTTTATTTGTGTTTCTAAAAAAAAGTTATGGGGAAAGTTTGTTAGTGGAATGAATTTGAAAATGAATATTAAAAAAAGTGAATGAATATTAAAATAATAAATTGTGAAAAAAGACTAAGAAAAAAGATAATCATTAAGAAAAATAATATGCCAAAAATTAAAATTTGGAAAATAATAATTGAAAAAATTTATGAAATGAAAAGAAAATAATAATGAAATATTTATATATAATAATGCAAAATGATAAACAAGCATAAGAAATCAAAAACAAAAGCAAAAATAATAAAAATAATAAAGCATGAGATATGCGAAATGATAGGAAAAAATAAAATATCAAAATTAAGTTCAAGCAAAAGGAAATCAAGCATAAATAATACTGTTTCAAAATAAAGTATTAAATACAGTCAGTATAAAAACTAAATATTGCATTCTTTTAAAAGCTCTCATCGTTAAAATTTGTACGTTTGTATAGATAAAAAAAAAAAAAAAAACTATCATGCATAAAATGCTTTTGTCAGCGGCCAGCGCAGCCTCTTAATTTTGTTGAATGCCCATGGAAAGGGCAGACGTCGGTGTAAAATCCGCTGCTGCAAGGAATAATTCGCGTTAGATAAATAAAAAATATGCTACTACTACACAAAACATATCGCTACGGCAACTGGACGAGATTTAAATTGTACGCATGCATATATGTCTACAGACGTCACTTTTTCTTTTCAACGAAGCAAATACACATGAACATTAACACATAGGACACATGGCAGCAGCTATCCCTACGGCCTCCGCTATGTGACAGTGGAGAACACCGACGATATGGAGGCCGCCAGTGATGATATGCCAGAGTCAGCATCATCTGGACGAACGCTTGCCTTCGGCACAGGCTTAATAAGGCGCACTATTTTTACTTTTGTTGCTTCATCTTCGTACGGTTCAGTGGATTTTCTTCTAACGCCTGTAGCTGTATGTGCTGTTGTCTGTGGTGCTGCCGTGCCAGGCTTGTCATGTTGGTTGGCGGCATTATTCACGTTTCCTATCTCATCCTCGGGATTCACATGTTTCAATTCAGTGCTTAGTAGTTTTATTTTAAATTGATCCATCTCAATGGGCTCGTAACGTTTGGGAGTTTGTAGCGCCACATTTCCATGATTAATCTGTAGAAAACAAAAGACAAACAACCATTAATTATTACAAGAATGTTCTGGTAAATTATATATATCCAATAACACTTACGAGAAGAAGCGAAGATAGCAAATAGCAAGATAGTTTCGTTGGATCTTTACCCTCAAGAACATCCGCTAAGGTGGCTTCTCCATTGCGTTCCACACATTTTTGTATCACTTCTTTGTTTAGCTCTTCAATGCTAAAGTTTTGACGATCATGAGCTAACTCTAATACGGGCGCCATCCTGCGATGCCATTCATTAATCTAGAAAGCCAGAGAAAATATCAAATATTATTAAAGGAAATTAAATTAAACCCAGCATTTCAACTAGATCTACTGATGAATTTCTCCTACCTTGGCATCAGTTTCTTCATCAATGCTAGTGCAATTTACTATGGTTTCATCAGCATCCCAATCAGTATCAGTTGCGTCTAAGCCTTTGGGGTTTGTTTCAAAATTCATTGGAGTGGCTTCTAAGCCACTATCATGTTGTATTGCAGATATTGATATTGTGTCCGGTGGAATTTCAGCCAATTGTGCGATGTCATTAAAGCCACTATTTTCATCCAGATCTGTTGTATCCATGGTGTCCATCGGAATATTCGACAATGTTTTTGTGTTATCTAAACCTTGGTTTGTTGTCGTCTCATTTAATGTTGTGGTTTCCATTGTGTCCATTGGCATATCAAGCAACGACACGTCATTTTCCGTTTGCGCATTATCTCTGACGATTTGAATTTCATCTGGCAGAGGCGCAGTTTCTGTTGCGTTTAAGACCGGTTTTTCATCATTGGACACATCAACCGATTCCGCTTGAATATCCTCGTGATCGATGCCAGAATCATGTGTGGGACGTCTGAAGCCCAAGAAGTCTGTTTTAAAATAAAATTTAGATCGAGTAAATACATTGTCTTGAACCACATAGAATTATTGTAACGTACTGAAATTAATATCAAATTCCAATTCGGGATCAGCATCAGGGGGCGCTGGTGGAATATTTACAGTTCTAGGTGGTTTAGGAACCACCACTCGCTTGGATGGAAAGCGCTGCGCAAGAAATTTATTATAAATATAATAATCAAATACTTGTCGAAATCCTTACCTGATCCATAAATAGTTTAAAGTCTGCGGAAAGCGCAAACAGACGTTCTGAGCGCAGTTTTTTTTTCGGTAAGCTAAAAACATTTAGAATTATTGGATAGTATACTTTGCGTGTCGCTTCCACGATCTCCTCATTGACGCCTCCCAGCGCGAGCATTTCAGAGTCGACGCGCACGCTAAAGTTTTCTTTGCCGGGCACACCGGGCAGTATATCCTGTACTAATACCTTGGGCGATAGTGACTGCATACGCTGATGGTTTTGGTCCTCTATATTATCTGTAAGAACAATACCCTCGTCATCAAAAGATCGAGCTGAGGACAACATTCGGATGCAGGCAGGCAGGCACAGCACAAAGAGTAAATAAAATAAAATCAAAAAAAAAAAATTGTGAGTCAACCGTGTCTACAGGAGAAAGTATTAACAAAAAACTTATCCTGTACAGTTTGTGCAACGTTGTCCACAAGGAATATAAGAACTGAGTGCTTTTTAGTTTACCTGTTACCAACGGAATTGTTACATTTTCCATGCCAATACCAGCATCATTGCTCTCGTCCGCATCGGCAACAGATGGATCTAGCTGTGTTGTCGGTTGAGGTTCCATTACTGACTGCGTCTGCTCCTGTACCAGCTGTGTTGTTAGTCCGGATTCCGTTACCGACTCCGTCTTTTCCAGGTCCAGTCGTGTGCTGTTCAAACAGCTAGAATCATTCATGGCTAACGTACTGCTAAACGCGTTTTCCGGCAACTGGCTGTCGTTGAGTTGTGCTTCAGAGACATCAGTCAGCTTCAGGGTGTTCAGCGTATCTTCCAGATCCGTTTCCGGTACTTCGCTTTTGTCTGCCGTCAAATTTGTATCCCGCGTTTCAGAAAATTTTATTCTTTTGGGACTATTCTCGATGCATTCTAAAGGTCGTTTCTGCTCTAAGCTTATTCGCTTGGCCTTTTCGTCGCATTGGTCATCTGGCGGGTGTTTGTAAAGGTGTAAATCACCAAATCGTGAAGCAAGCATTTGGTTCTCCAATGCTATGTACTCGTCCAGATACTCCCTGTTGCTCATGTTCTCGTGTCTAGATTCTGATAGATCATGATTGGCATGAACGTATTCCTTGATTAAATTAAGACGCTCAAACTGTATATCTGGCAAAAGCGTGTTGTATCTTGGTTCAGGAAGGTATGTAAACAATTTGTAATTCTTTTTCTCATCGTGGTCGTGAGGGTTGTCCGGCTCCACGATAGGGGCATACTTCCACAGATGGGACGGCGTATGATCCAGATACATATGTTCAATCGTACGATTTTTATTTTTATTCGTCTCAAAACCCAAACGACTAAAGCGCTTTTCATCGGACATAGTTTTGAACTTTCTCGGCTCCATGTTAAACGCAAACATATCGTTTTCTTTTTGGACTAGCTTCTTTGTTCGGCGCTTTCGCGGCTCTTTGTCGCTGTAAGCAAAATATTATAAAATACAAGTAGATTATAATATGAATTCAATCATAGCGTGCAGATGGAATTTTTTGTTTTCAAGAATAATTATTGTTGTTAATTGATTTCCCTACCACACTTAAGTTTTACAGCAAATGTAATATAAAATTAGTAATATGAATTTAAAATTTCATTAACTATCGCAAAATATTGGCGGGATAACTATTAAAAATTAATTTTTGACTTAACAATATTTGTATTGACACTATTAATATTTTATCTCAAGAAGTTCATCATGTGTTCGGCTCAGCCGAAGTGGAACCGGCGAATAGGACGAGAATGAGAGAAATGCCGATAAGCGGCGTCATGATAAGCAAGCTCATGCAGACAGTATGGCGTCGGGATCACATGGTACAATTATTACTGTAATTTCACTTACCCAGTTGCGTTGGTACTTTCATCCGCCTTAGGTTCATCTATTAGGAGAGACGCAATCTGTTGCTCAACCACCTGAAGCATTAGCTCCACCCGGTCACCATAGATTTTACCGCAATACTCCAGAACGCTGCTGGCGGCAGAAAAAACTAGGCGGCGCGGCATATTGTCGATTTGATTTAAAAATTCATCAATGTACTAAAAGGTAAGGGGTATAAAATTTTTTATATATTTACATAAGTTCCGATAATGTACTTACATAGCTTAGGGACAATCGCAAGTCCGTTGAATAATCGGTATTTTTTGATACCTCCTCGAGGACAGAAATTAGAGTTGACGGTCCAGGCGTCTCATGGTAGGCTAAAATTGCTTTGGCCACATTGGTGCCGGGCCGATTTTTTGCTATTTCCAGTAAGTCTGTGATTACATCACGGGATCTAAAGCTGGAGTTGGCAGAATCTGTAAGATCACATAAATATATGCATATTTGTTAAAACTAAGCCAATTTTAATTGTTTTATATGTTGTGTCATTTTTATTAAAATAACGCTAATTTAAGCACCATAAAATGTGAGCCCTTCCTCGCTTGGCCGCACGCAATGAGAGCTGTTCATGGCGAGAGATGCGAAGCAATTGACCAAGAACAAACGCAACACGATCACACATAACGCACTTACAACAACACGTGAATACACCACACACACACATACACAAATGAATAGAAAAGTATTAAGCCTACAATAATATTTTTATGTGTATATGTACATTTAACGCGATGATGGCGCCATCTGGGTAGTTTGTAACTGAACACTTACCGGTATCCATATTTTGCTGTTCCTTAAAAGACGAAATGTTTATATAAAAACAAACAACTGCAGTTTGTATAATTTTTCATGCATGCTCGACACACGTTTAAGCACATACACATTGGCACGCCAAGCGTCTCCACAAAAAAAAAAATGGTCGCACCAAATCGTTTGGCCTGTAATAAAACATGTGTATAAATTTTTATTAACACGTTTAATATGTAATATATATTTTTGTTATGTGAAATATTAAATGGCGCGAACCGTGTTTTCTTCCCAATTAGCTCTTTAAGCATGTATGTACTTACGATTTTGTTTTGCTCTCTCAGTTTTGGGTGCAGATTGTTTTCTCAAAGAGCTGAGATGGCGTCCACCCCAATTTGTACAAAATTATAATGAACTGGTTTGGCTCACGATAGATCACAGAGCGACGGTATTTGTTTTTACAACTTTGGTCACACTTATGGGTAAATTTTAAGAATTTCAAAGTTTTTATTAATTTTTTCAGAACATATTTATATATGCATCTATTTTTGGGATAATCAGACTGAGGTATTTTTTATGTTTTTACCATTTTCTAACGCTCTAGAAACGCAATTAGACAATTAACTGCCAAATGAGATCTTAAAATTATAAAATCAAAACTACTTCAACAGCTAAGACCTTATTTTAATAGCTTAGGGCGAATAAATAGCTGGTTACCTTTATCTCTTTTTTCGATTTGAACTAAATTGTAAGCAAACCTTACAACTTAATTTCTGAAGAGTCCCTTTTGTGTATTCGGTTATTATTTCTCCGTTTAAAACAATATTAATAACAATGCAACAATATTAATAACAATGCAACTTCGAAACTTTTTATTAATGAATTATTGATTAGTATAAAAAAGTAGTTTAAACAAACATTAAAATTGATTGCCACTTATTTTGCCCTCTCCTGTGATTATTACAATAATCGACTAGTCGATTATTAGCAACTCTGACATATGTAGACTTCATACTCATTTTAGCGTTGAACAACTCTCCAATTTCTTTGCGGTAACAAAAACTAAGCGCTCAACATGGGTCGTATGCACGCTCCAGGGTAAAATTAACTTTCGATTGTTTAATAAGCAAGAGTTTACGTGAAATGTGACTGCCTTTTTTATAAAAGCATTTGCAATAACAATTGCAAACACTTCACGTGAACATTATTCCAAAAGTGGAAGATAAAGGCAAGCACATGTCAACGAAAACACTTTTCCTTAATTTTTTGTTGTTGTTTGCCACAAATCTTATCATTCACGATTTATTTTAAGCAAGGGTATTTCCCAGTCAGCTCTACCCTACAGACGCTCTGTGCCATCATGGCTAAAACTTAACGCCGAGGATGTCAAGGATCAGATCAAGAAGCTCGGCAAGAAGGGATTGACACCCTCCAAAATTGGTAAATATTGTTTGTGATTATAGTTTGAGGTTACGTTAATCAAGATTTTGTTTTAAGGTATAATTTTGCGTGATTCTCATGGCGTTGCCCAAGTCCGTTTTGTAAACGGCAACAAAATCCTGCGCATCATGAAAGCGGTTGGCCTAAAGCCCGACATTCCTGAGGATTTGTACCACATGATTAAGAAGGCAGTTGCCATACGCAAGCATTTGGAACGCAGTCGTAAGGATAAGGACGGCAAGTTCCGTTTAATTCTGGTTGAGTCCAGAATCCATCGTCTGGCCCGTTACTACAAGACCAAGAGCGTATTACCACCGAATTGGAAATACGAGTCAAGCACAGCATCCGCTTTGGTTGCTTAATTTTGCAACGCACTTTTTAACGCAATCTAAATAAACAACAAAAACACAAGTATTGACTTTCGCTTAACCAGACTCGAGCATTTTTAAACTCATTTTAATGTTCTTTTCATACAGACACGGTTAGAGGGAGCACAAAAAACATTTTAATGCAGTGTGACCGATTGGCATGTGACGTAAAATCCATGATGAAACTATTGTTTCACCATGGTAAAATCGTTTATTATTTTTATGCAGTGTGACCGAGTAGCATTTTGTTTTGTGGGATTTTTAAGTAAGTAACATTGTTTTTGTTTACAGCAGCTAATGTAATAAAATTCTCATAAGCTTAAATGAAAATGGAACTAGATAACATTGCTGCAATACATGTGGAAGCAATTGAAGTATTTTTAAATCATATATTATACGTACGCGGCGTTTATCCACCTCAAATTTTTAAGAAGCGACGCGTTTACAATACTCCCGTATTTATTGTTGCCTTCCCGGCATTAAACAGTTATCTTGCAAATGTGCTTAAAACAGTGCAGCACATGCTACAGAATCGAATGCAACAAATAAAACTGGAAGTTATTATATATGCAAACGAGTCAGAGCATAAAGAAAGCTACTTGCTTGAAGTTCAACCAGACACAGCAAAGGAACAGCAAAAACCAGATCAATATCTAATTGAATACGAACAACAATTAAGAGCTGCTTTGTACAAATTAGCTGAACGCGTTAAACAACTGCCAAAACTAGGGCAAAACGCCAAATTTAAGGTGCACATCCATACAACACAAGCGGCTTTTACTCAACTCAGTCATGAATCGCATTATCAGGACTTTCCATGGCTGCAAGCGGCTGGAAGTGAGAATCAGCTGGAACAGCGTAAAATATCTTTACTCCCTTTGGCCACTATTGACAAAGTAGGCCTGCAAATGATGGCACATATAAGCTGTTGACATTGAAAAGCATAAACGTATTATAAAATGTAAATAAAGCAAACTCTGGTATTGGTAGAAAAATTATGTTAGAATGATTGTTTTGATTTTAATTCTAATCGATATAGAGATAATGTATGTTGTGTTTTAAAATTGTGTATCAAGCGTTTAATGATTACAGGAAGCTTATATAAAACTACAATTCAAAGCAATCCTTGTCGTTTCAAATCCTCGAATGTCTTACGATTAACGACATTGCCCAACGAATCCTCAAACTCCTCCTCCTGATCAGCAATCCAGCGTTCGCTCTGCTTTTGCGATTTGAGTTTCTCCCAAAGCGTGATTGCATCCTCGATCTGTGTAACGTTTGCAAAATGCGCCGTATTCGGGATTCCCAGACAGCGCATTCCGTGCGCGTGTCTCCATTCGGCAAAGTGACGTTGAAATGCTTTGGGTCCCTTGTAGGTGAAATTACCACAAATTTCGCAATTGTAGCTGATGTTTAAGCCGTGCAGCTTGTACAACCAATACGGGATGGGTTTGCCATCCCAGCCAAGTGGCAAATTTTTGGGATTGAATGGCACATCGTCTGCATCGGGATCATCATCGTTATCCGACTCGCTGGCCTCAACATCGCTGTCATCTCGCTCGCCCCCAGTGCGAGCCTGTTTGCGCTGGACATTCTCCTTGGTAGCGGCCCGCTGTTCGGACAGCAGCTCGGCGTATTTGTAGAGCAGTGCCTCCAGCTGAGCAATTTCCTTGTTGCGTGCATTCTCGCGAGTTTGCGCATTGGCGTTCTTAGTACTTGGTTTCTTAGCCATCAGAGCGGGGTCCAGGGTGCTCTTGCCCTTCGTGGTGAATAGACGTTGAGCACGCTCCTCCAAGGTGCCACCACATTTGAGACCGAGGGCAACCAAACCCGACTTTAGACGATCCAGGCCCAGAGAAGCTAACTCCTCCCAGCTGGAGAAAGCGCTTAAATCTAAATGTGCGCCAGTATTAGCGAGCGCCGACTCGGTTTCCTTTAAGGACCAGCCAGGAAAGGTGCCCTGCAGCCATTGGCGCTGGAAATCGAGCTCAACTTTGACCAGTTCACTCTCAAGATCGAGCAGCGGCTGAATGCGCAGTATGAAGCTGTGTAGATAATTGTTTAGCGTCTCGATATACTTGCGGAACTCGCGATTTTTACGCTCACGTGGTACATCGAAGACATGGTCGAAGGACATTAGGTATGTAATGTAATCCAATTTTTCAACTCCGCGCAAATTCAAGTAGATCTCATAGCATTCGTTGAGATCCAAATAGCGACCGCCGCCTTCCTCATCGGTGAACTCAACTAATGCGCTCATGTCATCGGGATTGTTGTACACCTTGATCATTTCATCAAACTCCACGGAGAGTGGAACACTCACTTCGGCTGGATGGGATTTATAAAATTGTTTTATTTGCTTCAAACGTGCATAAAATTCGTTGAACTCATTTGGTCCCGATAGTGCAGCAATCTCAGCCTTTCGCTCGTTGTCCTTGTCCTCGTACAGGTCACGCAGCTGTGTTGTCGCATTGTGATGTAGCTCCATCAGATACTTTAGCCGGTGTTCACTGTGGATTCGCTCCTTTTCACCAGGCTTTTTTGTCGCATGCTCGTCAACCATAAGTTTGACGAGACGCTCGCGCTCTTCATGGTACCGACGCTGCTGCTCAAGGAGCGTCTCCATTTTGCTTTTTTATCACAAAATATGTTTATTTACTAAAGAAAACACAAATTTTCACCAAATAACGTGTGTACATACGTATATTAGAGCCGCATTTCTAACATCGATAATAGCGGTGGGCATTTTTATTTCATATCGGTATACAATATTATCGATGAAATATTTTTAAAATTCGTGTACACGGACATCGATTAGTCAACTTCGTTGCTACTGACAATATTTGTGTACTTTACAGCACTGCACATCACGAAGTAAAAATCATATGATCGATTTGTGGTAGTGAAAATTTCAGACGACGAGCAGAAGGCACTCATATTGCAAGTATATTTTCGGTTCAGTTGTGTCTCGTGTTAATTTGTTGATTTATGGACAATTTCTTTCGGGTTGTATAAATTGGAATTTGATTGTAAAGTTTCAAATTATTTTAGGCACGGTAGTACGTGAATTCCTTCGGAACTATTGAATTTCTATTTTGATTTTGTGGCGAGTGAGAAAAATCAGTCAAGATGGCTTTGAGCGATGCTGATGTACAAAAACAGGTAAATATCAAGGGCTCAACAAAACACAATAAATTGCACGAGTATGCTTAGAATGTGCCAATAATTAATGGAAGTATCAGTCCAATTGAACATAACAATTTCAATGCCAACAAGAAAGATGGCGAAGTCATGGGATTCTCGCCGTAGTCATGTGAACTTTTTCATGCACCTTTAGCAGTCATCTAACATATAAATATCTAATTTGCATTGATGTTGATTTTGTCATGTGCCGAAAGCTCAAATATTTGCTTTATTTCAAAGTTAAATGTCCCCAGGATTCTTGGTGCAGTGTATGAAGTAAAAAGAGTAATTTAAAATTTTTACGCTAAAAGCTATAATGCTTATTGGTCATGTGACACGCACTACACTCGAGCAGTGTGTTAGAGCGAGACAACTAACACATCAAACACGCTATGGTTGACACTTTCACACAACTGAGTTGTGAATGCCGTGCCTTATCAATGCCATTGAATAACTTTACGAAAAGTAAAAACATATGTGTCTTAAAATGCATATTTACTTTTTGGGCAACGTAACGGTGCGCCGGGTATGACGAAGTTTTTTAATTAAAGGGTATGCTAACCCTAGAAGTACAACTATAATAGTTATTTTAAAGCGCATTATCATGTGATTAGTTAAGAATAGTAAACAATTAGTACTTTGTAAATCTATTCTTATCATTTCTCCGCACACAGTGCGTGCCAGACAAGTAAAAACTCTCTTGCCTTATAGAAAACATAAGCAATCATAACCTTAACTTGTATGGGATATTAATTTGTGATTTTTCCATTTTGTAGATCAAACATATGATGGCATTCATTGAGCAGGAGGCCAATGAGAAAGCCGAAGAGATCGATGCAAAAGCTGAAGAAGAATTCAATATTGAGAAGGGACGTCTAGTCCAGCAACAGCGTCTCAAGATTATGGAGTACTACGAAAAGAAGGAAAAGCAGGTTGAGCTGCAAAAGAAAATCCAATCCTCAAACATGCTCAATCAGGCTCGCTTGAAGGTCAGTTTAGCAACAATAAAAAAAAATTATTTACTCAAATACTAACTAGGATTTTCTCTCTCTCATTGTCAGGTGCTCAAAGTGCGTGAGGATCATGTGGCCAGTGTGCTCGATGATGCACGCAAACGTTTGGGTGAAGTTACCAAGAACGAATCCGAATACAAGACCGTTCTGGACAAGCTGATCGTGCAAGGCCTGTTCCAAACGATGGAGCCTAAAGTACTCCTACGCTGCCGCTCTGCTGATGTGCCCCTCGTTCGTGATGTCCTCCAATCCGCTGCTGAGCAGTACAAATCCGCAATGAGACAGGACGTTGAGATGATCGTTGATGAGAGGGATCCTCTGGCAGCTGATACCTGTGGAGGTGTTGAGTTGTTAGCTTTGAATGGACGCATCAAGGTGCGTATTAGAGAGTATTACTTAAGAGGCTTGAGTTGTTAATATTCCTATGCTTTTATGTTTAACTCAGGTCCCAAATACTCTGGAGTCCAGATTAGAGTTGATTTCCCAGCAACTTGTGCCAGAAATTCGTAACGCCCTTTTCGGCCGCAATGTTAATCGCAAATTCACCGATTAAATTTTTCTTTAAGTGCAAAACAAACTACAATACCAACAACAAAGTTCAAGCTTATTACAAAAACAACAACTACAAAAGGAGAAAAAAAGCAAAACAACCCGAAGAAAAAAACTCATACTCTTGAACTCATTCAACAAAATTGTGTCTATTAATTATAATTATTATTGCCGTTGTCTTTTTATAGTGAAAAAAATATCTTGGTCAGATATGTAGGCTTCAATAATGTGTTATAAGTACTTACATATTTGCCAAAAATTACAATATACATACATATATATATATATATTTTAGAGTATATTTCAACAGATAATTCAAATTCTAAGTGCATTCAAATCCGTAAAAGAGTTTGTTAAAGTTTGTTTTTATGAACTAACCTGCATAAACCTTATAAGCTAATCATAATAACATTCCTCAACACTTTGCGATCCGTTTTTAGTTAATGTCGATGCAAATGCCTCTTTCTTTTAATTAATTTCTTTTTTGTTTGTAATATTCTGTTCATTTTGTTTAATGCCTTTGTCTGTAATTTTTGTTGTAAATTCTTTATTTTTGATTGCTGATTATTTTTGTTATACTGTTCTCTTTAGACATGTTATTCAATTGTTCAAAATGTGCAATGTGCGGTGCAGCGGAACTATAAATTTTATACCTTAAACAAGTGCCTCTTGCATGTTGTACGAACGCACAATCAGCATTATTGCCAGCTTGCCACCGAAATATGTAAATTGAAACTAATTTCGCTGTCTTGCTGGCAAAGTGCGTTTGCCCAATTGCAACTGGCACGTTGTTATGTATGCATATATATACTTATAAGCCATAAATGAAGAAAAAACCTAAATGTCTGTTGTTGAAATCGATGTATACACAGTTACAGAAACAATTAATGCACACGTTCAGTTGACGAAGTATTGCCAAGTGGCCAAGTAGCTAAATTTGTTAAAACATATATAAATGCCCTAATGTTTTACCTGCTTCCAATTCCAAAATCATATAATACAAATATAAATATATACATATATAAAAATACCATATAATTAATGAAAAGGAAAAAAAGGAAATTATTAGTCGCAATTTAAACTTACATATATGGCTACCACTGTTGCCGCACATTTGCACTATTTATTAAAACAAAAAAAGAAAGAAAAACGCACGTTCATATCTGGCTCTAAACAATACAAAAACGCATAATTGTATTTTTAAATGTTTGCGTGTTCATGATAAATAACTAAAAAGAATACAATAAAAATCCATTAGCATATGCATTATTACATATATAATAACATCGAGTAAATGAAATACAAATGCAACAAAATTACTTTTAAACTTAAACAAAATTTATGTTGAATAAAAACAGTATTTCCAAAAACAAAACCGAACTAAAAATGTTTCAAACAATTTTTATACCTTCAATTATTTGACGAACTCAAATAACTAACCTTGACAGCATTTAAAAGCCATCTACTTGATCTTGTTCAAGGCAATTGAATTTAATAAAAGCTACGATTGGAAAGCAAATTGTCCATTGCGGGACCAAGTCGATAAAAGTACCAATAACATCTCTATTGTGAACACCTAAAAAGTGTGGAAATTTGTCTGCTTTAAGGGGAATTTATAATTGCATCGCCCTCTGTGGGAATTTTTTTGTGCAAGAAGCTAATCATCGAAAAAAGAGAAATCTAACTTCCGTGTGAGAGGGTCCAATCCTCCAGATCTGTAAAAATAATTGCCGACTCCTCTGTTAAATCAAAACAATCTTAAAGTAAGAAATCGTCTTTGATCCCAAATTCTTAAGCGCAACTCTCTGGAGATCCCTTCAGATTTAAATCAAACAATACATTTCACTGTTTTACATTTGTTTATTTTTAAGTTGTATATATTTGTTAATGTGTATTTTTGTTTCCATGCACTTGCCGTTTTAATTCACTTAACACCCCCCCCCTTCGTTACAATTGAGATGTATGTTATTCATCTGTTTCAAGATGGTCCGCCGGTATATATCTATTTTGCTTATCATTCAAATATATATAAACTGTGTATCGATGTCTAGCTGCATAAATTGCATTTACTATTTTACCTAAAAGTCCTGACCAGACCAGTTTGTTACTTAAAATCATTTATAGCTGATTTTGACATAAGATAATAACGCTGAACTGAATGTTATTTGTTAATGTTGTTATTGGTTTTTCAGATGCAACTGAAATAACAAGATTTGTCGGGTGTCTCGCTTGTATATGCATATATAAACAATTTGTCCAGTTTTGTATTGGTTTTCATTTCATTTCATTTTCTTTTTTTTTCCTTTTGTGATATTCACTCAAATGTTGATCAAAATAAATAAGTTTAATAATTTTAAGTGCACATTTTGAAATTGAGAAAGCAGTTTTGAAAAACTATTTAAACTGTGTACAGTAAATTTAGAATTTTGCGGCTTAGTTCTCTTTTTCTCTTCACGTTGCAGAATCCTTGGGTCTTGTTAACATCTACAAATATGTTGTTCCAAATGGGAGTGTAGTTCGGTTGGCTGATGTTAATGCAAAATATATATATATATAATGGTGATGGTGGCGTCTTCGTTCTAGCAATTTATAATATTTGTTTGCCGAGATAATGAATTTCGCTTAATATATATGTTAGTCCAGCTTGGGTACGTCATCATCCTCATCATCAGATTCTGGAAGGTATAAGAAATAACTTACATTAGGCTTTGGGTCATTCAAAACACATTTTGAAACACTTGTATGAACGATTATTGGCCAAATGTAACTATAATTAAGTTATATGGACACCCAATCATTCTTTTGCTCTGGCATACCTAATAAATGATGTGTTATCCACTTGAGATTACAATCTATGAAAATTAAGTATGCGAAAAGATTTCCTTAACAAATATACATATTTATGCTTGTCCAAACGATTATTGGCCAAATGTAACTATAATCAAGTTGTATGGACACCCAATCATTCTTTTGCTCTGGCATATTTCACATGATCTTTTAGAAGTTCGGTGTGACTTTAGAAGTTATAAAACGAAACATGCTGCAATTATATCATTTGTCCAGGTTTTCATTGGCCTGCATTGCTTATGGCTTTTTTAAAACAACGAGGCAAGCAAAAAACCCAAATGCTATTGCAATTTTGTACAATGTAAGAAGTGCCACATGGCAAAACCATTCTCAAAAATTGCCAGACTCCCACTCCCTATCCTAAGTTTAAAAAACATTTTTTAGTCATTAGTTGAATACTAACCTTCCTCAGCAGATTGTAGCCATTCGATGAATTTGCGCATTTGCTCAAGGAAATGCATCTTGCCTTTGTTGGAGTGACCATCCTTGTACCAACGCAAGATGATTTCCTCAGACAATACCGAGGTCTTGTAGAATAGTAGGATGATCTTTTGGAACGCTTTCATAAAATTCATATTCTCATAACAGAACTCTTGTACTTTCAATATCAATGCCAATTCCGAACGGTCCGTTGAGGCAAAAGCTTTCAATAGAGTGCAATATACCTTCAGATGACGCACAGCTTGATCAGTGACAAGTTCCTCCTTTTTGTTCCATTCTCCCAAAGACATGATTGTAGACCAAATCTAAAAATCACTATATTGTATTTTATGCTTAATGCAGGAGTTAAATAAACACTTACAATAACAATTATCTCATGATCAGGAATGTTGGTACGTAGTGCAAACTCTTTGATGTCTGCAGTTATCTCATTGTGTGCCTTCTCGTCGTTAATATCATCGATGAGAGTTTGCTGGAGTTCACGTTTGGCTTCTTGGCTGGCCTGTGCCTTATGCAACTTAATGATCTCATTGAGTTCTTTGTCAAGAAAAACTTGTTTAAAATATTCGTCAGTACGTTTGTTTGGTGGGAAAAAGTCCATAAGTCTGCAAAATCGATAAATATATTAGTCTTACCAAAACAAAATATGAATTTGCCTTTTTTTTTTTTTGTACGAAATGATATGTGAACCCAAATAAAGCCAAAGTTTATTTGCGACATGCATAAAATTCCGTTAACACAATTATTCTAGGAACATTAATTAAAGATTAACAAGATATGCATGTAGATCTTCCTGAAAACATTCCAGAATCCAAATTATTATGCAATGCAACTTACTTGCTTTCCAGTCCACCTTTCTTAAGCGCCTGAATCAGATATGCAATGCCCTTCTCTTGCTTGAACGTTACAAACAGCTCCAATAAAAATTCGAGTGCAATGCCATCCTTAATCAGATGCTCATTGTTCAGTACCAGCAATACGTTTGGCGGTACAGAGCCATTAACTGTAAAGGATCAAGATACAAATGAATTTATAACAGAAAAAAAAAAAAATAAATAAATAAAGCAACAGTGTATGTATTTAAATGTCCTTGGGCTCGTGGCTTTTGCATTTAGTTTGTATTTTTGCATGCAAGAGTCAGTATACCAAGAGTAAATATTATTTTAGCCAACTGTTTAACGAGTTTCTGGTCTTTTTGTCGAAAACTCATATAATATAACATTTGACTTAAAAGTACAGATGTGTAATTATTATTTAAATTTGCTTACCTAACCAGAGCGCAGTCATGCGCGCAAGTTTAATGCGTTCACTTGGGGTAAAGCCCTTTACGAATAGCAAAACTTTACCCATCTCCTCTTCGAACATTTTCTCGAGGTACTTGTACCGTCTAATGAGTTTAACAAACACCTGCGAAATAAATACATTTCAATTAGCTTAATGGAATAATCCCAGCATTATATATATATTTAAATATGATGAGGTAACAATTGTCGCAACATTAAAATTCTCTAAAGATCGAGTTTTTCCGAAAAATAAAAATAAGTAAAATGCGGCGTTTAATTTTGCATCATTTTGACCCCGGTTATGTTTGAAAAACAACAACAAACCGGTTCTCATTATGTGCAGGAGAGTTAAAAGCAAGATGTACACACATATCGAAAGTAAATAAATTGTGTTGAAATAATATTTATTGTCGCAACATTCGAAATCTCCAAAGATCGAGTTGTTACGAAAAATAAATACAAGTAAAATGTGGCGTTTCATTTTGCATCATTTTGACCCCGATTATGTTTGAAAAACAACAAACCGGTTCTCATTATGTGCTGTAGAGTTAAAAGCTAGATGTAGAAACATATAGAAAGTATATAAATTGTGTTGAAATAATATTTGTGTCGCAACATTAGAAATCTCCAAAGATCGAGTTTTTCCGAAAAATAAAGACAAGTAAAATGTGGCGTTTAATTTTGCATCATTTTGACACCGATAATATTTCAAGTACAACAAACCGGTTCTAATAATGTGCAGAAGAGTTAACAGCAAGATCTACACGCATATAGAAAGTAAATAAAACGTGTTGAAATAATATTTATTGTCGCAACATTAGAAATCTCCAAGAATCGAGTTTTTCGATAAATAAAGACAAGTAAAATGTGGCGTTTAATTTCGCATCATTTTGACACCGTTTACATTACAAAGTAGAAGTAACCGGTTCTAATAATGTGCACCGAAGGTTCAACAATTATATGTGTGTACATGCAAGCGATCGTCGTTGCATTAGTACATATTTATGAATTACTTACTAACCTGTTCATGGTTGCGCATTGACTCCATATCCTCGGGTGCATCGAAGATGCAATAATTGGTGCGTGGCTTTTCGCCATCCTGAGATATAGAACCGCCAGGCACTGTTACGAAGATCATTGTTTAAACTATATCAATTGAGATAAATAAAAGTTGTTACTCACCTAGTAAACCACCAGCAATCAATATATCAAACAGCACTTCACCGTAACGACGATAATCAAGCTTGTTGCCAGCGCTGTCTAGATATTTAGAGATTTGATCCAGGTCGCCTTCAGTTTTTTCGAGACCAGCAATGACCGCATCACGGAATCCCGTTGGGTCATATTTTTCTCTTTCATCTAATCACGAAAAAATTGCAAATATTTGTATTTATAAAAGCTCCTTTTATTTCCTCAGCTAAAACAAAAACTTACCTCTTTTTCTGGTCTTGATGCGTTGACCCGATAGCACTGGTCTTTCTATTTTTTGACTCATACAATAAATTGCTAAAAATGGGAAATGGAGGAGAAACAATTGATCAATATATATATATATAAATGTTTTCTTCGTTTAATCTTTTTATGACGTGATATGTAATGCAAGGTTTGTTTGTTTAAAATGTTTGTGAACGCTTACACGTTGAATCAAATCATATGCCAATGCTATCTAACCTAAAAATAATTTTTAAATATCTTTGCCCGCTCGCTTGATCGCTGTGCCCCAGAAGACACACATGCATACATACACACACACACATACGCAAATAATCTTTTTACAGTTTGATAATGCAGAAGAGCGAATGAAAGGCAAACTGTGAGAACTCGACTATACGAGAAGCAGCGTGCAAAGAAACATCAGAGTAAAGTGAAATTTAAAAGAAATAAAATTATATGTACATTAGCGCGTTAACTTTGTTACTGTCAGCGCGTTTGGAAACGAGGTCAATGTCTATGTAATACATACGCACATCGTATATGAACATACATATGTATGTGCATACACAAAGACTTTGTTGTCGCACCGAATGTTTCAGCAATTTTTGGATGCAGCAATTTGAACTTACACTTTCACTCAACCAAAATAACTCTTGGCAAAAGATCTTGCTTCCGCGTGAACTTCTTATACTTTTTGTATGTGGATTTCTTAGAGGTTAGGTTTGAATATTTGCCAGTTAGCTCGCTCAGAAATATGAAATCTTAACCTCAAACCCAGGCGCAGTATATTTTATGATTCCTTATAAATTAGCTATTAAACTGACACGCACGCACACACAGACACAACAGAAGAGAGGATTGAAAGCCGCAAGTGATTGTGTTTTCTGTGTCAAATATTAACTTAAGCAATTTTGTTCCTTTTGAGTTTGGTGAACATATGTCACGAAGCTAAATTTTTTATAAATATCACAATCACCTACTTTATACATACATATTTATTCTTAGTTAAGTGTTTTTCACTGACGTACAAGCGCTTTTTCTGCGCACACCACTTTGTTAAACGAAATTCAGAAAGTAAATGACACACAATTCGTCGAATACCGACGATAACGACACGACGACGACATGTGGTCGGCGCCATTTTGAAGCAATACATTGCCACTCAAACAGCTCACAGACACAGGCACATGGTCTGTACATGTGTTTTGTCTACATATGCATATGCCCATGAGTTTTGAGGTTCTATTTGTCTAGGCTTTGCAAAAGCAATAGCAACGATTGCCATTGTTAAAAATATCAAGACCACACATGTTCATTAACTCTTTATGCTTTCACTTTAGCCTACTGCAGAAAAGATGAACGCAGGTTTTTAGGGTCTTATTTTATTAAGTGGGTACAGTCGCACTAGTCCGTCCGTTCGATTAAACTAAATTGATTATTTTATTGATTGTGTTCAATATGCGCACAAAACAAAGAAACATACATACACAGGAATTTTTTGTATGTATTTATAACCTTTCTTACAAATTATATGTACAGACAGTACGCACATAAATCCATGAGCATGCATCAACACACACATATGCGCATTAATGAGTAAGCGGGTTTTTTCATAAAACTGCGCATTTCATTATTTATATATATTTATAGATACATTCTAAATTGTTAAAGATTTTTATGAAAAACACTTGCACACAGATTTATATTTTTAATTTTATTGCTTTGTATGTACTTACGATTAAAACAAAAAAGCTGTTTTGTTGTAGAAAATTTAACTGTTCGTCCGTTCGCGACAGTGCGAAAATCACGTATGCAGTGCTGCAAAAGTATTCAAACCGCTAGTGCTATACAACGTATCGATGCGGTTAACAGTTCAATACTATCGATAAAAGGCGTGAAGTATCAGCTGTCAGCAGATATATTTTGCTGCGCTTATAAAATGAACAATGATGTATTCAAACATTAAAAAGTTTAAATTTATACACTTGCGCGAAGTACTGATGAGATTACGTCCAATCGAAAAGTTCGATGACTCCAGTGGGCTTAAGAATGCGTTGGTTACACAGGAAGATGTGCAAAAGGTAAAGGTAAATTTGTGGCTGATGCACAAAATTATTGTTAAAATCCTTTTATAAAAACATTAATAAAAAAACCTTAACTTTAGGTCTGTGATATTCTTTCTAAAGCTCTTAAAAATGAATTAAGTCTGCAAGAGATTGCCTCATTATATTCGGCTGCTATTATGTTGCTTCTGCTGGCTGATCCTGAGATACAAAATGAGCGTATTGAATTATTAAACGATTGTTTCAACTATTCGGATATGTTGAAACCAACAATGATTGACTATGCCACCCGGGAATTGCTTGAAAACTTTAAATATGCTTCTAGCCTGGTTGATAGTGATACGGAATATGATTACATGCTAATTTTACTATGGGCAATACCACATATTATCATGGCAAGCGAAACCGGAAGGATGATTTCCTTAGGATTGCTGCGCGCCTTTATTTCTGAATTGACAAGAGCGAGTCCGATTGTCATGCACATATATCGAAATGTAAGTTAAGATTATCGGTATAAACTTAAATATTTCTCTTAAATTTTCGTGCTAGATTTCCGAAATCTGGCAGATGATAAAACTACTGAATTCTGAGACAATCCTAGTTGAGTGGCCACTACAAAAAATATACACATTTGTTAAAACATTTGGACTAGTATTAGCAACAGCAGCGTTAAACACTAATAATACGGCTTTAAAACAAGCCGGCTACCGGGGGTTTGAGTTGCCCCCATCCGAGATTGAGAGTGAAATATATGAATGGTTTAAAACGCTTCGAAATAAGCTAGACGAAAAGCATAAGGCTGATAAATCCACATCCGGCTTAATGGTACGAGGCTTAATCCATATTTCCCCTGCATTTTAAAAATAAGTTTTGATATTTTAGTTGGTTCGCTTCATTGATTATAATGTACTTGGCTTTTTAACCGAAGTGGGTAACGAAATAGCTTCAGAGGCTGGAAACGAAGTTGCTGCATGAAATCCAGTATTGGCTTTTAGCTTATAAATTGTATTTTTCATGTTAATGTAATGTTAATAAAGATATTACATTGAGATATACATCAAATTCAAATGAAATTTATTTATACTTTTTACCACTTTTCCTTAAAGGAACATCCACAGTTATTACTGCACTGTTGTAATACTTGGAAGAGATTCGATTCATAAAATATAATCCCACCAGAGAAAATAGAATACTACAAGAAAATGTGTAAATTTGTGTAAATGAGGCAATTAAAATAATTTACCTGGTTGTCGCACAAACGCGATGAACAACGCCGGCTGCAGCTGCTGTTAGGGATAAACATAAAAGAATCTCGGGCACAAGTTTGGCTTGAAAATCTGGCCCGAAAACAAGCATTTCAGCATTCGATATGCACGTGAGGCTTAATATGAACAACCAGGAAAACAGGTAGCCACCAAACAAAATATTTATTTGGGAGTCATTAAACCAATGGGCGTAAAAACGTAGCGTTGCAAAAATTACCAAGCTGAGTATGCCGGATATAATTGATGAGATCAGAGTGCTCTTCGATGTTATAGAAGCGGCTGTAATTAACACCATTTTTATTTTTCTGCTTATTTCTTATTATTATTTGGTAACATCAACTTACACATTTTTAAGCTGAGAATAAAATAGTTTTCTTTGCTGATGGTGACTACCTATCGATTGTGCTAGCAAAAAATATTAGCTGGTTGCCGCTCATCGATAAGCATCGATAGAAACTTAAATGCTCCAATTCATTGTAAATAGCAGAAATTGCGTTTATAAATTAAAATATTAATAAAATAAAAGATGGCCAGGCTTTTAAAAGTGGCAACCAACACGCTTCGTTGTACTTTTTTGCAAACGCGCAGCATAGCGACAACCACACCATTGCGTATCAAAGAAAGTGAGTACATAAATACAAATAGATGTTTCATAACCTTGTTAAGTTTGTTTTGATTGTTAAAATGTTTCTAATTTAAGTACATGAGAAACGGGAAAACAATGCCCTGGTCTATGAGGGAGTTGATGTGATGTCACCCCGTCAAAATAAGATGCTTAAGCCAGCATGTGATAGCGAATTCTGCCCAGAGTGCACACTGGGCTTGGACATAAAGCACACGGATGTGCTCATACTTTCTCAGTACGTGCGCTCCGACGGCTGCATGCTGCCCAGGCGTATAACCAGATTGTGCCATCGACAGCAAAAGAAAATGGGCACGCTAGTTACAATGGCTCAGAAGGCTGGTTTAATGCCAAATCTGGCGCCGTCATGGAGCAAAATGGATCCAAAAAAGAGATATGGATGGCGCAAGTTTAACAAGTACTTCTTGGAGTCAACGATTAAATACTAAAGCTTGTAATAATACCAAAATAAATGTAAATTCTTTTCATTCTTAAAGATATTGCAATTTAACAAAACTATCGATTGATATTGCTTTGCGCTTAATTTTCAGTTGTCAAACTTCGGTCACATTGGCATTAGCATCCTTTAAAATAATTTTTTTTATTCGGCGCGTTTTAACAATAAATGAGTTTCTTAAGCAGCAGGAATACAGTGCACGTCGAAGTGCGTTTGCAGCGCAGTGAGCAGTAAGTCAAAGTTGTTGCAATATTGTTGGAGTTGGTTAAATTAGTTCTTGCCAACAGGCGATTGCAGACGCTTCGAGCGGCAATCGAACCCAAACTGATCGAGTTTTTACAAACTTCAAATTCGCTGCGTTGGAATTTTGCTTTCACACCGGATGCGGAAATTCCATCTGTAGAGAGTATACTGCTAGAGAGGGACAATGGCGAAAATACAGACGTGCAGCTGGACCATAACCAGTTTAAATTTGTGTATCATTTCTACATGATGCAGCGCCCAGAGAAGCGATCAGACTCGGGACTATTTGAAAGCAGTGGCGATACCGATAGCGATGATTTTAACAGTGTGCTAGCCGCAAATCACGTTCTGCTTCCCGCCACAGAATTTTCTGGTCTCTGGGAGAACTTAATTTACGAAGAGGGATTGAAGGAAAAGGTACGCTAAACAACATTTAGAATTAATTAAATATTTCTCTGCAAAACCACTTGAATTAATGATAAGCTCAAATAAATGCTTATTCAGATTAGTAATGAAATTTAATATTCTCTTGCAGCTCTTAAAATTTGCGCTTTCAGCCTTAAGTTTCTCGCAACATGGTGTGGACACAAGTGTGATTGCGTGCAATCGATTGATTTTGCTGCATGGTCCACCCGGCACGGGCAAGACGAGCCTGTGCAAGGCGCTCGCCCAGAAATTGGCCATAAGGACACAGAATAGCTTTGCCTACACACATCTCGTGGAGATAAACAGTCACAGTTTGTTTTCCAAATGGTTTTCGGAGAGCGGCAAATTGGTTGCCCGTCTCTTTGGCAAAATCGGAGAACTCGCGACAGACAAAAACAATTTGGTATGCGTACTCATCGATGAAGTGGAATCGCTTGCATATGCACGCAGTGCCATGAGCAGCAATGAGCCACGCGACGCAATGCGAGTGGTAAATGCGGTGCTCACCCAGCTCGATGAGATTAAGGCGTGTCCAAATGTGCTCATCTTGGCCACTTCTAATCTAGCGCAGAGCATTGATTTGGCCTTTCTGGATCGTGCAGACATACGTCAGTTTATTGGACTGCCTGCCCCATTAGCCATCAGCTCAATTTACAAGTCAATGCTCACCGAACTCATGGTTAGAGGCATTGTGCGCAACGAAGAGCTGGAAGCCAGTGAAGCGGATTACAAAATCACGCTCTCAAATCTGGCTGCGAACAGTATTGGTCTAAGTGGACGCACATTGCGCAAGTTGCCATTGCTGGCGCACGCTCAACACACAAGCCGAGAGTTGTTTGAGCCGAATCAAAAGATTACTCTATCGGATTTCCTTCATGCAATGCATCTTGCTTTGGAGCGGCAACTGGCTGATCAGGGACACTTTAATCAAAACACGCTCAAGAATCACTAAAAAAACAAAACGTTGAGCCACTCCTGCATGCACACACATGCCTCATGTCCATCAAATGCGATACATTGTAAGTTTCTATTTGCTGTTATAAAAAAGAAAAAGGAATGCGAAAAAAAACTGTGTTGAAGGATAACTCGAGGTGTCTATTTTTTTGCTATTTTTTGCTATTTTCATTTTCATTTTGCACACACCTTTTCACTTATCCTGCTTTTGATGTGCAAACAAGCATAAAATCATGGTTTTTGATTGCAATCAACTTAGGCAACACTTGTTATGCCATTGCAAAGGTTGAAATGTGCAACGTATTAAAAAACTGACAATTATGATCCCATAATACTATATTCTCAATCGGAACGACAAGGCTGAGACGATTAAAAGCGTCTCTTGTTACAATGCAAATTAGTGTCCTTCAAAGCTTATGTCCTTCACAAAAAACAGAATTTGGATTTTCAAGCTTATCCGGACTAATAACACTATTAATCTTTTTGTTTAATAAGCCAAAATATCCCGCGTATTTTACCATTGCAATCCCAAAGATAAAAATTCAAAGGGCACAGGGACATTCTATCCATCAATTCAAGAGTGAATACAATTACTCGTGTGTCATTGACTCTCAATACTTTGTTGATGTTTCATACATTTTATGATAAATTAGCTGCTTGAACTGATCAATTGGGATGTCATCAGACTGGACAATTATTGAGCAAAAGAAGCAAACATCTAAAACCATTTAATTGTACATTTTCTATTTATGTGAAACTTTTGTAAAGAGTTCTTTCAATGACTATGTTTGATTTGAAACAAAACTGTCAATCTTTTAAAAGTTAATAATCTGAATAGCCAGAGACATTTTAAAAAGTTTGACAAAAATGTATTTGTTTTTTTATCACTGAACAATAATTCATTTATGAATATATCGACAATGGCCCTAATCGAGTAGATAGATATAAAAACATTTTTTACAAAACAAACTAGTCAACTGAGTTGACATAAGGTTTAAGAATACATATTTGTTGTCTTGCTTATCCCTATTGACATCTGGTTGTTGATCTTAACAAACATTAGAATACATTTATGAATATGTGTTAGCATTTCGTTTAAGAGCTTGTTTATTGCTTGTTGCAACGAGTATAATTATTGATTTGATTGTTTAGGACTGTGTACACTCTATTATTGTGAGCCGTATTATATTTGTACATACATACAATATATTTTATTGCCTGTCTGGAGTATTGGCCATTGGACATCGTTGCGTATGGCCAATATGAATGCATAGAGCAGAATCCTTTGGTTAAATTGTAAAATGAATGTGCCGTCCAGGCACAAATGCAAAACAGTTGAGAATTGAACAACAACTATTGATGGTTACGTTTATTTATGTTTTGTTCAATATGCGTAAGAGTGCATGTGTGTGACTGTGTTTGTGTTTGTGCGAAGCCTGTAAGCAGCGATTGCATTTCAGCAATATGCAACTGCAAATTCGCATTGTTATTCTTGAAGCAATTTTTGTTGCGGCTGAAGCATTTAAAGTGTATATAGATTTTTGTATGTGTGTGTGTGTGAGTCTAAGCTTGTGTGTGTGTGTGTGTGTGTGGGTGTGCGCGTTTGTGTGTGCTTCTGCGAGCGATTCTGTAATGCAATTGTTTCATGTTTATTGTTTGGATTTGTAATGCTACCGTTTACAGCAGGCAAGGCAAAATGTTCCAATTCCGATGCTGCAATTTGTTCTGTGTGAATGTAAGTCTTGAAATAAACTGCACCTAATGGAGATTCTAAAGGTCTTAAAAACAGTAGGTCAACGTTTTTGAGCTTTTCTTCTTGGCCAAAACTTGCAAGATTTGCAAACTTTAAACTTTAAGCTATAAAAGTTGTAAAATAAACTTTCCTTGTTTATAGCGAAAATTATATTCGGCTACTTATTAAGTCTTTAAAACTATTTATCTATTTATTGAAACGTACTGGGGAGAAAGCCTGAAAATAAATACAATTAACAAGATTTACTTAAGTTTTAAAGATTATTTTCTTTTGCTCCTGATATTGATTTGCCAATATATAGAATCCAGTTTAAATAAAATTGAAGAACTAATACATGTTGCAAAACTTTTGTTTTGGCCGTTCAAGCCGCAACGGCTTTGTTTCAATTTTCATTTAATTTAAATTCCTGCGGCGTACTTCGCTGATTTTGTTTATTTTGTGGTTATTATACATTTTTTGCGGATGGGACTCAAATTGTTTAGTTTTCCTTTGTTCTTAAACAAAAGTGGGGGATATACTATGTATGATATCGTGGTTGTCATTTCGAATATAAATGTAAATTTGAAATATATATAAATACATATATAAATATATATTTGAATTAAGGAATCCATTAACGAACATCGTCGTTGAAAGCAAAGAGAAATCGAAATATAAATAACATTTTATAAATATTAACAAACAAAGTTTAAGCACTTTTCTGTTTCGCCCGAAATATAAATAACCCAAAAAGGTAAGCTTCATCTTTTCGTTGAATTGTATCCGCTTAAATGCCAGAATGTCTGCAGCTTCCACTCAGGAACTATGTGTATTTGTGCCTGTGTATGTGCTGGATGAACGAAATCGAATAAATATGCGAAGTAAATACAACATAAATACAAGGAAAAATGAAATGATTACAAAATAAATACTTGTACTCACAATACTCACAAAAAGTTAACATTTTGTATTTTTATTCTTTAACTTTCTTCGTATTTCCTTTGTGTTTTGTCGGTTAACCTACAACAAAGTTTTTTATCCTAAGTCAATTTTTCTGTAATCCCGTTTTTCTCTTTTGGATGTTGCTGTTAAAATTCACAATTTCTTTTTAAAGAGGTTACTTTTTTGTACTTTTGTGTGATTTATGTGGCTAAACAATTTTAAACTGAGTTATGATTTGGTCTTATTTTATTCTCTGGGATTTATAACTACTTAAAAGGGGTAAGTGGGCTTTGCTCTGATGTTATAATGCTTACTTTTTGTTAAAGTAGCCTATAATTAATGATAAAAAGCTTTAGCTTTGTATGCCGTGCAAAACATGGAATGTTTATATTCATAGAAAATTAGTTCTTAGTGCTAAACTGTTTTCTAATAAAAATATTTATGTACGAGTTATTCGACTTACAAATTAAGCTGACTTATTCAAGTCATAGAAATATGCAGTCATCTACCACATATACATGCATATATACATATGTATGTGTGTGTGTGTGTTTATGCTTAGAACGTGACTAAAAATATGAAATTGCAGCAAATGTATTTACTTAAATGAAGCAAGTGAGAATTGACAAATGCAGTCATTGTTGTTGGGTATCTTTCTTTTTTAAGGTAGGAGGTAGGTGGAGTTTTTTTTGACTGGAAGTCAGCTTAGACGGGGGTCAAGCGACGTGTGAAAAATGCTCTAAAATTGGGCATTGCCTCTAATCAGATACAGAAAAAAAGAGACATAAAAATTGACATGTGTGCACATGTTTTTCTGTATCCTTTAACATACATACATATACTTTTATGTCAAATTCAATAAAATTGTGTGA
This sequence comes from Scaptomyza montana, assembly GCA_018904305.1. NCBI lineage: Eukaryota > Metazoa > Arthropoda > Insecta > Diptera > Drosophilidae > Scaptomyza > Scaptomyza montana. The sequence goes on from JAEIGR010000001.1 coordinate 4,921,174, forward strand.
CAAAGTGACGTAGTGCATCTAGTCGAGGCGCCAAGGCTTCCAGGCACACACATCGTAGACGTTCACTTCACTGACCTTATAAAAATGTACGATTTCTCTTCATTTGATGAAATGAAATACAATTTTTCAACAGCGCACAAGAAAAAAAAAAGAAGAAGAAAAAGCAGTTGCTTGGTTGGTTGCAATAGCAATTTTCTTTTGGCACACAATGAATATTGACATTTTTATAAGTCAATATATCGTTTGGATGTTGCAACAGTGGCAGCAGAGCATCCAATAGCTGAAATTACTTTGCTTACAGATTTGGGACATCCAGAAACTTTGGCCATACATTTTTAAACTTTGTATTGCGAATTAATTTATTCGCAAATATAAATATCAATGAAAGTTTGTTCCTCTCTGTGGCACTAAATTAAATGTTGATTGCTTTTCTCATTGTGTTTTTGCTGTTTAACATTGGCACAGTGATCGGGCTTAAAATTTTAAGGTAATTATGGTGCTTTATTCTTATGATTTTCATGTCAACACGAAGTGCGTTTTAAAAAAGTAATAAAAAACACGGATATGTCAATAGCATGGGGTTAGATCAATTAAGTCTATTATGCATTGAAAGAAGACAACACGATGAGTTGTTAAAGGCTTAAGACTAAAGGGCACGTTAGTGGCACACCTGTCCAACTTTAACAGTTGCCACTGCTGCCACTTGCCACTTGCCTCTTGCAATTACTTTGATTAATAGCGGTTTGGCATTCAATGAAAATGCTCCTGTGGGTTCTCCAGCTAACGGACAGTCATCCAAAGAGGTTCGGAATGGGTTGATTTGGTTGGTCAGCTGGGTTGGGTATGAAACTTCCTTTTTTTTTTTACAACTTTTGCAAGTGAAAAGTGCAAAATACAAATGAAATTAGTGGAAACTATTTGGCCATAAGCCATACTTGCACATTGGGGACTTGTTGAAGTTGAGTTCGTGACGCGCGTATTTCTAATTAGATTACGCCAGCCTACCCAGTCAGTCCGATGCCACGCCCCCATCCCAAGAGTCAAATCAAGTTTTCTTTTTTTGCTCCGTAGTGGGCATTTGGCGCTGTTGTGATTGCGATTTGGACGTGAGAGCGTGCCGCTTTCTTGCTATTGCCGGCTTTTTGCTAATTTTAATTGAAAAAATTCTTCAATTTTGCCATCTATCTGACTGCAGACAGACATACAAATCTAATTAGCCAAGTTCTCGCAGTTACTTTTTTACTCTCTCTCCCCTATGTCTTTCTCTTTCGTACGACTAGTCAATGTGAGTGTTATGTCAACTTTTCAATTTTACATTCATAAAAATGCAATTTTCTGGCCAATTTTGCAATTAATTTTAAATGTTGCATAAGCTCAGGCGCCGTGCCTAAATGCCAATCGTTTGTCTGTCTCTCATTACGTATGTGCTTGTGTTAGTGCGACAAGTTTAATTAAAATGGCGGCAGTCATGACTGAAGCTTAATGAAGAACTGTGCAAATGATGCGCTCGCTTCTGATGCTGCTGACCAAGGGGTAACAAGAAGGGCAACATGGGCACCGCTCTGCGCTAATTTTAGACCAACACTAGCACCAACCAAAGATTTGTCTTGCATTTCACGCACGTTTTGTGCAAACGAAATGGCGGTAATTAATCATAGCCTTTGTGGTTCAGCCATCCTCTTTCAACTTCCATTACACACTATGGGCTACAATAACACACTTTAGTGAGAAAATAATGTTCCGAAAACTGTTGTTAAAATGTTATCAATATTTTTTTTATTAGCAAGCAATAAATTGTGGTATTTGTGGTTTCTCTCAATGATCTGATTTTAAAATTGAATGTGTGGTTTACATAAATGATTAATAAGCTTTTTTTGTAAATTTTTGTTGAACTCACTAAGGGTTATTAAGGAAAAGAGTAATCAATTAAGGTTCTTTATTGAATAATTTCCACATATATCCATAGATAGATAGATATACATTCTTATATTCTTTTGAACTTTCAGTAATTACAACAAAATAAGATAACTTAATTTCATTCCACAGTGCTGCATGCCACGTTATACAAGCCGTAGTGAAATCGGCGTGAATTTTTCACTACTCATTATGACCAATGGAAACTGGCTCTTTTTTTTACAATCAATACCCTTTGCTCTGTTGTGCCACAGGCGACGATGCCATCGAGCTGGTAGGTTAATTTAATTAGAAGCCGCAACTGTTGTGGAGTTGGCGTAAATGATTGCCTTGGCATGATTTGGCCATTTCCGTATCTCGCTTACTCGCGAATTCCGTATATTTTGTCATTTGCACATGCCACATGCTCCACATATACGCACGCCCTTTGCATTAGCGAATGAAAGCTAACAGCTTTACCATACACAAATAGTTGTTGTAACTGCAAAAATGTTCATTTACTTAAGAGGGTATATTTATTAACTATTTATTATTAATTTTTTATATTTGTATTAACTTAGTGCCACGAGATTTTTCTTATAATTTTAAACTCTAAGCACCATGGCAAAACTTATAAAAAGAATATTTTAATTATATATTTTATATTTATTGCATAGGAGTCGCATAGAAACCGAATGTTTTCGAGTACGGTTCGTACCTGAAATGTACAGTCAAAAGTTTCTAAAACGCGCATAAAATAAATTGTTTCAAGCCATTAAAATGTCTATATGTCATATTATATCTTAAGCCGTTTGATTAATCAAAATGTTATGTTTATTTTAATCGAACAATTTGTATTTACGATCGACTTCTTATCAATCATAATTGCTAAGTGATATTTCAAATACATAATTGCTAAGTGTTTCCTGCTAAAGATTGAGTTGCTTTTAAGGCTTAAGCCAACTTGATAATTGGCACTTTGGAGCTTTTATTACGCCCCCTGGCACAGAAATCTCACAATTAGGCTTTCGGACCTATGAACAGTATGAGTTGAAACATTTGGGGGCGAGTTTCTAATTGTGCCTAAGTCGAAATAAATTAGCCTTAACAAATCGATGACATTCTCAATTAGTTAAGTGGCAGGCAATTGTCGCGGACACAAATGTTAGCGATTAATCGAAGCATCCTACGACAACTTGGTTAACGTAACGATAACTTGAATGAAATCAAATCAAATGCGTTGGGACATTCTCATTTTGTATGCTAATTTAAAGACAACATTTGATTTTATTAAGAAAATTTTATTTTTATAACGCTTACGTAAATAAATGCTTTTTTTTTATTAATTAACATAATTTCTTTCTAAAGATTTCTTCGAGTTTTTTTTTTAAATATAACTTGATATTTATCTCTACTTATTTTCAATAAATAGCATTTTACGGCATTCAGTTATTAGGTCAACTATGACAAGATAAGACCTTTTGCATTATACTTTGCAGGGTTTCAGTGTTCATTCGCCGCGTTGAGCAGCAAGAAATATGTTCTTAGGAGCAACAGCATTCTGCTGTCAGTTATCTGAGTATCTGTTTGTGCAGTTGCTGTGTGACAGCATTAAATTTGAGTTGCCTTGGCACACAATTGTATCTTCAACTGTGCGCCTTCTTCGCCTGCTGCTCTCTTTCTGCAGCTTCAAAGCTAAAGCCAAAGCCTGTTACTGCCAGTCGTTTTTTTTTTTTTTTTGCTCATCTACTGCATCTATCCTCATGTTTTTTTCAGGGTGACAGTCATATGAGCTGGTTGCTGTTTGGTGCATGTAAAAGTCACTTCTTTCTTCCTTTTTTTTTTAATACCCTGTACATTACAAATGCGTAAAGCACATAAGAAAACATGACATAGGTTCTGAAACGAAATATTTTGAGCTCGTTTGATTGCGCGTATTCATCTAAAAGACTACAACAAATATGGGAACAAAGTTTTTTTTTGTATGTGTGCTTCGAAAATGATTTAAGTTGTCATACTTTGCTATTCTTTCATTTATTAATTTTTTTTCAGAAATAATGAAAAGCCTAATTTTCAGTAGGTTTCTGTCTATCAATGGAAATAATTGTTTAATTGTGTGAAATTGATAAACTCATTGATCTAAGCGCAAAGTGAAAATAATGAAACTTATCATGCTTCTCGATTAACTACTTTAAATATCCTTCTTCTGGCTTTCTTTAATCTTTTGAGAACGTAAGCAGGGTGTTTTCGAGTCGCTTATTATAGAATAGAACAATCATGTGTTCTTGTCTTTATGTTTTCCAGTTGTTTTCGACACCCTTTTGCGTCATTTTCAATTAAATCACTGTACTTGATCAGCATGAAAAAAAAAGGGAAAAGTCTCTAACTTTCAGTAAAATGAATCTCTCTGTGTCTCAGAACTGAACTAGTTTTTGGTTGATTGAGGTCCATGCATAATACAATTTACATGCCTATTTTATGTAAGCGTTTTAATGTTTGCATGTTTGTGTGTGCTAAATGCACATTTGATGAAGTGTTCGCTAATGAAGTGCATTTGTATTTACACATAGAATATGACCACAATGTCATTTGAGATTTATTTTCATACGAAATTAGCATTTCAAATTAATTTCAGACCGTGAAAATAAACCAAGTTTAATTAATCTAAATGCTAACAAAAACTCTTTTGTTACCTTTCTAGCACGCTGCTCTGTAGATTTTCACGGTTAAAAGTGCATGGGTTGTGCTACAGTGTTTTTATTTTAAATTTTGCCTTTCTAGTGCACAAAAACAAAGCAATTACCTATAAACCTTCAACTTCTTGCGGAAGCCCACAAAAGAAAAAAAAAACCAAGCACACACAAACAGATAGATGTAGATATATGCGCAGACAAGGATACGAGCATGTGACTTGTTTTATAGTATTATCAAAAACATTTCCACAAACTTATGACAGTAGGCGGTTGGAAAAGGGCACGAAAGGGGTTTTTAGGAATATGCTTGTTTTGGCTGCTGGCAATTTTGAATGTGTGCCAATAGTTGTTGTTGATGGTGAGTTGTTGTTGTTGTTGTTTTTGGCTTTGCTGTAATTGTTACACCAAACAGTGAAATGTGCAATGATAACGCCGCAGTGTCTGTGCTTGTTCTACATTTTCGGCAATTGTACAATATACGTACAAACATAGCAATAGATGCATGAGTGTTTGAGTTTGTGTTAGTGTTAGTGTCAGTGTTGGGCTTCAACGGATCCGATCAACGTTAGAAACAGTTGGCATTGGGCCATTTGCATTGCTGTTGCCAACAGGCATTTGAAAACTGACAATGCGGTCTTTAATTAACTGAAGTTACTTAAAAAAATGTGTGCAGGAAAAATTCATAATTATACTATACATAAAACAAACATTTTTCACACTTTACCAGTTCACGCTTAGTGAGTTAGGTTAAGTATATATGTATGTGACATCCGGTACTTTTGCAGAAATGCGTCCATATTTGTAAAATGCTTTCAATTATTCAAATTGTTTGACAGCCGTTTGATTTAAGTTTATACATTGAGTTACCTAAAAATTAACAAATAATTGCAAATGTTATGCTATGTTGTAAAATTGCTTAAAGCAAATTAAAATTAAATACATATTTTATGAAAAATATCTATTACAAAACATAAACTGTTTGGATTTCATTCGGAAATGTAAAGCTGACGCAATTAATAAATCGCTTTGCACCACTAAATTGCGGATACTTAAAACTGTTGCATACTTTGGTGCGCTGACAAGTCAGTTTGTTCTTTCAGCTGATTTACATCGTTCATTGCATAACTACAATTGATTACATAGTTTTGTTGCGTGCAGACAACTTTTACAACACACACGTACAAACACACATTCACATGCACGCCTTTAATTGCCGCAGTCCCTTTTTATTTTTGCATAAGAGTCAGCAACACCTGCATAAAGTTTGATTTAACCGTTTTCACACGAACACGAACCCCATTTGCCAATTTTTGCAACGGGAGGTGTACAACTTTTTCGCAGCGCACAAAAAAGAGCACAAGCTAAAGTTTCGGAGTTTATTGGCATTTTACGTGGTCTCCAAAGGATTAAAAAGGCTGAAAGAAAAAAATGGAAAAGTCACAGTGCCGTTTGCTGTTTGTTTTCACCCAATTTTAAATGCATTTTTCTGGTATTTTACTAATTTTGTTAATATTTGCAATATGTTTGCGTGCCGCAGGGGTTCCTTTTGATTTGTTGAGTTTGCTGCGTGTGGCGCTTAAAGCACGCCTTTTAGCTTCATTTTCACGTGAAACAAACTTTTTCACACACATCAAGTATTTTCTTCTTTGCCAAAGTGAAAGGTACAGTGTATTTGTTATGCATATTTTAGCTGCTATTAAGGATGATGTGCAAAGTTTATGCAAAGGTCCTTATGCTGTTTTAAGTTTCAGTTTTAAATCGGATAGTGTTAATATCCGCGAGATTCTTCCAATATATTGTGATGTCTAGTATTTATTCTATAAATGATAAACTTCCAAATGTCATAATAATATTATTCCACACTTGTCAATGTTGGCACTTATAACAATTTTAATTTATAGCTAATGCTTTCCAAATTCTCAAATAAAAAGAATTTAGCTTCATTTGTAAAATAAAGCTCAACAATTTATTCAAATATCTAGTGCACATACCTGTGTAAATAAATGATGAAAAGTAAGAGACAAGCAGGAAAAATAGATACTGACAAGAAATTTCTGTTTAAATATTTAACAGTTCGTAGAAGCACAAAATATTTCACTGCTAATTTGTAGAGTCCAACAACGCATAGATGCTGCGGACCAAGCAAATTTGCATAAACTAAATACTTAGTATGCGTTTGAAGAGAATGAATGACTGGAAGTTACCCTCTTTCAAGGATCAAAACAGTACAATAAATATTCTCTACAAATTTTGACAATTTATATAAACTATATAGTGAGTTGCATTTGAGTCTGAAGGACATCAGATTAATTATAAATATTTATTTATATGATAATAATTATTCGCAATAACCAACACATCATATTGCATGTCATTGCTGATTTAGCTAATACTTCTGCGCTTTATTCATTTTCTTTAACCTCTTTTCGAGTTTGAGTGTGTACAGGGTATGTGTGTGAGTGCATACACACAAAACAAATGAATAAATATGCAAGTGTATATTTGCAATTTCTTGCGGCAGTGAAGCTAAACAATTGCAACTTAATTGCAATTGATATAAATTTATATCCAACTGTGCAAACATGTGTACACAAGCACCATGGCCAACAAGGACATTGCAAACTGGTATAGAAATACCCTTATCATTGTAAAGGAGTAAATTTTGATTAGTACTTTAGTGTGCTTTATATCAGAAGTGTAAGCAAACACACTTTAGACAATCAATTAATTTTGTTTAAATTAAGCGATGTTTATAACATGCAAAAGCATTACGGAAACAAAATATTTATAAGAAACAATATTTACCTTTGTATGTTTGATTTCAACATTTTTTATTACGTTTGTTATGTTTCAATAATATTTTGAAATGTTTGAAGTCACTTGTTTCATTTTTTGTTTTTGACCCTTAAAATATAATTTACTTGGATATTAAAATAAAACCTATTTGTAAACAAAGAATTTTAAAAGAATTTAAGTAAAAATTAAAATGTATAATAATAAAAATAATTATGATTTATTTTCTCAGTGTATAAGCATTTAATATTAAGTTATATGCATTGTGCGAAATTAATGAAATAAATAATTGTTTCAATTTCCTTTATTACTCTGCGGGTTTTCGGTTAGGCTTGCAGCCAGTTCTATGCTCAAAAAGTTCAAAGCAAGGGACAATAACAATACGTAAACATAATAGTATCATGAATGTCCTAAATAGATATCGATATGTGTGTGTGAGAGTGTGTGTCTGTGTGCATGAAGAGGAATGCAATCTTTCACACTGATGCATAATGCCATACCGCAATTAATTGTCTGAGCTCTTAGCTTGTAAATTGACAGGCTCGCATGCCTAACCGGCATAGAATAAAGGTCTTTTGTAAATGTTTAATTGGCATTTTGGTATGTGCGGTGTTACCATTTTTGAGGTTAGAAAGTCAATGAATTGCACTTTGATGGATTGATTCATTTAAGCACGTTCACCATGTCCATGAATAGTGTATAGTGCTTAAGTGCAATTTACTGGAAGTTGAGGTAACAATTGCAACAAATATGATAATTGATAAAGATAATAATGAATTTTAAACTAAAATGCAATCATTAATATATATATATATGTATATATATAATTTAATCTTAATTATGAATTATTTAAACTGCAAAATTATGTACTCTAAGATGTTACGATAATGTGATTTTAGAATACATTTCATTTGAAATAGTACAGATTAAAGAATCCTTGGTTTGGAAATTTAAATTCACCTTTAACCCACATTCCGGACTGCATTTGGTGCTTGGCAATTATTGCCCAAATATGCTAAGCAACAAATACGTACAGTAAGCCATCGGAATATTAAGTTGAGTTATATTAGTAAGCTGCATACGCCAATATCCCTTTCTCCCGTTGTGTTCTACCCCCTTCTGCTCTTTGCGTCTTGGGTTTGTTTAGTGCGTGTGTGTGTTGTGTAAGTTTTCGTACATACGATTTAGAGTTTAACTGATATCATTGGCATAGGTATTAGTGTCACACGGGAACACACCTGCACATCTAAACACCAGTCGATAAGCTGGCCATGCTCTCCCCTCTTAGCTCTTAGCTTCATTCACTACTACTACCTCATGTGGCGCCATGTGCAATATCCTTTGTGCCTGATAAGGCTACGCATTTCAACTCAATTGAATGCATTTGTCATAATTGTTGAGTGTGTGTTTAGTTGAGTTTCTGTGTGTGTGTGTGTGAGTATTGATTATATCAGCAGGTGCAAGTGTTACCCTGAGCTTAACACACACACTCACGCATACACAGTTTCCCAGTCTAGAGATTTGAATGCATTAAAGTTACATTTGTAGCTCCCCTTCCATTTTTCAACTATGGCTGCTTTTGTCACGTTCTTGACTTGTTCTTCAATTTTTGTAAAAGCTGTCGTCGTATGCTTCATATGGTGTTAGCTACGTGCGTCGTTCCCCTTTGACAGGTGTGAGTGTGTGTATTTGTGTGTGAATTTGTGTGTGTTGAAGGGTCGGCAGCCGTTGTGTTTGTCATTGGCAGACCGCATTTTTAATATGCGTATAAATTGGCTGACATTGATGGATCCTAATAGAGTTGCTGTTGTCATAACGTCATCAGCAGCGGCACCCACAGAAGCGTCAGTAGCATCAGCACCATCACTAACAGTCTCTATTCCTTGCCATCACAGCTCCCACATGCCGTTTGATATTGTTTGGTTGTGAAGTTATTGTTGTTGCAATTGCTGTAATGTGCAATGAATTCGTGAGCGCAGCTCATGAATAACAAACACGTGAGCTGGCAACGCGAGTTTTACGCACTTAATACGTCAAACTTTGCAGTTATGCTAAGACAACAATTAAAAGGTAGATAGATCGACTAGAAGATACCCCGAACCCAAGACTTCAATTAATGTTTGTATTTGTCAGTACATAGAAAATGTTAAGACAATGTCGTACATCTAACTTTAAAAAAGCAACAAAAGTTTTATGAAAGTTGACTTGAGTTTCTCATAATCGGATCGGAACGGCTTATGGAAGTAGACTTAGCTTGTTCAAAATTCTTACATTTTATTGTTGCGCTTTACTTATAAAGAGTTCTTCTAAATTCTCAGATACATAAATATAAATTTATAAATTACTTTGCTCAATAAGAATACTCATATGTTATTTGCTGTTTTTCCATTTAAACGCTTTTCGGCAAATTAAGTACATTTATTATAAAAAAAATATATTTATGATTTTTACGCAAGAGCAAATTAAAATTGAGTGGCAAGACGTATGTGTGGGGCAATTGTAAAGAAATGTCACCTTTAATCGTAATAAGTGTAAGAGCTGCGGAATAAATGAAGATTTACGCACACGTAGAGCATAAATCGGTTAAGCATCGGTAGGCAGTTATTAGGTTGGATAAGTACGAGTGTAAGAAGTAAACATCTGTCGCATGGTACTTAATTTATTCCATTCTTTTTTCTTTTACAATGCGATACACTTAGCGTTCACAGCTATCTTTTATGGCATTCTTATGTGCTGGCACTTAAAGCGTTTTGGGCCTTAGCAGCTTAGACACGGCCAAAAATCTTTGGCTACACATGTTTAAAGCAAAAAAATTTTTGTTTTGTTGTTGTAGGTAGGCCCTTAAATGCTTTTGGGATGTGACAAAGGAGACGAGAGCGGCCCTGGCATCGCGACATTTCGAGCGTGAATTGTAAACTTTTGATTGGATTGTGCAGCAAGTGGCATATTGCGTGAGTGCCTCACACGTAACGTCTTTTAAATTATTGCAAAAGGGAGCCGTTCGAAGGGGAAATTACAGGGGAGTAGTGACAACAGCTGAAGATACATTCGTGCCACAACTCATTAAAAAGTTTTCTTCTTAAAACTCTTTTGATTTGCTTATTTCCCGCCGGTTAACTCTCATGTGTGTGCTTCAATATATTTTCAATACTTTATATATGTTTTCGATGGCTGCTTTAATTAAGCAATCGCCGACGCCAACACCATAGCAATCATCTAAAACAAAGTCATAGTTCGGCGGCGTCTGCGTTTTTGGGCTGTCAGCTGAGACAAGCGCGAAATCAATCAACATCAAGTCACGCTGCGAACAAAACTCTTTGGCACGCCAAAACATGAAAACTCATTTTCATTACAGACTTATGCGTCGCCGTCAGCTACCAGCCGCCAACCATGGCAGTGTCATGTTGTGGCTAGCTTGTAATATTCCTTGCTTTTATCTCGCTTCTGCAGTGTGAGTGTCATAATCATGACATGAGTTGGGTTGTGTGTAAGCCGAGCTCATGGCTTGATATAATCATTTGAATCTAGGCAGATGGCCCGTTGCGATGTTACGCGCTGGAACTTAAAGTGCTTGGTGGACAGAATTAAACTGCTGTCTTTAATAAGTTCTAACTGAACGAAAACTAAGTTTTTTATGCAACTTCGATTACAAAGAGATGCAAAGTAAATAAGGACTGTTAAGCTGCTAAAGTTTTTTTTTTTTTTTTGGTATTTTTTTGGTTTGTTTTTGTATTTAATTTAACGGTCTAGGTAAACTTGTTTCCTTTTATTTAATTGATTCGATTCGCTTTGGCGACTCATTGGATATTGATTTAATCATTGGCGTAATTGTCTGAATTTTGTGTTGTGAGATTTTGGCATTGGCTGATCAAAAATTAATTTGCACACCATTGAGTTGCGTTAAAGAAAATCCAAATTTATGTATACGCTTTTCCCAATTTGCCTCACAACACAAGTTGTGGAAAGCACGACCAATAGTCGACAAATTTATGCGTTAAAATAAACACAAACATACCGATTTTTTTGTTCGGTCGTTTTTGACATTATGTATTTTCATTTAGCGTACGGATGCGATACTAATTGTGTGACAGGAAGTTTAATTTGGCATATGTGCGAAAATTCGCATGATAAGCATTTTATGTGTGCAACTGCAGCAAAAACACAAAAAAATAAACAAAAAAAACACAACATATTTAACAAGAGTGCAACACAAACACATAAAACCGAAAGCTTCAAAGCCACACCAAAAATGATTTTCTAATTTCCACATGCCATAAAAGGAATGAATAAAAAACATGAAATGGAACTGCAACAACAGCGAAACACACTCGGACATGACAACAATCAAACAGAAATAGTGTGATCGAAATCGGAAAGCAGGGGGTAGGACGTCAACGAACAGTGCGATTGAAAATCATCAGCTGTAATTTGAAAACAAACACAAACATTTTCATACATACCCAACACACAAACAAATATACACACAAAGGGCTAGCAGAAGCAGAACCACCAAAAAAAAGAAAGAAAGAAAATAATAAATGCCGTCAGTTATTTTTGGCGCGCAAAAGTATGCAGCACAAAATAATAGCAAAACTGGTTCCAAACTATCGAGAAGCTTCATATACAAATAGTATTACACAAACAGCAAACAAAACTCGTATGCATGTTGGAGAATTTGAATAAAAGTTTCTGTTCATTTCTTTTTTTCGATGCTTTGTTTAGAATACAGATAAGGGGCATATTGCGTTTTTATGTCCGCCTAATTATCGTTGTGAATGCAATTTATAGCGATACTATAAAATTGGATTTGAAAACATATTCGTATGCGTATAACCGCATCTAATCAGTGGTTGTAATTTGTTAGCCACACTTCGCTAAGGACTCGCTTTTTTGAAGTTATAGCCAGAAATCAATATCTCATAATTTATTAATCATTTTATAAGAACTAACAGTTTAAGTCTAATCTTAATTTTACTTTAAAGACAATACAAATCAAAGTACAAACACAATTTTTTTCTCCAATTTATATTTAATTTATTTAAATTTTGTTAGCTTAAGAACAAATTATCAGTAAACGATATTGTAAAATTGAAAGTAAAGTTTCCTTAACAAATGTATTTTTAATATGTACTCAAAAAATATAACCTGTTTCAAAGCCTGTCCAATCCTTTAACAAGCTGTACGCTCTTTATTATGGTTTAAAAACTTTCTTTGAGAGAATTCTGCCTTAGAGTATTGTACAGTCGCTCTTATCGATTTTAAATTTATTTCGTTGAGATTTTTTTTTCTCGGTTTTGGAATTTATTCCATGCGCTTTGGTCCCAAACTATGGGTTTGTTGTGCGTTGTGCTCGGCCTTTTATTTTCGGTTTTGCGTCAATTTCAGTCGCTTCTCTGGCTGCAGTTACGTGCACGTGATCATACTAAAATGAAACTTGACAACGGACATAAAAAGCGACAACAGGAGCAGCATGCGGGGAGTTAAGAGATGGCACAACAATTCTCTGCAAATCGATGACCCTAAAATTGTGTATTGCTGCAACAGCAACTAGCGCCAATAGCAATTGGCATTAGCATCAATGCGCGTAAACAACAAAATTGTAGAAATCGCTGGCACCTCCATTGAACAGGATGTGTCGAGTGTGCACACAAGCATTATTCCGCCGGATGTTCTATGTGTGTGTGTGTGTGTGTGCCAGTTTGTGTGTGTGTTGACTGTGTGTCATGCTGCTCGATGGCAAATTGAGTGGACATGCAATTGTAAAGTTTGCAATTTATAAGCACTTGGCCCAGCTAAAGCTAATTTACATGCGAGCCAAGTTGCAGTTGAATTTGAGCCTATTAAAGTTTTACGGCCAAAAATCCGAAGGCTGAATGTCTGCAAAAAATGTATCTGTACCCTGAACCCATTGAAAATTGTGTTAAAAAGGTTACATTGAAGTTATGTTGTTGTTTGTAACAGGAAATGTATAAGTATTTTGAATTAGTTAATACCTTTTTTATTTGCATAAACAAAGAGATTCAAGGATTGAAAGAAAACCTTACGTACTTAGGATTTAAAATAAAATATTTTATCGATAGCAATAAGACTACTTTATTTTGAAATTAAGCTTTCGCCTAGTAAACTTTACTACAATGTGACTAGCTCTTAGATTTTTATCAATATGGGATCGAAAGCATTTTCTCTACCCGCGTGAGCACATAGTATAGACTACATGTTAATCATAATCTTGGCGACACTTTCGACTTCTGTTGTAGGGTATCTTCTAGTCGAACTCTTTCTCGACTTGAACATTCTAAGTTGTTTTTTGGCAACGTGTGTGTTTGTGCTGCATTGTAGTGCCACGTTGCAACAATATTGACAGAGACAATGCCATAATGCATGCACTGAGGCATGCATGTACATAAATGTGTTTATGTGTGTGTGTGTGGGTGCGTGAATGCAAACAATTGCAACAACAGGCATAACATGCGGAAAAGTGTCACTGTTTTCTTGGCAACAGGCGGCAACAGGCAGCACAAAAACACACACACACCCACTTGCATAAACACTTATAGAGCCATTTCAGCACAGTCATCTAAAAGCAGTGCCATTCATTTCACACACACGCACAATACACACACACACACACACACACACACACACTCAAGAGTCGTTGCTCATACGTTATGGTCGCTAATGTATCTGTTTTGTGTGTTCAAACAGGGCCAAAATGAAAGCAAGGACGAGCTATTAGAAAAGAGAGTGCAGTTTCGTCCTCATAGTACACTCTTGGTACGTTTACGACTGAATTGCTGGGCCTTTTCAACAGCCAGCATTTTGCACTTGCTTTCACTACTAGGTGGATTTTTAACCCACTTTAATATGAGCATAAAAAATTGAGGCACGCAACAAGGATGAATAGATTTATCATTCTGCTACGTAGTGGAAAAAATACCCTTTGAATTTCTGTTTATATATTTATTATACCATATTATATAGTCTATATAATTTATAAACATATAAGTATTTTGAAATATTTTTATTCTTTGACTAATATTTGGGCTGAGATTAGTTAAAATATTGCTTTCATTGAGGGAAATTTTGTAAAAATTTTAATCCGACATTATTGCAAAAAAACCGGCATAAAATAATAATAGAGTTCTGTGTTGAATATGCAAACCTTAAACAGAATTAATTGATACTCATTGAAAGCGTATAAAATTCATTCAGTTTTTTTAAAGCAGCTTCCACGTCACTTTGCAACTGTAGCAATGGCAGGCAGCATATTGATAAGCCCCGGCATTCAGGCCAATATAATTGACGCAACGCTGAATGGCCGTTAAAGTGCTTTAAACCATTTTGCAGAGACCTGTTGATGCCAATTGTTGCGACAATTAAGTGGCTGAATAGAGCTTGTCATAAAAATTGAGCGCCATAGAACTAAATGTACCTGCCCCATTGCTTAGGCATTAATCTCAGCTCAGACAATTGACTAAAAGAAATTAAGAAAAGATATACGAAAACATTGTTCAGTTTATTTTATATATATATATGTAATATAAAATATTTCGCATAGCTCTGTGTTGGCCTGCTGCTGTTTTATCATTTAATTAAGTTTTCTTTAATTAAGTCGACATGTGAGAAGCCGCAATGGCAGTCGCAGTGGCAGTGGCAGTGGCAGTGGTAGTGGCATGAAAAGTATAGAGCTCATGTCAGCGGTGGCCAAACAAAAGCGCGCAGCATGTTGCAGCAACAAAAACAACTTGATTACTCTTGTTGCATGTGTATGTGTTTTTGTGGCATCTATGCTTAATTATTGTGCGCGTGCCTTTCGAACAAATGCACACACAACACTTGTACACGCACACACAAACACACAAAAAACATGTCAGTTGTGTGTATATCTTGCAGCAAAACTTTCGCAACACTTGCTGGAAAAACACAAGTGCAAAATATTTGCAAATCATTTGCTGCATTTTTGGCGCTTGTGCGAAAAACGTTTTCTTAAGTGTCATCTTGAAACTGCTTACAGTGTGATGAGTGCCTTCTGCTAAATACTAACATAAGTTGTTGGTTTTTTTTTTTTTAACTTTTGTTATAAGAAGAACCCTTCCTTTCCTAATCAGATTTAAGTCTGTGTAATCTGCTTAAGCGACGAGTACATATTCTATACAATATTGCAGTTGAAGCTCATTTGTAACATTCCAAGACTTGTGAAGCTTAAATTGTATTTTGGTTAAAATAATTCTATGCGAAAATTTATTTAATCTAAATAATTGTGTAACAGTCAAAAGGAAAATCAGTAATTTAGAACTTTTGTGAAACAAAGTTTAATCCCAACCTTTGACAATATCTAAATGAATTAGTTATATTTCATACGAAATAGAAATGTATTCTTTTGTTTAAAGTATTTCGAAAAATTATTAATATTATTATTATTTATTTTCACACATTTCCAAAATTTCAACCAATAGAAGACATTTAATATAATAAATATTGTAAAAGCTTAAGACAAAAACAACTTTGTATCCATTACAAGCGACTTTAAACAACTTATATCAACAATTCAAGACAATTTGTGCATTTATTCATAGCTGATTTTGATTGGAATAAGCAATAAATTGAATAAGTTTTAGTTTCAACATTATCTTAAATACATTCACTTTTCAAGGTACCTTAAAGACCCTTAATATCAGCTTCCATTGACTCTTTTTTCATCCTCTCGTTTTCCACTCGTCTCTCTCCATTATCACTGGGCCAGTGACCCATATAATGTGTGTCACAGTTGTTGCGGCTATTTGTGGTCAATAATTTCTCGTTCATGTACATGTGTAAATATGTGTGATGTTTGTATGCATGTGCATGTGTGTTTTTGGTGCTTTTTTGTTGTTGTTTGTGCTGATGACTCCCAAGGTGAATGGATCATTTTCGTTGGTTCGTTCGTTTGCCAATGTGTTGACAGTTCACGCACACATTGCCCATTTACATATTAAACTTTTGTATGCTTAAACACACACACATACAAACACACACAAACATATATGCATGTCATGCTGTCACATCATGTGGCCGCTGCATAATAATTGCAACATTTGCTTCTGTCGCAACGAGTCTCTCAGCTGTGCCAGCTGTTTCAGGTTGCAACAATGTCTGAAAATGGAACTGTTACTGTTACGGGACGAGTGTACATGTCCCCCAAGCATTGACAACATCCTCTACTCAATGTCTCTCTCTCTTTCTGTCTCGATTACCAATGCGACACACACAGCCGGATGCTGGCAATTGGCCCAGTTTCACCCCTTTCAAGGGCGATCGAAGATTGTTGTTTCAGCAACCATTTTCGCCATAGTGCTTCTCTATGTGGGATCAGACGGAGCTTAAAGTCATTTTAAGCTCGGTTCTTAAGGGTTTTTAAGGGTGCGTTAAAACTTCGCTTCTATCGTTTACAATGAGCTGCCGCAAGGATTTAAATGAGTTGTGGCAGCAGTTGCAAGCTTCTTTCTCGTTTGCTGATTGCAGGTAGCACGGCTAATTATGAAGAGGCAAGCACTTTGTGTAATTAGAGATAAGTGTGCGCGGTGCTCTGTGTAATTTTTGTTGCAACTTTGCTGCTCTGTGGCAGCAGCTTTTAAAAAGCTAGATACTTCTCCACAAGCAAAGGCAACTATTCGAAAAATATTTAAAACAAGAAAAAACAAATTGAGCCGCAAACACAAACGAATTACAAAAACATGCCGCAACATAAAATATTTATGATGTTGCGGCTAGCGTTTGGCTTTGCGGCAACTTGGCCAGCCAAAAAGTTGAATCAAAAACAAGTCGAATGGGTTAAAATGGAGATTGTTTGTGCGAGAAGATATCCCAGAGTGGCATTTAATTTTATTTTACATTTCATGAACTGATTGGAAAAGAAATTAAATCGAAATTTCTTTCTGCAATGAAAATTCCATTTATTTGTAATTATGTTTTTAAGGTTACTTAAATTTTTGCATATTTAATTCTATTTTTAAATGTTTCTGAACGTTGTTCAGCATCCATCAAATCATCTCATAAATGTATATTTTTTAAGGCAATGATGTCTGTTCCGTCAACCTCTTTTGATACTTCTTATAGGGTATTGAAATTTGAGTGCAGCTACAAAGGCCGAACCATTAACTATTTTCGCGCAAATGTTGCAACATTTGTAACATTTGATAAAAGCTTGCCACAAATGCTGTTTCCATGCCATGCCACAGAAGCAACCAATTTGTTTTTTATGATTATTTTTATTTATTCTTTTGGACAAGCATTTTATCATTCGATAGGTAGCATTTCATTTTGTTGGGCTTTTAACTTTTGTCACCTGCGGCTAGCCAAAGCTGCTAGCATCCGTTCACTTGATGTCAAGAACTTTCTCCTCTGTCTGTGCATGTGTGTGTGTGTGTTTGTATGTGTTTTTGTAGTGGCAAGTTAGCTTTTTGTGGTCAGAACTCCTTGTAGTCGTTTCTTTAGAGGTTGCCACTTGACGCAGAACATTGAAAAGTTTTGCTTTGCAACTTGACCGATATTTGTTCTATTTGATTATCTATTTGTTTTTGTTACAAACAAACACACGTTTATTTGACATGAGTTGAACTAAAACTTGGCTGTAAGCAACATGCAACAAAGCTTGTTGTACAACTGCCTTGACGCTGTTCATATTTGAACAGTTAAGCCGAAATATGAATTCCAACAATTCGTATGTACTGTTAAATATTGATATTTACATTAGGGCTACCTAAATACCCTTACTTTTTACATGATGTATGTTGCAATCATATGCAGCTTTTGCTTCTCGCCTTGGCGATGCAAACAGGTGCAAGTTTGTCTAACCGCTCCAAGTAAACACACAAAAATACATGCATATGTATCTGCATGTGGTATTCTGTGGCTTGCTAACTTTACCCAGAGAGTGAAAAGCTTAAATGCACTTTGCAGTGAAAGAAAACTTATTTCAAATACATATATACTATACATGTACACATATGTACAATATAATATTTACTATATATGCGTGCATACATGTATTTGTTTAAAACATACTATATCCTTAATGCAGATGTTCTGCGTGTGCATGTTGGAATGCACATGAAACTTAAACAATGGCACAAATTGACTTGTTTTGGAAACGATATTTGTTTAATTTATTTAAATCAAATCTTGGGCTCATTATAATTAGTAAATTGTTTTGAAAACCTTTTATTAGGCATTTTGTTATTGGTTTTTGCTTGATATATTAATAGGGGAATCATGGACACAAACCAGCCATCAAACTTCGCTCCAGACGCCTATGTCGATTATATCATTCGTATCTCCTCTTTTAACCGCATTTTCGATATACTTTGGTTTTAAATTCCTAACACCTACATGAATCCAATAGATATTTTCACAATTTTGTTAATAATTTTGTATAAAGGCTTCTTAAAACCACAAGAATATTGCACCAAGTGAAAGGTAACTTTACACAAGTAATTTAAACAGATTTCGACAGCAAAAAAGTGTTTATATTGCCCATTGTGTTAGGTAAAGACGAAAGCGGAGATGGTCAACTTTGGGACAACTGTCAGAACTAAACTCAATTTTCAGCAAACAAGTTTTTCACCTTTTGCACTTAAGCAATAATATTAGCAAAGTGTGTTGGCAAAAAGCAGCTTTTGTTTTCAAAACCTCAAACAAGAGACCAAAAGAAAAAAGAAAAAATTAAAAAATAAAACAAAGAACAGCTAAAAAACGTAGCAAAATAAACAGTGAAATGTTTTCAAGAGTTAAATAGAAGTTTCCCAGATACTAGTACTACTATGTATACAAATGGATGCCAGAAGCAACAGCTAAGACAAAATACTATTATCAACAGACTGAAGTTTATATATGTGTGAGTGTGTGTACATCACACTGCAACATTATGTGGCATAAGCATTGAATAGCAGCTTAAGACCAAACTAAAACCCAAGCCAAACCAAACCAAACCGACGGCAAGCTGCATCAACCGCAACAACGCATCTGACAGCTGACAGTTGAAACAAAGGCGTGCAACAAGACATGCGACGCGACGATCTGCAACGAGATGCAATGCGCAGAGGCAATAAAACATTTCTTTGGTGTTTTTTTCTTTTTAAGCAGTGGGTATTTAAAATTTGTTAGGAAAAATTTAACATTATAAAAAAATCCTTATTGATTTGATAATGCAATCAAACGTTTTGGATTTTTCTGTTACATATTTATGTTGGCGTCTGCTATATATTTCTATTATACAAATCATTTTGGAGAAACTAGCAGTCAAAGTTTATTTACGCTTCTAGTACTAATAAATAAATGTACACTTTTCATATTTGACAATTTCGATAAAGTTTCACAAAGAAAGAACAATTAATTCGAATAAATGTTCAAAGATCTCAAAGTGTAACTAATCATAAGGCTAAGCAACAAGCTATGCATGCAACACATGTATGTTTATTAAAAACATACAACAATGGTCGTGTTTGTGCTTACAGCTACAATCAGGTGCCAGGCGACACCTGGTTAAGCCGTAATTTTTCTTAATGTAGCGAATGTTGATGTTGGCTTTAACGCTCGTAAGGTTTGCACTGTCGCTCTATATCTTTGTCTGTATGAAATAAAATGCATGCAATTACGCAACATGTTTTTATTGCTATTTGTGTTGCAATATTTAATTTACCTCATCAAGCTGAACGTTGCGCGTGTGTGTCATTATTTGCGAGTGTGCAGATGTGTTAAATAAACGCTGTGTGTGTAAGCCAACAACTATAAGGCAGCACAAAATTAAAGCTTAACTGCGTGTGAATTCTGTACGCAGTGTAAAATGATTTGTTTTTAATGCTGATGATTTCGTGAGGAGATATAGTATGTATGTATGTCTGTATGTGTGTTTGTTAATGTGCTGCCTTGCCTTGTCTTTGGCGTATATGTAATATTGGATTACTCGTGTGGCATTCGTATATAGAATATTATGACAGATCGATTTGTCATTCGAAGCAGCATGCAACAGCAGCAGTAGCAGTACCAGTCCATCAATCAATCAATCTTTATCAAGTCATTGCCACTTGCCAACTATATAGATAATATAAATTCACTTGCCAGCTAAGCGCGGTAAAAAAGCAAACTCCCACAAAGATAAATTCCCACAGGAGACAGTCATTACTTATATACATTTTTTGCAGCAACAATAAACGCTTTGAATTATATCCACGTGCCATTTTGTCAGCTGACATTAAAATCCATATTAGAATTTAATCGCTTGTTAAGCCGTATGTAAGTAAGTGCCCATTGTTAAAATTTTGTTACGCTCTGGCTTTGCATTTCGTATCGATAAATTTTGATGAGCGCACCAAATGCTAGCCGGGCTGAACAGAGTTTATGGCAACTATTGAGCATCTTTTATGTTCATGCTTCTCTTCTCGTTTGCCAAGTTTATGGCGTCAAGCTGATAAATTGAATTAAAACATTGTGTAAATGGTATATGTATGTAGTATATCTGCGTACCGAAGGCAGTTGAACAGTGGGCACATTTGATGATTGATCTATTGGGGTTTTTGTTTTAATTTCAAAAATTGTTGAACGTCATTCAACGTCAGTGCAATTTGATTTTGTTTTAATTAATCATGGCCCGCAAGTGTTGGCTTATAAATCATTAATAATTTGATAGCAATTAAATTATTTTATTTGAAAATAAGCGGTGTTTTAAATAAAGCGAAACGTTTGTTATAAATCATTTTAGCCGTTATTAACGTCGAATAAATTTATTTATATCAATACAGAAGTTTTAAAAGTTTGAAATTACAGGAATACCAATGCGAAGAAGTTGTACAATTTCCATTTCAAATTAAGAGAAAAACGTTTCAACGTTTGAAACATATTTTATGTAGATTATTTTGACACGATTATTATACACGACTTAAATTATTAAAGTGCCGCAAATAATGTTTGTTATTATCTAAATCATACTTAATTGGTTATCTCTTAAACTTGCTAACAGAACTGCTAGATTTCTAGGCTTCTTCTTCCACTATAAATCTCACAGCACTTGATCGTGTTTTACTTATTGGCATTGCACCGGCAAGGACAAGCACTTCAGGTCCAGGCAGTCATCGTTAGCTTTGTTGCCTTTCAATCTGAGCTTGTTTACCTGTCTTCCTTGCCTGTTGTCCTCCGCAGCAGCGAGGCTCATTGAATGCCATTTAAATGGGCATTTTGGCTATTATTGGCGCCTATTTGGATTCGGCGCAGAGTATTCTCACCCCTTAGTATGCCTTAGCTGTGATTAATGACACGCCCAAGCCACCCGCTGTTATGTTGATAGCGCTCCATGAGGCGTATATTAAAATTGTGATATGCTGCGTATACTTCAATCATCTGTATTGCGAATTAAAAAAAGTCCTTAAAGTTTTTATAACAGCAACAAGTGCTTGAAGACTTTAAGTAAGATGAAATGCAAACTCAAAATTCCTTCTAACTCCTTTCCCACCCGCAAAGTTCATTGGCATTGGCCTCTGTGGGAAAGTTGTGTGTTTTGAGCACTTATGAAATCATTAAGAAAATCTGTTGCCATACGACGTGACTTTGAATTGCCATAATTGCTAACAACAGCAGCCGAAGCAGCAGTTAAAGGTCCCCCATCTGGTATCGTCTATGATGTGCTGATGGTGTCCTTCATTTGGTGTTGATGTTTCTTGAAGGACACATGCTGAGCTCCAGTCTTGAGCACATGGAGCTCAAAACTCATGTGCCCAAAACCCCAAACCCAAGTCAATATAAAGTCATAAGTTTGTTTCCCTTGGGCAGTTTATCATTCATTTAGTGCTATAACCGGACAGATAGGAAGTAAATCCATTGCTTTATATGGTACTAGTTTGGGACACAATTAAATAATTTCCGGTTTTCGTAGCCCAGCTAAGCCGCAGAAGAGATATAAAGAGCCACGGGCAAGGACACTTGGCAAACTTTGTTGTTGTAACTCAGTTGTAATACCCTTCTTTGGAAGTTAAAGATGAGGAATATGTTATGTTATTTCTTGTAGTTACGAATATAAAATTTATATTTTTACTATTGAACCGTTATTGCTCGAGGTTCGAAAGTTCTCAAGTTTAAATAAATTTTGTTTATATTTGATGTGAAAACGGAATTATGCATTAAATTCAGTATAAATTATTATTTTCATTTACTTTTACTTTCTGCAACCATAAAAATGAACTGTTTTTGTGTTTTTAAGCCGATTAATTCTTTCTTTTCATAACTAAGATTTTAAAGTTAATTTTAGAGTAATTTCTTTTCATGTAAGGAATTTGGGATCTGCAGCAAAAGAAGCCCTTACTTAAAAAAATTATGAATTATTTTGTCAGATGTTGGATTATCCTCTAAAGTTGATATTACCCACACGTGCATTATTAATATTTATTGAAGCAAAGAGTATAGAATCTCAAGAGTTTGCAATTGTACGCAATAACTGGAATTTGTATTTGCTTGTAGTGTTTTCGAATGGAATAGAGAATAATAACAAAAGCAGTAAGTGTGAGCGAACGCGATAGCGGATAGCATGTGCAGCAGTTTTTGTTTCAGTTGCCCTAGCACTCAGCGGCCCGTCAATTGTACGACCAGCGGCGGGCCAGCGACAACCAAGAAAGGTAAAAATGTGTTAGTGTTACATTTCTACGCTCTGCAAACCTTAATGATCTCAGCTCTTCTCACAGTATTGTTTGTGCCATAAAGAACGCCATTTAATTTAACGCAAATATATGCAAAATTATTTTGAACATTTTCATTAATATGTATTTTTGATATGTTAACATCTATACGCGCGGATAGCGTTTAACCACAAAGTCAATTCGCTGCGTTATTTCGGTGCTGTTACTCACTGATGTAACTCACACAGATAGGCAGTCAAAAATTGAAATAGTATGTGGTTATTGTACAACAATTGTCTCTGCTTGTAAACGAATATGATGGTATTGATGTTGCGGCAGAGAAAGGTGGTCGTAAAAGACGAAGTCTCGCTCGTGAATTAACGAACGCTGTCTGTTGCTCTGAATTCGCTTTGTTTTGTTTGCAGAAAAGCAGCCGACTGTGATGGTCGAGTCACGCGGTTCTGCTGTTTATGTTATGCCCACAAACAACCAAATTGAACCCAAATTCAAAAAGTAAACACAAATTCAATAAAATATTATTTTTGTTCAAGAAAACGTGCTCATAGCAATAATACAGTTACAAACACACCAACGAACAGGTGTTAACACATCGCCCGTGAGTTCCATCACTCATTGACTTTTTTTTTAATTTGTAATCTTTTAAGCATAACACTTAAGGCAAGAACACCGGCAATAGTAAAATACATGCAAAAACAAAAAAGCTCGCCTATTTAGTTATTGCTGCACACGAATATATATCACCTTCGCGAAAGAGACATAAGAAGGACTGTCCTGCTCTAACTACAGAGAGCGATCGTTCCTTCCACAAGTTCACAAATTCCACTTGTTTCACTTTACTCACAACGGCAGTAAGCCTGGAACTTTGCGCGTCTTTACATCGCTGGGAGCTTATCGTCCGTTTATTTACTTAATTATAATTGATACGCACTATATTAATAGTCAAATTGTGTTTATATTACGCACTGAAAATACGTAAAGTGTTTATAGTATTATAGAATCGCCGTGTAATTACTTTTTAAAGTGTTTTTAAGCAAATGAAAATTGTGAAACGTGCGCCATTTTTCTGCTGCTCCTACGGGTCGCGAAAAAATTACAAAGAGAGAGGATAACTGCGCATTTACGAGTGTGTTGTTGTTGCGTTTAGCGCTCTGAAAATCTTCATAATAAGCGAAGCATTGAAAATGGTATTAATTACATTACTTTATTTTTATTATTTTTTTCTTGTGTGTGATATGTAGTGAAAATAAAATAAAATATTATATGTACATACATATGTATATAGAAAAGAAAGATGAGAGCATCTCATTTAATTATTGTTGTGTGTGCTTTTTGTTTTTGTGAAAGTGCTCAGTGAAAAAAAGAGAGGGAGATTGAGAGAGCTCTTGCATTGAACTGTATTTGTGTTGTTGCTGCTACCGGTGAGTGCCTTCTGCATATTCGATATTATATTGATCACCCCGTTTATGAATCACCCTTTTACTATAATTAGATTGCAGTTATATAAATAAGAATAACTGCTGCAATGTATAAATATAGTTCTTCATGTACATATATGTTTATTGCCTCGATTTCTCGACTTCTGATTTGATAAATTTAAATATTTATCATAAAAAACTTCAAAATTAAAAAGGTTTCTCCACGTTTAATGCAATATGTTAAATTTGTATTTAAAGAAACACAAAATATTATTCTTACTATCATCCAATATCTCTCCATAATTATTATACTGTCATGCAGCGATGCGCACAAAGTGTAAAGTTTAATCAGTAGTGGACTTGTCCAAGACACAGACAAAGAAAACAATATCAAAAATAACAAAAAAACAAGCAGGCTCAGCAGAAATGTAAGAAACGCATATGCACACAAATACATACACATTTTTACCGTTCTTGGTTGTTGCTGGCCCGCCGCTTGTCGTACAACTGCTTGCTCTTTTGCTATTTTGCTTGCTCTTTCCAATTGCAAACTGTTGAGATTCTGTACTCTTTACTTACAAGGTATCTGTAATTTTAAAATTATTGCGCACAACGTACACTCTTTTGCAGCAGTGTGTGTTTCGCATTGAATCTGGAACGAATTAAAGGACGTATCCGCAAACGCATCCAGTAAACAATTTCCCATTTATTCCTTTTGATTAGAACAATCAAGTTTTCGATTTTACGACGTAAAAGTTGTTTCCAAAGTCCCATTTTTATTGCCTGCCTGTACACTTCCAGAAGTCACTTAATAGCCGCACAGATTTGCTACTGAATGAAGCTCATCATGCTATAATGCCACACTCGGTACCTTCTATAGCTGAAAATTACTGAGAGCTTCTAACCACAGCAGTCCCGCTCATCAGACTTGATTGCTGGTTGCTGCCTGGTTCCATTCGTCCAGTTGGACCGCTGTTTAGTTGGCCAGTTGGTCAGCTAGGTCATGTAATAGTCTCTACCAGACACACACGCTCACACACACACATACAAACATGTGTGGATGTTAATGCAAGCATCACCGGATGCTGGTACAGGACATCATTGAGACAACGACAAGGCTGAGTGTCGCACAACTGCAATGCAGCTGGAGAGTCTGCAATAGATGCAGCTGTTTTCCTTGTTGTTGTTATTGTTGCTGCAGTTGTTTCTAGCAATGCCATTGCCATCATTTGCTGCACTTTCACGTCTCGTCTAGAGATGGCAACGTGTCGTAAATGACTAGGCTAAAAATAACAATTTTAAAGGAATTCGTACTTAGAAGATAATTTTTTTTAGTTCTGTTGTGATTTAATGTAATATTTTTGGTAAAAAGGATTATTACGAAATCAATTTATTTCAATTGAAAAATTTATGGAATTGGGATAAGTCATCTTGACTGCTTAGCAAAAAAAGTTAATTTTAAAAATTTTCTATTAAAATTTTCAATAATTTTGTTTGATTTTGAATTTCATTTGATAAGAAAATGATATTCCACATTTGGCTAAAATCTTTCTTTGAACTTTAAAACTTGTTGAAAATTTCGGCACGTTGCCAACACTAGCCTTAGCCATGTGCATTGCAGGTGGGCCCCCTACACAGATTGTTCAGTCAATCTTTTCGAAAACAATTAGAAAACATTGATTGTTGTCGTGCTAGTCGGCTACTGAACCGTTCTACGACTGTCAAGATGGACTCTGACGACTGACTGCAGCAGCACCAACAGCAGCAACGGGGGCTAAAGTGCTTAGCCACTTACTTGCACGTAATTTGGCTTTAACTCAAACACAGACGATTAGAAACGATTGACTTTGTTAACGCAACGATTTCAATTAAAACGCGAAATCCACTTAATTTTGATGACAATTAGTCATGATTGCAATGACTGCTATGTGAGGTGGTATTGCGACTACAGCAAAAACAATATAAAAACCAAAACCGTTATAGTCACTAAATGACAAAATCAGCAACAAATCACGACAACCGAACAACCCCAACAGCAAAAACAACAACAAAAACAGATATGTCAACAACAAATCAGACAAATTGCATTAAAAATGCTGTGGCACTCGAATGTCTGTTGACGGACAGTTCCATTTGCAGGGTGGCGCGCGTGTGGGCGATGGCGGGTAGGCTGGCCTGGAGTTAAATTTCTCCTCAATTGGGGCCGTCAACTAACTGAGCGATTAGTGTCACACCAACAACTGCCTGACTGTCCATTAACCAGCAGCAACAGCAATAGAAGAATCAACAACGTCCACGACTTCCACAACAAATCAAATCAAATGTACTTTAACACGCTCGAGCCCAGAGTATTTAACCGATAGCTTAAAAAAATAAGAGCAGCAAAAAAAAGAATGTTGCGAAACAGTAGCAGGGCAAGAAAACAGGAAAGAAAACCGATAGATAGAGCGGCGGATAGATGGCAAGTGGTAAATGGGAGAAAATGGCGCTGGGCAAACAATGTTGCGCTTGAGCCTGACAATGAGTGCTCACCGCTTCCGTTTCCGCTTTAACTGCAATGAGATTGAGTGTGGAGGAAGTGATGGAGGCGTTAGAGAGGGGAAGACAGTTCCTCAATGCCTGCATATGACAATCGCTCCAAAGCAAATCGACGTACTACATCAAGTGGCAACATCGTTAGTTGTCTCTTGCCTACTCGCTTAAGTGATAAAAGCAATTCAAGTGTTTGACTAGTGTGCGACAATTTTTTTTTTTTTTGTATTGTTTTTAAATTTGTATTCCTTACAGATAAGAATACCCTTTCCTGTGAAAATGGTTTTGCATTTAGTTTCTATTTTTATCCACTTTTTGTATATTTAGGTTTTTTTCTGAAGCTAAGGAACCTGGAGATTTTAAGCATTTCGGGCATAATGAATCGTAGTGCCAAAGAAAGGCTTAACGACTTTTTAATATACTAATTTTAATTTCCCTTAACTGGCTTGACAATTAAAAAATAAATAAACAAATGAAATTTAAATAACTAGCCATTTTTCTACCATATAGTAACTGACTAACTATTAGGTGTATAATTGTAAAGAGTTATTTTCTGCCACACATATAAAACCTTTTTAATTTAATTTTTGCCTTTTAGTATTTTTTAAAAGCCAGCAAAACAGCACAGTTTACAAACAGTTTATGCCTAAAATGCACACTGTGCCAAATAAACTAGCTAGAATTTCAATAAAAAGCGTCAAAATGGCTTTCAAAACAAATTGCATATTAAATATTTATGTTGCTTGGCAAGCTTAAGCTTCTTTTAAGCTGCAGGGTGTTTTCTAGTTAAGCATTCTCAGTCCACAGGCATCCGGCTTAATTTTTTATTTCGCCATCAGCCAAAGCAACATCCATCGAAGGCCTAGACGGAAGCCCGGTGGCCAACGTTTGTCACTGCATTTTACCCTTTGCGCCGTAAAAACCCGTCTGGCAACCTTCCTTCCTTTGGCACTTGACTCAGAAACGGAGGCCGTACATTTAATTACGCTTAGAGCGCTAAACAATTAAGTTGGCTTTTTGCGTAACGAAGTTGACCAGGAATCTAGTTAAAATTATAAAAAAAGGATAGTTAGCTTTGTTTTAAAATCAAGCGATTCATCACTCAAGCCACTCATTTGCAAAAATGATTGGATTCCAATTCATAGATTTATTTTATAACAAATGAAATTCCATTATTAAATTATTATAGTTAGCTTTAGTATTTCGATTCCTTGATCACACAAAACTTTGCAACTTGACCAGTATTTAAAACAGGAAATTTATAAAATACATATAAGAAAATGAATAGCTTGTTGTCCTTATCTTTTCTTGATTAAATAAGTTCGTTGCCTTAATAATAATAATTATTTAAATATCACATGTAGCTCTACAATGCCAATGTACATTTTTTAGTTATTACTTAAAGTCTGTTAAAAGCTGGCTTCATTTCGATGGCCGACAAAATAATCAGCACGCACACACTCAGACGCAAACACACATATCATTGAACGATGACAGCGCGAATGTGAAATGGTTTTGCCAAATGGCTGCAAGCTCTGCGAGTTGCAGCTAATCAGGCATTCGTTGCATTCAAGGCTATATGGTAGAGGCTGGTTATATGCTCGTTGCGTAATTTAATAGCCAGTATATGCCCAATGGTACTTTTACTAGCTAGCCAGCTCTAGCCCATGGTCCCATGAAATAGTCAGTCGCTGTATTCCGTCCTGTATTCTGCATTCTGCGTGTGCTTTTTGTGTGTGTGTGTGTGTGGAGTGCTAATGCAGCATCGCATTTGTTGCCGGCAGCTTCTAGACATAATTTGTGCTAGCTGTTTCTTTCCCTTTTTTTTATTTATGACCACGCCCCCACTGGAGAATTAGCAGCTGCAGCTGCAGCGTTGGCCAACAAATTTATGTCGTTCACTTAGCGTTGACTGAAACTTTGTCAACGTCGAATGTTGGCGCTGCGTGAACGCTTGCCCAAGCCCAAAACCAAAATAAAACCGAAAAAAAAATAGTAAAAATTAGGCAACATTTTGCTGTCGGTTTGTCATTTGTCGTTTGCTGCCTGCTACCTGCCATGTGTTTACAGGCTGCAATTTATGTCCTCACACAGTTGCAAGTTTTAGGTCCTTCTAATGACTTTAATAATTGGCAGCCATATGTTGAAAATGAAGGGAAAGAGAAAACAGCTGCAGTTAATTTACACACAGGAAAATAGATGAGCTTCAACAAAGAATTGTTTATAATATTAATATTAAAATCTGAAGCCATCGGATTTTAAAAAATGATTAACCAATTAAATTTTAATTAAAATATCTGTAGTCCCAAGTTTTACGTTAACAGTTAAAATTAATATTATTTCTTGCATCTTTCTTGATTAAATCTAGGACTTTTTATTTTGATCATAAAAAATGTTGACCAGTGTTGGTAGAAGTTTTACAAATGAATTATTTTGAATTATGAAAAAATAAATCTTTTAGTCTGTATTTATATCTCGGTATTAAGACAAACTAATTAAGTCTCAAAGTAAAATTAAAATACAAAAATTAAACTTATAACAATTGAAATTTTTCATACTTTTTTTTTTAATATAATAAAATTATAAATTTGCTTAGTTTTCAATGAATTGCAATTAATTTTTAAACAAAAATTTAATTGATAATTTGTAAAAAGAAAATACAAAAATCCCATCAGTATGACGTTAAGCATTTTTTGTGTTTGTGCAGATTGTTGCCACATTTTGTAGCCAATTGTGAAGTGAGCGAGAGCTTGCATTACGTATGCGCCATGTTGGCCCAAGAGCTGCAAGCTGCCAGCTGCTCAGCCATATGCTAGCCACAAAAATTGTTGGCCCAGCTGCTGCCTCGGCTGCTGCAACTGCTGCTGCTTCTAGTGTTGCAGTCAAGTTGAAAGCTATTAAATATGTTGGCCAGTGAAAATTTGTTGCAGCTGCTACAATTATTTCAAACTAAACTTAAAGCCAAGTAGCAAGTGGTGCCTGCCACATTTTGGCCAAACTGCAGCGCTGCCTGCATAGCATCCATTTCAATTTAGTGTGGCTCAATGCCAAGTTTTGGGGCAGCCGCAGATTTGGCATTTCTACTGTGGATCAACATTTCGCTTTTGTCTGCCTGCCAAAGATTTCAACTGTTTTTTGCTGCTGCTGCTGCTGCTGCTTAATCCGTTAACCGTTTCATTTGGCATGCCCCATTGGTGTTGCATATCGCGCTAGCAGCATGCGGACGCCATGTGTTTAAGCGCAATTCCTAAAGCCGATTAAACATTTTCACCAGCTTTAAGAAAGCTGTCACGCTCCACAAAGCAAACGTGGCCAAGTCGATAGATGCCTCCGTTGACCTGTAAGACGAACGCAAGTCCAGTTGCCAACAGCGACAAGGGGCATTTGGGAAT
This sequence comes from Scaptomyza montana, assembly GCA_018904305.1. NCBI lineage: Eukaryota > Metazoa > Arthropoda > Insecta > Diptera > Drosophilidae > Scaptomyza > Scaptomyza montana. The sequence goes on from JAEIGR010000001.1 coordinate 4,951,551, forward strand.
GCTCAATCGAATTTGGAGCAATTTTCAATTATTGCACAATTGAAGCGTAAATAAGTTGTAAATCATCAATTACCAAAAAAGCAGACACCTACACACGGCACACACAAAGTAACACTAGCAACGCGCTGATTCAACTACAACACTAACAACAACATAATAACAATTGCCATTGCTGAAAAATCGCCAAAGCAGATACGTGTGCTATCCCGCCGAAAAAGAAATAAATAGTAAATAAAATTGAAAAACTAGGTAAACATATCTATTTCAAAGAGTTGAACTTTATATACTCTTGCAGGTAACTAAAATTAAAGTGTTAATTGGTAAGAAAAGGTTAAGTTTGATTTTAAAATATAATTTAAAATGTTAAACGCTGAGACTCTAAAATGAATGAACGACTTTTAACTTTAGTTAATTTGCTCGTTAAATATTTTTGAAAAACGATCATTTGGTTAACAAAACGTATAAAAAATTGAGAAAAGAAAACTACTTTTCTTAAACTATTGACACATATTAAATAGCCAGCTACCGTACATCGTTAAAAATGTTTTTCGAATTTGTTTGCAACTCCAACTTGCCTTAGCATGCTGCTCATTAATTTGTTTACCTTATTTATGACATTATTAACAATACCATTTGTAAGGGCATATATATATATATATATAAATATAAAAAATACAGAGTACACGCATCGAGGAAAGGCTAAAGAAAACACGATAGAAAACATTTTGTAGACAACGAAAATTCTATGAAATGAAAAAAAGTGCAATCGTAAAAGTAGCAACTTACAGCTAAAAAGTAGAGTTGCTATTGTGTGTACATACAATAAAAAAATAAGAAGAATTAGGTGAAAAATAAAAGAGGTATGAGTGTATGAGAAAAACATCTCGAACAACTTGAAGCTAGTAACAGTAATAGCAACAGCAACAATAGTAACAACAACTGTGCTTTTAAAGATAAGGCAATGGCAGAGGAAGTACTGCAAGCAATGCGATGAGGCTAAGTAGCATAGATAGATAGAAATGTCTTTGGGATGGCTTTTGGCCAGTGCCAGAGCCACGTGATTTATGTGGTAAATAAAAGCAGACACAAATGAGAATCAAAGCGCGCCAAGATACGGGCACAGCTGCAGTTACACTTGCAGCAGTTGTTGCAGCTGCATCAGCAGTCGACAAAGAGCGGTTAAGGCATACATTTAGGCGCAGCCTTAAGCCCAGAAAGAGAGAAAAGAGAGGAGAGCGAGAGAAGCGAAAACAAAGGATATGGACTGACAGCCGGCGGCGGTGCCAAGGCAACGGCAAAGGACCTGCTGCTGGTAGACAAAAGCAAGAAAAGAGAGCGAGAACATGAAATCCGGTTGAACGGCTGAACGGTAGACAAAAATACAAAAAGACAGACAGTTAGACAGCACATCGAGTCGAGTAAAAGTTTTTAATATTATTTCAAGTCTGAAATGAGGGCAATCAGCGGCGCAATTGTCGAGCGGCAAGCATAACAAAGAAATGGATGGAGAGAGGCGAACATGTGGAAACGGGTAGGGGGTTAAACACACGGTAAAAGTAGCGAACAAAGAACGACGAACGTTTAACAGCCGCCAACATTGCCAATAACTGGGCACTGTCAACGGCAACGGCAAGGAAACTGAAGAAGCAGCAGCAGTTGATGCATTTTGGAGGCGGTGGTGGCAAAAGATAACTTGCACTGCCAACGGATGGGTTGCAGAAGGAAAACAAACAAAAGTATTTCTTCAAAAGCGAAACGACAATGGCAAAAATGTCAAAGACAAAGCGAAAGAGGAAGTGAACCGAACTGATGCAAACCACGCCAGTAAATGATCCAGATGAGAGCAGCAGCAGTAGCAGCAGCAGCAAAGATGAAAATGTAGATAAGAATTGCTAACAAATTGGTAAACGTTGTAGTGCCAATTAGGCTACATGCAGCTGTTAACTGGGCTATAAGTTATATAAGTATTGCAGGTGATGCAACGTTTGTTTAGTTTATATAGCCTAAAAGATGTGATAACTTAAAAAAATAGCAGTGCTAACGAAATACGAATAACACTATAAGTTTCGTAGCTGCTTGGCTTAAAACTTAGTCTCTAAAGGCTTTGAATTGAGTTTACTATGCAGGGAATCAGTTGCTTCTGAGTTTTAGGTAAATTATGATAAACTTAAAACTTTTACTTGTGGTGTATTTTAGTGTATAGGCAACTTTTTGCTTTCCTTATGGCGCGCAAATATTATGAAGCTGTATATGATCTCTAAATAATATATAATGAAAGAAAAAATCATACTCTATATTTATTTCAAATTGAATATTTTATTACAGCATCTGTAAATGCAACTTTAGAATACTGGCTAGTATATTTGAATTACTTAATTTTATGTTTAACCGTTTTGGGATATACTATTCAAACCATCTATGATTTAAATTGATAATATATGAACAAAATGGGAAGTATGTTTTGGGTTTAAAGTGCAATTAAAGTGATTGGAATCGATGAATAAAAACGTAATACATACAATTAAACGAAATGTTTATATGCAAAGCGAAAACAACTCGATATTCCATAGTTTTTATTTCGTTTGTTGTTGTTTTTAATAATATCAAAGGTGAAATATTGTGGACTTTTTTTATGCAATGCAATGGTGCAGTTACTTAATAGATAATTTAAGGAGTTGACCGTTTATATAATATAATAAAAAAGTGATTTCAAAGATATTTGAAAAAGCTGTCGATAACTTGGGCATCAGCAAATTTATATCGTAAGCTGTACGTTGCTTATAATATCCATTCTGTGATTTTAAAATCTGCTATAATAAATATATATTTATAATACATATATTTTTTTTATTTGAGCCTTGGCGTGCAGTTACGAAAGCTTCAACCCGATACTACTTAAGCTCAAGCAGTATCGTATTATTTTTACCACTGCTGCTGTCAAGCACGTTGTATTCCATTTGGTATTTCATGGGCCACTCACAGCGTCTGGTGACAGACATCGGTGTTTTATCCTGTTTCAGTTCCACAGATGGGTGCCACAAATGGAAGTGAAACACATGCGCTGCGCCAAAGAGCATACTGAACTTGTACCACTAACCCAGTTAGAGTCAAAATGGTTCCACAGGATGCGTACCGCGTAGTGCACGCCTAGCTGCAGTTACGAATGCACACGATTCCCGTTACAATTACAAACATCGGTAAAAAGCCGAAGCACAAGCAGAACCGTTGGTCAAAGAACATTTTGGCAATGGACTGGCATCAAGTTTGAGCGTGTTTGAATACAACGGTTAAAGCTTTGAGTGTTATTTGCAAATGTTGCCAACTCAAATTTCTGAATGTGTGTTGGAATTTCCAACTTGGAAACATGTTGCCATTGGCATTGGGATTGTGATAAGCTACTTATTGCCAATAGCCGATGGGCAATCGCACCGCTCTAATTATCAGCTATAAGCTATTAGTAAGCGAATAAATAACATCGTATCGACAATAAAGCGATTTTATAATGCGTCTTTGCTCTAATAAGATAACCTCATTAGAAGACGTTATAGAGTTTATTCATATCAATCATTTGTGCAAAAAAATTTTATGTTTGTTATGAATCAAACTCATGCTGTGGCGTTGGTCTTTTGTTTCAAAATGATATAGGAGAAATAACTAAGCATAGTATACAACTCTAGAGTATACTATCATATAAATAAAAATAATATTTTACATAAACATGTGTAAATAATATAATCGGACAGGGCATTAAATAGATATTTATAATAATATTAGAGTCACTTCTTATTTACAAATATGATTTTATGGATAAGATCTCTATTCTTAATAAACTCTCGTATCTTAAGCTGGTCAAAACATGACAATAATTCAACATTTACATAGATTTAATGTTTATGTACAACCAAAATACATTCTACTATGTTTAATGTTGATACTTTTTCAATTCTATTACATTTTAATTTTCGTATCACTTGGCAAAATCTCAATGGCTGCAAAAAGAATGACTAGGAAATTTTAATTAAAAAAATACTCAACGACAAGCGAGCTGATTGGTAAAAAATTGTCATTTATTTCGTAGTTTTCCTAGTTGCACACAAGGATACTCCTCACCCCTCCGCTTGCAAGCCGGCAGCCATCGTTTGACTTAGTGCTTATCTTACGTTGACATACCTTGTCATTTGGGCTGTCTTCGTAAAAATATCAAATGTAATTTACTGCAACAGGCAAGTCCACACAAAAACGAGCAGCAAGGACCTTGCCCACAAACATGTAGACACACTTACATAAATTCAGCCAATGCATCAACACTACTTTATTTGTTGCTTGATATTTGCTTCTTTTTTTTTGTGTTTATTTCATAAGACATCCAGAAGTTCATTTGCATGAAAGTTCATTTTAGAATGCAATTAAATGAACAATTTAAGTTTGATATTTACTGGTACAGAAAACATTCTTTTCTCATTTAGTAATGCAAAAATTTCTTAGCACCAAAGAGATTTATCCGTCAGTCTTCTGACGTTGGAACAAGATAAGCTGCAACTATAAAATCTTTTGTTTAAGTTATTTGTTTTGCATTAACAAAATAAAATGCTATTTTCTTTAAGTAACCATTCGTATATGCAAAAGCAATAACAAAGACAAAGACAAAGATCTAAAAGTCGAGCTTCCTCGTCACGAGCCTCCACACTTAATTTTACTGTGCAAATTTAAAATTTAAATTCAAAACACGAAACTTTTCAGTTGTTTTTCACTAAAATAAATGATCAGTGCATACGCAAATCTGTTATCATTTATAGCTCTAACAGAAACAAGACAAGATCTGGTCAGCTTGTATTTTAATAAATATTTGTCTATTGCAATTCGCAAAAAAAATTCTATTCGGATAAGTTGCTCATTTTTTAAAATCAATACATTTGCCAAAAAATGGAATTAAGTTTTTAATAAAATTATGTAAACTGTTTTATTTTTATTTATTTTTTTATCAACTATACTTAATAGAAAAAACAGCAATACGTATTATACTAAATAAATCTTGAGCAAATTGAAAACTTTAATTTATTACAAATTTATTCTTAAGGCGTTGTCAAAAACCAATATGAATGCAAACAATTTGTAAGTCAAAAACATATTGGTTATGTTACTTATGGTTGATTTTAATTGTTCGGTTTATTGAACAACCTTCGGGCATAGTTATTCATTCGATTTAACGATCCGATGTGCCACAAGTTTGTTGCAAGTGGCATGCACAAGTTAAACTAGGGCGAGCTAATTTATTTGCATAATTTTCTTGTTTACAATTTGAGTCGAGAGCATTGGCAGAAGAGGGGAAAGACTGGCAGGCAGGCAGAAGAATAAGACGGGAATTGTGATTGACTTAAATGAAGTTACGACTTTGCAACAAGCCGAAGCAACAGAGTAAGCGCAGCGCTAGTAAGTGGCATGAGTAAGAGAAGTTGGACTGACGACAATTTATAATATTCAATTTATATGCATTTTTTCTTTAGCTAGGCGCCAACGTAAACAACAACAACAATTGCAACTGTTAAGCTGATAATTCTAGACGCACACGCACACACACACACACAAGCACACAAAGACACAAATGATGTTCATCTCGTTCATTGCAGAATAAAATCTTCGCTTGTGATTAATGAGATTTGTCACTTAGTTCATTTGTATTTTCCATGCTGTTGACTTGGCTCCATGTTGTTGCCTGATCCGTTCACGTACCCCCATCCGCCACCCCAACAAGTAGCATGCATATAAATTTCATAAATGCTAAGAGGCTGCAATTGCTAAGCTGCAGAAAAGTATGCTAAATTTTCGGGCAGCTTGCAAATTGCTCGAAACAGCGGCAACCAATTTGCATTTTCATTATTTGCAACTCAATTCTGAAATAAGTAACAACAAACAACGAGGCCGTCTTCGCTGAGAGTTGCCACACAAAAAACAAAAGCTTTTGTGCCAGCCCTAGACCCATTCAAATGAAGGACATTAAATTTGACCCGGCCAATAATTTATTTGTTAAGCCCCCGTCACGCATCCAGCCAAGATAATCATGAGCCAGGGACAGCGCTCTTTACATTGCTTTATATTTCGTTTTTATTTTATTTACAGTTTCATTTTCATTTTGTGTCTTTTCTGTGTTTTATATACGTATATATGTACATATTTATTTTTCGTAAGTTTTAAACGCTGCACTTTTTGGCTAGCCAAGTGAGTTATGGCGAGCAATAAATTTCTATGACATATAAATGTAAATAATTGAGTAGCTCGCCTAGGCCAGGAAGCCACTGAGGATGAGGAGCGACAACGTTCGTCGTTTTAACTATGTGATGAATGTTCCGGTCCCACTTTATGGCCACTTTTAAGCCATGCACAAACATTTTGTTTCAAACAGTTTGTAATATTGTATTTCCATCGCCTTGGCTTTTTATGCTCTCAAATTATGCAGCAGTCATATTTATTTATTTTAATATTTATTTACTTAAGATTATCCAACTACCATTAAAAAGGCAAATACACAAACAGCTAACTTAATTCGATTAATGCAACCAGGCTTTAAATGGCATAATTGGTAACGATGACGGCGTTATATTTATTTTGAGCCTCTTTAAGACTTCAATTGTTTGCTCGTGACTTTTGAGTCCAAAGCCAGCGAAGGATTTCCGGTTAAAGAGACTAATTCTGTAGAAAAAATAAGAAGAAATTATCTTAAATGTTTGTTTAAAATGTTTTTTCGTTTGAAAGCTAGCGGAAATGTCGAAAAAGCAGGAAACCGCGTGCCAGAAAAAAGTGCTTTTTATTCAGTTCTACAAGTCTTACCTTTTGCCAGAGATATCCATTAAAAATCTATAATAGCTACTCCGAACTGTTTTGGCCTCCATTATGGCGCAGTGGAATAGTAGAGCTGTACACGCACTATACAATAACATGTCAAAATGCGGCACTTCGGGCACAACACCCTCCTCGATGCCCCAAATGCAAAACATATGCATTGCCTTGCACATCACATAGAGCGATATCGTGATGTTGGGAAACTGCAACAGTCCAATTGAGCCCAGCAGACCAGCGGGTATTGCAAAAATTGCGCTATCATACCCACAAGCACTGCGGAGACCACAAGAAATAGCCTAAAATAAAAGAGTTTTCATTTGATAAACATCAAAATAGCAATACGAGTAATAGCAAAAAAAAGGGTGCAATATTATTCTGGTAGCTGAAAAAGTTTATTGTTTTTTCTACTTTTTTGATATAATGATTCTTCTCTTGTTAGTTTTGCTATTAATGCAACTACTTTCAATGACATTTAATAGAACTGTAGAACTGTAGTAGATATATTTGTTTAATAATTGCAATTGGACTTACCTTGTAAATTAATGAGAATGAGCCCAGTGCCAGACCCAGCTGCAGTGATTGTTTGTTGAATATCTGTTTGCGCCAGTCCATCTTCATTTTGATTATTTTGGTTATGTTAAGAAGTACTTTGAGGCCCACTTGCAAACCTACACCGCCCAAAAAGGGTTTCAAGCCACCCAGCAGGGCGTAAGGGCCGCAACCCGCACCATGTGGACAGCTTGAATGTTTTGCTTTGCGCATACGATCGTAGAGCTGAACGTAAGCCGAAATTTTGGTAAAATCGAGCGGTTGCTGATTGGAAATTTGAGTCGACTTCTGTTCTGACTTTTTAATTTCACCCTCTTCGTCCTTGCCAATGAAAATTCGCAGTGCCTTAAAGGTGACATCTTTGACCTTAGAGTTATGCAAACCCATCCGATACATATAAAGCAGAGCTGACAGACTGCAGCCCAATAGGAAAACATGTCCATTGGGTATTGATCGAACTAGACCACGAGCCTCCATCATGTTCCAAATTGCCTCCAAAGCCAAGTTTGCCACATACAGCGCCAGAGGTGTGCGACGTTCTGGACGCTCAAAGCACAGTGCGGCATAGCTAGCCACAAAAGTAGGAATAAAGGCCACTGTGCTCAGATAAAAGCGACCCAACATGTTCCGTAAGAGGCATACCAATAATGAGAACACATACGCGTTTGTTGTGAGAAATGCCGTTGACTTTAAAATTCCAATAATTGTGCGCTGAATGTCCAAAACTCTTGGAACGCGCATCTTCATCACCAGTGACAGCTATTAAATGCGATAATAATAGTAGAATAATATTAAAGTTAATAGTATTTAATACATGTTCAAAACTGTTGTTGCTAAAAATTAAGTTAATGAACCAAAACAGCTTAGACTTCAGCATGGAATTGGTTCGGCTACAAATAAATTTGCAGCGTTGCCGATTTATTTTTAAATTAACATTTAGATTACGAATATTTAAATGATGATTTTTAAATATACCTGTTTCTTATGAAAAATGACAATTTAACAATTGGCAGTTGTAACTTATATTTTCACACAATCTGATTTTGATCTCTACAAAAATAAAACGTTTTTTAAAGTAATTGACATTAAAATTAAATAAAAAAATTTGATTTCCAGCCTAAACACTAGCAATGCTTACACTCGCTTTTGATGTAAACTTCTATTGCTGTCTTTAAAAAAAAACTATTTAATTTAAAATAATGTCCGAAGAAAGATATCAAAGGGGTAAACAGTAATTGTCACGCTTAATAAATGCTTTGATAAATAATTTAATGAATCATGCATTTAATTTGAAAATCATCATTATAAAACAAGTGGAAACGTTGCACTGGGATGCAACCGACTGTGGTATAGCCGATACCGGTTTGAAAGCGTGTATCAAAAGGCCTGATTGCAAAGGCGTACGGATGCAAAGGTTGGGCGCTGCAGTTCTTTTGGGAATGTCACCAGTTATGTGGTATGGTTGGGCGTGGCATCTAAAAATTTGATGCATGTTTTTGGGGGACGTAATCAACTATCTTGACTACAAAGTCGGTGGCTATAGCTCAAAAACTGTAGATGATATGGGCTTTCTGATTTCAAAAGCGCGGGAGGGGGCGGAATAGGTGGGTGTGGCGCCAAAATTTTTGATGCAATTTTTGGGGGATGGCCAAATTTGGTAACTTTAGCTGTAAGGGTGTGGGATATGTAAGGATTTATCGATATTGAGCTATCGAATTTATCGATTTGTCAGCCCCCAGTAATCGAAGAGCCCCAATCTTGACACTTTATCTGTCCCGGCCATGGATTATGGTGTTTCAAGTCTCTAACTTGAAGGGTTTCAAAAAAAGTTGCGTTCACATTGCATGAACAAAATATACTCTTTACCTTTGGTCTCGAGTACAGAAAGTTGTCAAGTCACTGTGTCAGTTATACATAATAATAAAACAACAAAATAACTGAGCAAAGTTTAACAACGAGTCTGTAAAAGCATTGTTACAGATCTGTGGAAAATGAATGGCAAAGAATATATTTTTGCCATTTGGTCACATCTACATTTATATCGAAAAATACGCACGTTTGATTTTTCGATATATGTATGTACAAATATGTATGTAGATATGACAAAATAGCAAAAATATATTCTTTGTTATGTCATTTAATCGCATCGAGAGCTCTTGATATTTACGATATCAAAAAATAGAAATAAAAATATTTCACTTTGTGATTTTTTTTTTTTTAAAGTCAATCGTGCTCATAATTAACTTAATTTATTAATAATAATATTAATAATAGTGATTCCGGTATTTACCAAATAGACCACAGTATAGGTGCGCATAGAGCTGGGAATGGCGGCGAGTAAAAGTCCAGCGGTGGCGGCGACACAGCTCGTTGTCCATGGATGCACATACTCATGACAGCTGCATTTTATGGCAGTTTCAATTAGCTTGCTTTGTGCGGCCATGGTATGTATTTTAAGTTCGGTTCCGTTTTATGCTAAAGCGTAACTGTAGAGTTTATGGTACCTGGTCACTAACCAATGACAAGATTATCGATGGAACGCGAACGCACCAATTCCGCGACCAAGTGCAAATGTGCATCACTTCACTTTTTAGCCTTAACTAGTAAGTTTAGTTGCCAGCAAACACAATCCGAAATTTAAATAGGGTAATATTCACGCTTCAATTTAAACGTTTAACCTTTAGCACAGAATATGTTAGGCAAATAAATAAAGTAAACTATAAAGCTTAACGCTTCGAATTCGACTGTCAATAGAGCGGCGCCCATTTGTAACAGAGAATTCTAGTCACCGCTTATCATAACACGCAAACATCGGTAAACAAGAGAGCGTGCGGTGCTTATCTTGAATTACATGCAGAATTTTATGTGTGTATGTACTTATCTATTGCTGTTTGACTCTTAGTTGCGCTCTTGAACGCAATCAAATAAGTTTAAGAGTCATTTCATACAATTTGTTGATATTCGTTTAATTTCGAAGCTTTTAGCAATAAAAAAACAGTTCATTAATTATCATATTCACCCATTCTAACTAGTTCTAAGTCGTGTGCACATTATACAATTTGAGCTTCTTACATACACCTATAGATAAGTACTATATATAAAGAACAATTAACATATATATGTACAAAAGAATACGGTTATTGATGAGAGGCAAACGCGGATTATATACGCACTTAGGTGCTGAAACGTATAAGTGGATAGCACATTTTCGTAGGCACGTTTCAGTTCGACTTCAATCGTGTGCTCGTTCACGAGGCAAATGAACATGCGGGTAGCGATTTTTTATCCAAGATTTGAAGGCTTTTCAGCACATTTGTTGTTTGCTGTTGTGTATTTAAACCGAAGATATCGAAGGCGCTCAAATTGAACTTGCTGAGTCTATAAAAAAAGTAATACAATATTCGGAATATAAAATGCCAGTGTTGCACATAAAAATCGAATGCTTACCGCTCGCCTGAAATGGCTTGAAGAAATTTGTAGTAGCTGGGTCGCAACGATTGCGCTTCCATAATCCCAGCATGGAAAAGTACCGCTGTGAAGAATGCATACATATACATCATAAAGTTGGGTATTCGTGGAAGAATGCCACGCTCTTGACCAATACCACTGATTATCTGCGAAAAGAAAAGTGAGTCAATTAAACTATTTTGAATATTTATGTATATTTAATTAACTTACTTGTATAGCCTTCCACATGACGTATAAGGCGACTGTATTGTCGGGGTATTGCGTAAAGGCTAAGGAGGCCACGAGACCAGCAGGTATCGCAAAGAAAGCCTTATCCTGATTGAAGCAGTGGCGCAGCAAACAGGACATGGACTGTAAGTGAGATAAATAAATAAAATGTGTTCATATTCCATATAAGTGTGGGAAGGTTTCTTAAAAAAATGTATATAGAAAATAATCAGCGTTTACAAACATGACCTTATGACGTGTAGGCATCTACAAAACGCTTCCAGCAACAAAGCTACACTAAAAACATGTATATTTCTAATGCCAACAAGTCTTAATTAACAAATAAGAAACGTAATATGTATGTTTCTTACTAGTTTTCACGCACAAGTGCTTTCAAGTAAATTTTACAGGTGGCAAATATTAACTTACCTTAAACAAGAAGGAGAAGCTACCCATAAATATGCCCATTTGTAGGGTTTTTCTAACGAAGATTTGTTTGCGCCATAGCATTTTGCCGTGAAAAACGTTCTTCGCATTCATCACAAGCTGCAGAGCCACTTGCAAAGCCACTCCGCCCACGAAAGGTCGCAATCCACCCACAACTGCATAACTGATGCAGCTGGATTTGTGCCGGCAGTTGGCATTTTTGGCGTGGATTAAATTGCTATAGATGCGCACCCAATCGGCAACGGTGGAAAAGTTAACAGTGGGTCGCTGCATTGATGGCGCTGGCTGCTCGCCGGGCACCATGTGATCAATCTTAACAACCGGCCCGGCCTCATCTTTGCCCACAAATATGCGCAGTATGTTAAAGATGGAATCATTGGACGCACTCAAACGATAAAGATATAACAAAGCCGACATGCTGCCAGCAAATATGAATGTCTGTCCGTTTGGTATGGATCGCACCCACTTTCGAGACTCGGCCATCTTCCAGAGTGCTTCGGTGGCCACATTGGCCACATAGAGTGTTAACAGAGGGCGACGTGTTGGACGCTCTACCACAATGGCTGTCAACGAGGATAGAAACGAAGGCACAAAGGCAACAGTTCCAAAATAATAACGTCCCAGCAGATTCCTCAACAGGCAATTATACAGTATGAAGGTATATGCATTTGTCACAAGAAATGCCGTGGATTGAACAATGCCCAGCAGGGTCTTGCGCAGTTCCTCCAGCGTTGGCACACGATGGCGCATCAGCAGCGAGAAGGCGTATACAATCGTATAGACACGCAAACAATAAGGCGTGGCCGAAAGTAAAACTCCCGCCGTGGCATTTACACATTTGTCCGTCCATGGGTGCTGGAAATCCATACACGTGACGCACAGCGGATCAAGCAGTTTGCTTTGTACACCCATAATCCGATTAGTGCTACTGTAATACGAATGCACAAATAGTGTTATAAGTTATGGTTTTTATATTAAGCTGTTGTCCAGGGCCAATTCCGCAGTTAACACTTTAATCTTATCAATTAAGAGCATTTGTTGCTGCCGATAATAATGAGTCCATTGGCGTTTGCACTTGCGATTACAATAATTATAATAATAACACAACCAAGGTCGCTGATTTGTTATAAGCTAAAATTGATATTTAAGTAAACCAAATTATTATCTACATATGTTTATTAATCTATTCACACAGTTTATTTTTAGTTCGTCTTATCTATCTACGAGTACGCAACAAATAAACGGCATAATAAATGCTTTCATCTCGATTGGATGCTGTTTTAACAACAAAAATGCTCGTTTGATTTTATTACTTACACTTAACGACTATGGAGGAAAGAACCAGTTGTTGCTCAATCGCAAAACTGTTTTAAGCTAGTTTAAATTTAGAACTCTACAATACTTCGCAGTCAAATGTGGAAAATAAATGAGATATATGAGTTGGAGATTTCGAATTGTTTTGCTTTTTACTGATACAGTTACTGCGTTCTTTTTAAACGTAAACAAAACAATAAAAAAAAAAACAGCTGCATGCAGTGCCAAGTGTGCCCGTACCTAATTTTATGATTTGGCGTAAATGAAAACAAAATCGAACTTTGCACATGAACATCGAGTATAAAGATTAATCTTTAAATTAAATTAATTTCCAGTTCAATTTAGCAAGGGTAAGAGTTGACTTAAGTGTCTCACTTTTTGATGGCATTGTTTAATACAGCTTACGTGCAATTCTTACGTCACTATGCATTAACTTTTAAGAATAACGAGAAACATATTCAATAACAGCTGATATCGAAGATGCTCTACAAATTTCCGTTTAATATTCAAAAGTTGCGGAATCGCCAAAGCGTTAAAAATTACAAGTTTTTTGACAAGAATAGATAAGTGTAAAAGATACAAAATGAACTTGGCCTGCAATCAAAAAAGGAAGAGTAGTGGTTAAAAACTTCTGTTCAAACAAAGAAAGTAACATATATTAATCTGTAAAAAAACTATGAGCCGCAACATCGAGCAAAGAAATATTTCTTGACTTTCAGCAGTGAATGAAATAGATTATTTTACAATTGTAATACTTGTATTTTCGTTTGCTATCGATAGCTAATTTCTCTACGATAGTTTCGTTTATGTATCGTATGTGCGTGTCGCAGCAGGCAGCTTTTTGTTCATAGCAACGTTGTTAGTTTGAATATTGGCGCGAATCGGTTTGAACTTGTATAAGCATATCGACGTATATTGAGGCACGAAAAGTGTAGGCTCGAAAATCATAAGCTCTTTTTTAAAACTTAAGTTTTATATTTGCATCAAATTTAAAAGTATGATTCAAAAATTGACAAATAAGTTTCTATATAGCCATATTTTTATTTTAATCCCGAAATCATAATTGGTTATACGATAATTAAAATTGTATTTTTGAGCGCATTAAATTGAGGATACCCATGGCAATAAAACTTTTCGTTAATAATAATAACGCATCTTTGTATTGCGATGTTAATACAAAGCAAAACCCCTTGAAGCTGATTTTATGTCTGTGGTTGGGGCCACATTCTGTCGGTCTGTCGCCGTCGACGTCGCCTTGTACCATACAAGGGATAACAAAATATTTCATTATTTAGGTTGTCGAATAGAATGGAATGGAGAAGTACTTGAGTAGGGGGAGAAGGGAGACGTTTCTAACTTGTGCGGTGCTATGCTATTATTTTCATCTTTCACCTGTAGAGCTCGTAGCGTCGGCTTACGACCGTTAAGCTAACATGCTTAAGTAGTTCCATTGAAGGAATATGAACGAGAAGCGTTTCGTTAGCTTTAGCTGTTTTTGTTTAGCTGCTTAAGAATATTGTGGTTGCTTTTGTGAGATTTCACGGTTTTGGATGGGTCTTAAGCAGTTGGTTGTCATGGGCAACAGACAACATTAGATTCCCATTGGGTTGGCAGCTACTTACTTAATTTACCCCCGAAGGTGATACACAAAGGCTGTGTGAATAAATCTTTGCCTCTGACATGCCACTTGTCGCTAAATACGCACTTGAACTTAATAACGAAGAGGCGGATGGTGGGGTAAATGCGGCAGGGGGGCAGCTCAAGTGTAACTTTCAGCTTCAGGCATCACATACGGACAGCTGTCTCAATTGGCAAGCAGTTGAATTATTGCCAATCCTAAAGCAGGATGTCAATTAGTTCACTGAAGAGAGAGTTAAATATGCACCTTATATATGTATGTATGCATTTGTGTTTGTTTGAATGTTTGTATGTCTTTGCATCTGATATGCTATAGGCAATTCAACAATAAGCAACTAGACTAGAGTAAAGATCGTGTGCCATGTTTTTTCATCGTGTCGTCATGATAGAACTTTCGAAATGCAATGGTAGAAATAATACTACTAAATATCTTTAAAACCCTAAACTACACTTTGAAAATAACTTGATTAACTCTTATTTTTCTAATTAAAACTTTTCCTTATTATATAAAAATTCGAAAATTCAATCCTTGGCAAATGTTTTAATTGTACATTTTCCCTACTCGCAGTTCGTGCTTAATAAAATTAACGATCCACCCATCTCTATGTCTTTGCCATGAACACAATGAATATTTATTAAATTGTTAGCCTATTGATGATTCTCATACCAGTTTAAGGACTTAACGGCAGCTCCACCCACATAACATGTTGCAGAAGCAATTGCTCATGTGTCTGGACCGTTATTGATATTACAGACTTGTCTTTGGTCCGAGCGCAAAGGGCCGACTCATCTATACAGCTGCCAAAGCTTGGCCCATTTGCTTAGCCATGTCCAAGTGTATGTGTGTTGACGCTGGTTTGCACTCCCTTCTAAATGTGTTCAATTAAGCGGTTATAAATTGTTCATTTGCCCATTGGTGCGCATGGACAACAGCACGAACGACAACAACATTAACCACAATAAGAGGCAATGTCATCCGGTGCAACTATAGAAGAGAAGAACAGCAGGCGACAATGTCCTCGTTGTAATATATTTAATATGTAGGCTTTGGGCCAGCAGTTTTCGGGGTCCTGATAAGCACAACATGTGTGTGCACATTGATGCATATCCTGCCATTAACAATCCGGGCCAAATACATATATATTATTTACATATATATCATACACAATTAATTATACGCAAAATTGTTGTTGCTTTATTAATTGCTGCATTTATATTTGGGTATTATTTTTGGCCCACCCATCTACAGTGCCGATCAGTAGTTGGCCAATAAAAACAATTCTTTGGCTAACCAAAATGTTGGGCTGCCAAAACAAAAGCCAAAAGTCATCAATAGCCTTGGGCCTTGATAGCCACAAGGTCTGACTACCATGGCAGTCAAAATCAGAAAGTCAACTCTTACGAACACACACACAGACATAACGATTTTAAAGGGTTATATGCTCAGCATTTTGGGTCAAACCAAAAATTGTGGCAAAGACCGCAGAGACTTCACATCATATAGAAATTTGCGGCTACTGCTAACAAACGAGCATCAACACACTAACACATACATATATTTACTTGCAACCAAATGTCTGTCTCTTATGCTGTCCACATTTCCGCAGCAAATGTGTCAAATGTCACACACTCTCACCCATACCAACACCTCCATATACGCACACAAGGGGGCAAGTGCATTACAGCTACTTTTCGGCATGGCCAACAACGGGCTCTGGCTGCACGATTTGCCATGTCGAGCGGAAGCTGTTACCAAATGTAAAATTAACAATGGATTATGTGCTAGCTGGTACTATTGGTGTCTGTCTATGTGCGTGTGTGTGTGTGTGTGTGTGTGTTAATGTGTGGTATGGTGTCTATGTATTTAATACCCTGCACGCAGTCAGGTATAAAAGGCATTATAAAGTAAGTCAATTTCAAATAAAAATTGTAAAGATATCAATGTCATTATATATAAAACGAAACCAAAGCTGAATAGTGTTTTATTATCCTCCGTTTTCAAAAAGTTTAATATCTTATATATATGATTTAGTGGTAAATTATTCACACATTATTAAGAGTTCTTATCTTTGAATATTTTATTATGCAGGTGTCTAAGCTTATTTTCAGTTTAAATTAATGAAGAAACACAGTTCTTTATATTTTTTTCCATCTTCTTTTACATTTCATATTGTTTAGAGGAAGAACCACATCCACCTTCGCAACATTTGCTATCGAAATAAATGTTGTTCGCTTTTACTTTGTTTTAATGGTTTATTGATCACGCGTGGCAACGGCTATGTTTTGTGCGTTTGCTTGCACACACTGATTGATTAAGCGCTGTAAAGAATAAGTTAGATTACTCTCAAACTTAGTTTAAGATTAAGGGAGCGCAAGAGCTTTAACTGTGCTCATATGCGAGCTATAAGATCATGAATAACGATAACACCAGATCTTGATTAAGGCAAAGCAAACATTAGACAATATTTAAGAAAGCATTTGACTTTGCAGGGCAACGGACAGTCAATAAGTCACACACACACACATAAAGAAAGCTACTATTTGGTTTTTATTTAATTATTCGACTAACGAACTGGTTACCGAAAATGTCATGATAAGAACTTTGAGCCCTAAATTGCTGCAATTGAAATGGAAGCCTAGGCCAAGTTGAGATACTTGAACATTGCCCGCTGTCGGACAATATCTCATCTTTAATTACCATAATGAAGTGTAATACGAGCTGTAGTCGATACTGGGGCAATAACGATAAGGATCAAAGAGTAGAAGCAAGTGGTTTGAACTTTGGCTTTCTATAGGTGCAAGGAAATTTTAAATCAATTCCCCGCCATGGGGCAGCTTTTGGTCGCCGGCGCTATGCATTGGGGCAAACACTCCCACACACATAAGAACACATGTACAAAAATTAGTTTGCTGCTCATAAAAGTTAACGGCAAAGTTTTGCGACGCCTTCCGCAATCTTTGCCCCAAAATACCCCTAACTTGCCCATTTGCACTGATTTGTGCAACAAAACAATTTTCTTGCACTGCTGGGACCATCACTTGAGCAACTTTCCTCCCAATGGTTTAATTGTATTTCGTAGTTTCCAGCTTTTCTATCCCACAGTCTTCCTCTCTCTCGCTTTTCGAAAAAAAAAACGAAATCAACGTAAAAAACTGCGGGAAATGCGCAGCCACATTTTCCAATTTCATGCGTGATAAGTGAGGAACATTTCTTTTTGGTCTGCCGTTCTTCTTGGTCTTTTTCTGTACTCCTTTCTACAGTTTGCGCGTTCTCCCCTCTCATTTAAGCGCCAAAGGCTTTTCAATTTGCCTAAAATCCGTGACGCGTTTTTGTGTCTATGCTGCATGTGGAAAGTCTCTTTGCTTTGCCATTTCTTGCTTAGCACACCTTTCATTGCAGGTTGTATCAACACCCAGCTCTGCCCAATTAATGAACAAACGAGAAGATCAATGAAGAGTACGCTGCAAACCAAAAATTTGCTTGTACTGAAAAAGGAATTTTAACTCGAAATTTAATTAATTTCTTTAAGTTGTCTCCAACTATTTACTTGGCTTCATGATTTTTTATATAAGTAAAAATTTTAACATTAAATATCATAAATAAAAAGAAAAACTGTTTTAATTTTGATACACAATATACATATGTATAAACTGGATCCAAAGCATGGAAACTCATGTTTTACAATAATTTTTTGTTCTCAATGTACTACATTGCAGACTTGTTATTGGGATAGCGTGTGTTAAGCGAGCAATTTTGGTATAGAACGCTAGATACCGCTGGCTTGCCGAGTAACTTGAAGATTTAATTTATTTGAAGTGCGCTTGAGTTGTTGGCGACTTAAGGGTGGCCCCCATTCAGCAATCCAATTTTGATTTCCCGCCTTACCCATTGGCATCTATCCATCTATCTATCTATCGATTGGTGAAAAATGACTTCGTTTTGGTTTGATGCGCTGATTCGTATTCCATTGCATTTATTTAAACGTTTCAATTGCTCGATTTCTGTTTTGTTTGGCTTCCGTTGTTGCCATTGCCATTCCGGCTGCTATCCATTTATTCTCTATTCACTCTGTATGTTTGTTTGTTTGTGTGTGTGTGTGTGTGTTGATGTCGATTTTATCTTCAAGTGATCTATTATGCAGTCACTGGTGGGCGTGCCCCAGCATTTTGTATCCCAATTTAAAATGGACTCAACGCAATGTAAATAATAATTATATAACAAGTCTGGTGTCTTTGTGCGTAGTCTACCTTATAATTTGGCATATGGCAAGCCCATAACCGATTACTCCCACGCTCAGCCACTGTTGGCTTTAAGCTTTCAACTGTAAACTATAATTTAAATGTTCGATAAATGTGGCTTTATTTTTTGTTTATAAAAGCGCGTGTGTTTTGCATGTTGTTCTAATTCTTTAAGAGCTTGGCAAGTTAAGACCTTGGTTATGAATTACATAATTTTATCGATGTACTAAAAACCTTAACGTATTACTCCTCAAACATTATTTAAAGTCAAGAAAATTAAATTCTATTTTTATGTTCACTTCCCTCACTGCAATAATATTGTTATCAACTTTTTAACTTTCTAACCATATAAAAAACCCATGTAGCTTAAAAAGTTAAAAAGTTGATAACAATATTGTTGCAGTGAAACACATTATTACACTGCAAAATAAAATGTTAAATAATTTGTAGGGCTTCAACCAGAGTGTTAACTCATTAGGTGTTGATAAAGTTTGTGCAAATAATTTAGAAACTTTTTTGGAATATTGTTCAGCCTCTTATATATATTTTCATACAGTAAGTATTAGCTGTTGTTACCTGATAAAATAAGAGTACTTATCCATCAAGATCATTGGACGGAGCTCGTTTTGAAATTTGACTTATAGCATCTTCAAAGTCATCATAAGCAGAAAAATAAAACTTTATTATTAAACAATTAATATCAATATACCATATAGTTTTGGAACGTACCGAAGTCCAACGTTCCTATCTCTGGACAATTGGCAGAAATTTTTTATGTTTTGTGAGCATTGGAAAAATTAATTGCATTAGGCGCTTACTTTGCCCATTTGCATTTCATAGCATATAATTTGGCATATGGCAAGAGTAGAATCAAAATTTTCCCACGCGCTGCGCAACTGTCAACATTTAACTGTTAACTGTAAACTATAATCTAAATATTAAATTGTGGCTCTCATTTAGGCTATAAAAGTGCGTGCAGTCATTCCACAGTTCATATTATCATTCAAGAGTAAGACAAGTAAAGAAGTAAATAAAAGAAAATGACGCTAGTCAAAATGGAGAGTTTTTTAAAGTATGCAGACTTCTTTTACAAGACCGTTGGCATTGAGCCCTATACGAAAGCGTCGGGTCCGAAAGTTGCCAGCATCTGGATCAGCGTTGTGTTTTGGGTCAACATTCTGAACCTTGGTATAATGGGCCTCGCCGAGGTGGTATATGTGGTGGTTGCCTTTGCGAGTGGGAAGCACATTTTGGAGGCGATAATGGTCATGTCGTATATCGGCTTTGTGTTAGTAGCCATGAGTAAAATGACTTTTGTGTGGCTCAAGAAATCGAAGCTCAGTCGCATTGTATGGGAATTGGAGGAACTGTTTCCAAATGAAAAGGCGGCTCAATCAGCTTATCAATTGGATAAATATTTGGAGTCCTGCCTACGTATCAGCTTCAACTTCACCGTGCTCTACTCTTTGCTCATCTGGACATATAATTTGTTTAGTATTGCGCAATATTGCATTTACGAGCTGTTGCTGAAGACGCATGAAGTGAAACTATCGTTGCCCTATGAGATTTATGTGCCCTGGCAGTGGGAAGGCAATTGGACTTTTTTTCTACTGTTTTTCAGCCTGAATTTTGCGGGTTATACCGCGGCTGCAGGGCAGGTATCGACGGATTTGTTGCTTTGCGCTGTTGCAACTTTGATCATTATGCATTTTGATTATTTGGCCCGGACGATTGAGAAGCAGGAGTTGAGTGGCGATTGGACAAAGGACTCACGTTTCCTTGCCGAAGTTGTGCTTTATCATGAACGCCTGCTGCGTCTCTCGGATCAATTGAATGAAATCTTTGGTGTACCATTGCTTTTAAACTTTCTGATCTCATCATTTGTCATCTGCTTTGTGGGTTTTCAGATGACAATCGGCGTTATGCCCGATATGCTGTTTAAATTGTTTCTCTTCCTCATCTCCTCATTGAGCCAGGCCTACTTGATTTGCCATCACGGACAACTCGTTGCCGATGCGGTAGGTCTATTAAGAATATTTTTTAAATTCATTTTTACGAAATTTTGTGCTGAATTTTGTACAGAGCCTTGGCATATCTGAGGCAACCTACAAACAAAATTGGAGCAATGCAGATGTTCGATATCGTAAATCCTTAGCATTTATTATAGCACGCTCGCAAAATCCAGCTTATCTTAAAGCTACAGTCTTTCTGAAGATCACCAGAGGCACCATGACAGATGTGAGTAAATATATATTTATTATGTGGATTTCCACAATATTTTTAATTAACATAGCTTGCATAGCCATTAATAAATCTCCCGTTTGTGCATTCTGCTTTTTTTATTACAGCTGCTGCAATTGTCCTACAAGTTTTTTGCGTTGCTGCGCACCATGTATGCCACCTAGGAAAGTGGCCAGCAAATACTTACTCACATACGCGTAGTACTTATTTAACAAATGGATAACTTGAAATCCAAATCATATGCTTTTAAAGGATCAAACGCGACATAGTAATAGGTCTTCATTATGCAAACGCATGTTCGTTATACGCTTGTCACAACACTTGCCACACAGCTTGAAACTCGTGAAAAAAAGAGGAGGAAAAAAGAAATATGGATGCGCTTAACGCTGTCTACTTTCGGGGACATGTTTGCATTCCATGTTGGAAAATATTTGCGACTGCATTTGACGCTTCTCTGGGCAAAAGTAGCTCTTTATGAGATTTTTAGTTGCATTTTGTTTGATGTTGTCGATGTTGTTGTTGTTGTTGTTTCTATATAGTTCCTTCAGCTTGGTCATTTTTCAGCAAAACTGTTTGATTGCATCTAATACGCTTTTTATGAAGTAAGTGTGCGTGCGTTTGTATGTGTGTGATTGTGTGTTGACTACGCACTCAGCAATATTAGCAATTTATGCGCTGAAGTGTGCGAACTGGAAAATACAAGTAGCTCAGGCTCCAATGCACTCGTTGCTTTATTTTCTCGACACTCTCTATATGTACACTCACAAAAAAATGTAGTTCATATTAAAAATGGGTTTCTGTTGGTCTAAGGGAAAAATTATCAAGATTATTGTAATTCTTTCTATCGTTTTAAAATTGAAGCAAATTTGTAGTGAAATTTAGATTAAGTTTGAAAACGGCTCATTTAACTAAATATTGCAAAACTTTGTGGGTCTTCTGATTTTGTTGCAAGCTTTGATTAAATAAAAAAAATAAATTGATTAAGAGCTCAAACTATTTGTTTTTACTTCTTTAAAATATATATTTCGCTTAAGTTAAAATACTTCTGAAATAAACACATATTGTTAAAACATCACTTTCTTTTTGCTTAGTGTATATAGGTTGCGCAATAGCCAGGGCTGAAAGCTGGTTAGATTGATGCCAACTTTCGCTTCTCACTCGCCCAAGGCCTTCGTCAGTGAGGGGCTAACAATAAGGCAAACATGCAGTGCGCATTTTTGACGAATTTATAAATCACCATTTTGAACCACGCTCATAAAACATATTAAAATATATACTATACGATTTTTTCTACAATGCCTTTTATACATTTGTACATGCACTAGCAAGGTAGGTTTTTTTTTTTTTTTGATATTAATAAATATGTGCGCTTTCTTTTTTGTTAGGTCTTTGCAGGGGATTTATTTTTCATTTTTATGAAATTTTTATGAAGCTTCATTTATGTGTGCGACACAAGTTTAATTTCTGGTCACGTCTTGTATGATTTTCAAATACCAACCACAACAACGAGGATTTTTTCAATATAAAGTATTTGCTTTGTTTTTGTGTGCCAATTTGTTTGCCTTATAATGTGGTCATACTTCATTATATACTTGGAAGGCACGAAATGTGAAGTAGGTCAAAATGTCACGGCGCCAAGCTAACTAAATGATATTTTAATAAAAAACTTAACTAAAGTTGCATCAATATTGCTTTAAATATTTTAAAGACACACAAAATGTTCGCCAAAATATATTGATTTAAAAAATGCATTGATATTTAAACCGTTCGCTGCATAGACTAACTTTCAATAAAAACAGTCGTCGACTCTTTGATCTACCTCTGTAATAGAATAAACTTTTTTGTAGCATTTTGAGCATGCTGCTGATTGTTAAATCCACTTATCAAAACGTGCAAATAACTCAACACCCGGGATAGAGGCACACAGCTGGCATCACAGCAAACACACACACAGGCACACATACTATGACACATATACATACATATGTACATATGCATATGGCTCACATGACCCAGTGAGCCGTGTCCATTGACCAGCTCACAAAAAAATTGTGCAATTTTTAACAGAAAAAAAATATAAAGTCCAGAAAAAACCAAAATTCACGATTAGGTAATGACAGGATAAAGGTTACTCTTCAATAAACGATTTTAAGATAAATTTTAATTAATTTACTAACAAATTTAGTTTGGGCTTAATTTAAGATGTGGTTGAAATGGGCATTTCTTTTGTTGAAAACTGAAACACACAACAACAAAAGTAAATTTTATAAAATAATAGGCAAACATTACAATGCACTTTAATTTTGTCAAGAACACAATTAAAAATTTAAGCAATAATTTGTGTTAAATTAAAGTTGCAAAGGCTTCATAAATGTTTCGTATTTACTGAGAAGAATACCATAAACTATTAAACATTTTTTTAATAAATAATTTTAGTTTTCTAGACATTTTTACAAAGAATATATACATGATTTTCTACGATACCTGCTCTTGTAATTTTATTTTTACATAGGGTATGCAAATGTGATCCGGTTGCTCGGCAAACTCTGATGTATTATTTTTGCGCAATTTGGGCTCAGTTCACTGTTTTTTCAATTAGCTACCATTAAATTGAATTCAAATATTGAAACAATATGTGGTACAGCCACTCCTCACCGCAACCTACAATTCAGTCGCCCCTGGCCACGACCCACCCATTTGTAGTTTCATTTGAGCTTAGTTGAGTTCTTTAGCTGCCATCATATGATTTATTGATTTCGAGTTTGCAGTTTTTCTTGTCAAAAAGTTAAATGCGGCAAAGTGCGAGTGGTGCGTTGTCAGCTTTACTGCTTGGTTTTGGTCAATCCGTTGTCCACTAAAAATATTTATCAAAATTGCTTTGAAAATCAGGAGCACTGTTGCCAACTACCATTTGGCTTTTTGGATGTTCGTCAGAAAACATATCCGATCTTAAAATGAATGTGTGTGCATCTAAGTACTTTGATGTGTATGATAAATTGAAAAGTTAATTGAATATTTTGTGTGTTCAATGTATAAATATTCAAATGACTGAAAGGGTTACATCATACAACACAAAACCACAAAATTAACTGCCGAATTCAGAATACTGTTTATAAATTGGTTATTTGCATTGACCTATGTTAACGTCGAGTATAGATTGATGTGATATGTAGGATTGCAAACAATATCATTTGCTAACAAATAATATTTGATTTGCTTATATGTACCTATGTATCATTAAAATGAACTTTAATTGCAATTATGTATTTGCTTAAATACATTTTCAAAGCCTGAAGAAAGCAAGTTAATTGCATTCGATTTTTAGAGGTCAGAAACTTAACTTCTGAGTCAGAATGATACCAAGTATTTTGCAGCCGTGAAACTAAATATTACCTAATTGATGTTGATAGGTGATATTTATATATGTTCGTGGTAGTACTCTATTCATCCAATGTATATTATACATGTTCCGATTGATTGATTTGTTTTGAATATTTCAATAAAAATGTGGTCGTAAAAATCATTGACGACACGTCTGTGCTTTTAATGGGTCATCGACTTGTTGTGTCATTTCTCCAAATGCAAATGTAATTAACTTTGCTAAGCCATCAAAAAAGAAAAAGAAATTGCTAGGCAAGGGCTCCTGAAGTGGGCTATTCTACAAAAAGTACTTAAAGTAATGTGTGTGCATTGTTTTAAGTAGAAAGGGCGACATAGAGAGAGATGATAGAGAGATGAGGACTTAATGTGCTAGTGAGACACACAAAGCGGCCGCAAAGAGGCGCTGCTTGTATGCACAAAGATAAGCAGCCGGATTTCATTTGCTCATTACTCAACGGCTTTAACGGCAAAGAGGATGGAAGAGATTGGGTGTGGAGTGTGGGATGAGGGCTTACTATAGTTTCCCTTTCCCAACTTCGTATAAGAAATGCATGTGCACATAATTCATTTTTTACGCTAGATTACAACAAAACGCTGGCGACAGCACCAAAGACAGAGACAGAGGCAGTGAATGTGGCAGTTTTCACTAGCATGGCAGTTAAGTAGCTACAAGAAGCACCTACACACAAACATAGAGCACACACTTGCGCAACGAAAAAACTTCTTAGAAGAAAATTAAGTTGAAACAGACTACGTTAGAGAGTCGACGTTCTTTGCCGTGCGTCGTTGGCGGCAGCGGAAACGGATACGGCAACCAAGTTTATGTTAAAGTTTGATGCATGACATACACCCACAAAATCCACCTATCCTTATAAGACACACACACACACAGTCACACATACAAATAAATAGCTATATTTGCTGGCAAAATAATATACATATGTACATACATATATGTATTGTATGCATGTATATTCCAAGCGAGTTGCCGCCGTTGACTTTTATGCCTGTATGCGTGTGTCTTGCAACTTGCGGTGGTCTCCGTTGCACGGTATGTACGTGAGTATATTTGTGTGCGGGTGTGTGTGTGTTGCAGGTGTAACGGAAATTAAATCAGCTTCATGTGCAGTGAACATCATTAGTATGCAAAAACGCAGTGAACTATAGGGAAAATATACAATCTTTTTGATAGAAATTCATTTTGTTAAAGTGCTCAAAAATGTTGAGTAGGAAATCGAGTTTAAAATTTATGTTAATTTTAAAATCATTTGCCGAAACATTTTTACCTAGTTCATTTTACTTATTTTTCTTAAACTTTTAATTTTACCAGATAAATTCTTAAAAAAAAAGATTATTAATTATTTTCCAAGACAATATATGTCAACACAAATGTACATTTTGTCCACTGTGCTTACCGACTGCGTTCGCTTGTAAGTATGCAACAGTTTTATTATTAATCCTGAAAATTGAGTTTACGGGAAAGTGGCAAAATGTCTTGATTAGTTTGCTGCATGGCAAATTGAACTGCAAGGCAGCAACTCCTACATATAGACATATTCCACTTTGGTTTTTACCGTCTTAACCAAAAGTGTAATACAGACTATTTTCCATTTCCTGTTGCTATCTCAGCTGACCAAACAGCAGATGCCATTGCAAAAGCATCTTACTACTTGTGCTTGTAGCTTGTGTTTGCCAGTTTTGTTTGTGTGTTAGCTCAAAGGCCAAGCAAAAGTGCTGTTAGCTGCAAATGCTGCTGCTGCTACTCCAGCTTTTCTAATCTCCTGTGGGAGTTGACTGACGAACAGTTTGAGAAGAACTCTCACTTGTATTTGCACGCTGACGCATTTGTCGCTTAAGCTTCTCTTTATGACATTTATTTTTATTGACTGCTCAACGGAAAAACACTGCCATTAAATGCTTTGTCACATCCCCAAACTGTTTGTGCTCCAGCTTTGAGTCTCTGAGTCCTGTTCTCGGCACTGCTTCGGTAAGCTGCTTGCAAAAGATTTTCAGCGAATTTTCAAGTTGTTCTGCTGCTGCTCTCAAGAGGTAGCCACGGTTAAACAGGTCATTAAATTATGACGGAAATGTTTTGAGTTATATGGAATTCCTTAAAGTGCAACAATAAAATAAGAAAAATGTTTATTCTAGCTTAACTCACTTTCGATTTGATTATTATTTTTTGATTTCTTATTTTTATTTTGAAATCGATATCAAACAAATATATTTGATATTTAGTGCATTTATAGTTGCAGGCTATATTCCCATATTATTTTTCTCTTAATACATATTTCTTCTTTTTATGACAACAAATATCTCTGTCTGCAATGCATTCCATATTGCCCAAGAAAATTATAATATTCGCTCTGGGGCATAAAAATACATGATGCATGACCAGCAGAAGAAAAAGCACAAGCAGTAGAAGCGAAAACAGCAGTTACGACATCCGTTGCGTATACGCTGCGTGTACGCCCACAATTATAATGGTAAAACTATTTGTGCCGTTATTTATGTATTTAACTAGCTGCAAGTGGAGTTGCAGCTTGCATCAGCAGCATGTGTGTGGCAAATATGTATGAGTATATGGGTATAAATTACCTTTTTGCTGCTTCGTTAGAAAAGTGCTCTGTGTGTTGTGAATGCGACAATAGCCTTAACGACAAATTCATTATTGTTGACAAACTAAAGGCTGTTGTGGCATGCCACAGAATGCTATTGGAAGCAGTTTATTGGTCGCTGCTGCTGCTACTGCTGCTGCAACTGCAAAACTGTCAACTATCAATGCCAATGCGGGTAGCACAGACAGAGAGTGAAGTGGGTGTGGCATGCCTTCCTTTATCTGCTTTGTTTTTGTTGCACTTTTGTTGTTGTTGCTGGTGCTTCGGTTTTAATATCATTTTCGTTCCACTTCAGTTAACATTTTAATTTAAGTTTCATTTTCAATTTAAGACTTTGACTTGCCTGCAAACGCAAAATGGCCTCTTGCACCTCCGCCTACCCTCCTTCCAAATGCTTCGACAAATCCTTTTTCGTATCCGTTGTTTTGTATTTTCGCGCTTTTAGTACGCTTTTGTTGTTGTTCTTATTGCTGTCAGCTGCTTGCTTGGCCGCAAACGCCATTTCGTGGCTATTTTAAATTTATTATTTGTATTTTGGATAGGGCAACGCTTTGTTGCATGCCACGCCCCAGTCGTGGCCGCGTGCTGAAGTGCAGCTGAAGGCCGAGTTTGCATTTTCAATTAGAAAAACTTTGCCACACAGACAACGCCTTGACAAGAAGTGCGCAACGGTTGCATGCCACATTCAGCAGGAGGCAGTAGGGTGTGGCTAAGGCTACGTGGCAGCAACTTGGCTTCTTGTTGTCTATGCTAATGCCTTTGCATAATCAGTTAATGAGAAATATTTGTTGTAATGAATTTTCTTTTGAGTTGCGGTTGCTTATTATTATTATCATTGTTGCTGCTGTTGCCGCGCTTTTTCTGCTGCTTCTTTTTCTTGCGCTTTGGCAACTTCTTTGTTCGCGTGACATATAATTTATTGGCAGATTTTTAATTAAAAACTTTTCCCTATCCCTCATAAAAGCTTCACTTGTTTCGCTCATTGATGATAACAAAATTCGATATTATAGTCATAAATTTGTATTTCAGCAAATTAATAATTTCACACTGTACGCAGCGAGGGTGTAGTCGAGTGTGTGTTTTTGTTTTTTGGAAATTTATATTGATTTTGCTTTTCAAAAATGTATTTTTAGCATGCATTGTTAAAGAGTTAGCTATAAATTAATTTTTTTATAGTTTTATAATGTCTCACGCAACTTAGATAACTTTGAGCACTAAAATATTAAATATTATATATGTATATTATTAAATTTGGCAACAATATTATATTTTATATGTGCAAGTATTGATTTGAAAGGCTAATACTTTTATAACAAAATACAAAATCTCTTCATAATTTTAAGCAAGGCTTTATGATGGATGTTTAATACATATGTCAATAAATTTGTTGGGAATGCATTGATTGAAATTAGGTTTAAATATAAAGCAACTTATCCCTTGCTATCATAGTACACCATATTAAGCTCTTAAACGTGACACAAACGATATGTCCTTAGACCCTGCGTCTAAATCAACCATCCATTTGTTAAGTGGACAAAACCCAAAAAACAAAAAATAAAATACAAAAAAAAACAAAAAAAAAAATGGAAAACGCAGCTGGTGCCGTAGACCTGTCTAACTATGCCCATGTGTCAACTGGCAGGACTCTAAGGATCTTTAAATGTATGGCCATCAGGTGTGTGTGAGCTGCTTAAATGCAAAATCCTTAAGCCCCAAAATAGACCGTCAGCTAACGTTAGCTACCTTTTTGGCCACTCTTTCTGCCTTCCCTTTTTTTTAATAAACCCCGTCTGTCGACAACAGCTATTGCCAGCAAAATGGGAAAATAGAAAAAAAAAAAGAAGTGATGCTGTCGACTTTAAATCAAATCCCTTTTAAAGAAGTTGTAAATAAGATTGCAAACCGTTTTGATACACAAAAAGAAAAATGTGCCGATACATAATATCTATTAACATATTTCTAAGAAGGAAATCAAAATTTAGAAAATATTTAAAATACTCAGATGTCGCATTAATTGTAAGTGAAAAGTAAGTTTGATCAAAATTTCCCTATATTTTAATATTGTTTTTCTTTAGTTTTTTTTTTTGAGTGTTGCCACCATTCACCTATACTTATCACTCCCCCAAAAAATAAGTGACAGTGGCGGAACACACTTGGGAAGAATCTTTAAGCCATGTTCAGTATAACTTGGGCCACAACAAAGCACAATATTTGGTTAGATGGATGGATGGTCGGATAGACGGATGGATAGATGCGCTCTTGCTTGGTAATTTGCATTGCAATTTTATTTTATGCTAAGTGCCTTGGCAGAAATTGTTCGACCATCAACAATGCATCAGCGGCGATTGCTGTCTTTTGCCTGCTGTCACTTATGTACGCTCCCCCTGCCCCCCAAAAACCGGAACATATCAAATACGCAAATGCCGCAGCAGCATCAGTAGCATCAGCAGCAACAAGCAACAAGCAACAGCAACAACAATAATGGATGGAAAAGAACAAGTAGAAGTATGAAACATTTGGCGAAAAATGCAACTGTTAAAAATTATTTGAATTATGCGTTCGGGTGGCGCATGCGTTTGCATAAATTTTGTAGCTGACAACATAGCCGACAGCAAATGCTCAAACAGGGTATGAGAGTTTTAGGGGGTCGCAAGGGGGAGATGTAGTGGTGTCTCTGCTGATGCAACGTGGTACAATTTGCAATGCGCGTTTGCCTTGCCGCACAGAGACACACACATATCGTGTCTAACAAATTGCATTCGAGTGTTTAACATGCGCCCAGCAGCCGTTGATGTTGATATGCAAAAAGGATGCGAAGGACTTTTCCATGTTATTCGCAAGTTTTACACTTGCAGCTCACACCAGCCGTCGCAAGTGTTGTGTGTGTGCCTCCTGGATTGTCATAATTTAGTTGATGTGGCATTAATAGTCGCCCTATTGCTCCACTGGGCAGGCAGCGTAAGCCAAAAAGTGGGTGAGCAACCAAATAAAAATAAAGAAAAAATTATTCTCTGCAATTTTGGATGGCCACAAATGAAATCAAATAAAAAACGTAATGTGTTTTACGGCAACAGCAGCAAACACCAAAACACCATACAAACAAACACGCAAATACACACACACCCAGTTGGCCGCAATCACATGCATAATTGCATAAAACGGCTAAAAATTTGATTTGAAAATGTTGCATAGTGTTGGGCGGCGGTCGCTCAGCTGCTGTACGTATCGAAAAGTCGCACGGAGCACATCAAACCGACCGAAATTGTGCGAAATTTAATATGCAACAACGAACACAAACACACAAACACACACACACACACACTAACGTCTCACACGCACATCGCCACTTATTTGCATTTAATTAAAATTCACAGTTATTGTCCAAAGTATTGAATGCCATTTTTTGTTGTTGCTGGTTGCCGTTGCTGGTCAATTTTATGGCATTTGTAATTAAATTAGGCTTACATCACGTACAAACATACTCACATACATATGTACATGGCGAAATGTAAAATAAGGCAATTTAATTGCAAATTGAAATTTGATTCTGCAACAATTTGCAAACATTTTTTCAGAATTTATTTGTAGCACGCATACAATTTTAAAATAAACACGCATATTTAAAACTAAATAGCTAAAAACAAACAGTTCAGTTTTATTTATTGTGTAAATAAATACTCTAACTTTTAGTTATTTAACTAAAATTTTGTTCTATTTCATATAAAAAAATCTGGCAGCAACCAGCCTTATAAATCTCTATAATTTTATGGTTATGACTCAATATTTTAATCATTTTTTTAATGCCTTAAAAGTGTTACACACTTAATGAAAACATTCTTAAGCCTTACGCAAGAGCGCTAGTAACTGTAAACTATTATTAGAAAATCCATTAATATGTATTTGGTATGGAAGACATTGTTGACCATGTAAAGAGAATGGCAGCCGGTTAGCTTCAGATTACAATGAAATATTAGTGCTCAATTAAATGCATTAATTATAACAAATATCTAGCACACAAACTTTAATTGATAGTCAGATAAATAATTTAAGACAAAATCTCAAAAGTAAAAAGAGTTTGTGGTAAAAAGTTGATTGCCGTAGCTTAAGCCAAAATGAGTATTGAGCTTTATTGATTCTCTGAAATGAATTAATTATTTGCGGTCTATCGAATATCCTTGCTCAACATGCGAATACGATATAATAGTCAAGATATACATGCATACATACGTATTTTCGGTGGTAGGTATGGTGCAAAAAGTGTGTCAGTATTTACATACATTGGCTACAGTCCAGTGCTTGCGAAATATTAATGAAGCTGTGCGACCCACATAACAGCATACAATGACTCACACACGTACACAAACACGCACACACACACACACACACACACACACACACAAGCCAACTATCCTCCATTATGTTTGGCATTAAAGCAAATATTTACTATGGATTAGAATAGTTTAGCTATTAGCGCTTGGAGCTCAACGCATGTAAATAATGATAAGCCGAAAATCGCACAAATATGATGACAACAATTGATTGCCACGCCCATTATGTGCCCATCATACACACATGTATGCAAATAATAATAATAGACGTCGATAATGGCCAACGCGTTTTTCATTTCAGTTATTGTTCAATAAACACATTTATGTATATATGTTTATACTTATAATGGGAACAAGTTGTTATTAACGTTAAGCATTGACAGACAGCGTTCAAGCCATTAATATGCGTTTATAAACGTTAACAAATGAGAAATGCAAAAGAAAATAAATAAATGATCATACGTTAAGACTGATAAGTCAAGGAATACCTTATTTTAAATATAAAGTTTGCATAAAATATTTGACTTTGTACAGCAGGCTAATACATTTTCGCATCAATCTGATTTTGAACATGGAATTGTTCTTTTGACAACAAGAAAGTTGTTGCAATATTGAAGTAGTTTTCCTCATTATGAAAAAGCTACATTTGCCAATGCTGATTTGTCTGAAATCGAGTTAAATATATATTGCGTATATACAAAGATATTTTACACATATGTACATATTCCCAAAAAACATGTCCATTTCATTTATCTGTTATAGCAGGGTATAAAAAACAATAAATGGCACTGATGAATAAATCAAAATTGAAATCATGCTCACAAACAGCTGTTAATGTTGCAATTATGTTGAATATTTGTTTGCTATACAAATATTTGCGTTTTAAAAACATTATTATTAAGCATTTGCGGTCACCGTGCAGGCCCACAAAAACAACAATTGTTAGCGACAGTTTGAATATTAATGGGTTTTCATATGGTATTTGGTTAGATGTTGAATGCAGCACGCTGTTTAACATGTTTAGCGTGTATTTGTGTGGCTGGTATGTTAACAAACACACATAAACATATGGCTTAAAGCAACCACCTTAAACTCCAAGCGTTAAAGAATGAATGTGAAAGAATAAAGTAAAAAATGTTGACAAATTTTAATTACTTTTTTAGCGATGCGTCGCGTTTGTGGGCTATAATCAAGTGTGGTATGTTTCATTATTTATGTTTGGCCAAAACATACACACGCACTTAGGAGGATGTAGGAAGGGAGGGAGGGGAAATTGAAGAAAGGAAAGGCTTTCACTGCTGCTGCAGTTGTTTTGTATCCCATTAGCTGCTGACAGCTGGCAGCACGCATACGCCATGTGGGCCCGTCAGTTGCTGTCATGTAAGGGCGTTGTTGCTTGTACTCGCAACGTTGCTTACAACACACAACACATTCACACACAAGTAGCAGCTGCAAGCATTTGTATTTGTGTGTGTGTGTGTGTGTTGTTTCCATTTCATTTATACTTGCGAGCAGATACAATTTGTGCACAAACAATTAATTTAAAACTGAATAGCCAAGTTGGCCAACTTATTGCATCTTTTTGTGCGGTCATTTCTCAAGCCTGACAAATCGGTTGGGGCCAAGCCAATGCTGCAATAGAGGAAGAGTTGAGTTGAGGTGGTGGTGAAGGGGTGCTATGAAAGCTATTCGGCCTGGCCAAGGACACGCAAGAATTGTTCAGTATGCAGCAGTCATTGCAATGAAAAGCTGTTTGTCTTGTGCCTCAAGTGCGGCTGTGCGACGCTGTGACAATTGTCAGTCTGTCACTTGGCTTTAGCAGCGAAAGGGAATTCAAAAGCCCTGGTAATGGAGCGATGGGGAGGGGGAAGGGAGGGTAACACTGAAATAGAGATAGAAATAGTGTAGCAGACTTAATGCGCTATCAAACCAAAAACACAAAAACATATTGCAAGCGCATAATGAGGAGCACTCGAAGCGCAGCTAAATAACTTACTGGATGACTGACAACGCATTGCGCAGAAATTTTTTAATTAAAATATTGCTTCCAGCGCAGAATAGGCAACCGGAACTGAAAACCCTCAGTTGATGGAGGCGGCCTTGTGGCAAAATGGCAATGCTGGCCACTGAAGGCTAATGAATATGTCAAGATGGCTTTGCTATGCTTCAGCAGGCAAATGAACGCCGGAGATTTCTTTGGCTTCTTCTTCTTCAATTTTCACTGAAATTTTATGGAAAACTGACATATTTAAGAGCCATCACGATTGCAATTATGTGCCATCAATAGACCACTTCTTTGGTCTTTGTAGATGCTGCCTTTAGTCACTATATGACGCCACCTTCTATGGTGCTACACCCAATTTACATAACTAACAGATACTAATTCTTTCATATATATATTAGACTTAACCTTTTGGGACACTCCGTTGAAAAGATCTGAAAACAACCTAACATATTTCAAAAGATTTTAATGAAGGTACATAGACAAATTCTGATTGTAGCTGCAACATGATGAAAGTTATTTGATGAGTAAACATCTATAGGCTTGTTTCAAAAACATACAAACAATCTTACTTAAGAAGAAAGATCAAACCGTTGTATTTATCATTGTATTAATGTAAGTGTTGTAAGCTTGCATATAATCTGGTTACATTCATTTATACTTTATGGTATCATAAATTGATTGTACCAGGACTTTTAAGATATTGCTTTTGAAAATCGGGTCAGTTTTGCCGAAGTTATGGAAGTCGAAAGATTTTACCAATGCCAATGTCGATTTTTTGGCATACAACTTTTAACATGCAATCTGACCAAAAATCGAATTTTATTTATATGTAGTTATTTAAATGCAGTTTGATTCTAGAAGCCAAACCATGACTTTTAAGATATTGCTTTTGAAAATCGGGTCAGTTTTGCCGAAGTTAGGGAATTCGAAAGATTTTCTGGCATAAAATTTCAACATGCATTTTGACTTAAAATCTAGTTGACAACCTGCAGAAAATTTATATTCAAGTTGAAGGCCAAGTTGAAACAGTTTATTTCAAAATGGATGAACATAAGCTGGTATGTTTGGATCAAGGAAAAGATTATTTATGTAATATTGTAAGCAATCATTTTTAAGATCCAGCAGCAACTGACTGCTTGGGTATTAATTATTGTTCTATTCTGTTTGAAGGCAACAGCTTTTCGATAAGTTCACGCTTTGCGTAATCGCTTGAATTTCAAGTTTACGTTCATTGAGCCTTGAAGAGTCGAGAGCTCTGCTGTTAATTTGAGAATTGTAAAGAAAATTTTGAAAGCATAAGTACTTGCAACTATACAAAATAAATTAATTTCAAGATGTTTACACATCTCCCGTGTGTTCGGAAACACATTGGTTGTTTTTTTAAATGCATCAAATTTTATTAAATTATTTTTTTATATAGTATTTTTTTATCTTAAGGTATAAATTTAAATTGTTACACACTCTTATAGAAGTGTATTTTCTTGAACTATCTCACGCTTATTTGTTATTTTGGTTAACTGGTTAATTTTTGGTTCAGCACCTTGTCGAGTGTCAGCTGTTTTACTTGGTGGTTGCTGACAACGACAACGACAAAAACAACAACAACAACAACGACGTGAAGTGCAACGTAATGGGTCAACGTTGTCAGTCTACAATGCCGATGGCAGCCGGTTTGTTGTCACTGTCTGACTTTCAAACGTCGGAGCCGGAAACGGCTCCTTCTTGTAATGTCCTTGTGGCTGGCACAACGAGCTTTCAACCTTCCTTTAAGCATTCACCCATTCAACGAGTAGGCCGCTCTTTGAATGCAAATAGGCTGATTGGATAGGTTCCTGGAATTCCTGGAGTTATAAAAACAACAAAATACAATGGAATTTACTAGTAAATACACATTCAATAAGCCAATTGATTGTTTTTTGTATTTTGACGGCCGTTTATTGTATATTTTAATGTTGAAGCACATATTTCAATTAAGTTAAATTTTCAATTAAAAACTCTATAGCTTCTGTTGTTTTTCTCAAATATGTTGCTTCAACCAATATTCATCGATTTTAAGCTCTTAGATTTCACAAATCGAATTACCGCGCCAAGCTCAAACGCTAACGTGGTTGAGAACCAGCAACATCACTAGCTGCAGCAGCAGAAGCCACAACTGCGAAAAAGGACAAGAGGCGGTTGCTGTTAAGGCCAACAAACCGCAACAAAAGCCACACAACATGGCCAATCTGTGGAGTTCATAAAAGTGTCAACAACTTGCCCGCGGCCAAGTTAGCTTTGCCTTGACTTGCGCTGCGTTGCGTTGCGCTGCGGTCGATGCGGATGTGGATGAGGAGGTGGATGCGGAAGTTGCACTGACCACTGATAACGCAACGCAAAATGGCCGACATGGCCATGCTCATAGAGCAAAAGAGTTTGCCTTGACTTCACTAGCCTTCTATTCTGTTCTCGTCTCGAAAGCAACGCATCGTTTGGCTAACTATCGCGCATTCGTTAGGGTCAAAGTTAAGTGGCAGTCATCCTGCTGCCCCAGCAACTTCTGGCCGCCAGATGTTTTGTTTTTTGATGCCAACAACACCCAGCGGAGGCAATCAACGAACACTGCTTTTCCTCTTATTGCTGCTCTCTCCCCCTTTCGCTGTCTTATCAGACGCAAATTCACCTGCCAGACAGGTTGGGTCGGACTATCTATTTGTTGTTTCATCCAGCACTATAAATGCATAATGGGAATGATTGGCATTTTTTGCTGGTAAACCGCCATATGCTTGCGTATTGTAGAAATGTT
This sequence comes from Scaptomyza montana, assembly GCA_018904305.1. Lineage (NCBI taxonomy): Eukaryota > Metazoa > Arthropoda > Insecta > Diptera > Drosophilidae > Scaptomyza > Scaptomyza montana. The sequence continues at coordinate 4,987,605 of JAEIGR010000001.1, forward strand.
AAACAGTGCAATATTAATTTAGGAACCTAAAATACAGGCATAAATTTGATCACAAAACTTTTCTTTGGTATGTATCCTCAAACAGCTGGTCTTTTTAAAATATAAAAATAATAAATTCTAATAAAAATGTCATAATGAAATTATTTCACTTCCAAAAACTAGATTTGTATAAAAGTGAAAAAACCCACCTTTGCAAAGGGGTACAAATTTTTGGTTTCCTACATAAATAAAAATAATAAAAGGTAACATATATAAGTCAACTTTACTAACTATATCTTTAAGCTATAAATTTTTGTCATATCAATTGTCAACTTGTGTCCACAGTGGAGTATGTCACAGTGTGTGCGTGTGTGTGTGTGTGTGTGTGGTACTGTATGGCCTTAAAACTAAACCGTTGCCATTACGATCCCACACTCTATTGTTCTTTGCGTTTTGCTTTTATGCTTCGCGACATGTCCAGCTCTTGCTGTTGCTGTTGTTTCTACTGATGCTACTGGTGTTGTTGTTGCTGTTGCTGCTGCACCTACTTCGGATATGTGGTTGCTGCAACGTGCATCTGTTGTTTGCACCGGATGTTGTATGGTGTGTCTATTTATGCCTTTTACCATTCAAAATAGATACTAATAAAGATGTGTTTGGAGATTGCGTGAAAAAGTGTTGCTATAATTGATGTTTGTATATCCCGTTTTTGTTGTTGTTGTAATAAAAAAAATCAATATAGCTTCTAAATAAAGGAATTGATTGGAAAAAGTACAATTATCAAATATTAAAATATATAACGAATAAAAAGTTGTATTATTAATTTTCTTAATATTTTAATTTTGTTAAATTGCTATGAAAAATCTCATAAAGAATATTTACCTTTCAGCATATCTTCTGCAGAAATATTTAATGGCTAAATGCTGGGTGCCTTCTAGTCGTCCTTTTTCAGCACTTTTTATGCACCTTTTTTTTTGTGTATTCTACTGTGTGTCAGTTTTTGTGTCTCTTTGCTATCACCAATTGTATATCCTTTTGTATGCCAACGCAACATGTATCCAGTTTCCTGATTTATGCGATTTCATGTATGTGCATGAAGAACACATGCATGCATTTCATATGCACCAACTGTCTCAGTGGCTGCAACCACGGTCAAAGCCACAAAATCTGCTTCAACGCCCAACATTGTAGCATGTGGCCATGACTTATGCGAGTTCTGTGACAACTCTGCAAATCTCTTATTCAGTTTCTCTCGCATCCTCAGGTGCGAGACGTTTTCAGATAAGCGTGATAGCTCAGTGTGTGCCACTCATTTAGTTGCAAACTTCAAACAACTACACACCATAGTTTACCTTCACAGCCATGCCTTTGACATTACCTTTGAGTGGCGCCTCGTTAGATGCCCTTTTGTAGAGTTTGGGTAACTGTGAAAAGAAAACAAAAAGTACGAATTTAATTAGTGTGCACTGAGGGCAGATGCCAATTAAATTTGCCCTCAAAACGAACCAAAACCATAAAAAGCGGAGAATGTAAAGAAATACACGAAACAAACGTGCGGATAGAAATTGGTTGAAGGTGTTAGACTAGAAGTTACTCTGTAAAGGGATTTAGTTTGTCCTCTCAGTGTCATTTAACAGCCGAGAATAAGTTGTATCAAATAAGTTTTGATTATTATCCCAAAGTGTTGCAAGTTTCGTAAATATTATTTTTTAAAACCAACTGGGAATCTATGACTTCTTCAAGATGCAGCAATGTTGATTCAATGTGCCGATTTAGTTGAGAGTCGCCAGCTGTTAGTTGCCACTTTCCAGTTGCCCTTTGCCCGCTAGCCAGCAGCTGTGCGAAAATTGTCATATGTAGATTTATAGTGTAAGATAAGAATAATATTTACAACGCCCAGGGGTTGCTAATACATACATATACACACCAATTACATACATATATTCATGTATGGCATATAGTTAGAGAAAGCTACAGATATAGCGACAAAATTGACTTTATGTGTTGGTCAATGCTATGCTGCCCGCAGCCAAAATGCGAAGCGACAAACATAGCTGATGGCACATTATGCCACATGACGCCCCTCAAATTACGTATACGCAATGTATATATGTATATGTATAGTGTATATACAGCTGGCAGGAGACTCTTGGCTATAAGGCAAAACGGCTATTCACCGCCCAAACACTTGGCTAGTTTCACATTTAGTGTTGAACTTAATATCTAAACTGGACACTTTGATCGTAGTTGGCGATTAGATTTTCTGCTTGTTTATGTTCTCAAGCTTTTGCCACAGGGGGCAACCCTCTCTGTCTGTGAGTATATGTATGTGTGCTGTCATCCGATATGCAGTGTCTACTCTGCGAAAAGGCATCCTCATACAGTCAAGTCTTGTTGTGGTGCAAGTTAAGGATATTGGTTTTTAATATTGAATTACTGCCCCAACTGTTGTTGTACGATATGAGTAAGTAGGAGAAGGGATGAGTTGGGAGCATGATATTTGATGAGGCTGGCTAAGCGGGCTCATTCGTTGTTCAAATGGCTGTTAATTATCAGTTGCGAAAGAGACAGAGAAAGAGAGAGAGTGAGAGAAAACAGCTCGAGCAATCAACACGCGAAAATGGATTGTGTTTACTCTCGTTATAATCGCTTTGGCTGACTCAGTTCAGATTACCAAATAAATTCCCACAGCGTGTGCTGCCCCGACAATTTTAAAACAACAAACTGACACCCAGGGTACACTCAAAGAAAAAACAAATAAATTTAGAAAGAATAAGAAAATCGACGCTGTATAAATGTTCACCATAAACGAAAATATAAAAAATAAGGTTTCGAGAATTTTCTTGTATGACAGAAAACCATTACTTAATATTTAGAAATCGGTTGATAAATTCAAAACAAAGGAGTTTTTGAGAACCTGCTGTTTTAGAAACTCTCTTTCGAAGACAATATTTTTTTTTTTTTTGCAGTGTAGCTGGTTACCCATGGTAGTCGTTTTGGCTTAAAAGTGGAGCGTCGTTGTCGTCGCCGGGAGCCAGCCAATTGGCGCCATTTATTTACTTGTTTGTTTCAACTTCCGTTCATTGCCACGCCGCAAAAAGTGTAAGCTTGTCGGGATACCTACAGAACCTTGCTTCATGTTCATCGTCCCCTTTCCCTACTCATGCCTCATGCCACCGCTCGCATTTCCGCTGCCATTAGCCGACAAACTTCATTTGTCATCTCATTTTTCTGCACGCTCGACAGTTTTCCTTTTGCCGCACAGCGAAATTTATGTAAACGGACATTCGCTTGTTCGTTTTCCCGTTCACCCTCCGTTCTCTGTTCGTCATATGCAGGACACTGGACCAGGACGTGGCCAGGGGAGCCAGGGAGAGCTCGTTGTTACGGCGCCCATCGTTGCGGTTATGATGACATAAAAGCCGCTACTGATAGTACCCAAAAGAGCAAAACAAGCCAATCGCTGCTGGAAATAGCAGCAGCAGCAGCAGCGGGAATACGTAGAAAAAAATAAACAAAAAAATAAATTTAAAAAAATTCAATTCGCACTGGACGATTGGGATCTGTGTGTGCGTGGGCGACATAATCGTCCTTAGCGTGTTGTTCTCGCAGCCGGAAACGGAACGTTGAATGCACCGCGCCGGCAACTCCCTAAGCCCTCAACCTCGCTTATGGAAGAGAGGGGCGCGTGCAGCGGAAATAACATGCTGTGATTTAAGACTTCATTTTGTCGGCGCCTGGACAATGCTCCTACTTCAACTCCTACTCCACTGCAAATTTTATGAGCATCATCTCCCATCAGACAGTCAACAAGCTCGGAACTTGGAGCTCGGATTGTTCCTGCTCTTGTTTCTCGTCATAATTAAAAGTGAACGCATTGAATGCGCATCAGTTGAGAGTTCTTTAACACTGGTTGGTGTCGCATCTCAACTGAATTTGCCTTTCGACTTATTGAATTGTTTAAAGCCGGGAATTCCAAATTGTAACTGTAACTGGAGCCTTAACGGAAACGGATACGGCACACTGTCTCCTTTGACTGTTGTCGTTGTTGTTTGTCTTTCAGTATTCAGTGAATTCATTTAATTAGGATTGTGTTAAATCCAGATAAGACTTAAGTATAAATAATTAAGTCAGTCAATTGAAGTGGCTGCAAAGTTAAAAAAAAGCTGAAACTATTCGTAGGCATTTGGAGTTGAAAAGTTATTATTTAGTAAATTATTTAAAACTTTCTGTGTTAGCTGATTTTAGAGAGTTATTTTAGAGCTTCTTGTCCGAATACCAAAATAAATTTCAAAATTAGATAATATTTGGATACATTTTGTTGAGTTTATTATACATATATTATTTGTAAATCTCTTAATATTACTTTTCTCAACGCACAAAATCCATACCATTTTAAGTCGTGTTTGTGTGTATTTGTATCATAAAAAAAAAGTTAAACACACGTTCAATTCGAATACAGAGAGAACAAAAATCTTTTAGTTGCAACAAAAATCACGTGCGCGCATTTAAATGGAGTGTTGCATGCGAATTTCATTTCATTGAAGTCGGTCATTGGCAGTCGCGGAATTGAACTATTTTGTTGCTGGTCAGAACGAAAGGCAGTAAAAGCGTCAGTTAGCCAAGCGGTGCGTGTGTAGTGCAGCAAAGTGGTGCAAAAAGCTAAAAGGATATATGTAAACGTATGGTTATGAAAAGAATGTAAGCTCAATAAACGAAAGAGGGAGACATAAGAGAGAGGGAGAGAAAGATCGGGAAAGAGAAGAAGAATTTACCACACTTTGGATAGCAAATCAAATTATCCCGCTGCTGGCATCAAAATCCAATTAAATTTTATAATCCATGCTTCCTTTTGACTTGTTTTCGCAGCCACTGCTTGTTGCACTGACTTGGCCGACAAGTTCAAGCACAGCAGCCATTGCATTGCGCCCAGAGCGCTGTTAAAACTTTAAGCACAACCTTCAGTTCGAGATATTCATACCATAGTGTCTATTGAATGTGTGGCTGGCATGCAACTTGGCAGTTGCAGCGATTCTTAACTACTTTTTGGCTGTTGTGTGAGTGGGTTTGGTTTGGTTCTTTGCTTTGACAAAACCACCGACGCTATTGAACAACAACAATGCCGTTAATTATTCATGAATGAGCAAAGCCGTAGAAAAAGCCAAGTGTAAAAGCGTGGCTGCTAAACTTATTCCAAACGTAAAAGTTTTTGCAATGCCAGAACCCGAAAAAAGTTTTTACTCATGGATTTGTTTAACTAGACAAAGCCCGTATTTGTGAATGTATGTGTGTGTGTGTGTATGTTGTTCCACTGTCCGTTAAAGGTCGGGCTGATAATAATGAAATGCTCGCTCTTAAGAATTCATCATACGCCACATTGTACAAGTTGCATATGCTGTAAATACTTTGGGTCCAGCCACAGCTGAAAAGTTGTTCGTTTGCTTTTCGGAAGGCCGTTCTTGATTGATTGATGTTTGAGGCTTGAGGGCTTTAAGTTCGATTTGACCCGAGGGCTCGTAAAAAGGATAAGAAACTTGGCAATATGTTTTGCAACTTTTCTCGTTTTCATGCCTCTTGGTTGTTTGCCAAACTTATTTCATATTTATTTACAACAATTTAATAACTCGCCACCCCAAAACCTCGATCCTTCTCCATTCCACTCTCGACCTAATGAAAGCAATTGATTCTTTTCTCATTGCCCTGAGGTTTGCCCAAAAATGATTTCAATTAAATTCCCTTAAATTAGCATCAAAATGTTCAACGCAACGCAAAAATTGCAATCATTTCTGGTACTAAAATCATTTTTGATATTTGCATTTGCTGTTAGTTGTTGTTGTTAAATTTTATTTGTTGGCTATTCGCAAACACAAATCAATGCAATTTAGAAAATTGCATTAAACACCGATTGGTATTTCAATTTAAAATCTCATTCACAATAAAATGCTTAGCATCGAACTGTGACATTATATATATATACATATATGTTATTTTATTTTTAGCATTTGATATTTGAACGAAAATCACATTTAAATATAAATATTTTTTCAGAGTTCAATTTGCACTAGTTTTGTTTATGGTTTGCTTAGCAGTTTATTGAATGATCGATGGGCTTTGTCAAATGCACAAAAACGCGTAAATTAACGCTGATTTCGTTGTTAATGATTTTCATTTAGATGAAATAAATGATTTGCCTATGCATTTAGTTATTTGTTAAAGGGGGAAAACAAAAACAGAAAAGCATGAGTAAACATGTTTACTTTGCATAACTTTGTTAAGTTACAAAAGGTGTTTTGAATAATTTTTCAGGAAATATATAAATAGTTTATCACAGATGATTCCTGGAAACTTATTCAAAACACCTTTTGTACCTTAACAATATTTTCCTAGAATGTTTCAACTTGCATTAAAAACACAAATCTGTGGTAAGGAAACTTGTATGAATAGATGGATTGCGAAAGCTAAGAATCAAAGAATAGATAAACGGTTGTGTCAAATCTTTTGCTGGATAGGATTTTCAGTAAACTTAAGCTTTATCAACACTGAATAAATCTTTATTACCATTAAAATAAACGCAATGTGAAAGCCATCCATCAAGCAGAAACATTTTCAAAGCATTTAAAAACTTCAGAAAGAAAGTTAGGGGAAAGGTTTCTGAATTTTGAAGCGGCTTTGCTATGTGATTTAAGGAGGCGAAAGTAAATGAAACATTTTATTTTAGATTTTAGAAAAACAAAAATATATATGTTATCGGAAGTTTAACTTAAAATAAATCAGCGATCACATATTTAGTGCTTCAAGATGTGTTTAGAATAGTTTGCTTTAACATAAAAAAGGCATAGAAAAATAAAATCAAAAAAGCGGTTGCCTACCTTTCCCATCTTCAACTGACCCAAACAAATGATGATAAATTATCTCAAGTCCCGCTTGAATTTTAGCACAACATTAAACACATGAGTCATTTTTATAAGAGCATTTGTATGTATGTGTACATAAAATAAAAGACGCATTTTATGGTCTTGCTGAGCAAGTGTTAAGTGTCGGTCTTGCGGTCGCTGTGTTGCCGTTGTCTTGCCCGTCGTCAAGGACTTAACATGTGTACATGCAATCTGGCTGTGTGGTAAGGAGACCAGAAAGATACATTTACAGTCATCGGGTGGAGTCAGTGGACCAAGTCAAGTGGTTGAACCCGCAAATGTCCTAAGTAGCCCGCTTAAACCAAAAATTTGTCATCGAGTCCTTCAAAAACTAAGCAAAAAAGGAACAAAGAGAAAAAGAAAACGGTTCAATTCCCTGCGGGTTTGTTGCTTAACAATTTATTCATAACGAAAAATTTATGTCGCCTTGGGGCTGTGCAAATTTGTTTAGTTGGCCAGCTTTGGCTTTGACCTTAACAGGTGCGCACAGGGCGTAACCCTTTTCGACTTACGCCATTCGACTCTTTTACAACCATCCCAAGCTATTTTTTAATGTTGTCACTGGGATTTGCTTTGGCTTATTTTGTGCGACGGTAGTTTCAATAGAAATGTTAAGAATTTTGAATGCAATTAATTTTGTTGTTATTTAATTTGGCATCAAATTGGCCAGAGCAACAAAAGTCTCAAGTTAGTTTTTTTATCGCGTGAACAAATCTTTTTAATGAATATTCTTTTGAGTCCTACTTTATAAATGACCAACAATGTGTGGAGGAACAAAAGAAATAAAAAGGAGATACTATTTAATGCCTTTTCAACTGCTTTTATATACTAAGCTTCCAGATCTGAACAAAAGAAGTCGCTTTAGTGAGAGATAAACTTAATTTTTGACTTTGTTCTCATACCTTAAATGAGCTTAGTTTGAACTTGTTTATTAATTTATATAGAAAATATTAAAACACAACACAAAACGCATTGTTTGAGATGAAACCAAATAACTTTTAATTAATTTATATTGAAATATTCGCTTATTGCAATTTTTTAAATTTGTTTATTAATTAGCGTCCATTTAAAGTGCAAACATAAATCGATTATATAATTATGTTAAAAAAAAATGGTTCAAAAGGCAAGAGAAGACATTTAACTATAAGCATATTAAATAATAACCAAGTCGTTCTATCTGGGAATATTCAAACTATAATTTTTATGCGCAGATCAAGTATATTTAATATAATGGATAAGTTTCCGTCTCTAAGATGTCCATATATCATTTCCCTCTGTCTTTTGGTTTGAATATCTAAAAACTACTTCACTTTCGATAGGTAAAGTTTACTGTTTAGGACACCAAGAAGTCATTGTTATTTGACTTGAGTAACGCATCTGTCGCATAATTCTCATTGCGATTTAGTTAGATTAAATTAATTGCAGTGCATTTTATAATGCGCTTGTGTGCTTATGTGTGTGAACTCAATAAATTGCAGCGTTGCTGCTGGGGGAGCTTGTGGTCATCATGTTGGGGTTTCATTTTACTAATTCACATGATGCCACCAACACACTCTCTCACACACACACACACCCGCATATTTGCAACCAGAACCAAATGTTAATTTAAATTTATGTGGCCGCTGCGCACATTTGTCGCATTAGTTTGGGGCACTTTAATGAGTGATTTATTGGTTAGGCCGCAGCAGCAAATCAACTAGAACCAAAAAATAATACAACTAACTGAAATCTCGCATTGAATTATTTATTTATGGTTTTTGGTCGATGGTCGTTTGTCGAATGCATTGCCAAATGAAATGTGTTCAATAAAAATTGTGCATTGCTGGCAGATTTTTGCCAAAACGGTGTTGTAAAATCAACACCCCCAATGCCTCTCTCTATCTCGCTTCCCTTCCCTTCACTAGCTGTGGTAAGCCAAAAGTTCAGGCTTTGGCAATCCTGTTGGCGGCTGTTAAAGTAATTAGAGCATTTCGAAAGTGTGGTCGAGCTTAATACTTGAATAAGCGTGAAAACAGCTGTGCACTGATTGATATGAGGCGTGCTATTTCGCCCCCGGAATGCAATTGATCCCCCTTAGCACTACCCGCTGCCCTAACTTGAGTTTTGCAGCGCAAAAGTCACAGAGCTTCGAGTGCAGCAGTTAAAAAGTTGTTTTACAGTTAAGCATCGGCATTTAGCACTTAATACACTACAGCGACTCCAATGGTCATGGCATTTCCTATCAAACCCTGCATCTCCCCAAACCGCACCGCACCACACCACAACACCCCGCTCACACACATGCCACATTGTGCACCATAACTTTTTGGTATGTGAGCTCTTGTGAGCGAATTTCAAAATCACATTGCGATATAGAGTCCACTTCAGAATTTCGTTTGCGTATTTCAATTTCAATTTCGGATTTTGATTTCGAACTTGATTGCCAAAGCGATTTTAGTGTTTTCACCAGCCATCACAAATATTCAGATACACATAAACACACTCACACAAACACACACAGGAATTGAACTTCATTTTCATATCCTGTGAATAATTAAAAAAAAGTTTTTGTCATCTCCAAGCAGCAAATGCTCACAATTTTACACTATTGTGGTCTCTAAATTGTATTACAATATTTTGTTGGTCTTTTTATATCTTCAGAATGATTTTTTTTTTTTAGCCAGCAGCGAACTCAACAATTTTCGAATGAAATCTGGTTTTTCTTACTAAAACTTAGCCAGATTTAGCTTTCTAACACTCTTTTGGCAGATATATTTTTTGTTTCACATTTTGCTGGACCTTAAAACTATAGTCAAACGATAGCTATATAGTTTTATATGGTAATCAAAACATGTCAATTAGATTGTAGTGACTGAAGTTTGTCAATGGAGTGTCCAAAAAAGTTTTCAGATGTATGTGGCTTAAAAGCATTTCTTCATACAGGGTATGTTTTTGTTTTGTAACTTCAAGCAGTTCACTTATTCGTACGATTTCGAATGGCGTTGTAAATGACACACAAAAGAGCCATAAAGAGCAAAAAAATGAAGAGAGAAGAAGATAGAGAGCAAAGGAGCCTGTCTTAGTAAGAGTTGACCATTGACTGCTTGACCTCGGTGCGTTGGTCGTGGATTTTTGTGCTGCAAGCACGTTACTATTAATTTGATTAAAAGTGCGCACTTTTATTTGGCACCCACACACACATAACACGAGTTACATTAACGGCAACTGCTGTTGACTGACTTTTGTGTGTGTGTTGAAGCGCATTAAAATGTCGTTAAAGCAGCCGCAAATCAAATGTACGAATTTTTCGCATTTTTATTGCGCACAACTTCATCACCAACATCAGCAACAGCAACAACAACAACAACATTAACACTAAATTCGCAGCTCGTACAATTGCAACGGTTGATTGTGGTTTTTGGTGGCGCCACCTTGATGCTTGCACCTCAGTATGTATAGTTGCTGTTGCTTCTGCTGCTGCTGCTGCTGTTTAGCTGCTTGTTCAGTGGTTGACTTGTGGTTTTGTTTTGCGGCAACAACGGCAGCTGCCACACAGTTACCGCCACAACTGCTTGCCATTTGCCACTTGCTGCCAGCCGCGGCAGCAGCAACCACCCGTTCAACAACCCACCCACCAAACAACCCATCCATCCACCATCAACGTGCTCATTTGCATGCAATTCATTTTCTTAAGTGCAATTTCCATTGTTTTGCGCCAAGAGTTGATTTTCTTGCAATGCATTTTCACAGCTCTCCTTCGCTGACGACGGCTGCTGCCATTATTGCTGTCACGGTTATTTTTTGGGCCTCCTCACTGCCACTGCCACTGCCTTTCTCTTTTGCCTCCTGTTTGTTTCTCGTGTAAAATCTTTTGTACCAAATTACATTGTTATTGTGGTTGCGTTTCGGCGAAGAGCAGTTTTACCACAATTTTACCTCACGTTTTTGCTTATTGCTTGACAAATGCAATATTCATTGCAATTTTCTACTAATCAACACACACTGAAGAGTTTTCTGTTAAGTCATTACAATTATATTTAATATTTGAATATACATTTTAATGGCATGTTGCTAAGAGGTTTAGTAAGTTGAATATACATTAGGTATAAATGACGAATATATCAAAAATTAATTATGTTTCCATCTTATTAAAATTAATTAGGTGAATAATGAAGAATAAAACGCAACAAGGTGACAATTTTAGCCAAAACAGTTAGTGCGCTTGAAATGAAATGTAAAAGAACCAATGAAAAAAGTTGTAGACAACCCCAAACTCGTAATTGCTATGACCTACCGAGGAGACATAGAACACTGTTGAGAAATTCATTTAAGTTGGACTTTGTCGAAGTGGAAGCACGCGTCAGAAAATTATTTGCACTCTTCTAACATTTTTGTTTAATTAATTTTACAAAACGAAAAGGGAAAAGAAGAAAAAGATGGATAATGTGGGGATACTGTCATTTGGAGTTTTGCTGTTGTCAAAGTTTAGGACACTTCTGTTTGGGACTTCATGATGACAACATTGACAAAACTGTCAATGCTACTGTGAATGCTGACAGATAGGGAGAGATAGGGGTTGGGATGGGATTCTTTGGTGCCGCATAATTAGCCTCGTTGTAGCCCGATTGTGGGGTTAGGGGCGGTGAGCATTTGCATGAATTAATTAGCCTCAAAAAGTTGAGTTCGAGTTGTGTTAAAAACTCATCGTTCTCGCATACTTTGTGTAATTGAAATTGTTCTTTTGTAGCGCCCAAGATAAAATAATACAGAAAAAAAAAGAGAAAACATAAAGTCAATCAATCTTCAGGCAAACTCAAAATTTCTGTGCTCTCGCTTTGCTTTGCTCTTGTCTTCAGTTTTATGGGTGTTCGTCTTTTTATTTTCATTTTTTTTTTGTCTGCTGCGCTGCATTTTAATTAAAAGTACAAACTGGCGCATGCATATTTATGAAAGTGGGCTACACTTACAACAACATCAACAACAACAACAACAATAACAGCAACCGCGACAGCCGTATAGCAATGCATGGGGCAAGCTGTGAGCTGCAAGTTGCACCTGGATTGTGCACCTGCTCCAGCTTCAGTTTCTGCTGGCCGCACGCCTAGTCAAAATTAAATATGTGCATATTTAATGCATTTTGCGGCGTTGCTCACTTTGCTATTTTTTTATTTGGCTTTCTCTCTCTCGCTTATTTTTTTTTTCATCATTCATTCTTTACTTTTTATACTTGTTTTTTTTTTGCTCTCACTTTGGGGACGCTTTCGTTCTATGCCAAAAACGCAAAATCGCTTTGCAGCCTGAAAGTATGCAGTAGAGCGTAAAGCATGCAAAAGGGTACCACATACCACCGATTGCTTCTCAGAAAAAAAGGACTTGAGTTGGCCACGGTTCGTGCATTCTTTCGTGTCACGGGAGTGCAAACTCAGACCGGAAGAGTCTATTTCGCATTGTGGTCCACATACGGCCACAAAGCAAACTCACAAGCACAACAACAGGACTGAAAACTAGTTTGCCAAAACGTATGTCAAAATTAACTTTCAAAAAGTTGGCAACGTTCCAAAAAGAGGCAAGACATGCAGGGTATTTATATTAAGTTGTCTTGCTCATAAGTAGCTTTGCTGATTTTTTCATATATGTTTTTATTAAACTTAATGGAAAATCAGGTAGAATTAAAATGTTATACTCATAACAAACCTTTTTTAATCATTCTTTGATGCTGAAGCAACTATAGGCAACTTTTTCAAGTTCAAATGAAAATGATTGAATACCTTTGCAAGTTTTTTTTACCTAGTTAATGAATCATTTTAACTTTGAATTTTAATTTTTATGCTCAATGTGGGTTTTCAAGCTCAAAAAGGTCTTCCCCCGCTAATTATTCCAAGCCCGTTCCCTTGGCCGTGGTGTCGCTAGATAATAGATAGGGACAGTGGGAACTAAGCACTAACTTTTTACTATATAAGTAATTTCCGTTTGATATTTAACCGAACATGTCAATATGCACAGTTTTAAAGAGTTGTAGAAGTTTGTTAGAACGCTCAGCAGATTGAAATTAAGTTTTTTTTGAATTATAAATATTGAAGAGCATTAAATACCATCAATAGTCTTTTAAGCTATGGCTAAGTTCTAAACACATAAATATTAATAAAGTTTTATAATAAAGTTGCAACTCACTCACGACCCGAAACCATCACTACCACACAAAACACCAATCCCACCCACAATCGCTCAGTGTCTGAGTTTGTTTGTTTGTTTGTTTCCTTGTTTGTGCGCTCGAGATGAAAAAGTTAAATTTGTTTCGTGTCAAAGCGTCGCCAACGGCGCCGGACTAAGGCTAAGCGCGTTCGACATTTTTTGGTCAGAATTGAAAAAGCGTAAATTTATGTACACATCCTACAAACATAGATGCCATCACGCAAGTGCACCTGTGTGCATATGCCAAACCCAATCCAAACCCAACCCAACTATTGTGTGACAGCTTGGCTCTGTGCACATGCATATTGCGCATACTTCACGTTGCCCAGCAGCGGGACAGTTTTGTGTTTTACTTTAAATTGCATAAATATCAGCTTGCGTGTTTGTGTACGTGTTTGGGTGTTTTGTTGTGTGTGGATGTGTGCGTGTGTGTGTGTTTGTATGTATTCACTTGTGCTCTTGTATATTTTAGCCGCAAAAGTGTGGCCTTTGCCGGCGTCATCGCCCTGACAGTTGCCCGTCGTTTTGCCTGACACCTGCAATGTTCGCATTTTATTATATTTCATGTGCACACATATGAGTGTTTTTGCGTGTGTTTGTTGCTGTTGTGCGACTCTGTCAGTTGGTAAACGCATTGGAGCGCATAAACAAATGATATTCAATTTATTGTATTTATATTATTGCTCAGTGGCATTGTTTTCACACCGTTCGTTTCAAACCAAATATTGTTGCACTTTACATACATCTATAGAATATATATTCTTGTTGTTGTCGCATAAACAAATCATATTGTTGGGCAGCGATCAAATTCGTTTTGGAGCGCAACAAAAAGAAAATAATATATAGGCGTAAAATGAACCAACAACAGCATCAGCAAGGGAGCGCGAGTCTCAGCTGACTGTCACTCAAAACTAATTTGAAAAGATTAATTTGACTAAGCGCCGAACCGAGCGGAAATCTTTGCTCAAATCTGTAGACGCCACCCACCTAGGCGAGAAGGCACCCAGCCAAATTCTAAGGCGATTTAACGGGCCACCGACGGCTTGGCCAAAGGTGATAACAAGACAATAGAGCTTGAAGTGTCGACGCGAAAACGAAGGCGGTTGCCACACCCCTTTTGCAGTAATAATTAGCGGTTGGCGCTGCTATCGCCGTTTGCAAGGTGACAATGACTTAGTCGCCAATTTCAGTAGCTTCTGCCGCTGTGGTCTTAGTTGTTGGGAGCTATGAATTATATGATATATAAAGCCAAAAATCGTATGGTACACTGAGGTAATAAAGTTTTCATGATATTTTGTAAATTGATCTTGCTAAGCTATGAAAATAGTCAAAAGCCAAAAACTCAGAAGTAATTTTGTTGAGAGGTTAAACACTATTTATAATCTCTGTCATCTGGAATTTTTATCTTATTTTTTTTTATTATTTTATTAAGGCATACGGGGTAAGCTAGAAACCTCTTTGCGTCCTTCGTTTCTCTTCATTTAGCACTTATAGGCGCACCGGCTAACGAAGATTAGCTGTAGCAATATAAATAACAATAACAATAACATATATACAAATACAATAACAAACATACAAAATAGCAAATGCAATGATGCGTCAGCTTCTGATGACCGTCATCAAAGGAGATCGAACTATGAGATCTTTTGGTTGTCGTCTATTGAGCCTCCTTGATGGACGAAATCTGGTAAGACTGTTTGCCAGCCGATTTCTGTGTCCCCCAGGTCTATCATGGTAGCGACTCGAGTGCTGGTTGATCTCGACAAAGATCGTGGCCAGTTTCAGGTCTCTGTGCAGAGTCGAGTTCCGAACAAACCACTCGCAACCGGTGATTATCCTTGCAATCCTATTCTGGTCAACCTGGATTCTGCGAATTTGGCTGTCGCAGGCCAGGCCCCAGATTTGGCACTCGTACTTCCAAATTGGTGCTATTATTTGCTTGTCACTTTGTTACAGAGTGACAATAATGCTTTCTAACCGTAGCACGTATACGCGTTCTGATGGCAGTCACTTGCTTAGCGAAGGTGAACCTGCGATCTAGGGTGACTCCAAGGTATTTTGCAGCACTCGACTGTGGTACAGGAGCCCCCTCCACAAGCACAGCCGGTGGCGTTCTCCGCTTAAGAGTGAAGCAAACGTTAGACGATTTGTTGCTTTGCGCCTTGCCCAATCAGCAAACTTAGTAGCATAGTCCTGGATGCCGTGAGCTGCATCGTGTTCGCGTCGAGACCTGTAGGTGACGCACACGTCATCGGCGAGAATAGATGTCCCGTACAGGCTTTCATCTGGCTGCGGCATGTCGTGGCTATACAGGCAGTAAAGCAGGGGGCCGAGGACACTTCCCTGTGGTAATCCAGCTGCCACATCATGTTCAGTAGAGAGTGCCGAGTGAAATTGGACCGCAAATCGTCTTCCCTCAAGATACGACCTTAGTAGGCCAAAATATGGCGCAGGCAGCGTTTGCTTGATTTTAAGCAAGATTCTGGTGTACCACACCCGATCAAATGCTTCCCGAATATCCAAAAAGAGGGCGTTACAATACTCCTTACTATCGTAGGCAATCAGTATTTGATAGACAACCCGATGTAACTGCTCAACAGTGCAGTGGCCAGCACGGAAGCCGAACTGGTGCTCAGGAATAATCCCCTTAGCTTCCATGATCCTGACCATCCGGGCGGCAACGATTTTCTCAAACACCTTGGAGATCGAAGGGAGAAGGCTAATCGGCCGATATGAAGCGGATTCCCTTTCTGACTTGCCAGGTTTGTGGATCATGGAGATTATCCCGAGTTTCCACTGAGGAGGAAAGTATTGCAACCTTTCAATAGCGTTGAACACCAACGCAATGAAGAGGATCACTCGACTGGGCAATGCCTTTAAAGTGGCATTGCAGATGGCGTCATAGGCTGGTGCCCTTTTGATGTTCTGGCTTGCAATGACATCAGCTATCACGCTAGGGTCAAATGGCTTGATAAGCAGGTCCATTTGAAGCGCTTGAGTCAGCTGGTCGTGTGTCGCTTCAATCTGCTGGAGACTGGCAAGATTGAATGGCTGAAAGCGTTCAGCGAGGTGTGCAGCAAACACATCAGCTTGCCCTTGGTCAGTTAGACACCATGTCCCGTTACTGTCTACCAGTGGCGGTTTTCTTGCGCAAGGCCTTTTAATAGCGCGTGTGGCCTTCCGGAGCGAGTGCTCGCTTCGCTTTCGACTCCAGTATTGGATAGCCTGTCATCAAACCATGCTGATTTGTGTACCACCAATACGCGATGGAGCCTACTCTGCGCTCTATTCCAGTCTGCTTTGTCCAATGGGTCACGAGACCTCATCCACCTATGTAGTACGTAAGCGCCTCTTTTCAGCGATGAGCAGGAGAATCTCTCTCGTTATCGGGATTCTGTCTGCTGTGGGCCTCCGAGATGGGGTGCGAGTAGCCATTCTAGCTGCTGCCTTGACTTAATGAGTTAAACGCCGTGTTGAGGTCCAGTGAGGACTCCGCTCCGTCTTAGGTTATGCTATTGCTGCCGCATCCAGCGTAATTACAAGCGGTAGGTGGTCTGAGCTAAGCTCAACAACCGGCCGAATATCTGCATGGATACCCAGGACACCCTTTGTCAGCGCAAAATCAATATAGCCTGGTGAGCCTCTACTGCTCTACGGGTACCTCGTTGGGCCCCCTGTTGCTACGCAACGATTAACTTGGAGCGCTGCTGTTCCAAAATGGTCTTAAATTCATCCGTAGTCCATGTATGTAAACCTCAGGGGACAGTACACCGCTCCAAAATTGATAGGTCCGAGCACTGTTTCTACAGCTGCTGACGCAAGTTGCACCTTGTCAGTAGCTATAGGTATTAGCGGGAAGTGGACCAGGTTAGACTTGATCAGGATCGCTGCACCACCTTTGGCGTTGCCAGCGCTCGGATCATTAGCAGAATACGCCTCAAACCCGAATATTTTGGGTGCCTCTGACCCTTTACAGTGTGTCTCGCTGAGCAATAAGACATCTATCTCATGTCGCCGAACGAAGCACTCTACTTCGTGCAGCTTCGTAGATACGCCGTCGGCGATCCACACTTAGATGCGCAGCGACATCATTATGGGGCCTTTTGCGCTTGGAGCGCAGATTAAGAATATGCCCCTGCTGCTGTGTCTGTTGTTGGTGCTGCTTAAGCATCATCATCATTAACTCCATCGGCTTCTCTTGGTGCGAGCGGAGAGACTTAATGCTTTCGTTAAGCGACTGCAGAAAGGCTTCAATGTTGTTGTTATTGTTCATCGAGTGCTGGGGTGCATCCCTTGTCGTCCTTTGACGGCTGCGGCTCCCGACAGCCCGAGTAGTTAGCAGAGTGCTGATCACCACAGTTGTAGCAGGTGCATAGCTCGTTGCGGGGTCGAGTACAGTCCCTGGCAGGGTGTTCTCCAGCACATTTCACACATATGTGCGCCTTACGGCAGTATTTTGCCGTGTTTTAAAATTCTTGTTATACAGATAATAAAAACACTGAAGTTATTACATAATCTTAATGAAAAGTGTAATATTATCTTAAATAAAAATCAATGTAGGCAAAACTAAAATTCGCTAAAAGATTAAAACATACATATGCCCATACTGAAAATTGAGCCCGGACCTCCGATAGTATACTTATATAAAATGGGTTGTTATTCTTGTTGTTGTCGCATAAACAAATCATCTTGTTGGGCAGCGATCAAATTCGTTTTGGAGCGCAACAAAAAGAAAAGAAAATATAGGCGTAAAATGAACCAACAACAGCATCAGCAAGGGAGCGCGAGTCTCAGCTGACTGTCACTCAAAACTAATTTGAAAAGATTAATTTGACTAAGCGCCGAACCGAGCGGAAATCTTTGCTCAAATCTGTAGACGCCACCCACCTAGGCGAGAAGGCACCCAGCCAAATTCTAAGGCGATTTAACGGGCCACCGACGGCTTGGCCAAAGGTGATAACAAGACAATAGAGCTTGAAGTGTCGACGCGAAAACGAAGGCGGTTGCCACACCCCTTTTGCAGTAATAATTAGCGGTTGGCGCTGCTATCGCCGTTTGCAAGGTGACAATGACTTAGTCGCCAATTTCAGTAGCTTCTGCCGCTGTGGTCTTAGTTGTTGGGAGCTATGAATTATATGATATATAAAGCCAAAAATCTTATGGTACACTGAGGTAATAAAGTTTTCATGATATTTTGTAAATTGATCTTGCTAAGCTATGAAAATAGTCAAAAGCCAAAAACTCAGAAGTAATTTTGTTGAGAGGTTAAACACTATTTATAATCTCTGTCATCTGGAATTTTTATCTTATTTTTTTTATTATTTTATTAAGGCATACGGGGTAAGCTAGAAACCTCTTTGCGTCCTTCGTTTCTCTTCATTTAGCACTTATAGGCGCACCGGCTAACGAAGATTAGCTGTAGCAATATAAATAACAATAACAATAACATATATACAAATACAATAACAAACATACAAAATAGCAAATGCAATGATGCGTCAGCTTCTGATGACCGTCATCAAAGGAGATCGAACTATGAGATCTTTTGGTTGTCGTCTATTGAGCCTCCTTGATGGACGAAATCTGGTAAGACTGTTTGCCAGCCGATTTCTGTGTCCCCCAGGTCTATCATGGTAGCGACTCGAGTGCTGGTTGATCTCGACAAAGATCGTGGCCAGTTTCAGGTCTCTGTGCAGAGTCGAGTTCCGAACAAACCACTCGCAACCGGTGATTATCCTTGCAATCCTATTCTGGTCAACCTGGATTCTGCGAATTTGGCTGTCGCAGGCCAGGCCCCAGATTTGGCACTCGTACTTCCAAATTGGTGCTATTATTTGCTTGTCACTTTGTTACAGAGTGACAATAATGCTTTCTAACCGTAGCACGTATACGCGTTCTGATGGCAGTCACTTGCTTAGCGAAGGTGAACCTGCGATCTAGGGTGACTCCAAGGTATTTTGCAGCACTCGACTGTGGTACAGGAGCCCCCTCCACAAGCACAGCCGGTGGCGTTCTCCGCTTAAGAGTGAAGCAAACGTTAGACAATTTGTTGCTTTGCGCCTTGCCCAATCAGCAAACTTAGTAGCATAGTCCTGGATGCCGTGAGCTGCATCGTGTTCGCGTCGAGACCTGTAGGTGACGCACACGTCATCGGCGAGAATAGATGTCCCGTACAGGCTTTCATCTGGCTGCGGCATGTCGTGGCTATACAGGCAGTAAAGCAGGGGGCCGAGGACACTTCCCTGTGGTAATCCAGCTGCCACACAGAAAAAAAAATGACGATCTAAATTTAAGATTTTTAATCTAGAATTATCCCGATTCGTACTTGAAATATTTAAGTACGATCCGTACTTAGGAAATCTTAAATTAAGCCTAAAACGAACTTAACGAGTACTTTAAGATTAAAAACTTTGATTCAATCCCAAACGTACTTGAATTAAGAATTCATTTTCTTAAAAAATCTCAAAACAGGCCTAAAACGGTCTAGAAAATTTCCTATTTTATTTAAGTACTGAACGTTCCTAATATAAGAATATAATTCTTGATCCAACATTAAAAATTCTTATAATAAAACTGAAACGAACTTGGCAATTTAATAAGTAGTAAACGTTCTTATTACAAGAATAAAAATCTTGATTCTTCTTTAAAAGTTGTAGTTTTTTAAACCAAATTTTGTCGGAAGGAGGCTTCAATTAAGTATTATAAGTCCAAAATACTTAAGACCGGCAATCTATGTTCGAAATACTTACATCAAGTACTGAGTGAACTTTTATCAAGATGATTCTCAGAACGACTGGAATCAAGTACGCAAATTCTTGAATCAAGTACGAGTCGCGTGTTCAAATCTCAGCGGCATTTTACGAATTTTATTTTTTTTTTCTCTTAAAAATAATATGAAAATAGTTTATTTTTGCTCTTATTTTTTTTAAAGTTATTAATTAGTATAAAAATGCCGAATAAACTGATCTAAATCAAGTTCACTTAACATTAACTGCAGTCAAAATGTAATAGGAAGTGGCTCAACAGCTAAGGCACTCGACGCAGTTGACAACAGATCTAAGGTTCAAATCCCCGTCACGGTTGTTGTTTCTAATTTAATACATTTCTAGCATAAGCATGAGAATGATTGGCAGCTGTATAAATGCTATTCTGCACTATATATCTAAATCTTAGAATTTCAGGAAATTAAATAATCAAGTATTGTCATACTTAGATCAAGAATCACGAAGTCAGAATTTCTGTTTAAAAATTACAACCTTACGCAACTTACACACGGCTAACTGCGTTAACAAACGGATACTTGCCGTTTTCTATTTTTTTAAATGTGAATTTGTCAGTTCTTAAATCAAGAATTAATAATCTTAAAATTCAAGATCTAACATCTTGTTTTTAAGTTCACTTCAATCGTATTTACAGTTTGTCAGATCTCAAATTCTAAGAATTTTGCTTCTTAATTCAAGAATTAACAATCTCGAAATAAGTACGTTTCATTCTCAAAACGATCTAAATTTAAGAATGCGCGATCTTAACAGTTAAGAACGTTTTATACTTGATTCAAGATTTTTCGGTCTTACACGAGAAATAAGACCGAAAAGTGTTGATTCAAGGTGGAAAATCTTGATTAATTTTTTCAGTGCACATCATGTTCAGTAGAGAGTGCCGAGTGAAATTGGACCGCAAATCGTCTTCCCTCAAGATACGACCTTAGTAGGCCAAAATATGGCGCAGGCAGCGTTTGCTTGATTTTAAGCAAGATTCTGGTGTACCACACCCGATCAAATGCTTCCCGAATATCCAAAAAGAGGGCGTTACAATACTCCTTACTATCGTAGGCAATCAGTATTTGATAGACAACCCGATGTAACTGCTCAACAGTGCAGTGGCCAGCACGGAAGCCGAACTGGTGCTCAGGAATAATCCCCTTAGCTTCCATGATCCTGACCATCCGGGCGGCAACGATTTTCTCAAACACCTTGGAGATCGAAGGGAGAAGGCTAATCGGCCGATATGAAGCGGATTCCCTTTCTGACTTGCCAGGTTTGTGGATCATGGAGATTATCCCGAGTTTCCACTGAGGAGGAAAGTATTGCAACCTTTCAATAGCGTTGAACACCAACGCAATGAAGAGGATCACTCGACTGGGCAATGCCTTTAAAGTGGCATTGCAGATGGCGTCATAGGCTGGTGCCCTTTTGATGTTCTGGCTTGCAATGACATCAGCTATCACGCTAGGGTCAAATGGCTTGATAAGCAGGTCCATTTGAAGCGCTTGAGTCAGCTGGTCGTGTGTCGCTTCAATCTGCTGGAGACTGGCAAGATTGAATGGCTGAAAGCGTTCAGCGAGGTGTGCAGCAAACACATCAGCTTGCCCTTGGTCAGTTAGACACCATGTCCCGTTACTGTCTACCAGTGGCGGTTTTCTTGCGCAAGGCCTTTTAATAGCGCGTGTGGCCTTCCGGAGCGAGTGCTCGCTTCGCTTTCGACTCCAGTATTGGATAGCCTGTCATCAAACCATGCTGATTTGTGTACCACCAATACGCGATGGAGCCTACTCTGCGCTCTATTCCAGTCTGCTTTGTCCAATGGGTCACGAGACCTCATCCACCTATGTAGTACGTAAGCGCCTCTTTTCAGCGATGAGCAGGAGAATCTCTCTCGTTATCGGGATTCTGTCTGCTGTGGGCCTCCGAGATGGGGTGCGAGTAGCCATTCTAGCTGCTGCCTTGACTTAATGAGTTAAACGCCGTGTTGAGGTCCAGTGAGGACTCCGCTCCGTCTTAGGTTATGCTATTGCTGCCGCATCCAGCGTAATTACAAGCGGTAGGTGGTCTGAGCTAAGCTCAACAACCGGCCGAATATCTGCATGGATACCCAGGACACCCTTTGTCAGCGCAAAATCAATATAGCCTGGTGAGCCTCTACTGCTCTACGGGTACCTCGTTGGGCCCCCTGTTGCTACGCAACGATTAACTTGGAGCGCTGCTGTTCCAAAATGGTCTTAAATTCATCCGTAGTCCATATATGTAAACCTCAGGGGACAGTACACCGCTCCAAAATTGATAGGTCCGAGCACTGTTTCTACAGCTGCTGACGCAAGTTGCATCCCTTGTCGTCCTTTGACGGCTGCGGCTCCCGACAGCCCGAGTAGTTAGCAGAGTGCTGATCACCACAGTTGTAGCAGGTGCATAGCTCGTTGCGGGGTCGAGTACAGTCCCTGGCAGGGTGTTCTCCAGCACATTTCACACATATGTGCGCCTTACGGCAGTATTTTGCCGTGTTTTAAAATTCTTGTTATACAGATAATAAAAACACTGAAGTTATTACATAATCTTAATGAAAAGTGTAATATTATCTTAAATAAAAATCAATGTAGGCAAAACTAAAATTCGCTAAAAGATTAAAACATACATATGCCCATACTGAAAATTGAGCCCGGACCTCCGATAGTATACTTATATAAAATGGGTTGTTATTCTTGTTGTTGTCGCATAAACAAATCATCTTGTTGGGCAGCGATCAAATTCGTTTTGGAGCGCAACAAAAAGAAAAGAAAATATAGGCGTAAAATGAACCAACAACAGCATCAGCAAGGGAGCGCGAGTCTCAGCTGACTGTCACTCAAAACTAATTTGAAAAGATTAATTTGACTAAGCGCCGAACCGAGCGGAAATCTTTGCTCAAATCTGTAGACGCCACCCACCTAGGCGAGAAGGCACCCAGCCAAATTCTAAGGCGATTTAACGGGCCACCGACGGCTTGGCCAAAGGTGATAACAAGACAATAGAGCTTGAAGTGTCGACGCGAAAACGAAGGCGGTTGCCACACCCCTTTTGCAGTAATAATTAGCGGTTGGCGCTGCTATCGCCGTTTGCAAGGTGACAATGACTTAGTCGCCAATTTCAGTAGCTTCTGCCGCTGTGGTCTTAGTTGTTGGGAGCTATGAATTATATGATATATAAAGCCAAAAATCGTATGGTACACTGAGGTAATAAAGTTTTCATGATATTTTGTAGATCGTCATCTTGAAGTTAAAACGCTGATTTTTATCCAGAGTAAGCTGCAAAGCACATGGTGACTTGTCGCTTTTATCTCTAAGTGTATTTTGGTCATGTGCAAGTAAATGAACAAAAGCTTTCAAAGTTTTTGGAGCTTTGCTTAAAACTTTTGCTAGCGCCAGACAACGTCTAACGTTTACTGTGGTTGCCCCCAAAAACATCATGTTGGAATGAGTGAAACATCTTGCGCCTGCACAGCGCATATGATATCTACCGTGACATTCAATCTGTGTTGGAAATTGGCTTTATTGACCAAGCTACGATGCATCTTCAACATCAATTTCTGCTTCTGCTCCTGACCCTGCTCTCTGTTATTGTCTGCTTCTCCAGTTCCAGTGACACCAAAAACTTGTAGCTAAGTTTATTGAACAGTGCATTCAACTTTGTTGTTAGTGCTTTCATAGGTTACCTGGTGTTTAAATTGAGTGTGTCATTGTTATTGTTGTTGCTGCTACTGTTCTATTTATTGGCAATGCAATAAGCAATAAGAAATTAGGATCAGTAGCTTTGCACTAACTTACAGTTCAATTGTTAAATAAATCTCTGCAAAAAAAATTGCTACTAACTTGACGCTGTCTATTATCGACGATAAAATTTTCGTTTCGAAGCAGGCAAACTAATTTGCGAACTAACTTTAGACAAAGCGCTAAATAACAAACAAGGACAAAGAAATGTATTCCGCAGTGTGCCGACAGCTAAATACTCTTGCAAATTAATTTTTTTAAATGTAGCAGACAAGAGGATGAATAACCAAATTAGTTTTTGTTTTATTTTTATGCACTCGGCAATGTACATCTAATTTTAACTCTTATTTTTATTATTGACAAACTCACAGCTGCGTTTTTCACCGTATAAGAATATCCTTATGCACTAATTGCCACTATTATTCAACGTTGCACATCTAAAAAAAGAATTCGAGAAACTCTTTTTCTGCACAAGGGCATAAGACATAACGAAAATGGATGAATGCAAATATACGACTGACACTGCCACTTGGGCAACAGAGCCATGGGCTAAAAATGGAGCATTTTCTATAGATTTGGATGTGGATGGGAAAGGGCGTGGCAAGTTGGCAACTGGCGTTGAAGTCTACTGCAAACGTAGCGCCGGCGGATGTGGCCGCTGTGTGTGTACAGGCACTTAGTTAGCATATCCGTTTTTGTTTTATTTCCGCTCGGCACACACACACATATATACATAGATACACATGCATTCTGTCTAATACACAAACAGAGAGCACACCTTTGCGCCTAAACAGAGCTATGCTTGTATATTCTGTTGCCGTTATTGTTGTTGTTGAAACATATAGTATGTATATGCAAAGATGTGCAACGGCAATTGCAATTTGATGCACAAACAAATACAACTGGCCGGCCAATCCAAATCGTATCTGTGTGTGTGTGAGGGCGCACGGTCTATGGCTCCCTACGCCCTCTGTTAATGCTTTGGTCGTTTGCAACTCAAATTGAGTTGCCAACAGCACTTGGTTTGCTAAAACCAAACTCACAAAACGGCGCCCGTGAGCCATTTTTAAATGCGTTTTGCGTTGCATACTTTTTTGGGCGCGTGAGGAACAAACTTAATTGCCTGCGCTGTGGCTGGCGCTTAGGCTGTCACGTGTTTGACGTGGCCCCGAAAGCTCATTTCCGTTGCCACAATTAAAATGTTAATCAGCGCGCCCTCTTCGGACGTCAGAGAGACCTCAAGACATCATGTAACTCCGGGCGTATGCTTGATAGAAACATGTATAGAGAGCTGGGGTACTTATGGAGCATGAAATTGCACAAATTGCTGCTAAAAGCGAATCAATTTTGACAAATTTGTGTAAATTTGAAATGCAAAATTGTGAAGCAGCTGCACTGCTTCCGTCTTCTATAACACTGCGAACAAATTTTCGAGATGGCAAACAAAATCAGCATACTATTGGATAAAGGAAAAGCTTCAAAAGAATGTCGTAAAATCTGCATTGAAGAAATTAAGTTGCTTAAAATTTCGCTGTGTATAAAATAAAGTGTTTCGAAAAATCTAAGACGCTTTTTTATATTTTGGTACTACAATTTTTATTATATATTTTTATTAAATTTCTTTCGTACATTGGTTTTGTTTAAATTTGCTGTGCTTTTTTCGGAGTGTAGTGCCGACCTCAGCGCCGCTCTCTTGACGCCGGCAATTTTAATTTCGTCGTGGAAAATGAGTCAAGGCGTAAAGCAGGGGCAAGGGCACGGCGCACATCGGCTAGGCAAACAATGAGCCGCAGAATTGTTTCGCGCATTCATTTCGCTCGACGCCTAATGTACAGCTAAGTGCAGCTGCTGCCACAAAAGGCAAAGCTAGCGAGCTTGAGCGAACTGTGGTTGCCTCAAGCCTGCGCTGCTGCAATCTTCATAAGTTGCAGCTACTGCTGTTGCTGCTGCCGCATTTCGCCTAAAAATGTCAAGTCACAAGTGTTGAATTCACACTTGACAAAGCAACAGCAGCAGCAGCATCAGTAACTGGGCTCGGTGAGTGCTGGGCGTGGCGCATGTTGTCATCTTCTTGCAGTTTACACAAACACACACACACTTCTGCTTCTGACAGTTTTCATTAAAACGTTATCAAAAACGCAAGTTCCGCTCTGGTAGCACAAATGTGCCTGGCAGCAACCAAAAGAAGACAGCATCCAACAGCAGCATCGGCGCCAACTTAAATGACAGCGAAACACTAATAACGCCACAGTTGCAGCCAGCAGTCAGTGTGCACAGATATGCACAGATATGCACAACAACATTATCAACAGCAACAGTTGCAGCTGATACTAATCTCAACCAGCTCTAAATAATTTGCAGTTGGATAATTTAAAATAACATTCCTTAATCGACAAACGACTAAAACTATAAAAAAAAATATATGCAGATTAACATTTATGTAATTCATTTAAGTAAAGAGCTTTATTTTTGAGTAACTTTGACGAAAGTTAAAATTTTACAACTAATTTGCTTATATTAACAAATTAGGTTTTTTTAATTGTGAAAAGTTAACTAAAATTCAGCTATAAATATATTTTATTTGTAGTGTAAGTTTACTCCGGATTCCAAGTTTTTGTTGCATTTTTTTGTTTTCGTGTTTTCGACACACAGTGTTACGCCCTTGCGTAATAATTAATTACGCCTGAGTTGTTCTGCAAATGCAACCGTGGCGCAGTCATTTGTTGCTGTGCATCAAGTGCCACTTTCTAGTATTTTTCCTCTTTCGTTTTTTTTAAGCTAGCTCAAAATTTTCTTGGCACTAATCAATCCAAATTAACGTGAACCTTCAAACTGCAACTCAGGTGCTCTTCAGATCAGGTTAGTTTGCTGGTTGCACTTGCAACACTCCACCTTCTGCACCGCCCATTTATCAGAGTAAACTTTGCAACTGTTGAAGCTTACACACACACACACACAAACTTGCACATTTACTTCTTAGATAATAATTTATTTAGCGTAAAATTAAAATGAATGTAAATTTTTGGTGGCGTTTTCAAAAAGTTTTTGATTAAAGTGAAAACGAAACTGCCAAGTTTATGGAAATGGTGGGTCTGTGTGTGTGTGTGTGTGTGCGTGCTTGTGTGTGAGTCTGCTCATGTTATCACAGGTGCTGTGTGTAATAGTTTTAGTTACCTCTGCTGTTGCTGTTGCCGGCAACATGAAGTTTATTGTTACCGAAATTGTTGGCTGCTTTTTGTTTATGTGTGTGTGTGTGTGTAATTGTTTGTGTGTTGGGCATGTTTTGTGCTTTGCTATTTTGAGCATTGTAAGCCAAAAAGTTTCATTGACTTTGTATTATGCTTGACTGTTGTTCATTAGCTAAAGTTGAGCCAGCAGCAGCAGCAGCAGCAACATCAAATTGCAAATCAAAAAAATTGCTGGAAGAACTCAGCTCCAGATTGGAAAGTCTGTCAGCAGTGACTGAAGCAATTACACAGCATAAATAAGAGCGAAAGAGAAGCAAAGAGGGAGAAAGAGAGAGCGTGTTTTAGGGGCAAATAACTTTTCTAATTGGCATTTTTCCGCAATGATTGCAGCTCAACACGCTGCGATAAAAGCTAATCGAATTATGCTTTTGGCAATCGCCAAAAACAGCCACAACAACAACATAAATATAAGGAAATAACCGAACAAATAATTGCTGTGAATTGTGGGTGGGTGGGCATGGTGTGGCATGTTGCAATGTGCAGAGTCATGTCAATGGCCAAGCAGCAAGCTGGCTGCAAAAATTTTGGCTTCCGGCAACACAAGCAAAAAAACAAGTTTTCAGCTGAATAAAAAAGTAGCTAGCCAAAACGGATTTGTGTATGCTACAAAAAATTGTTACAAGCCATTAACAAAAATGTTGCGCCTTGCCATATGCCACATAAAATTTAGCTGTGAGTCGGAGTCTAAAGAATCTGAGCCAAAATGTGCATTGGCTGTGATCTTGGCGCCGTTGAGTCCCTTTTCCTTTTGCTTTTGCTTTTGCGTTTGCTTTTGGGGGCGCTGCCGGAAGCAGGAAAAACAAACAAGCGAATTTTACAGATGGCGAACGCAAACACACACACACACACATTTCTAGATGTGTATGTGGAGCTGGTTGTAAAAAAATATAAAAAACAAAAAACAAAACAAAACTGCGCGTTACGGAAAGGCATGTAGGAAACGAGCAACAATAACATAACAACAATAGCAACAACACCCTACAACAGTTGCAGGGGCGCTCGCGCCTGTCATCTAAAATGATAAATTTAAACGCAGTGACATGACAAATCGCTGCTCATTTGTATTAATCAGGCGAACAGAAAGAAAACGAGTGTAACACCGAAAGCAAGAAGACGAAGAAGTTGCAGTAGCAATGTACTGCAGTCTGTAAGGCAAACATTTTAACCCCTTAGAATGCCCTTAAGTGCAAACAAAAAACATTTGATTGCATACGTAAATAAAAAGTGCTAAATAAATTCTTTTTTAATTTTGTTTAATTTCTAAAAGTTGACAGGGTTCATTAATATAATATAAAAACTTTACATAAATTGTTTCCTTTTTTATCAAACATTTTGAATTCTTTTGAACTCATTATTCTAGACTAGAATTTTGACAATCCTTTTGATATAAAAAAAGTTTCTTACCTATTCACATAAACAACATTTACTATAACAAAACTCTTTTAAAGTTGACTATGAAAATTTAAGTTTCAAAATAACTGACATAATGATGAGTTGTTCAAAAACATTGAAAATATAGCCCATCAAAAATTCTTGTACAAAATTCACGCTTTCGACAATGTTAGACATTTTGGTTGGCAGCACTTTGAGAGTATTTTTTACACTAATGCATTCATAATTTCACATTACCAAGGAAGTGCAAAATTACTCAAACATAATAATAAGTTGCTCAGTCAAGGGTTAACAGCTTGAAAAAGGCCAAAAAACTCCTACTCCCCAAAAACGCAGCTGCTTGTTGTTGATGTTGCAATTATTGTTTTATGGTTTGCTGTTAGCTGCAGCCGAGACGTTTGCCCACTTAAGTGATTCGGATGGGCGTGGCACTATTTATTAGTGTACGTGTGTGTGTGTGTGTGTGTGTATGTGTGTGTATACTTATTGCAGTTGTTGTTATTGCAGCTGAAGTTATGCAGTTTGCTGTTGGCATTTGCATAGTCGAGCATAGTAACTTGAGTAAAGTTAATTTTGCGAAAAATTAAAATTTCTTTTTGTAAGATGCAACTGAAATTTAAGTAACCCGGCCCCTTGCCCTACGCCTTTATTGTAGTTAAAGTATGTGCTGTGTGTGTGTGTGTCTTGGCTTTAAGTGATTTATTTAAGGCAGGACCTGGCAGCAGAAATTGAAGAAACCCAGTTGTCTTTACTGCTATTGCTGCTGCTCTTTCTCCAGCTCTAGCTACTGCTACTGACCATCAGCTATAGGGGAAGTGTCTGACGCCTCCACTGGCTTGGACCGTTATCTGCTTGTTGTCAGCATGTGTCAATTTAATAAATATACAACACACAAACAATGATGAAGTGCCACACATACAAAGCAACACAAAAGCCAGGCAGAAATGAACGTGCAGAGTGCAAAAAAGTTGAGAACTGAAAGAACTGAGATAATGTGATATGAGAAATGAGTGTTGTGAAGATGGAACTCAAAAAAAAAAAAAAAAAAAAAAAATGAAATGAAATAATTCCAAAAACATGAACTGAAAACAAAATCGAGTGAGTGTCAAAAATGGCAGCCACGTAAACCAGCAAAAGCAGCAGACCCCACTGACGAGAATTTTTTTATCTACGCCACGCCCAACCGTCGGAACTGTGGTAAAATACTTATTTTCTTGCAGAAATAAACATTTGGTGCATCTTTTTTCTATTAATGAAAGAGATCAGAGCAGCTTTTTCAAAGATAAATAACGTGTTAATTTGGAAAACATAAGATATATTAACTTTTCGTATGATATAACAAATTTGTATGCAAATGGAAACTGAACATTGCATTTCCAAAAAAAACTTTTTAGCTTACAGCAAACTTTTGCTAAATTTTATAAGCAACAAGCATTTAAGGATTGATAATACTATTTAAAAGCAATTCTCATCTGCACTCAATGCTATTGAATTATGTGACTTATTTCAAGTATCAAATTCAATATCCTTAAATGAGTTTCCTTTTTCTTTTCCATTTTTACTAAGAACTAAATTAATATAGTTCTACTGTGTTGATGAAAACTCAATTACTAAACAGTTTAATTCCATTATACATTTCTCTTTATTACAGCAATTGTAATTAAATGGAATTTTTAAGAAATGTCTTTATTGAACTTTTCTATAGCGCACTGTCCGAAATGGCAGCATGTTGTCTACAAGTTCTGACACACAAACATAAACCTGTGGGCAAACTGCAACAACAACTCAGGCAACAACAACATACGCACATCATGAGCAGAACAAAAAGTAATATTTGTGATTAATTTGGTTTTGCCATTTTGGTTGGTTGGACAACGCGAAAGCATACGCCAAAATATTACGTATACTCACTTCAGCCTGCAAAACAACGACAATTGCAAACACACACACACACACACACGCAAACAAATACATTGAGCATAAGCATCAGCATCAGGAGCAACAGCAACACAGCAGCATCAACAACATTGGACAACGCGAACGTGAGCTGTCAACAACTTTTCTGCGACTGTTGTTGTTTCGTGTGGCTTAATTCTGGTGCTACTTCTTCTTCTTCTTCTGGTGCCATTGTTTTCTTTCGCTTCAGTGACGAAATTAAATCGATTTCATACAGCTCTGACTTTTTTCTCGCTTTCTGTAGTGGACAATGGCTCTGCTCTGTCCAAGCTAAAGCTCTTTAAGCTGTTATTAAAGCGAACGCATTGAGCAAAAGTCACACTGAAGAGCTGAGCCGAAGACTTTATTTAATTCATTGAAAAAGTGTCTCTGTGCAAGTGCCAAAAGATTTCTATGGCACCACCAGTTTAAATCCGGCTTGGCCAAGTTATGATAAATTTGCAAACAGAGCCAACTTAATGAATAGTTTTTATAGTTATTGCTTCAGCTGGCTGCCAGTTGTTGACACCCACCCCGCACACCATAGTACAAAGTCACCAGGACACAAAGCAATAAGAATGACAGCAGCAAGAGCTTTTTGAAAAGTCGCGAATTTGATACACTTCATACGGCATGCAATTGAATTTGTTGTTAGTTGTTATTTACAGTAGGTTTTTTGTGTATTATTTTTCCATTTCGCTGCTGACAATAGTTCAGTTCTTCTTAAGCTTAAATGCAGAAGGACATTTGCATTTTTAGATAGTGAACAAAAAAGCCACCCAATTAACAAACGATTAAATATATTTCACAAATAAAAAGGAAAACATTTAATTCTCTATTGTCAGACAAAGTAGAAATAGACTGTGCTCCCGGAAGGGTATGATAAGAAAAAGTCGGAAGTCGTAAGTAGCGTCAAGAAGTACGCAGCTTAACAAGCAACTAAAACAGCAAATCAACGGACAATGTGAAAAGAGTTGGAAAACCCAAAGCGAGGTCCTCTTGAAAAACGAACTAGAAAATGCAGCTTAAAACGAAAGAATTTTTAGCTATATATATGTATATAAACCGACAACTATTTACTGACAATATAACTTCGCTTTAGTTCACTAAGAGTGAAAAGAAATAAAGGCAAAATAGCTTTCTAATTGTTGGCTGGCAGCACTGTCGACATTTAATGCTGATGCTAAAGGAAAAGTTAATGTTGCTTGAAAGCATATTTCTTTGTTTTTCGAATTAAATAACATGTCGATAGAATTATAAAATAAAATACGCCGATATATTTGCTAAAGGAGTTTTAATGGTGCAAAAAATAAACAACTGTAGGGTATTGAAAGAAAACGAATTAAGTTATGCAAAGAAAATATTATTGTTTCATGAAAGAACTTCTCAATTACATATACTAACTGTTAAGCATTGCATTCTGTCAATTTTCCTTTTTTTATATCGTTTGATTTCGAATTTAATATAAATATATTTTTCATTTCTCATTTCTATAATATTTTGTTGGGACTCTTAGCATTTTTGTACAGCATATTTATTAGTGAATAGTTTTAAAGATGCTCTTACTTGCTTTGCCTAGTAACTGAACTGAAGTAGATATGTACATATGTTTACTGCAATTATTTGCTTGACATTTCATTGGAGATTGCACTTGCGATTTGACCTTAAAGAAATATGTTTTAAACCCGCATTCATTTAAATATTATTCATTCATATTATTTATTCAGCATGTGAATTATGAGTTGATAAACATTTCTCATACTTTTAATCAGCGACCGTGCAACGAAGATGCAAAGATAAACAAAATTTGCTTTGATGCGCATTTGTTCGGCGCAAGTGGCCCTCAGCTATTTTTTTAATCAATTCCCTGATAATTCTGTGGTGCAGCTATTTCCCTCCCCTTATCCTTATCTTTGCAACTATCGCATATTTTTGGCTTCACACATTTTGTCGTCGCCGGGCATAAGAATATTTAATTTTAATTAAAGTGACATCTTGGTTATCGTCATTCCTCGCACTCTCTTTCTCTCTCGCTCTGTCTCTCTTTCTCTCTATCTCGCTTCCCGTTAACATTTCCATCCTTTCCTTTGTCCTCGCCAGCGTCCTTGTCCTCAGCTGGCTGGTTGTGTCAAGCTCTGCTGCAACAAAAAATAATTTGCATATTTTTATATTAAAGTATTGAAGCGCGTTGACGCTGACTTCGACGCTGACGTCGATGGTGTTGTATGAACACACAGTGGGCCAAAGCGACAAAGCGCAACTTCACAAAAGTTAGTATGTGTGTGTGTTAATGTTGATTTTGATGTTGGTGTTGGTGTTGGTGCTGGTGTTGAGTCGTGTGTCAGTGACTCCGTGTCAAACCCCAGTGACCACTTGTGCGTGCACCTAAGCGGCAGGCCAGGACTTGCAACAGCAACAGCAGCAGCAGCCGTTGCGGCTGCCATTTAAATTGTTGGCAACATATAAAAAAATTCAAACAAAGTAACCGTTAAGTTTTTATGGAATGCACACTTAAGTAATACCCTGTAAGCAGCTTTTCAATATTGGATTACAGACTTGAGTCTAAAGTTGAAATGTTCTTGGGTTTCAATGACTTGAAACTTGAATATAACAATGTACCAATAACTAACTTAAAAGATTTCCCTGTTAAATAAAAACAAGTTTAAGTTTTAGTCACATTTAATGTTTAATAAAAGTTTCTTGTAAAAGTTTAATGAATAACGATTAGCTTTTTATATAAACATCCTGCCCAAAGACTAAGTTTTTCGTCCTTATAATGTTAACATCAATACAATATTCTCACCTTATTATTTCGAAATTTTAATAGGGTATAAGCAAGCGATGGAGATTGCAAATGTTTTTCTTTTTTTGCGTCACACACGTGGACACTTGTCGCGGATGCTGTGTGCTAGCGAAAAGTTGCATCATTTGAATAGTCTCGAGTGCGACGACTTCTCTGCCTCGTTTCAGTTGCCACACACACACACACACACATAGAATTTGCAACACGTTTAACGCTATGTCCGTAGTAAAAGTTGATTTAATTTATCAGGCAACGTCGCTTTTGCACTCTGTGTGAATATGTGTGTGATTGTGTGAAGACAGCCTAATTCTGTAGACAAGGTGCCAGCGTGGGGCCAACGAACGAACGACTTCAACGCACTTAGCCAAATGAGTAAAGCCAACAAATGAGCAAAGCCAGCAAAAATGAGAACCGTAAAGGGGCAAATGGCACCGCGGCCATCATCCTGTTGTGTGCGTGCGTGTGTGTGTGGCACATAGCGGAACTTGTCTGCCCGCCAGGTGGAAAGCACTTAACAGCAACCATGCACATAGCCCCCTCATTCCTCATCCTCTTGGGGACAACCAAGGGATGCAAAAAAAAGTGCAAGCAGTTGGAGGATTTAAACAGCCGCTGCCAGGCAGTTACTAGCAAAGTGGCGCATTGAGGGTTGCTTAGCAGAAGAACAAAAAAAAAAAAAAACGAGTATAAAAAAATGAGAAAATAAGGATGCTTGGCAAATGTCCTCTCTCTGCTCATTGTTCTTGTATTTGCTGTTAGATGTTTCCTGTTGCTCTAGCGGGTGTTGTTGTTGTTGTTTTTGTTGATTATAACGCATAATAAACTGAAATGCCACTCAGCGACTGCATAGACAAGCATCCCTTTGTGCGCATTTGTCTGCCTGTGGTAAATCCCACAGCTTTTTGATCTGTTTGCCCGTTTTAAACATTGTGCTAACTATCATCAATTGGTTAAACAACTGAACTGAAACAAAGGCTAAATAATAAAAAGACTTAACATTCCCATGCACATTAAAAAATAAAATAACTACCACTGAATTTATAAAACTCTCCCCAACCTAGCGCATACCTGTCGTTTTTGCGGTTGCCGTGTGCTTTATGGGACTTAATTCTATACTACTATATTCAGTAGTTGTTGTTAAAACGTAAACAAAAACTCCCCTTTTGCTGCTGCTGCTACGTTGCTTTGTCGCTGGTGCAGTCGGGCGGAACGGCAAGTCAAAATTTGTCGGCGTCGCTCTGTCCATCGACTTCCTACAATACCCAAATCTATACCCATACCAAGAGCTAGCCGCTGCTGTGCTGTGTTCGAAATGACACCGACAACGTTGTGTACAACAGAGGCAGGTCGAACTCAGGGGCGGTTTAATCATAAGGCCACAAGATCGTTCTTTACTTGGTAATAATTATATGAATTAGCGCACAGGTGTTCAATAGCAATGCATGGAAAAAGAAATTCAATTAAAATAAATGAATGGCTTATAAATAAGGTAAAGTATTTTTACACCACTAGCGGTAAAAATTAGAAAGAACCATACCGTGTGCGCATCACTGACAACGGAGGACAGCACTGACAGAAACGGGACTTGGTGAATCGCACGCATAATGAGAGAGAGAGGATCGCTCACCGAAAGTAGACAAAGAGACAAGTCTGCACAGAGAGTTTATACGGCAGAGGTATCGAGAGCGGATGTTAGAGCAGGACACAGCAGCGGGGAAAAGCGCCGTTAGTAGATGAAGGGCAAAAGCTGCATCAGCGATCACGACAGAGGAGGGGTACAGCGCTGTAAAAAAGCACGCGCCATATAAATTTGGGTCGCGAGTCGAAGTTGGAGAGTCGAGCTGAGTCGGGCTGAGTCCGAGTCAGGCTGGAAAAGCAAAGTAGTACAGAAGTGCGTGTAGACGCTTAGAGAAACCCGCGCGGAAAACACCACGTGGCGCTAACCAAGAAAATATCAAACCACGCGGGTGCAAAAATACAAGACTACGACACAAAAGAGTTAAAGAAAAGTACACTGGACACAGACTGGGATGCAAAACACTTGGAAAAGACAAGAACATCAAGGCGGGTAAGCTGGAATCTACGTATTAAATGGGCGGGGTTAAAGTTTTGTATTGTTGCGGTGTGGTAAAGAGGAAAATATGCTAGTACATATCCCTTTTTTATTTGGTACATTATTTTGGTAGCACGTTTTGCGCGCTATCAGCACGTTACCTTTGCTACCCTTTAACCGCATTAAGTCCGCACCTGGACAGAGGTTGATGCAACGAGGCGTGAACGGCGTCGTTGCTGGCGTCGCAGTTGATGTTAGCGTCGCTGCTTTGGATTTGTTTTGCAAGGTTTACTTAACGCACAGTTCGTCGGCTCGTCTAGTAACTTACCGTTAGCGATTGCCCTCTGTGGTGGCTTCATTTTGGTATATAGAGTGAGATTTGGAGAAAGAGAGAGAGAGAAAGAGTAAGGGGGGGATAGCTCAGATTGTTGGATACATATTCAATTTTATGCTTGGCATGTGCCGCGAAGGCTGGCGTCACAAAGTTCGCACCGGAATCAGCAAAGATCTCTCTTTCTCTCTATTTCTTCTTTACTGTGCCTTGAGACTTGAACAGTTCAATTGGCTGGCTGGCTGGCTGGTACACAAAGTTGGCTGGCTGCTGATTACTTGACATATGTTTGGATCCGTTTGCTTTGTGCGGCGGCGTGTAAAACGGTTTCGCTTCGTTTTCCCGGTTAGCCAGGTTTAATTTCGGCAGTCAAGCTTACCTTAACTTACCTAACCCAACACTAACCTAACCTTGTCTTGCCTCAACTTATCTTAGCGTAAAGGTGGCTGGCAGAACTAGGTAAGCGGCAGCAGCTTTGGCCCATTGGGCTAGGCAGCATAGCTTGACAGCACTGTGATTAATGAAGCGCATGAGTAGCGCAAAATGTCCCAACAACAGCAACAAATAGTTGAAGTGTAAAATTTGAGAGGTCAACGACTGAAAGATATCCTGTATTGAAATTTAGCTGACAAATGTATTAATTTATATATTCACAACTCACAAATGGTATTTGGTAACAAAAGCGACAACAAAGTCTTGAACTATAAATATTCTGATTTATTTAATGTCCTATTTTACTTTAACATATTTATTTGTTTTCATTCTCTTGCTCTTTAAGGCTCTGAGCAACAAAACTAAATATTAGTTTGTAATGTATGATTTGGTTGATTTTGTGCTTTTATGTTTTACTAAGAAGTTTAATGTCTGGACTGTTGAACTTTATCGTCAATATGAGAAAATACCTGTTAAAACTGAATTCATTTGTTATGTTGACCACAAATATCTTTTGCTGACAGTTTCTTGAAATAATAAGCTTTTCAAATGAATTATAATAAATGCACACATTAATTGAAATTAATATTTAAGTAGTACTTGCAACAAATTGCAAACACACAGTTAAAGATATTATAATACAAACAATTTATTTTGGAATTCAATTTAAATGCAAAAATCAAACTTAGTCATATTTCAAAATTTGTAGCCTTCCAATAAGTTATAGCTGCAATTGTTTACCGTTCTGATAAATATGAAATTTAGTATGTCCTTTCATTCGTTTGTTACAAAAACGCATTAAACACTTTTGACCCATTTTAAAATGGTTACAGGGCATAAGAACTTGGTGAGGTGGGGTGTGGTGCGGGTGAGACAGACAGAACGCAATGACCTGTGCCGTGAGCGGCGGCAAGCTGGTCAGCTGCCTGCCCCGTTCCACCTGCTAACTGCTACCCCCTGCTGCAAGTTTTCGACAAGTTTGTAACAAAATTTACTAATTTAATTTTTGCAATTTTGTTGAGTTTTTAGCGCTACCAGACAAAGTTGTTGTTGATGTTGTTGCTGCTGAAGCTTTTGCTGTGTGTCCTTTAAGGACGAGTTTTGCATGCATGCAAAGTAGGAGAAGATGAAGGCAACCCAGTTGGGACGTGCCGCACGTTGCAAACGTTGCATGGCTGTAAAGTACCTGCTGCAAGTAGCATCCCAGCGTCTTGCCTTTCAACTCCTTGTTGCTGGCTGTCCTTGTGTAGCCGAAAACTAATGTGGCATTATTAAGTTTTGAACTTTGTCAGCAGCATCGCGCATCCGCCAAACAGCAGCAGCCGCATCGCATCCTACGCTTCATTGCATGTTGTTTGTTGTGTTTACTGCTAGTACTGTGTGTGTGTGTGTGTGTGTGTGTGCACACCTTGTTAGATCATTAAGAGTCCATTAGTCATTAGCTACGTGTTGTCAGTGTCACACGCTTCCTGCTGCTGCTTCTTGCTGCTGTTGTCAACGCTGTCGCCTCGTCTTAGTTTCAAGCTACCCATTGAGTGGCCTCTCTCTCCCTCTCTCTATCTCACTTAACCTTTTCCCCCCTACCCTCGTTCTCCCATTCGTGGCATCGCGCATTGGAATATCTGAAATTCCTTTTGATTTTAATAGGAATTTTGGTGGGTGCACAGCAATGAATTTTAGTTCTAATATGTTTTAAATAACTTGGTCTTTATAAACTTGGTGAATAGTTAAGCATAGGGATATCGAGCTTAAATCGTTTAATATGTTTAGCTCTTGATGGTGACTTTTCCAAACATTCTTCCTAATAATTTGTACAAAGAGACGAAATAAGGTTCAAGGCTTATTATTTTTATGACACTTTGAAATATTCAGCGTCAGTTATGGATCTTAAGCATATTTTTTGTCTTTGAAAGAAATATTTATATAAAGTAGAATTATTTGTAGTCGACATATTTTTTTGTCATTTAAGTAAATACTCAAGCATTTAATAAATAATGCTGTCAATTGAGAAAATAATTTTGTTGTCAAAAACAAAGATTTTTGAAGAAAACTATTAACATGGAATTTTAAGCGCATGTCAAAATCTTTCTTAGGAAACTTTGCGTTTGCATCTTTTAAGCTTAAATAGGCAAGGCTATTTCATTCAGGTGAAATACTTTCACCTAATTTCCACAGATTGGCTGGCAGTTGGTTTAGATTTTAACGTCTGCCACTTTAAACTTTTGAAACTTTATCTCGCTGTGACCTCGCATGTAAACCCAAAAATGTTTAATTAAACGTTGCCCGCCCCTGTAAAAGTGGGTGTGGGTGCGGTT
Organism: Scaptomyza montana; assembly: GCA_018904305.1. Taxonomy (NCBI): domain Eukaryota; kingdom Metazoa; phylum Arthropoda; class Insecta; order Diptera; family Drosophilidae; genus Scaptomyza; species Scaptomyza montana. The sequence continues at coordinate 5,025,697 of JAEIGR010000001.1, forward strand.
CGTCTTGAGAGGGGCAGTCGGGCGTAAAAAATGTCGCTGTAGACCGCAAGGCATAAAACGAGTACGAAAAGAGAACAAGTCAAAAAGTCAGCGATGCGTTTTATGCGTTTACCTTAGGCCCATAATTTGTTCGACATAATCAGGGCAGATATGTACGAGTATATATTTTTGTAAATAGGCAACTCTAGGCGACTTTCTTTACGAGTATTTGAGAGCCGTTTCAGCGACTTTTGCTTATTGAAGCGGCAAAATGAACGTTAAAAACGTTCCCCAAGGTTTGTCTTCGTGTGTGTTTATAGTTCATAGGCAACATTTATAGTCCATTAAAGTTATCCAAAATGAAAAGCTCAGTTATAATAAAAATTCTATTTATTTGAATCTCTTTGGTGTCAAGAAATAATTTTCTAATATTTGTTAAACAATTTCTATATTATTTTCCAATTTTGTATCAGCAAAAAGGAATTTCGATTAACCACAGTTTTGTGCATTTTGCATTTATAATTCGTATAAACAGCGACAAATCAAATCTATTTTTAACATAATTTATTTCAAACAAACAACAAAATTATCACAAATTTTTTTGGCATGTTTAATGAGCACTAGACAAATTGGGGGCACTTGTTTGTATTCAATTTAAATTAATTTATGCCATAAAATTACATTAATGGCAAACAATTTTATAATTTATGCATAAATGACTTAACTTGAATTAGTTGTTATTAAGTTACAAGCATATAAAAATTGAGTAATAATTAAATTTAATTTAATTCGTATAATATATTAGGTAATTTTTAATGCGAAAAATAAGTTATTTTCTATTGGAAAATTAAGAATACATTTAAAGACATGTTTGGATATTACTTCAACAAAAATAATCTCACTCAAGCGGTCCGAAAGCTGGCAACACAAAATGCGGCTCAAGCATGTTGCAGCAACATGCGCATGACACTTGCGCTCAAACCGGTATTTGAGCAGAAGCATTGGCAAAGCGGCATTAAAAACATAAACACAACATGTTGCTTGGTCCGCGAAACACAACATGTTTGAGCACATTGTCATAGGTCGCTCGTTCCTGACACCCACACGATTCCAATTCCATGCGTTGCGCTACGAGTCGCTGCTTGAGAGAGCGAACAGTTAACAATCGGCAAGTTGAGACTTTACGTTCCACTAACGTCAACACTGAACTTCAGTTCACTTTGGGATTTCGTGCGGGATTGTTCGGCATCACGGCGAACGCGGCTCTGTCTCTCGCGTTACCAGTAAACACACTAACTACCAAGTGAAAACAGGAAAAATCACATAAAAATATATAATAAAAAATAAAAAAAATACCCCAACGCGTAACCTTAAACTCGGGCCAGCTACACCCACCGAAAGTCGCGAAAAGGTATAAATACATAATAGTTGATGTTACAAATTTATATTTGAATAATTAAAACAAAGATAAAACAAAAACCAAACAAACAAAAAAGTCACGTGCTCCGGAAACTATGCAACGCCGAGTTATTTACTAGCTGCAACTTGTGGTTAGTACAACATGCTATTCCAACTATATATCTATACATATATATATATATATATATGAATGTATTTGTTTGTGTTTTGTGTGTTTGTGTTTTGATTCCCATGACAAGTGTATTAGTTTCAGTGTTGTCGTGCAACAAATACTTTGACACACTTTTACTTCCAGTTTCGTGCTAAACCCTTAACTTTCGCCCAAAAAGTGTCCTCGACAAAAAAACAGAAAATGGAGGAAAATGGCATAACAAAAAAAAGTTGAAAAAAGTTACAAACGTTGCAACAACACAACAATACTAACAATAATAAAGCGTAAAAATCATGCCAACATTTTTGGGTTCATCAATAAAAATAACGACCAAAATTTCTTTACGAGCCAAGAATCACTTGGGCCTTTCATCTTAGAGGCCAAGGCTAAAAAATATAATAAAAATCTCTATATTGAGTAGGATATATATGTTAAATGCGACAACGGATTAAATGCTTGGTTGCGTATTTTTTGTGTGCACTGTGACAAATATTTATGGACAATTATTCAAATTGATTATTTTAATCTAGTTTGTTGCCAATTTCTAGCTGTCTTTCTGCCTTTTCTTCTCTTTTTGTATGTTTTATGAGTCAGCTGTCATTTAAAGTCTTGACATTCCTTGAATTATCCTTTTTGGAACTCGTTACACAATAAAATTTAATTAAGCTAGACTTGCGATTGTTTATTAATTTATGTTAATGATATTTTGACATTGGCCGCTTCCCAAACAAAACAAAACAAAACAACTGCAATTAACTCGAATCGCAACCGCTCCTTTAAATTTGTGATACATTTTCCGCTAATTGTCTGCCCCCACCAACCCTCTGCCGCTACGACATTTCTCAACTCAAGGAATGAAATTTAATTTCCATTGACGGCGCCAGCTGTGTTTTGTGTGTGGAACATTTAATTTTGTTTTGATATGCAAATGGTATTAAATTTCATTAAACACTTCAAAATGAAATTGCCAAAAACAGGAAAAGTTTTGTACTTTCTTATTTGTTTTCCACCAGTTAGACTGAGTTGAAGTCATTTACTTTTAAATGCCTGCCATTTTTATTAATGGTTATTGCCGTGGGTGTAAACGGTGCCAAAGCTAAAGCCAACAAATATATTCATACCTTCCCTGATCGAAAATTATTTTTTAGAGTGTGTTTTTGCTTATTTTGCTTTATGTTACAAATACAATTTAGTGTGCATAAAAGTTTGCCTCAAGCCTTAGCTAAATGAACTGAAAGGATATTAAATGCAGTCATCTTTGAGTAAAGTATTCACTTGATAAAGTGAACACTTGAAGTTTTACAATTATTTACTGTATATTATCTATGCGATAAAGCACTCTAAGCTCAGAGTTCAAGAAGCAGAAGTTCTTTAAATTTGTTTCATTCATAGGTTTATTTATTTATTGTGATGGGTTTTTGGATTCAGATAAATATATCTATCATAATATAATGAACACCTCTTCCTAATATACAGCTTGATATGATGAGCACATAAAAAATTCACAATATTAAATACTGAAGCTAGAAATCAAATACCAAGAGCAGAAAGCAAAAAAGTAATTAAGAAAAATATAAAAAATTAAATCTTTTCTTTTCGTTTTGCATAAAATATTGTAAACAAAACGATTACTGTAAAAAGTCCTTGCAAAAATGGGTTCACCATATCCAGTCAGGACTGTTAAATAAATCTTAAAAAGTGAAAATATCTAGCTTCACATATTTAAGGATATCGAGCATCCACTTTTCATTCATTTGACCCTTTCTCCTTTTCCTCTCTCTCTCTCTCTCTGTCTCTCGGTTTGTGACATTTTCTACAAATTTGAGCACATTTCACATAATTCCATCTATTTGCCTACTCACACACACACACATTGACGCCAGCTTGTCTGTTTGCATAAACATTTATATCAATTTCTTTATTCCTTTTGGAATTGCATACACATACATACATATATTCCCCCCCCCCTCACCACACTCAAACTTCAACTTAAAATCTCCTTCGTTAGCTATTTTGGATTTTGGCTTTGCCATGAAAATTTATGTATGCGTTTTATGGCTACGTGGCTCGTAAATAAGAAAAATGTTGCATGCCCCGTTAGAAAATCGCTCTTATCTCTGCCACATATGTATGTACCATATATGATGATGGGGCAAGGGTATGGCGGCGTTGGGGTTAAGGATAAGCGTTAAAAGTGGCAAGGCACTGTAAGGTAAGGTATTTCCTGCTTGTTAGTCCTTCATCGCATCTGTTTTGCATTCGTTTGCATCGTTATCATTATACAGTTTATAAAGCTGTCGCTGCTATTGCTGCTATTGCTGCTTCCCTTGCAAAACAGTTTTTTTATTTGGCAATTTAATCACCTTGCTGCAAGCTGTTCAAGTTTATCAAATAGGACTTTTTTTTTGCGAGAAATTCCTTTTCAGTGAACAAACTTAACTCTTAATCGCATAAAGCGCAAAACTAGTCAACAACCTTAATTAATTTTTGTAGATTACAGACAACATTTTTCGATACAATTCAAGAGCAGGGAGAGATTTCAGATAGAAATTGGTCTGAGATTTTTGTTGTTTTCTTTACCTTTGAAACATTTTGTCTTTTTTTCAAGAGTCTTACTAAATTAAATTAAATTTTTTATTAGTCGTTTGAAATATTTTCTTTGCTAGCTAAATTGGAATGTTATTTTGAAAGGTTAAAAAATGTTGTTGATTATTTGTACATGAAGATTGAAATCGAGTTAAGCTCAAAACTAAAATAGTATTTTACGCATCTAAAAATATCTGCAGCAAACTGGAATTCGGATTTCAATAACTGAAATCGAAAATGCAGCTTAAACATTCTTTTTATACCCTTAAAAATAAAATGGGTAAATAAGGGTATAATGGTTTTGTGCAAAAGTATGTAACAGGCAGAAGGAAGCATCTTCGACCCAATGTCCGTCTGTCCGTCTGTATGAACGCGTGGATCTCAGAGACTACAAGAGCTAGAGACTTCAGATTTTGGATATAAGTTCTCCTATACCATGAACAGAACAAGTTGCTTCAAATTATCGATAACTATTCTGGTTCCCGATATACACATGCAATCGATAACAAAAAAATATTGAATTTGGAAAATGTAAAAATGAGGGTTGAAATAATGGGTAACGATAGAACTTTTCTGAAATTTCGCCAAATCGGTTAAGAAACACCGGAGATATCGAATTTAATCATTGAAGTTAAGTCGTATACCAAAGTCTTATAAATTTTTTTATTTATTGCAACTGGGTTCGGGTTCTTCTTGGCTCTCGACTGAGCCTTTTACTGGTTTTATTACTGGTATGTCAAGTATAATTTTAAAATAAGTGAAATCTATTTTAGGCTTAAAACAATGCAAGAAGAATTCGAAATTGCAAATAAAAATTTTGTAATATACCGATTATGGGTTCAACAAGGACTCGCTTGTGTCTGTTGGATTTTAAGGCACAATCACATCATTAGGCAGATGTTGTTGTGCAGATGGCCGAAAAGGCGCAAAAGTTGTTAAAAGCGAGTCAAACGAGAGAAGGCGAGAATGAGTTGAAATATTCATAATTGAATTAAAAATTCTTGTGAAAACCATACAACACACACACGCACACACACAAGTTTGTTGTTGTCCAAAAATGTTCAATTGAAGTTTTGATTTGGTTTTTTGTGTTGTTCTTGATGAATGTTGTAGCACTTTTGTTGCTGTCTTCGGGTAGACAGGGGAAAACAATGCACAAAAATCGTTGTGCAGAGAAGCGTGCGAAAAGCGAATGGAGATCGCCAAAATTGGTTTGCCATTGCGGCTCAACTCGAAAGCAAAACAAAAGCCCAAAAAAAATAAAAAAAATCGTGAAAAACGCAGTTCGTTAAACTCGGCCGTTTATGAATTTAAACAACAAATACAACAACACACACACACACACATATTTGTTGTTGCCTGCTGTGTTGTTCTTTCTGTTGTTGTTGTTTTTTACTTTTGTTGTGCAGGCAACCAAGCAGAACGTTGGCAGAGCAGCATTGCGTTGCGTTTTTTGGTGCCTGTATTTGCAGGTTTATAAAACAGAATTTGTGTTTGTTAAACTACAGACAAACACACATTCGCCGCCCCTCCCTGACGATGAGGCAACAGCCAACAACAAATAACAACAGGCAATAGCAATAGCAACAGCAAATTTGTTGCAATAACAACACCCCAGCTCGAAAAATAACAATGCCTACAGGTAATTCAAATGAGAGAGAGAGAGAGAGAACTTAGAGAGAGGGAGAAAGAGGGTAGGGGAAAGCGTAGAGAGAAACCCACCCTCGACAGAAATTTCCATACTTGTGAAAATGTAAAATAATTTGAATATTAAACTAGAATTAGCCAAGTGAGGCATAGCGCACCAAAATGCAGCAGTTGCATAGTTGCAGTTGCATGCACAGTAAGAAATAAGAAAGAGTCAAAAATATTTCACAACATTGAATTTTTTTAAATATAATAGTCGCGAATTCTGAAATTTTTATGCAAAAGCCTTGAATCTTTAAAGCCATGCAAATATCAAATACAATTGCTAAAGTTTCCTAACAAAGATGCCAATTTGCATAGCAAGAAGAGTATATAGTTGTGTATTATTGTTATAAGTCCAATTTTGTAACGGTGTAACAAATATGTTCTCCCCCCTTCCCACAAAATACAAGTGGTTGGCTTGTCAAAGCCGGAAACGGAAATGCACAAGGGACACACCCTCGCTGCGTTTGATATGCACAAAGCGGGTGAGTGGGGGAAAGGTACGTATGTGTGTGTTCTCAATTAACTAGAATAATTCATACACTTGTGTGTGTGTGTGTGTGTCTGTGTGTGCTACAATGTGGGCAGTTGCACTCAAGTCCTTGAAACACTTGGCTCCCACTAATATTCACAGCCAATTACCTGCCTGACATGTGTTTGTAGTGTTTGTTTGTGTGTATGTGTGTGTTTGTGTGTATAGAATTCACTTTCCGCGAAATCAATTCAATCAATTGGCATAGTTTACTTTCCATTGCACGCGTATCAAAACATTTTCCGCGAATTTGCCGCCTTCAACATTCAAAATGCAACACATTCACAATTAAGTCAGCAGGTGACTTTTCTTTGGCTTCGTTTTGCTAGTTTTCTTTTTCGTGGAAAAACAATGCAATTTAATATCATTGAGATACTTTGGCCCACTACTCAAATGTCAATCAATAACTTCATTTGCCTCCATTGAAAACTAAACATAAATAAAACATTTTGCACATTAAAAGTCAATATATATTGGTTCAAAAATTCATTTGCGCTTTCGGTCTGGCAGATCCACTTCGCCGAATCGGCTTGTGATGCGCTGATGCTGAAATCGAATAGTTAAACAATTGTCATTTCAAATACTGGTAGACAGAGAGGTTAGAAAAGGGGAAATGCTTTTAGCATTGATTTTGTCATGAGAACAATTTAAATACCAAAATTAAAATAACCTAAAATCATTTTCATTGAGTTTATAGAGTGAAGGAATGATGTTAACTCAACCTGTAAGAATTTCGGCATTTGTTCAGACTTAAGCTTGATATTATTTTTGTTTAATTTGCAAATATGGCCGATGGCAAAATGGTATATAAGCAATTTTTAATTATTTTATAATGTATGTATTGCAACGCAAAAATCAGTAAATAAAGAAAATATTTTACATATTTTGTCAAAAATAATTTTATGTAAACTTTGATGCATTGAAATAAATTATAATATTTAAAGTCGAATAAGTTGAGTAGACTTTAGGACTAAGTTATAGAAGTCTATGTAAGCAAACTCGTACTAATATAATTTATCTTACTTATAGATGAAAACATTTATGTTGAAAATAACATAGCCATTAGCATGGGCATGTCGTATATCCCTCTTTAGAAATTTCCATGCCTATAGGGCATAATTTACTGTTGCTCTTGGCAATCAGACTGTAATTTTTCCATTACGACTGATTTGTACACATTAGTACGTACCAATGTACAAATATCTACAGCTGGTTTCTGTACATGTATTCAAAACAATTCAGCTCCACATATCATTTTTCCTGGCACTTTGGTAATTTGGTCGAATGAACTCTACTGCCATTCAGCTCCTCCGCCGCACCCAGCTTTGAGTGTGTTTGGTATCCCATTTGGTTGCATTTAGATAAGCGCATAATTTTAACGAGTGGCAACATTAGCTGCCGTTGTACAGTTGCAGTTTGCTGCAATTAGGCGATATTAACCCGGGGCGCTGCACTTGAAATGCACTAATTGAATTCGAGTAGCGTTAATCACTCAACGTTTGCCGGAGAACGGGGTTGGGTGGTTGCAGTGCCAGTGAACCAGCAGCCAGCTTAAAAGCCAAATCCACTTAGGATTAAGTCGTTAAGTTTTTTTCTTTAATTTTAATAAGCTTTCAAAAACGAATCAAATGTCTGATGAATTTCTACTCAGAAATTCATTAGTTGGTTGCCCATATCAAATGCCAAAATGTTAAAAAGCCAAATAATTTACTTAAAATGCCAAACAACTACAGCAACAAAAAACAACAAAAGAAAAGCCAAGCTTAAGAATGCGAGTGTGTATTGTGCGTTTATGCCCCAAAACGTTGCCCACCACAACGAATACACTAATTTGCACTAATTGATTTCTTTTCGTTGCCCCCAGCTCACTTTTGACCAGGCTCATTTGACGGCTTTAATTGAGCGTCTGTCCCACTGTCCGCCCATCAAATGTGTCTTTCATTTGACATGCGTTGACAGTTTGTCGGCCTTAAAAGGGAGCGGAGAGTATAGTTTTTTTCTCATTCTCTCATTCTTTTGTTATTTTTGGGTGTCGGTGTGGCAGCCAAATCGAAAACTAAACAGCCATCAGCCCAAAGGCTGAGTTGTAGTTGGAGTCGGAATTCGAATCGGAATCGCAGTCAAAGTCTCATTAGCTGATGGCTCAGATACCGAACGCTTGGCTGGCCTGCCTTTACTGCCACGCCCCATCACTCTGATTGGGTTTTAATGCGATTTGCTGTTTGTTGTTGTTGTTGTTTCTGTTGTTGCCACCACGAGCCGCAGCTGAAGGTTACCAGCCGTCTGCGTTCGCAATCCGCAGCTTTTTCGTTTTGAAGGCATCGAGAAAACTAAAAAAAAAACAACAAAAAAACAAGTGGAAACGTTGCAGTCGGACGCAACCGACTGCGGCATACTCGATACCAGTATTAAAACCGGTAAAAGAGGCCTGATTGCAAAGGGTACGGATGCGGCGGGGTGTACGCTGCCTTAAAGATTCTCCGATGCAGATGGGGATGCCACCAGCTATATTCCTTCCGAATTTGGTGACTCTAGCTCAAAGTTTGTAAAATGTAGAGAAAGGGGGCTGGGGGCGGTATGGGTGGGCGAGGCATCCAAATTTTGATGCAGATCTATGTGGAATGTCAATTGCTATCTACATACCAAATTTGGTGAATCTAGCTCAAAGTTTGTAAAAATTGGGGAAAGGGGGCTGGGGGCGGTATGGGTGGGCGTGGCATCCAAATTTGTGATGCAGATCTTTGTGGAATGTCAATTGCTATCTACATACCAAATTTGGTGAATCTAGCTCGAAGTTTGTAAAAAGTGGGGCAAGGGGGCTGGGGGCGGTATGGGTGGGCGTGGCATCCAAATTTGTGATGCAGATCTTTGTAGAATGTCAATTGCTGTCTTCATACCAAATTTGGTGACTCTAGCTCGAAAATTGTAAAAAGTGGGGAAAGGGGGGCGAAATGGGGGCGTGGCTCCAAAACTTTGATGCAGTTTTTGGTGGTCGTTAACAGCTATCTTCCCACCAAATTTGGAGTCTCTAGCTCCACAACTCTGGAAGATACACGCATTCCCGTTTTTGACGAAGCGTTGGGGCGGATGGGGGCGGCTAGGGCAGTATTGGTGGGCGTGGCATCCAAACTTTTGATGCAGTTTTTAGAGGGTCATCATCACCTATCTTGGCACCAAATTTGGTGGCTATAGCTCAAAAACTGTGGGAGATATAGCCATTTCTGATTTCAAAATGCGGGGGCTGGGGGCGTAATGGGTGGGCGTGGCTCCAAAACTTTGATGCAGTTTTTGGGGGTCGTTAGCAGCTATCTTCCTCCAAATTTGGAGGCTCTAGCTCCACAACTCTGGAAGATACACGCATTCCCGTTTTTGACGAAGCGTTGGGGTGGATGGGGGCGGCTAGGGCGTATCGGTGGGCGTGGCATCCAAACTTTTGGTGCAGTTTTTAGAGGGTCATCATCACCTATCTTGGCACCAAATTTGGTGGCTATAGCTCAAAACTGTGGGAGATATAGTCTTTTTGACTTTAAAATGCGGGGGGCTGGGGGCGGAATGGGGGGCGTGGCTCCAAAATTATTGATGCAGTTTTTTGGGGGTTGCTAATAGCTATCTTCTTACCAAATTTGGTACTTCTAGCTGTAAGGATGTGCGAAATATGTGGATTTATCGGTTTTGGGTTATCGAATTTATCGATTTGCCAGCCCCCAGTTATCGTAGAACCCCATCTTGACACTTTAATTTACTATCCCATAGATAAAGAGAATTGGAAAGTTTCAAGTCTCTAGCTTGAAGGGTGTGGAAAAAAATTGGACACATACAGACGGACAGACGGACAGACGGACGGACACCATGACGGACATTGCACAAACTCAATATACTCTTTACCTTCGGTATCGAGTATAATAAAAATAAAAACGGTGTCGTCTTCACCCATTAACCATAAAACGATCACCGCAATGACAAACACTTTCTCCCTTTGAGACGCTTCGCTCATTTGCTTGTTGCTGGTTGCAATTAGCCATTACGCACCAACAAAACAAAATCCATTTGTTGGCCAGCTTAAATAATGATAGAAATTATATTCCTACTTACTTTCATACATTCAATTATGTACGTATGTATTTTTAGTATCCATGTATCTATAAATATATAGATAATTTAACTGGAATGTCCAAGGGGACAATACAAAAAACATACTCTTTCAATGTCATTAAGCAAAAATAACTCTTTATGTTTTTTTTTTGTTTATTGAAACACAATTAAATAAATCAACATAGCATAATTCTATTAAATAAACATGGGAGTTTTTCACATAAAAATGTTGAGGAATTTATTAACATAAATGTTTTTTTTGGTGCAAAAAAATATTTAAATAAAATTCAAAACATGAACATTTTATTATTGCCATAGAAAAACTAAATTCACGTTATCAAAATTCATAAAAAAATCGTATTGTTTTTTTTTTTTAAATGAACTTAAACTTTCGCATATTTTTTAATATATAATTTCAGCAAAATATTTATTGCACACATACATAAATAGATGTCTGCACAGAGACTATAAAAGCCAAACTTTATGTTGTATGACCACAAACCCAATTAAATATGACAAAATGCACAAAGAGCTAACTCAAATAGCAATTTGCATGCTTATTAAAAGCGGAAAATACAATTTTATAAGCCAAAACTAAAGTAATAAACAATGGTAAAGCAGAATACTTGTATAAAAAAAATAATTTTAAATTCTTTAAACTACATAAAAAGTGGATTAAAAATTCCTTGCGCCTTTAGCATTTTTTTTTTTTTTAATAAAGTTTACATATAATAATATTAATCATATGCTCAAAAATATTATCAAATAATATTTCAAAGGCTGCAAGCTTCGTGCAGCAAATCAATGTTGGCGAAATAATTGAATTTTGATTGACAATTTTCATAAGTATTCGATATCATCCAAGTCAGTCACGTGCGTAACCCTTAAAATGCACACATACTACACTAATGGATGTGCAATATAGTATATAATTTAGTATAGTTATGCTAAACGGCATCATTGTGATTGTGAGGGGGGTTTGGGGTGCAGATTTAAATGGTGTCAATGGTGCCTTGAAACATGCAAACTCCATCATTTGCAGATGCTGATCTGCGGGAGGCAGACATATAGAGACGGTTTTACCGATGCGCTTCGCTGACTCGTGCAGCTGTACAGGTGTCCAAATACACACACACACACACACACACACAAACACACACACTTGCAGACTTACTCGCATGGGCAATTTAGTGGCTTACGCCCACCTGCAACGTTTGAGTTTGAGTTGGCGTTGGATGTTTTGGCCCGGCACGACTTTCAGGGCCCTTTTCCTCTGCATCTCGCATTCGCTGTAAATTGGCCTGGCCGTGTAAATTATAAGTGCAACAACAGCAACAACAGCAGCAGCAGCAGCAAAGAAGCGGATCAAAAACAATAATTGCAATGCCAGCAGAAATGAGCACAGAAAGCAAAAAAAAATAGGTAAAAATAAAAATAAACAACTAAGTTTTGAGCATCGCGTCGGCATTTCAACGCTCCAGTTCCAGTTCACAGACATTGACACAGTTTTTAGTACGTGGTATCTGGAAGTCGGCAATAATTTGTCGTCTGCTCAAAACTCAACTCAAGAGTTCTTCTTGTTGCATGTATGTATGTTTGTGTGGGAGTCAGCAAACTTCACGAAGTCAGCTTCTTCTTTGCCTTCAATCTAATTAGTAATATTTGTGCAGCTTTTCTTGTTACTGTTGCTCGTGCAGCGTGCAACGTGCAGCTTGTAATGAGCCAAAACATACAGCATCGTGCAGCTCATCGAAAAATGAAAATTGTTTGTTGAATGCCTTTTTGCATTTATTTTATTTCCTTTGCTGCTCATAAATCGCCCATTTGTCGTTACTAGTTTTTGATGCTGTCCGTTATTTAACATTATTATTATTATTATGGCTATAAGTTTTCCCTTTGCAACCCCTTTGCCGCACAGCACGCACTTGACTCCTAAGCCGCTTACGTTTTGCCTTTCGACTCGTATATCGTTTTACGAAACTTTTACAATTGGCCTGACTGTGGCATCCACAGCAAACTATGTATTTATGTACATGCGTGTATGAACACTGGACTTGACACACAATAGTAGTGTATACACAGTACGAAATTGTTGGTTCTCTTGTTTGCATCTATACCTGACAATCAATATTTAAATTGTAAAAACGAAAAAGATATTGACTGAAAGAAATATAATTTTTCGGTCTAGTGCACTAAAATGTTATTTGTTAACTAAAAAGTTGTACACTCTTGAAAACTTTTGATATCGATTTGATATGTTGAAATTGTTGTTGCATAAAATTGGCTATCGAACTCCGGGGTCTTTTGTTTGCTTAGGATATTTCATTTTACTTTGCTGCTAAGCTTCTTTTGCGATAAGCCGGAAGCAAAATAAACCTACTCTTGTGACACATTTTTGATGTTTTTCTTGGTGAATTAAGAGTGAGGAACGGATCAATTGGGATTCGAAGCCTAAGACAAAAGTTAATGAAGCAACAAAAGAAAAATATTTGGATTACAAATGTACTCCAAAACGACAAAACTTTTTAAATTAATTAATTTTTTAAATATTGTATATGATATTTTTTGCTGAATATTCGTAAGGAACAAGAGAAGGAACATTTTATTTTGTTATTTCGAATTTTTGTTTTTCATTTTGTTTTTTAATGGGAATAAAATATTTACAGTGTTTGCACTCGGTCATTATATCTGTCTCTCTCTCTTTTTCTGTCTTTTTATTTTGTTTTTTTTTCTTTGCATTTAAGGTGCTAACGAGATTCGATATTCGATGAATGCCACGCAAATGGCACAGCACGAAGGTGTTGTTGTTGTTGTTAGTGTAATTGTTGCTGTTGTTGTTCGTCGTTGCTGCTGAAAGCCGCTTAAGTAAACATTTGCCTTTACATATATGTATGGGTTAATGTCGTGTGGTTCACATGCTGCTCATTTGTCATTTTTATGCGGAGAGATTCTGTTTCCTCAGCCAATATTCAAGTGCCAAACTGCAGGCTTTGTTATTCCGGTAGGGATCACAAATCTGTGCCAATTATGTTAATTCGATTTCGTATTTGTCTTTTTTGGGCGACTTTGTCCATGTTATGGGCAAATCAAATTTGTTGCGGCAATTGCATTAAGTAGCTAGCAAAAAAAATAAAACAACACCAAATTCGAATATAACGGCACGAATATTGCCGCAAAGGAGCACAATAAAATACCTCCACGCCATTGGTAAAAAACAAAAGAAAAAAAAAACAAGCAAAAATTGTTATGACTAAGCAAATGAAAATAAATGAGCCCACAAATGCGCTGGTGGGAGAAATCACAGACACAGAACATAGGACACTGTGTCCTGAAGACAGTACTTTTGGTGGTGCTGCTTCGTCTTTTATTTGTTTGTATATATTTATTTTTGAAGATAAGCGTGCGGCGACACAAAGCGTTGCAAAATTGTATACAAATGGTCAACTTAACTAAAACAATGGCAGCCCCCGAAGCAGAGTAAAATGCTGCAGAAAGGGCAACACTAAAATGAGCAGAGACCATAAAAGAAAAGCAGCAGCAACAGCAGCAGCAGCAGCAACAACAATAACAGATAGAACTAAAACAAAAGCCGAAAAAGAGCGCAAGAGCTGAGGCGCCACCAGCTTGTGACAGGGGAGGTGGGGGTTGAGGGGCAGCACGCATTGGACCTTGGCCTAAAGGCCCCTTAAGGGCATTGGGAGAAAACAGAGAGAAGGGCAAACGACGATGTCACCAAATGAAAGCGAACGAGCTGCAAATGTAAAATTAATAAGAAATCAATTCGGAAAAAATATCAGCGACGAGCCAAATGTATCGAAAAGAAGAAGCGAAGTAAAACTCATAAATAACAAATGGAAATACTATGATAAAGAGTGGGATATCAGGAGATAGATACCCTATATTGAAAGCGGAAAACATCAATGAAATTATTGCAAAGAATAAATATTGAGTTTAAAAATGATTTCTTCTTGATACCAGTGGCTATATAATTTAATCAGAATATCTTTTGATTGGCGACGAAAAAATGAAGATGAAAGTTTTCTAACAGCATTAACTTTAATTTTCTATTAAAAATAGGATTGCAACCTGTAATATATTTATAAGATTGCATATCAATGATTCGTAACTAATATTTCACTTTTGTTGCATGCATATTTGTTGCATATTTCTGATATTTTCCAATTTTATGTGTGTGTGTGTGTGTCCAGGGTACAACAGAAATTGAATGTAACGAATTTTCCATTTTTTGTATTGTGCTGTTTTGTGCCTTTTTGTCATTTCGCGGTTATCAATTCAGGCGGACCAAGGCGCACAGCTGGCCAACGCATGGTTTTGCCATTAGGCAATAAATAAAATTTGACCCGCTTCTACACTACCCCTCACTACCAACACTCTACTCTCACTGTTTTCGTAAAACCAGTCTAGTCGAATGTGTTTTACTGGTTGCCACATGCGCTCGAAAGCTCGAAGCGCTCCCACGCTCCAATGCACAGCACAAAGACGAAGACGCCGAGAGAGACGAAGACGAAGACGTTTGCTGGCGCATCAATTTGCGATTATGAAAGGCTGCCTGGCCGGCAGCGGCAACAATCGCAGCAACAAGACTCTATGCTGCAGCAGCAACAATTTTCAATCTGCCCGCTAGCCGCTTTAGTAGTTAAAGTCACTGGAGCCGCATCTAACAATGGGCCAGCTCTTTATTCAATTCAATTTTATGTGCAAAGCCAGCTAAGAAATCTGTGCATTAAATGCGCTGCCGCTGTCGCATCGTTAGCATCCACTGACCCAGCGGCCACTTTGTTGCCACTGCCACAGCTGCCACATAGCAGCAGCAGCAGCAGCAGCAGCGGCAGCAACGCTTTGGTTCTGGCTCTTTGGCCTTCACATTTAGCGATTGGTGTTTGTTATTTTGTGTTTGTTTGTTGTGTTGCGACTGCGCATTTATGAGATTTGTGTCTTCAATGAATGTTTTGTATTGTTGGTTGCCGTTATTGCATTTGATGTTGCTTTTCATGTCTATGCCCTTGCAATAGGGCACTATAATTTTCTCACTAAACGTGTCGCACATTGATAGAGACAAACTAGAGTTGAAATCAAATTTATTTCAAAGGTCACTCTTCAAGAGACAAAGATGCGTCATTTGGGTGCAGCACCAAGCCTAATTCACACAGATATTTTTTCAAAGCTGTTTGAACATTCTGATGCCTCTATTTATTGTGTGTTGAGCAGTTGCAGGTAGCAGAATTGTTGTTATTATTCAGATACTTATTTTTGCCAGTCATGACAAACGAGCCATAGCGTCTCGCTTGGCTTATAAACCAGTTTAAACAGATCAGAATTGGTCAATGTCTCTGTTTTCTTTTCTATTTACCTGACCATTAAGACAATTATATAAATAAGCTAGTTTCACTTTTTAACATGGTGTGAATTAACATAGGTTAATTATATTAAAAACAATTAATCAATAATACGTAGAGGTTGGGTATACTTTATGTTACGTTTAGATTGATATTAACATTTTTGAAGCATTCATTTTTATATATGTATTTTTCGTTTGAAATTCAATAAAAGAGTTTATTTGAAGCGAACAAAGTTCAAATCTTTCATAATCATCATTTTACTTATTGCTTTTGACATAAGTTCTTAATTCTTAGAACTTACACCCCAAGGGCATCTAATCTTCGTTGTTATGTATCTTCCTTTTATTTATTTGAAAAAAATAGTGTCGCTAGCTTTGATGCTGCTGCAGCTGCCTATAATATGCTGATCTGGTGGTAGTAATTTTGCTGCTTAGTTCATTTCATTTCGTTTCATTTCGTTTTGTTTCAATCCAATTCGTTTCGTTTCGCTGCACTGAAGCGCATCACCGGAAGGTTGTTGTATCAGTATTGTTGTTTTTGTTGTTGGAAGCCGCGTGCTCATTTTTATTTATGCCACAGCACGCAGCCAGCCGATCGCCGGCTCTGGTTGCATATTCGCTTAAGTTGTGATTAAATGCGGATTCGTGCCACAGAGCAGGCCTCTCTTCGCTTCGCTTCGCTTCTCTTCTCTCTCAGCTTCTTCTTTTTCAGCTTCGTGTCGTCTCTGATTCATTTTTATGGACATTTCGTGCTTTATTGACTAAATGCCAAGAGTCAAGAGCCACTTTCAACATTTAGAATTTAGTTTGGGAATTGAAAAAGAATTTTTCGTTGTTGTTAATTTAACGCTAAATGAAGTGCGAAATTATATTCTTTCTCCCTCTCGCTCTGACTCTCTTCCTATACCGCATTCGCATTTGTTTGTTTGTATTAACAGAGAATACATTCGAAAGACCCCAACTTGAGGGCTTTGACTCATTTCCTGCCCTGTCATAAGGAAAACAAAGACTTGACGGTGTACTGTAAGTTGAGATACAGAATGGAGCTGAGTTGCAGATTGGACCATGGACAGTGTAGATGCTGTCTGTTGATGGTTTTTAGCTGGCGTTGTGGTTTATTAGTTTTGTTTGTTGCCGGCATGAATGGTTTTAATTGTTCGCCCTCTGGGAAAAACGATGCTTCGACTGACTTTTGGTCTTATGGTCTGTTGCGGGTGGTTTTATGCTATGCCAGCAGTAAAGTGATTCCACAGCAAGAATGTTTAAGTGTTAATTTAAACCATAAATGCTAAAAGATGTGCAGCATAAAACTTTATAAAGTTTTATCGTTGAAAGTTTTTGGATTATATTTGAATGTTAAAATTAAGTTGTTGGTCTGCATTCGGCAACAAGCTAAAATTTGATTATTTATTCATGTTTTGTACAATGTTTGTATGATAATTGTCCTATTAAATAATTTACTTAGAACATTTGGTTTGTTAATATCAAATTCCATTAGCAATGCCTAAACTCAGCCGGACACAAATGATGTAATCTGCGTTCAATAAATGAAAGCAGAGTTTGTTGCTTTTCCATTTTTACGCCTCTTTGCACACACGTGCATCGGAAATGAGTGGCAACAGGCACAAGCAACAATAACAACAACGTTCAGCGGTGCACAACAATGACAATATGAAGCGATAAGCAAACAGAGTTCTGATTATGCGATGCAGTCGCGACATGTTGCATGCCATACAGACAGACACACGGCGCGCTTCGCTAATGCACATTTAATGCATGCAACGAACAGTAATAAAAACAGGTGCAGACTGAGGTTTCGGTTAAGGTTCAGTTTCAGGTAGTCTGTGTAAGTCATCTCGCCTAACATCTGGTAATTTGCGCTGCCTAATAAACCATTTAACATAATGTTTATATTCATGTGCGTAAAGTCTAGAGTCTATAAATAATTAATGACCCAGGGGCAGGCAAAGGCTGAAGTCGCAACAAGCATCAAGAGCACAACGCACTTTGGCTTGCGCCATTATAATTGCCAATTCTCAATTTGACACACACACCTTACCCGCCCCCCTACCTACCCTTTACGCCCACCCAATCGATGCTGCGGGTGGGAACAGAACTGACCTTGCCTTCTTTCTGACTGGTTGTCTGTCTATCTTCCTACCTGGATTGTTTGTCTTTTTCTCTGCCTGCCTGCCTGCCTGCCTACCGCCTGTCCTTCTACCTTCTGTATGTACTTATATTGAGTGGTTGCCGCTGGCTGTTCGTGAAATTGGCTTGTTGGTTTTGTTTTGCTTTTTTTCTGTTCTGTTTTGCTGTGTGTGCGGCCATAATGAGAAAATGATGCCTGCTTCTGCCTGGCTGCCTAGCTGCTTGCTTGCTTGCCTGCTTGTCTGATGGCGCATTGTTGCATTTCAAGGCCAATCAATGCGATTTATCAGCTCGCTTGAATTTCAAACTTTAGCTGCGGGCAAAAGTGCTTTTCAGGCTTTATCTCAATTTATGCATTTATCTTTATTATTATTTTTTATTTAGTTTTTTTGTATACTTTTTGCGTTTAATGAAAGCTTATATAAATGTTTATGCAACAGATTAATTATTTAACAAGACAATTTATTGTGGCGGCAAGTAGTTGAGAAATTCGATACTTACATATATTGCAAACATTTCGTTGGAATTATTTCGGTCATTGAATATTTAATGCAGGAAAATTAAATTATTTGATAAAAATCTTTTCGGTAATGGAAAATTTTCTCTTATTAATTAAATTTCTTAGCTTGCTAGAAACTCTCTCTCAACTCTGCTTGTAATAAATGTATGGAACATACCACATATTCGAAAAATTTAACACAAATCCATCTTAATCATACCTGAAACCATTTTTTCTAATTAACAAAAAAACTTTATCAATTTGCGCAACCGGCAATAGTATAAACAATTTCAACGTAATTTTCTGTGAGTTTCGCTCTCCTTTAAACTTTTCGCTTAAGCCAAATTAAATCGAGGCTTTTCGGCCAAAAAGTTACAGTGCAGTTAACGGAAAATACGATGAACTCAACTAATTTGACTCCACATCAAGTTTTGCATTCAATTTTGCGCCATGAGTCGTCATTGTAGTTGTCGTTTTTCGTAATGGCCGGCTTAATAATAGTTTTCGCCATTGTTTCCCGCTCTCTCTATATAGTTATGCTCTCTTTGCGACTGGCTCTCGTTCTCTATCTATGTCTTCTCTTCATTTTGGTATGTTTATGGTCTGTGGTCATGTAATTCACCTGTTCTCTTTTGCATATAAATTTATGTATTTGTATTTAGATTTTTGCGGTAGAATTGTTGTGTTTGTTCAAAAGTTTATTAGAAAGTGTTGCCTTTTGTTGCTGTTTTTTTTGATACGGGCGCTGCACAGACAATGCCCCAGCATTGTGTGCAGCATGTGTCACGGTCATGGATACTTGCAGCCAAAGCGTCAGAAAGTTTCTATCTAGTTGTTGTTTCTATTTTTTATTCGTATTTCTCTTTGGTTAAAAGTTTGAGTTTTCAGTCCGTGATTTGATTGTCAAACCCAACACTCAAAGTGCTGCTAATGCTAATGAAGCCTGCCGCCGGAGGGCGCTCAGCTAATTGGCATGGCACTAAACACACACACACACACACACACACTAACGACTTGCCAGGTGTTAATTACACCACAAAGTCGAGTGTCCGTGCGGGCTATCGAGTGTCCTTTAAGTAACCCTGCCACTGAGCAGGCGATATTTTCAAGTATCTTATGGTTGGGGGGCTCCTAAAGTGTTTTTGTGTCTATGCAACGAGTGTTTGTTTAAGCCGCCGTTGTTGTCAATGTACCTTAATTAAAGAGGGGCAACACATAGTGGGAGTGTAATTAATATTCAATATATGTGCTTCTGACTGCCAGCTAATTAATTGCCAGACAGCCAGCCCACTTTGAAGCAACATTGTTATAGCTTGAGAGTCACACTCACGCACACATACGCAACGATTTGTGGTGGAGAGTAAACCGCAGCTGCCACAGACTACAAAGCAAACTCAAACTGTAGTCGAAGCTTAAGTCTGCATCTGAAAACTTATCAGCGCAACATTATTATCGGAATTACGCAAATATTTACCAAAATAATTTGTCAACTTAACACGAAAACTTAACCACAGGCCTAGACCAAAAACCACACACATGTTCAATATTCAACCGCCGCCACCTCCCCTTGCAACATTGCCCAAATGTTAGCTCTCAATTTGATTGAGCGTGCATTTTGACTCGCTTAGCTCAGTGTGCGTGTGTGTGTGTATGTGTGTTTGGTCGTTGCGATTTTCAATTGCTGCATGCCACAGCAGCAGCTTAACTCACATCATAACACCTCTTCAGGCCTTCTTCGCCTCAGACCAATAGCAAATATGCCACTGAAGCGCGAATAATTCATTGTTAAATTTCAGCCAAAAACAGCTTTCTGCTTAAGCTCTTGGCCTGGCTAACAACAAAAAAATGTACCTGGCAACTGTGGAGCTTGGCTTTGGCACCTGGCCATTAAATTAAAATTTCTTTACAAGCATTAGACGCTAAGTGAACCTGAAAATAACACTAAACCGGCAGGCATATGCAAAATAAAAATAATTTTCTCGTTAACTTAAACCAGCTTAAAAATGCCCTGTAAAAACTACTCAATTTTTGATTAGTTTAAAATAAAATAATAATTTTTTAAATTCAAAAAAATTTAACCTTTTAATATAAGCACTTTAAAAAATATAATAATAATCTAAAATCGTGTTTTGTTTAGAAAATTAAATAAATTACGGCTTCTCTTCTAAAAATCTAAATTCTTAACGTTTCTTATATTGAACTTATAATTTTATGTTTAGTTTTAGTCCTTGAATTATAAAATTCTGTAATTTTAATCTCTTCAACCAATTTCAATACAAACAGGGTATAGAAAAAACAGAACAGCCATAAAGCGCGTTAATTTTGTTAACAAAGCAGGCGAAAAGAATAAAAGCAGAGCAGTTGACATTGACATTGTGTGGATGGGCTGGGAGCAAAAAGGTGGGGCAGGCACACACACGTACGGCTTGAATGATTCTGACTGCTTGACGCATTGAGCAAGCGATTGAATCTGGAGCTGAATCTGAGTTTGAATTTGGGAACGTGCTTAGCCGATGTGTGTGCTTGGGTGTGTGTAGGCGTGTGTGTGTGTGTGTGCGTGAAGTTGAGCTTGTGTCAAATTATATAGATAGGTTTAGATAGGTTTTTATGGTCCACCCACCTGTGCGTCATTCCAGCAGAATTCTTATCGATTGTGCAACCTTTTTGTTGCGGTATACTTAAAGGCGTACAAATTGGAACCAACAAAGGGTTGCCATCAAGCGCAATGTTTACATAGACGACTTGTTACGGCTGCCGTGCGTGTGCGTTGAGGTGTGCGCGTGTATGTGTGCGTGTTTGTCTTGCCAAAAATTTTACTTTATTTCTGTTAAACTGTAGCACGCGGCCTCTTAATTTCAAGCAACTCTCTCTTTTTCTTATACACATATATTTATATATATATGTATATGTTTTATGCGTGTGTGCTTCTTGCTTATGAATATAGATTTTTCCACTCAGTGCGTTCTTGGCCAGCCTGAAAAAAACGTGAAATGTTTGACATTGGCCCAAAAGCAAATGACACACGCAAAATAAAAAGGAAAAACAAATCACAGGCATATGTAAATTTTCTGTATATGTTTAAGCAATGTTTGTGGGTTGGAAGATTGAAGAGGGCGTGGCACGCAATCTCTCACACACACACACATAAAAAGGTGTTGACACATTTCGTGTGGATAGACATACATGTACATATGTATATATTAATGCTGCTAAGCTGCTTTTTTATGCCCATTTTGCTGCCATGCCGACGGGTAATCTGTCTCATTCTCTAGAGTATATTCAATTTTTAAATATTCAGCCTACATTTATTTTTGTGCTCTCCTGTGAAAATTAACTGCTGCTAATGTTTATATCTTATTCTCTTTTTTCAATTTGCAGGTAAGATTCGTTACAAAAACATATTCACTACAATTACAGCATCTCTTGATGGTTGGAGTCAACGCTAGGTAAGTTTGCCGATTTTGCTGACTAAACTGAAAAATTGACGAACTGACGTACTGACTAAACGTCAAACTGACTGCACAAGTCGTTGACTTTGACAATATTCTGTGCACTCTAACGTAAATTTTCTGCCAGCTCGTCAACCGGTGTTGCGTCTCTTTCCCCTCACACTCACTCATATTTCTTCTCAGCCAAACCTGGCGAATAGAAATATATAAAACAGCAACAACCATATTGCATATGCGTCTGTCTGCGTGTATGATTGTATCTCTCAGTATTTTGTCTAGTTAGTGAAAAGGGAGAGCTGGGGGTTTCGCATAGGCAATTTGTTGAAGTTATGCCAAAGGCAAACGGACAAAAACATTTAGCTAAAAAGTGCGAGCTATCGCAGTTTAACAGTTCGAGATCTTGAAAATAACAGGCAGACTCGGTCTAATAAATAAATGGCGAATAAGATCCTACATTAAAAAAGAGTCGCATTTTTAATCGCCGCCAACAGACCGTCTATAATTATTCGAAATGAAATAATGCTGAAAGATAAAAGTCATTTTTATTAATCATCCTACCCTGTGTACATTTATATAAAGCTTATGGGGTATAAAGAATATAAGAAATTTGGTTTAGCAGGCGTTGATAATAATAACGAAAAATAATAGAAAAGAATGCAAAGTAAAATCAAAATAGAAATTTGGATCAAATAAGGTATTTCACTCATATAGTATTTTGCAAAGAATCGCCTTAAGCGTTATGGTGTCTAACCATTCAATCTATTCCATCCTTTAAGGGAGATGCCAAGTTTAGCACAAACGGCTTTTTTCTAATTCTAATCAATAAAATAAACTTATTATTTAATGGTAATCTAAAGTTCATGTAACCCCTCTCAAGTAAAGATTTTTTTGCTTTTCGAGTTAGTACATAAAAATGTTAATGTCATTAAGACAGCTGTGTGGGAGCCCTTTTACATCTTAAATTAAGAAAGTAAAATCAAGGAAAATAAGGTTTACTTTCATGAACTCTACTTGATAGGAGGGAGAGCCTTAAGAACAAATTAATCAACAAAATAATTAATTGATTTTTTTTTATTATTCTATTAAAGCCGTAGTATTGCTTTCAAAATTAATAAAGAAGCATTAAAACAAGTCAAAATAAGTTCCATTAAGCTTTGGTTTCGTCCTCACAAATAGGCTATTTCCTTGTCAGTAAACACTCTCAATAAAGGCCCAAGAACATTTGATATTGTTATTGGGCTTAACATAAATTTAAGCAACAATTTCAACAGACATTCGTTAACTTTTCTATCTCTATTCAGTAGCTCTCGTCTCCTGTGAATATTCGAGCAATTAGTTTGAAGTAGAGCAAAAGCTAACTATGTGCGCTCCATGGGCACCATTAAATTTGGTAAATTTCATTGGCTCGCACTGAAATGATAATTTATTATTAAATTTCGGTCAGCGTTCGTTGGCCCTGTGGCTTCTTTTGGCGCTGAAAAGCTTGCGAGCTGGCTAAGTTTAAAGTAATTAATTTTCCGGAAGTGTCAAAGTAGCCACGCGGCTATACAAAATATTTTTAACTACCACCCGCTTGCCAAAAATAAAAACATCTCACACCTTAAAGTGAGCCCACTTGAAGGCATCTAGACTAAGAAAGTTAATCATAATATAACTGAAATGTAAATATACATTAAAGCTTTAAAGTACCTGATGAAAAGTCGCAAAATCTCCCTATTGCTCTCGCTTTCCCGCTCTAACTCTCTTTCTTCTTCCTTGACATATTTTGCGCTGTTTGGGGTCAAGCGCCTGGAGGCGCAGCAGGTTTCCGCTTGTGGATATTGGACGCATGAATTAACAATTTAAATTAATTTTTAATATGCCATTTCTTACGTCTGCCAACCGCCAATTCATCATCTTCAAGAGCACGCTACACACAATTAGCGTTTAATTTGCCATGTTACAGACACATACATATATATTTATACGTTCGTACGTGTCTGTGTTAATAAAATTTAATGCCTACAATAAGTGTTGGGCCGAGGGAAGATTGCCAGTTGCCATACGCCCACACGTTGTCCGTCATATATTAAAAGGCTCGTCCTTTTTTTAACGCTTTTATCGTAATGCTGCTTTTTATTTACTTTGCTTGTATAAAGCACAATAATTTAAATGCCCAAAATTTCATTAGGCATCTTGAATACAATTTTATTGCATACTTAGACAGAGGTGGAGCAGACAAAGCATACATAAATAAAGCACTCAAGGTACGCCGTAAATGACCGACGATTATTCAAAATTTTAGTCAAGAAAAAAGCATTTAATTGGCGGAACTTGCATCTAAACCTCTGGCAGAGTTCAAAGTTACCCTTAACCATCATCGAAATCGTAAACGTTATCGTGGGCGTAATCAAAATCGATAAACCCCAACACAATCTGACAATACTCAGACTCAAGCTAAAACCACACAAAAAAAAAGCTAAGTAGGAAGAAAATAGAGACTAAGGAAAAAAAAAAAACTTAAAAGCTACTGCAAAACAAATAAACATTGAAGCGAACCCCACTTGACCCACTGTGGCGGTGTGGCTAGCGCCTCACCACAACGTTGAAAATTGGCAAACAAAGAGAAATGTGCCAAATGAATGGCTAAAATTGTGGCTGAAAGTGAGCACAGTCGAAAACATTTTAAATGCAAATGAAGTGCCGCACTTACGTAGCCAGCGATGTGGACATCTGGAGAGGTAGAGCACGAGAAAAGCGAAACAAGATGTGGTCTAAGGGGTTGCCAACATCGAGCACAGCTGATAAATTAGTTTAAACGAGAGCAAAGAAGACTGAAAAGTGGGTAATGAAAATACTTCTGCTGCATTTTGCCTAAGCTTTTCAGTGTTTTTTCGTTGCTTAATTTATAATGTACTTCAACAAATGCCTTAACAATATGAAAAATAAAAATCAAAGCAAATTTTATATTTTTTACTCACACTCGCACGAGTCACTGAATGAGCTGTCAAAAGAAAAAAAATTTTGCAAAGTTGGTGAAAATGTATTTTGATGATAAATTGAAAAACAATTCTCAAGTGTCCTTATTTCTCCTACGTCTCCCCGGCCAAACGTATAATGTGCTTACGGCTTTTGTGTTGCTTAACAAACTTTGCGAGTGGCATCAACTGAAAAAATTGGGAAAAATGTATTCGTAAATGATAATCAGGACACTCAAAGTTGTACATCGTTCCTTTCAATACACTTTCAGTTTGAGACTATTGGCGTTGTCAGCATCATTTTAATGTTGACTCAATCGTTCCAAAAATCAAATAAGCTCAAATATTCTTGCAAATATAACATGTAAACGCAGCCAGCTTATAACTTAAATTTCTTCTGTGAAACTCACAATATATTGCTCGTTTAAGGACATTTAAAATTCGACTATTGACAATTGTCTCATCACATTTTCGTTAATATTTCGCTGTGGTGCGCCTGCCAAGTTGTAAGTTCTGATTGACGTGAATTAAGAATGGGCACTTATTTCCATGATCTCGCTGATTTATATGCTCCATAGTGTAGGACGCAGTAATGGAAGCTCGCTGCAAGGCTTTGACCACAGTTGCCCAGTCTTTACCGCGACCTCCGCTTCGAGGCACGAGTTGCAAATAAATTGAACAGCGCAAAGTTTGCCTGTCGGACAGAACTTTTGCTTAGCTCTGCCTTAAGTAATGTACGAGTATGGAGTGCAGTAGCGAAAAAGAAAAATGCTTGCCTACTTTTTGGTGTGCTTATAATTGTTTTTCAGCTTTAGTGGCAAGTCTGCTTACGCCCACGCGTTCTCACGCTACTTTCCGCTGCACACAATTACCACCACATAACTCATTAGGCAAAGTTTAATGCACAAACTGGCGGCAACGAAGCGACGCGCTGCGACGCGCCAGAATGTTGAGATTTGCTTTAACTACTTTTGCGCCTGCAGTTATGCTATAAATTTTGTAAAATTTGTGTCCTTCCCTTTTGCACACAGCCGTGACCCAAATACACACCACACAGACACACACACACACAAACACACGCACACACACACACACACACACAAACACAATCACATTCAAAAAAGTTGCAAGTTATATAATAAGCAGCATTAGCTACACATGTTCAGGTATTTGGAACCAACGGGACACAAACAACAGCAGAAGCGCACAGCGAAAGTAAGAGAAAGAGAGAGAGAGAGATAGGAAAGAAGGAGAGCGTATTGTCCGATGGGACTTTATTTCAGTCAGTGGGCCAAATCACAGCTGCTATTGTTGCGGAGTTACTTAAGTGCAAGTGCGACTAAGTCAAGCTGAGTGCCAGCGTACTTATATCCAGGGCTGTGTGGGGGGGAGAGCTGGTCCAGTGGATACTGTCGAAACTTTTCCAATCTACGTTAAATAAAAAGAAAAGTCCTTCGTGTCTATCATGTCAGTAGGTTTTTTTTTATTTTTATTATTTTTAACCTGCACAGAGGCACAAGTTGCCTTAACCAACAAACTAAAGCAACTCCTGATCCATCCAACTACATACACTCAAAAAAATTTTCTTGATATTTCAACAGTATTAGATAAAAATTGATCTGTAATCATGTAGGGTATATGAGTTTCCTTAAATTTACTGTTTTACTATCCGGCATTGCATCGCGTTTTACATTCCAAAACCTTTCTTTTTTCAGACCATTATCTTCCATTTATTGCTCATGCTCAGAAAAACATTCATTTTGATATATTAAAATGCTGAAAAACTAATAAATTCTTTTCAATATTAATAATACATAATAAAATTTAGCTATGATTGCTAATTTAATTCATTATTATGTTTGAAATAGAAAACGCAAAGAATGGATTTTATTTAGCTTTATTATCTTAGAAAAAGAATTAAGTGTGGTAGCAGTGTTGTTTACATGAGTGTAAGCCCCAACAACAACCCGAAGCCCTTAACTCATGCCGAGCTCTTGTCTCCTTCTGGAACTAATTTGTCAATGTCAAGTGTTATGCTTTATATTTCTTCCTTTTCGCTTGTCTATCTAGAATTTATTTTATATTTTTATTTTTTTTTTTTTGTTCTATTGCGTCTGCAAAACTTTTGCTCACCCACCCCAACACCCTATATCCCCTTCTTTAACCCCACCCTGACATGTTTTTATAGCACGCACGCTGCGGTTGCACGTATTCTATATCAATGCTGTGTGTACTGTTCAGGCGCTCGTGCATGTGGCCCCCAGCCAAAACGAAGATGCTCAGCCTGAGTCTGAGAGTTTAGCTCAGTCCCAAAAATGTGGCAGCTAGCAGCGGCTGACAGCCGGAAGCGTTCGCGCGACAAACGGCAAATAAGAAAACAGATGCCGCCTTCCTGTTTGACACCCACAGAAATTTCAATTAGGCACTAGATTTAAAATTGCTACACCCGAGAGGCATGCATCACACTTTAAGATTGACAAAAATTCCAACTGAAAATTAAAAAAAAAAAAACAAGTGAAGAAGAAAACTTTTTATCACAACAGCCGGCAACTGTCACATCATTGCAAAAGAAAGACGCAGCAGTAAACTTTTTGACAGTTTATAAAAAATATGTTACATGCCCCCGCAATCTTATTCTGTTTCTACTTTTGCTGCAGTTACTTGAAGTAGTTTTTGCTGCCAGCTTCATTTGGCTGTCATCTTCAGTTTCTTGGGTGCTGGGCTGGCAGGTGGGCGGCTGAGCAGTACTTTTATGCAGTCACTGCCTAATTGTAACTACCCCAAGCTGTGCTCTGATTTTGTCAGGCTGCTGTTCTTTTTTGCTTGAAAATTCGCTAAATAGATTTCGCTGTAAGACGTTTTTAGTGACACTGGCAGCAAAATGTATACAGGAGAGCATCCCTTAAGCGCTACAGTTCAGTGTGTCAAAGTTCATTGCTGCAACAGTCGCTCTTGGTCACTGTCAACGTCAGCGTCTCTTTCAGCGTCAGACGCTTTTACCAATGGTTGCGTGCTAAGGACGCATATATTTAACTAGACTGTTACCGGGATCTTTTTTATTTTATTCTGTTGTGTGGCTAATTAATTAAAAGGCGAATAAGGTGTCAAGATTCTTAATTTAGTATATGGTTTGTGTGTGGTTTAGTTTGTTTTTAAAACTACTTTACTAATAAATAGTTTTCAGATGAGCTAGAAAGTGTTTTCAAAATTTACTTATTCTAAAACTCATATCTACTTTTTATTGTCTTATGAATAATTTCAATGACGGAAAATCTCAAATCTTTTAGTCGCCAAGATCGTTAAAGTGATTTTACAAGGTGAATACGTTATATAAAGTTCTTTATGATTTGTCTGTTTGATTTGTGTAGGGTATGTCGTTTCTTGTTGTTTATTGTTCGGTGAAATGTAATGCTAAGTACTTTTTAAGCCCAATTACAAAGCGGGAGACAAGCATGCCACATTTCCATAGAAAATCCATAATTATATGGCACTCAGCCATAATGAGCTGCCTTTTATGCCCGCATTCGCATCAATGGACGACAATGAAGATGACGCGCTCCAAGTGTTGAATAAAAAATATATTGTCTGTAGGTATCAACGCTTGAGGATGAGGAGGAGGACAACATATCGTTGCATAAGTCGAGTCGACGCATAACAATTGATTCCAATGAAGCATGAGCAGATGAGCCGTGTGGCAAAATGACGTGGCATGTGTGCTCCGTCAAATGTGTTTGCGTAATCACATGCCCCACTTAATTTATTGAATGGCACAGCAAAGCAAAGCAAAAAAAAATTCCTAATAATATAGTGTATATGTAAAATTTTGTCATGGACCCGCAGCGTTTGGGTTGGTTACAGCACGAGCTGCCCATGAATGTCTATTAGGCGCAACAATTGCGTTTTTTCTACTCTTCCGCCCATCAGGAGCAGCAAGCAAAAATCAGTGAAAAGCTGAGCAAGGACACACCACATAAATGGCAAGGCAAAGGCATAAGAAAACCAGTCCCAGGCCAAGTCTCCTTCTTTCCCATTCCATCTTCTTCAACGAGCTTTTCTCTTTTCCTTACACAACGCCGCAGCATTCTCAATTTCCATTATAATGACGAGCACAAACAGCTGTTGGATGTTGACGCGCGTTTATAACAATGTTTAACACCCAAGCAAGTAAAATCCAACAGCAGCAACAACAACAACAAAAACATTGGCCACGGCAATGAGTATGCGATTTAATAATAATAAGGACGCACATATGGGCAACATGAGTGGGTAGCACAGAGTTCAGCGGATACAAAAAAGGGCCTTGGCAAAAATGTTTGATAAAAATTTAAATGACAGCCAGTCGACCGTGTAGTTAGCTTGCCTCTCACCAAAATTGCCTCGCGCAACTTTATAAAAATTAAGCTGCAAATATATTTATCAAAATTACTGTCAAACACCGTACGCTTCATGAACTCTGCTACATTCTACCTGCTTTAATATTGTGCTTAGGGATGAACGAGTGTCGGCGAAAAATGAACACCACACTCGCGACTTATGTGAAAGAATTATTTATTTATTTTTTTATTTTTTTTATCTCTATAGAATTGTTTAAGAATTGTTATAGCTATAAGTACCTTAAAATTGAGTTATTTGCATTTATGATCAATTAATTTTTGAATGAAAAAAGATTATTTAATTTATATTTCTTGATAGCGGCTTTTAATATATATCATGGTGCTCTTATCTTGTCGTTTTCCTGAAACTCACGCACATGTACGATATCTAATTTTAAAACACGAGCACGCATTCAGCTCTAATCCCCAGCATCACCTACTGACACAAGCACGCATTCAGCTCTAATCCCCAGCATCACCAACTTACATCACCGGCAGCCTGTTGCCACAACATGGCATGAGGAATGGTGATCCACCCATGACCAACAGGGCTGAGTTCGCCTGGTCTAAATTAGATTTTCCGTTTTACACTCATCAGAGCTGTCGGTTCATTTTGTCAACTGCTCGCTCTTGTTAGCGCGATGAAGTAACTAGCAAATGACCTAAACGACGCCTCGCTTCGCCTCGCCTCGGACCGCAGCATCGAGCAGCTAACCAGAAGCAGACCAGCGCATCTCACAATAGGTACATGCTATCGCCTCAAGCTTTGGCCAATCTACTAGACGTTGGTTGTTGCTGGACTTTAGGTTCATTGTTCGCTGTTTGGCATTGTAACACCCGCTGAATGGCTAACTAAGTAGATTAGGGCCAATGTCAGTCTTTATATTTTTATATATATATATGTGTATATGTGTGTTTGGATGGTTTGTCACGCCTTTAGGAACTGCTCCTTACACTAGCTGCTGCAAGTATTTAATTGTGTGAATTTCATTTATGACTTTGTCAAACTGTCTCGTGAGCTGCTTTCTAATGTGCAGAAAAGCCAAATAAGGTTTGACTGCATAACGAAATACAAAGGCATTGTACACATACCAAAACTGAGATAAGATAAATTTTGAAAATAAATTTATTTCTGTAAGAAATTTTTCGAGGAAGTTTAAACATAATTCTCCAAAATTGGAAGTTCCTCAACTTGTTTATAAAAAGCTTTATGAAGATTGTAAGGTTTCTGAAAGAAATTGTTTTGCTTTGAAGTGCAGTGCAATGCAATGAGCTGGAATCGTTAGCCGCAGCATACGCAATACGGGCTGTGAGTTGCTGCAATATGAAAGCCAAAGTAAACACACACGGATATTCATATACAGGTGGCTTTCTATCTATGCAATAGTTAAAGTAGCCGCATCCAAATAGTCAGATCTGCGGAGAGCAAAGCAGAGAAAGTGACGCCGGAAGCGAGCGCACAAAAGTAGGCAACATGCCAGAAACATCAACATCGACACACACACACACATACATACGAGTACATTTACACGGCAGCGAAACAACAAAACACAATTATTCATAATTCAATTTTCTAACGCTGGATGGCGCATGACAATTTCAAAACCCGCTACGAACACAACGAGCACAATTCAAAATGGTGCAAGTACATGTGTGTATATGTATGTGTGTGTGTGTATTTGCATGTGGTGCAGTTAATGTGCTTTTTGGCATGCATACCGGGCTATGCAATATTAAGCATACGCATTTGCATTCGCCGTGTTTGTCAACGGTAGGTTAAGCAAATGTCACCAAGCAACAAAATTCAAATCTCGCAGTTGCAATTGCAGCATAAATAACCACATTAACATGCAGTACAAGCCACCCGCACACAATCCACACCCTCTCTCGCCCCCTCCGCCTCAAGCACCACTCGTATTTATTTAGTTGTCATGTGTGTGCATCGGTTTGCATTTGTCAGGCATTATATATTGGTGTTAGCTTTGCTGCGGCTAAACTAATTGTGCATGGCTCTTACACTGGTTACAGCTATCCACACAACAATTTAACCGCTGCTGCACTGCAACTAAATTCGTACTAAATTGAAATGAAAACTGCGTTAGGACGATCAGTTTTTCAGGTTTCTCAAAGTCTTTCGGAATCCTCAAAATAAAATGCTAGTGAATTAAAAATTTCATTTCATAAAATTTAATGTCTCAACTTAAAAAAAAAAAGAAAGCTACTTTGTATTGAAGTCCAGAAAGAAATTCTATGTCATAAAAAAAGAACCTTTAAGTCTTCCATATCGTCAAAGATATTTCATTTTTTTGTTGTGATGTTATTTTCAGTGTACATTTATGAAATATCATAGAGACTGTGCGTGTGTTTGCCATAAATCCCAATCAAGTCGTATGTTTGTTTGCAGCACAGCTGTTCGACAATAATATGCAATTAACTCCATCGTCTTTGGCGAGAATTGTGTGCGATTTATTTCATAAATACAAACTGGGTATAAATTTAATTATTGCATTGGTTTTGGGCAAAGATACTTAATCGCCAGCTGACAGCAGCTTTGCTTGTCAGCTATAAACCACTTAGCGTCAACCATTTTGTAATTTTATGCGACATATCCGCTTGCCGGGCACTTAGGTTACATTTAAGCAACGCAACTCCCGCCAGCTATGCCCCACAACTGTACACTCCACAAGCTCAAGCCAGTTGTGCCTTGGGGCAGCTGCACCTTCTGGGCCAACTCAGAAGCAGCACCCTGCTCTTGAGGCACGATTAAATGCTGCTTCAGTGGTAGCCTTCCACCCCTTCTTGCTCTCCTTTCGCAACGGATATCCGGCAAACGTTGCGCACGTTCCAGAGGCATTTTTCGTGGGACTTAGCTTCAGCTTGGAGTCCAGCTGCAGCAGCAGTAGCGTTTGTAGTTTGCAGATTTTCTGCTCAGACATTGTAAGCGCCACACGCGCTGTGCTGTGTGAAACAGAAGTAGCGACAACAAGGACATTAAGGACAACCAAGGACACCAGCTCTCAACGCTGAAATGCGAA
Source organism: Scaptomyza montana (assembly GCA_018904305.1). NCBI lineage: Eukaryota > Metazoa > Arthropoda > Insecta > Diptera > Drosophilidae > Scaptomyza > Scaptomyza montana. Next base: position 5,057,965 of record JAEIGR010000001.1, read on the forward strand.
ACGTAACCAGAAATGTTAAGAACAAAAATGAATGAAAGTAGCGACAACGCCAACGGCTACAAAACTACAAAGAAAAAAATGGCAGCCAACAAAAGTCGCCAAAGAAAAAATAGTGAAAAATGGCAGCATTTTCGCTCTTTAATTTATTTTTGCTGCCTAAGCAAAATGCAATACAAAAGCGATCGTAATGGTCTCGTCTCGTCTTGCACTCGTTCTTTTTACCATTTTCAACACTTAAATCGATTTAATGACTTAATGTCTTGGCCAACTAGACGAACGGAAAAGTTTTCAAAAATGAAAAAGGAATTATAATTAATGACACTGGCAGCAAATTGATCAGAGTTTATTGTTTATTTTCTATTCAAGAAATATATACTATGTCTTAAGGAAGTTTCAATTCTAGCGTTCGAAGATACTTTAAAGAACAAATTTTCTCTTATAAATAAAACATTTAAAATATTGTTTAGAAAGCGCTTGACTACTGGTTTCCGTGTATTTAGAAAGAAATCAATAGATTAATTTTCCTATTAATTCTCTTTTCTGTCAACGATATTTACTTTTATTCTTCAGCTCCCCTTTCTAAATATTGACACAAATCAGCAAATGCATTTTCAACCCAATCCTTTTTCTAAGTACAACAAACTCAAAATAAACAGTAAAACCCCCTTTTGAAGAAAATATTGTGTTAGAGAGCTTAGACAGTTCCTTACTCAGTCTTCCAATTGCTATGCCGTTTATTACTTAGACGAATGTCTTTGCGAACGAAAAAACATAGAAAGCAAAACCTTTGAATCGGTTAGATTAGTTTTTGGCACAACTTTCCGACATTCGAGACATATGCATGTTTGTGTGTATGCATGTTAAATGTTGGTTGCTTGCTGACTTGATATTTTGACTTGTTTGTTGGCTTGACTGTCGCATGTCAAGCTGATATAATGTCGACCTGCAATGCAATTTGAATAAATGTTGTCGTTTTGGCTGTCGTGGCAGGCAGGGCTGCGCGTGACCTCGTGCCACACACACACACAGAGTCAGACAGACCACCCATCGCGCGGCTGAGAGCCACAAAAATGTCCTTGTTGTAACCCGTTGTGAAAAAGTCACAACATTTACGCGAACTGGTCTAGTCGTTGTTGCTGTTGTTGTTATAGCGGCAATTTGTTGTTATTATTTTGGTAACACTTTAATTTTTTGCCGGGCTGTGGCGCCACGCCCAGCGGGAGTGCTAGTTAAACTGTGCTGTGTGCTTTTCGTTTTTATCCTACGGCATTAAGGATATGCGTTATCCTTTTACCAGCTATTTAGCATTTAAATGTTAAGCGCTTACGCGTTTTAGCCTTTTTTCGTGCTTTCCTTCCAACGCACATAAAGACAATAACAAGCCTGCGGGTTGTCCTGCACGTCCTGCCGCAGTGTGGCACGCTAATTTATGCGACCGCTCAACGAGAAGCCAATTTTCGGTGAATTTTATCAGCTCACATCGGGATTGGCAGCGTGATTTGCCAACCAAGCAGCAAGCAGCAAGCAGCAAGTAGCAACCAGCATTCAAGTAGTTTCACGCGCCTTGCCTTAAATGCTAATGAAAGCGATTGTTCTGATTGCGGTGGCTTTCAGGCTTGTGGCAGTCAGGCAGACGATGGAACTTTGACTTCTTGACTATGACTATGGCTTCGACTTACGCTTTACTACGCATACGACTTGCTATGTGTTGCATGCGTGTGCCTAACAGCTGCTGTCACAATGACACAGTCAAAGTGAAAGTAAAAGCTAAAAATATACAATACATGTCAGTCATTGTTACATTTGCGATTACAATTACAGCTACAGTCACTTTTCAAGTTACAATGACAGCTATGGTTAAATGAAAACTACGTTTACACACTTTTTTGATCTTATTCTATAACGCAATAATATTACTTGCAGGAATGTACGTTATAAATGTCAACATTTTGATATGACAACTTATTTGAAAATAACAAATGACAAACAAAATAACTTGGCAAATGTCGAGATCACGATTACAAATGAAGACACCTTTCCGCTCGAAAATCCATATACATATATGTTTTCTGCCTAATCCTAAATCCTGCTCTCTTGCTCTATCAAAGATTTTTACCCTTATTTGCTTGCAAATGTTAAGAAACGGCTGCGAAAATTGAACAAACAAAGTTATGAAAATAATCGTGACATGGTTATTTGCGTAAAAATAATAAGCTCAGTGCAGTTTGACATTTACATTGCTTGTATTTTGAAATAAGATCTTCGTTTAAGTGAAGCAACAGTCTAGTCACATTATAAATTTAGCACTCACGGATCTAGTCACGTTTACTGGTTAAAGCTCAGTTTCCATTACAACAATCATCATTAGAAAGTCAAGTCATCTACAATCACAGTCTAAGTTACAGGTACAGGCAATTGCTTGATTTTTTTGTAGTTACTGTAACTTTCACAGTCTTGAATTTATTGAATTTATATTATTCCAAATCAGAGCAAATGTATAAGCCACCTTTAATGTCTCAGATATATTAAGATATGAGTTCACAGTTACAGTCTCAGTCACGTTTCGAGTGTCAGTGAAGTGACAGTAAGATAAATGATTAAAGTAACAATTATTATATTAACCCATTATACATTATAATCCTTGTTATACCCTTCACATGTGAATCAGGGTATATTGACTTTGTCATGAATCTGTAACACCTTAAAGGAATGATGGGAGACCCCATAAACTATATATCAAAATGATCAGGACGAGCTCAGGAATTGATTTCCGTCCGTCCGTCCGTCTGTCCGTCTGTCAGTCTGTCCGTCTGTCTGTTTCAACACGATTTCCGGCCAAACTGCTGAACCGATCTTGATGAAACTTTCACAGATTGCTTAGATCATGTCGGGTTTGTTTACTATGAAATTTCATCCCGATCGGAGCATTCTACGACATAGCCACCATACAAATTTACCATATCAACACGATTTCCGGCCAAACTGCTGAACCGATCTTGATGAAACTTTCACAGATTGCTTAGATCATGTCGGGTTTGTTCACTATGAAATTTCATCCCGATCGGAGCATTCTACGACATAGCCACCATACAAATTTTCCATATCGTACTATCAATTGTTGTCTCTGTCGTGCACTTTCAAGTACCTACATGTCAAACTGTTGTTGTTGCACACGAACAAGTAAATGACGCTCAAGAGTAAAAATATTAGCGAAAAATTACCAACATGCATTGATTTGGCTGTGTGAAGGGTATCATAGTCTTGGCATAGCCAAAATTAACTATGCGCCACTATGTTTTTATTTGCCATTATAGTCATAGCTCACACAAGTCACAGTTACAGTCGCTGTTATTCTTTGAATCACAGTCACATTCAATATTACTGTCACAGTCTCATACTTGTAGCTCATTTATCAATTTTATACACTTCATCAGCGCCAGTTTTCAGCTTCTAAGCTAGCCTAAGGAGTGTGTGTTTTCAAATTTTAGATTGAGAGAAAAGAAGTGGGGGAGGAGAGCTATGGAGACAGTCCTTCCCTTCACTCGCCGCGTTGCTGTTGAAAATGTTTCTGCTATTTATTTAAATTCCCATTGTATTGCGTAATACGCAAACAAACACGAAAAACACACACACACACACTCGCGCACACGCTCATGCAAATAATATAAGATGATTTTCGCTTGCGATTTTCCATTCAAGTTTTCTTTGAGTTGGAGGACAAAATGTGCACAGAAAAAAAACAACACACGGCAATCGCAGCAGGGCAAACTACTTATGAGAGAAAGCCAGAACTCCCAGCAACCTACCCCTTATTTATACTATAAGCAATAAGCGTAACAAAAGTAGGTGGTAAGGGGGCTGTTTTGCGGTTTTCTTTGACGCGCTTAACGGGAAATGGCGCAAGTTTATTTAATAACTGAGAAGCGAAAATGCATGCGATACGCTTCGTATGCGCAATATTTGCGAGAGTTGAGCCAGTTCGACCCCAAAATTGCCAGGCTGTGTCAACACTAACTGTTCGACAACAACAACAAAAACAAGAACAGTTGGCGCCAAGCAGTTGCGAAAACTTTGTGCGGTTTGGGCATTCAAAAATATATCTCAAGTATAAATTTAGTGCGTTTGTTGCCCCGCACTTACACTTTTAAGAGCATCCTTTTCAACTGTTTATGTTACGCAAACACACAAACACACGCACACATACGAACTTATCGCACATGAGTTTGTTCTTTCATACGCACACGCTGGCAAAATTTGGTGGATCTTGTTGTCGGTGCTGTTGTTTAACCGGAGAAGCAAAAGCAAAGCAGCTTAACTTATGTCATCCCGATAGCATCTTGGCCCATAAATGTCTTTGGCCAACACCCACAACACCCTCCTTTATTTTGTCAGTCTATTACGAAAACCAGAAGAAATCGTTGAGACGTTGCGAAATCAGTGAAAAGCTTTTCACAAAACTTTTTGTCAAACATTTGTGTGGCACTTGTAAATTTGTTGTGATTTCTTGATAGCTTCTTATAGCTGATGTGCGATTGTGTGTGTGAGTGTGGAGTGTGTGCATGTCTGTCTGTCTGTTCACATCCAAGGCAGTCAACAGACTTTTATGAATTCTCATGTGCGCTTTCAGGCGTTCTCGGTAAATGTGTGAAAAAATGTGTACGGCAGACAATTCGCTAAATTTTCTGTTCGTGCACAAAAGAATTGTGTTTCATGCTTGAATCATCTTATTATTAAGAACTTCAAATACACTTTTCACGCTGATTTGTTAAAAGTCAATCATTGAAAATGAAATAAGCTCAAGCTGAATCAACAACTTTTGTGCCCACAACAAAAGTGATGGAAATGTGAGTTTTGATCTAGAGTTGGCCGCCTGTCAAACGCAGAAGGAAAAACAAAAAATTAATGAATCAAATATGCAATGAAAGGACCTATGTATTATTCAACAGATTTAAAGTGATTGAATGTTGACCAAAACACTTCATTATTTATTTATAATTTTAAAACGATTTTGGGCCTCTTAAGATCAAGAACAAAAACATTTGAAACCAACCTTCATTATAAAATATTTTGAAGGATAAGAAATTGAATGAATTGCAATATACCAATAAATATTGTGGGATATATATAGCTAGGTCAACAAGTTGTTCAAGCCCAGCACATGATTTAAAAAAAAAATCTCCTGTTGCAAATGTCCATTTTAGTTAAGCTCGTGTTTGCTCGGTTTTGTTCTCGTGCCGCCTATTTCAATAGTCCAACACGCTTCCATTCTATCTTTTTTAAACTGTTTCGCAAGTTATAAAGAAAGTTTCTGATTAAGTGCTGTGGTGCGAATAGAAAACGCAAATTCTTATCGCCAGGCGACCAGTACGGTACGGTGAATGCTTCTTCTTCTGATGGTACTGCCACTGCAGCAGCAGTAAAAACAAAATCAATTTTCCGTGATATTGAAACGAGCCACCAAGCAGCAGAAACATCAACAGCAGCACCAACAGCAGGCGGTCAGTTTGACAATTTCGTTTGTGGCACAAGAACACAAAACAAAACAAAAAATTGAAGCGAAACGAAAACCCAAGAAAATTGCTAGAAAAATTCTTGGTTGCCACTTTGGCACTCTATAAAAAGCAGCAAGCAGCCAAGCGAAATTGTTGGACAAACTGCCGGGGTGGGTGGTTGAAAGCCACGCCCCACTATTGGAAGTGCACTTCATCATCATTTTCGCTGGAAACCATCAGAATGAAATGTCAAACTAAATGGCAACAATTTTGATTGAATTTTTTGTTTTTGTTTTTGGTTTATGTTTTTTTTTTTTTTTTGTTTCTTACAGAGCGGGGTCAAAAATATTGTGCTTTGCGGTTGCAGCTTGCAGCAAATTGAGATTGTGGAGAAAATTGTGGTTGCCGGAAAGTTTTGTGGCATGCAGGCAAATAGCTACACGTTCTGCGTTCGCTTATCTTGTGCACTCAGAGAAAATACTGCCGCAAATTAAACAAAAATAGTTACTTCGTGAAGAAAACGCTTTTAAAAAAACTTCAATTTTGATTCTTATTTTGTGAAGTTATTTTGTAATTTACACTTAACAAATGGTTATGCAAAATCCATAGGCAAACTATTTTATTAAGAAATAATAACATTCTTGCCAAACATCCGTTTTTTCATGAGGCAATCTAAGAAGTTTACTTAAAACGAGCTATAAAAATACCACGCTTTAAATTCTTGAAAAGGATTTCTTTCTCAGAGTGTGGTGATTTTACTAGAAGTAGCTGTCATAAGTGTTAGTGGTCCTTTGGTGGCTACTTAGCTATTTAAAGCCCAAAACGTGCCTGGCAAAAAAAAAAAAAAAAAAAACGAAAACCGCATGACAAAATGCCGACAATAAAGTGCAATTCATTCTTTAAAACGGAGACCACGTCCGCGGTGACGGTGAAGACACAACTGAAGCCCTTCACCGGAATCACAGTCATGTGCATTTTTACTGTGCATGTAGCAGCGTGTGTGTGTTTGTGTGTGTGTGTGTGTGGGAGTGTATGGCATTTTATGACAATGCCAATCTAAGCGAAAGCGAGGAAGACGTTGACATATTTTACTTGCAGCAAAACGTGCAGTTGCTGACAAAATGCGCCCGTTACGGCAATCCAATGATGAAAACAACTGCGAAGAGAATGTGGTTGTAGGTGGGTGGGAGATGAGTAGATGAGTAGGCAGCTAAGCCATGGGGAGCAACGGTTGTGTGTGTGTGTGAGTTTTGTGCGGGGCTGACATCAATCTGGCTGGTGCTGCTGCTGCTGCTGCTCCTGCTGCTGATGTTACTCTCAGAGCCGAGAACACAAATACTACATTAACCCAAATGAAAAGCCGTGTCAAGAGCTTGCCAAGTAAATGCCCATGAGAACAAAAGAGAAAGCGAGAGTGTTTGTATGTGTGTGAGTGTGAGTGTGTGGCCTGTGCAACCACATCGTGACGAGATGAATTGATGCAGCACGGGATTCAGTGGCAAACGGCAAGTTGCAAGCTGCCAGTTGCCAGAGTTCAGTTAAGAGCTGGGCTTACATCAAGGCCCAAATGCTGTGCTAAAAATCTAAATCTAAATTTCAGAGCAAAATTATATTCGTAGATTTGAGTGCCATTAGCCATAGTATGGTAAGGTTAGGTTAAGCTGGGTAAGATAGTGTTGTTGTTACCAATTTCATACAGGTTACTTGGCCAAAAGAAAATCAGTCCATTGTAGCAATGGAAAAATTAAATTATCAGCTCAGCTGCCTGCAGAAATTAAAGGAAAGGCAGAAACTAAATTGAAACAATTCGTTGCAGAGTTAAATTCTTGACTGAAATATATGTTGAAATTGATACAGTTGGTACAGGTGATATTCTTAACCAAATTATTTATATTGTAAAATTGTTGAATTGTTCTGAATATTGCTCAAAATGCGTTATAATTAAATAAATATATTGGATTACACAAGAATTGTTAAAAATGCCATGAACTTACAATTGCAGGACGTAATAAAACAAAATAATAATAAATGTTATACAAAATATGTAGCATTTAAAAAAGTAAAATTCGAATGAATGACCAAATTGCATATCGTAGATGTTGTCGTCAGCAGGACTGGTTGGAGAAGTGGGTGAAGGCCGCATTTAGGCCCACATTTAAACTTGAACTCGTTTAATTTTTGGCCTACTTTTGTGGGTTGCCTTTTGATTTGCATTTGAGTTTTAAATAATTGCAAGTGGTGAGGATCGAAACAAGAGCGACAGCAGCAGCTGCTGATAACAGTGAGGCGCCCGAGCGGTTTCTTATTTTTTACTAGCTTGGAGTGTTGCCAAACGGATACGTTATCCTTTTGTCCTTATGACAGATTCAACCAAATATGGAATAGCCAAACGCAAAAGAGCAAAGCCAGCAACGACGACATCCAAACAACAGCAGAAAAGAAAAAAGGTCAAAAACACTTGGCAGTACATTATCTGGGCCACTGGGCTGACCAACTCACCCGCTGACAGACGAGACGGATGAACAGATGAACAGATGAAGGGACGGATGGACGGATGGACAAACGGATAGAGAAGGTTGGATGAATTGCTGCTTGGTCTAACATTTTCGTTATTATTCTTATTCGTGCATGATGTCAGTTGTTTTTATTGCTCAGATACACTTCGAAAAAAACCAATCAACCTAGATCGTAAAATTTTGCCAAGGAAAAATATATGTTAAAATTGTAAGATACTTTAATAACTAGTTGGAAAATTGGAAAATATCGATTTTTCATCTGAAGACTTAAGAAAAATCGTTCTAGATATTGAGTCGACATTTATCTTTGGGTGATTTTAGAGTTTGATGGCGCTTTTTCGTCAGTGTAGTTATAGATGCTGTTTTTACTGCTGTTATGGTTGGCTCAATTTCCTAGCCATTTCCGGCTTTTCTGTGAAATTACGTAAAACATAGAAAAACAGAAGTTACAGCAACACATACATTAACACACACAAAAAGAGTCAGCAAGAGTAAGAGAGCGAGAGAGAGAGAGAGAGATAGAGAATGTGTGAGAGCGCTGTTGATGAAAACTGAGACCTTGCTGGTCATTCCACTTGATTTCCGAAAAGGATACTGGCCAAGCACACAAACACAAACACAAATACAAACATACAGAAAGAAAAAAAGTGGCCACTCAAATCGAAGACATACTTGGTGGAAGAGCAATTGTGGGGATAAAAGAACGGCCGCAAGTACAAAAGAAATGAGCATTGGGCGGAGCACAGTTGGTTTCGGCATCGCTGGCGCTTCTGTCTCTGCTGCTGCTCAGTCAATGGTCCATAAATCGGTTGTCAACTATTCAAATGCAGACAATTGATTACAGCGATAAAGCTGAAGAGCCTTTTTAGCCTGCATCCCCTCTCTGTTTAGTGAATGAGCAAAAGCTTGGTAAGTATGGAGAGGAAGTGTGTAGGGAGGGCAATTGCCAGGACCTTGCCCAAAAAACCCCTCTCGATAGCACTTGGCTTTAATGAGAGCGCAGCTGCGTCACGCAGAAACAAACACACACATACACTTACACAGAAGATGAAGTTCAATTGAAAGTTGTCCACTTTATTATATGCTCTCTCGGAGACGCCTTGTAGTTTATCATGAAATGTGCGGCGAACACAAAAGATCGGCTCATATATAAATAAAACAGTTGACTGACTGAGTGTGACTGATGTGTAACGGTTGACCAGTCAGAAAAATAAAAGAATTTTACAAATTTAAGTAAAACTGTGTCTTTTGATGCTAGGCAAACACAGATTCTATGTTAAAGTCATAGGAAAAATGGAAAAATTATATTTTTGATTGTTTTGGAATGATTTTGCACAATAAGTTAGTACTTACTTCATTTGTTTTTATTTATTGTATTTGTTTGCATATCATTGATTTCAGAGATTAGAAAAAGAAATTCAAGTTTAAGAAATCGAATTTAAAATTTCATATCAATAATTTATCATTTATGGTTTTCTAAATGAATGAAATGGAATTCTGTGCAATCATATTACAAATTGCATTGTCCACTTATATGCAGAGTATTTCGTATTCGTCCACCCCAAGTTAACCCATAACATTTTTTTTTTTTTTATAGCCTGCACAATCAATGAACATTCAAAGTGGTCTGCTGCTTTCGAATTCTTTGCCTAAGCCCAAAATATATATTTAACTCAACGAGTCAATAGCCTGTAAGTCCATTAAAGTCCAGCTCTGAATTAGGTTACACTTGCTCTTAAGCACAAGCATACTAACAAACGTACATATATGTATATAGAAACATATATAATTGCAGACCATTGCAAAGACTGCAAAGTCAACACAAGTTGTGCCTCAAGTGTCTATCGATTCGTCTTCACAAGTGTACAAGTGAGCTAAGAGGTAGTCTGGGTTAGTGGGGATGGGGATCGAGAATTTGTATGGAAACCGCTTAGGTTTGTGAATGCGCGTTCGATGTGTGTCTGAGGTACTTCAAGTTGATGCCCTGGTAAAAATATTTATACACAGCTCAATAAATAAATACACTGAAAAGAGGGAGAGCATAAAGAGTATCGAGTTTGTATATCTTTATTGTACTCTAAAGCTGTACGGTAGTAGTTTTAAATAAGAAATGAATACAACGCCTTTATGTTCAGCTTTGAGTTTAGTTTTAATGTTCGTACTACCCATACATACGTATGTATGTATGTATGTTAGTGAATAAATTTGCTTAGCTGCGGCTGTTGTGGGCGGTGCTTAAGGCGCGCGCCCAGTTACCAGCTCTAAGCCCCACACAGCATTTAACACTTTGTATTTACTCAGCTCCCAGGAGAAGAAAAAGAAGCAGTAGCAGCAGTTGTAACTGAAATAGAAATAGCAACAACTAAAAGGCTTAAGCACATTTACCGCTTACAAGGCTATAAGCTATGAGCAAGGAGTAAAGTAATGCAAACATTAAATGAAGTTGCGAGCAATGTCTTCGACTTACGCCAATAAAGTTGAAGACAATGCGATTGCAGGGATGGGTGGTGGTGCTGGCAGAGAAGAGGATACGACATATCGTTGATTGGGCTGCCACAAAGCGCAGTCTCTATGGCATTACTAAGTGTGGCCACGTAACGTAGACACACATTTGATGCCCAGCTTTATATGCAACACTCGGCAACCTACACATACATAGACACAAATTGTTATGGGCAAGACAAGGCAACAGTGAAGTCTGTCGGTCTGTTCCATAAGTGCGTGTGTGTATTTTTGATATGCTTTTTATTTTGTTACATATCGGTCTGCATCTGGCAAATGTTCTGTCTTCAACAATGCATATGAAAGAAAATCGGATTAGGGGAAGAAATACACAATAACAAATATTTTTGTTTATCTTACAAGTTTAAAACTGATTTTAGTTAAATTTATTAAACGCTTTTAAGCATAATATTTAAGCATAATAATAGTGAATTTGAAGTTCATTAAATTCAATACAATTACTGACAACAAACTATATTCATTTAAGAATTTGGGATTTTTACATAATTTTGTTTGAAAAAGTTGTAAAGTTAAGTATAAAATGTTATTGCTAAATACAAGTGTGCTGTGATTTTATTAAGAAATATTTTATTAAAGGTAGGCAAAGTTTTAAAAATGAAAGACTTGACCCATGCCAACAATGTTGTGTTTGTGTTAGTTTTTTGGCTAGCGTTATTTCAGTTTTAACTACACTTTTTTAATGTTAACTTACTCAATAAAAAAATGTATTAAATTCTGAGCTACCCATTTTTTTCACGTAAATTTTTTAACTTCCTGTAGTGGTTTCAGTTTAATTAAATGTTTATGCTTGTTACATAAAAGCACCAACCTGACATTCAATTTACATACATTTTTTTTGTACTGTGTATCCAACTTGTAACAGGCATGACATGTACATCCAAGAGCACAAAAAAAAGCATTTGTAGTGTTGGTTAATGCAATAAAGGACCATCATTGTAGGCGTAGCGTGACAGAACTAATTGGCAAAAAATAGTTTTGTGCCAACTGTCAATTGTCAAATGGCAGCAGTTTGTAGCAGACTCGAAAATCCGTTTGAACTTTTACAAAACATAATTCGCTTAAGCTTTCCCGACCCCTTCATTCCATTTCTGTTATCACGAATAAAAAACCCTAGCCAAAGTTGAACTGGCAATATGGCTGGCTGTTGGACTGGTGCCTCGTCCGGTCATGCAGTTTATAGCCTTAGCCAATAATTTAAGAAGTTCACGCTACACAAAGTTCAAGTGAAGTATGCCTGCCTTGCCCTGAATGATGGCAAACGGAAATTTACTGCAAGCACGAACAACGCACACATACTTACACACACACACACACAAAATAACAAAACGGGTTAACACAGACACACACTCACTGGGCTCAGACTATGTGTGTGTAACGTTTCTAAAGAAAAGTGGAGGCTTGAGCAAAATATGCACATTTCCACACTTAATAACAAAATATGTTAAACAAAATCATTTGATGTTTGGCGTAAATTTGGTTTTCCCCCACGGCAGCAACAACTCCCTTAGTATGTGTGTGTCTGTGTGTGCGGTTGCCAGGAGGCACGTAAATAAGCACATGTTTACATGCAAATTACATAAAGCAAACGGCAACTACAACATCAGCTAAAGCAACAGCAACAACATTAACAATGGCAACGGCAAACAAAACGCAAATTACATGCTGCATACTTTTAGGCTTAGCCAACCTACCGTATCAAGTTGCAAAAAGCATCGAAAAAACCCAGCATAAACAGTTGTCATTGAAATGGCAAATATTAAATACACTTTCAAAGCTTGTGGGATTAAAAATAAATTCTTACATAGATATGAAAATTTAAGCAGATCCTTAGCTGAACTTTCGTATACATACTAGAAGTTGGTAAACACTGCACAAGCTTTGTGATTTGATCTTTGTTACTTAGAATTATATAAAGAATTCTACTTCACTTTTTTAGACAGCCAACTTAATACATATTTCAATTCCAAATAATTTCAAATCAACCCTATCAATCTCTGCTTCACTGCAGTTACATATAACATAAAAAAGTAACAGAATACTCGCACTGAAAGAGTATTCCATCTAAAAAAGAAAAGAAAAATTTGGGTAAATTATATGGGGGTTTTTTTTTATGTGTACATATATATTTTTCCGCAGAAAAACGGGATGGCGCCGCCACAGTGCAGCGTCCAGACAATCTACCATCAGCACCACTACTTCTGTTGCTGTCCCATGTCTACTAACCGTACAACCCAACTCACTTTGCATACATTTAAAGTCTGTTTTTTATATGCGTTTTGTTCTGCCACGCCTCGGCACAGCACCAGCAGCAGCAGCGACGCTACAGAGACATGTAAACAAACTCATTTAACTGATTTTCATGAAAGAAAATGTGGCTCCTGGGCAAATGGCTTGCCGATGGCTGCTGGCCGTGTAGCCGGAGTATGCCAAATTATCATCATGTCGAGGTCGACTTCGTCTTTTTTTCTCTTCATTTCTCTTGTCTTTTTATTTATTTTTTGCTTTGGCTGTTGCGGCCAACTCTTTTCTGCCACAAACGGCAACTGCAAAACAAAATGGCGCACAGCCCAGGGCAAGATTTACATGTCACTCGACAAACTTTGAGCCTGAACTGACCTTTCAGCTTTCTGGTCCCTCGAAGAAACTTTTCCGCCCTTCTAGCCCGTTTTCAAGGATCCGTCTCAAGTTTGTGCACACAATCTTTGCATAATTTCTCGCTCCTCTCTGATTACCCCTCACCCTTTTTTTCCAAGTGCTAAGCCGCATCTAACAGCAGATGTCAGCAAAAAAAAAAAAAACTAGCAACAACTTATTTTTTATGTGTGTGAAACCCCACCAAAAAAAATAAAACTTTGCTTACGGTTTGGCGGGCTAACAAATTGCCCGAAGCTCAATGATGACTATCTTAAATAAGTAAAGGGGCCTTTCGAGCTTAGGGGAAGATGTTGAATTAGCACACACATTTGGCTTATATAATCGACTATGAAAATGACGCTCTTATGTGTGTATAATCAGTTGCTGCCCCCACAGCCACTGCCTATCAAGCGGTTATGTTATACTTAAGTCTATTCTTAGTTGACCTTGTCAAGATTACCAAATTACCAAAGAGCATATGCTCAGTTCTGTTAATAAGAGCTTCTATAGTAATATTATGTTAATTGCAATCAGAAATGTAATATACTTTGACAAGAACATCAAATGTTGTAAGTTGTTCAATGCATTATTCAATGGTCTCGTAATATGTCCAAGTATATTCTATAGCCAACAATAATGGTTTAAAGGGCTGCCTGATGCCATCAGTTGGATTTTGAGAAGGACTTTAAGTTAGAGACGTGTACGGCATTCAATTTTCTAATACAGCTCGTGGACATTTGCAATTTTTATAACTAACAATTTAATTTAGTTACATAAAAATTTGTGAAAAATAACAAACTTCATATAAAACATTCATATTTCTATGAAAAAAACTAAACTTCATATCCAATACATACAATCCATACAATCAACATGTTAAAAAGTCTGTTGATAATAAATAATATTTGTGGCCTTTATGTGAACTGGTAGAATAACTAACCGCTTATTCAGTTCGTAGGCTAGACAAAAAAAAAAAAAAAAAAAAAAAGAACGAAAAAAAAAATGGAAATAAGAAAAAACATAATTCAAGGCCAGATACCAAAAGTTGTCTACATCATTTCCGGCTTTGCTTAGAAATATATTATTGTAAAAATGCTTGTATAACACAGAAGTTCTCCAAGCGTTTTTTTTTTGTTTTTTCGTAACAATATCAATTCCATTGGCATATACATTCTATGCGGTATCCGACTTCAAGGTTGTCAAAAGTTTCCTTTGATATTAGAACAACAGCACAACAACTCAAAAACTTTGCCCAGTTACTGGTGGGATAGGGGTAGGCAACAACAAAATGGCGTGCAAGTGCGCAAAATTTAAAAAGGATAATTGAGACATGTAAACAATATCCCAAAGTGCAAAGGCACAAGAAACAACTGTGCACATCAAAGGTCGTCTCCTCCTCCTTTGCCCCACAGTTTGAGTTACCCAACTGGAAAGCAATTAACACCACTGGCAAACAGAGTACAGGTAGGCACAACATTAAAATATTAAATACCTACTCATAAAAAAGGGGTTGCAGCAATAGCACAAAAGTGCCTCATACATGCACACCCATACACATATGCACGCACGACAAAGCAGAATAATGAATTTCAACTCAGAAGACGACGCGTCGTCTCTGCCTCTCTTTTTGAATGTTGATGTCGAATTTCACGTTGATAAGATGCTGCCACACAGCACTCAGTGGCGCCGCCACGCATGCAGATGCCTTTTGCACAAAGTTCAACACGGGGCCAGCTAAAAATTTACGTAAAAGGTGACGCCAACACACAACACACAAAGAAATTTAAAGACAAATATGAGTGCGAAAGTTAGATATAAGACTATAAAGTACCCTGCTGTCAAATCTGTACCCTTCCTTTCCAATCCATAATATCAACTCATTAAAAGTGGACTTGATTTTATTGAAACTTGTGAGAAAAAAACAATTAAAAATGAATTGTACTTCTTAGCACAACCTTCAAAAATGATAAATTCAAGGAGTTTTTAAAAGCACTTAAACGTCTTTGACAATCGTGTTATATAGGTTGAAAGTTGTTGTTTCTTTAACCTATAGACTCTCAACTCAAGTCGCTGTATTGACTGAGGACATCGTTTGACTGTTTTTGCAACATCATAATTCCCTGTTTGAACATTTTTAATGGGTACGCCGTTTGTGAAAGCAAAAGGCTTTATGCGAATGTACATACAAAAATCCCGACGAGCAAAAGACTTGCATAAGCTGCTTAGAGTGGGAGGGTAGAGAGGAGGAGGAGGAGGAGGAGGAGGAGGAGGTGTATATTGTACACTGGCTGCTAAAAGGAAATGCGCAACGCAGCCCAAAGGTGTCAAGCGGAAAACAGAGCATAACAGCCGTCACTGTTCTGCACTTTAGCTGCTACTGCTGCTTCTGCGAAACACATAACCTGCAACTGCAAACAGAAGCAGCAGCAGCAGCATCAACGGGAACAAGAGCAACTGCTGCATTGGTAAAGTGGAAAAATGAAAAAGCCTAGACAGCGAACAGTTAGTCAGTCAGTCGGTTGGTCGGTCTCTCTACGGCTGTTGCGACCTTCGGCTGTGCGTAGACTAAGGCAACAAGCAGAGTGTCGCATTTCCCCGGCCAGAGTTTTGCAGCGGACTACACAAAACTCATGCATAATACATGTACACACATACTATATGGCTGGATGCAATTCCTCGCGTTTGGAGGGCAGTACCAATTCAGCTCCTGCATGTTTGCCAAAAGATGTTGGTAGAAAAGTTGATTTATCAAACGGAAAAGTTGAAAATTGAAGCCTCAAAGAAAAGTAAAGCAAACTAAAGAGCGAGAGAGTTGTGGCAAAGGAAATTTTAAATTAGTCAAGGCTCATGTATGTCAAGGATATTTTAAATTAGTCAAGGCTTATTTATGTGCATACATGCATCAATATCTGTATAATTTCTAGTTAAATATAACATGAGCACACACACAAAAGCTGTTTTTGGCAATAAAATAACACAGATGCGGTATGTGATTGGGAATTATAATAAATGTTTGGTCAAAACAAGAACTACAATTTGAATGTTATTTAATCTATAAATTTGCCTTTAATGAAACATTTATGTTATTAAGTATCTTACGGGAAATATTTCAATAAATTTTAAATTTATGAAATTAAATGATTTAAATTTCTCTTCGTGTTAACATAAAATTCTGCATCATTAACACAACCGAATGTTATATTTGCATATAATTTAAGGAGCATATTAAATTTTATAAAACTTAATTGAAAGTTTTCTTTATTCGAATGGCTGCCAACATTAAGATAATAATTATTTAAGCTGCATCGAATACGACACAGTAACTTTTTCTGTTATCACATTAATATCATAAATAAAAATAAATAATTTTCGATCTTTTGCAGGCTTTCGGAATTATTGGGAATAATGTAAAAAAATGCACAAGGCGAGGCTGCATAACATAAATTGGAGCAACAAATTGAAGCTGTGCATGTGCAACATCTTGTGGCTGCCATGCCCATGAGCCATGTCCAAATGCACAACGATGCGACGCGGCCAAACTCGAGCCAGAGCTGCCAACTGATTTGAAGAAATGAACATGACATGCAACAACAATTACAATAATAACAACAACAAAACAACAGCAGCAACAATAACAATACCAGCAATAACGACAAAAGTAATTTGAATTTGTGCGAGCAACAGGAAACAAAACAATACAAATTGACATAGCGAAAGAGATAGAGTGAGAGACAGAAGGAGAGATAGAGAGAACTCAATGCAAATTGTGTACATATTTTGCTAGTGTTTGTTTGTGTGTAAAAGTGTTTGTTTTTGTTGCTATTTGGGTATGAGGGTGTCCGTGTAAATAAATGCTATATGAAACGGGGCTAAAGAAACAGAAACAGCATCAGCAAAAGAACAGACAAGACAAAAACAGCAAAAAGTGCAGTTAAGCGTGGAAATTGCATTAAAAATTGAAAAAAAAGAGTAAGAGAAGAAAAAATATAAAGAGAAAAGAAGAATTGTTGTAGCTAACGAGCGCTAAAAAGCAACAACGAACAAAAAAAAACCAGAATAACGATTACACAAAATAAAAAATAAAAATCGCAACAGCAGAAAGTGAGTAAAAAGTTTTGATTGAAAATTTTCATCGTGCTTTCATTTGGCTGCGCTGCAGTTGCAAACACAAACACAAACGCAAATATACAATATACAAACATTCATATACAACAAGCATTCAACAACAATTGCAACAAGAAATGCGCCGCGACGCCAATTTGTTTGCCACCAACGCCCGATGCGGTGACTGTGTAAATTTCTGATTAAAAACCCCAACAAAAAACAGAAACAAATAAATAAATAAACAAACACAACAAATAAAGAAAATTTGTGCGAAAGTGGAAATTGCGGCAGGACAAGCGAATATAAATTACAATATTAAAAAAAATATATACAAAAATAAAAATATATGTATGCTGAAACAAAAGGACAACAATAATATATCACTTCCAATGCAAATCTTAACGTATTCACAATTTGCTTTCATAACTTGCAGCTCGTTGTGAAAAACGTCACAAGCTGAAAATCACATACAAAAAAAAAACAAACAATTAAAAATTAAAATAATAATAATACTGAAACACAGCTTTTGAAAGCTGTTGATATTTTTGATTGATTAAACTGTTGATTTTTAATTTGTGACAAATGTTTGGCAGTGCGTGTGAGTGATTTATGTATATATTTTTTATTGTATTTAGCCCGCAACAAACAACCATATGTAACATTAGACATAAAATTGATTACTATACAAACAAAAAGCGTGTGCGACTCCCAAATAGGGTACAAACAACGGTAAACAGTGTGTGTCAGACAATAAAAGTCAAGTGCGTGCCACTTAAGAAACCACTCGGCAGATAGAAAAAGAACAGAGTGAGTCGCTTTGTGTCATTGACTAACGTAAAGCATTGCGAGATAAAAGTCAACCAGAAGCACAGTCAACGACCAGGCTCCATAAACGACATACAAAATGAGCACCACCATCAACAGGAGTAAAAGCAGCAGCATAAGGAGGAGGAGGAGGAGGAACAGCAACAGCACCGGGAGCATCAAAGAGCTGATAGCGCAACTATTGCTTCTTATCAGCATCACATTCAGCTTGCCGGGTAAGTGCCAACCAAATGAAATGTGCCCCTCTCATTCTCTGTTTATGTTTCCGCGCTGTATACTCTGTTCTTAATGAAAATTAAGGTATATCCAACCAAATATGTTCCCTAAGCAATTTACAATGTCTTATGATATTGTGATATCAAACTTTTGGTTCCTTAAAACTATATATCCTCAAAAAGGCAGTACAATTATGATAAACAACAAAAAACTAATTGAATAATTATTAAAAATAAATATAATGATTTCTCTTAAGTTTCAATTTTGTCTGGATTCTCACTGCCTGCAGAGCATTGCGCAGTTGCCACTTATAATATATGTTCGTGGCTGACTTATCGTTGCCCAAAATTAATGCAAATATTTAACGGTCTTTTTTTATGGATTTGCCGCTGTCATGCTTGCTGCTAGAAGCTGGAAGGTTGCCAAAGACGCTTTCCAATGCTTCTTACATGCCCGTTGCTGTTGCCTACATTTAGGCGATGTCATCATTGACATCGACTGTTGTCATAAAGTTGATAATCAACCATACTGGCAGGCGTTCGGGCGGGCATTCATTGAGGCTGGCAGGCAGGAAACTGGCAAAGCAAGGCCCGGCTCGGCTCGGTTCGGCTCGGCTCAGGTCTCCACTTGACATGACTTATAAACGGCTTTCGATTAAGTTGTCACATTAGCATTAATCTCAGCACAGCGTACACTCTCCACCTCGCTGCCAGGCCATTGATGTTCAATCAAGTTGTCTGCGTGGGCTGTGCGGGAAGCGTGTTAATGAGCCGTGAGCCCTTATGAGTTTGATTTCGATTATGACGTTGACGACGAGTCCTTTCATCTAACCGAATGCAAAGCATTTGCATGCTTGAGGTGCATTTTGTGTGGCATGAGCTGTAACTGGGTCAAGTAAATCCAACTTACTGCTAGCCCAGAGGCATTTGCACTAATCTCTCCAGACTCCCGCTCTGTGATTAATTGGATAACCTCACGCTGACCCAATTAACTTAACAATTAATTGAATATTGGAGGTATAAGTAAATAATTATTATTATAATTTATAAAATTTAAAGCCCCTATGCATATTCAATGCCATGACAAAAAGCTTGTTAAATGTGCGTTACAAATTTGTACTGCAGTTTAATATCAACAATACGGCTTTGAAAAGACTGACAAAAGTTTAATCTGCGGTTATGTTAATTATGTTTCAGTATAAATGGCTTGCCAATTAAACGTTTTACTACAGCACTTTTTACAATTCGATCTAAAACCATAATTAATTGATGACAGGTTCGCTTACATAACGTATACGCCATGTGTTTGAAAGTCTGATTTAGGCACACCTTTTTCTTGATGACATTGACAATATTTTTTTTCCAGCGTTTTGCTCAACCTTTTTGGGCTTCAATGGCTTGAAAACATTTTCGCATTTCCTGTCAAACGTAACAGAAATTTCAGTTCCTCATCCCTCATTTATTTTGTTTTTTTGTTTGTTTTGCTTACGCAACAATAGGAAACAGTTAAATGAACGATTCGATTCGTTTCGATGCGAAAAGTAATACAAAAAATAATAATAAGCCCAAATAAACAGCTGTGTGGCTGCTTTTATGTCAGTCGTTTGCACGGTTTTCGATTTTTTGCTTCACTTTTGTTTTGCTTGCAATATTTTTGGTCTTGTTTAATTTACGAAACAACAAAAATAATGTTAACATTGTTCAATGAAAATTAAAAGCAAAAGCCATATACGAGACTCGCATGGAAAAATAGTGAAAACAGACTGTGGAACCATAAGAAGAAATCTTTACAAATCGTAGAGCCCATAAATAAAACATTCGATTTTTATTGTCAACGCGAACTTACATTGGGTGGGGGAGCCAAAGAGTAAGTTTATTTGTCGATTGCTGCGCCCCACTTGTCATTTTATGGCTGTGCCAAAAAATTGGGCACAATCAAAATTTACGTTTCATAAAATTTATTATGTATGCAACACAATGGCAATAACAACAATCGATGCGGGGGCCAAAAAGTTAAGATCGTGGCGTGCTGCTGGCAAAGCGGCAAAACTTACACTGCATACAAAATGACGACAACGAGGAACGAGAAAGTCCCCACTACAAAAATCAAAGTCCAAAGAACAAGGAAATGAACAACTTTATATGCAGGATAATGGTCAAGCCATTATTGAGGCTCACATCCGTAAACGTGAGTGTATACACACATATTAGTGTGTGTGTGTGTGGGTGGGTGTGGGTGTATGTGTGCGTGTTTGAATTTAGGTAAGACTCTAAATAGTAAACGCATTCGTTTGGTCGAAAGGAGTTTATGATGCGTGTGCGACCCACAGCACTTAAAAATTCATGTGTAAAACAAGTTTTTGGGGTTTTGAGAAAGGCTCACTTTAAAAATCGACCATCCTTTAAGCATTAAAGTACTCAAACACATGACTTTTGCTTTTAGATCTTGAATATGTTTGTTGATAAAGCTTGGAAGGCATGTGGCAAATATATTTTTGTGCAAACAATCACTCTCGGACTTAAAAGACATTAAGTAAAGTACTTTGAAACAATACTTAATATATGGAATCAATATTCTTTTAACTACAAAACATCTAAAGATTAAAGTAACGTTATGCAAATACCATTAAAAAATCTAATATTTTTGCTGCTGTTAAAAATCCTGTACGGACTTAGCCTTTCCATAGTTACAGCATATTTGCCAAGTCGAGTAGTTTAGATAAAATTTATCTGACTTGTTTTTAATGCCATTTAAAATGTGTGCGTGCTCTTATACATATGTGTGTTTAATTACTGATGTTGGCATTTGGCCATTGCTAAATTTGTTGGCATCTTTTTGTTTAGCTAACATGACATGGATTAAGTCTTCTGCCAGATTTACGAGTAATCGAAGTTAAAAGTTTTCTATCGTGCACTGCAGCTGATAAAAGCTTTGGCCTAATGGCTGCTGATAGACAAACAGACAGACATACAGAAAAAGAGAGAGAGAAAAAGATATATATAGATAAGGACAAACATACACAAATGGACGAATGGTTGGGCAAACTTGAGTATTAAAAGTCAAATTTATGTAAAACATTATGTAAACTGTGCGGGCGATATGCAAATACAAACTTGTGGGATTTCGGGGAGATACTAAGTGAGGGGAATGAAGGTTTGCAGAAAGCTTTACTATCCAGCATGGCTTTTCAATTTGAAATGTGTTTAATGGGCTTTTATGGCGTCGAAGGGTCGCTCGCATCGCCGCTCTGGCATTTATCAAGTGAGAACTATTCAAATAGTTCCGACTGCATTCCCCTAGCATCCTGAATAAAAATATATATAACAAGTAAGAAGGCTCTAGTCGGGACAGCCCGACTAGAAGATACCCTGAACCCAGTTGCAATAAATAAATTAAATTTATATAAAACTTTGGTATACTGACTTAGCTTCAATCGATTAAGCTCGATATCTCCGGTGTTTCTTAACCGATTTGGACGAAATTTTCAGAAAAGTTCTATCGTTACCTATTACTTCAAACCTCATTTTTACATTTTCCAAATTCGATATTTTTTTGTTATCGATCACATGTGTATATCGGAAACCAGAATAGTTATCGATAATTTGAAGCAAACTTGTTCTGTTCATGGTATAGGAGAACTTACATATATCCAAAATCTGAAGTCTCTAGCTCTTGTAGTCTCTGAGATCCACGCGTTCATACAGACGGACAGACGGACAGACAGACAGACGGACAGACGGACAGACGGACAGACAGACAGACAGACAGACAGACAGACAGACGGACAGACGGACATGGCTATATCGTCTCGGCTGTTGATGCTGATCAAGAATATATATACTTTATGGGGTCGGAGATGCTTCCTTCTGCCTGTTAAATACTTTTGCACAAAACCATTATACCCTTATTTACCCATTTTATGGGTTAAGGGTATAAAAAGACAGACCATCATCTGTGCACCTAACGTGTGTGTGTGTGTGAGTGCGTGTGTGTTATGTTAATGAAAATTTAACATTTTGTGCCACAAAAATCAAAGACTGAAAGAGAGTGCTGCATTTTCTGAATGGTTTTGCTGTGGCTCTTTAATATTTGACCCGACACCGGTAACAAGTTTTTGGCCGGTATTAAAAGTTTGACCAGCAAGGCAGCCGAAAGTTGCCAAGGGCAACTTTTAATTACACTAAAATAATTATAAGCCAGAAGTTTAATCAATGCGTTGCGCGTCAATCAATATTGCATGACACACACACACACACACACTATAACCCACACAGGCAGCCAGTTGTAAAGCTGGTCCAACAATTAAGCAAAACAGTTTCAAAAAAGTACAAAAAGAATTTACCAAAAAAAATAACAGTTACAAAATATAGGTTGCTATCGGTGATGGCAAAGTTTGACGCTCTTCAAAAACAGCCAAAATTCCATTGCAATTAAAGTTTGAAAACGACATCGCCGAGAAAAAAATGTTATAATATCGCGCGAGATTATGGCGTTTTGAAACGACATATGATCGCCGAGAAAAAACGACATAAGATCGGAGAGTATATGTCGTTACCCCATATTTGTATATAAAACAAAATCAACTGCCTTTATTCCACATTAAAAAAAATATTCATCGCATGCACTTGGTTTTGCTCATTATTGTTATCCCAAGTTAGGCTCTACAATATTTAAAATCTAAGACTATTTGAAATATGTAAATGTATTTATATTGTAAGTTGTTGTATTTATATTGTGGTTGTTAAAACTTAGCCATACAATATCATGTTTTCTAAATGCGATCATTATAAAATCTGTGGACTGGGCAAAGACTAAAAAAACACTTTTTAAAATCACTCAAAATAAATTTAAATTTTTTCCGTCAAACGTTGAAAACGCCAGATTCGAGTTGAAAACATCATAATTCGCAACACTGTTGCCCTTGTAAAATATGAGAAATATAGAAAATGTTGCTACCGTTAAAAAAAAAATGTGCGCAAGTCAACTTCCCCTATTTTGGTTTGGAGCTTGGGGCTTTTCTGTGCACGAAATAAAA
Source organism: Scaptomyza montana (assembly GCA_018904305.1). Taxonomy (NCBI): domain Eukaryota; kingdom Metazoa; phylum Arthropoda; class Insecta; order Diptera; family Drosophilidae; genus Scaptomyza; species Scaptomyza montana. The sequence continues at coordinate 5,081,310 of JAEIGR010000001.1, forward strand.
ATGTTGCCCATATGCAAATACCAGATACGTGCATGTGAACGTGCTGCACGTGTGTGAGTGTGTGTTTGTTGGTTTGTTTGTGGATCAACAGGGACCCATTGCAATGGGTATATGTATGTACGTATGTGTGTTTTTGGCGACTGATTGCGTTGGGGCCTTACAAGCAGCGTTGTGTGGCATTCGCCTAATTAAATTAGAAATTAGAAAACGGAAATTTGAGCACGAAATCTAAGAGCGCTAGAGATGTCTGTGACTGGCGGAGGATAAGGATTGAACATAGGGATTTAATATAATGTTGGATGTTCAACCTGCAGAAATATTAAAGTCAAGAGCTGGTGTGGCAGGAGGTCAAGTGTGTTGTATTACCCATTGATAGCAAAAGAAAAACCATAGTTTTTACTAACAAAATTATGCTTAATTTTTTGCAAGAGACGTAGCTGCTTCAGGCGAAGCGAAGGAGTACCTGCTTCCTCCTTCCCACTTCCTGCCTTTCTCTGAAGATAAGCGCAAACAAAGTCGTGCAAATATGTGCACACAAGCCCACAAACACAGCTTGTGTGTGTGTGTGTGGATGAAGCAAGTACTTTTCTAATGCAAAACAAGCTAGCTAAACAAAAGCAGCTGCAGAACCCAACTACACTGAGCAGTGAGTTGTTGTTGCAGCATTTAGCTTCCTCTCTTTTAAGTAGAACTCGCACAGATTAAGGATTTTTGCCAGTCAAGGCAAGTCGACTCGAGCTGAGTGGACTTCTTGAAGGCTTGTATCCCTTTTCTCTACCCTATGTACATTGAAAATGGCCAAAGCGGGTATGATAAGGCTGTGTATTGGTGTCAACACTCGCGCCAATTTTGCCATATACGTCCGTCGCACAATTATCTTTACCCGTTTTCAACATATATATTGATATAAACAAAACTTCTAGATAATGAGTATCTTCAAGTCCATCCCATTCAGGACAAGAACACTTTTACTTGTTTGCCTCATGCTGCTGGTGTTTCGCTTGTTTTTTTGTTCATTTTTGTATGCTTCAAGCATTGGGTTTGCTGCGGGGCGTGGCCTTGTTTGTGGTTTACTGAAAGTCTTTTGCTTGCAAGCACATTCATTATGCATGCATTTTAAATTTTAAATTTCACTGCTCGTTCCCAACTCCCTTCTCTTTCACTCTATCTAACCTCCGAGCTTCAACAACAGAGCAGATTTGCTGGCAGCTCTGGGCTATGGCTAAGACCTGCTGATGCGCCTGATGAGCTTTGGCAATATTGTTTGAATTTTCATGGACTCTGTATCCCACCCTTAAACCCAACTCTCCACCTGTCTCCATCCACCTGGCACTGCTGTTGAAGCTTTGAGCGGCTTTTCGACATTTTTCGTGTTGTTATCCTTAGTGCTGTAAGAGTCTCTTGTGCATTTGAAATAGTTTCCCCACCCTCCGTGCTGAACATCTCCCTCTGTGTGTTGGCATTTTCCAAATAATAAATTTAATTGTCTGGCAATTGTTCAGCTCGGCAGCTTTTATCCAACTCTCAAGACGAGTTGGAATTACAAGACAACTAGCGCTTGAGCTGCAATAAATCTTGATAGACCAAGAAAAGTGCATGGAGTAATTTATAGTCGCATAATGTAATTCAAGACACGGCCATTGCAAAAAGTTTATTTTGCTGACCAAAATTAGTAACAACAAATCCAGATTTGTTGCGTCAATTTTGCGGCTACTTAAGTTTGTCCACAAAACTTCAAGATGCTTAAGCGGCAAAGCAAATTGAATATCTACTTTCTACAATTTTGTCATGACAACTGAAGCAAAACAAACAGACGAACTGAGCCCACTATTCAATTCAAGAACTTGCTAACTTTTTGTGTGTGTTTGAATGTGTGGCATAGATCAAAAACGCTGAAAAAGGGTTCAAAGCATTAAACTGTCTTGCTGTCTGCCTACCCACACTCCCCTTTTGTACAACATTTAACGATGATCAAGATAATGGCTATTCAGGCAAATAGGCAGACTTTCTACCAGGGCCATGTTGCTATTGTTGCCAAGTGCCAACAAAGTCAACCAAACAAGCAAAAAACCTTACCATAGACATTTGTTTGCCACTCACACACACACACACACATATATAGACTCTATCCTATTTTTTTTTTCACCCCTTTCTCTCTTTCTCTATCTATATTTCTCTCTGGCAATCCGTTTTGGGTCAAAAACTTTTGAAACACCTAATCCCCATGCATTTGAGGCAACATCTGAGCAGCTTTAAGCGCACAGTTACGATAGTGATATGCCCGCTTCCCCTCCAAAGTCGATGATAGGTGCGGATAAAGTGTGGATGGAATAGTTGATGGTGGCAAGAGTGGGAGTGTTATATACTCTCTGCACAAGCTTATGAATTTGGCACACAGGCAGCGAGTTGAGTGCTTGCATGGTTGCCTTGTGCCATGATTATACCCACTCTTTTTTTTTCTACTGATACACTAACAAAAGGTACTAGTCATTGTAGTTGCGATTTGTAAGAAAATATTAGCAGATAAAGTCAAGTCCTGATGACAATAAAAAAAAACTCAACAGATTATATCACATGCAATAAATTGTCAAAACATTTAAAAAGCTTTGACTTAACCAAAATGACAAAAGTCTTTAGTTGTTATCTTAACACTTTAAAATTTAAAAGCATAAAAACTTTTTAAAAATCTTGTTTTCTTTAACACATAAAGTTAATAACAATTTTGGCCGCATTTGATATAAATTTATGTCAGTGGCATTTGTTGCTCATTTTTTCATTTTCCTTGTAGAGCTTTAAATTATTGTAATGATTCGTATCAATAATTGGCAGCGCTTTATCGACAAATTATCAGACCGGAACGTTAAATGACCAAATCGAGATGTAAATGTCACAGTTGTCATAAGCAGCTATTTTTATTTTATCTTCATGTCAGTTGCCAATTTAATTTGGCTGACAAGAAGATTAAAAAATATACATTAACATTACGTATACGAATATTTGCTTTTACTATTGTTGTTGTGTTATTATTGATGTTCATTATCAATTTAAAAATATGTTGAAAATACTTAAATATCTTCCTCTTAACAATTGTATAAAAATATTGCCAAAGAGTATTCAGACTTTTATAGCTTGCAATTGCTGCTTGTACTTTTTCGACTTAATCTCGATGTGCTCTTCGCCTGTCGCAAAAGGGGTTTGTCATAACCTTAGTCTGTTATGTGAAGTATTTAAGTTGCCCACCCCCACCCCTAAAGTCACATACACACATACGCAATCTTGCAAATCTCTTACATAGGTGAATTGAAGGAGCGACTTACAACGCTTCCACACTTGTCCCCTGTACTGAGGCCCCGACGAAAATGCTATTAATAGCAAATTGGTTGAGCTCTCATCCCCAGATGCACACACATGCGTTTGGACTGTCACACGGCAGTCATAAATTGAGTTTGACAGTAAATCCTTTTAAGAGATTCTCATCGCGAAGCAGTTATGACAAACAGGCAAGAAGTGCTTCACTTCCTAAGTAAACCATATTTATTTAGGTCAAAATGGCAGTGCCTGCCAACCATTCTGCCTCCCCAAAAAACCACCTTCTATATCTGCCTACCGTTTGCCTTTTTTCTCTCTTTGTAAAAAGTGCATTTCGGTTAAGTACAAATTCATGTTGATGCCTCTTGTTGTGTTGTAAAGTTATTTAGTCTTTCTTGTCAACTGATTTTGAACTTTACAAACATTTTATGGGGCACTTCAAACGAGCAAGAAACATGGCTAAGCTTTTCATATAGTCACGGCTATTTTCAGCAGCTGCCAAAACTTTTATTTTCTTTGCTATTGAAAAGGATTTACTTTTGTCTTGGCCGCCTCAATGAATTAAACTCATTTGCATAGCTTAGATGAGAAGAATGTCAGTGGGATTTGCAAACGTGATGAAGGAATTCAATTTAGTGTGTTTTGCAACTAAAATATGTGGTGTAACCCAAAAGCTGAACTAGCAGATAATTGAAAACATACGCTCAGACATACAACCGAGAAGATATGTACGAGTTTGGCTATAACTTTTCATTGTGGCTGCTTTGTTAGCGTTTCTGGAAGCAGACACTAAAAATTAACGACGCCATTTCGCATCGGACAAAGTTTGGTTTTCGAGGTTTGGCGTTGCGGGCCAGCAGCCGCAGATAAAGCCAAAACAAAACCAGTTTGGCTACATGCCCCAAAATCGATAAGAGGATGCATGGGTGGCAGGGGCGTAGACGCAGTCGAAGGGTCACGTCAAAGCGAAAGCATATAAATCACGAAATCTTACAGCAACAGACGCCACAGAGAGCGCTCTCCGCTTGAGGTGAGTCCTTGACCAAAATAACATCGATGTATTAGTGTTAGTGAGTTTGTGTGTGTGTGCTGTTTCAATCGAAAGCAGCGTCAAGTTATCAAATGATTTATTTACATGACCGCTAGGCAAACAAACAAGCCACTATGGACTCAGAGAAAGAGAGAGCAAGAGAGATAAAGAGAAAGAGAGAGATCGGAGTCAGGGCCATGACAAGTTCCAGCCGCGACAATTCTCAACTCGTGAGATGAAGAGGCGTGTGGGAGGAGCAGGTGGTCAGCGACATGTACGAGTTCAAAATTGTTGAACCCAGTCAACCTCTCGAGGCGTTGTTCTCGCTCTATATATAAGTATATATATAGACTCTTCAGACACATTTGCCAAGTGACAAGTAACAAGAATTATAGCCCAAACAGGCGTACGCCTAAGCTAAAGTGGGCGAGGCCTTAAAGCATTTCACTACTTTAAACGGACAATCAATGCGATTCGTAGTGCTTGCCAATTCAAACAGGACAGACAGTACGGCAAGTCAAAGTTGTGAAACTGATATCCTTGTGACAGTGTGATAGTATATATTTGTGTATCTTTATGAAATGAAATTTAATCATTTTAAAAGCCCATTCAAAATTGACACAAGACAAACACAAAACAATGGTTACTCTGGTCACAACATACACATTGAGCAGCAAGTCAACAGAAAACTTCTAACATGTGCTTACAGGTTTACGACTCGTATTTTGTCCTCACCCAAGGAACAGCTTGTATACAAGGCGGCTTAACGAAGCGTGCCTCCGTTTTTCCTTGTTTCCTAGGTAGCACTTGACCCAAATTTAGAGGTGGGCCCGTATTTTCGTCGTGAAAAGCAGTAATTTCGTGGATAACTGGCATGAAAGTCAGGATAAATAAATTAAATTTGCTTGAAGTTATTTTGGATATTAATGCTGCAAGTTGTTACAAAAGCTTCACAGATAATGAAATGCGTATTTCTCAAAATAATAACAATTTCGGGAGCACGTATAAAAAAGATACAGTCAAAATATTTGTTAATAAAAGTCACATAACAAATTTTATTTAAATTAAACTATCTTAGTAAAAGCATTTGTTCTAACAAAAATATTTCCGTTTGACTAAAATATAACAAATTATTTCTTCTTCCCAAGGAAAAAGTTTTGTTTTTTCCCTTAAAATACGCCAGATAATTTTAATAGTTTTTGTTTGCTAATTTTTCTGCACAAAATCACAAAATTCTAGTCAACAAAACCTTAATCAATAATTCAATTTTGTGCTTATAAAGTTCCTGTTTTAATTTTGTTTAAAAGTGTTTTCATATTCCTTTTTCGTGTTAGCAACAAAAAAAAACAAGTGGAAACGTTGCAGTCGGACGCAACCGACTGCGGCATACTCGATACCAGAATTAAAACCGATAAAAAGAGGCCTGAATGCAAAGGGGTACGGATGCGGCAGGGGTTTACGCTGCCTTAAAGATTCTCCGATGCAGATGGGGATGCTACCGGCTATCTTCATACCAAATTTGGTGACTCTAGCTCAAAGTTTGTAAAAGGTGGGGAAAGGGGGGGGCTGGGGCGGTATGGGTAGTTGTGGCATCCAAATTTGTGATGCAGATCTTTGTGGAATGTCAATTGCTATCTTCATACCAAATTTGGTGACTCTAGCTCGAAATTTGTAAAAGGTGGGGAAAGGGGGGCTGGGGGCGGTTTGGGTGGGCGTGGCATCCAAATTTTTGATGCAGATCTTTGTAAAATGTCAATTGCTATCTTCATACCAAATTTTGTGACTCTAGCTCGAAATTTGTAAAAAGTGGGGAAAGGGGGGCTGGGGGCGGTATGGGTGGGCGTGGAATCCCAATTTTTGATGCAGATCTTTCTGAAATGTCAATTGCTATCTTCATACCAAATTTGGTGACTCTAGCTCGAAAATTGTAAAAAGTGGGGAAAGGGGGGCGAAACGGGGGCGTGGCTCCAAAACTTTGATGCATTTTTGGGGTCGTTGCGCTATCTTCCACCAATTTGGTGGCTCGCTCCACAACTCTGGCGATACCGATCCGTTTTGACGAAGCGTTGGGGCATGGGGGTGGCTAGGGCGTATTGGTGGGCGTGGCATCCAATTTTGTGCGTTTTGGGGATTTCCCTATCTTGGCCCAATTTGGTGGCTCTAGCTCAAACTGTGGGGTTGCCTTCTGTAAATGCGGGGGCTGGGGGCGTATGGGGGGCGTGGCATCCAAACTTTGATGCAGTTTTTTGGGGGTCGTTACCAGCTATCTTCCCACCAAATTTGGAGGCTCTAGCTCCACAACTCTGGCAGATACACGCATTCCCGTTTTTGACGAAGCGTTGGGGCACATGGGGGTGGCTAGGGCAGTATTGGTGGGCGTGGCATCCAAAATTTTGATGCAGTTTTTAGGGGATCATTATCACCTACCTTGGCACCAAATTTGGTGGCTCTAGCTCAAAAACTGTGGGAGATATAGCCATTTCTGATTTCAAAATGCGGGGGGCTGGGGGCGGAATGTGGGGGCGTGGCTCCAAAATTTTTGATGCAGTTTTTTGGGGTTGCTAATAGCTATCTTCTTACCAAATTTGGTAGTTCTAGCTGTAAGGATGTGCGAAATATGTGGATTTATCGGTTTTGAGTTATCGAATTTATCGATTTGCCAGCCCCCCAGTTATCGTAGAACCCCAATCTTGACACTTTAATTTACTATCCCATAGATAAAGAGATTTGGAAAGTTTCAAGTCTCTAGCTTGAAGGGTGTGGAAAAAAGTTGCGTTCATACAGACGGACAGACGGACAGACGGACAGACACCATGACGGACATTGCACAAACTCAATATACTCTTTACCTTCGGTATCGAGTATAAAAATAAGTTAAAAAGACAGCATCATAAACTATGCTCTGCTTTTTGAACAAGGAAGAACGAAAAAAAAAATAAAAGGAACAAAAAAGGTAGTCAACAACAACAAACAAAGTTCGTCTCGTTTATGAATACAAATTGAACTCTTTAGATGTTGCTTGAGCTACCTTGTGCGCTTAGCTACCTTTTCTGAGCACACCGCATTAATTCATTTAGCTGCCGAGCTGCTGTGGCCTCAAGAGCCTCAAATTGAAAAAGTAATTCAAAGCTCGACATCGTTTTAAGCCACAAGCCAACGCGAGGCTGCCACAGAGCCACACAGCCATATGGCACTCACAATCGGTGGGTGGAGAATTGTGAAGCTACCGCAATTTTGAGCAGCAAACCACAGAAATTTATGTTTTTAGTGTATTGAAAAACAAGAAAGGGGGCAGAGGGATGAGGACGGAAGGTGTGAGTTTGAGTGCGCGCACAAACAATAATTTTCAATTTAAAGGTAATTTTAACCCAACAAGAACAACAACAACAACTACGACGACACACATATAGACACTTGCATATGTGTGCGTACAGGACAAAACAGGAAAACAAGCCAACAGGCCAACATAGCCAACAGCATTTTTGGCCATAATTTAACTTACAACAACTTTCAATAAGGCGACGCAAGGCAATGTTTGCGTCCCTTTGGCCAGAAAGTCAGCCAGTCAGAAATTACAAAAACACCATGCACACACACACACACAAACACACACACACACCTATACACATCATTTCTTGCTGGCAGCTAAAGTGGATTTAGCCATAAAATGGCTGCGCGTCGCAAAAATAACAACAACGAAAAGTTAAATGCAGTTGATGCTTTAGTACAAGTAAAAGAGTGTGTGTGTGTGTGTGTGTTGAAGTAGCCTCGACATTCAACTGGCCAAAACTGGCTTTTAGCTGTTTGTTAGCTAAGGGGTTAGCCCGTTCGGCTTTGGCACTTGCGAGCGTAGAGATTTTTAGCCGTAACCGCAATTCATATTTCACATTGCTTATGGCCATAAAAAGGGTGGGTTTGGACAAGACCAAAACTAAATGCCAAGAATGGCGTAAGAAAATTACGCAAAAAGGAATAGCTGACAAGCATAAAGGGAGAGAGGAAGGCAACTGCCTTCACTTGACTTTTGCAGCATTTGGCTTTACGTATATGCCACGCGACTCCATTGCAAAAGGTGCTGCAAAGTGTTTGCAAAGTAATTTCCGTTTCCTGCTTAGCTACGAGTGGCAGCCGCAAATGCAACGTTGCGTCGTTTTCACGAAGGCGGGGGGGACTGAGGAGTGGCGGGAACTGGTTGAATAATGGGGTGCTGCTTGTTGGAACTGCGGTGCTCATTATGTTGCCACACGCGACGCACAGTGGGGCCATTTGAGTTTTTTCATATCAAAAATCATAACTTTTGAACCAAATGAGATAATCGAACAATTTAAAAAGCATATGATAGATAATTAATCAAAATAAAAAATAAATTTGAAATGAATTCTACGATTTTTCTGTGCCTATTTATGGGTATGCAAAGTTGAAATTTGTGGAAAAATCAACTTTACGGGAAGGAAAAAATTTTTTAAATTTTTTGATTTTTATTGTTTCGTTTTAATGGTTTTTATAATCTAAAATTAATATTATGATAATTAAAAATAATTTTTTTTTTTTTTTTTTTATTAATTTTTTTGTAAAATATTCATCACAATCCGTAAAAGGTGGTATATCTAAAAGAGAAATCATCTCTGCATTATACGTATTTTCTAATTCTTTTCGTGACTTAACATGCCTCAGTGATGAAATTAGTGGATCTGAAGATGCTGCTAACATGTTGAAGAGGTCCTCATTTTGTCTCACCCTTGAAGCTTTGAAAGTGTTTAGCAATCTGTCGCGACGGCGCACTAAATGAAATGCTATACAAAATGGAGTCAGTAAAACTGTCTTTAGTAGAGGGTGCTCAAATAAGCTGATGCCCTCTAACTAAACAGAAGAAGAAGAAGAAAATTAAAAAATATTGTTACGCATTAAACAAATATTGTTTTGAGTGACTAACCGATTGATTGACTGATTGCTATCAATGCGCAGCCCACACATAAACCTAATTTGTTCGCAAAATTCGCAGCATATGAATCGTTAAAGAACGCTTAAACTGTATTAGTTCTTTCCCTGTAACACAGGTATATATATCTCATATATCTTTACCCTATAATACCGATTTCCACATACTTTTTAAAGGATACAGGGTATCAAATGTGCTTCACAGATTTGCTGTCAGTTGTGGCCAAGCAATTGCATTTGCAACGTGATGAGCAACTGGACATTGCCCCATTGATGTCTACGTGCAGGTGGCACAAGCAATTCCCGTGGCCACTGGCTGCCACAGCACTGCCAAGCTGCATGTGCACCGCATCTCAATCAATGGGGCAACAACGAGCCGAGAACAGCGCACAAGATAAACACCAAACTGAAGCATTTAAATTGCAGTTGAAATCTCCAAAAAAAAAAAAACAAATAAAAGAAACTCAAACATACCGCTGACACAACAGAGCGTTCCCCTTGCCACCTTCCACAACCCAACAGCTTGCTACACACACTCGTTGCACCCTGAAGACGCAGCCACAATTTCGACGTCAAGTCAAGAGCAAATACTGCGCTCAGATAACATTTGGTCTGCAGACCGAAAAACTCCAAGGGAAATCGAGCGATTCACATAACGAATTATTTTTTATGCGCTACCCGTTAAGAAAAAGTAGAATACGAAGTAGGTAAAGAAGAAGAGTGCACATCAAATTGCCAAAGTGCTGTTGAGCTTAAAGGCAGAGTTTCTGGATAGGGGAGTGTGAAAGCTTGTAGTGTGAGCTATGACTCAACACCATTCGGAACTACGCAAATATGTACACGAATATAATTTTGCTTTTCACTAAAGTCGATAAATCGTTTCGCCTTGCATTGGTTCAGGCGAACCAATGACTTCAAGTAAAAGGCTAAGAATGGGGAAAGAAAGTGTTTGTGTTTGTGTGTGTGTGTGTGTGTGTGAGAGAGTTTATGCAACAGCTGGCACTGCATTGATCAAAAAATTGTATATACCCTTACAGAAGTCAATTGAACTTAATGTGAAAGAGGATTTAAGCTAACAGAATAAAAAAAGCTTAATAAGTATACTAAAAATATTTAAACAAGTAGAATTAATACTTGCATTAATGCATTCTTGTAATTGAGTATTGAGTTAATGAATTTCATAAATAAATAAATATGTCTTCTTTCCCAAGTTTTAAAATGACTTCAATTGATTTTTATAATTGTTTCGAAAAGTTGAAAGTTGAAATCTAGTTATAAATAAATAATTGGTATAGAATTACTTGTCTCAAGAAACTTTTTATACGGAACATATGTATGTCATGTCCGTTAGTGTATTTTATCTTCGACAACTTCAAGTTTATTGATCCTGCCTCCAGTTTGCTCTAGTTTTCGACTTGTTTTATGGTGTACGTCGTTTTTATGTGTGTTTGTATTTGTTTCGATGTGTTTTGCTGCTATTGATGGCGAAGCTAATCAAAACTTAATCAGCAACATCAAAAAGTCGTTTGCTAAAAGTTTGGCGCCAGAATATATGCAACATTCGTTAAGCTCTTTGTGCCACCTGCTAAAGCAGCAGCAGCATCTACAATAGGACTCTCACAAGTGGGCCAAGTGGTTGTATTCTGGGTTTGCGCATATCAAATAAAGTCAAAAAAGCCAGGCGCAGTGGAAACAGTCATTGGTCGTGTCAGTTAATGGTAAACAATGGCATACAGTTAATTTGATTATACTATGCCGGAACAAAAGTAATCATAATAATCCGAAAATAATAATGAAAACGGAAAACAACACACAACAAACAACATGAAGGCAAACAAAAAAACCATTAACTCATAACTATTGACAAGAACAACAACAGCAGCAATGAGCCAACACCAGCTCGTAAACAACAACAAAACTTATAATGGACACATGTACAAGGCACTGAAACACACGTACACTGAACCACTCACACACACGATGTGACTACAAAACCGCATTACACACACACACGCACACAAATGATACTGACGCTCACACAGCCGCAGGCTCATTATCCTTTTTAATAAAGCTTATCAATGACATAACATGCGAGCTGCCAGCAACAGCAGCTGAGAACCGAAACGGAGTTCGAGGCAGTTGAAGCAGTTGCCGTTGCCGACACTGCCAGGCATCCAGTTCTCCAGTCTGCCCCCCACCTTCAACTGCCACGCTGGCACCCACCCATTCGACACAATACTGACAAGAACAACGAACACACAAACTACAACAAGAACGACAACAACGATGACAACAACTGCGATAACAACAACAACAGCAGCAGCAAATACAACGATGAGGACGACAAACAGTAAATTCAAAGGTAATTTATTATAGCGACACCTGTAATTACCATGCGCCATAAAATTATATCCACAAACACACACATACACTCAGAAATATGTTCATTATATGCCTGAATACATAAGAATATATACTTATTTACTTATTTATACAGTCTCAACACATGCACAAAACATATTTTGATTTGACTTTTGCTGTTGTTGTTTTGGTAAGTTATTTGCCTGCCAGGATTCACTTTGGTCTCAGCTGTCATCCATTGTCATAACAAACTTGTCTAGTTAAGGAACGTATAGCTGGCTATTGAGGAAGGAGATTTGAACAGATTTGTTGCGCCTTTAACATGTTTATCTCACTTAAACACTACGCAATGTTGAATGTAGACTGTAGTATAATTAACTAGAAGTTTATTTTTAACATTCTCTGGCTGAGAATCTTAGCAATCAGTTTAAAAAAAATGAAAATATTATGTTGATAAATTCAAATAGTAAATATTCCATTTAGTGTACGCATTTTTAAGTTACATTAAGAATACGTAATCTTTATTTTAAAATATAAACTGCTTAAATATTCATTAAACAATTTTTCACATTTAAATTAAACAAATGAAAAAGCATAAAGATTTTTGTTGCAAAAAGAAAATGTATTAAAAATCAGACAATTGAAAAACGGTTTTTATATGTACATATAGTATATATGTATCAATTATTTATTCAACTTCATGACCAATTTATAAATTTACTTTTCATTGAACAAAGGCAAAAGTTGGCGGTGATTGGGATTAAATTACATTGATTTATTATTCATACCATTCCCACCGTTTTGTAAAAGTGTCTTAGTCTTGATTTTCGATGAGTACAGAGTATCTAACTTGTTTATCACTTTTATGACAAGAGCACATACACTTTTACAGCTACATTAACATAGTTTGTGAAAGGGGCACAAAAACAGTCTAAATGAAATTGCCACCTTTAATTGCTTGGGCCAACTTTGTTGACTAGCGTTTTAGCTTTTTTCCAGCGAGCACTCTCAAACACACACGTGCATCGTTAACACACAAGCACACACACACACCCATACACAAACAGACAACTTTTTTTTGCTATGGCAGCACTTTTAATCTTGTTGTGTCACACATACATAGTTACATGTAAACATTGCTAACACAAGTGGCGCTTATATATTTTATATTTATGCTCATGTAGCTGGCGTCCATTCCGTCTCCGCTAACTGACTGTGGTCGCCGTTTTACCCCACCTGCCCTCCCCTGCCAACTGTTTCGTGACTGGAAGGTAGTTTGTGGTCGACAGACGCGGCATGAAAACACTACAACTGTTGCAACTAAACACACACACACACACACACACGCATACACACTGAACATTTTTATTATTTTTTCTCACAATACGCTTATCCTTTGCAGAATATCCTTCCCCTATCCCCTAGCGCTGATTGATGTGGTTTTGCTGTTTCCCTGTATTTGTGCTTGGCGCTATTTCTTGTTTTATTGCTCAGTTTGCTTTTTGTTTCTCTCTCTCGTTACTCTCTGCTCGCTGTTCGCCTTTTGCCTTTGTCTTTGGCGTGGCTTTGTTTATGGTTTAGCTGATGAGTTGTCGCAGTCGCAGTCGCAGTCACAGTCGCACTGGAGTCATCCTGCGTACTCTGCGTATACGTGTTGTGCTTTCAGTTATATCACATTTGTTGGTCTCGTTTCTTGTCTTTGTTTTCCTTTTGTAATCGCATATGTCAAAATTATGCTCTTTCACTTTGAAATGACAAGGTACAGGGATATTGTTCATGTCACGCTGACACTGCATGCCCTGCATCAAGCTAAGCTCTTAGAGCTCTAAGCTCTGCGGATAGTAGCACACCTGTGAAATCTCTCTCTCTCTCTCTCTCTCTCTGTTTCTCCCTCTTGATATTTTCGAATTTATATTCAAATTAAATGCAAAAGTGGCACAGATTTAGCTGCAAAAAGTTGTCTTGAAACTACCAACAAGACACTCTTAGGATTATAAGAATTAAACGTAACTACCGAAGAGCTGAAAGCTTTTATAAATTTATAAAAACAATTAATGCTTTTAGAAACGCAATCTTTGAAATATAAACAATTAAAACTACATTTTTATTATTCTTGAAAATCATAATGCCAACGAATAGTTTGGAGATCATAGTATTCATTCATAAAATTCCTTACAAATTAATAATTTTATTGGGAAAATAGAAAAGTGTGCCAAAACTATGCCTGTTTTCTGAATATCATTTATATATTTTTTTTCTTAGTGTAGCTATGGAAGTCTAGTCTGCCCTTTTATGCTTGCTTGTATTTTAACTCATATTCATGCATATCTTTTTAATTACACTAAAACGTGCCGCTGTCCACTGAGCCTAAGATTCGCTGTAGCCGGCAGTCTCAAATGGAGGTCACTTGGGCTAACGAACAGCTATCCGTCACATACACACACACACATGCACACTCGCATACATATACGACGTTGTACACTTCTCAGTAAAAACTACTGACACACTAATCCGATTAGTTTGGCTGACATTTTTTGCTGGCAAATTGCAGCTCAACGACAACGCAGAGAAGCTGAGCACAGCGACCCTTGTGCCCTTTCTTTTTCCTTCTTTCTCTTCCTCTTACTTCGTATTCATTCATTTTATTTAAATGTGACAAGCCGAAAAAAGAAAACACAAACACACAAAAACCAACAGTAACAACAAGATTCTTGCTCAACGGCAAAAATGAAATAATTAAAAATGAAGGCAGCAGCAGAAAGCACTGATTCTACAACTTTGGCTAGCCAGAAAGAATAAACTCCAATAGAATCAAATCGAGAATAAACCTTTTAGTGATAAATAACATAGAAAAGGTATTGATTATTGGAGATCTCCTTCTAGCCAAAAAAAGATTCTTGCAAAACTGTTCTTAGAAAACTTTAGATTCCTTTGTTTGTCCTTTGTTGACTAAGCTGATGGCAAAACTAAAAATAAAATAAAAAAGGCATTTTGATACAATACAACTGACGCTGCTCTCTGGCATGCAGGATAGTTGCTGGATAATACAGTAGCCAATAGCGTGCACGAAGGAGCACACTACTAAGAAGGTTAAAGACAAAAATTCTTGGTATTCTTGCATATTAATTTTGTGTGTCGGGAAAATCTTTTGCTGTTTTTTTATTCTTGGACTTCAAAAAAAATTTTACGCATAGATCTCTGAGAAAGTAAAGCCTTTGTCAAAGGCTGTCTCAAATCGCCATCTTCAACAAGTATTTAAATACATGAAAGCAATTGGCTATATATAAAGATCAAAAATTCAAAATCTTTCTCATTGACATCTTTTGACTGCCACTTGCATTGCAACCACCATATACCAAATAAAAAACCATCAAGGGTACATAAAGTAAAGCATTTTATGGGTTTGAAGTCAGTTGATGTATCCTGTTCGCTTGCTTTAATTTGAGACATATGACAACTACTAAAGGACTCGAATGGAATGGAATGTTTCAGCAACTGAAAACTGTCAACTGTTAACTGCAAGCTGTAAACTATTAACTGCATGCTGCACTCGCTGACATGTCCTTTAAAATGCATGCAATTTCAAATGGAGTCCTGGCGAAGTTCGCGCATGTCTCGAATGTCCTTTTTTTATTAGCGTATTTAAAATGTGATTTCTTTGAAGGCGTCCCTTCTCTGAGACGCCGTTTCGGCATTTTTATCACATAATATTTTATTTTAACGGCAATAAAGCGTAGATTAATGAGCCCATAAAACGAAAATACATTAAGGACGACGATGGCCTACCTGACTGACTGCCTACCGTGTAAAAGTTGCCTGCCACTGCCTGGCCATCTGTCAGCAAAGCTCATTTAGTTGCCAAATTAAATGTTTGTTGAAGCTGAGATTTGCAGCTGCTCCTTCTCCTTCTTCTTCTTCTTCATCTTGCTCTTTATTCAGTTGCCACTGCTGGTGCTATTGTGACGAGCTTAGCGCTTGTGGCACATATTAAGCGCTTCAACTTTTGCCGTTTCTTGAATCCTTCTTGTCGCGCATATTACACATACGCCCCATATTTCATTCTAGCCATTGGTGTCAGCCAGTTTCTCTCTTTTTCTCCTTTTCTTTTTCTCGAATTGTGACTATTTATTCGCTGTCTTTTCTGCATAACATGACATTGACTTTTATTTAAATGATTTTCACTGCGACTGCCTTTTACTTGCCTTTTCGAATGCTTGGCTGTTTTCTTACTGTCTTAGTGGCAGCCTAGCTGCTCTGGTTTAGCGCAGTATCCTTGAATATGGCAATAGACTGACTGCCGTATGCCGTTGTTATTTCCATTTCTTGTTGGTCGCGTTGCTTTTGCATTTCCTCATGCTACTTGCCACGAGTTACGACTGCCCGTGCCATTGGCACAACAGACGAAACGGCGACATTTTTTTTAAATATTTTGCTTAATAAACTTGTAAAATAGAATAATAATAATTAATACAAGGATAGTCAAAATGTTTCTTTTATCAAATTATGACTTTTCGGATCAAGTTTAAAGCATTTAAATAAAACTGTTTTGTAGGCCTTTGTCGTTGCAACGAATCAAAATTAGTTTTTGAATTTTCAACTGAAAAAAAAGTCAACTTTTTCCACAGTGCAACTGACTGCAGCTGCTGCTTTGGCACTGCCTTTCAGCTGCTTGTTTTTGTCTGGTAGCAGACATTGTATTTATTGTTGCTGATGTTGTTGTTTGTGTTTTCGTTCATGTTGTCTGTTGCTTTGTTGAATGCAAGTTGTAATAAATATTGCAGGCGCTGGCTGCTCCTTGGTTTTCGTCAAATGCTATAAATATTTGTTAGCCGTTTACTTTGCCATTGCCGATTTGTGATATTTGCTGGAAAATATTATTATAGTTCAAGCGCATTAGCATTTGTCAAGGCATGCATGCATGCAGACATACAAATATATATACTAGATATAAATGTATGTATAGTTGAGCTTAAAATGTTATGCAATTTTCATTTATTGTAGACGGCAACTCAAATTGATTGCCTGAGTTAGAGCATGTCCTGCCTGATTGTGTCAGCCCTTAAGTATGCAACACATTTGTAATGCATTCATATTAATTTCTCACAATAAGGGCAACACACACACGCACACACACTCAATGGCTAGACATGACAGCTATTTTAATAAACGGCAATAAATTTGAACAAAATGCAAATCGATGCCAAACATTTTGCAACGTTTTGCTAAACGGGGCCAATGCCATTAAGCATATGTAATGAGCGCACAAGCGTTTAAATATGTATATAAATTTTCTCTTTGAGCAATTCTATACGTGTGTGTGTGTGTGTATCCTGTAGCTGTTTGGACAGCCGGACCCAATTACGATTTTAATTAACCCGAATTTAGAAAACTTATAAAACGGCCATAATGACACAACAGCAATAACAACAACATCTAGCAATCGAGCCTAAATAATTTACAAATAATGCCAGAAATACAACAGCAATAACAAAAGCTGTTACGTGTTTGTTTTTGTGGTTCGCTCTCACTCGTGCTGTTTTTATAACACACACACAAATATAAAACGATATCGCAGCCAGCAACAAAAAAAGCGTTGTTATTATGCAATTACAAGTTGCAGCAACAATGGCAAGGCAAAAGTTAATGCACTGCATTGATGATTATTAAAATATTTGCAACATATTTGTGTGCGAGCAGCATCAAATGCAGATAATAGTGTGGGGCGGGACTATTATCTGTTTACTGTTTACATTTCGCATAACAAATCATGTGCAAACAAACAATGTCTGGCCCTACTGTGCGTTCAGCTGAAAGCACACACACAACAGGAGTGGGAGGAGAAGTCAGCATAGGTAAACAAATATTTACACTTAAGTCTAGAGTGGGGAAGAGAATCCAGGTAAATCAGCTGTTGAACAACTTTTACAAATTATGGCAAAAACCGCTTAGCTCCAAATATTTCGGGCAGCTGCTCCAAAAGACCCTTAAAACAAATCAACGCATTGCGCATCAATCAGCAATTGGCAAGTCTCTTAACAATTAACTGAAAACCACACACACATAGACTGAGAAAAGTGCGTGCTTTTCTATTAGCCAAGTGGGTATTGTGGTAAACCATTTAGGCAATAGTCCGTGGCTAAGGAGGGTTTTTGGTTGAGGTTGAATTTCAATACCAGCCAGAGAGATAAAGCAAAATATATTGTTGTCTTTATCTGTTGGATGCCCTTTGTCGCCCTGTACGAAAGTCATAAACAATTTAAAATGTCATATATTGCGTATACGCGACGTAAATTAAAACGAAGTTGGAAATTATTTCAGCTCGAAGGGGTCGAGCGCCATTAAGAACACCCAAGAAAACTCTTGGCAAAAGCCAAAAACCCGCAAACCAAACGAGCAAGTAACTAACACGGCCAAACGGCAATAACAACAGACCAAGAAAATAAGGAGTGTGCGGCTAGAAGATATCCTTGGAAAAATTGCTTTCAGAAGCAAAACAGGTATCAGCGTATTACTTTTAGGAAGCATAAGAAACATTAATTTTCAGTTCTTAAATTCCCTTGCCATGTAATTTTTAATGGGTATAACAACAACAGTAGCAAAAGCAACAACAATATGGAACGGAAGTTAAGGCACACGAAACGCAAAGCTCAAAAGAAACAAGCCATAAAGAAGGCAGAACACACAAAAACACACACATTTATTTACACACTCAAATACAAGTTTACGAGCATGCGGCGTATACGTAACGTTGTTTTTACGGCACCCACAGCTCGGTTTACCCCATCCGCCTCTCAAAACGCACCAAAAGCAGAACGTATAAATGACATGTGGGAGTTTGAGTGTTGTTAGGGCTTTGGGTTGTCAGTGGCCAAGTAATTAAGCAAAGTACAATTTGGTACCATTAAGTAATTTCTCTTCATTCATTGACTCCATGACTTTGACTATGACTCCGGCCGGCTACGAAACCGATTTTGACTCCTCCCTTCAACTTCATAAAATAACTACAATTCCAACCTCAGGTCTGTCTGACACAGCAACTCACCTTTCCAAAGAGCCGTTGTTGGTTATTTATTGCTTACTGGACTAACTGACTGAACGAACTAACGTGGCTGACTTGCAGCAGTTCCTGTGGCTGACCAAGCTGCGTATGTGTGATATATATTTTAACATACATACATTTTGCCGTTTTGCAGCAGCTACTTAAAAAGGATTCCAATGTAGACGCCTTTTCTACCGTTTTGTTTCTTTATCTTTGCATTTTCGAGTTTATTTTCAGCATATGCAAGTTTCCCTTAAATGCCTCAACAGAATTTCTGCTGTTGGCTCACAATTATTCACTGTAAATGCGATGGTGCAATGAGAAGTATAAAGGGTTACGCAAAAATGGTAGCTAGGTAAAGTGTGTGTCCTTTAGTATTCAAAAGCTGGACTGCAAGCTTACCTCTGAACTCTTGACCCCTTGAGTTTCATTTGCTTAGTTCAGTAAGTCAATTTTAATGCATTTTCGGTTAGTTTAGAAGGTTGAGTTGCAAACAAATTCCATGTGGCATTTAATTCTAAAATAATTGCTCTTGTTTATTAGAGCATTTAAGTGTTTGCTTAAATCATTTGTAAAGAAGTGTTAAAAAATATTTCCATTTTCAAATTCTATTCTTTTAAGAATTGCAAAACATAAATATTCATACTGCCATGGAGTTTTGAGAAAATTTGGTATTTTGATGGCATTGAAAAAGTGAAGTGAAACCTGTCAATTCAAATTGTTTTATAAACTTTATGTTGGTAATTGTTTTTGGTTGCATGCGGTATTTAACGAGTGCTTTATATAAAATCCCAATCCAACTCTGATTCGTTCACTCTTTAGTTCTGCAACGATTGCACTAAGTAAATTTTAGTACAATTTTGGTTAGCTAAGCCACAGCTCTTTATTGCCAAAAGGTGCTTGCTGCAAAGCACAAAGTGAAACACTCAAAGGAATTTCAACAGGCAAATTCCCTTGTTGAGTCATTGCTGGAATTTCGCACACTTGCCCTCAGCTGGATTTTTTTGAAGTGTGGAAAGGAGCCACAAAAGAAAACAAGTAAAATCAAAACAATAAATGCAGCAACAATTGTGACACCAGGGCTTAAAACCGAAGAGCAAACCAAACTGAAATGAAGTTCGTTTGGCCTTTCCTGTTTCTTTGGCACTGCACACCACAGTTGAATCAAGGCACACAACAAAATCTAGAAGAAGAAAAAACACACACACACATATAGAGACAGAAACTCAAAACCTTAGCCAGAGCCACAACACAGACAAACAGATAGCATTAGTGTTTGGGTAAAAAGGAATAAACTGGCAAGTTTGCAAAAATTTGAGCAAAATATCCTTAGAGAACTTTTACACAAAAGACAACATACAAAATCACTGAATACGAATTGTTATTGCATGTTGATAAGTGTTTGATTGGACCTACATATTAGCTAGCAAGTGCAAAAATACTATATATCATAAGCAAAGTTAAGCTTAGATAATAATGAAAGTTTATGTAGTATGTAAAGATATGTGCATAAAATAATAATATATAAACATAATCAAAACACATAAATTACTCTGTCTGTGTGGTGTGCCAATGCAGAAGTTTTCAGCTGCCAAAGTGCTGGAAATGCAAAAATTAATTTCATTAAAATACATAAGCTGCTGGCAGCAACAAATGTCAAAGGTCAGCAGAAAAATTCCGAAACGCATTTCAAATCAAATAAATATAAAGATATATCAAATGCAGCAGCAGCAGCAACGGCAGCAGCAAAACACAATTTGAAATGGAAATAATGCAGAGACATACATATGTAATTTTTTTGTGGCTGCAACAGACACTACGCCTGTCCAATCGGAGAGAGGTGGTGTGTCTAGGGGCAAAGCAGATGAATAATGTTGCCTGGTTTTATGCAGCAGCATTCTGTTCTCTACTTTCTACTTGACACTGTGTGTGTTGACTCAAGGACCTGGTCATAGCAATTTCAAACTGGCAACAACAACAATAGCGCTTGCAACAAGATGTCCTGATTATAGCAACAAAAAGCTGCTGCAATACATTTAAAATGTTTTTCAATAAAAGTTTTTCCGTTCTGCAATTGTTTTTCGCTGACGGCTACAGTACCCTCACATATGTGCTCCAAATGTCTGCCTGTATGTGAGTGTGTGGTTGGAGGTGACATGTGTTTGTGTGTGTGTGCAAGCAGGGCTGTTGTTAGTTAGCATTGCAGAGGGGATTATGACAAAGTCTTTAAGAGTAGTATGAGGATAAAGTGTTTATTGTTTTGCTAACGAAAAGAAATGTGCTTTAAAAAACAACCACAAAAAAGTCTTACTCTAAATGTTTAATGGTTTAAATATATAGAATCAACTTTATCTACATTTTTCAATATCAAAATCAAATAAGAAGTTATGAAAATATAAAAAGTGCATTGCAAATGCAATGAATTTAAATTGGTTAATGCAACCAATGTTGAGAAACTTTTTTTTCATACACTTTTACCAACACAAGTTTAAAACTGCTTTTAGAAGATCAGTTTGCTGAATCCCTACTGCTTACGCCACTGTTCGTTTGTATGACACCTAGCAAGATGTTCGAGCATTTTCTTTTGTTTCTTTCCGGCTTGCTATTCAATTGTTGTTTTTTTTTTTCTCCGAGTTGAAGGGCAATTTATCACTGCTTACAACAACGGCTGCATGGAATGCATTTCCTGTACTTCAAGAGAAACAGAGAAGAGGATAATCCTTTTAAATACAGCACAACATCATGTCCTCAAGTGCTGTACAACGTTGCCAAGTCATGTCGACTACTCAAAGCAATTTAATTTGGATTGTTGGACAGTTTTTTGTTTTTGTCGGTCAGGTTAACAAATGGAAAAAAAAACGTATCTATATGTAGCTATAGCTTATTCTTGGTGCAATCAGTGGGAAGTAAATAGAGGTAATCAATTGAAATTACAATTTAATTAAACATAATAAATATCTACAAGTTATCGCATGAGAACAAAGTCAACGTCCGAGGTCATAAATGTTTTTATGACAAAATTGTAAAGAAGCAACAAAGCGGAACTAACGGCAAACACAACAACAGCAGCAAAAGTAGCAGGCACATAAAACATAAACAAGAAACTCAGGCCAATGCCTCAAGGAGCTATGATAACTGTCTGTTGCGTGAACGCGAAGAAGGAGATTGGGTGTGGTCTTTGACTTGAGGCTAATAAAAAGCAGTTAAGTGTCAGAGGCGAACGAAACTGCGCGCATTTTAAAAATTGACAATAGCTGTCCGGGCGATAAGTAATTAAATGGCAGCGACGCAGCAGGAGGAAACACGACAATACGTTCTGCTAACAAGCAGCCAATAAGCGACCAAACGAAAACTCATAAAATGTGAACGAGACACCACAAATTAGTATTGCATGAAGTCGTCGCCAGCATAGAAGTGCCATATAGAAAATGTCACGTCAAAGTAACTTCACATAGTAAGGAAAATGTCGAGCACCCAAACTGAACTGAACTGATCTGAACTGCTAAA
This sequence comes from Scaptomyza montana, assembly GCA_018904305.1. NCBI lineage: Eukaryota > Metazoa > Arthropoda > Insecta > Diptera > Drosophilidae > Scaptomyza > Scaptomyza montana. The sequence continues at coordinate 5,103,494 of JAEIGR010000001.1, forward strand.
TAATATATGAAAACTATGTGACAAAATATAACACACAGTCGCACGCAGAGACAGCGAACAAGACAGTACACTAAAAATGACACTAGAATAAAAATAATAGAAATAATAAAAATAACGTCAACAACTAAATGTGACACAAAAATGCATATAAAAATTCCACTAAACGAGCCAAAGCAACCAGGCAACAACGACAACAACATGAAATGCTGCAAAAGCCAAAATGCTAGGCGGACAAATGAAAACCTGGTAAGAAAACGAGTCGACAAGTAGAATTGTCGTACACTTGGCAAAAACGTTATAAGCATAGGAAATATCTTAAAATTGAAGGGCTTGTTAGTTTAAAGAAATATATTCCTTGCATATAAAAATATGAAATAAGAAAACAAAATTCGTTTAATGTTCAGAATGTTTGTCATATATAAATTTTGGCTAAGTTATTTTTCTTAGTGAACTAGTTCTCTTCAAAAGGTAAGTTTTCAGCAGACAGCAGCTATAGAGAAAAGGGGTACAAACGGGAGAGCCACACAAAGTAAGAGGTGGCAAAATAGGTGAAAGCAACACACAACAAAAACAAAAAAATTCAGCGCACAAAAATATAGACGTGTTCGTGAGTGTATTTGTGTGTCTGTGTTTATGGCCTGTCTTTTATGTGCTATGCGGCCATTTGTAGCTTTGTACTTACAGAACGTTATGCGCCCTTATCAGTGCACGGGCATATACTAGAAAAAGACGAGCAGCAGCCATAAAACATATACTTTTATGATTCGCAGTTGCATAAGCTTTGCAAAAGTCATCAAAAAGATTTCTTGTTTGTGTTGCCATTTGACTTGTCTATATTTGAGCAATGATATTAAATCTTTTTTTCTTTATTAAGTACATCGATAATTGAAGCATGGGTAATATTAGGATTCAAGTTACTGCAATTTATTTAACTTGGATTAATTGCTTCTTAAGCCATTATAAGGTCTTCGCAAACTTTGAACCTTCTACCTTTAAGAACCTATGGAATTTATATAATACTTTTTATATGGGATAACCCTGTTGCATCAACCAATAAATCTAATCTACTGCCTAGATCGAATTCATGTTCATTGTATTTGCTGGCTAGTGTATTTCATTATTCGACAAATTTAAAAATGCTTTAAAATGTTCTTGCTCATTTGCTTGCTTTTTTATGTGAACACATTTGGGCCAGGTACAAACAGACACACAGACGTAAAGAGCTCTTAACAATTCTTTTCACTCCTTCTTCTTTGCCTTCACTCCTCAAAGACGGCACAAGTTCTATAGCAATTTCTGTTTTGCGCTGCTCTTGCATTTGCCATTTTCATTTGCTGCCTTGACTATTCTTTGTAAACATTTGCATTTTGCCAGGTCGTGCATATATGTTGATCATCCACAAACAAGTTTGCTAGCTGATTAACTTTAATAACTTGTTACCTAGTGACCTATTTCCGAGTTAAAAACTTTATTTGACTTTTGCCATCAAACACTGCATTCTGTTACGTCACAGAGTAACCAACAACTAGCCTACATACATATATATAATCCCCATCATATGTATGTGTCGGTCATCTTTTGTTCACTGTGATACTTCCAATAAAAATTCCCCAACACCTTGGTAATAAAATGTGCATAAAATTCCATTATTTTAGTAAACACAACACGAAAGCATGAAATTCACCCCAATTCTCTTTCGCTGAAAAAGGGCGATAGAGCCGCAACTAACAATATCACCAATTGTTTGAGTGGGGAAGGAACGTGAAAGCATGAAGGGGAGGGGGTCGCTGCAGCTGCTAAAAGGGCTGCAAACAACAATTTTTTTGTTTTTGGGTGTGTGTATAAAATAAATAAAAGAGAGTTGAAACGCAAACAGTTTGCAACAATATAAAAATTGTTAACAAATAGAACAAAGAAAAAACCGTTGCGCAATTGCGACATGAACTAAAAGAGGGTTGTGGAGGTAGTAGGTTGGGGGGAAGCTGACACGACCTTTGCTGGGGCACGGCTCGCCTGGCGTTTATTGGCAACAGTGTTGCTATTTGTGTAAACGACTCGTAAAATTTTATATTTGCAGCATATAAATTTTGCTGTTTTTTTTTTCTTTCTCTTTTTACCGGGCAACATAATTTGTGTTGGAAAAGTGGTAAGGGAGGATAAAGAGATTGAGACAGAGTTGAGTTGCATGTGAAAATTGTGGAAATGTAGTCAAGTCAAGTAATTTAAAGCAAAGCGAACACTTTTGCAACACCTTCAAAGTTGCATTTACTTTTCAATTTGTTTTGTTGTCAATTTAGTCCAAAATTGACAACTCCTTTTTTGCGTATTTGCAGCTACATCATTTTAAGCTCACATTTTGCATGACAAACGACTCACTGGAGGCAGAGTCAAAGACGATGAGCGGAAGGGGGGAGGAGATGTTTGTGCCTCGTGGCAGCAACATATAAAAGTTGCATATTGATTACATTTCACTTGCAGCCAGCTTGTCAATATCAATTGGTTAAGACGCAAAATGCACTTTAGAGCCACCCACACACTAACACGCAAATGTATTCGAATCTCAAATTGCTTGTTGTTGATAAAAGTGTTGACATTCAGCTTAACAGCTTAAGCTGCTTGTGTTGCAAGTGTTGAGCTATCGGGAAATTCATAAGTCGCCAGTTAAAAACATCGCATTTGCATTTCCAACACATACTTAATACTGCATATTCGAATTTTGTGTTTTTTCTGAACGTTAACTTTACTCCATGAACTTTAAAATGCGAGGGTCAGCACAATTACATTTACCGACAGTTGAAAATACTAAATCACACAGCCAACGTAAAACAAAATGTAATTCTTCTTTTTTTTTAAAGCTTTTACAAAATATAAAAAAGGGTATCTTTGTCAATAATGTCTATTTCAATTTCAAAAATAAACCGTTAAAATCAATGGACATTGCGTCATTCGATTAATTATTATGTTTGTGTATATGAAAAACCCAGTAATTAAAATTGACATATAAGCAACAAAATGTTAAAAGTGGGAGTTCCTTTTTTTATGTAATTATATACAGTCAAAACTTACTTAACACACAATCCTTAGAGAAAATTTGCCTCTCTTTTTGGGTTGAATATTAATATAAGGAGACAAAATTCATTTGAAACGCGAGTCTTCACTGTGTTTATTGTGTGAATTAAATATGTTCTAACGTCAAATTGTCGCCCTTTTGTTCAATAAAATACCCATTAGCTTTTTACAGCATATTTTCCCGCTTATCATCTGCCTGGCTTCTCCCATTTTTTGCTTGTCTTATATGTATATATTTTTATGCGTGGAGAAGTGCAGCTGACATGTACAAATTTTCAGCTCAGTTTTATAGGCAGTTAGTTAAAGGCAGTGAGAGATGGGACTGCAGCAATTATGAGTGACATGGTGTCGCAGCAATCCAAATGTTAAATGCGCATAAAAATCAAATGAAATATTAACAGCAAAAAAAAAAAAAGAAAATATATAGATCAAAGTAAATTTGGTTAGTGGGACGCTTTAGGTTTCTATTTAAGCTAAATATTTGTTTGTCAATGTTCCTATTTGAAAAAGAGCAAACAGTTTCTAATTACCTCAAATCTTTCAAGAATCAATTTACTGCAATGTTTCAACAGCTGCCGTCGGTAATCAAATAGTCAAATGTTGTCTGTGCTGTTGCTGCCAGCAAATATGTTACAGCTTCTGTGAGTAGATGAAATTCCACCTGACGACATTAATTTGACAGCATTTGCCCCAAATGGCATGTTCAACATGCTGCAAATTAGAAGCAAGTTTGTTCAATTCAATAAAACGTTGATTAAAACACGAGTTGGGTCAAATACACAGATGTTTTCCAAATATAGTGAAACGAAATAATGTTTCCGTTATATTTGTACTTACATATGTATGTTTATGTGTATGTAATGTAATGTAATTGGAAGCAATGTTTTATTGGCGTTCTCTGCGGGAAAACTCATGCAAAATTAATTACTTAAAATATCATATGAACATTTTGCTCGTTATTAAATTATTTTTAAAGTTCTTGAAGCGTATTTGCTCATTACCACTATTTCTCTCTCTTTCCCCCCTCTTCTCTCTCTCTCTCTCTCTATCTATCTCTGTTTTTTGTCAGCGCTGCCCATGTTCAATTTTTCTTTTTCTTTTGTCCAATGCAAAACACCGCTGCTGCTGCTGAGTGTTTATGTCTGCATATCAAATTTTATTTTTATTTTTTGTGCTTGTGTGTTTGTGGATTGTATATTGCTATGTCAAGCTTATCATTGCGGCTGTTTTGAGAAGAGAGAGGAACTGACACACACAAAAACCGCAAAGAAAGTCTAAAATTGCAGCGACTATGCGAATGTGTTGGTGTGTCGTGTCTATTTAAGAGGAAGTCCGCCTGACGCAACAAATTCCGGCAGCTGGGCGAATGTAAAACTTTGCTGCGGTCTTTAACAAATGTATTTTATGTGTGTGTCGCCCAGAAAAGTATGCTATGCTTTTTCATTTGGCAACGCTTAAATTTTCGCCAGAGTCCTCATTGCATGCACAATTTGTTGGGTGTGAATAGATAAAAATTAATAACGCGATCCGACAACAAAATTGTTGTCAAAGGCATTCAAAGCTCAATAGGGCGCTAGCTCTCAAAGGGCGCGTAATCAAAATTTAATTTCGAGTCGAAAATTAGACTATGAAATTCTAATAACAGCGGAGCGCGAGGCAGCGAACAATGAAATTTTCGCTAGGGAAATTAAATAGAAGGCAAGTGAATTAGTTAAATTTAATGTGAAAATCCTTTGATTAAAACCAGTCAAGTATATACATTAGCGAGAAACAAAGAATATATGTAGACGAGAGGAGGATTTCAACAAAATGGAGATTTCCTAAGAAGAAAATTGTGTTCAGTTGCCCGCGCTTGAATATACATTGAATACATAACAACCCCGTACGCGTACTCTCAGCTAAGAAAAACAAACAACAAGACAAACACGGCGACACATGACAATTTCGCCCCCTTCCTTGCCCTTACCTATCCCTTTGCGCATATCTTGTGTTTCTCTGGCGTATGACCAAGGACATGCAAGGAATCCCGACGGTGCGCCCAGAGCATGATGGCATAAATTGTCAAAGCGAAGGCAACGGATTACGCGAGCTAGAGTTTGTTGTGTGTTTGAGATGGGCCAATATTGATAGTAAAGACTATCGATGCTCACGATAGTTTAGATCCTTTCGTCAGGTCGGGCAACTTATTAATGGTTCTATTTTGAAACTTGGCTACTTTAAGAGAACGTTTTCTTTATTCATCCTGACTCTATTTATAATGCAATTAAAGTGGCTTCATAATATTCGAGCAAGTATTCGAAGTATAAGGCAAACATTCATTATATTGTGTTGGTCTTTGACCTTGCTGGCGACTTCCTTTTTAAATCACAGTAATGCTTCCTGCGTTTCGAGCTATTATTATAGTTTGGCAACGCGTTGGCAACATTAGCCCTTAAATAAGATCAACCCTAAACTATGACCTTTAGGGCAATTCAACTTCATGCTTCATGCTGTTAAGTAACGTTGAAATAAAACCGTTAACGGGCTTGCTCTGCTGCCAGCTGGACTTAATGCGAGTAACCACTGTACTGTGTACATTGTGTGCCGCCCACCTGCGGCAAGCAGCTCAATTTATTTATACGCATTTAAAGCTGATTTATGTGCGGCGATAGGCGACAGCAGCTCTGCACTGTTGCCGCTTCTGTGATATGCTCTGCTTAAGGCAGCATAGCCGCGTGAGATGCATCTTTAATTTAGTTCTACTACTACTACACACACTCACACATACACTTGGTGTACACGCCCTGGCATTTACCGCAAATGCGTCTTCAATGAATTTCTCACTTGCTCAGTGAAATAGCAGTCGGAGGCATCAGCTGGTCTATAAGGCACGATTAATGTGGCATGTAGAGAATGAATCTCTTTAAAAGCGACTGCTAGCCAGCAGTAAAGTAATCTGGTTATGCTCGCAGTTAGTTTGCTGATGCAACATGCTTTTTAAAAGCCTTAATGAATTCCTTTCCCTTGGTAAAATTGGTCGTAAAATGAAAATCGCTTCGCAACGTACTTAAATCATTTTGCTTTTTTTTTTTTTGGGAGAAAAAGGCGCAATCAAATTTTCTTTTGCCACTTTTTTTGCTTCCCATCCAGCCCATTTGGTTGCCTAGCAACTGAGCACAACCTCACATACACACACACAAACACACCAGCAAATCTCTTATCACGTTAACAATTTCCTACTAATTTCGGCACACACACACAGAGGGAGAAACTTGTGTATGTTCGCCAGGAAATATAATTAAATTGCGTGCCCCGACGACATTGCATGGTATGTCTGCCAGGCTTGGATATTTGTATAAGCTTCTTGGGTAGACGATGAAGTAAACTATTAACAATAACAAATAATTTCATTAAAAAAGAGCCGAGCTAGCAACAACCAGTAGAAGTGAACGGCAGCAATAAACCAGTCAACGAGGCATTAAGATCCAACTCAATAGTTCCCACTTGTGATTCAAGTAGTTATGCAAGCAAATCCCTAAGCTGCAGAAAAAAAAACAACTGTACAATAACAAAGACAAATGCGACAACTGTCTAAGTAGTTGTCTCTAGCTGTGTGTGTGTGGCAAATAGCAAAAATTAAGCTTCATGCAGAGCAATCTAATAAATATATATTAGTGTTATGTCTAAGTATAATCAGCTCAATATCTGCATAGAGTAAAATTAGTTTTTATACACAAAATACTTTATGTAACTATTACATGCTCTTGACTTATATCATTTGCTGGTGTTGTCAATTGCCGCATGTAGAGTATTAAAGTAGGTCTAAGCTGCTTTTGCCAGCACTTCCTACGTGGAAGCAAGTTTTGTTGAGGGCTTAAAAGGGGAATTCTATTGAATTGCTTGTGATGAAAATAGCAATAAGCGGAAATATTTTGCTTTGCATTTTAGAGTGAAAATCACAGAGCTTAAAGCCGTAGCGTTTTGAGAACTATAATTATTATCATTATAGTCAGGAAAAAAAAACCAATTACTTATTGTATGTTAATATAAGGTAAGACTTGTAGCAAAGAAATAATTTTCTCATATTTTTAAATATCTAAAAATTAATATGTTTGAAACTTGCAGAAAAGTATATTGCAGAACTCTTAAAAGTTTAATAATTTTAAAATTTTATTTAGGAATTTATTCATAATAATAAGTTTACTTTTTAAACATTTTGCAACTATGTTTTTAAAGAATTACCAATAGAAAGTCTAAATTGTTTTCATGTTTTGATTGAGTTGAACTCCAAAAATCGAAAGCAAACAAGATTATTGTCAATGAATCAAAATCAAGCGTACTGTTTATTATCTGAATTAAAATATTACCATACAATTCACCGCATAAACGTAATATTGGTTAAAACATATACATATATATATCAATGTAATGAGTCGATTGACGTTTGGCAGTTAAACTGTTTCAGAAGGCCATCGCTTTACGTGTGCACTCCATCAACATAAATCAATCATACGTCACGTTAAACACGCTCAAAGTCCAGAATGACGCCGCATTTAGCAAATGGAAAGCGGGCCCGCCCCCCCTGCTGGCTGACATGGCCATAAATTAATTAAAGCTGCCACATCAAGGAGGCAAAGTTGAGAATTGGCATCATGTAAGCTGCAATTAAACTGTAAGCGCGAAAAGCGAACAGAAACAGTGGCAACAGTAACAAGCAATAGCAACAGCAACAGCGACAGCAAATTACAACCATTTACAATTAATTTGGACAACACTTGCCATGTAAATTGCGTGCCATGGCTCATAATTTCGTACGGTCACACAACAACACAATCACTGAAACACACTTTGAGCAGAAGTCAATGTAGGTATTTAAAAAATAGGGCAACGTGCAAACACTCAATTAGCATATCAATAAATCAAGAAAAAGTCCTCTTGCTTGCTGCCTTGTGTTTAAGTCCACCTAAACCTGGCCAGAAAAGCACAGTGCCTGTTCCGCCCTCTATACGCCCACCTGATGGTAATCAAAATATAGTTAACAACGCCAAACAATTTATTAACTTGGCTTACTGCCGCCGCCTGCGCTGACTTTGACCTTATGCTCTTTTGCGTGTGAACGATAGTGTTGCGTATACGTGATGTTTGCGTGCCAATAATATTAATCATTCGACAGCAACGATGTCAACAACGTCATTGATGTCCTGCTTGCTCTTTAACTGACCCCCAAAAAGTGTTTATTTGATTGAAGCGTCTATAAATAACACAAGAAGGCGTTCATTGGGGAATAGTTGAATTTATTTTAATATCAAATTATTATTCAATTATTCATTTGGCTGCCTGTCCTTAAAAAATGTTGTCGAATGCCAAACCTGACAAGTTAGTTTATTTGTCTGTCTATTAGTCTGCTGGATTGTCAAATGGCCACTTTGATAATTTAATTTATTTTAATTGGCAAAAGTAATGCAAAGTGCGCGTAGGGTCCATGAAATCGACACCATGCCACATCCGAAATCATTCAATAAAACATAAATAAACTGGAACAAAATGAAGTGAAAGATGCCAGTCGATATTTCTATTTGACTATTTAAAAGTAAATTAATTAGATTAAACAAATGGCTACAAAATATCCAAAACAATTAAAAAATGTGTCTTAAATTTGCAAAGGTAAATGTTTCAAGCAACTTTAACTTAATGTTAAGAAACAAATCTAAAAGAACCCATTTGAAGAAAGTTATTTAAAATTGAGTTCGCGTTCAACAATCTTTTAAGCTGCACATCAATCTGCTGGCTGATAACTTGATACCCTGCTCTTAGCTCGTAATGCCTTCAGCTGTTGCTCTTTTTGTTTGTTAATGGCGGGCTAAGCTGCAAGCTTATGCGCGCAAATGCCACACTAAGTGTCAAACACTCACACACAAACACACTCACCTGTTAAGGGCAATTTATTAAAACAAACGAAAAATTCTCTTGACAGCGTTTTTCTGCCAGCTGTTGTCAGCTGTCTCGACCCAGTCTTTCAACGAAGGTGGATGTTTAATTTGGCTGCAGACAATAACTTCGACCTTTGTGGCCGAGGCCTATACCAAAGGTGAAGCTTATCGTGAATTTAAGTTTAAGTCCAGCTTAAAATCGCTTTGTAACTACTCGTTTGCTTGCAATGAAGGGCTGCATGCAACGCCCTTTGCGCTGCATCCACCGGATATTGAATTCATCGCAGAGAAATGCAAGCCCTTCTCGCTGCACGTGACCATCTGTAAGCGCATTCATGCTATGCAAAAGTGCTCCAAGCAATTCTATACGAACAGAGCTCAATGTTGACTCGCTTAAAAGTATTTCACACAGTTCGTGGATGACATTGAATCGAATCTGCCGTTTTCAGAGTGGAGTGCAGAGTTGCTTGGAGCGCAAAAGCAGTCAAAAGGCGATACGTGTAAATGAAATGTATAAAAGTTCATAAAGTTCTGCAGGCATACATATAAATTCGTGTTGCACAAAGAACGTACAAAATAAAAAAAAAACAACACACAGCTTTCGAAAAATAAAAGAATAAATAAAAAAAGAGTCATAAAAGTCATAGATGAAATATGGCAATTTGACTTTGGCGCTCTCAATCTTTCTTTCTCTGTCAGTGTGGGTGTTTCTAGTTTCACATGCTGCTATGTCAAAACTGCAAATTGAATCACACTTTTTTTATGCACACACACACACACACTCACATACACATCCATATATACACATATGTGTGTTCGCATGTCAATGTCCGCTGCTGCTGACTTTGCATAACTTCGTCTGCTCCTTCAAACTTCCAAACGTTTTGGCACTCTCTTTTTTTCTAGCTAGCTTATTTTTTTATTTGCACTTCTCTGGTGCCGAGTCAGCAGTAAAAGTTGACTGGTGTCGGTGTCCGTGTGTGTGTGTGTGTGTGTGTGTGTGTGTGTGTGTGTCTGTGTGTGTCACAGGATGTGTTATGCAACTGAAACAAAGGCAAATTTATGTGTTAGTCCAGTGCCTTTCAGCGCCTGCCAAACCAACCAGTCAGCCAGCCAACCAAAACAGAGCAGAGCAAAGCATGGAAAAATAGCTCCAACAATCTTCATTGCAGGGCCTGCAGCGTCAGGTTAAATGGAATTTACTTGCATCGTCCTTACAGGCATTGAGTGAAATTTGCTTGCTTTTGCTTGCTGTTTGTGCCTTAAATCAGTTATCACCATACAGTAGGCCCTCAAATTTCAGAATAAATTAAATAAAAACAGTGATAAATACATTTTTTTTTTTTTAGATAATTTTTGTATCTTATTTTAAGACAAAATACATATAATATCTATGCATTATCAAACTTGTAACTACTTTATTATTAATTTTAAAATTATTGTTAAAAATGAAACAAGAATATATATCATTGACTTATTTAAACTAAGGTATATCAGGTTGTTTTCTTTGAGATTTATATTATACTTTTGCTGTACCAAATGTTTTTAGCCTCTCTCTCTCCCTCTCTGTCTCTCTCTCTCTCTCTCTCTCTCATTATTTCCTTTTTTCTTATTATTTCTTGTTTTCTTTCTTCATTGCGAGTTATCCATTCTAAATCTTTGGCTTTGAGTTTACTTTACTGTGATTTGCATTTCTCTTGTCTGTGTTCTAGCTCCTGCTCCTGCTCCTTTTGGCTGGCAATCAAAGGGCTTTTGAATTTTTCTTTAATTATACCCTTGAGTCGAATTAAAAGCAAATGATAGCCCTGACACACACACACACACACACACACACACACATAGACATACATACATAGATTTTGACACACCCACACACTTAGTTAAGGGCTCATAGCAATTTTGTAGCATTTTCCATTTGCGGCTTTGAAAGTTTTACAGTTTTAAGGTTTACTTAGCCAAATCAAAGCGCACGTTTTGCCAGCTTTCAAGCAAATTATTTTCATAGACAATGTCTGGCCAAGACGTCTGCCACACAAGACGGGCAACGACTGACACAAGTCTGCCACAGTCTAGCAAATGAGTTGTAAGAAAGCCTTTTCCACCATCAGCTAGATACTCAAGGGCCTAATGACCACTAGCTTCTGCCTATTTTTGTTCTATCTAATTAGTTCAGCGCTAGCGCCTCACTTACCCAGGGCCCATGCTCTGCGGCGGCTGTGGCAAACAAAAGGCGTCGAGTGCTCGTAATTAAAATAAAAATCTACTTAAAAACAAAAAGCCAACCTCGGACAAGTTTCACGTGTGTCTGCCAGCAGTTGTCGGTTTGCTTAGAGATGGGAGCTCGAATTAACAACAACCACGAGCTGTAAATTTAATCTTAACAAGCCGACTATAATAAACAAAAAAAAGTGGTTTTCAATTGATTACTCCTCACCTGCTATTTGTGTTGAAAAAATATATAATATCAAGGTACTTGGCCTATAATTGAATTGCTTTAAGAGTTAAAAGTTGGTTTATTTAGTTCAACAATAATATTAGTATACAATCTGCAATCATTTTAAATAACTAAACTTTTATTGCATACTTTTATATTAGTTTGAAAATTTTCTGAACTTGCATTGCGTTTTAATATTCCTCAAAATGCGTATGTTATGTGTCATGTTGGCGTGTTGAAGGGTTCTGACGTTCTGATTTTTATTCACGAAAAAATACGTCAGACACCAAGCTTTGCCATATTTAGCCTTACCACTAGGAAAAGCAGTGGATGGAGGAGGCTAGGAAGCTGCAAAATTCATGCAACCACTGCCAACAATAACAAGCTGCCTGCCTGGCTAGTGAAGAGGGTGAGAGTGTGAAAGGATGGTGCCTCACAGAGGGGAGCATGCAATCAAAATTATTATAATTGCGACGCGTTCGCCATTGTGCGACAACAATGACTTCCGCTTCCGTGCTGAAATTTGCTTGTCTGTCCTGTTTCGTCCTCTGCTCGTTATTCGTTGTTATTGCTTTTGTTGCTTTTTGTGTAACTTGTTGTTGCATGTGCGACGCCTGCATCTGCATTGTTTTTAGGCAGCTTTCGTTCCTACAAACAACAATACAGTTGGAGCGGGCAGCCAGAGGAGAGAATAAGCGACACATTAAGTGCCTGCAAAAGACGCGCTCAACAAAAAGTGAGCAACGCCCTCCAGCCAAAGGGGAGCAGTGGCCAACTGAAGCTGTGGGGGTGGAAAGGCTTGGGACGGGCGAGACTGCGTCTAACGTGCTCAAGTGTTGAATAGCCAGAGAAGATGTTCAACGCTGCAGGGGGTCATAAAAGTGTTTGTTAATGTCTATGTCTGTGTCTATGAGTGTGAGTTTGTTTGTGTGTGCAATTTTACTTTGAGCATAAATGTGCACAAAAATAAAAGACACACAAGTTTACATATGCGACTATCAACTTAAAGCAGCCAAACCAACTCTGATTAGCTGAACTTTGACATCACGCAATATTATATATACACAAAGCTGCTGATATAACCTTTGACAAATCTGTAACTGCTCAAAACGCAGCACACACAAATACTAAATCACATCAATCAAAATGTGTTCAGTTAAATTTCAAAGGCACAGAGAAATAGATCAAAAGTTCAGAGCACAGACACGCTTTGGCTTTTTGGCACGCAACTAATGACATAATTCGATTTACATTATATGCGAATTATATACATATATTGTATATTGTGCCATAAGTTCTTGTTATTATTTTGATTATCACCCATCATAACTTTGTCTAAGTGCATTAATTTAAGCAAAGTGTTGCCAACAAGCTGCCTTTTCTCCCCTTTTGCCTCATCCAGACTCCTTGAAATAAACTTCCTATTTGTATTGTATGGCAATTTGCCAGTCTGTGTTTCGGCCATATAATAAAGTGCAATTTAATCAATTTAATTAATAAGCAAGAAAGTTCTTGCTTGTTGCTATCCAAAGCAAATGAACATACACTTAAGCACACTCACTCAAAAAGAGAGAGAGAGAGAGAGAGAGAAAGAGAGGGCGAGAGAGAGAGATGAAAATGAAGCAGACATTCAATTGACTATTTGTCTTTGCATGAATGAATATAATTCTGAATAGAAGAGCTGATTATTGCAATGGAGCGTGACATGGCATCAGTATATATGTATAATATTTCAAGCTTCATTATGTGTGCTAAGACTAATCTGTTTAACTTCTTTTATGCGCCATACACTCAATGCTCAATTGAATAGATAAATGAAAGTTGAATTTCAAGAGAAAAAGATACGTCTTTGGATGACTTAAGTTTTCGAAATACCTGTTAGAAAGATTTTAATACTTTTTATCCGCTATCTCAATACTTAATATGTTTTTAAGATAATATTACACTTTTCATTAAGTTTATGTCTTAACTTTAGTTGCTATTATTATCTGTATAACAAGAACTTAAGATATCACAACACGTTCTTATCTATAATCCTTAAAAGTATTTCATTACTCTATATAAAAGATAACTTTTACTCTCCCCCTTTGTACACGTCGCACTCTAATTGGTTTATTACAAAAACTGTACTCTTTCCCCTCCACTTTGTACGTGCAAGGCTGAGGGGTAATTGTTACATCAGATATCAAACGTTTATGACACAAAAAACCGAAACCCGCCAGATCTGAGATACATACTATATACGAGTAGATTTTAATTAATTGTTATTGCTCTTATCTGTCACAGAGCGCAACGAAACTTAACCCACGTTCTCACCCCCATGTGCCCTTTGTGTTTGGCATGTTAGCTATGCGCCGTGTTGTTGGTTTTTTTAATTGTAACGCATACGCCAGGTGAACCTGGTCCGTGACACAAGCGAAAAACCCCCTTTGCATATTAACGTCGACACGGCATGTGAATGTGTGTGCGTGTGTGTGTGTGTGTGCGTTGGTTTACCCTTCGCAGACTTTTAGCTATTTGCCTGGTGCTTTGCATGCCTTTGACACTGGCTTTAAAGCCGCAACAACATCGATACCTGTCGCCATCCAATATCATTTGGTGTCGGATTTTCACTGATTAAATATGCGCGCCCACATTTCATATTTCTAGGACATGGAAGCCTGTTTGCCTGCCTGCCTGTTGTCACTATTTCGCCCTGTTGAATTCTCGAGTGCACTATTGTTTAAATAAACATACGACGATGCCAGCTAATCGATGCACATAAACCCACAGAAAAACTTATTTATATAGAAATAACATATAAACCAGAGCCATGGCATTAATCCAAAAGTGGCCACTTGAATATATATGTACATATATGCCTATGAATATAACACGCACACACACACACACACATGCATTTGAGTGCGACACTCAGGCAAAAACATTGCAAAATGAAAATAAATCAACATGTTTGCAGCTACAAATAAATGCATAAATTTCAAGTGCCAAACAACAGCAGCAGCAAACAATAATGGGAGCTCGAGGCAAGAGCGTTACAAACCATTTCACGCGCCAGTCAATGAGCTACAAAAATGTGGCAGGCAACGTAACGTAAGCATGTAACAAACGACTGCGCAATGCACTAGGCATGAAAATATATATTTGGTTACACATTTTGGGAGTTGGCTTTGAAATTGTGAGTTTGCTTTATTGATATCAAACCTGTTCTATTAGATTTGTAAGAAAAGTTTTGACAATTATTATAATATTCAAAGACCAATAAAAATATATTTCAAAATGTATGTCAAAGTTGTGAATGAAAGAAACTGAAACTTTAACCTAAAAGATCAGACAGTCAGACTTAACGAGTCCCAAATCTATCCATGCTTAAGAGAGCAGTGTATAAAAATTAAGAATAATCCTTGGGCGTCAACCCTAAATAAAACGTCTGCCTGTTTCAATTTGCAAATCACTTTTTAAACTTCTTTATGGTTCTCGCACGTGTTTGTTTAAAGAAAGAACGCACTTCTTCCTAAATCAACCTTAACATAGAATATTTATTTATAGCTCTATCATTATGACGGGCAATCGCTGATGTTGTACAATCCTGGTTACGCAATTGGGTTTCATTTGTATGGTAGGCTCAAAACAAATCTGTTTAAGGCGCATTACGTATACGCACTGTTGACACAAACACTTCTTAGAAAGCTTTGCGAGGGCTCGAAAAACATAATGTGTTTGTGTTTTGATGAGAAGCGATGCTTATGAAATAATAACAAGAAAGGACCTAAGAGAAATAAGAATATGCCACGGATTGGTGCATGCAACAACAAGCAAAAGCGTTGAAATCTGTTGAATATCAAATAACAATCACTTGGAAAGCTAAATATATCATTATACTTAAGTAGGTGGCCGTATAACTGGCTTGCAGGCATTAACAAAAGAAACAACAACAAGAGCACAGAGCACCAAGAATAACGCAAGGATACCATTTAAGCTTAACACACACCCACAAACACACACACACACACGCACATGTGACTTTGAGACCTAAACATTTTGCGCGTTTGCTTTTCGGATGTTCCCTCGGTGTTTGCTATGTTGTTGTTTCTGTTTTTTGGGTGTGTCTACGCCTTGCCTTTTTTGTGTACAGCAAACGAGAATTTCCCATGTTATAATTCCCATGGCTTGTATGTTTGCTTGGCACCTACTCATGGAGTGTCTGAGAGAGGGGTTAAGGAGAGACTCTGGGGGATGGGATTTTGCAGCTACTTCGGTACGCTTCTACTATGTTATAAATTTGAAAAATGTACAAATCATTGTCCATATTTGATTTGCATAGATTTTTTTTTTTATCATACTATGCCAAAAACCTCTTGAATCTCATGTGTGTGAGTGAATGTGTGTTGTGCCTGCGGATTGAGCTCGTTTGTATTTTGAAAAATTGCACAAGAGATTCACAAATTGCTTTCATTGATTGCCGACTAAGCTAGCAGAAAGGTAGTCTCAAAGGAAAAACGTAATGGCTTTAGGCTAGACTGAGAGGTGTGAAGTGTGCGAAGGATAGGTATGGTGTAGAGATGAACATGTTTTGTATTCTTTAAAACACGTTTCTAACATTTATCACGATTAAATTTTGGATAAAAATATTTTCCTGTTTATTGCACACATTTACCGAAAGGTTCACCCAAATAATTAAGTTATCTTAATATTTTTAAAACTTCTTTTTTTATTCATGTTGGACATTATAATGTCTTCAAGTGAAACATATATCAAATACATATGTCAAATACGTAAATTCACATTGGGAATTTCCTTAAATGGTTTTGTGCCACAAGAGAGAGAGAGAGCAGAGTGAGGCGGTGTCACTAAATGAGCGCAGCTGGTGCCTTAGCAGCCCTGAGCACACGCGGCGTATGAGTAACAATTCTGACCAGCTGCAACTAAGAGGCTTGCAGTTGACCCGTTTTTCAGTAGCCTTTTTTTTAACTATTTTTGTTTTTGCTGGTGCCGCTGGTTGTAGCATGCCGCGGACATCTACGTGAAATTATTACGCTGCAATGCATCATCTAAAGTAAGCAGACGTAACTGCCTCTGACATTTTGAAGAGAGCAACAGAGCGGCAGCAGCAGCTGTAAAATGTACTTAAAGCATTGGCAACTCGCTGTGTATTTAAGAATTTAAGCACTAAGCAATTGAAAATAAATAAAACGTACAACGAAAACGAAAATGAAAACTGAAAAGCAGACTAACAGAAAGACAGCCAAAAAGAGAATGACGGACATGCCAGCTAAAGTAATTGTTATCCTTGTTCGCTGTGCGCAGTCACGTTGCACACTCCAGAAACGTGGAACGCGGCGCGGACTTAGAGTACCAGGGAGAATGAAGAAGAGGCGAGAGCACTACACAAAACACAAACAGCACTTGAGCGTGGAACGCAGAGGCACGACGGAGGCAGTAGGCAACATCACACAGCTGCAACAACAGCAACAACAACAACAACAACAAAAAAGAGCTATAAGCAGCACTCAGCGGCACGCACTTGAATCCTTGTATCCTCCTGCAGAAGGCAACAAAAGGCAGCTAAAACTGCAATCGTTTGGGGTTTTCAAAACGCTGTAACCATCCCTCTCACAAACTCACTCTTATCATCCATTTGATTGTTCTTTACATGTATATATATATATATATATATATTTTTTAAGCTTCTCTGCTCCCCTGTAAAATTTAAGTTTGCCTTGGAGCTGTGCGCAATTATTTATTTTCAATATTTTTATTTGCTTTCCGTAAATAAGTACTGCGCTAGTATTGCTTTTATTTATCTATTTATTTGTCTGCCGCTTTTACATTTACTGCTGCGCAAATCTTTGTATAACAATGCCCTTTAATTAAGTAGCGACCAAGTCCTTGCCACAGCGTCTTAAGCACCAAACAAAAGTCTCAACTTACATAGCAACAACAGTGCCTGCAGCAATAAAATAATATTGTTGCACAGCATCGACTTGCAGCACTTGTTGGTGGCATGAATCAGATGGCAAGTGCATTGGCAGCCACATGTCAACAGCAAAGTTGACTTGAAGGCCACAGTCGGCAAATACAGTGGGATCCCGATAGTTAAAGCCTTAAGATAAATGCAATTATTATTGTTATAAAAAAAATTGTGATAAATTTCTCTCAATAAAAATTATATTTATTAAAGTATTTATTAAGCTTTTAATTGAAAATGCATTTTTGGCAAATTAGAATCCCTGTTCGTTCAAAAGCAAACCCAATCAAAAGCATCCACTGTATACGAGCTGCAAATTCAAAATGCAACCAAATCGAATCGCGAAATAAGCTGCAACAATGGTCAATGGTCAATGTGTTGATGTTGGGCATGATACGAATAAAGGCCGTTGCCATAATTGAAATACAAAGCCAATTTATGTACGAAATGCGATAAAATGCAAACAAAGCGAATGGCTGGGATGCAGGGTGGGGGCGGTTGTGGAGGGTCTGCTATTCTGTCAGCCGACAGCAACATTGATGGTTTCACAAAAACCAAGCGTACAACAAACGGGGAAGATGAAATAAAGCATCAAAGTGGCAATCACGCCAATCACGCGTAATAAATCATTGCATGAGAGTATGCACACACATAAATAAACAAGCCATCGTGTGTGTGTGTGCGTGTGCGTGTATATGTTTGTGTTCGTGCGTGTGTAACAATGTCAAAAATGACAAGAACTCAGAGCAGCTAACGGCGGTCACGTGTTGTCAGCATAAACCAAACGAAGCAGGCTAGCACCCACACAATGTTTGCTTATGCTTGTTTATTGGTGGGCCATATATAAAAGCGGAAGTTGGCATGCCAGGTAGCATGGCCAAGAAAATGCGAGCGCATAAAACAAAAACAGATACACATAGTCGGAAAACGCATTGTGGTTTGCTGTGGTTTCTTCTTATGCAAATGGCAACTCAAAATAAAAATATAAAAAACCTTGATTAACTCATGACAGAAACCAAGTATGAGGCCAGCTGCAGAAAAGCTTAACTCAAGCTTGAGGTTTGGCCCCGTTTTTTCTTGTTTTGAGAGCTGCCCCGTTTCGTCAGGCATCTCGCTTTCCGAGTCATTAAGAACTGGTTTAGCCTCACGTGGCAGCAACAACAGCAGCAGCAGCAGCAGCAGCTTTTATCGTGCGCAAGCAGCGCGTGTAATTTCCACCTGTAATTGGTGTAATTGAGTGCAAGAGCGAAGAAAATATTCAACATGCCAGCAATTAACATAAATTCTCGGCTCTCGCCAAGTGCAGATTCAGAGTGTACATTAAAGCAATGACGAACATTTAAATACACTGCTACATATTTTTCAAAATAAATCTAAGGTTTTTAAAGACTTTTGTTGAACAAATCAAATGAACTTTGAAGTGCCAAAAATTTAAGTCTCGCCTAATAAAATCTTATATAATTACTATTACTTTTAGTTGAAAACAATCCACAGAGTATAAATAAATATGCTATAAAAAAACTGATATTTAAACAGAGTTAAATAAAATTCTACATTAATTAGTATGCTTTAGATAGCAATTAAACTAATAGGCTATATATATATACAGTCGACGATTGCAATTATAGAGTCCATATAGAGACAGTAAAGACTTTCTGCACTGCGTAACAATTTACATAAGTAAATGGATAGACCCTGCTGTAAGTGCTATATTACAACCGCTCGTATAAAAACAAACGCAAAAACGAATGATAATGAAGCGTCCCATGTTTGGGCGTGGCAGGTGGCAAAGATAAGCAAATGATGGCTGCCGCAGTGCGCTTTTGCCGCGGCGAGTGCGCGTTGGTAATTGCCTGCGTGCGTGACAAATGCAAGAACGCAGTGAGGAGCGATATTAAAAAATATAGCATACTTACATGCGCAGCGTGTGCCATCTAGTGGAGAGCGAAGGCAGCGCTGCTTATTTATGATGCTATGCAGCAATGTCAACGAGTCCCTCGAATTTGTAGCGAAGATAAGTTTAAGTAGCGAAGGCTCTGAAATTATAGTGCAATAAACAGCTCTCGGTTCATTCGAGCACATTTCTTAACTTCACACGTGACTATTTCTTATTTGCTGTGTTTTTTTTTATTGTCTCTCCTTACAGGCATTGAGTGCTTTCAACGCTTCTCGGAGCAGCCCAAATACACTGAGGTGAATCCACGTGAGGATGCGTTGCTCACATGCAAAGTAATCGATAAGCGTGGCTCGTGCTCCTGGCAAAAGGACAACAAGGTAATCATGCGTTATATATATGCCTCTGGCGACAACCTATCGATGATGATGATGATGTTTATTCATTTCAGTCATTATAGAAAGAGAGACAAAATGAGCGAGAAAGAAAAGAAAGTGTGTTTGTTTGTTGTTTGCTGATATAGTTTATAAATATCCTTGGTTTACTTGTCACATCACACACATACAGTAGCAAAAAGTCATTTAATATGCGTGCCGCGTCGTGTGGTTCAATTAAGTGCTCTTTTTGCCTGTGTGTTTGCGTGTGTGTGGGTGCAAAAACTAATTTACGCCGTTCGGCTTAGGCGAGCCAATAATGCGGGACCTTTGCCCTCTGGACAGCGGTTATTTAGTTTTGTTGGTTTTGATTAGAACATGTGACTGGCGGAAACTTTTAATCGATAATGCGTGAGGGACTCAAACCTAAGCCTTGGGCAGTTTCACACACAAACACGCACACATGGATATCAACTAAATTAGATTCGCTGCTGCGTTACACGGAAACACTTAATTGTATCTACCGGGCAAAAGTTGTACCACAGAAAAATAAACTCTAATATCAAGCATGGGTTTAAACTATTTTATTTGAAATATGAAAAGAAGAAATACATAGAGTCATCTGCTTGCATTCAGGCACTTTATAATTTCCATTAAAATAAAAAAATATTACATGCATGTTTGTTTAACCTGCAAAATGCTTTTGCAAACCAATTAAGTTGCTTTCGTCTTTTGCTCTTTGCCAGCTTGTTGTTTGCTTCGAAATATCTTATAGGAAAAAAGTTTAAAATACCCTGCGACTTTTCCTCAAATGTACGCAGCATAGCTATAGACATACATATTTGATTGATTCGATTTGATTCAGTGATGAATAATATTCTAAATACATTTTACAAACTCTTGATATATTTGCATGTATGTTAATGCATTGAAAGTTTTTTTTTTTTTGTATCACACAAGAATTAATAAGCTGTTAATATCTTTCTAAATAGCTGCTAGTTATCATATGGTCGATAACAATTATTCAGAAAAATTAAACTAGTTTCAGCTGAGCTGTTGTCCAGTTTGCTCCACTTTGATCATGTGTGCTGTATCGCTTTGGGTGTGTAGCTAAAACATATCCGTCCTTATTTGCATAGCAGACGAAAGTGGTCTGCCACAGAGTGGACTCATTATGGGCTTGGACGCAATTCAAAGCCATACAAGCTATACAGTACAATTTACTACATACATATATGAGAAATTCACATCGTCTTTTGCTCAGATGGTAAAAATGATTTTGCTGCTGCTTGTTATTCATGGCATTTGTATGCGTTTGTGGCACATCTTTTATTTGCTTTTTTGCAAAGTTCTCCTCTTTCTCATTTTTAAACTGCAGTTCTAGCTGCTGTTGTTGTTGTTGTTGTTGTCCTGTCGGGTGGCTATGCAATATGAAATTATGTAGGAGATCGGGTGGAAATGGAGGGTGGTTGTCTTTAGTGGAGTTACTTTCATGACAAAAATCACAAAGCATTTCAATTGTAGTATTTCATATGCTGCACATCGCAACGGATCGTATCGCAAAGCATACCGTTGCATCTCATTGCCTCGATTTTCGCAGCATAAACTTAAATGTTTACATGGTTTGTGTCTCCAGGGACACTGCAAAGGAGCTAGAACTTCTACTTCTGCAAAACACATATGTATGTCGAGATGGCCAAGCAGCGCATTTGCATGCATCGAGTGTCCTATTCATGTGCATAAGCATCCTTAACCACACGCACACACACTGTCAGTTTCTTGTTGATGCTGATGTTGTTGTTTGGCTTTCATTTAAAATTCTACATATATTTTGCATATTTATCGCAATTGTTGTTTTTCGTGTATTTGCTTGCTTTTTAAGCTAACTTGCACGGCATTTTGTGCTGCTCTTTTCCAACTAAATATTTTTCGTATAATTTTCATAAGTAGTGCAACTTTTCTACCAAAAACACTCCAACAAAGTCTTTTAACAATCGACTATGTTTTAAGCACACTGGAGACACATTCCAAAGTTGTTGGAGTGCTCACCTTTGTCAAAAAACATTTCTCTCGCAAAACAGCAATCTAGTGGGTAGAACGGGAAAAAGAATGGAGTGAATTGTTATAGTCATTTGTGAAAGTTCTTAACTCTTCGTGCAATGAAGTTATTCAAATAAACATTCTTGTGGTCTTACTAACTTTGTGGCAATCATAAATATACAGTACGCATGTGTTTGCAGGCAGGTATGGGCTAAGTGATATCCTTAACTTAAAAAAAAAAAAGGAATAGCATTTCATTTTCTGTTTAATATTATTAACATGATATTTTATAACCACATTTATTCCTTTGAATAGCTTGGAAACTTTTAAGCTATTTGTATAGAAACTTTTTGAGATTAGAAAGAGTTTTCATATTTTAATATACCTCTCTACAATTTGGGTACAGAGTATAGAGTCACACGGCGAGCTAGCATTGAACACTAAACAATGATGTGATGCAGTGGTTGAGGGTGGTATGGAAAATAATGTCGATTGGAAACGATTTAGATCACTTTGATGGCAGTTGCCACAAATCGCACACACACACACATAAACACATACAGAATCGAAAATACGTCAAACACACTTATACAGTCACAAACAGAAACTCGAAAGACAAGAAAATATTTGCTGGCTTTCAAAATTGTTATTTTGACAATTGGCAGAGCTGCTATAGACAACATCCTCTTTGTATTTTGGCCAGCGCACAAAATACACATAAAAAGATGAAGAGAGATGGGCAAACGGATGGAGAAAGATAGAAGGTCATTTAACCTCGGGTCGCCGTCAAACGTAGCTAAAGCTGACCAGACGATGGTTGACCAAAGATAGCGGACACAAAAATGTCAAAACGAAACTGAAATAATAATTTCAATATCTCTAACATACATACAGGGAACGCCTTTTGGACACACATAATAGCTAATGCCAAATGCAAATGAATACATTTGCATAGAGCTGCGACGAGTACTGAATACGAATATGCGAAGCGAATATTACGA
This sequence comes from Scaptomyza montana, assembly GCA_018904305.1. Lineage (NCBI taxonomy): Eukaryota > Metazoa > Arthropoda > Insecta > Diptera > Drosophilidae > Scaptomyza > Scaptomyza montana. The sequence goes on from JAEIGR010000001.1 coordinate 5,126,183, forward strand.
ATATTATTTTTGGGTCAAAAAGCATAAAATGCTTTAGCCTGCCTGTCTGTCTGTCTTTTACATAATGCAGTAAATTAACTGTAAATTTCAATTTTATAAAATGACCGTTCCATTCGAATAATATATGTAAAAATCCAGGAAAATGTGTCTTCTGTTTAAAACTTAAAATGTTCTAGTTGACTAAATCATTCGATAAAAACCGAAAAGAAAAAGAACAAAACAAAAAATAAAACTTGATGTTACCTACAACATTATAAAATTCAACAATATTGAGAATGGTTAATTTAATCAAATTACCAGACAGATATCCCTTTTTCGCGTTTTAAATTAATTTAACCCATTAGAGGAGCAGACATCAAGCTGGTTAAAAAGACGGTGCAAACAGCCAGGCGGCAAATGAAAACGCAATTAGGCAACTAGAAAGGAACATGTTTGGGGGCGTTGAACATAAATACTTAAATTGTGCTCGAAAGATCACTAATTGTAATTTAATTTCCAATTAGCAAACAAACTAATGCCAATTTAGAAACAGCAACTCAGACAGAGACAACGATGTCTGCTGTAAGTGGAGTTAAACGACACGTAGTTGAAAATGAGGCAGCACTCCGTCTATCTGGGCAGGGCAGCAGAGGGGCGGTTTGAACTGTGTTGTGCATTGGGGTCAGTACAATTCAATAGCCAAACCTGCTAGCTCTCTATACCTCTTTCTCTGTCACTGTCTTTCTCTATTTCGATGTGAGTTTGCTGCAAATCGTAGACGATATCATGCGCCTGACTACATCGAAAAGTTAAACATGCTAAACATGTCGTTTGTCCACTGAACCTCGCCCGCCTCATCATCATCATCATCGACAACCTTATTCCGCTCCATTGTTTCAGGCATTAGTAATCTCTCATTCCATTTCTCTATTTATGTACACACACAGCCCGTTGGCATCTATCCGAAGAAATACGAATGGGCCTCACGTCCGATGAGCGGCAATGGCGCCTTGCATCTCGATCTACATCCGCCGCCGCCCATGCAAATCGGTGGCGATTGCTCCCTGTGGATACGCTCGGCGACCCTAGATTTTGACGATGGCTTGTGGGAGTGCCAAGTGACGGCCAGTGATTTTACCGCACAGGATGCGCTCACCAGTCAACCGGTGCGATTGGTCGTACGTGGTAAGTGTTAATTCAATTACATCAAATTGATAACGTACTTCATGCAATGAAATATAGCTCAACGTTGCGTATGATTAATTTTTGTTGGTTATTGTCAAATTAATTATATTGAAACCTTATAGGGTATTTTGAAAATCATTTATTGCAGTACAAATAATATGCCTTGGCCTTTTTATGTGCAGATACAAAGCAATTTAAACCCAGATTATTTCATCTACATGCACTTATGCAGTGACAGCTATTACCGCAAAATGTGGTCAAAGCATGCAAAGTCAAAGATTTTTTGCAAAGGAAATTGCTAACAAAAGTTAAGTTAGAAAGAGAACGAGATGAGTAAAGCATTATTTGTAAGGCAAACTAGATACTGGTTCAATACCAGACATACATATAAAGAAAATAATAAATTAGGATCAAAACAGTCATTGTAGAAAGTATACCTAATCAAATACCGAGTTCGACTTAAAATCTACTTCTAGCTTGGCAGTTTTTGTTATGTTTTGAATATAATAATAACTAAATCTTAATTAAAAGTTCAAGAAAGCATCCCATGAGTCTTTACGTTGCGAAGCGTGAATGGTTTTTAGTAACGTCCAACAGTAGAGTAATTTGGCAAATAAAATTAACCATAGAAAGTTATTCAGTTGCTCTACAAAGGTAAGGTATTTTAATTACGGCATGTCAAAGATAATTCGCTTTGAAATTTGTTTTATTTTTTAGTTTGAGGTGAGCTTGGTATCATTTATTTGACCTAATGCATAATAAAGTAAGTCATGCTCCTAGCTGCATTTTCTGCTGCGTCCCTCGGCTTGTGTCGTTTTTGGGGCTTGGGGAAGATTTAATTAAATTTGCTTGCCAGTTGCTCTCCGCACAGCTGACATTTATTGCCAACCGCAAGCCGTATAACTAATCTGTGTATATGCAATTCCTCTCTTTGCTCTTTCCGCACACACGTATACATTCACACACATAATATACACGCATGCACTGGACACTTTTAGTGGCGCCACAACGTCCACGTTTGGAGTTTGAGAGCGCCCCATTGCCGCCGGGTCACAACATAACGGTAGATGCTGGCGCCGTGGCAACGGTGAAATGTGCTTCACATTATGGTAATCCTCCTGCAACGCTTAAATGGTATTTGGGTGAGTGTTGCTTTAGAGAGAGAGAGAGAGCTAGCGGGGGAGTGTTGTTATCCTTTGATTGCAGCTGTTATCCTTCTCGTAGCTGTCTGTAACATTTGTCGTGTTAATTAATTTCAACGATTTGTGCTCTCTATTCCTCTTTCACTGTTTATGTTTAACAGGCGACCAGGAAATCTCTCCCATACACCCGCAACTGAATGCCACCGAACCGGATAATACACGCACCTGGTCAGCCACCTCGGTGGTTCAGGTCTCGGCCATGAGAGAACGCCACGGCGACATGCTGCGCTGTGTGGCCTTCCACGAGAACTATGAGGCCAAATCGGTGCCTGTCGAGGCTCGCATGGATGTCAAATGTGAGTACCAAACAAGCCCAAAACTAACATTAAAGAAGTAAACAAAAAGCAAATTCCGTTTAGATGCAAATATTCGTTTGGAAGATACCATGCCTACTCTAGAGCTAACATTTTAAACAAACATAACCAGAGAAATAACTTAATTTTAACAGAAAAATCGGTCTTTCCTATCCCACTCTTTTATTATAATGTTTTCAAATGTCAAATTAGATTTCTTACTTATATGACTTGAATAGAAGGATCCGATCAGTATATTTTCACCAAATCCCACTACCAACAAACTCTTACAGTTCCCCTAACACAGATGTAGTATGCGGAAAAAAACAAATTTTGTATTGCAAGCCTACAGCATAAATATTTTTTCTAAACAAAAAATATTGCGTTCAGCATATACATATATATGTACATATCTTTTTTTCTTTTTGAATAAAACATAAAATACACACTCGCATCCACAAGCTCATATGCCGCAAGCTGTGTTGTTGACCCACACGTTGGGGAAAAGACTTTTTTAATAACTTTTTTAACCCAATTGTTATGCAATTTTCAGTAAAAAAACATACAAAATTAAACTTGTGCATGCATAACAAAAAATACAATATAGCCTCGGCCTATGGTTCAAAAATTTCAAATAATAAAATTGGTGTACAGGAATATCTCGATTTACGTCGTCGCAAACGTTGCTTTTTTAACAGACTGCGTTTTTGATGAAAGTAAAACATAGACTAAAAACTTGAACTTTATCACAAGTTAATAATAATCAAAAGATATTGCTGAAAGAGCACAAGAATACCTTTTTACTGAAGGGACTTATCATACAGATAAACATTATTTATACATATCCCTTATGAAGACAGAGATGTCTTTTCTATGCCTGTTAAGTGCACGAACAGAATTTTATTATAGCCAAACATTTTTGTAAATGGGTATGAAAAAACAAGTTTTTAGACTCCAGTCTGGCTAGACATCATTTGTACATAAGTATATATATATATGTATTTCCTTTGCCATGGCTATTTAGCTGGATGGCTGACTGACTGGCGATTTGATTGCATTTACTTGCATTTGGTTTAAAGTCACAAAAACTGGCAAAGACATTGCAAACAGCTGTAACAATTCAATTAGCCACAATTTGCAGCAATTTCCTGTTTTGTTAAGCAATTCAAGATTTGGGTTGCTCCCCAAAGACGAACTTAGGATGCTAGGAAAATGTTTTGTGTTGACTTCGCTTGTTCGCCTGTGCTTGTTTTGCCTCAGAGAGTCAACTTTGCTGTGTGCTGCTTGTCTTCTTGTGCATTTTGCAGACGCGCCAACCATTCGTCTAATTGGCTCACCGGAAATCGACTTGGAAGAGGATAAGGATGCGCTTGTCCTGCGTTGCGTGGCCGATGCCAATCCGCCAGCCAGCATCGTTTGGCGACGTGCCGGACGCTCCGAGATAGCCAGCTTGCAGGTAAGCCAAAACCTTTTCTTTCCCTTCATTTCGGCAGTAAGCCCCACAAGCGGGTTGCCTGGCATTCCTTCCTTGTGCCAGCTTCTTCGTTGTTTATGTTGCTACAAAATTTTCAACGTCGCTTTTGCCGTATTTATCTTAAGTGTAGCAGAAATTTGTAATTGTATTAAATTGCTATCTCTCTTTCCCTCCCTCTCCTCTCTCTCTCTCTCTCTCTCTCTCGCTCTCTCTTGCTATTCATAGGAAACTCTGCAGTTGCGTCCTGTTGGACGTCGGGACGCTGGTTTATACACCTGCCAAGCACAAAACTCGGTGGGCACCTCGGAGCAGCTGTCGGTGCAGTTGGACGTGAAATGTGAGTCTTGCTTGTACATCTGCAAGTTGTATTTATCTTGGTTTCTATATTTTTGTTATTGTCTTTCGGTTGCCTTTTGCATTTGCTGGGCTTACAACTTTTGGCTTAAATTTATGTATTGACGCACCTCTCTTTTCATTTCTGTTTACCTGCGCCATAGATCCACCAAAAATAACTTCAGCCGGTCCGGATCGTCTTACCACAGCGCCACTCTTCAGTCCCGCCGCCTTCGAATGCGTAGCTAATGGTAATCCCATGCCGTCCTACAAATGGGTCCAAAGGTAAGTGAGACCAAAAATTTAAACAGACCTCCTCACCTTCTCAATTACGGTTAGCCACTGCATTGCACAACCTGAGGGCTACACACAACATTCAACACTTTTGTGTTGCATACTTCTGGGCGCATTTTGCGTTTTACTCCCCTGCGGCGTTAATTAAACCACAATGCGTATGCGCTATATTTATTTTTTAAATCAAGACTTTTTTATGTGACGGACTTAATCAATATTTTATGCATTTGTTTATGCTTACACACTTAACTCAGATATACTGCTACTGCTGCAACTATTGCTTTAAATGAGTTTTTGCTAAGTTTAAAAATGGGTAACATTTGGTTTATGTGGGACGCTGTTTTCCATTAATAGAAAACTTAGAGATATAAATCTAGATTAGTAAATATTCATACGTGTTTTCACAAAGAGCTTAACTATATTTAAACAGCTTTTGCACCTCTAAAATGGCTGAATTTTTTAATAGATTCATATTTTATACTGAATAGAAAGAAAAAAACATTTCTTTTTAAATTTTAAAATAGCCACATGAACCTTATATGGAAAGCATGAGCAGGAATTATTAAAATATATGTTTCATAATAAGCTAAGTAAAATCGTTAACATTTAAATTATGAGCTCATTCAATTAGTATTTGTATTAATTTAAAAGACATATTGGAACACAATCATATAAAGTGGTCAAATCTAAGTAGGCTTAGTACCTAAGAGACGAAAACATTTACAAAATAGTTCTTAAGTCCAATAACGATTAGCATAAGGCAGCACTGACATAATAATATAATTTCATAAAACAATCGATCAAAATAAACGTTCAGATTATTATTCAAAATGAAGAAAGAACTGCAATCTTCGACAACATTTAACAACTAATAGAGAAGTCAACATTGATTTAGTATACTCATCTTCTGCAGCATTTAATAATTTCCGATAAAGTCAAAATGATATATAAGTAAAGCAAATAAGTCAGCTACTTAAGCTCCATAAAAATGTAAAAAGCGTTATTTTTGTAAAGATATGATTATAAAGTAAAATTGAAATTGAAATTTCCTGTATGCGGGTGAGCTTCCTGTTGAGCGTGGCTTGGCGCAACCAGTCAGGGCAACATGCAACAGTAGCAACAGCTCCAAAACAGTGGCAGTTGCAGAAACAGCAGTTGAACATCTGCTATAAAGTCTGCCCGCTATCTATTAAACTTGATGTTTGCCTCATTTTAATTAGCCGCACAGCGGAAATTTTGCAAAAAAAAAAAAAATAGAAAGAGATAAAACAAGAAAGACTAAACAGAATCAAGAGAGGTATAGAAAGATAGAGGGGGGTTGGGGCAGTCACATTTTGCTGTGAGGATGCGTCATACAGAGACCAGCAGGCAGCCTTTTGACTGCAGCAGCTACTCGTTCTTCTTATTCTCCTTTTGTGTGCATCTCTTTGGGCATTAATATGCAAAGCAGTGCAGCACTCATCCGGCCGCTCTTTTTCGTTTGTCTCTGTCCATTCAACAGGCAGAGAAAGCTTGTCATGCACAGTGGCCGTACCAGAGAAAAATCGAAACACGTGCCCTAAACCTTTCACTCCCTTACCGGTTTTTCCAGAGATGGGATCGTTTTGAATATATTCAGCACGATATTAGCTCGATATAAACAATAAATTTCTTTTGGCTAAGACAAGGATCAAATAATAATAACAGCTATAAAATATTACAATTTTTTTATTTGTTATTTATCTAAGGTGCTCTTGCATACAAGTTTTTTCAACATTAAAATGCTGTGCCTCGGATTTGCAACACAGTTTTACAAAATGTCCTATGTTGAGTTGAGCTTAAGTTCTACAATCTGATTCTTAAACACGAAAGACGTCGTGTTTAGTTACGAAAGCACACGAAAAGGACACAAGCCCTCTATGCTATTTTCCTGCACGTCGTTATTGCTGTTTCATGTGGCACAAAGTCAAACTCTAGGAGGGGCTCCCTTTCGCTTTCGGCAAGCAGTGTCTGTACGTGATTTGTGATTTCAAATGTTTGTATTTTAGGAGCTTCATATGAATGTGTTTGTGTAAAAGGAAGAAGGGGCTGATGGGGAGGGGTCATGGACTGATTTGATTCGTTGGCTAGCGTCAAATTCTAATAACAAATGCGGCATGCAACACGCGTCTAGCGTGTTGACTTAATGAAGCGTGCCCGCGCGTGTTTATCAGAAATTAAATGTCAATTGTTGAAAACTAATTTCGCCGCTTGAGACCCCAAACCATCACCCACGCAACCACCCAACTACCTTGAGACACATTGAATGGCGCGTGCCCAGCTAAATCTGCACGGAGGCCAATGTTTGGCTATAATAAATCAATGGTGTGACCCGTTGACAGGCTACCCATGTTGTTAAGGCTAAGGCTACGGTTGAGGCTTGCATGCAAATGGCGCTTAAACTACTGGCTAACAATGTCTACACCTGAAACCACAACAGCCATCCACCACCCACCCATATGCACATGCAACCACTAAACTTGGGCTTTTGCAAATGTATTTGCGAAAAAAAATATAAGAAAAAACCTAAAGGCATCGGAAAAGACATGTCACTTTGATTTACGTGGAAAATTTCGACGGAACCAGCACAAAGCTGCGTTGAATAGAAAAGAACCTAGCGATTTGTAAGCTTAACATTGTACTTATCTTTTTTTTTTCAATATATATGTATGCATATATATTTGTGGGTCGAATTTTTGGTGCGACGTTTGCATTTAGATGGCTTTATAATGTATTGCTTTTAATTGCATCGATGGTCAAAGTCCACTTTAATTGGCACTTTAATCTGCATGAAAACCACATACACACACAGTCTATGCCAAAATATCGAGCTATGTACGCTATATCAAAAGAATTTGTCTGTGGGTGGCTGTTGTGTGTGTGTGTGTATTGTGAGCTGTGTGCTGAAAGCATTTCGCAACATAAAAGGCATTTCTCATATTAAAAAAAATTTATCAAATATTTTTTGTTCTTGCAACGGAGCAGGCAGCATCAACGAAAATATCTCGCCCACAAACGCAATTTTCAATATTGCTGCTCAAAAGTTGCAACAGCAGTAACTACAGCAACATAAGCTGCCCCGCTCACATCCACAACCCAAGTTGCAATGTGGCTGTTGCATTTTTCCCAAACGGTTAGCAGTTCAAAAAGCTGACGCAAGCAAACAGCCCCAAAAATAAATAAATAAATAAAGAAAACTGAAAAGAAATGCGAAAGGCGAAAATCGCGCTTAAAAGTATGATAAATCTTTACTAAACAGCTGTTGATATTTTTGAATGTTTTAAATGCATTGCATTGAGACATTTTTACATCCCAAAAAGAAAAATTTGCATAGAAGGAACACAGAAACAAGAAAGTGAAGCTTAGACCGTTATAATGATTGAACTCTTGTTGATCGAAAAGAAATTAACATTTAAAGTATTCTTAAAAACGACGAATAAGACAAAAACGATATCTGAAGAATATACGGATTAACTAAGGCTAATTAATATGTCATATTGAAAGGGTTCTTGTTTGGATCTAATACAAATCCTACCAGGCGTTTTATAATAATGCATTTATTTAACTTTTAACATAATTTGAACACTTAATATTATTAAGTAAAACAAATTACAAACATAAATGAGCTCCTAATTAACATAATATTTAATTTAATTAATTTTCTACTTTGCAGAATGTCACATGGCTCCAAGTATGTGGAGCGAGGCAACGAGCCCCGTTTGGTCATCGACAATGTCACCTATGAATATCAGGGCGAATATGAGTGTCGGGCCACTAGTTACATTAATGGTCAGGAACGGGTTGCCATATCCGACCCTGTTTCCCTACAAGTTGTGGGTAAGTGTGGGCTATATATGTATATAAATACACATGCATACACACATATAGACAACAATGTTTTATGTACATGTTGCTGCTGGAACAAACCGCAAGAGCCGCAACACCACAAAATATGACTACAGCCACAACTGTCGCCAGAGCAAACATTGTAAAACCAGGCAAAAAATAGTGTACAAAATTATAAAAAAAATTTCAAAAAAATTGAAATTTGAAATTTACTGAAAAATGAGTTATGAGTTGACAAACAATGTGAGCAACTGTTAGGCGAGCTGATGACCAGCAAAAATAGAAACAACAACAACAGCAACATAAAAGTTATGGGCACTCTCTCAAATTTACAGCCACGTTAAAAGAAACAAGCTCAACGTGAGCACCATATGTGTGAGCCAAGTTACTTACTTGGCACAGTCGCTCTCTAGCCCCATCTCTTTCTCTCTCTCACTATATCCCTCTCTTTTCCCCTATGCAACTAAGGCTCACTTAAAATAACACAAAACTCCATTAAAAACTGTAACCGGAAAACGCGTCGAAAACATTTTAAGCGCCTGCGATTTTGCCACTATTTCCGAGCTACGCCATTCCTCCTTTGCATTATTCCTTTTAATCCCCTCTCCACCTTGTTTGGCAGCTCTCCCCACACAATTTGGCGTCTGCAGGCACCGCTGGTCGGGCACAGCACAAATTTAGCAAGCGGCAACTGACGCTGGCAACAGAGACTAAACCAAAATGCAACACAAAATCAAAATGAACTTATGACCACAACAAAAAATGCAAAGAGAACAAAAAACTAAAAAAAAAATATTCACGTGCAAAAAAAGCGCGGATAAAATGAGAGAATAGAACAACTGCCATGGCCAACATAGCCAACGGGCAAACCAGCGACGTACAACAAAAAAAAAAAAAAAAGGAGCGAAAAAAAGCGAGCATAAAAAAATATATATATTTAAATTTAGTGCTGAATACCACAGCACGTACATAATTTATGACCAACCAAGGACACGAGCAATTTAGCCGAGCCAGCCAGGAAGAAAAAAGAAGCTATATACGATTTGGCTAAAAAACTGTGTGCACGCTATCTATATAAATGTATGTACACAAATATGTGTATGCATAGTGTAACTAACGAACTAGTTAACTAACAGCAACAGCTCACCACAAAAAATAAAATAAAAAAACAAAATAAAGAATAAAAAAAGCTCATAGCTCATTATGTGCAGCAGTGCGCTCACGACTATTACATACCCTACAGGCAATAAAGTTTTTTTAGTTTTAAACTGGACAGGTCATTTTACTTTTACGTATACGTGTCAGCTGCAGGTCCCCAAAGATACGTTTAAATAGTTTATGAAACATTAAACGTTGAGCAATAATTTGAACTTTGTCACCTTAAAAAAAATACCTATAATTTACCATTTAATAATAAGAAGAATTTTTAGTATTTCAAGTATATCAGTTTCACGTATTCCATAAATCAAAATCAAAATGAGTTATAATTAATACAGTCGAAAATATTAGTGAACTATTTTGCATAATTTGAATGGTAAAGGTACAAGTGTTATTCTTAACCACATTTATTTGGTATTAAATTAATGTCATTGCGAATAAATGTAATCCGATAATGTTTTCATGCAAACATGATATTTATTGGTAAATTGACATTTTTTTACTTTATATTGAGTATGAATATTATATATATTTTTATGTATTTAAAGCCTGAAAAAATGTGTTTGTAAAAAGTGCTTGAACACAACCTGAACTAATATTTAAAATATCGAATCGGCTCCAGGAGATTGTAAGCACTTTTATATTTAATGTTTGAATAACATTATTTACTCAACATTTACTTAAATAACCATTCGTATATTTAAGATAAATAACAAAAAATTATTTAAAAACTATTTTTATGGAATACGGCTGACGCAGCTCAAAAAAGAAAACCAAATATTATCGTTGCAAAAGTTACGCAAAAGATATTTTTTGTATCAAGCTGATTGCTCACAAAAAAGTTATTTTCGATGAAGGTAAAGTGAGGAGATATGCTTTCTTAAAAATAATATACATTAAAGTTAAGTAATTCCGGTGACCCAGTTTAAAAACATTTCCATTGAGCAAGTACATATATTCATATGAGCACTAGCGTACGACTAATTTTGTTAAGAGCAACGCCTAACTTAACTGATTAATTTTTTCATTTTTTCCTGTTTTTTGTTTTGCAGGCGCACCGCAAGTACTTCGTCTGCATCCCTCTATGCATACGGTGTCCGTGAAGCGCGGCGAACCCGCCACCCTAACGATGGTCGTCTGTGCAGATCCTCGACCACTGCGTGTTGCCTGGGAATGGGGCTCGCTGCGTTTGGAGGCTGGTTCAGGCATAGGTGCGTATACACGATGTGCGCCTCATTGGGCAGCTAATGCAAATGCAATTAGAGTTGTGCTTAGTTGTAGTTTTCCATTTCTTTTCAATAAGCAACAACTCAATTAACGCGCAACGCACGTCACGTTAGGTTTGAACCTGGATGCACCACGCTTGAGTGCTCATTAACAAACCTTTTCCGCAAATTTGACACTGAACAAACGTTGAGCGTGTGTGTTGTGCTACGTGTGGCTAAACAGCAGACAACGGACAGCGGAATCTGTGTGTTTCGCACAAATCAAGACAAATTACACGTCCAAAGAGACGACGAGCCAAAATCAGACGAATGCCGAGCAGCATGTTTAGTGAGGGAGAAAGTTGGCTCTAGTGCGGCATTAGCATTGACAACAAGGGAGGGAGGCATTACACAATAAAAAATCAAACTAGCTTTCGTAGTAAACGAAATACTGCTAAATTTCGAATCGATCGAATTCTCAACTCTACTAACTATATTTAAGAAATAATTTTATTGTTTTTCAAGTGCATTTCTAAAAATTTAAAGCGCAACCCCAAACAAAACTCGATTAATAGTGGTAATAATAGTTTTATTTTTTTCTGACTTATTTAAATGTAAAGTTGGCTTTAGCTACGATTAAAAACAACTTAAGCTTGGATTTAACAATCGCTTTTGACAACTCACCTTACAGAATAGGTTTTCCTGCCCTTGGCAACGATTTTTTTCTAAGTGTAATGTGAATGCCTGTTGCCCTGTCCATTTGATCAGACTTCCCACGCTTGTCAGCTGCCGGTAATCCCGGCTACAACAGACAGCGACACGCCAGCAACCATAACCTAAAACACAGCAACCAACAAGCATATGTGCAGCTCGTTTTTCACTTTTAAACTGCATTGCATTGCATCTTTGCCAGCTGCGTATCCATCTCCATCTCTCTAGCTGCAGCTGTTGCAGCTGCAGCCAAAGAGCAACAGCTACCAAACAAATCTCGCGCATTACTCTTCATTTTCAGCTTGTCTGCGTGCGTATCCGGGCTATCCTTGCTGTCCTTTCGGTCCATGCAGTCAATGCTGTCCATCTGCTGAGACAGACGGTCTCACTCCGTGCGTTTAATCCTGCGTACTTGCCACTGACAGCAATCAAACGAAGCGCATTGAATGCCACATGCTACCACATGCTGTTTGGTGCTTCTTGTTGCGCATACGCCTCATTGTTCCCGCTGCATTTAATTGTTCAAGCTTGCGATTATTTAGTTGTTGTGGTTGTTTTTTCACACTCATCAATTGACAAATTGTTTGTAATTTCAATGCGAATTATTTGCTACATGCCACACAAATTAAATTGTTCGACATTCAACGGAAACGAAATATTTATTTATGGTTATTTATCTAGTATTTTTCGCATCCATTTTTTTTTTAGATCGCTTCCGAGCCGATGATATGTTACAGGATACTCGCGAGGATTGCTATTTGTCCACACTGCACATTCACCACACAGACGAGCACGATTCGCGACCCTACTATCTAGTGGTGGAGAACGAGCGGGGCACCGATCGTCATGCCATTCATTTAGTTGTGGAGGGTACGTTTGCAGGTGCATAGTGTTTTGTTTATTTTTCCTACCATTTAAACATCTTAGTTAATGCATACAAACATTAAATATTAACATTTCTGCAAACATTTGCAATTTATAACAATTGTAAAAAACAATTATATTAAACTTTAATATATTGTCAAAAATATACTTACATATAAAGAAAATTTATTCATTTAAATGTTTGCAGAAATGGCCGATTGGGTCAATTGGCAATTGTTCACAGTGAACGCAGCCCAATCGGCACTTATTAATTAAATTTCATAAAATACGTCAAAATACAATGCATGCGAATAAATAACTCATTTAATATTTTTCATTTCTCCGCCATATTAATTATTCCAATTAAAATTTTACCATGAATACCAATTTAATATTTCTTTTACGCTTGCATAATCAACGCCGCTGAATATCAATAATAACAACAACAACAACAATCACGATTGGGACCAATTGTTTGCTTTTGGCAAACGCACAGAACCTTTGGAGATGAGCTACTTGCTGGGTGTCGCCGGTGGCTGCATGGCCGCCATTTTGATACTGATCTGTTTGTGCATCTATGCCATCAAGAGCAAAAAATGCTGCTTCAAGGGTAAGTTGTTGGGCGGGTCCTTGTGATGACCTGTGCGCAAGGATGATGCTCATTAAAAATAAAAATTCAATTATGAAAAACAACAACAAATAGTGGCAGAACCAGGGAATACAACAATTGCAATGGTTGGCAAACAATTGGCAGCTCAAAAAATGGACCGCATATTAATTAAAAGCGCCTCAAAGCAAACGCGTTGCAAAAATTAAAGCATTTCCCTCATTATGCCGCCAGATGGCGTTGAACTTTTCGCCACATTTTTGCTGTCATACTTACTAATAGCGAGAAATACACACAGAAACTTGCAGCCAAGCCAAAACATAGAACAAAAACACAAAAAAAGAACTTACAAACAACTTCAACAATAGAAAAGCCGCGCATATATTTTTTTTCCAACATTTTCCTTCTTTGGAAACTCAAATAAATCTCATAAAATATTCATTAGCGCGTTTTACGCCGTCAGCGCCTGCGGTCAGTTGGCCAACACAAAAGGGTTAAGGTCCGCTAAGAACAAACCAACAACAAACAACTTTTGTTTTATTTATTTTTTTTGTTTGCGCCACCCTTGAAACATTACTAGACTAATGCGTCTGCTGTTTAAAGTCATTGGTGTTTTTTCAAATTTTTTTTTTTTAATTATGCCTCACCCTAATTAGAAATCAAAATCACGCCACCAAAAAAACTTTAAGTTCAACGCGCAATTCAAATGCACGTTTGTAAAAACAATTAACAAAACACACACACAAAGAGGGAGGGAGAGAGAGAAAGAGGGAGGGAGAGAGAGTGAGAGAAAAATAATTTGGAAATGAACAAAAAAAGCCAGGCAACATAAAAAGAAAACTTTTTTGCCGAAATAAAACTTTGCTCAAGGACATTCAGTTGCAAGGAAAGTTAAACGGATTTGTTTCGAGGCTGGCCAATTTGGCTGGATCTTGTAAATAAGACGTGAATCCTTTCATCGATTCCTTCCGCCGCCAGGCGCGTGCAATTTCTCAGCTGTCAATCAAAATGTCAATTTTGCACAGAGCAGCAACAAAAAACGTGGAAATTTGAGCAACTATACACAGCTGCCGCCCAAGTTATCGTTTGGCATTTGGCAGATATTCAATTGCCTTGAAATATCCCAAACCCCTTCAACACGATTTCATCTATTTGAAAATCCATCAAAATTACCCCGCTCTTAAGACCTTTAGGCTTTAGGCAACTTAACATCTTTATGGCCGTCAATAGGCTTAGGGCTCATTTGTCAAACGGTAGCTCTGCAGATACAAATGTTTCTGTGTATCTATGTGTGCATCTTGCAATCTATCTATGTCTGTCAGTCCCTCTGTCGAAATGTCTAAGTGCGAGAATTAGTAATTCTCAGCATTTTAGAATAAGTTCACTCCATAAAGTTGCTACATGGAAAATACGCGAACATAACGAACGAGTTTTCTCGACTATGTATTTATTTTTATTTTTTGCTCGCCTTTGCAGGTTCCACTGGCTATAAATCATCGGATAAGGACAGGTAAGTTGAAGCGAAACACACTCACTAAAAGCAACATACACACACAAACACTCACACACACCCACACGTTTAAAAGCACCCAGAACAAATGGCCGGTTATGATACATTTTTATAAATGCGGGCACATCGAACAGCCAACAGGTGGCGCTGGCATGCCAATTTATGCGTCCCGAATGGCCCACACACACACACACACACACCCGCTGCTACCCGTGAACAATGCGAATTGTCTGCCTGTGTATAGTGAATATGAGCGATATTTTTTAGTGCAAAATATTTTGTATTAAAACTGTGACTGTTACTTTCATATATTATTGACGAAAAGTTAAATTGGTAGGATAAAATATATCAGCTTTTTCACATTCTAGCACTGTAACTGAAATAGAGAAGAGTGCTAATATAATATAAAAAAATATAAGGAGACTTATAACTGTAGCTCGATACATAAGTATAGGATAGTATAAGAGTTAGATATGTGCTCCGATTTATCTGATTTCTTAGCTGGAACTATTCTAAACGATAAGTATTCATTCTTCAGCAGTTGTTTATAGGAAGAGGAACGGTTCCTTATTAATAATCACGTCAAGTCACACGAATCTTTTGCTCAGCACTGGCTTGCAGTGCATGATAGTATATTCCACATTTTTCATATATTCAATATTGCAAAGTCGGCTCTTGCAAAAATATTGCACTGTTTTGCCACGCAACGCCAAGCACACACATGCACACAGGCAAACACACACAAACACATTCACACGGCAAACACGCCCCTTAACAATCGCTCATTGGAGCTGCGCCCCTCTGTTTTTTTGTTCTGACATGAGTTATGGGGCTGTGGCGGCTATTTGGCTTGCCGCTTCAACGTGGTCCGCCTCTCGTATTGTTCGTATATTTAAAAATTACCATATTTTGCTTATGAAGCACACACACACACACACACGCGTGTTTGGCCAAAAATGGCATTGAATAGTTTTTGGGGCGCGTTATAATGGCAAAGATTTTTATTGTTTGTGTGAAAGTGTGTTTGTGTTGTTGCAGCGGAAATGGATTTTGAATTTCCGTTATAAGTATTTTTGGGCAACTCAGCAGCCACAGCACACAATTCCTAACGGCATTCAATATTTAAGCGACCTCCGCAAACCAAAACCCAAAACACTGTCCTTCTAAAAACTAACAAATTTCCAATTCATACAATTTGGTATCAATCAAATCGAACCAGAATCTTTTTTATCAGCAAAAGCTGCTGCCTTCAGGGATTTAAGAGGGGAGGGATATTAAATAACCCAATCTCGTTGCTGCCGATTTAAGTAAACAATTGCCGACAGGCAGATGAAACAGCTGAATATTGAGATATGCCGTTGGCATTAAATTTGGCAATCAAACGGCCGCAAATTAGCACTTTGATATTCTGCTTTGTAATGCCAAAGATTGCATACTCTTAGTAAGAAAATTTGAGGGACACAAAACTTTTTATAAAAATAAAGAAAAAACATAAATATGCAATTAAGCTTAAATACACAGTCGACTTCAAAAAGATATAAAGTAATAAATTGGTAGAATAATTTTAATACCGAGAATATAAAATAAATCCGATATGTTTTAGTTTTGTAACTGTAGATAGCTTTTCTTTAACTTGATCAAAGCCTTACTTCTTGCCAAAAACCAAATACACCCATAAGAAGTGTATCCAATAATATATTCCATTACCCACACCCTTACATAATCCAAAAAAAAAAAACTGAATTGTCACTACAGCCTTATCTGCTACGAGCATTTTCGTTAAGAATTTCTATCATTTCTGTTTTCTTGTTTTGTTTTTGCCTGCAGCGAAAAGGCTGATTTGAAATCACGCTCGGATAGCACAAGTGGCCCCCAAGGTGATTCAATTTACACAACGCCCGCCGGCTTCCATCATCACCAGCAACAGCAGCAGCAACAGCAGCAACAACAACAGCATCAACAACAACAGGCTGCGGCAGCAGCAGCGGCAGCATTGCATGCAGCATCACAGCATGCTCAACAGCAACAGTATGGGGGACATGGATCACCGGAGGCAATGAAGGTACGCATGGCTGCAATGATATTACAACCGCCCACTAGGGTCTAGCAGGCAGTTGATAACGAAAGCAACGAGCTTCCCTATCAACAACAGCCAGAACAACAACAACAACAACATGAACATAATAATAGTAATGCTCACACAAATAACAACAATAATACTGACACAACTACAACAACAACAACAACAGTAATTACTGCAACAACGACAGCAACTTTGACCAATATTATTAATAAAAATACAATAGAGTTAGACAAAGCAGCTAACAGCAGCAACACTAATAGCAACAGCAGCAACAGTTCGCATAGTTTAAGCCTAGACAGTACGATTAATAGTAGCAAAAATAATACTAGCAACAGCAGAAGCAGCAGCAATAACAGCAGCAAACAACAGCGGCAACTGGAGAATAATATGAACAGTGAGCTAAAGCCAGCAGTTGCTAGCGGCAAGCTAATGAATTTTAATGTAACCAGTGAAGAGCAGGTAGTAGATCAAGCAGTAGGTCAAGCAGTGGATCAAGCAGTTGATCGGCCAGAAGCAGTTCAGCTAAGCAGTGAAGATACGCAGCTATTGCTGCAAAAGTTGAGCATCAATAATCCATTTTATCGCTTTCGCAAACAGAGCAACTCGTTGAGAGAGTTGAGACGTTTGCAAAGACGTTGTCAGCTGCGCCGTCACAGATCCGAAACAGATCTGTCACACACCCACAAAAAACATACGCAGCAACAACAACACAATAAAGCCAAAGTTGTAGTTGTATTAGACAGTAAGCAGCAATTAGCATTAAGTAATTCCAGAACTGGCATTAAGACTAGATCTGTAAGCAGCTTAGCGCCGGACAACTCAACGGTCATAACGAATCCATTTTCCATATTTCACGACGATGAAATTCTTACACTTGGCGTTAATCCACGATTGCGTAGCGCAAATAATTCAGCCAGAACTCAACGCAATAGTGGCAAAGGATTACGGAGATTGTTTGAGAGTACTAATAGTCGACATGATTCAGCAGCAATTCCCACTGAGATCAGTCATCATTATTTGCATGGTGTGCCCGTGCGTCGCTTTGAGCGCCAGGACTTTAGCCAAAACACCAGCACAACGGGCAAAACGAAACGTTCCAAGGCGTTAATATTCAAGCAGCTATCGTTACGAAAACTACACAAACCTGAGGATCAGCTGGCGCCCAAGCTAAAGCTCAGCTATCGCTATCCGAATCGCACACAGAGCATACAGAGTATGCGTGCAACGGGCAGTGGTGGCTATGATATACAACACACTGCCTACCGACCACCGAGACTAGTTTCAACCACACCCAAATCCAATTACTTTGAACGCCTGCAGGCAAAGACACGTCAGGGTATACAAAAGATACGAGACAAGTGTCGCAACTTCAAGACCAATACGAGTAGTAGTGATGCCAGCAGCAGTGGCAATGCTAGCGAATTTAGTGGGTTTCATACTCTAGCCAAAGATGAGAGTTTTCGTTTCATAAGTGATCGGGCAAATATCTCCAGCTATGAATCACGATGTGCTGCAGCCCATGCAGCGGGCAAACAGGCGACAATATACAAAAGCTATAAATCTGAGATTGATCTAAGCAAGAATCTGCACTATTTGGAGCATTACCTTGAACAGAACTTTGAGCAGCAGCTGGGCAGCAGTAAACAGTCGGCGCATTCTGTGGGTCGCATAAGCGGAGCTCAACGTAAAGTTTTAGCTGCACAGCGTAGCAGGGATTGGGAGACGGAGAGGGAGGAGGAAGAGACGCCTCGAAGACGCCATAAGCGTAGTCAATCCCAAGCTACTAACAACAGCAAAAGTTGCTATGAAAATCTTGGCACACTACCTATCTCAAGGAAACATCAGCTCAACTCGGATTCGCTAAGTAGTTCAGATTATGCATCAGTATTCAGTGGACCAACGACAGCAGCTGCAGCAACATCAGCAACAGTGCAAACAGTTGAGCAAGAGATGCAAGCAGTTGAAGAGAAGTCATTGCAGCAAACTGCTTTCAAACTGCGCTACGAACACCCTGATAAAATGTGTGAATATTATTTTGATAATCTAAACAGCTATACGCTGCAACTGGAGCAAAGTGAAGATCTGCTGTTGGCCGAAAGCGCCAAATCAGCGAACTATTTTTACAATGATAACGATGAAGTCGAAACGGATGATGATGACGAGCAAGAGAAGGAGGCGGCAGCAACTTTAGCTTTGTCCACTAACGAGCCAGATTTTTTGTCGCGTGATATACGCATTCGCGTCAATGTCAACGAGTGTAACGAGCATGTGGATTGGTATCAGCAGCAGCAGCAACTTGAACTGGGCACAACAGCAACGGCGGCAACAACAGTGTATAATGAGAATTTAGCCGAGAGCACTTTCTATCAATCGCTCAATCAGCATTTGCAGCGACAGGCAATTGCCGTTGACAGCGAAACGCACCAGCAGCAGCAGAAGAAAAGGGATGTAGCAAGAGATAGGGAGACGGCAGCAGCAGCATCCCTCGGTGAAAACTACTTGGCGCATTTTCAACGCAGTCGCAGCGATTTTGAGCACAGAAATGAAGACTTGGATCAGCTCTATGCTCGGGGCAAATATTATGGTTTTGGTGGTAGTGGTGGGGGTGGGGCAGTTGTGGGTGGTGGTGAAACAGAGGTCTTATTGGAACGTAGGGCGGATTTAATGGAAGCGCACTATGCAAGAAGCTATCCAACAGCAGCAGATACAGCAGCAACATCATCAACAACGGCAGGACGTCACTTTATGCCAAGTAGCCTCGAGGCAGACGGCAGCTCTAAGCGCACCAGAGCAATGAGATCAGGAACAACATCGGCAACGCCAGCAACTTTAACCGCAACAAGCGTTAGCAACCTAAGTTTGTTACGCCCAACCGCAGATGCGCTCTATGCTACCAGCAGCAAGCAGCAGCAGTTGCAGCCTTTGCCAGCGGCAACACCAACAATTGCTGCGCCTGTTGCGGGCAGCTCGAACTCAAATACGAATGCAAATAATCGGTATATGTTGGAACATATGCGCAAATACTATGCAAATCAACAGCAACATCCGCCCGCACATTCGGTCAACTCATCCTCACTGTCCAATTCATCATCATCAAACTCATCCGTGTCACAGCAACAACAGCACAAGCTAAATCTAACCAAGCACCAACAGCAACAACAACAGTTGCAGCAGCAGCAATTGCATTTATTGCCACGTCGCAACTCCAGCACATCGAATGCCTCATCGACGGCTGACAATTTTGACAGCTTCATAGCGCTGCGCAATGCATCATCAACAGCAGCAGCAACAACAACTCCCGCAACAACAGCAGCAACAGACTACATAGGCAAACAGCAACAGCAGCAACGTCGTAGTCAACAGCAGCAGCAGACGACATCGAATGCTCCCCCGCTTATCTCAGCGCTCAACTATTATGGCCATGGCTTGGCTAGCGGCAGCAGCGTTAGCAGCAGCAGCAGCAGTGGTGGCAGCGTTCTGGCATACAATGGCAAATTAACGGCAACCGCAATGTTGTCACAAGTAAATTTGCCCAGATCCACGTTGCTGCATCAGCAACCTGCCACGACAACAGCAGCAACAGCAACAGCTGCAGCAGCAACATCAACAAATTCCGCATCCGAGACCTTTATATTGGAATATGAGTGTTAGCGCACGTTAAAATTACTATCGATCCGTATGGCAGAGTTGTGGCTGCACATTAGCAGCACCTGGCGACGACAACAGATTGCCAGCACTCTATCTGTCTATTTCTTTGTTATGCAATTGCTATGGGGTTACGTTTGTCGATATTACAATAACAAACTGTTAACGCAACTGATTGGATTAACGCCCAAAACCCAAACCAAACCGAATAGTGTACATATGTATGTCCTGTATGAATCATTGAATACCAAATAGCAAGAGCAAGCGTATATATACATTTATACTACTATATATATAAAACTAAGGCGTCTATCCTATGCTGTATATGTAAGCTATATATGTATATGTGTAAGTTAACTTACTTGTGGATTCATATATGTAAGTATATGTATTATTATTGCCGTTGATTAGATAAGATTAAAGTACATACAATACAATATACTCGTAAATGTATAGTTAGGTATACATTATCGTAAACTACTGACAATAATACAATTCAATTACCGTTTACATTAATTAGCCAAGTTATTAGCGAAATACGACAACAACATAAAAAATGTATTTAAACTATTGCAAAGGAAATTTATAGTTACATAAAATTCAAAAGAAAAACAAGCTTACTCCTACTACTTACATAACATACGAGTATCTTGTAAACCAAAATTATCCTTAAAAAATTATCGAATTTTGATGAACTTAAAATCCAAGCTAATCGTTAACAATCGTTTTTGATATATAAACTATATAAAATGCGAATATTCGATTATTCTTTCAGCGTCGTTAAGTTTTTCTGTTAAAATGCCTAAAAATTTGTCCACCAACCTTTAAAATGTATTAAGTTTCTATCAGAGATCTGAAATTGGCTTAAGAACTTTTGATACCAAATAATTTATTTCGAAATTTAAACATTTATTTAATTCATTATGATAAAATTACAAAAGACTAACTACAAAGTTTTTACTTTTCAAGAAACTGATTCAATATAATACTAAAAAATTGTTTTATAACTTTTGTTTTATGTTTTGCGTAGTATTTTTTAAATAACACTTACTTATTTAAGCATTTGACTTTGACGATTATCTCAGCTCAAACATTTTATAGGACAGCATTATTTTGTTAAAAATAATTGAAAAATTTTATTGAATCAAAAGGCATCACAAAGATCTATGGATATTTTTTAGTCATAATCATTGCAGATCTCTGATATTTTCGCGTCAACTGCACGTGGATATAGTAATTAAAATAGGTACAATTAACCAAATGCAATGCAATTACGTTTAATTGAAAACTTTAATAAAAAAACCATACGATAAACATAAATAAATTGTAGCAAAAAGTAAAACAAAATGCGACAACAACAATTTTGAGCTTCCACGTTAACATTAACGAAATTAAACCGCTCGCTGCATTTAAGAACAACAACTAAATTTACAATAACAACAACAAAAACAACTACAACAACGGTGAATGTAATTACAAAAAGCATAAAATATGAAAATCTGTAACTACGCTGAAAGCAAATAATAAAAAAACAAACAAAAAACGATGAAAGAGAGAAGCGTAGCGGGCGAAACCATATTTAAATTATTTATTTTTGCTGCAAGAGCGTATTACGCAAATTGATGTTTGCGGCTTAGCTGGCGAGGCGCCACATCAGATATGCATATATGGAACTATTTAATACAGTTAAAACAAATAATTACTATGTGTGACTTCAATAAAGTGTTTAACCCTTAGGTGCAACAACTGTAAATACAACTACAACTTATTTTAATTGCAACGATACGAAACAGAAAAATTGGCGTCAAAAATCAACATTCACGCAATTCTCATTACATACTTATTTTTTTTTAACATTTAAAAAACACGTAGAGCGTTTGCGTAATGTTTTCAATCATAACCTGCAAAAGAAGAGCATAAATATTTGTTTAAAATACACATATGCACATATGTATATTTAAACTGGCTTCTTACTTTTTCAAAAAGTTACAAAAGTTACATATGAAAATTATTGCGTACCGCATGTGCTCGTATTTTTCAAGCCCCTCTCCACAGCACTTTTCGCCACCCATGCAATTATCTGTGTGCGAGCAATTTATCTCATTTGCGGCTGAGTTATTTCCAACTGCAGCAAATAGCTCGGCCAAACGCAGCTGCCCTACTCTTTCTCCATCTCCTTCTACCTCTGTGCAATATTTTCCAACTCGGTACTTTTTTTTTCATTGCTGTTGCTGTTATTGTTGGGCAGCCAGCACACTTTTCCGCTTAATTTACTGGCTGGCAGCTGCCCCAAAAAAATGAAGAGTGAAGAGAAGAGAAGAAGCCGGGGTTGACAACAGCAATTGCTGCATTATGCATATGCCGCGCTGGTGTGCCCAGTTTGTGCATCGTGTTGATCCCTGGCCGGGGACCTCAACAGCCGTTTCAATTGCTATTTGCTTTTTGTGCAACAGCAGCAGCAGCAGCAGCAGCAGCAGCAGCAGTAGCAGCAGCATCAGCAACAACGAAAGCAACAATAATAATTCATGGCATACTTTATGGCTGACCATCAACTTATCGGCAGTTGTTTGTTGCATGCCACACACAGACACACCTCACTCCCCATCATCAATAATGTTGCAACGTGGAGACAGTCGGCATATAAATTAATGAAAGTCACATTAAATTTTCTTTGATGCGGTGCGCACAATATTTGACTCGCAAGTTGCATCATTGTCGCTTGTGTGTTGCATAAACTACTTAATAACTTATCAGTTGCGAAACAGAAACGCGAGTACTAATAAAGTTAATTCGTGCAATTATTTTGTTATTTGTTCTAATGAAGTGTGAGTAAACTTGCAATGCAATCACATTATTTAGCTTGATTGAGTTTGCGGGAAAGGAATGATAACAATTATAGGAAAAAGACGAAGACTGCTGCAGTACTTGAGAATTTATAGAGAACAAAAGTCAAGAGTCGTACAATGACAGTAACTACTACTATATACACTATCTAACTGCCTATACAAAAAACCACAACTTGAGACTCAAAACGAACACTAATCCAACACAGTTATATATTCCATATATACTTCTATATACTATATACTTTTTCCCCCAAACAAAATTTTCTAATGCCTAAGCCTATGTTCATGTTTACCGAATTTGTTTTAAGTATGCAACAAAACGTTAAAAAAAAAAAAAAAAAAAAAAGAATATCAACAGCAACAGGCAACCAAAAAGCGCAGCCCTAGCTGCACCAATTTAACATTTAACTTGTATGATTAAGTAATCCGTATGATTATATATATATATACTTATATACTTAGTAATTTTTACTTAGGACATCTTGCTGCATTCGTCTCGTATTAATTTTTTATGAACAAACATTGTGCTAATGTTAATTTTAGTTTAATGTTCATTTACAATTAGTTCTTTATTACTTACTTACGTATACTTAACTTTATTCAATGAGATTCTTTCACAAAATGGGTTGTGATAACAAAACACCAATACACCACACACATACACTCTATCTCACACACACACACACACACACGATCACATATGTAATAATCTCATCACAAACTACACCGAATTGACAACGGAATGTGTACCCAAAAAACAAAACAAAAAAAAAACAAAAATTATTACCAATATGTAAAACATCAACAAATCAAAGCAAGTAACCAGTAATATCTCTGCATACTACATAGTACATACATATATAATAATTATCTTTAACAATGTATGTGCTCCATGCATTTTGTGCATTATTGTCTTTGGTAACTCTCAACAAATTGAAATTCATAACAGTTACAGTTCCTGCGATCTACTTTTACAAAAATGTATTGTTTGTGTTTGAGTTTTTATGTTCACCTTCTTTGTTTGATGACACTCTCTCTCTCTCTCTTTTGAATAACGTTTGTACTGTGTCTACTAAACAAAAAGCAACCCGAATCAGCAATAACGGCAATCACTGTGCATTAACCCCCTTTCCACCGCTACCCGATCCCCCCTTACCCATTATTCCTTCAATTCAGTTTGAGCTCGAAAAATATGTAAATTTTTGTGCCTGACTTTTGCACGCGACTTTTAGCGACGTGTCGCAAATCATGCAACATGCAACAATGTTTCGTATTTATTTAATTTCTCATATTTATTGTTTTGAGTGTGTTTTTTCTGTCTGTCTCTGCGAATTGAGGCATGTTTTTTATATGTGAGTCAGGTCATCGAAATAAATAGTAAACAGAATGTTAACGAAAAACAAATCTTTAAGTTAGTTTATGTTTACTTTTTTCTAAAGAATAATTTCTTATTTTGCTGCCTCCATTTTTGTTGCACTTTATATAACTCACACAAATACACACACACACACACACGCAAGTATCTAGTAGATTTTGTGTTTTATTAGCCACCTTCCTGATCTTACAACATACATCATCATAAAAGGCAAAATTTTCCTGTGCCTTGTTTTATTACTTGTTTACTATGCCTTACATAACAGTTCATTTCTTTGCTATCTTCATTTTGTGTATTTTGTGTTGTATCTGCTCATGCGGCATGCCATGCTGTCTGCCTGTCTGTGTGTGTGTGCTTAAATCTGTATGTGTGTGTGCCAGTGTGTGTGCATACTCTTAAATTGATTTCATAATTTCCTTTTACTTGCGTACATCAGATAAAATATCATGAATTCGATTTTTTGCATTCAATTAACCCCATGGCAATGAATTGTAATTAATACTTTCAAGGATAGCTTACTTTTATGTTCTCTGTTGCCCTTTTTAGTTCATTTTTGTTTGCGCAACATATTTACGGCTATAAAAACAAACTAACAGCATTCATAAATAAAATGCCAGTCATCGCAGCCAACACGCACCACAAACAAAACTTGCCCCCGAGTGCATAAATCAAAAGTTTACACTTCTCAACCACTTAACCAGGACTTTCACTCTATCTCTCAGTGCTGCTCAACTATTAGTCGCAAATTCTTTTGGTGGACAACATGCAAAACTTTTTTGTCGCTCTCTGCCTCTTGCTCTCCCTTTTTGGCTAGTGGCATCAGTTAACATTTTATGCAATTTGCAAAAGGCTTGGATCAACAAAAATACTTTATTGCATTATAGCACAGCCACAAATATCTTCTGTTAACTCCTTTTAAGATCTATGCCAACTTTGTGCAGCTGCTGTTAATTCCAATTCATAAAACAATTAATTCTTTCGAGTTTTCTGGCTAATGGTCGAAACAAACAATGCAAAAGTTTTTCAGTAAAATAACTAAGTGCCAAAGCGATAATCTCGACAGCAGTTAAAAATGCAGCAGCCTGCAGGTATTTTATGCATATTAAAGCCAGCACACATCATATGCGCACTTACAAGCAAACAGAAAACACACACACATAGAGCATGTTAACACTCGCAAACTTCACTTGGCATACACACACACACAAACAAACACACACACTGTTGCAATACGTAAAGCGCACTTTGAAGCCCTTTTCGCTAGCTTTTGTCTGCCTGCAAGTTTTGCTTGCCATCATTTTTTATACATAATACAAATTTTACATATGCAACGAGTAATTGCAATAACATTTTGAAAAAATTCTCATATCACGCGCTGTCAACTAGAAAATGCTGCATTAAAGCATTAAGCATGCCAGTGGCATCAATTATAAACTCTTAACTACAGCCAATTAAGGCTTAGCGCAGTTGACATTTACAGTCCAACAAAGTATTAACTCTGCCTAGCTCACCCAAAAGTCAAGCCAAACAAATCAAATGCAAACAATAACTATAGTTGCCGCAACAACAATATACAATCAAAGTTCACTTTTATTTAAATACTTTTTTGCAACAGATTTACAATATTTATAAATATAAGCGCTATACAAAAAGCGAGCAACAAAACAGTTTCCCACGGCACGTTTGATAGAAATTTTTTCTGTTTTTCTCATTGTGGTATATTTTTTTTTTTTGCCTTGTCTGAACAACAAACACAAATGCATTTTGAAGACCTAAACAATATTTTTGGTTATTTCTTATGAGGCGCTCTGCTTGGTTATTTGTTTTGATTTAAATGTGTTTAATTATTACGATAATATTTAAGTACTTTTACATAAATTTTAAATCATCCACTTTAATATGCTACCAAATTATGTATTTAATTAATCGATGTTTTTATTTAAATGATTGAGCTGTATTTATGCCTTTTAGTTAAAAGTAAAGATATACGAAACAGCGTCTTTGCAGAAGCCAATTAAAATAATAATCACAAAGACCGGGCGTAAGAATGATGATGAAGATGGTGATGTTGGTGATGAATATGACGTTTGAATCTCAAGTGAAATGCAATGTAAATGTGTGCACCGTGTATTTTATTTGTATAACTAAGTGTAAATTACAAATAAAAATTATTTATATGTCTATTTATTTGCAACTGAAACGTCTAGAAGCAACCGAAAATGATTTATAATAAATACAAAAAATATACTTACATATTTTGTCTTTAGTTTTTTGTTATTTTGATTTTTTTATATATGGTATTGCGGTCAAGTCAACAACAAACTATTTAAAAAGAGCACTTATTACATACAAAGTATTCCTAGATTGAGTCCTGATCTTAAATAAAGTACAGTTATTGCATTACTTAGCAAAAATCGAAATCAGCTATGTTTTTTCAGCTTCCCCCCTATTTGAATTCCCTTGTAGCGTGGTAAATAAAAAATACTAGTTTATTAATTAATTCCATTCAGCTCATGTGTTAGTTGCAATTTGTAACAGTTTGTATTTTATGTAGAAAGGAAAAAACAATATAAATTAAATAAATAAGTTATACAAATATTTATATGATAATTATGGATAATGCAGAGCAACTAATTTATAACAAAACAAAAAAAAAAAAAAAATGAAAAGAAATGGATAAAAAACTGAGTACCGCATTAAATGATGAACAAATTTATAACAGAAAAACAAAACAAGAAAATAATAATAATAATAACAATAAAAAAAAAAATACATTTACAATACAGTTTAATTGCGTATGCGTGTGTGAGTTAATATTTGCTCATTTGTGTGCCTTAAAACATTTTCAGTTGAGTTTCTCATTAATATTGCATTGAGCATTATTATAATTATTATTTACATTAATAATTATTAATTTGGTTCGTTGTATTCGTATTCCACCTTTTTTGCCGCTGTATGTGTGTGTGCCTTGTGCAAACGTTTGGATAGTTTTCTCTCTTTCTCTCTTTTACACACACCCACACACACACACATTCTCTCTTGTGTATGGATGGAACAATAAAAGTGTTGTTTTACTTTTCAGTTCTGATTTATTCATGAGCCCAGCGCTGCGCTCGCTCCGTTTGTTATGAATTTTTAAAGCTCTGTGCGCTCACTGCTAGTTGATTGAAAAATATAAATACATATATGTATATTTATTTTCTTTATTTTTTCACAAATTAAAGTAAAATAACAAAAACAGACTGCAAGTACTTGTAATTGGGATTGTTGTTGGCAATCAACAAATGCATTCGTTGAACTGACATGCGTTCGGTAAATGCCTCCCAGTAACCTCCTCAGCCCCGATTCGCACTTCCATATATATCAAATGCAGTATCTTTAAACAAACACACACATACTTCCACACACTTAAACTACAATGACACCTTGGCAAATATCTTGACTTGCATATGTTTAGAATTTACTTTATTAAACTCGAAACTATAATTACTTTTGTATAATTTCTGCGTTGCCCCTTTATAATTATAGTTTAGTGTACCATGCAACCCATGAAAAACCACCCAGCATTATCCACCCACCAATTAAGAGTTTTATTTTACACACACACACATGTGGCTGTAGGGCTATTATTATGAAAAGTACCAACTTGATAATTATCGAGTTAATTAACTGAAACGAGAGACATTTTGTTACAAAAAAAAAGGTTTCCCTCAACCCCTACCATTTCTGTTTTGAAAATGTTACAATCCAGTCAGAGAACAAAACAATTTTAGATTTTATTCATACTCCAATTATCAAAATTTTTTTTTTATAGCTTTTATTTTTTAATTTTATTTTTTTAGCGTGGTCTTGGTGAGCGCCCCAACCCGTATACTTCCTCTCTCTCTCTTATCACTTGTGTCTCTCTCTCTCTCTACCTCTCTTTTTGTCTCTCTCTAAATATATTTATATATTAAACCGCATACATGTAAATTGTTTAATTGATATGGATTGATGAATTGACTACTTATATATACACACAAAAACATTTAACTATATATATGTATATATAAAACAATTTATATATATATATATATATATATATACATACCATATATCTAAATAATAATGAAAATATATTTATGTATATGATTATTTTTCTTACTTTTGATGACCTTTGATGATGTAATTATAAGCGAATGAACTGGATTGAATTGACTTTTTACTTTGATATGTCCATTGAATTGTCATTTATATCTACATATACATTATATATCAATATCTATATCCATATATATATACATATATAAATACATACTCGTACATAACGCATATATATTAAAATCGTAAAAAAAAAAAACCATGGAAATTGCTGATAATTCCTACGTTCGTTCCTTCGTTCGCTCGTTCGTTCGTTCTGCTGATGATCGTGATTTGCGCATACAATTTACCAATTTACAATTACAACAATTAACAGTTAATAAGCATAATTACATAATATATAATATACTACTACTACTACTACTACTACTAATTGTACTTGTACCAAGCTAATAATTTGATGACCTGATAATGATATGATCATGATTTGTTATGTGGTGCAACCCCCGGCGTATATACGAAATTTTTTTGTAACTTTATTTACTTTGATCAAACACACAAAACCAAACCAAAACAAAAACAAAACACGTTACTTTAAATACTTGTACTTATATACAATATACATATTGCCTATTAATCTATTAACGACAATTAATTCATATGTACGACCTAGTCATATACATATATATTACATATAGTGTACGCATCATCCAATGCATATTGTAATTTTTAACTGAATGTTCTGTGATAACCAGCGAAGCGCTAAACAACTAAGAGATCCTCAAACAAACAAAAACACCAAATTTTATATATACAAACAAAATATACCTAACAGAAAAATACTTTCAAGTACACTTTGCAGCCAAGCCACACAAGGGCCTTAAATACACATAAACACATAGAAACACTTCAAGTAATTAGTGTGCACCATTATTTATTCACACTCGCACGCACGCACGCACGCACACTCTCTCATGAGCACGTAGTGTGTTTTATGTTCTGTCACGATCATATTCATACGCTCAACATTGCGTATACTTAATATTGTGGCGATCTGCCATTGAAAACATTTCTGGTTGAAGGCTTATGGTTTATGGCTTATGACTCGGCACAGCTGCCAGGCCAAACTCATTATAAATTAATTAAGCCAGCAATTAATAATTTCACGTTCCATTTAAGTTTGTTAATGAATTAATATGCTCCACAGAGAGGCTGCAACAACAGCAACACACTAACAAAACCACACGGCCTACAACACAGCAAGAACAGCAAGAACAATAGGCTATATTAGCACACCACAAGCACCACTCCCTTACCACTAGCAACCACCCTCTTAGCCACCCAGCACAGTTCTCGTGTCTCGTTTCCGTTCTTTGCTGATTTTCTTTTTTTTCTTTTTTACTTTTGTCTCGTTTTTTGCATTTTAGCTTTATTAAGACAACATAACAACCCGTGAAATTTAACACCCTTAGCGTTTCTAATGTGCAACCTAAACTAATTAGCATACAACAAAGTTTGCGTTTCGTTTGGTTTCAGTGTGTTTTCCCTGTATTTTTTCGTGTATGTGAAACTAGCGACCACAGTTTAAAAGTTTTTAAATATAATTAAAGTTTTTTAACTGCAATTTGAGTGTAAAAAAATATTATCAAAATACGTAGCTAAAAATATAATGAGGCTTTGCACCCGCAGCATCATTTATACAAATTTTTGTTTCTTTCTTTCCACACTTTTTGTTTGCATAAAAGAATATGTTTTAACTTAATTTAAGTTTTGAGAGCACTAATTATTACTGTAATTATAATTTTCACAAATTCACCATCCGCACAAACTGCACTTTTGCATTTCCAGTGCACCTGCAGCTGCTCGTTGAATTGCTTGCCACCTGCATTAAGCTGCAAAAGCAGCTCGCCTGCGCCCCCAAGAAAAACGCCCTACCCACTCTCGAGTTTTATTATTGCACTGTTAAGCCTGAAGAATGCACCATTTTGTTCATAGCCTGCACAGATCTGACATACTTTAATGAACTTGGGGAATATCTTTATGTATTTATCGAATTTTTCGCTCTTTTCCCAGAATGCTATCCACAAGCATGGCTTGAATTTATTGTAAAATGTTCAAAGCAAATACGCGAACATAAATGGAATACAAATTTGCATTCTAAGTTATGTTTTTCTAGTAAGTTAAGTAATTTAATTCATCGTTTTTCAATGATAACAGAAGTCAAAAAAGTATATCTTCGATTAATAAAGATGCGTTATTGACAGTCTTAAAATACTTAAAATCTTCATTAAAAATCACTAACTTCTTCGCTAGATATATTTATTAAATTTGTCAAACAAATCCCCATTAACAGATTATCTTTGTTTTCCGAGATATACTTTTTGACGTTTCTAACAAAAATTGTATCAACTTGTACTGTGTTTTCAAGCCATAAAATAATCAATAACAATTAAAACGTAAGTACCTTAAGCATATATTGATTTACTTTAACATAATGTGCAGACGTGATGCGATGTCTCAACTAAAGTTTATCAATGGGCATTTGTTTGAATCTGCATTAAAATGCTCAAGCACATTTGTCAGCTGGATATTAAAAGGTTTGAGGATGCTTTGAAAGACAAATTGTTGTGGTCCCCTATCAAATGCATTTAAATATCTTAGAGCCTCAATCAAATGGGATTATCGTCGATTTGGATAATAGTTCTTTCTATTGACCCACTTATCAACTTGGCTCAAATTAAATTTATGTGTTGATAAGCTCCCAATCGTTTGTTGCGCAACACTTTCGATGCGATTTTTCATACTAGCTTGTCTTAACACAATACTTGTGTCATTGCTTTTTATATCGCCATTCATTTTGTTTGCCTTTCAGCGCCATTTTAATGCCCCATCGAGCACACACACACACACAAATACTCTCATAAGGCATATAAAATATAATGCTTTGGCATTAATTTTATTGCATCTTTGTTGGAGCATTTTCTTACAGATTTTGCTTGCTGGCCCGTGGGCAGGAAATGCAAAATTGTTCAACGTTAATAAATTATATTATTGCTATGTATGTATTGTGAATCCATTGTTATTGCTGCCCTTTGTGTGTGTGTGTGGGCAACGTTCTTGGTTGTCGCATCTTCGTTGCAGCTGTGCATGTGCAACATTTTATTGTATTTCATTTTAAGTTCAACGCACCATAAATTTCCGCAAGGATTTATGTTTGGTCAGAGAGTATCCTTTGGGGTCCACCTCAGCCAGAGCCCTATTCTCAGCCTCAGCCTCATCGTCAGCCTCATTCTCATTCCATTCCTTCGTTTCCATGTGTGTCGCTTCATTCGGCACGGCAATAATTTATTGCGTTTGCATTTCCGCATTCAGTTCATTGAGCTGCATGGCCAAGCGACTCGACTTTCAATGCACGTCCGGCCGTCTTTTGTCTCTTAAAGAGCGCCCGGCTATAATCATTATAATATTTTGCCCTTTAATTGGAAAGTGCGAAGAACAACTTGCAGCTTACAACAATTTAAAGTAAATTATGTCGTTGATCAAAAAACTATTTTTTTGCTTTTGCTTGGAAGTCTGTGAACTTGTGACCAAAACTTTGCCTTGAGGCCGGTTCAAATAAGCTGCAAACAATGCTACATAAATTCTGGCAGCTGCTGCCTGCAATGCTTAAATAATGACAACTGCCACGCAAAATGAAGAA
This sequence comes from Scaptomyza montana, assembly GCA_018904305.1. Classification (NCBI taxonomy): domain Eukaryota; kingdom Metazoa; phylum Arthropoda; class Insecta; order Diptera; family Drosophilidae; genus Scaptomyza; species Scaptomyza montana. Next base: position 5,158,591 of record JAEIGR010000001.1, read on the forward strand.
ACAATACGTGCATAAATTACAACAAAATTGCATAGCAATAGCTAAGCGAGAACTAAACACCAGTTGAAAACAACTAACAAACAACAACGACAAACATGCCAAAAATCTCAGCTGACACTAAAGTGTCGTCGAAGACAATGAAAAACGCATGCGGCAAACAATGGCGCGTCAAATTACACCAACCAACAAGCAACAGCAAAAGAAATATCAAACGCAAAAAAGTAGTAGAAAACAGAAGCAGCACTAAGGATACTCCCACTATATCTATAGCCAGAGCTTTCGCATTGTCGTGGCTTTTGTTTCAAAGTGCCACGGCGTATACGCAATTTGCCTGCACACACGTTATCTGTATGTGTGTGTGTTTGTTTTGTGCGACTGCCTATTGTAATTTGGCGCTATTATTAAAAATCCTTTATGATGCCAGCTACAGCAGCAGCAGTAGCAGTAGCGACAGCAACCGCAGCTCAGCTTTCAGCAAACGCATTTTGTGTGCTCTAATTGCACCATTAAAAGATGACAAACGAAATTCGTAGTCTGTATGTAGCCCATGGTAGTCCTGCTCCAGACGCTCATAGACGACCAAAAAACAATAGCGCTAAGAGTAAGGCATTTAATATGGGTTTTTATGCGTTCGCCATTTTTATATACACTTTACACAAGGGGTATTCTTGTTTTGTATACAATTGTGAAAGATCTAAGAATATAAAATATCCAATTATTCCTTTTTTTTCTGCTGAAAGAGATACTTTTGGATTTAATTGGCATTACAATAATAAAGCTTTAAATTCAATAATAAGGTCTTCTTTACATAAAAGTAATGTTGATAATAATTCTACGAAAAATCCATTTTTACTTTTTTAAAAGCTTAAATATCAAATGACAAAACTTCATTTACAATTTTGCAAGAGTATCAAGTTTTCAGCAAACTTAAAAAAAAAGCCCATGTTTCTTATGCTATTGTTGTCAGCCCTTACAGATTTTTTGTCTGCTTCTTCTTTTTTTTTTGTGCACGGATGTCACAAATGGCATTCTCCAAAAGAAGGGGCTTAAGTATACGCCGTGTATGTGTGCGTGTGTGTATGCTTGTATGTGTGTTAGGGTAGGTGTGTTTATCCACGCTTAAGCTAAAGCCAAAGCCACTATAAATGTAATTTATTTACGTATCTCTTGGCAACGAGTACCACCATCTATCTGCAGGTGCTTTTTATATACTAATAGCATAAATACAAATTTGCATTTTAATGCTTAACCGGAAGTTTTTTTACAACTACACCAAGATGAAAAAATTCATCATACATAAATACACTAATGCCAAATTAAGTCGTTAACAATTGTGCAGATAGTGCAGCTGAAATTTAATTTAAGTATAGAGAGGATTAATAGGTTATGGAAACAACTTTATTGTTTGATATTTCAGAGTAAAACATTTCAAGTTAAGTTATTTTAAAACCATTTTTATATTTCTTATGTGCCTTTCGCATTTTGTGGAACTGATCTTTTGCTCGCATTCGTTTAAGAAACCTACATTTAAGCAAATTTTTTAATTTAGATTCAACTACCAAAAATTCAATATAAATGACAAATCTAATTCGACGTACACGATATATTACACATTTGTTTTTACCGAAAAACTTTTTTGAAACATTCAATATATAAACCTTATCTCAACAAATGGATTTAAGTTTCAAATTTTGCGGCACAAAACACATTTGGAAATATTCCCAATTGCTCAGTTTAAAAATCATGTAGGCTCATATAAGTATTAAGATCAGAGCTGCTTACAAAATTGATATAGCTTTTTAACCAAAAAAAAAATGGCTAAGACTAGCTTAAACAGCCTAATGAATATATCTCAAATCATTAACTAATTTATTAATGAACCTTTCAGCTGCTTTAGTGTTTCTATACACTCAATCCTCATTAATCTTAGATGCAAAAAAAAAAAAAATAAAAATTTAGAGCTAGATATTTATTTTAAAGTTACCAAATGTCCTGTTTGTGTATTTCCCAACAAAATCAGTATTCAATATGTACTTAACATAAGTATAGCCATCCGAAAGTGGAGCATAACAGTTATTTGATTGAATTAAAAAGAAAGAAATGCGTTCGGAACCTTTGGTAACGGTTAGCCCAGTTACTATTAACTTTTTTGAATTGGCCTTAAACCTCAAAGACTTTCCCTTTGCGCCATTTCTGTGGCTTTCGCCTTATTGAAAAATTTCGCTTGTAATAAAATTTAATGACTTTGCGCTTTTTTAATAAAAATTTGCCCGTTTCTGCATTTACTGTTGCTTAACGCACAACTAATGCCCACAATTTAAGCGCAAATTTGTGTTCATAATCACAATTTTCGTACCTTTTCCTTAATGTTTCTTTTTTTGGCTGTGCCTCGTAATGACTGTACGGAATTCCTGATGCAGCCCCACCCTGACCTCCGCGACCCCTGCTCCTCGCTTCAAACAGCGCAGTGTGCGTGCAATAAAAAGTAACGAGCCTGTTAGCATTAAGGCAAACGGTCAAGAAGTCAGAGTAGAAGGTTGATACAAAAATAAAAAACAAAAAACAAAAAACCTACCCACAGACTCATTGCCGTTAAGTCGGCGTTAATATTTAAATTTATATCGCGGCCGACAGACGCCGACATGGCAATACCCCTTGTTGTCCTTCTCGCACGCCAACACCTTGTTTGACCACCAATTCTTATTTTAATGCCTGCACAAATATTTGCGCAATCAGCAAACAAAACAAGCGTTGCCGTTTGCTGTTGAACGACGGCGACGCGTCGCCTGTTTGAGGAAAGCAATTGACCGTTGCTCTTGGATACAGCAATTTACGTGCTTTCCACAGTGGCAACATCCACAGCAATAACAACAATACAAACACTGCCACAAACTTCACTTCCGTTTCCGCATGTCCTTGAACCGTTCAAGTGGATGGAGCATGCGTCGCGTCCCGTTGACCGCGTTACATTTGTGCAACATACAAAAACTTACGCCGTGTTGCACGCACAACCACTACGCACCACGCCCACTCCACCACACAGCCCGGCAAAAACTAGTGGCTTTTGCTTTTGGGCCAATTTAACGAACGGCGCGTGCCGTAAATAATCTTGTTAATCATTTAATTAAGGCACGAACACATGATAGCTCATGCTCCTGTCCTGCTCTTTCCGCCTTTAATCAGGACACACACAGACACACACACACATACGCATATTCAAATATATGGCTGTCGCCTGTGCTCTGTTAATTTATTATGATTTACTTTGCACCCAATGTGTGCGGGCAACGTGCAACCAATGCCAAAAAGCTAATTTTTATGCTACACTTTTGCCTGATATTTGGTTAATTGCATGCGCTTTTTTTGGCCATAGATTCAAATTGGCTGCAGGTCTGTAGGCGTTTGAGTAATGGGATACATTAGAGTGAAGAAAGGTAAATGGACGATTTCGATTACTTTTTAAAAGATTTATTAAGCAGTATATAATTACGTGATTTCTTTGCCTTGGGAATATTTTATTGAGTCGTTTAGTGAAGTTGTTATAAAGCAACGAATGACCTATGTTCAAGGCACTGAAATAGGGCTTGTTGAAACAGTTATTAAGAAAGCTAAAATTTTTACTAATAATTTTGACCCAATCCTAGTGTTTGGATTTCTTTTGTTGTCATTTTTGCGTAGGCTTAAAAATAATACGAGCTTTATCGAAAAATTCGTTTGATTTCTAGTCATTAAAAATCGATTTAAGAAACACCTAGGCTTAGACAAAAACCATTTGTTTAACCGTGTGCGGAAAACAATTTTTGGAATTTCAATGAGTAGTAAACAATTTTTGTCATATAGATCAAAGCTATAATTTTTAATTTTAGCTTGCTCGTACCTTATTAGTTTGTAAAGTTAGCACAAAAACATTTCGCTCTGTTTTGAAATTTGATAGTAAATATTTGAATTATTTTGGTAGATGATTTGAATGTAAAAACACTGGAAATATTTGCATAATTAAAAATACCTAAGGCACTTAAATTGTTAATTGCATTCCCTTTGGGCCAAGGGGCGTATGAGCAACAACATTTGGGAAACAGTGGGCAGACACCAAGAGTTGTTGCATAGTTTTGGGAGCGCGAATTTAAATATTTCCCAGTCAGGGACATTGTTGTTGCCAGCAGTTGCACGTTGCACGTTGCGCAAATGCTACTGCTACTATATACTATTTATTTGCAACTTACATAACTACGTGCTGGCTGCCACTTTCAACTGGAAACTCTTTGCTCGCCTTACCCCCAGGCCATCGTTTTTTTTTTTTTTTTTTTTTTAGTTTACAGCATTTTCTTGCGATAGAAGTCGCACACACAAAAATGCAAAAGTATAAACATTCTTGCGCTGGCAGCTGTAAAAGTTTTCGGTAAACGCATTTCAAACACTCGCTGAGATAGTTATTACAATTGTACACAAAAGCAACAGCAGGAACAATAACAACAACGGGGGGGGGGGTTGTTGGGGTTAGAGGCATGTTGGTAAACTTTGCTGCATTTTCTTCAAATGTAATGCAAAACGCGCAATGCAACACGAACTTAAGGAACGGGGTGAAATGTTAACAAAGCAGTTTTCTTCTTTTTGTGGCGCGTTGCATGAAAGAAGCCAGTTTTGAAGTGCAGTTAGCTTTGATCGGCATACAGGGCGTGACGCTGCCAGACGGATGTAGACGAGCACACCGGAAGCCAAAGGGATGACAACGACTGAGAGGAGAACGACTGCTGAGCCAAACATCCGCTGGACAATTGATGAAAGCATTGTTATTGTTACTGTATGCAAAGAGCGAAATAGAATATACTTTTGGCCTTCCATCTGTTAGAGCCACTAAGTTTTGGGCCAAGAAACAGTCGAAGCCGTTGTTGTAGTTGTAGTTGTACTAGTGCAACAATCACATTTGCCGTGAGCAAAACTTTTGTGCAGTTTCAGACAACCAACTGTCAGGATGAGGTCCAAGTTCCGGTAGACGGTTGCCGATATATGTATATATAATATAAAGATACATATGTACAACATACTATATCTGTATATTGCTGTTTACCCTGTGCATCGTGAAAATTTTTTAAAAAAGAATTATATTAGTATTAGCTAAATACTATACAAAACTTTTAACATAAAGCTTCTTTTAACAGAGAAAATGATATTAAGCACTTTTATATGATAGATATTGAAAGATCCTTTGTTAATTGTATTGAGACAGTAAAAAAAAAGTTACTATACATAATGGAAAAACACTTCTTAAGTGTTAAGCAGAACAAATATTTTCATATTCATATAAATACTGTCTCATTGTTAATATATTTACATATATATTTTTAATAGCTCCAGAAGAAGGCGGTCAACCGTCTAGTTTCCGTCTTAAGTTAACTTTACATTCAGTAAAGGCTATAATGAAATTGTTCGCATTATTAACTGGAATTTTTTTTTGTTTGTTGTATAGTGTTGTTGTCTAAAAAGGTCCTGCGCATCGTCGCCTGATGTTTTTCTTTAGCATTTCGTTTCGTTTCGCGCCAGCAGCAAAAGTGCACAGTGCAAAAGTTTAGTTTACAAAGTTTTTAAATTTTTGTGGCAACGACTTGAACTTCCTGCTGCTGCTGCTGCTATTGCCAGTAACAGTGCCTTGTGCCTTTTGCCTTTGCCACTGTAATGGCAGGCTGGCACGCTAAACGACACCCAACTTCCGGCTGTTGATGATGTTGATGTCGGCAAACTATGCTGCCAACCCATCTTAGCTCCATTGATATTCTAACGATATTTGCTTGCAACTGCTTCAAATGAAGTGCACCTTTTAAGACGAACTATACCCTCTTGGCTGCTTTGATTGGCTGGCCAGCAATTGTTGTTGTCAACTGTTGCCATAATCCATCATTAATAGCGTTACATAAATGTAAGCCGCAATTATGCGGCAAGTCTATTAAGTTGCCATCAATGCACTCGGTTGTTAGTAAATGATGCAGAAAATGCACCACTTACTGACTGCCTTTTCTTTCGAGACGTTGGGTGGCTGGGACGTTGGTAGAGTGGTACATTATATATGTTTGTGTGTGGTTTATGTGTGGCACTTACTTACGCGCTTATTTGCCTGCGAGGCACTTGAGGGTCGCGCATCCGGTGGCAGCGTCTGCTGCTTCAGCTTGTCACAGCGTGTAAAATTATGTCAACGCTTGTCAACTTTTATAAAAGAGTACGTACGTATGGAGCTGTGAATGTATATGTGTATGTGTTGCAACCAAGAAGAAGTTCAGCATCCCGCTCACACCACTTCAGTCTTACCCCAGTGAAGTGCCTTTGAGTGTGCATTGAGGGAATGAATGAAAGTTTCTTTTTTCGCCGCGCATGTTTACCTCCCGTGTGTGTAAGTGTGTGCCGCCTCCATTTGTTATTGACTATGCATAAAGAGTGCAGTTGTAGTGTGGCATCGTGGCAGTTGCAGCTGCACAAAGTGCCTCGCAACTTGCCTGAGAACTTTTTAATTTTAAATGTAAAATTTAGCGACTGTCAACTGGCAACTTTAAATGTTTCAACTTTTTGGTAATCCTACAAGCTCCACACACTATTGCAACACACACACACACTAACTCAATGGAACACTGAGTTACAGTTGCACAGTTGCTGCCACACCCACTCATTTTCGTCTCGCTTCTTATTAAAACTTATGCTCACTTTTTTCCCCCCAAATTGTCCCGACTAATTAGCTTTCTCAACATTCTGCTCTTTTTCCCCTTTGCTCTTTTTATACACTTTGCTTGGGATATTTTGAATTTTTCGCTAAATTTGTGACTTGTTAACGGAGATATCTCTGTTTATTAAAGTAAGCTTAACAAAGAATAATGCTAGTTAGCTTAAAGCTCGCAAAGTATCGGTTATTATCAGATTACCAAATTACAAAACTGTTAGGAAACTCTAAGTTATTTTTATATCTAGCCTCATTGAGGTGACACAAGTAAGGAACAAAATCAATCCACACAAATTTAAAAGGGTGACATACCCTTAACAGCTTAATAACTTTCGAGCTTTGCTCTAGAAATGACATTTTGAATGCATTTTGTTTTGAAGCATTGAATTTTTTAAAATAAAACCTGAGATCATAATTGAATGTTGTTTGTTAAGAGAAGAATGGCTAGTTTTGAACTGTTTGGATTAAGCTTGTAGTCAAAAAAAAGTATGGTTAGTTTTGAACCTTATGGATTAAGTTTGGGAAATGGAGTCAGTACGGTTTTCAAAGTTGACTGGATCCGTTGATATAAAAAATACATTGAATTACTTTTTATTTAAGAGATATTATTTATTTTTAAGAGATTTAAAGACATATTTACCCAGTGCTACTTTTAGAAGTTGAGTTAGGAATAATTATATCTTGGACTTATCAGTGAACAATAATTTCAAAGTATTCCTTTGTTATAACCGAATAAAATTGTTAGCACAAGACATTTATATCTTTGAGAAAATCACCCTTTTTATACTTATTATATCACAAAGCCTTAAAAGTTCTTGTTGGTGGAATAGAACATACTTAGTTTTCAACATATTTTTACTTGCATACCTGCTTGTTTCTAATGTTTTAACGCTTCTTATAATATAGAAAATATACTACAATATCATCCTTTTGAAACAATCAACTATTTCCTGTATATGTTAATAATAATATAAAATCCTGGGCTGTATAGTTCTGCTTCGAAAGTGTATTTATCTTTGGCCTTTGGGTTGAAAAACTTTTTTACTGCCTTTATTTTTTGGTAATTAAAATTTTTTGTTTTTTTGCATTTGGGGTTTGCTTAATATGCTGCTGGAACTCTTGTCGTTATGCTCCACCCATCAAGTGCCTGAGGTTATCTCTCTCTCTCTCTCTCTCTCTCTCTCTCTCTCTCGCTATCTCTGTGTCTTCTGCCTGAGTTTATTAAGTTATACACGCCACTTTATGCTGAATACCACAGCAGCCGCATCGATGCATGAAATTTCGCTTGGCCACGCTTGGAATTTATCTCATCTTTGGCTTAACGCAAGCTTACCAACAAACAAAAATTTAGTTTTCTAAGTAGTACACAAATAATCGTGTTGAAATATTGTTACGTACTAGCTGTGTATTAAATATATGTTAATAGCATTGTAGAACATTAAAAAAAAAAAAATCTTTAAAAAAATTAATTTTAGTTTTAAAATAAATTTTTATTTTATTTTTCGATAGTTTTCTTATTGTTTTGAAGCACTTTGTAACTTGATTGATTCAATTAATGTTAGATGCAATGTAGACTGTTTAAATATTTCAATAAATCAGACACGTCCTGAAGACAAAACAAAAAATTAATGAACTGGGCTACCTGACGCACCACGTTGTTAAGAGGAAGAGACATACTCTCACAAACACTGTCACACACAGACACACACACACACACACACACTCACACACACATACTAATACATATAAGCAATATATATATATCTCATACACAACTTATATGATAAGTGTCTACTCTTTTCCTTTTTTCGTCTCTTTTTACGCTCTGAAAATTTCATTTTCCGATAACAACCACAACAAATGCGCCCAACCACAACAACAACAATAACCATACAATGCACTATAACAACACCAACAACCACAACAATTCACAATTGCAATGTATAAACACCAATAACAACAACACCACCAAACCAAACCAAACCTCTAACAACAACACCACCACCACCACCACCCAACCACAATCAGAGCGTGCCAGTGCTGCGCACATTTGGCGGGCATCACATCGCGTAGCGGGAACTTAATGTGGCCAGCACCACCAACAGTATCAGCAACAACACCGCAACAACAACAATAGCAACAACAAACGCAACAACAACCACTTGCTCATCATCGGCAACCACAATAACCACCCCCACTGGCACACCACCTTTGCCGCCGCTGCCCAACACATTTATTGCCATCAAAACGAAGAGTGACAACAGCAGCAGCAACAACAGCAACAACAGCAGCAACAGTCTCACCTTGCACAGCGGCAACAATAGCTTTAAATCCAATGGCAACAACACAAACCGCAGATCGCCAAATGCCCAGCAGCAGCAACAGCAACAACAACAACATCCACCTCCATTGCCAATGAAAAATGGTGCCAAGCAACACAACAACACTGACTCACACTACCAACATCTCAGCTACAACATGACACATCTGCAACACTTGAACTCGCGCAGCAACAACACACTCGATCGCAAGCAACAGCAGCTGCAACAACAGTTGCAACACACCGGCACTGAGGGTGATTATTGCACCCAGATAAATCCGCATTATCTACAGACATTCGACAGTCTTGATCATGATCATTATAGTGTGGCAAATCTGCATCCACATCCGCATCGCAGTCAGTCAAAGTCACAGATTTATAGTCATGGCAGCAGCGGCACTGCCAGCGATACTTCCAATCAGCAGCTACAGCAGCAACAATTTCCCCAGTATCACAGCAGCAGCAATATAGCGCACATTGAGCACCACTACCAACACGGTCACACACACCAACAGCAGCAGCAACAGTTGCAACTGCAACCAACACACCACCAACATCATAGTTTGAAGCACACTAAACACAACAAGGGTCACAAGAGTAAGCATAGTTCAAAGAATAGCAAATCACAGGATGATTTTAAGGCCATGCATAAGCAACAGAAGTGCAACAGCGGCAACGCTACCGGCAGCAACAGCAGCAAGCAGCAGCAATCGCATAAGCGCAACAGCAACAATCAGTCTTTACCACAGCACAAGCAACACTATTCCAGTTCCAGTGATAGTCTACCGTTTGAAAATAACTACTATTAAAATTTGCACAAAAACATATTTACACATTTACACACACACACACTCTTACTTATTGCCGTCTCAGTTGTAAAATGTTGTCGCTTGCCCAAAAATAACAAACACACAAAAGTCATCTGTCTAAAATTGCACAGCCACAAGCAACTCAATGTGTCAACGCACATACACACTGAGCAAAAACACTCATAAACACTTGCCACACTTACACACACACAAACAGTTTTTAATTTGGTTTTTGACAACATGGCGTATGCAGAATATGCTTAAACAAAAAACATTGCATTCTTTTGTGCGCATTTTTGCTTCAACATTTATGAACTAACAGTATGAAGAAATATGGTCAGTCTCCTTAAATGTGATAAAAAAAATAGGTTAGCAGCTTGTCAAAACTCGAATACTCATTCTCATATGAAGTGTCACAAAATATTAAAAACAATTATGGTTATTGTGAGCAAATAGCTAACAGTACTTATTACTATAATAGTACATTTAACTTACAATGTTCTTGCATCTTGCTTGTAGTGGAATCGGGTTAAAACAAACAATGTTTGTAATTGAATGTCTCTTCTTGCTCTTTTATTTAGTACGAAAGAATTTTGTTTATTTTACATTTACGTTTGCAAGTTCTTTGTTTCGCGAATCTGAAACTGACAAGTTAAACGAATAGACGAAGTGAAGAAAACTAAATATTTAATTATAGCATAACTTTTGAAAAATAATAAATTTCTTTAAATATATTTACGTAGGAGACATAAATAATTAAAATCAGTTAAATTAAAGTAATAAAACTATAAATAAATTGTCTCAAAATGTTAGAGCATTACGTTTTCAATTTCATTGCGAATTGAACCATAAAACAATTGATTAACGCTTAAATTTTGACACACCATTTTCGTGCCGCGTTTTTGATTTCATAATTGTTAAATTTCAGATATGTGGCATACACTAACAAAATGCAAATGGAAAAGTTCATAAATGTTGAAGCATAAATGCAGAAATAGAAACTCACACACAAACATACAACCCACTATTGCAAACACGAATTTGAAATCGATGCTGCTGTGCTAAATATGGCAGCTGTTTGTGTTGTTGTTTATTATTGAACTGCAATGGCGACCCACAAAATAAAACCTAATTTAGCTTTAATTCAAATTTACATTTATATAGTTTATCATACTTAATTTAGATGCTAGTTGAAATATTCACACACACAAACACACATTATAAAAATACCAATAACAAAATGAAAATTTATGCAATGCGTTAGTAACAATACAAAAAAAAAAGGTAAAGGAGCAAAGTCAATGTTGTAGGTATTCTTATTTTGTTTATATGAGCTAAAGTCATTTATTGTTAAATGTGTGGTCAATATGTGTATATAATAATAAATTTAATATAATTTAAGTGTAAGTATTTAAGCTAAGCATATTTAGTTGTTAAGCAATGAAACCCTCAACCCCTTTTAACTTGAAAGTACCCCTCCAGCCCCCCTTGCTCACCAAATCAGCCACAATTTCTATGTCTCTTTCTGTCTCTCTTACTCGCTCTTTCTTTTTCTGATGACCCTTTAGCTAATCTGATAAACATATGCATATATATATGTATTTATTTATTTATTTCATTAACAATTTGCTTGAACTTAAAATGCCAAACAACTTGTACACAACAACAACATCAACAACAACACATACAACAACAACAATACAAAACCAAAAATATCCCGACTCCAATCTAGTCATCTAGTTTGGCCAGCGCCAGTGCCCACGATGAACTGGGCAATCTGCTCTGGCAGCAGGATTCCAGCGAATTCATTGAACAACATATCCCTTGCATGGCGGCAACGCATGTGGCATGCCCACTGCCACCAGTGCGTCACTGCCAACATGCCCATCCACGTGCCAGCAGCATAGGCGGCAGTGGTGAGTTATTGTCCACCCAGCAGCGACATCAGCGGGATCTCTTCAGCGGGGATCTGGGCATACCGGAGATAAATACGCATGTTGGCAGCGTTGTGCATAACTTTGAAACGTTGGCACTGCAGCGACGTCTGGCCGAAGCTGATCGTGAGCAGAGTAAGTATGAGATGCAGCGTGCCACGTGCAACAACAACAACAACCAGAGCAACAAGTACAATCAAGTGAAGCGTAGATCACAGGAGCTGCGCCAGCGTTTGCAACAAATGCAAAGACAAAAGCAACAATCACAATTTAATCACATTCATCAACATCAACAGCAACAACAACACTGTGTATTAAATGCACCTGCACCTAAGCTAAGCAACAGTTGTAGCAGTCAAAGTCTTGCCACCCAGCTGGCCACCTTGCCACGTCCTGCTATGGTAGCACATTCCACAGAGCAGCTGCCCTATGGCTGCATAGCAGAGGATTATCGCAAGAATCTCTTTGGCACGTTGAAGGCGAGAAGACAGCCATCGAGTGCCGAGGAGCTACAAAATGAGACGTTTATTGTGAATGCGGCTTTCGATGAGATCTTTGCGCGATATGATGACGATGGCGAGGAGGATTTGACGGAGGATCAAACACCTTGCAGCTTTACCAATACCAATACCAATACCAATACAGATGACATATTTGAGGATGAGCACATGTTGGTTTCTCTGAGCGAACTGGATGATGATGTGTTTGCGAGTCGTACACAGACAGCAACAAGCACACCGACAACTGCGACTGCAGCTGGCAGGACACCTAAGCACAGTCAATCCATGCAAAAGTATCCAGCTCCAGCACCACCGCTACAAGAACGCTCAAGCACACTTAACAATCTCTTTGAGCGCTTGAAAAACACTCGCACGCTTAGCAAAACCCATTCGGAGCAACAGCTGCCGGCGGGCGTAGCAGCAACAGCTGCTAGTCCCACGCCACTGCACAAGTATGCAGCACAGGGGCAGCTCAACACTGAAGCGGACTTCAATCGTGGCTCTACCTTGAGTCAATCGTTTGTGCGGCAATTGAAGCGTGTCTCCTATAAGCAAAAGAAACGTGCACCACCCGCACCACCGCCCAAGCCACGCTCAAATGTGGCGCATGTGACACCGCTGCGCAATGCTCTGATCTTTCCCAAGCGTTCTAAATCTTCAAATGAGCTGCTTTTGGATGATCTCAATGTACAGGCGCGTAAGTATTTTCGGCGCTCTGAGCATAGCGCAGCGGTTTAGGATTTTAGGGTGCACCCACCTTATAAGAATCACCCTCTTAACTGCTCACCGAACCCATACCATTTGCCATATGTTTTCTTTTATTGCTCAAATAACCCAGTATGTTAATAATATTTCTATTGATTCGATTTTTGGCAGAAGCGACGCTTTTGTAGATTAATAATACCCGACCCCCGTTTATGACCCCCGATACCGATAACGATACAATATAGCGATACCAATTCATAAAAAATACAGCTTTGGATTGAGCATAGTTAACCCGCCGCCGCCAAAAACCAAAAATAAAGGAAGCATAAGTTTCTCTTAACGAAACCAAAGAGATTTGCGCCATATTTGGATTGAAATTTTGCCAGCATTCGTAAAACCATCTTATTGAGCTAATTAAAATAATATTAAGTATTCACATACGATTACAACAGTGGTCGCTTGGAAACTTGAACATTTAATAATTGAAATACAAAAATTAGTCAATTTAAGCACAACAACTTTTTCCCATGACTTTTAACAAATAAGTAAATAGTTGACTAAATACACAAAATGTATTGTTCAATTATTTTCCTAAAACATAAATGTTGATTTTATAAATGTCAAAATTAACAAACGAATTTTATTTCCTATCTTAAATATCTGTTAGGATTTTGATAAAAGCTTAAATAAATCGTGTGGCTTATATAGTTTAAATTTGTTTAATAAAAGTAACGCATAAACCAGACCCAAGTACATATGTAAATATGTTAAGCTACATAAGATAAGATCGTACATACTTCAAAGCGATTGTACCACATGATTGGGTTTCTCAATACTATTTGTCAAAAAAAAAGTCCCTTCAAGTAAATGAATTATTGTCCAAAACAATAATCACACTACAACCGCATCGTTATACTTTTTGAGCGGCCACTGTACTTATATTACGTTCACGCAAAGCTCGCTAAAATCATAAATTAAAAAAATAAAAATGTATTTATAAGTCCAAAGCTTTGATGTACTTATAACAAATGTATATGCATACAAATATTTATATAGTATTTGACGTAATATATATTCTTCAAAATATAATTAAAATATGTTTAAAATGCATGCGAATCAAATTATATATATTCAAAGATAACATATATATTCATGTACAAAATAGAAATCTATGAAAATCAAAATAAGAATTTGTGCCCTCAAAACTAATGCATGTTAATTATGTAATTTTTTCAAAAAAATTTATAAAATCGATAACATTAAAAGTTTGGATATGATAATACTAAACTACGGTAAACAAACACATATTAATGTTGCCAATTGTATGGCGCATAACAAGCATTTGTGAACTTACGTAATCTGTTGTAATGTGTAGGTTAATAATATTAGGAATCAAATGTAAACCACTACAAAAGGAGAACATAACTTAACTTTTATGTGCATGCAATAAAAAAAAAATAACAAATAAACTTCCCAGCCTTTAGTACTGGGGAAAAACGGGCAGGAAATTTTATTGATTTATTTTTAGGTTGCTGTACTCGATAAAAAAAAAACATCGCTGCCCCCATAGACCAAGTGACTAACTAAAAATCAAAACAAGAACAGCTTTTTGTCGTTAAAGGAATCCGGCTGTCTTTCTGGTACTCGGTCTCTGGCTGCTATAAAACCAATGAGGTTGCTGCATTGGCTAAATTGCCCTAAAAATAAATTAGCAATCTTATTGAACTACAACTTTGCTAAAATAGAAGAAGCTTCACTGTGAGCTACCCTGAATTCTGGAATCATCGAAAAACCCTCGAAAAACTAATATATAATTCGTCTAAATCACTTAAAATACATCGATTTAAAAGATAGTCGAACAGAAAAGTATCCATAGAACCGACGCGTCGGTGTCGCAAAAAAAAACAGAAACAAGCAGTTTTATGTTGTAAGAAAACGTAAAATTTTATATTAATTTTGAATTAATAATTTTTTGAATTCATATTATTTTCTGTGTGTTAAGTTTATGGGTTCTGGATGTAAGCGTATGCTGTGTAAGATGGGCTTGACGATTAAAAGTTTTCTGACAGGGTTCGCAAGTAAAAATAGTTTCAATTTTGCCACAACGACGCCGCTCGTGATCCTTTAGAACTATCTTCGTCATAAAGCGGCGATCGCATTTGGTGCAGGCAAATGGACGTTCGCCTGTGTGAGTTCGAATGTGGTTTTTAAGGACGTAGGAATTACTGAAGGAGCGCTGACACGTTTGGCAGGTATGAGGTTTTCCTCTAAATTTCGCAAAGGTGGTAAGTCGCTTTTTTTCATTGCCCTCCTTGTGGCGCTTCTCATGATTAACCAGATACGTATGGGTTGTAAAAGTTCTTTGGCAAAAGGTGCAGTCGTAGGGAGCCTCTCTGGTGTGCGTGGGTATATGCTCGAGAAGGCTAGTCGCGGATTTTAGACATTGGCCACAGTAGACGCAACAATAGACGCATCGATGACGCTTTTTCCCACCATGAAGCAAATCAAAGTTTTTTGGACCACTGCAGTTGTGTTCTTTTAAGTTTTTCTGCTGGGTAAAGCAGTGACCACAATCGTCGCATTTGTAACAATCTGCAGTTGGGTGTAGTTTAGCTATGTGTATTTTCAGCCGTACTGTCCGTCGAAAGCCAGCGCCACATTCATCGCAATTGTAATCCGCTATTAACTGTTCATCTTCGGAATTCTCCATATCATTTGCTATTGTCCCTTCACTTTCATCTTCTTGCATTGTCGTTTCGGTCTCCTCACATCCGTCAACATTTTCTATGGGATCAAATTCTATTAAGTCATCTGTATTACAATTGTTCAAATCAGTTATAGCCAAAGCAGCTTCATCGTCTTCTAAGCGTTGCAAACACCGCTCCTTTATCGCTTGTTCAGTTGCATCGCACTTGTTGCGAAACTCTGCCGAGATTAGAAGCTCTTCGGTACACTCTTGACACAAGTACTTTGAATAAGAATCATTTATTTCGACCTAAAATGTAAACAGATACAGATACGCTGTACATATATGTAGTTATAGTAGTCACTTTTATGTTGCCACAGCGTTGGAGCAGTGTGCATAGATCCGATTGCAGCTCTTCCACACGTTTGAAGACGCTAACCAGGAGATCGTCCTGCTTCAGGCAAATGCGGCAAATTAGTTTAGTTAACTGTGCAGTCATCGTACAATAGTTTTAAACGTTTTATTGTTTTAAAAGCGCATTTGTTTAAATGATGCCTGGACTTCGATGCAGTATGGCGAATTTAGTCCCTAATCGGCAAATTGAGCATTAGTTATCGATACAACAAAATACCGCGCAATTGAAAATAATATTACCCTGAATTCTGGATTTATCGGAAACACCATCAAAAAACTAATATATAATTCGTCTATGGAAAACACTTAAAATACATCGATTTAAAAGCATCCATAGAACCGACGGTGTCGCAAAAAAAAAACAGAAACAAGCAGTTTTATGTTGTAAGAAAACGTCAAATTATATATTAATTTTGTTTTTTTGAATTCATTTTATTTTGTGTGTTAAGTTTATGGGTTCTGGATCTAAGCGTATGCTGTGTAAGATGGCTTTGACGTTTAAAAGATTCCTGACAGGGTTCGCAAGTAAAAATAGTTTCAATTTTGCTACAACAACGCCGCTCGTGAGTCTTTAGAACCGTCTTCGTCATAAAGTGGCGATCGCATTTGGTGCAGGCAAATGGACGTTCGCCTGTGTGAGTTCGAATGTGGTTTTTAAGGTCGGTGGCATTCCTGAAGGAGTGCTGACAGGTTTTGCAGGTATACATTTTTGTTTTATTTTTCGCCAAGGTGGTAAGTCGCTTTTTTTCATTGCCCTCCTTGTGGCGCTTCTCATGATTAACCAGATACGGATGGGTTGTGAAAGTTCTTTGGCAAAAGGTGCAGTCGTATGGAGCCTCTCTGGTGTGCGTGGGTATATGCTCGAGAAGGCTAGTCGCGGATTTTAGACATTGGCCACAGTAGACGCAACAGTAGACGCATCGATGACGCTTTTTCCCACCATGAAGCAAATCAAAGTTTTTTGGACCACTGCAGTTGTGTTCTTTTAAGTTTTTCTGCTGGGTAAAGCAGTGACCACAATCGTCGCATTTGTAACAATCTGCAGTTGGGTGTAGTTTAGCTATGTGTATTTTCAGCCGTACTGTCCGGCGAAAGCCAGCGCCACATTCATCGCAATTGTAATCCGCTATTAACTGTTCATCTTCGGAATTCTCCATATCATTTGCTATTGTCCCTTCACTTTCATCTTCTTGCATTGTCGTTTCGGTCTCCTCACATCCGTCAACATTTTCTATGGGATCAAATTCTATTAAGTCATCTGTATTACAATTGTTCAAATCAGTTATAGCCAAAGCAGCTTCATCGTTTTCTAAGCGTTGCAAACACCGCTCCTTTACCGCTTGTTCAGTTGCATCGCACTTGTTGCGAAACTCTGCCGAGATTATAAGCTCTTCGGTACACTCTTGACACAAGTACTTTGAATAAGAATCATTTATTTCGACCTAAAATGTAAACAGATACAGATACGCTGTACATATATGTAGTTATAGTAGTCACTTTTATGTTGCCACAGCGTTGGAGCAGTGTGCATAGATCCGATTGCAGCTCTTCCACACGTTTGAAGACGCTAACCAGGAGATCGTCCTGCTTCAGGCAAATGCGGCAAATTAGTTTAGGTAACTGTGCAGTCATCGTTCAATAGTTTTAAACGTTTTGTTGTTTTAAAAGCGCATTTGTTTAAGTGATGCCTGGACTTCGATGCAGTATGGCGAATTTAGTCCCTTATCGGCAATTTGCGAAGTTGGTTATCGATACAATAAAATGCGGCGCAATTGAAAATAATATTATATTCAAAAGAATTATGAGGGTAGAAAAATTATTTTTTTTTTAATGCTTAAGTTTTTGTCAAAAACGGTTCAGAAATAATATAGTTTTAATCTATCATTGCAAGCGAATATATCAATATAGAAGCTTGTCTGCCTTAAGTAAGTTCGGTCACACTTTTTGTGTTGAGGTTAGATTTTATGAATATTCACATCAATTGGAACGATTTTTTTTTTTTTTTTATATTTTATGAAACAATTAAACCCTATAAGCCTACTTTGAACAATAAACATTGGTGTTTATAAAACGAGCTTGGGCAATTTGCTCATATATGTAAGTAAATCATGAACCGTCATCATGCACATATTTGTTTTAATTTAATCGATACCTTACTGTTGTTACAGCAGATAAAATCAATAAATATTGTTAAATTTTTTAACAAAACTTAATTTATAACTTACAGATCATGTAAGTGGCGCATGCTGACGTGATTAAAAGATTTTAAATTGCTACCGCCCACCGCAGACAGAAAAGTAGGAATATGAGTTCGCAACGCGGAAACGCATCTCGAACACGTGCACAGAAACACAAAAATCGTCACGTTTTCAAAAACGATTTGCATGACAAAACGCCACAGCAGACACGGCTTAATAAAATGCAAGTGTCTACAGTCTGCCAACGCTGCAAGGAAGTCATCGAGTGGAAAATAAAATACAAAAAGTACAAGCCCCTTTCACAAGCCAAGACCTGCACCCGCTGCCAGCAGCGTACCGTACGTAAGGCGTATCATGTCATATGTCGCGACTGTGCCATTAAAGACAAAGTGTGCGCCAAATGTCTAAAAAGCGCCTGTGAAGTTGCAATCGAGACTCCAGAACCAACGCCACAGGAGCAACAGCAGCTGCAGGTCGAAATGGATCGTCTGATCAAATCGTTTTCAGAGCGCAAACGACGCGCTTTTCTCCGTTTCATGGCCAAGGGTCGCAAACAGGAGACTGAAAGTGAGGAGCCGCTTGACGATGAAGAACGGAAGGCGTTAGAGACGGCTACACGGGTCAGACATACTCGGCAGGAGCTGCTGGAGAAGATCAATCAGCTTAACCTGACCGAAGAGAATGACAATTACGAAGACAGTGAAGATTCTGATTCGGAAGACGAAAATTATGAAGAAAGCAAATAAATATATATATTGAACCCCTGCAAAGTAGTGCAAATGAAATAAAATAATATATAAGTATAAAAAACCTTGGTACAGAGAAAATTCCTAACACAGAATAGGTTTTTAGTTGAACCAAATAGCAGAGTTCTGGAATATAATATGTCATATAAAAAACTTCATTATACGGAAGTTCGTTATATGTAAGTCAGACTGTGTTAAAATATTAAATATTTGAAAGTCAAGTGGCTTTATTTATGAAAAAACTATAAAAGTATTCATCTTTCATGATGCAAAAAAAAAACCTGGGGAATTATTTTCACGCTCGCAGACTACTATTAACGTCCGCGCATGGCACACACCAAGCACTTTCGGCCAAGCGTGGCGAAACAAGTAACTTTGATATTAGCAGATTGATGTTTTATGAAAAATTCACTGAATATCAGTGTTTTTATTGTTTAACAAAAACAATTATGACTCCAAAACCACTTCAATTTGTGTTTTGGTATCCAAAGAACGGCAGGATTTAAGTTGATGCTTTTTAAGCTGGCTTGAACGACTGAAAGTCTTCTGGCAGAGATTGCAGCAATGTCG
Organism: Scaptomyza montana; assembly: GCA_018904305.1. Classification (NCBI taxonomy): domain Eukaryota; kingdom Metazoa; phylum Arthropoda; class Insecta; order Diptera; family Drosophilidae; genus Scaptomyza; species Scaptomyza montana. The sequence continues at coordinate 5,178,176 of JAEIGR010000001.1, forward strand.
CCGCATGCCAGAATGAATGAGTTCGTGACTGCGTAAAACTCCCTGCTGGGCAAAGCGTCGATCACACATGGTGCAAGCATAAGGACGTTCTCCCGTGTGGGTTCGCCTGTGCACTTCAAGCTCATTAACGCGGGCGAAGGAGCGCTGACAGGTTGTGCAGGTGTGCGGTTTATACCTCGTGTGCCTCGAGATGATGTGTCGCTTTAGGTTACTGGACTCCAGGAAACCCTTGCCACAGTACTCGCACTCGAATGCAATTAGCTTTTTGTGTCGCTTCTGATGGAGCTCAAGCCCACCATTAGTTTTGAAGGTCTTGGGGCAAACTTCGCAAGAAAAGGGACGCTCTCCGGTGTGTGTACGCAGATGCATGACTAGGCTAGCTGCCGATTTCAAACATTTGCCACAGTAGACGCAACAGTAGCCGCAACGATGACGGCTCCGTTCATCTTTATGCAAAGCAGATTCATTTAAGCCACTGCAGTTGTGCTGCTGTAAATTTATCTGCTGGGTAAAGCAATAACCACAATCGTCGCATTTGCAACAATCTGCAGTTGGGTGTAGTTTTGCTATGTGCCGCTGCAGCATTGTTGTCTGGCGGAAGGCAGCGCCACATTCATCACACTTGAAGTCCGTTTTAAATTGCTTGGCTTCGGGAATCTCCATCACATCCATCTCAACATTTTGCTCTAGTGCTTCTGTTGACTTTTTACTCTCAGCTTCTAGCACTGTCGTTTCGCTTTCTTCATATGGGTCCACATTTTCAATGGGATCGAATTCTATTAAATCATCAGTATTAAATTTGCTTTCCATATTTTCTGTCATTATTACTAGCTCCTCTCTAGCCAAATCAGTAATAGCCAAAGCAGCTTCTTCGTCCTCTAAACGTTGGAGACATTGCTGTTTAAGCGCTTGTTCCGTTGCAGCACATTTGTCGCGAAACTTTGCCGAGATAAGCAGCTCATGTGTACACTCTTGACACAAGTACTTTGGGTAATTATCAGTTTTTTCGACCTGAATTATAAAATTAAGCTTGAGCAAAACGCGCTGTGTTTGTTTTATTTACTCACATTAATGTTGCCACAGCGCTGAAGTAATGTGCAAAGGTCCGTTTGCTGCTCCTCGACATGTTCGTAGATGTCCACCAGAAGCTCGTCTTGTTTTAAGCAAACGCGGCAAAGCAGTTCACTTAGCTGGTCAGTCATTTTTACATAGCAACATTTTTTACTTAAATAGTTTAAAAATTGTGCATGCGGATGTGACGCTTTGCTTAATTTATTATTTATTTATATTTATTATGGCAAATTTAGGACTTTATCTACAACAGCTGTGTTGGCGTTAGTTATCGATATCGATGCTATCACACCAAATTGTCGCGAAACGTACAACATCGATATTTGTATGAGATAATGAAAATGTTTAATTTGTTCGTTGCTTGACTTCCAAAAGGTGCTTAGTGCTTATGAAAATGATGAGAGTGTGCAAGTAACGGATTTAAAAATCTCACCCGCAATCGGCAAGGGAGATAACTATGCAAGTGTTATGTTTAGAGCAGCTGCGGAATATTTGAGAAGCATTTAAGGCAAATTCTTCAAGTCACTAATTACCTAATGGAAATATTGATGACTGCATGCTGCTCGATTTCCAGATGAGCAATGTGGGTCCCATGGCCAACGATATTTTCTACTCGATATATCAGATGTTATCGCCAGAGCAACGACAAAAACATCGCGATGAAATAATTTATTTTTACTTTTGCATGTTTGCGAATACACTGAAGAAAATTAACTATGACTGTGATAAATGCAAGGCACATGCAATGTTGTCTCATCTCCAGTTTGTCGCAATATCTCCTCAAATCTGGGCAGGATTTCCGTATACATAGCGATCTCTGTCTCAAAAACATGCGATTCCCCAATCTGTTCTTTTTGGTGTCCCTCTTTTTCCGGCATAGTTTTGAAAATTAGTGACTTGAAGAATTTGCCTTTAGTGCTTCTCAAATATTCCACAGCTGCCCTAAACATAACACTTGCATAGTTATCTCCCTTGCCGCTTGCGGGTGAGATTTTTAAATCCGTTACTTGCACTCTCTCATCATTTTCATAGGCACTAAGCACCTTTTTGAAGTATTCCAAGTATAACCAGGAGGGCGCTTCCAACTCATCGGCATTTATAAATTTACTATTTGGAGACATTTTTTAACTTAAGCCAACTACTTTCAGCTTTAATAGATAACTCAATGTACAATTTCTCAAGCAGCTCACTTTAAGAAGCTTTTATACATGTTTTCATGTTATATCTTTATAGACTTTTTATGATTATCTCAATTTCATTTATTATGCACAGTCATTGCATACATTGTTGATGGCTTCTCCAATAGTTGTTTAAATTAATTTTTTTCTACTCATGTTTGCTTGTCAACATTAATACACTGATGAGAATTGGTACAACCTTAAGACTAATTAGAAGGCTCTAGTCGTAAAAGCTCGACTAAAAAATACTCTGAGCCTCATTAAATAAAAATAAAAATAACAGTTTGAGATCTATCGTTTAGTCAGCAGGAAAGTTTGTCTAGTTGATAAGATTTCTTTAACATGTGCAATGTTTTTATTTACTTGGAAGTAATACATTAACTTTCTTATGAAATGTGTAACGTATAGAAGGAAGCATGCCCAACCACATAAAGTATAACACTCTTGGTCGGCATCGCGAGCAGAGCCGATATAGCCATATCCGTCTGTCCGCCTGTTTCTATGCAAACAAGTCCCTAAGTTTTTGAGCTATCGAGCTGAAACTTTGGTCAAAGTCTTAACTTTGTTGCAGTAGCTCGGACAATCATAGCATAAAGCTGCCATACAATTGCAGACATGAAAAAAAAACTTTAATATGAAAATCAAGTAGACTTTGCAAGGGTATATTATTTTCGAGATGCCGTACATATATACATATATATCTTTATTACTTGTTTTAGTTGAGGCACGTGTTGTTTATTTCTATAACCAAATAAATAAAACCTACAATTTAAGCATTTAATGATTATTCGACTGCTGAAGGAGTAGATGTACATACTTTATGTTTATATATACTATATATCTTATCTTCAGTGATCATCCACTTTTCTTCCTTTTGTTTAGTATAGCTAAATAATTTTGTTTTTTTCTGAACTACTTAATACGTTCTATTGCAGACTCGTTGTGGTTATAAGATAAGAATTTAATATTGATAAGAATACTACTTGCGTTAGAATAATCTTTGTCTACGAAAAAAAAGATAGCAATTATATCAATCGGGAAGTAATTGTAGAAAGCTATCAATTGTTTTAGGCATAGTTATTTTGATTATAAAAATATCTCTTCGTTAAAAAAAAATAATATATCAATGATAATTTATTAAAAGCAGCTCGGCAATTAAAAATTTCAATTATTTGGCATTAAGACCCTGTGACGTTTTTAGTATGACATAATTTACCTATTTTACAGCTACAGGGTATAAAAACGCTAAAATGAATACCAATTTATAATATTTGCAATCACTTAACAACCCTGATCATAATAGATAAGCGAAATTAAAAATGCCAACAGCAAAACAAATAATTGCACAAATTGCGTGTTTTTTGTTCACTTGTAATACATTTAATGTTAACTATTTTGTACACGGCTCAAAGTAACCCAAATGCAGCATTCGAGGCAATAGATACTCCAATTCCCTTCGATAATCCTTATTATCATACAGTTTGATACGATAATCTGCGCTCTCCAGAAGTTCACCCGGATCCTTGCCCATACGCATGCTATAACTTGCAGGCAAAAATATAGTAAGCAGCATAAAATCTACAAAAAACATATAGAACATATTTATATAGTATAGGATTTATTTAAATGCAAAAATGTGTTGTATAGTAAACTAACCTGAATATCTTCTATCAAACATTTGTCTACGAAACTCAACCAAATTTGGTTGCTTGCCTTTGAATCCAATTTTCGTTAATGTCTTTGCAAAAGTATCAAAATAATGATAGATTAGCTCATCACAGTGTTCCTTGCGTTCCTCGGCAGCGAACAGCATGTATTTGGCATAGTGTAAATCATTCGGCATGCAACCCACGTAGGACATTTGAAAATCGAGCAACATGCAATCGGTGCCCTTAAACATCAAATTTCTTAGATGAAAATCTCCATGGCACAGAACATAATAAGCATTCTTTTGACGATTCTCACGATATTCACGTATTACATTTGCCCAGTTTGTAAGGATATTTTCACGCATAGGCTCAAAGTACTTCCGATAGTCCTTTAGACTTTCGATCTCGCCTAGCATATTGATAAAGTTTGGCAGCGCACTTGTCATGAAATCCTGTTCCAAAAAGCCTGGCAGCGTAGACAAATCATAGTTAAGTTTATCAAATAATTCTGGCTGCTCTGGCAACAGTTTGTAGCTAACTGCATGCCATTTGGCCAGCTTTTCAAATGCCGAACGCAACTCTTCCATTGTCATATTTCTATAACGTATTACTTGATATCCTTGTGGCACCAGATCCTCAAAGATCATCACCTGTCGGGGCTTTAGGCTGTAATAGACGCAGGTTGCACAAAATGTTATCTCCTCACCCGCCTCACGAAGAATTTGTTGGATTTTGGGCAGCACTTGGGTATACATGGCAATCTCAGTTTGAAATATTGGGGAATCTCCTAGGAAATCCTTTTTGTGTCCCTCCATCTCAGGCATTGTTTTTATGATCAAAGATTTGGAGAACTTTCTTCCTAGTGAGGAGTACTCAACACTAGCGCGAAACATAACACTCGCATAATGATCCCCTTTAGCACTGGCTGGAGACATCTTGGCTTCTGTTACTTTTAGAGTTGGCTCCTGAAAATGTTTAACAAGCACATCCTGAAAGAATTGCTTATTTAACCAGGCAGGTGCTTCCAGCTCATCCGTGTTGTACGTATCGTTATTTGTCGACATTTTCAATGGTACGGAATTGTTCTGTTCTGTCGCGAAAATATAAACAAACTAAGAGAATCGCTGATAGTATTCTGTATTTATACTCGTGAGCTTCGGCCCTGTACTCGATCGCTCTGCCTACTCGTCAACCGGCTCACTCGTTTCGCTCATTCTGCACTTCGGATTCCGCCGAGTGCATTTTAATAAATAAATTAAATATTTCTGAAGTTAATTTTTTTTATGTTAGTAAGTTGACACAATGATAAGCATTTTTTAAAAAGAAGAATATACATACATATATTTTTATTAGTTACATACAATATTATTACTGTACATATGAAAGGCCAATTCTAATCCGCTTATTATTTAAATTAGTTGGTCTCTAGCTAATATAAAATGTAAATAATATTTAAAAAACAAAGTATGTATCCACAAAATAAAACTTTATCAATAAACTAAAAAAGTTTATGTATACCAAGCCAGGAATATATACTTATCATAAATAAATAAATGTTTTCGATAAATATATATGTACATATATGTAAAAAATTATTAAATATAAAGTTTCAGATTGTTTAAATCATTTTTCAAGATCTTCAAAGTAACCCAAGCAATGCATACGCTCCAATAAATATGCCACCTCCTCTTGATAATCCTTATCCTTGTACATACTTGTGCGTCTTCTAAAAGGATCAATGGCATTTTTCCTCGCTGAAATCTGTATAGGCAAAAATGTTGTAAGCAGCAGAAACTCTATAATAAAAATAAAAATATTGTATTTACTGAAAAAGATAGATTATTTATTATATTTACCATTATGCTTTTTATCGCGCAGCTGACTTTGGAAATCTTTAAAACACGGTGCCTTTCCTTGATACCCAATCTTTACCAAAGTATTGTTAAATATTTCTAAATAGTATTTTATCATTTCATCTCGATGCTTGCCACGTTCTTCTGCCGAAAACAACATATACATGGCATAGAGGAAATCATTGACCATAGGTCCCACATGAGATAGCTGAAAGTCCAACAGCATGCAATCGTTATCTTTAAACATTAAGTTCCTGATGTGAAAGTCGCCGTGACATAGAACATAATAGGAACTTTCCTGAGGCTGTTTACGATATTCTCCTAGAGTATCTGCCCATTTTTGAATTAAATTTCCACGCATTGCTTCAAAATACATTTTATACTTTTTCAAGCTCTCAACTTCATCAAGCATATTGATAAAATTAGGCAGTGCATTTGTTAAAAAGCTTTGATTCAAGAAGTTTGGTAGAGTGGAGATATTATATTGTAATTGATCGAAGAATTCGGGTTGTTCCGTTAACAACTTGTGGCTAACCGCCTGCCATTTGGCCAACTTTCCCAGCGCTGAATGAAGTTCAACCAAGCTGGCATTTCTGTCGCGTATTACTTGATATCCTTGTGGCACCAGATCCTCAAATATCATCACCTGACGCGGTTGCAAGCTGTGATAAATGCATGGCACATAGAGACGTGTTTCTTCACCAGCCTCTCGAAGAATCGCCTCGAATTTGGTCAGCACTTTTGTATACATTTCTATTTCAGTTTCGAACATGTGTGAGTCATCCACCATTTTCAGACCGCCTTTCTCCGGCATTGTTTTGATTATTAAAGATTTGTTAATACTTTCATTTGGAGTTGAGTACTGCACGGTGGCCCGAAACATAACACTTGCATAGTGATCTCCCCGCGCACTTGCTAGGGACAATTTGAGCTCACATAACTTTAATTCTTTTGTATTTTCATATTCACTTAATACTTCAGTAAAGAATTGTTCATTTAGCCATTCCAGTGTCTCCAATTCATCCGGATTGTAATTATTTAAAGACATTATATATTTATTATTATTGTTCAATAACAACCTAAAAAATAATGAGAGCTTTTTTCTGTTCTCGATAAGAGCAACGCAACAATTTAATACTGAAAGTTCGACATTGTCTTATCGACTTGGCAAATTCTATGTCTCTAGGTATTTAAAAAGTTTAAAATACTGCTAAAACGTTCACGAAAATTCATAATATATTATAGTATACATATGAATAGAAAATGTGTGTCACAATGAAATTATCATCACCCATAGACAGCCATATAAGGTAAAGAGCTAACGTTATTTATTTTGAGAGCGATAACAAAACTGTTTGACAGAGAAGGAGAGTTAGTAAAGTGTACGAGCTATCGATTTTGTTCCGTTTGCAAATCAACTTGTTGCTATATTTGGAAAAGAGAAATATAAAGAAAGGTCATTCAGCGGCATTTTGTAGCCTATTGCCCTAGGCTTTGGTTAAAAGCTTTTCGAATATGATATGCAAGAAATTTATGAAAGAAGAATTTTCCTTAAATGCTTATTTAAATGCTTTGGGATTATTTAAACATGAGATAACTCATCTACAGATTAGATTTTTAAATAAGCTCATCGGTAATGTATTATTAGACGTTTAAATTTTTATTTAATTTTTACAATTCACGTCCGTAACATTAATCAAGCGACCAAAAAGTTATAAGCAATTGGAGTAAAACATTTTTAAACGTTGTTTCAATGATTCGAAAAACATCTCCTTATGTTAAAGTCAATGAGAAAATAATATTATTGCATTATTTGTTAATTTATCAAAAGTGTCTTTCTATAACTTTAATTTCATACTTTAATCATTCTCTATTGAAAACTTAATTCTTAATTATGATAATAAATTTATACAAGAAACATAGAAACGTTCAATAAGCTGCGATGTTTTTTCTTAGAGCAATTACTGATCAGCATCCAATAAACCCTCACGATTAAAAACTGGCAAGAGTTCACGAAGTAATTTTTGAGCTACAGGATTTGTGTAACAGCCATTTTTAAAATTAATCGCTCGCTGATTTGTTTCCATCAAAGCATTAAAATCCGCATTATCTGTTTCCACATTTCGTTGAATGGCAAAAATGGCAATACTTGTGTGCATGGCTAAAAAATAAGGGTGTCATTTTTATTTAAATGAATAACATGCTTAAAACTCTACTCACCATAGAAAGACTTTTTCTTCAGGTCCAAATGAAAATTGTGCAGACTTGGAATATGCGCTTTAAAGCGTAATTTTCTAAGAGTTTCAGCGAATATTGCAAAGTAATGTTGAATAAGCTCCGCCTGATGGTGCAAATTGAAATCCAATTGCAGCGATGAATTCAGAAAGTAGAACAAATCAATTGCCGGCGATCCCCAAACAGCATACTGGAAATCTATGATAATAACATCCTCTGGCTGAGCTGTTTTCTTGTTGTATTTGACTAGGACGTTATTGGTCCAGAGATCGCCATGGGCCAAGACATTAATGCCTGGACTGAGATCGAATACTTTTTTGCCCAACTCCATATAGACTGGTAGTAGAGCATTCAACTTCTCCGCATACTGTTCAAAGCCAGGCCATTGTGCCACACGTCTACTTGCAGCTTCAATCATGCCCAGAAAACATGGCGCATAGTTATCAGTATAGCGATTGAACATACCACGATCATAGCTCTCCAGAGCACCACATTCTCGCTCATTTAGCACAGCCGATGTGGCATGCATCTTGGCAAGCTTACGGAGCACTATACGAGCCAAGGGCAAATCCAAGCCCTTCAAACGATCTGGCATAACAAAACCGCGTGCACTGAGATCTTCAAAGATCAAAGCGGAACGATCATAATCTACAGCCATAGTTTCTGCAAAGATTCGCTCCTCATCTTTAATCTCTAACAGCAGTTTATTGAGTTTGGGCAATATTTGTTCATAGATTGACATTTCACGATTGAATATATCATAGGGTTCCATTGTTATGCGTGAGAATTCATCGCTCTCAAATGAGGTTTTGATTATGTAATGACCACTCTTTAAGCTTCCATCTCTCATGGTAAACTCCGCTTTAATGCGTGTCAGTACTCCACCGTAGTTTTCACCACGTCCCAACGCAGGACGACCATCCAATGCGGTTATCTTTAATTTTGTATCATTATAAAACTGGCGTAAGGCATCCTGCAGATAATTTTTTGTTAACCATACTGGCGCATTTACAAAACTCGTATTTGTGTCAGGTGTAACTGTTGATACTTTATGATGTGCATCAAATGCATTCATCAGATCCGTAAGGGACATTTTTTCAAGAATATATAATCTATATTTTCCTTAAAGCCTAGCAACTTTTTCTCTGTTTTAACTGCTTATTCACAATAAACTTTCCTGAGGTATTGTATTAAATTTTCTAAAATTCTCGACTTTTTATACGACACGCTTTAACAGCAGGTGTCAGCGACGTGTGTTGCTATCACAATTGAGATTTATCTGTCTACTTAAGATTTGCACATGTATAAAACAGAGGCGAGAGAAAAGCGTCTTGAGATTATTACTTTTATTAGTTGTTTGCCTTCTCAACTCATTTAAATTCTTACATCTTTTTGCGCTGTTGCTACTGCCCTCTACTTGGTGTTGAATTGGGGGTTGTTTGAAGACAAATATAGACGTTAAGAAATGTATCTAGTCGTAAGCAGTCCTGGAGACAATTTTTAATTTTAGTAAGTAATATGTATCTGAATATTTGTACAGTAAGTTATAACGTCTGGGCAAATATTTATGGGGATTTAGGAGTTACACTCTTCTATGGTTTTATTTAAGGGTTACTTTGTCATTGAAGTTAATAAATGACGAAGACACCGAAGGTACCACATTTTAAAATAAAACACGACTATATCCCCGAAGTATCTGCATTACCCATCGCACATCCCTGCCGCTTCCATTCCCCTTTTTAATCAGGCCTCTTGTTAGCCGTTTCTTAACAGATATCGAGTAAACCGCTTTCGGTTGCGTCCGACTGCAACTTGTTTTAATTGGGAATGTACAATTTTATAAAAGTCCATTTAACACAGTGAAATTTTGAAGTTATGAAAATTTTAAAGTTAACTGACATAACAACAAACACAAATTTTGGTTACTAAATTAAATATAACAAATAATGTTTACTTTTAACAGCTATTTTGTGTTTTTAACGTTTACTCAGAAACTTAATATGAAAATAAATACAAACATAAAGCCATCGAACCATAATCTTTGTTGCCTAGTTTGAGTTTTTCGTCGTACAACAAGGTCAACAAAAAACATTTGAACTTGAATAACGTTTCTAGTTCCCAGCCGTATATCATGTAAATTTATAACACTGACTTAGATAATTTATCCATTCGCTTTCGTAATCAGCAAATTTGACTGGCACACGTCACGTATCTGTCGAGAAATGGACATGTTGCCGTACAGTTGCGCTAAGCTCTGAAGCAAATATAATAGGAACGTTTTCTCGTCGACATCAAAAGTTTGCTCAGATATTAAATTATTGTGCGCCGCGAGTGTGATGCACTTATAGATGCACTCAAACACTAAAACAAATTTTAAATTAATGAATGAAAAATTTAAAGTAATATTAAAAATTTAAAGAATAGCTTAAATCGATTGTCAATTAACTTTTATACTCTTCGATTTTAAGTTATTTAATTCGTAAATTACAAATATACATCATTTATTTTCTAAGTGTATGACTGCCTAAAATAACGAACAGAACGTGTTCGGTGTGAATTACACCTTCATCTAAGGCAGTTGGTAGAGATTTACTGTTCCGCACTTATATAAAAGTCAGTGATCCTATTTAATATGCATCACAAAAGACGCGAGCTTATTCAAAGCAAGACATAATGGCAGCGGCACCCGATTGGCTGACACACGAATACATTGAAAATGCACTGAAAACGCATTACAATGATGACCAATTGCAAATTGTGCAGCTGGACCTGAATCCGGCCCTGGGTCCTGGAGAGAACTATGGCGGTGTCTTGACCAGAGTTCGAGTAAGATTTACACTATCGCAAAAAAGACAGGAAGAGAAGTTGCAGAACCTGATTGTTAAGACTTCCATTGATGATGATGAGCTGAGCAAGAAGCTAATGGCACCCTATGACATCTATAATCGTGAAATGACCATCTACGAGGAGGTGTTGCCAAAATTGAATGAGCTTTTGATGGAAATCGATGAACTTGAGCCACTTTTTCCCACCGCCATTTTTGTGGATCGCGAACGTATGGCCATCATTTTTAAAGATCTGGCAGTGGAAAACTATGTCATGGCTGATCGTGTTATGAGATTGGACAAGGAACATGCCCACCTGATATTAAGAAAGCTGGCTAAGATGCATGCCACCTCGGCAGTGTTGAATGAACGCTCTAACGGCTGCCTTGAGAAATATGATCGTGGTTTCTTTAATCAATATACAAATGCGTACAGTGGATACTTTGTGGGTGGACTGCTGGCTGCTGCACGTTGGATGAGCCAGGAGCCAGAGTGTGCTCATTATAGCAAGAAACTGTTTGAGCTGGCTCCACATTACATGGACATTGGAAGAGAGTGTTTTGCGCCACTCCGAGAGTCAGTAAATGTTTTGGCTCATGGTGATGTCTGGACCAATAATGTGATGGTCAAATACGATAAAGTCACAGGTCGTCCTGTGGATATCCTGCTTATAGACTTTCAGTATTCGTTTTGGGGTTCACCTACAATTGACTTGCATCATTTTTTTAATACCTCCCTGAGAGAACCGCTTCGACGTGAGGAGCAGGGTGCTCTATTTGAATTCTATCATCGAATATTTAGAAACATTTTAAGGAAACTTAATTACAAACAACAGCCAATTCCCAGTTTACATCAGTTTCAGCTGCAAGCGGAACAGAAACGTTTCTTTGGTTAGTACAACATTATATTGAGTTTTTTTTAAATGCTTTTTATTAACTGTATTTTCATTTCAGCCATGCATTCGGCTGTTGTTGTGCAGCCTGTAATGATCAGTGAGGATCCCACAGATGCCTGTTTCAATGCTCTAATGAATGATGATGAACGTGCCATGCGCTTCAAGAATCGCCTTTATAAGAATCCCATTGTCCAGCAGAATCTCAAGGCATTGATGCCAGTATTCGACAGAAAGGGGCTGCTCGAGGTTAATCAATGTTGTTAAAGTTGCGCGATGCATTTCTAATTTTAAATTAACTAGACTTGTATAAATACTTATAAAATAAAATCAGTAAATTGAAGAGATATAAAAAACAAATAAAACCCAAATATTAAAATCTTTTCGTTTTATTAAACTTAATTAACTGCTTACAAGATTAAAGATTGTTTAAGAATAAAATTAACTGAATACAAATAAATTGTAATTATTCACAGATTGATTATTTGTCGAATCCAATTGTAGGATAACGGAATATAAGATTAAATATTATGTGAAGATATTGAGCACAGCTCCTATGTGGAAAAATTTAATCGCTCTTAAATGTTATTAAAATTGTTAACGTTTTTTTTATAATTTGTTGGTTTCAAAAAGGTTTTAATAGTCATATTGTGTTAAGTTCATAATATTTTAATTAGACTTTCAAAGTAGAGCATTTAAAGCCCATAACAGTCGAACGTCATTTTATAATATAGTCTATAAATCAGCGATAGATCTATTTTCCTTTGGCAAACAACGTGGGACATTGTTGGACTTCAATAAAAAATACTAGATGCTCTGACAACTGAGGTACTAGCTTAATTGAGGCAAGAAGGTTACGAGCTAGAATGTCGAGAAAATCTTTTTATGTAAACATGTGTTTTAGAGCCATTAAATCAAACCTATTTAGATATTGTCGTAGTCGTAGTTGCAGCTGTTCTCTTATCGCAGCCTCGAGAATTGCATAAAAGTAGCACAATTCTAATAATTTAGCTCAGAACTGTATGAATTCTTCATCATGCCCGAGCAAACTGTACAAGACTTTCATGCTGCACCAGTGTGGCTCACTCGCGATTACGTTCAACAGAAGCTGCGAGAGTATCTGAAGGATACAAAACTGCAGCTGCAACAACTTCACATTAAACCAGCTACTGTCAATGGAGAGAACTATGCCAGCGTCATGACTCGAGTAGCTGTGGAGTATGTGGACAAGAATAAACAACAAGAAAAAACCACTTTTATCATAAAAACCACATTCGCTGATAAGGATCCAGCTGCTCATTTGTTGGAGCAATATGGCATCTATGTTCGTGAAATGGATATGTACCAAGAAGTGTTGCCCAAACTTGCAAATTTTATAGCTAAAGACCTGGGCGATAAAAGAAAGATGTTTGCCGGCACTGTGAACGTTGATAGGAAACACGACTCTATTATGTTTGAGGACATGTCTTTAGAAAAATATATTTTGGCAAATCGCATTGAGCAGTTGGATCTTGAACACACTCGATTGGTTTTGGAAAAAATGGCCGAATTCCATGCCGCTGCAGCTGTGCTTAATGAGAAACAACCAGAAATGTTCGCTACGAAATACGATCGTTGTTTCTTTAATCCACACACAAGAGCCTTTAAGCCAGTAATGCAAAATATGCTAAGATCTATGGTAGCATCCATCAAAGATGATAACTTGCTCTATCAACGCTACTCACCTAAGTTAAATAGAGTAATTGAACATATCATGGAATATTGTGAAAGGGCAATGCAAGTGAAGAATGGAGATTTTGCAACTCTGTGTCATGGAGATCCATGGACTACAAACATGATGTTCAACTACAATGATGATGGCAAACCAAATAATGTCATCTTTATAGATTTTCAATTTAGTGTATATAGCTCACCGGCCACTGATCTGCATTACTTTTTTGCTACCTCAGTGCAAGACGACATTTTCCAGCAACATCAAATTGAACTGGTACAGTTTTACTATCAGAAACTTGCGGAATCCTTGACGAAACTCAATTATGGTGGCAATTTGCCCAGTTTATTCGATTTTCAAAAACAATTTCAAGAGCGTGGTTTTTATGGTACGTTTTTTATATTCATAGCTTCAATTTAAATTTGATCTACTTTATTTTTACCTTTTTACATTATAGCAATTTTTGCATCATTGATTTTTCTGCCTGCAATGATTCACACTGGCTCGGAGGTGTTTTCTATTGAAAAAGCTTTAGGTCTTTCTGAGAGCGATGCTGCAGTTAGATTGTTGCTGTATAAAAACCCTTTAATGCAAAAGAAAATAAGAAGCTTTTTGCCATTTTTTGATCGCAGAGGTCTTTTGGATGAGATGTGATGTGTAAATAAAATTTTGATAAATATAATATGTATAATTTGGTAATAATTTAGATGTTATTTAAATAAAGTTAAGATTTTGTTGAATTTCGCCTAGTATTAACTCTTAGGCCAGTTAAAATGTTTGTCGACGTTTTGAAAAAAAATATAATTAATTAAAAAATGTAAGTAAAAGTAAATTTGTATGGGATTATCTGCTTTCAAATGACTTTTTGAGCAAATTCGCGACACGTCTTAAATGCGTGTCTTTTATTGTATACTTAGTTTAAAGTAAACTATGTCATAAAATTAGTAAACTTGCTTATGATTTATTGGGCTCACAGTTATTAAACAAACTTAAACTATTTGTTTAGAGCTATACTTTGATAGGTTAGGTAAGTACAAGGAATAGTTGATCTCTTTGATGAATGTTCAGTTTTTAATATAAATTGCGGCATACTTATGACAAGCAAGTGATTATTCTTTGCTTCTAGGCGTGAATATTTTATGCAAGTATTACATTCCTTTGTTTGAAATTTTTTGTATTAATGGAAAATATATTATATTTAATGAGTATTAAGACTTTTAACTTGGATAACTTTAAAAGTAAAATATAAAAAATTAGCTATTGCCAAAAGCTTGAAACAGAAACGATAACAAAAGTGAAAAATCCAAAAACGGAAATAAGCATGAAAATATGTGTTTAGCTATAATTTTCAGAAATTATTTCGATATACACAGTCTTTAGAAAAGAAGATCATAAGAAAACATACACAAAAATATGTTTTCATATTTTTTAAAATTTAAAAAAATTATTTACAATTTAAATATTAAGATTTACCACGAGAAACTAGTGGAGAACTTACAAAACTGAAATTTGGCGGTCATGTACCTAGTTTATTTGATTTCCAAAGACAATTCTCCGAGCGTGGATTTTATGGTGAACAACTAATTTTTAGTTTAAATTCTTATCTTATTTAATTTCCCTTAAACACTTTTTAACCGAAAGCCATCTTTGGCTATAATAAAATATCCAAATCTATAGGTGGAAGTTTTCAAGTCATGTTAAGGTAATTGCTTTTAGAAGTTCTAAGTTCATGTTGTAATTTTTTGAAAATGCATTTTATACAAATCATTTTGGATAAAGTGTTAAATTTACATTAAGTCAATAAAATAAACGATAAGCTAAGCAAACTAATCTCTTAGCAATTTCGTCATACAAAATCTAGTTTAATCTAGATAACACGACGTATAAGTTTAAAAGCGTGCAAAAACTGCAGCAGACTCGTTGATAAGCTGGGATAGTAGCTAAACCAAAGACCCTTGAATAACAAGATATTGCAATTGGTTCCGCTCTCAGAAATAAACTGTGCAATGATTGTGAGGTAGCGCGATAGCATTTTTCTTTCAGTTGCCTTTGCACTCAGCGGCCCGGCCCGTCTAGTGTACGACAAGCGGCAGGCCAGCGGCAACCAAGAACGGTAAAACTTTGTCTCTGTATGTGTGCGTGTGTTTCGCTTCTTGCTGGGGCTGCTTGTCTAGAATGTTGCTATTTTTCATATTTTGGTTTTTTCTGTGTCGGCAAATGACATCGACAAGTGCCCTACTGACTACACTTTCGAAATTTGTGTGCATCGCTGCATAAATTGCGATGGCATAATTTGTGCCTAGTGTCATAGAATTAAAAAAAATTACCAGCAATTGCTAAACTGAAATTTGACTGTTTGTGTACATGTATGCAAAGGCAGCACCCTTAATTGTATATCGTTTATTGACCAGTCTAAGCTACATATATATGTATATAATTTGACCATTTATGAAAAAGTTAGAGAAATTCAGAAAAAGTTTTTTAGAGATTTCGATCATGAAATTATTTGAAAAGTTTAAATTAAGCAATATACTTGTCTTTTGAAAGTGTATTGAAAAGTTAAAAGAACAATTTTATACATTGCAGCTTTTAAAATTATATCTATAACTGTATTTAATCTAATTATGATTTATTAACAGGGTGATCAATATAAAATAGAATATGCAGAATGCACTCACCGGTAGCAGCAACAACACACGTACAGTTCAATGCAAGAGCTCTCTCAATCTCTCTCTCTCTTCTTTTCACTGAGCACTTTCACAAAAACAAAAAGCACACACAACAATAATTAAATAAGATGCTCTCATCTTTCTTTTCTATATACATATGTATGTACATATAATATTTTATTTTATTTTCACTACATATCACACACAAGAAAAAATAATAAAAATAAAGTAATGTAATTAATACCATTTTCAATGCTTCGCTTATTATGAAGATTTTCAGAGCGCTAAACGCAACAACAACACACTCGTAAATGCGCAGTTATCCTCTCTCTTTGTAATTTTTTCGCGACCCGTAGGAGCAGCAAAAAAATGGCGCACGTTTCACAATTTTCATTTGCTTAAAAACACTTTAAAAAGTAATTACACGGCGATTCTATAATACTATAAACACTTTACGTATGTTCAGTGCGTAATATAAACACAATTTGACTATTAATATAGTGCGTATCAATTATAATTAAGTAAATAAACGGACGATAAGCTCCCAGCGATGTAAAGACGCGCACAGTTCCAGGCTTACTGTCTGTGTGGAATAAGGTGAAACAAGTGGAATTTGTGAACTTGTGGAAGGAACGATCGCTCTCTGCAGTTAGAGCAGTGCAGTCCTTTTTATATCTCTTTTCGCGAAGTTGATGTACATTCGTGTGCAGCAACAACTAAATTGACAATCATTTTTGTTTTTGCATGTATTTTACCACTGCCGGTGTTCTTGCTTTAAATCTAATGTTTAAAAGATGACAAATAATAAAAAAAAAATATTAATGAACAAGTTAAAAATAATTTTGCACATATTTGCGTTAAATTAACTGCCGTTTTTTATTGAACAAACATAATACTGTAAGAAGAGCTGAGACCATTAAAGATAGCAGAGCATAGCTTTCATATCGCTCATTTAAAGGTGCTGCACATGCATAGATGCACGCGTACAGTCTAATTTGAGTTTTGCAATCGCTGGTCATTCATTCTCTTTAAAATTTTTAATTCTATGACACTTGCCAACGATTTTGCCACCGCAACTACCATACAGTTATGCAGCGATGAGCACGAATTCCGAAAGTGTATTCAGTAGTTCAGGTTAGCTTATTTCAGGCTAGATCTAGCATATTTGAAAATAGAAAAGCTTATAAAATTTACAAAAATCACATAGGATCGTTAAAATATTGCTTATTTCTGGATGAGTCAATTGATATCAGTGTGGTTAAATTACTTGGTCAATAGCTTATTTTTTCCTAGAATCTAGCTTATGCGGGCGCTCAAAACCTGGCTAACACTGGGGCCGCTGAGTGCAAGGGCAACTGAAACAAAAACGGCTGCACATGCTATCTGATATCGCGCTCCTTCACACTAATGGGTTACTGCATTTGTTATTCTGTATACCATTTGAAATATTTCTGAGGCGAACCCCTCAGACAAAGCTTTTCTTACCAATTGCAATAACTTGTTATTCAAGGGTCTTTGGCTAAAGTAACAAACGACTAACAGCACAGTATAAAGCTTTATTTATAACCGTTTTATTTGATGAACAAGATGTGGGGCTTATAACCTTTCAAGCGAATGAGACGGACGCCTCATGCAAGTAATGTCTAGAGCGCACACTTAATAGAAATGTTTATACTATATGTTTAACACTTATATTTTTATATAGTAGTCGTAACTATTATCTTATATAATAGATTTAGTTGATTTGTTTGTTCTCAAACGAGTGGGCAGATTATTGGGAAAACAGTGCTCATTCGCTAAAAATATTTCGCTTATAAGTTTGATAAAGTAATTCTAATTAAACTTTCTCTATTTCAATAGAACAAACTTTACAGATGCTTTTAACCATTTAATATAAAAGTATTTTTATGATTTAAATACATTTTCAATATCAGCTACAGTTGATATTTCATTGTTTTTTAATATATCACGACAAATTCTTTAAAATTTGTTAGAGACAAATTGAATTTCAAACTTTATAAATAAACTGTACCTAAAATAGTTAATAAGTTCAAAAATACTTAATAAATAATAAGATAATTTACTTAATAATATTTAATTCAAAATCTAAATAATAATTTCAGGAGATTTTTGGACAGTAACGAATTGATGACAATGTTATATTTTTTGAGTTGAGTTCTCTGTAGATATTTATCTAAGTTTTATTATTACTATATAGGAAGCTGGAAACAGTTTTATAGTATAAATGTGTTGTAACAGCGACACATAAGTAAAGCAATTGTCTGAGATTTTACTGCTATTATAACAGCTAGATTAGAAATAAAGCTTTCGTGAACGCAAGATAGACAGACTCACTAGACTATAAATTGAGACTGCTTTATGAATCGTTGCGGGAGAACCAAGCAACCATGGTTGAAAACAACAGCAACGGTAAAAGCAATGGCCTAAGCCGAACAGATGCAGATAACTTTCATCCTGCACCACTTTGGCTAACTGTTTCATATGTGGAAAGCATTCTGCGCCTCCACAAAAAGGATACTGGCTTAAGTATTCAAGATTTAATTATCAAACCAGCGACAGCCAAGGGTGATAATTATGCTAGCATTATGACAAGGATCAAAGTGGAATATTTTAAAAGTGACAGCAAGCTACCTGAAACGGAATTTTTCATAGTGAAGACAACATATGAGAATGATCCATTCATCTCAAACATATTTGCATCATACGAAGCGAGCAATACAGAAATGATTATGTACGATAAGATTCTACCAAAACTAAGTGAGCTGCTTGAGGCTACAAATCAGTCAGAGAAACTTTTTGCCAAGACACTCCATGTGGACTATGAACATTCCGCGATTATCTTTGAAGATCTCGCTGTGCCCAACTATGTGCTTGGCAATCGTTTGACTGGATTTGATCTGGAGTACACAAAGCTGACACTACGTAAGCTGGCCAAGATGCATGCCACAGCTGCTGTCTTTAATGAGCAAGAGCCAGGATTGTTGACCAAATTGGATCATGGCATATTTAATCGTCATTCACGTGCCTTGGCGCCCATGTTTGAGAGTCTTGTAGGCGTAGCTGCACAATTTGCTGGAAAGTGTCCAGAACTAGGAAGTGTTTACGAGGAAAAGTTGAGACGTCTGCAAGAGCGAGTAATGGAATATACTGAGATTGTCTACGATCCACAGGAGGATGAATTCAACACTCTGACCCACGGTGATTTGTGGACAAATAACATAATGCTAAGACATAAAACCGATAATAATGAGTTGGATATGCTGCTGATTGATTTCCAGTTCTCTGCCTGGGCATCGCCAGCCGTTGATTTATATTACTTCTTTTGCACCTCATTGCAATCTCAGGTGAGGATTGAGCATCAGGATGCCTTGATTGAGTACTATCATCAAGTGCTAGTGGATACCCTACGTGCATTGCACTTCAAAGGCCACATACCGACGCTGAGGCAGTTGGTAATGCAGCTAGAAAAGCGTAAATTTATGGGTGAGTAAATAAAAAAAATTTAACTAAAAATATTTAAATTTAATATAAAAATGATATTTTTTTATGAATTTCACAGCTGTGACTGCATCACTGACCTGTCAGGCAATAATGCTTAATGATGATACCAAAGACGCGGACTTTAATGGTCTAATGCTGGATGACGAGAGGGGTCGAAACTTTAGGAATACCTTGTACAAGAATAAGGCAATTCAGGAGAATATCAAGTACTGGCTGCCTGTCTATAATCGCTGTGGTCTCCTTGATTTATTGGATTAAAGTTTTTGGGTACTTCAATGTAGCAACCCTATAATACATATATACAAATATATTTCATGCACATTGAGGTTGAAACAAAACTTTACCTATTAAAAAATATTTGATTTTTAAGATTTGAAAAAATACATATTATATTATTATATATTTACATATATTGTTTATATTAACTGGCCTTTTTTAAAAACAGAGGTAATCTAAAAATCCCAGCCGGCGTATTCTTTAACCACATCCTTGTTTTCCTTACGATGACGATGCACTGCACTCGCCTCTCCCTTGGCAACACAATGCTTGCGTTGCTCTCGTTTCTCCTTTACATCCATATTGCGACGTATACGATCTGTGATCACCGATGGAGCTATCGTGCTGGCTGTTGTGGAATAGGAGCGTTGACTGCGTGTATCATTAAGCAGCTGTTCGACTATCTTAAGACGATACATGCGAGAATTGGGATCAAGACCAGCTAGCTCGGGTATTTCATCTTTTTCCAAGTCATTGGAGCTGATTGAACGTGCATCACATGTAGCTTGGTGAGTGACTACATCAGTAGGAATAACTTCTGGTATTTTGATCTTTACAGCTTCGACTGTTTTCTGCTTAGAAACAGCGTTCAGTGGTTCGTTGTCCAAGATTTTAGGTGTTGCCGCCAAAACTTGATCAGTGACTTCAGGTCCAACTGTCAAGTTGCCCAAGTATTGCGTGCATGATTCAATATAACGACGGATCACATCATCTGATTTCTTTTCGTGCTTTGTTTCACTGTAGGAAACCTCATTTTCTAGTTGCCTGCGGCATTCATCAATCTCAGCATCGGCAGCCGGCACCAAAGCTGGCGGGTCATCACCACCCAGCTGTTCATCTTCCTCTTCCTGCACTTCTCCATCCTCATCCTGTTCAATCATCCCATACTCAATCAACAGATCTTTTTCCATTTCTTTGGTAAATCCATAGCCGGTGCAATGCACCTCAGCATCCAAATCATCATCACGGACTAAGTCACTAAACTTGGGATAGTCCTCACTCTCATAGCCAAACTTCCGGCGGAACATTTCACGCACACAATTCACATCACGGTCGAAAAAACTGTCAAGAATATTCCATAACATTATATCTAGTTAAAATCAAATCATCACTTACAATTCAGCATTCTCGTGTGAGGTAGACATCATTTGGGGAAAATCAATTAAAATGGGCTTGCCAGCATCGGTGACCATTAAATTGAACTCATTAAAGTCTCCGTGAATGACACCAGAGTTGCCTAGGCGTACAATTAGATTCATAAGATCATCATATATCTGTGGCGCATCTAACAATTCTTGCACTTGTGTCCTAAAAAAGAATATTTTTACTTTATTAATTATATTAAGTAAATTATTGGGTATATAAATGTTAACTTACATGGGCCAACCATTGACCAGCTCCATGAGCACACAGTGGCGATTAAAATCAATGGGCTTGGGCACGGGAAAACCACGATCGTACAACGCTGACATGTAGGCAAATTCTCTTGTTGCCGAAATCCTTGAAAGATACAGCCAGGAGACTTTGTGGCGACGTCCGTGATAATCTCGCTTTGCTTTAATATTGCGGAAACAGGTGCGTCCCAGACGATGCAGCTTTAGACAAATAGGCGAGCCATCTTCATCAGCAACTACGTAAATATTCGACTCTTTGCCCACGCCAATCTGATTGCCAAAGGAGCTCACAGATCCGCGCATTGTTAAAGATTTTAAGGCGAGGTAATCGTAACCAGTGTTGGTTAAGCGATAGCCATCATCTATAAACAAAGATACATTAGCTGTTAAATAATGATAATTATACAACTCCAATGCTTCATTTACACTTCTTGCCCCGCTCGTACGCAATCAGCTTGTGTTTACAGAGCTCTTTAAGCAGTTTGTGGACACCGCCAGTTTTTAGGTTGGCAATTGCAGCGGCTAGTGGTCCAGGCACCAGTTCATGATTCTTCATGCCCATCTCGATAGCTGTTAGCACGCGAAAGTCTTCCCTGCTGAGGTAACGCAACACCGTTACATTTAGTTTGCCCATATTATTTGCGTTTTTAGAAATTTGTGTGCATTTAATTTGTTTTGTGTTGTACACGTGCAGGTCGAACGATTACAAAGAACGATGCATCGATATTCGTTTATAGCAAGCATCGATAAGTACTCACAGCTGAGAAAGTATTGTTGTAACGCAGGGCAGCATTTCCATGATTGCAAAACACGGTCACACTTCATATCGTCGTCGTGTACAAAAAAATCAATTACTATTACTGCTGAAAGTGTGTACGAAAAGCGTTTTAGCGAGTAAACAAAACGGCAGTCAACCACAATTAGCAATAGAGTTTGTACGTGTTTAAATTATAAAATTGTCGCAAGGAGATATCGCTTCTTTGTGTGTTTGTGAGAGTTGTTGTCTGCATTTGTGTGTTAGTGTATGTGCGTATGACTCGTGCTTTTTGCCGACATGCAACTAAAATAGAAAACTATATAAACAGTCGGAAGTCAAAGGCCGCCTTCACAATTTTTATTAATCAATTAATAAGAGTGTGTTAACGCGAATGTGAATCCTATTTTGTTTTAGCTTATTGTCATTGAAAACACACGCATGAAGTGCATCCTCCCCCGTGATCGCGTGTATGTGTGAAGGTTGCATTCTCAAGTGCAACACATTCAATTTCAAAGAAATCTAAATAAAATTTCCCCTTTGTTTCATCCCTCTCTCTTCATCGAAATCTATTGCATGCGTTGCGTTGTGCGTGCAGTAAACCAACGGAAAAATGCAGATCAAGGAATTGTAAGTAAAGAAATTAAATAAATTTTTTTTTTCCGTTTGTTGCTTAAAACTAAAGTGCAAAATGCTGATTGTGATAAATCGATTTTATGCTCATTTGTTCTCAGCTGTGACGCACTCGCGCAGTGTTGCCAGGTGCTGAGCGCCGCATAAGCTAGATTCTAATAAAAAAAAAAGGCGAAATTTAAGCCTTTAGCTTTTTACCAATCCTGTGTGCTAGTATATGCAAATTTTATAAGCTATTTTATTGCCAAATATGCTAGATCTAGCCTGAAATAAGCTAATCTGGCAACACTGCCCTCGCGCTGTTTGCTATCTCCCGGGCTCTCTTTCTCGCTCTCTTGCCCGTTACTTGAGTCGCGTAGCCAACTGCTGGACAATTACTTCAATTTTTTAACTTTATACGTTAATTTGTGATTATTGGCATTCTGCTCTTTTGCTACGACTTGTGGTTGTTGCTTTATTATCAGTAAAACGCACATTTTACTCTGCATGCTCATTTGAACGCTTGCGTTTGATGTTGTTTACATGACTTCTCTGATGACGTAATGAATGGCTTTGCCAACTCTTAACTATTTAAATGAGATATGCAAAGCAATTTATGTTGTTTTCATTACGTTTTTATTCATTTTGCGAACATAATTTATTTGCATGTGGCGCTAAAAATAAATGAAATTAACTCTTTTGCCACGTTACCAATTTTATTCTTCGTCACGTTGGTGTTTTTGTTGTTGACGGTTCGAGTATTATTGGCGTGACTCATTTATTGGCAACTGTCCTCTTTTGTTTGTTGGCACGCGCTCCCTCCATTCTCTCTCGCTCTCTCGCTTGCAATTTTCGGCTTCACTTTTTTTTTACAACTTTTCATGCCGGTTTTTAAGCTGCGTTATCAGCAGCTGTGGCAGGCAGGCAGATATATATGTACATATTTAATCAAACAAGTTGGCAATATTGATAATGTAGCGACGCCGCCGCTTGCCGTCGCATGTTCCCATGTTTTACATTTGCTATCCCTCTTGCACACTCCTGACGCTGCTATTTATTGCCAAAGTGCTATTTAACTCGTTATTTATACGATTACAATTACATTGTTGATTTGTTTGCCGATTGGCAACTTAAACGATGCATTTATATTCAGATTTAAATTTATGAATTATGTTTAATTTTAGCTGTGCAAAGTAATAAAATGATATTTTTTGAAACTGTTAAGGACGTTTTTAGGTATTGGTTAGGTTTTTATTTATCTATTTAAACAAAGTCTAGACATATCCCATTTGAATATCTTAAATCGTATCTATTCATTTCTTTCCAATTGCAAAAATCATGATATTGCGTCAAATGAATCTCGTTGAGTTGACGTATAAATCGGTCATGAGTTAAATTTATCATTTGCAGCTTGTACACGTTGCTAATGTTGTCTGCCCCGTCGTCTAGCCATCTTTTTGGGCCACCAACCATATTTTCATACTTGAGCGGAAATTGCCAAAACCAAATCTGTTTAATATTTAATTGATTTGACATTTGTGAGGCAATTGAAGGGTTCAAAATATTTACAACATACATAAAAAATCATTAAAGAGGCAGTTAAAAAATCTAAGAAAATAATTAACATAAGAAACAATTAAATCTTTATTATTTTCAGTAGGTCAGATTCGTTTTTAATAACAATTTTTTTCCTTATTTAAATTTGAGCGAATTTCAATTGCCTCTCGTCTATTATCCACGTATATATGTACATATGTACATTAAACGAATTTGTTATTTTAAATTATCATGCGAAAGCAATTTTAAATGCTTTTCAATATTTAATCTATCATTTAGTTCTGATGGCCACGTTCCACGTTAAACCTATCGACACCAATTCGCTTCCTGATTATACCCATAAAAACTTAATCAAAACACATAAAAGTTACACCAGATGGTAACACACTTTGCAATAAATGTGATTACTTGCAAAAAATAAAAATAAACATTCAAAAATTTATAGTAATGAAAAATACACCTTAAAATGTGTGTGAATTTTGGAATTCTTTTCGTTTTTGTTCGATTGGCAACGAAAATACAAATTTCAACGCTCCTGTTAAATGAAGCAGAAATTGCGCCCACTTTGCGAGAAAAACACATAAAAATTTCAACGCCTGTTGGCCACAAAATCAAAAACAAAAACTACAATAATAGCTACAACAACAATAAATGCATTTGTTATTGTTTAATTTAAGCGCCACTTCCGTAGTCTTCCTACTGGCTAGTAATTAATTACTGATTTGCGGTTGAAAAAAAATTGTTTGCTTCAACTTTGTCGCTTTTAAATGCTGTTGACAGTTTTTCATTTACATCGTGATCGCTATTAATAATCAATGAATGACAAAAAATATATATATCGCTTACTTGACAAATAGCCTCATTTCCTTCTCCCCTTGCCTCAGAGAACATAATGTACAACACCTATTGTTATACCCTGAACCCATAAAATGGGTAAAAAGGGTATAATGGTTTTGTGCAAAAGTATGTTACAGGCAGAAGGAAGCATCTCCCCGACTCCTTATAGTATATATATTCTTGATCAGCATCAATAGCCGAGTCGATATAGCCATTTCCGTCTGTCCGTCTGTCCGTCTGTATGAACGCGCGAATCTCAGAGACTACAAGAGCTAGAGACTTCAGATTTTGGATAAAAGTTCTCCTATACCATAAGCAGAACAAGTTTGTTTCACTTTATCGATAACTATTCTGGTTTCCGATATACACATGTAATCGATTACAAAAGAATATCGAATTTTGAAAATGTAAAAATGGGGGTTGTAATAATGGATAACAATTGATCTTTTCTATAAATTTCGTCCACATCGGTTAAGAAACGCCGGAGATATCGAATTTAATCGATTGAAGTTAAATCAATATACCAAAGTATTAAATAAGTTTAATATATTTATTGCAACTGGGTTCAGGGCATCTTCTAATCGGGCTCTCCCGACTAGAGCCTTCTTACTTGTTTTTATTCGTTCTTTGGCTCGCATTTTCTCTAAAAGTTGCTTTGAGCTGCACATTTTAAATAAATAAATTGGTGTTTAATTTAATTGAGCAATTGAAATCACTTTTTGATCGTTGCATTTTAAATAAGCAAATTGGTTCGTGAAAAAAATTGATATTTTATTTATCCTCACGCTTAATAGTTTTGTTAAGGATTACTTAAATTGTTATTAACACATGACTTAAAGCATCTAAAATTAATATTTCTGTTTGTAATTGTTGATGATATTTGAACGATTGAAAACGCTCGTTGTTCTAAAACAAAATAGTTACTTAAAGAACTTTATTTCTAAAACTGTTTTTGTTGTGCATTAAAAATCAAAATAACTTAAATATCACCGACAACAAGCTGTCACTAAACCATTATTAAACTCGTACAAATATTCTATAAAGATAAAAAAAATACAACAGAAAACATTTCAAATCGTAATATTTGAAATCTCGCTATCTTGATATTTGTCTCTGTTTGAGTTGAATTGCAATTTAAAGAGCTGCTGTGTATATAATTATATTTTTTTAACTCGCGTGACTTTACAACTTCAATAATTGCTTCGTTTTGTAGCAGCAACTATCTAAACTTATTTTCCCCTATTATTCTTGTCCCCTTTCTCGCTCGATTATTCTCCCGCATGTTTCACTTTGAGGTCAATTTGTAAATAGCACACGCGCTCGTTTGGCCACAATTCGTGTATTGTGGTCTTTTGGTTGGTTTGCATTTAAATGGTTTGTACTATTTCTGTACCTGGTTCCACAGATTAGATAACACGTCAGTTGAAATTTGTTTCCTTTCCCCCTTCAACCCCCTATAACAAATTACACTTCGAAAACATTGTACCAAAATGCTCTAATTTTATAGCTGAATATTTTTGTTTTTTAAGCTTAATGGAGTGTGAACCCAGAGCTCAGTAAAACGGAGCGCAAATATTCAAAAAGTTGTGGTTTTTGTTAGTGCTAATGAAAACATTTAGTTTGGCAATCTCTTCAAATAATAAATAACATTAAAATGTAAAACGTTGGTGAAAAACCTTCAAAATGTAAAAACGAGATTTTATTATAAGAATATTTAAATATAAAACTCTTCTGAATAAATAGTACATTTTTATTTTATTTAATAGCTCAAAAACCACAATAAATTGAACAATCCAAATAAAATTGATACCTTTTTCTTGACAAATCATGTTTTCAAATACTTAATACATAAATTCCATTTATTGCTTTCTACTTATTCAGCAATTGATTTTAAGAGCTTACGAAAAAGTTTTATAAATTTTAAGCTCTAACCGATAATGAACACTTTACAATCTTAACTTGTCATAGTATTATGACTTTTATATTGAATGATAACACTTAATATAGTAGTGGGGCAATCAAACCGAACACAGGGATAAGTCGTTCCTTAACCATTGAGACTGCTCGCAAACAATTTTCAAAATTGGATGGATATTCTTGTTCGATTTGAATTGTGAATTTAATTATGATGTGTGCTTTGTTGCCATCAATTATGAACAAAAGCCAGGTTTTGAAAAGCCCACTTAAATTGAATCCAGACCCAAGTATTTCTTTTTTGGTCAACACACATACTCACAAGCACATACACCCACACTTAACTACAGCCTCGCAATCACTTTCCACTTTCAATTACGCCACCAGAGACAAAACAATGTGTGTTTTAGATCTCGTCTGAATGGGCTTTTTCTTCACCCGCCTCTTACCAAACAAACCTTTTAAGTTTATGAAATTGTCTCTGGACTCTTTGGTCCAGTCTCATTAAGGGTTCTTCAGTTTTAATTTTTTTTTTTTTTTTTTCGTGACTCTCTTGACTTTTATTGCCCCATTGTAGCCCATTTTGCCTTTCCCTCTCTCTCCCACACATTCGTGGCAGTGCCTTCGACATATGTTTGTATGTACATGCATAATTTTCTCGTTTTTTTTTTAACTTTCGTTTTGTGGGCCATTCGAAAGAGTAAAGTATTTTATTATCTAGTTTTACGTTTTTGCCCTTGCATAATTTTGTTGAATGCGTTCATTTATAGCTATTATGTTGCTGGTGCTTCTTCAACTGCTATATCTTTGTTTTTGTTGTCGATTCGCTATGCTACACACACAATATTCGTACACATTTCGCTTGAACTCTCACCATTTGATTTTTGACCCAGTTAGTTTTGTGAACCCTCCTCCAAAAAGTTATTTACTTATCTTATTGGCACGAAAATTTGCCGCAGTAATTTTTGCTGTTGTTGTGATTGTTGTTATTTTTATTGATATCGTTTGTTACTTCGAGTCAAGTTCTTGTTGGTGTGCGGCAAAACTTTGAGTCAAAAGACAGACGACATTCTTTACGATCAATTTACTTTATCAGAAACTTTTCCAATTTGAATTGATTTAACGGCAGCTGATAAAAATGACAAGCGAAACGTAAAATCAACGATTTCGTTCAAATAGGCGGAAAGTTTTTTCTTTTAGTTATTTCTGATTTCAGAGCAGCTGAAATGGAAAGAGATATCTTGTATCTTGCATATCGCATTTACAATGTGGGCAGTTCATTTGACGGTTGAACAATTACAAAAGTATTTAAAACTTTGCTTTTTAGCCAATTTAGAAGATATATAGTTAAATAATTTTACCTGTGTTACTTAACTGAGAAAAGCTTTAAATCGAACAATACTCCACTTAACATAAAAGTTTATATCTGAAACTTTGCACAATTTAACATCCATTGAAAACTTATTTTAAGTGGAGTGGCTTTGCTTGCCTTTGCTTTTATGTTTACAATATCATTTCGTAACAAAACAAAAATACATATACAAATAACATACTTAAGGAATTTTCCTTGATACTATTTGTGTCCTTTAATCAACTTGTTTAATTCAACTGAGGATTAACCTTTTTGCACACTAAATTAAGTGTAAATAAGTTAATTTGCTAGGCAAACACACATTGTGAATAACTTGCCCCAAAAACACGCCCGCTCAACTTAACTAAACTAAACTAAACTCAACTCAAGAGGGCAAGTGTGCCTAAGCGCACCTTTAGTTGTCAAGTTGTATGAACTTCAACCTTTATTAAGTTGTTGTAGCCAAGAGTCAACTTTTTGGCCTCAACTCTAAGCACTCGTCGTAAGTTTAAGCTGAGCGACGCACAAGAGTCCAATAAGACAGTAGAGGAAGAGCAACGAGTGGCACGATTAGGCTGGCAATTAGCAACACATCATTACACGTGTCAACAATGGCAAAAGGTTAGTTGCCTCTGGAAGTTGTCGGCTAGTGCCAAACGACATTCTCAGCTTCTGACAACCGACTGGAATTTCCTCTCATTGTTCGCAATTCCTGATTCTCATATTGTTGCTCAGGCTAATGACAAGAACAAAGAACAAAAAAAGTAAGGCAAATGTCAAAGAAAACCAAAAGCGAAAGTAAGGTGACAACGCGACTGCATCAGCTCATAAAACGTGGCTAAATGAGAAACTTGACTGCGCCTGTTTTATGGGCTAATGACTGCATCGGAAGAAGCTTGCGTCACGGCCAAAACTCAGAGGTTTTTTACTTGTTATGTTGCCAATTTCACTTTCTATGCCCTTGCCAAGTGATGCCATAGCCATTTACCTGGGTCAAACTGTAATATAAAAAGTTGTTTGTTAAAAAAATCTATATGAAATCAGTACTTTATAAAAATATTTTTTTCAAAAATATTCTGATATTTTATAGTAAATAAAGTAAAGACTCTTGTGGCGTTTCAAGCTAAATAAAATTACAAAGGTGAAAAAAGAGTAAATCTGTTAAATGTTGAGATTGGGTTTTATTTATTATTTTTATCTAAATGTGATTTATACTTAAAAATCTATAAATAAGTTATGTAAAGTTTGTTTGATTCATTTATTTTTTAATCAATTATGAAAGGAAAAATAAGAATCAGTCCAATAATTAAAGATTTGTATTACAGTATTTGGCACATACAATACCATTTTAAGCGTTTGAGCTGGATAGTTATGTAGTCTTTTTTTATATAGAAAGATTGTACGCAAGTCGTCTTGTCCAAAAAACTTCTTGCACTTCGCAGTTGGGCCCGTAAATTTTTCAGTTTATGTATCCCACAGCAACCGCAACGAAGTGAAGCAAACAAGTTTCACGACAGTCGCAATTATGTTTTTGAATAAACTTGTGGCTGGCAAATTCGTCCTTCGCTCCGTACCCTCTCTTCCCATTCTCGTAACTTCTCTAGGGCACACTTCTCTGGGGATGTTTATGTGTTCAAGGCGTCGCTTATTTTAACTTTAAGTGCGGCATGCTTTAAGGTCGGTTTTGTAAATGAATTTTTCAGCCTGACGAAAAATCCCATCGCACGTACGATTGGCCTTAATTTAATTAAATTCAAAGTACATACCTATTGATTTTAATTAGTTAAAATAATTTTCTTTGTTTTTCTCTCTATCTTTGCAGCCGCGTAACTTTGCCATTAACCGTGGAAGAGGTAATTGAGAGAGTAAAAGATTGTGTTTTTCTAGTATTTATAATGACAAATTTCTCTTATAGTATCAAGTAGCACAATTATTCTCGGTAGCGGAGGCGTCAAAGGAAAACACGGGTGGTGGCGAGGGCATTGAGGTATTAAAAAACGAACCCTTCGAAAATTTCCCATTGTTGGGTAAGCTGCCATTTAACCGAACCAACGGCACATGCGACTTTAATTTTACTTAACCATTTCTCTCTTTTTTTTATTCGCCTTTTATAATAGGCGGCAAATACAACTCCGGTCAGTATACATATAAGATCTACCATCTGCAATCAAAAGTTCCAGCGTACATTAGACTATTGGCGCCCAAGGGCTCCTTAGAAATACACGAAGAGGCATGGAACGCTTATCCTTATTGTCGAACGATTATTACGGTAAATATATTCAAACAACTTTTCGTCACTCGTCGAGAACGATGAGAAACTTCTCAAATCTACATAACAAATGAAATCCCTTTTACAACTGACTTGCAATTGTGTGTGTATTAAAGTGGCAGTTCGAAATTCAAATGGGCTTAAAATAACATATACAGAATCAAGAAAATTTGTGTTATAAAAATTCGAAATGTTTATCGAATTGGATACATTTGAATTAAGCTTAAATGTAATATTGTCTGAAAATTCTTAAAATACTTTTTTTCTTCAGTGTGATTTTATAACTTTTGTTTTCATATTCAATGAAAAATACACAACACGGACTAAACTTTTCTTGATACAAAATTTTTTTTAATGTTTCTGGATTTGTTTAAAAACTATGAAAATTATTAAGTTTTAGTTTTATTAGTCATGGTCAAATGTTGATTTAAAATTAAAAATATAAAAATCCTTAAAATTATTGTAAGGTTTTATAAGGTTATTTTTGTATTCTACTTCTGTTTGATATGAAAATTCTTTATGATACATGAATCTGGATGTAAATATACATAAATATATTATTTGGAAACAAAACTAAATTTGATTTATGCGGCTTATTTTAGAATCCCAAATTTATGAAAGATGCATTCAAAATTATCATCGACACGTTGCACGTCGGCGATGCGGGAGACTCAGAGAATGTAAGTGAATTATCTATACAGTGTTTAACTAATTTGTGTTTTTCTTTCTATTTCTTCCATTTCGTACAATATATAACCTATCATAAATATTAACAATATCTTTAACAAAAACTTAAACTTAAAACCGATCATTTAACATTGCCAATTCGTTTTGTTGATTATGGAATTTGAACTCGAAATTCATTGGGTGCGTTTGATTTGGGAATTTTGCTTATTATTTGACTGTTAATCGTAAGAATCCCGGCTATATGCACGAAAACTTTCGTATAGTTATTGACTCACTACATGTGTCTAAAGATATTGGCGAATCGGAGAACGTGAGTGCTTTGGGTACTACTCTATCATTTCATTTTATATTTGCTTATTTCCTTACCATTTACTATCTATCGCTTAAAGTTTGACCTAAATTTGTTCTTATTTATGTGCATGTCTCTATTGATAGCCGCTTAAAAATAACGAAACTACTATTGTAATTTAAGTTGCTTTGCATGTTTGTATCAATTGTCATGCTCTTGTTTTTTTAATTTGGAATGTTTGTGATCAATCTTCTTGCAGGTGCATGAACTGACGCCAGACAAACTAAAAATGCGCGACGTTGTGTACATTGACATTGCCAATGATCCGGTTCTGCCTGCGGATTACAAACCCGAAGAGGATCCAACCACGTAAGTTATGATTTTAAAGAGCAAAATTAATTTGTTCACTGACTGACCATAATTTTCTTAACGCAGCTACCAGTCAAAGAAAACTGGTCGTGGTCCTCTGGTGGGTCCTGATTGGAAAAAGCGCGTGAATCCCGTTATGACCTGCTACAAGCTGGTTACATGCGAATTTAAATGGTTTGGCCTGCAAACAAGAGTAGAGAATTTTATACAAAAATCCGAGAGACGCCTCTTTACAAACTTCCATCGGTAAGAAAGAGTACTTAAAAACGCAAACGTAACGATCAAAACAAATAATAATTTAATTTGTTGTTCTTCATTATAGCCAAGTTTTCTGTTCAACTGATCGTTGGTACGGTCTTACAATGGAGGATATACGCGCCATTGAGGAAAAGGTGAAGGAAGAGCTAGACAAGGCGCGCCAGGTTGGCGAGGTGCGAGGCATGCGTGCGGATAATGAATAAATCTAGTAGAAATTTTTTTTAAAATATACATGTAAAAAACACAACACAAACATTATGTTTAAAAAAAAAAAAAAAAACACAGGCAACTAAATAATATATAAAAAAGAGAGAAAAAGCATAAATAAATTTACAAAACTAATTAAAAATGGGAAACGAAGAAAATACAAACAACAACTAAGGTTTACACCAAGTGTAAAACAACAACAGCAAAGCTTAACTCTAGTTTAGCCACCGCACAGCTCCCAGGAAAAGGAAATACAAAAAAGCAACGCCTGTTTGTTAAGTTTTATTTTATACGTAAATGTAATCAGGAAACCAACACACAGACACACATGCTGCTCAACACACACATACACGCAGACAGATAATGGACACTTTAAATGCACACATCCTATCAAATCACAAGCCACAAAAGCCTCACCAATAAAAGTCACACATTAGCATTAAATATATCAAGAAGAATAAAAAACTGTAAGGGGATAATTGAAAGTTGTTTACTCGTATTGAATTTGTATTATTGGTATAATTCTTTTAAGTTGCAACTGTAAATGAATTAAGCTAAATGACAGCCAATGTAAAAAGTTAAACAAAAGCAAAATAAAATGCATACAAATATATGCATTAAAAAAATATAAAAAAATATGAATGAAAATGAATAAAATGCGCATCGGAGTCAAGCGAAACCAACAAACAAAAATCTATATCAAGTTTTATGATGGTTTGAAATGGCTATAGAAATGCACACATATACACACAAACATATATAAAATATTAAAGAAGTTCGGAGCATATTGTTTTCGCCTGCATAGATATGCAAATTATGCAATGGAGCCGACAGATTTCATGAATAAGCTTATGTGAGTGTATCTTGCATTCGATTTGCATTTGAAGCTGATGTGTCGTCTGAGGGGAAATGCTTAATCTTATTCTGAATTTGAGTTCATGAAATATTCAAAGATATGTACAAAGAGATCCACACACAACCGAATTGATTTTTCTTTACTGAGCTGTTTTCATAGCTATTCTGCGGACAAATACATCTAATTTTAGTCATAACAACAACCTTTTTCAATTAAAAGATATACTGCCAGATTTAAATGCAATGCCTAACGACGATATTTGCACATACTATACCAAAACAATATGAAACACCTAAGGCACTTCTAATAACTCCGAAATTCCGCTATTGGCACACTGAATACTTCAAGTACTTGTCGCTACTTTCTGCTCAAAGTATATAAACTTTTTCTATGTATCTATAGAAACGTCCATTTTAAAGTATACCTACTAACGGCTTTTAACACAAAATTAAATAACTAAAACAACAAGTTATTGAAACTCTATTTGATGATGATCTGGAGTACATGTAAAAAAAGTAAAATTAAAGGAACCTCATAAGCTTAATGCGTATATTACATAATGCCAAAAGTGTTGCGTATTTAATGGGACAACCGCGATTATTTCGCGCGGTTTTCGTTCAAACCTCAAACCTCACACACGCATGTGTGTGCATGTACATTATAAACACAAACCCAAGAAACTCTAGTGAAAGAAAAAAAAGAATATTTGCAAAAATATATGTTACGAGATGATATTCAAATATATTGTATAAAGAAAAATTGTTATTTGCTGTGCGAGTTTCCGTTCAATTTCGTTGGTTTGATAATTTGAATATTTTTTCAACAATTGTGCCGTATTGTACCACTTACTGTTTGTGAATTTTACACTTAAATAATTCATAGAGTTACGTATACAAATATATAACATTTCAATGCAATACCTATTTTTCCAAATGCGATCTAAATGTTTTACTCGAATTTATTATATCTGATGAAAAGATGTCAACGCGAGTACATTTTATATTGTATTTGAATAACTGTATTCTTTACAAATGGGTTCTACGAACATCGTAGAAATTACTAACAATGGTATTATTCTCAAATGATTGGATATTGACTGATTGACTGTTTGTGAAGAACGTACAAGCTTCGGCATTGTCGGAGTTAGCTGTGCTCAGTTTTGATTGTGTAGTAATTGTCGAAGGGACTCAAGTTTCAACAATAAATCCATTTAAGTCCCATTATCAAAGCCATAAGCTAAACTCATATAATTGGCAATGGTAACCGAAACCGTTTGCACACATTTTACAACAAAAATAGATTCAAAATACAATTTAAGGCATGAAAATAAAAAATATACACGACGAATGTAGAAAATGAATAAAAAATGAAAATGATAATACATTTTCATATTTACGAGCCATGCCAATAAACAATAAAAACTCATAAATCAAATCAACTTTTTCAAATAAATTCGCGTTGAAATCTAATCTTATTAAGTAAAATCGTATACAAAATAATTTTATTATAACGCCGTGTTAATTAAATATAATTTAAAATTTTAATACAAAATAATAAATATAAATACATAATAAATCACTTTAAATTAAGTTTAATTAAAAAATATATACGATTAACAAGTTGTTAAAAACAAATACAAATTGTATTGTAGCAAATATTTTAATTAAAAAGCTAAAAACCAAATAAAGCATTATTAATTATATTAATAGGAACGACAATTTTATTAAACATTGAATGAATTTGTACGATATTACAACACAGATACACTTTGAGATATGGTTAATTGGCATTAAATTTCAGTAGTGGGCCAGCCAAAAGAACTGACGTATCTCCTCCTCATTGGAGGGCCGACAATGTGGCGGTGGCTCAATTAGCGAATTGCGCAATGCCTTCATAGCTGACATATTCTGCTTTGAGGCCACCAACAGATCAATAATACGCTCCGGATAATGTACTCCTATGAGGCACTTAAAGCGCTCCTGGTCTTCAGCTGTCATGTCCCACGGTTCATGGCTACAAAAGGAAAACGAAAAAGCAAGTTTGGTATAAAAGCAATGCAAATAAATTATTAATATATATCTCGACATGGTATTAAGTACATATGAATACATTATGTTTCCTTATATATATGTATTTAGTATTAAAATTTGTTATGTTATACGTTTTTTACTTACATAAACTCCAGGGGCACATTCTGCAGCTCTGGCACGTACTGCTTGATATAAACGCCATTAGGATCGAGCCGTTTGGCTAGTGCCACCGGGCAGGTGGCCATCGAGGAATCGAGTAGACTTTCAAATGCAGAACTGGACACCCACATCCAGTTCCCAGCACACACTGACCAATCCGCGTCCAGCAAATACTTAAGAAAGTGCTGCAATCCAAATTCCCAGTTCTGCCAGAGACCGCCACGGGTAAGAAAAGTGGCCACCGTGTTGCGTAGAATGTGATGAACCCAACCTTCGGCAAGTAGTTGCCTCATTGCGGCATCTATGAGTGGAAAGCCCGTCTGGCCGAGACGCCAGCGTTGCAGTTGATCATCATTTGGCTTGGCCCACGGTATGCTCAAACAGATCTCATTGCCCTCCATGCGATCATATTGCGGATTATTCACTGACATTGTGTAGAAGTATTCTCGCCATATAAGTTGTCCAGTAATGTGGGCACCACCAGGCATTTGATAGCCTAGCTCACTGGCGCGCTTTTGGACCTTATTAAATATATCATGAACACTCCAATAGAAACGGCGCACCGACAGGCAACCAAAACGCAGATGAGCGCTCATCGATTTGGGCGTATCCAAAATATTAGGCACAGCCTGATTGGGCAAATATGAGCTACGCTCAAAGGCATGCTGTTCCACTTTAAGGCGTTCCATCAAAAGCAACAACGCCTGTGATTCTCCACCAACCCAATTTATCTTGGCCGAAAATCCCATATTATCGCTGTAGACATTAAAGTGTTCCGGTGGCGGTGTCTGATCAAAGCAACCGATGTCCCTGCGAACCTGGGCTGGCAACTGCACAAAGCCAACGCCATCAAAGGTTGGATCACATACAGGACGCGGCGGAAGACCAATTATCTGCACAATGTGCTGTGGCCAAGCATTCGAAATAAGTAACTGAAAACCCATTAAAATTCCAACCTTGACTTACCAGAAACATTTGATACGTTAATGGTGGAATGCCACCATTCATATCGATGACCTTGCGTGGATCCCACAATGTGTGAGATACCTTATCCACATATTCGATGCCCAGTTCACGGCACAATGTTTTTGTTGCATCATCTCGTTCATACCAGATGGGCTCACAGTCCTGTTCCACACAGATCCGATTAAGACGCACCTCCTTATGCAGCTGGCGAAAGATGTGCGTAGGTTGACCTTCGCAGATGAGCAGGCCACCAGCTCCATCTGTTGCCTCCTTCAGCTGCTTATCGATGTCGTGCAGTGAGTCCAGTAAAAATCGCATGCGATTATAGCCAACGTTTTTCGTGCCTGAAGGTGTTTAGATTTGCGAAAGCGAAGGAGAGTATTCGTCAAAAAGTAAGTTAATGAGGAGAAAATAAAATCATAATCATAATTATTTACATATTATTATTTCTACGTAACCAAATATTGCCTTAATTTGATTCAAAACTTGGTTAAAAAATAGTGGCAAAACTTCGATTTGGTTGAAAATAAAACATATATTTTATTCAATATAAAGCAAAAAATAACATTTGCAGCGCTGTTGCTTTAATTGAAATTTGAGCTAAGGTTTTGTTTAACTTTTAAATGTATTTTGGAATAAAAATAGACTAGTTACACTGGTTACACTAAAAAAAACTGATAATATAAAATAAATACACTCGAAAATGAACCCTCCTCTTTAAATACTTATGAAAATTAAAATATATTCAAATAACTTAATTTTAATGCTCCCTTATTAGCTTCACTGCTTGTTTGTAAATCTCAGAAAAGTCAAAATTATTTTAAAGCATACTTTTAGGGCGGATTTGTTATTTAAATCATAATTCCAGGGCTGTTTTTAAAGAACATCGAACTATAAAGCTATAATAAACACATAAAGTTACAAAAATCTAAAACAAAAACGCCTTTAAAATAAGCTTAAAGCAATAATGATCGAAAAATGCTTGTATTATTGTGAAAAAAGCGTCTAGCGCTCAAAGCGCCCAAACTTTTTTATATATGTATTCATTTTATTTGCTAATAATTTGAACGCCAAGACTTTACATTTTGTAGTTTTGTATTACCTTTACTTATTTATGTATCATAAACTATAAGCACATGTGTATCTTATGCGGCAAAATCTCTTGGAGCAACAAGTGGCATTCAATGCTATTGCTTCTCATGTCTTTACTCTCACTCTACGTATTTCTCTCTGACTGTCCAGTCTCTTTTACTTTTCTTTGGTGCGCTCACACAAATTGTATTGGAACGCATCGTTTGTTTGTTATTTGTTTGTATAAACAAACAAAGCAAAGTTGATTGTACCAAAGCACGAGTTGCCCTCACAAATCCCCACCTGCCCCCTCACAATGCTTGTCTTGCATGCACGAGTGCCGTCAACTAAGTATTTTGCAAAAAAAAAAAAAAAAAAAAACGCTGAATTGCACTATTATCTCATAACGGAGCGCGCTAAATGTTATCTATGATATGAGATACGTAAAATATGTTTACATGTGAAAACTTACCCGCGCTCTCGCCATCGAATATGAATATGGGTATCAGTGCAATACCATGATCTTTTTCAGCTAGTGCAGACAGCAAGGCGGGATTGTCATGTAGTCTAAGGCCATGTCTAAACCAAATAACATTTGCGCCACGCAGAGTCATACTGAAGAGTTTATTTGTGCTAAATATTTATATTAGAATATTTTTTGTATTTCAATTTGCAAACTTTGATTAAAACTTATTTTTCCAATGTGTTCCGTGCACGCGAAGTGTTCGCATTAACGTTCAACTTGCGAATGGAGCAACTGCGACAGCGTGAACAGCCGACTATGACTATGTAGCCCACGGGGGGCCAACTGACTGACTTTGTGACTGAGTGACTGTGGACGCTTTGAAGCGGTTCTCATCGTCGACGAGTGCGTCAATACAAAGGCTGAGCGTGTGTGCCCGACTCCTCTCTTAAGTGCGCGTGTGTGTGTCTGTGAGTGCAAATGGCAGCAGCACTTAACACACGGCTCGTTGCATTTTGAGCACTGCAATACGCTCAGCTAACCAGATATGGCTCTGCCACCACACCTTTAGCGAGAATAGCAACAAGCGTCAGTTGACTACAACCCTAAAGCTCTAAAACTGTAGCCACAACTGTTGCTGCTGCTTATTACGTCGTATGTATTTTAACCGTGAGTATATTAACTATGTCATGCAGTTTGAACAACTTTAAAAATATATATTGCATATACAAATGGCATATATTATTTTGGAAATAATGAAAATTAAGATTACTTTTTAATTTGGAAAATAAAAATGAAAATTATATATATTTGAAAGACTTTATCTTATATATCATAATAAAGTCAAAGAGCTCTTTTTATTTTATAAAACTACTTTTATAAACAACTTAAAAGGTTTACATTTTGACATATGTTTTGATTATATTTTGTATATTAATTTGCGTAGTATTATGCTAACCTTATACTTTTTAACTCAACAAATTGACTTAAATGGATTAATAAAAATAATAAATAGTTTGTCCAAAGGATACATTAAACATAAGGATTGGATACTGTTGTAATAATATTAAATCGTTTAACGTATTGTATCCTCAATTCGTCGATTGTTTATAACTTTTTTATTTCAGCTTGTTTAACAGCTGCTGTTGTGGTATGGTTGTGGCTTCGGTATGCCATTCCTACAAACCTAATCCACCAGCCGGCTCTCCAATCCCTTTCCCCTTTGCTGTTTTTCGTGCATTGCAAAATGCAGCTTTGCATGGTGGATATTGAGCTTGTTTCTACGGAAACCGGGCAATATTGGTAACTATTAATTGCCACTGCCACTTCAACAGAAACTACCTCTGCCAGTCCACTGGCCAAGCCCAACGTTGGCGACAAAGCTATGTCGTTTCAAATTAATGAAAACGCAGGCAGCATTGAGTGGGGACGTGCCTCAGCAAAACTGATAAGAAATGATATTCCGTACAATGGAGAAAGTAACCAAACACCTGAGGCAAGCTGCCTCAGTTGCCTAAGCAACATGATTTTTTGGTACAAGTTTGTCGACTGATGTGAATAATTATGCGAATAATAACATAGATATAAGATATGTTGTATAAAATATCTCATCTAATGGTAAGGAAAACTTTTATGGAAATAAGGAACACCATTTAATTGAAACTCCCAATGCCATACCACAACAGATCATATGAAATTTGTATTAAAATTCAATTTAAATTTTAAACTTTGTTTCATTTAATCCTATGCCAAAGGAATATTTTGACGCATAAATAATGTCTTGCACATGTAAATTTATTAAAATGAAAATCGATGACATGATCTACAATAAGTATCTGCTACATTTGCGTCATTACTTTGAGTTTATTAAGATATCCCGTTGGGTTTCTGACCACATTAAAGTGTTTTTTTCGTCTACAGTGCTCCTGTTGTTACGTTGGCAGCTCAGGTGAGCTGCTTTGAGACCTTTGCGCTCCTTGGCTCGGCTGGTGCTGCTAAAGTTGCTGTTGTTGGATTTTTCTTTTCTTTTTTTTTTGTTTGTGACCTGCCAGTTGCTTG
Source organism: Scaptomyza montana (assembly GCA_018904305.1). Lineage (NCBI taxonomy): Eukaryota > Metazoa > Arthropoda > Insecta > Diptera > Drosophilidae > Scaptomyza > Scaptomyza montana. The sequence goes on from JAEIGR010000001.1 coordinate 5,218,158, forward strand.
TTCAATTCTTTCGCTCAACACGTCACCAAGGGCTTGACGGGCTTCGTTCCTTTGTGCAATCAGTACAAACATATCCACACACTCACATACATACATACATACATACACATGCGAACACTGGTATGTTGCCTTGTTGGGCATCTTCTGGCTGCAGTTGGCACTATTTGTGTTGATGGTTCGTAACTTTACATCATGAAGAGTGCACGTTCATGCTTCTTGTTGGGCGCTGATTGTTAAGCAAAATTTATACATTTCTTCATTGCTCAAAGGGTTGTTTATTATTTATTATGATTGTGTTTTCGCTCTGATTGCCATTAGATAACATTTTGAACCGAATTGTGTATGAAATATGTATTGATACAATTGTTTATGCTTAAATGAAACAATTCCTCGGAAATTTCCTCATACAGATGGAAGCTCTGTTGAAATGCGAAGACAATAAATCAAAACTTGCTGTTGGGCATAAGTACTTACATAAGAAGTTGAGTTTCTTTGCTCAGTGGGATGTATTTGACAGTGATTTTAAATATTTTACGTGTCTTGTCTCAACTCAATTCCTTTTATCATCATTGGCTTAGAAATAAATACATACATATTGATACACTGTACTTGGAATTGCAACCGTATAGTGTATTGAAAAGTTTCACATGTGGTTGACAATGGTTAGCTACATGGACGTCATATGTGAATTACACAACTAAGGATTCCGGCTGAAAATAAATGCGTGTGCGCGTAATTACACAGCCACGTGTTTGTCATAACATGATGGTCATATAACTGGCAGTTAGCAGATTAATAATTATTTCAATTCATCATATTGTTGGTATATTTTATATATATATTTTATAATGTTAAATGCTTAGAATATTTAAGTTAAATGATTTGATTAGAGATTATAACAAGTAAAGTAAATAGGCTGCTTTTATCCTTTCGCTGCCCAAAAACAAATCTGAATCTTATTTTGTAGAAGAAGAAAGAAAAGAATTAAAATAAGCCGGTTAGCAGGCCAAATAGCAAATCCTTTGACTTAATCGGCTTGCTGCACTCTCTTTTCACAGTTGTTCACAAGAGTTCCAAAAACAAACACATTTTTAACTACATTTTTTATTTAAATCTGAACAATTGTATTTTTGCTTTTGTGTTTATATATTTTTCCCCTTTTTTTTCATCTTACAGCTATGTGTGAGTTTCTGTTAGTTTATACTTACTGCCCCTACTATCCATTGTTGGCAGGACTAATACAAGCTAAACATCCAGTATACAAACATTTAGGCGTACACATAGCAATCATACGCACCGTTGAACTTTTGTTTGCGACACACACTCACATAGTATATTTGAAACAATATCAACTGTAATGGTGCTCCAGTTATAAGAGTTATTCGCTGTACAATGCTCTTGAAGTGGGCATAACAACTCTATAATTAAGCCTGAAATCAATACTCTTTCGACCATTCGCTTTACACTGATGAATCAATTGAACCAATAACACTTATCTGCTTGCATATATGTATATTTCGTTTGTAACATATACATTTCAATATGTTCATCAATATCTACAATTAAGTGCACTCTTGACGTGCAGTTTTACTTCATGCGCACGCAATTAATTATGCATTTTAATTACAAGCAGTCTTTTCATACACTGCCTGACAGAAATAAAAAAGTTCCCTTGAAACTTTTACTCATTAAAGTGATTAAAATAAATATACCATAATATATATCCTAACTCATGGGGGACTGAGGCGACATTGTTGCCAAGTATGTATCGTGTTCGTAGCATAGAGATAGTTATGTTATATGCACAATAAATTTTGCGAAATCCCCCTTATATACTTACTATATTTATATTATTATGCAAACAACAATTAGATTCATATATTTTAAATATTAATTACCAGCTGATAAACAAGATAACACAAAAAGCTGAGGTTGAGTTGCGAAACTGCAGCAACTTTCAAAAATATTTGAATATTTACTGCAATACAAACAGTTATTGCATAATATTTGCTAACATCCATGCTTTATACTCAACAGGTTCATTGGAGCCTACCCAAAGGCATCCTTAAGGGTATTCCAATTTTATCTTATCTGGTTTTAGTATGTGCCAGGTTTCGTTTATGATTGTAGAAACCATGTTTTTCTTTTGTTGCGTCTCTATTGTTGATTTTTAGTCAAACATCTACCTCATAAACACCCACACAAACATTATTGGAACCTTCACCTTGTGTGTTTGAGTGTTTTTGTTGGAGTGTGTGGGTGTGTGTGTGTGTTTATGTTGGCATGTGGCTGTCAGCAGCAGACGCCACAGGTGTACCTGCTGGCACATATGCGACTACATAAGGACGCTGCATGCCCCCAAGCCAAAACGCACTGCAATAATCCATTGATCATTTAACCCGAAAGCCAAACGAAATTTCTCAATCCATCGCATCGACTGCAAGTGAAGCCAATCGAATTAATTCGTAGTTCGTTTTCAAATTGTAAATATTGTTTTATGTCTGATTGATTGCCTCACCACCCATCCAGCATCGCACCCCCAGCATCATCGTAGTGATGCGTGCCAATGAAATAAACTCTTATAAATATTTAAGTCCAGGCAGCAGACGAATCCTTTGAACTCACACAGAACTGGGCCTAGCTTCAACCTCAACCAGACAGCAACGGTTGTCCAAGCGAAAGTAATTCGGTAAGTTTGCAAAAGTAGGTTGCAAAAAAGAGAGGTTGGGTAGGGCGGTCGAGCGAGCTTCTGCGAACGTGGAATATTATTGAACTGCGGCAATGCAAGCTGTAAGCCAATTAGACTGTGATTTAATACGGCAACTGAAACTCAGTGAAGTCTGTAAGTTATTGTATGGGGGAGAGAGAGTGAGTAAGTGTTACGTGGTTAATTGCTTGGGGAATGCTTCGCATGCAATTTAAAACATATATATATCACAATGAAATTAACGAAATTTACTGCCAGGATTTTATACCTTGAATTCTTTAATTTGCTTGTAGAAAAGAAATGACGTACAAGAAATTAATAATATCATTTATTTTGATCAACTTTAAGCAAAGAAGAATTCGAGATTGTTATACATATTTGTATCTACTTTTCTCCCTGCTACAATATTGTTTTGTTAAATACTACAATATTTTATTGCCATAATTATACATTTTACTCATATATAAATTATCTCAGACTTAATATTAATTGCCGCTCTGGAGCTAATTAATTTATTACCTGGACTTTAGCATTAATATGATTAAGAGCTAAACAGAATGTTAAAGCATAAAAGTAAAATGCGATGTTGCGTTTTATTCTGCGCTGGACTCACTTCTCACACTCAATTGCTTAGCAGTTGGCACTCTCAAGTACATTAGTATATTATTTATTATTATTATACTATTCGTACTACTTAAGCAACACATGCATGCTTGCTGTGAGTGTTTTTTGTGTGTTGGGGGAGGATAAGAGGTACGTGACAAATACCTTATATAAGCAAATTGTATTTGATTCGATAAAAGCCTTCTGCCTCTTTAGTATAGAGTCTATACCAACATGTGTGCTTGTGTGTGCGTGAGTATTTATTTCAGTTATTTAGACATATTAGGGGAGCTACTCTTAGATTTGTTTCTTCAGTTTTCGTGAATATTTGTATTCGTATTTGGCTTAAAGCACATGAAAATCGATTCAACTGGAAATATAAGCCTAAAGGAAAGCGACGAAAAAGAAGTTATACGCAACAAATATAAATTATGGATATGAGAAAAAGAACAAATTGCAGAACTTTATTAATATTTATGGAATTGTTTATCGACAAGTCTTAAATTCTGGCTAAAACCGCAATAAATAAAATTTTCTCAAGAATGTTTTTTTGCATACTAAAATCAATTTCCTAGAAGCACAAACACACGTGGAACAGCTTTGTTAATATTATGAAAAGAAATGCAAAGCTCAATGCCACAACATGGACTAAAAATGAATGAAGCTGGCCAATTCAAAGCCCTTACCTTTTTTTGTAGCCGTTTTGATAGGCTTACAAGTGCAAAGCATTTTATTTTTGGCTCTGATGTGCGTTACACGATATAAGAAGAAGAAAAAAAAGAAAAAGGAAAAGAGGTAATGAGCTTAAGCTATATTTAAAGCTCGTTGAAGTTTATTTTTAGTGAATGAATAAATATAATTTTGTTAAGAAACCGGCAAAAAAAAAAAAAATGTTTTAATAACGTTTTTTCTTTATTTAAAAAAAAAAAACAAAACTTTTCCATTTTCAGTATAAAGTAATAGATTTAAGGTCGCAAGAATTTTAGTTGATTTTTACACACAAATACTAATTGTGTCACATTGTGAACAATATTTAATGGCCCGTCAAGTAATGTCTGGGGTTTGGTCAAACATTTGGAAAGCATTGAATATTTGATCGGCTCATGTCGAAAATTTATGTTGAGCTTAGTTTTGATGTTGGCAGTCCAGCAGCTTACAAGTCCTTTTGAGTGTGATTGATACATATGCATGTATGTGTGTGTAAATGTCACATGAATAAATCGTTAGCTTTATTTTATGATGAAAGTTATTAAAGTTAACTCATAGACCTATTGCAATAGCATTTCCCAACAGAATCCTATGAAAAAACATAAAAAGCATTAGCGGAAAGTGTCAACTTCCGGCCACTCATCAGATCACAGCCCCTCAATCTGAGCGGTAAAAAAGAGAATTAATCATTTTTCGCAATGAGATAAAGTTAAGCAGCAGATTTATGAGCCAAGCCCAACATTTTGCTAGCCATTTTAATAAATGCTTGGTCCGTAACTGGGTAGCAAAAAGGCGTGCAGAAAGAATAAACAAATATTAATCACTCTTAATGAATTTTATGCCAAGCATGAATTTTATTATCCACCTTTTACTTTATGAGCGCTCACAGATAGGTACAGGTATATATTTTCTTATTGAAATGCTTTTGCACACAGCATTTCAAAAGGAAAAAATAATCTCTGATTCGGGCTAAAAAAAAACAGCTGTTTTTCATAAAAGTAAATAATGCGAGCGAAACAGTTTTTTTGGCCACTCTCTAAATAAGAACAATTTTAATTTTCGTTTGCATTTTCATCCGAGATTCGAGTTTCATTTCCGCTTACCATTCAGTGAGTTTCAACATAGGCATCATACAAAGCTCAAGTAATTGTTGTGACCCGAGCTAAAAAAAAAAAAAACTAATTTTCTTTTTTCTTTTTGTAAAAAAAAAAACTTTGTACGTTTAGTTTATGCTGCACTTCTTTTGCGCCTGTCCAAATGACAGGTAGGATTGTCTGCCCTAAATCTTGACCAACAAAAGAAAAACATTTTCACCAAAGAAAATGCAATCGATAGTTGAACACCGTCAGCTTTAGCAATATACAGAAGAAAGTTAAGTTGTGTAAAATGTTGTTTAACTAAATTAAAAACAAGAACAGCTCTGTTTGTTGCTGAATTTAAATAAAATTGCTTTAGAAGAAAAAAAATAGAAAACTTTTCGTGCTTTAATTAAGTTGAGTAATTTAAGTTTAGCAAATTAAGTTCAAGTTATATACAAAATACCACACCTTTCGGTTTTGTAAAGCTTTATATGCAAATATTCAACATATAAATTGAAAGGTAATTGCTTTAAATAATTTACATATATTATAAAAATATGAGAAATAAGAGTGTTAAGTGCAGCTGTTTTTCAAGATGATAAGAACAGAACAGAAACATTTGAAAATGTAAAATATTCTTTAAGTTTTCGTAAGAAGACTTAATTTCAATTGCTTTTTTCATTTCGTTCTTGCGGCTTTGGCTTCTTTTCCTAAGCCTGAATATATTATATATAAGCATGTGCCTTAACGTTTTTGACAGCTTCTTGCGTGCTCAATTGTGCTGTGAAGTTTTTTTTTCATTTTTGGTGGCAAGGCGCCAAAAAGCTGCAATTCTGGCTTTAGACGACTTAAAGTCAACACAATCTTAATGCTCAGATCTGGATTGAAAAATGTCTTGATGCCGCGTTAAGAAGGATTTAGACGCATTAAATGCTGTCGTTTATCTCACACGCACACACACACACACATCTTGTAGCTGACTTACAAACATACTTGAGCGGAGCGCACACCCCTGACCCCATCCCATCTGAGCAAACACGTGTGTGTTGCGTGTGGCAACAAAAGGGCGGCCGGTGTTGCCATCGGCAATGTTTGCTTAATTCGGTTCAGCTTCTTTGCCCATAAGCCAAAACGCAGACGCAGCCCTACAAACAAACACAAAGAGGCACACACAAAATCACACATATAGGCGGCCATGTCGGCATGCCAAACCAACGTGCAATGCAGTATAAACAATTTCAGTCACACACACTTACACACACACATCTATAGACAAGCCAACTGCTTTATTTTTTTTGCATGGATGCTGGGCTAACCGGTGGCATTTTATTTTACGCACACAATTCATTTTTGGGCATTGGCCCTATAGCTGCCGTATTACACAATATTTTGTTGTTTTTTCATTACTGTTTCCGTTTCGCTTTTCTTTTCACACAAAAACTTTTACATACACTTTTACGTCACACGCGGCGTATACACAATGTCAAAAACTATCGATGGCGAATTTACGCCTTGTTGTCGCCATTGCTGTTCGTTGTTGTTGTCGCTCTTGTTACTTTTGTTGTCGCGTTAGCTCATGCATTCGCAGCCTGGCTAACATTGGATGTTAATATACCCTGTAGCATGTTATGGATTCTCCTCTTTGGCGTATCAAGGTAATCCGAGTTGTATGTGTATGGCTTTTATTTCGTGCTTTATTGCCACGCAAGGGTATTATAGTTTTTTTCACAAAATCGTGTGAGGTAGTGAATCTGCATTAAGTTTATTTGGTTGATTTTATGTCTGTTTACTTTGTTGCACGATATATAAGTATGTACCTTATTTGCCTTTAAAGTAATACTTATGCGTTGAAAATCTCAATAACAGTCACAAATAGTTTCCTAAAACAAAACTTGAGCTGGGTTTCGACACACAAAAATAATTTTTTGATTTAACATTCAACATTCCTAGGAGTCTCAACTTTGCATTACAACGCAAGAGGAATCCCTGCGCAAAGAATTTAGGTTCAAACTTTAATAACACAAAATATTTTTCACCAAATATTTAACACGTGCGGCCTTCACTGTAAGCCATATTTTGTAGGGTAAAGTTGAGGTCTCGTATATGTAACATATTTGTTCTTACACATTTTTTTCCGATTTATTTTTTTCTGGCTTTTCGCGTTGGCCGTTCTATCGCATATTTCACTACATTTTCATTTTAGCGAGTTCTGAATATACATACACACACACACAATCACTTACACACACACACACACACAAATGCATGCATTCACAGGCACGCACACAATGGCGCATTTCCTTTTTCCGCTTGTAGCTATAGTCGCCATCGCCCATAGTCATGGGTCAGGGGCAGATTGGGGGAGAAATTTGCATAAATTTTACGTACTTTTCGCACAGAAGGCAAATTGCATTTTCAGCACAACACGTACTCCATTCAACTTGCCCACACACCCACACACATTATCGTAGTTTTTGTTACACCATGCCAAAGGTAGGCCGCATGTCCTTGCCTTCTTCTCTCTCCTGATGTGTGTGTATGTGTGTTGGTTTAAGGCATGCAAATGTTACGAAAATTGCTTTTTACTTTTCATATATGTGAATGAGTTCACACACACAGAAATACTACTTATAGTATGCGCAAAAGTTTCAGGATTGCCCCCCCCCCCATAACTGAAATCGAGGACGAGGACCTGGACCTGGCCTAACACACGCTCACACGCAGACACACAAAGTTAGTTAAGTGTTTGTCTTCAAGTTGTTAGTACCGAATAACCTTTTATTGTCATTTTGTAGCAGGTCAGAACACAATGGCAGCCATGTTGATGAAACAAAATCAAAAATACAATACATATACATAATGAAAAATAGTAAACATCAAGTTTTAGGATTTCTGTGCAAAATCATCAGCGAAATGTGCACAATTATTTATTGCTCTGTTCTGTTATTTGCTCCGACTTGTTTGTTGTGTTCCAATTTTCAGTTGGGATTTGTTGGTTTTCCTTTGCAAAACCTTTGCTGAAAATTACAAAATATTCATGAAATTATTATCAATTCGATGAAAATCCAATTAAGCAGAAATATTTAAATTTTACGAAGTATGTTTAAAAATAAACAAACTCAAACGCTCTCTCATTCCAAAGGGTCTGCAAAAAATGGAAAATTGTTAGATGCTTTTGATTCGCATGCAGAAAAACTCAATTTAATATTTTTAGAGGGAGAAAACAATTTATTGTGATTTTTATTAAAAAAACACAAAAAAATATGAGTTTTTCATAATAAACTGAGTATTATTATTGCTATTTTTTTTACTTTAACATGTATTTAAAATATGCAAAAAGAAAATTTTAAATGGAACTGGCTGAAAGTTCAATAGATGTAATTATTTTTTTTATTAAAGTTATAAACGACATTTTTTTAGTCTAAAATAATCTGTGACACCCCAGTTATTATGTTTAATGGAAAAACAAAATTTTTAAAGTACTCGCATATTTAAATGCAAAGTTTTGCCTAAAAATGATTTAATTTCTATGACTCTGCAGGCAGTTTGTAATTATTATTTGCATATTCGTTGGTTAGAAATCCTAAAACTTCTTTTCAACATTAATTTTCTTCTTATTTTTTTATATTAACAAACAAAGGCATTTTTCGCCTTATCAACCTTTCATATGCCACTATACATTTCTGTAGCCAACAGATGTTAACCACAAACACTTCCATTGAAGCCATTGTACCAAATCTTAGCTTGACTTACCTCTCCTTTCGGCCTGCTGCTTGATGACCTGGCAGTCTGTTAAATGATGTGTTGTTAGCCAATTAAGGAAAAATACTTCTTGTCTTTTTGTGTTACACGTGTGCAACAAAACGAATCTAAAATGATTTATTTATTACTCAGGGGCAACAAGAACAACAAACGAAAGAGTTAAATTTAAATGCTGCTGGTTTATTTTAAGGAGTGCTACCAGTTTTGTTGTCTCTTTCTATCTTGGTTAGCTTTTCAGTTATGCATGCAAAATGTTAAATGCAATGTCAGGCACCAAAAACGTGCTCAAATAATATTCTGGCATACCAAAAGCGAAGCACACTGCTCTTAATGGCTGGGATTTTAAAATGCATGAGCCTTGCCACCCTTAGATTCTATTCCTTATATCCAAAAATACTAGAAGTGTATGTTGTTTGTGAGTGTTTGTATTTGTGCCAGTATATTTTATTGTATTTGTGTGTTTGTTTTTGTTTTGTGAACTGTTGAAGTTTATTTTCTGAGATTTTAATATGTATGAGTTGAAGATGAAGCATTTATGGCAAACACACACACACAAGCACAGATAGTAACTGTTGTGTATGTGTTTAGCATATTTATGCGGGTTCTCAGGCTTTTTGGCTTACAGACTTGTTATGGTTTCGACTTCTGGCTTTTTTTTTTTGTGGCCACAGCTCTTCAATAATTTCTTGACTAACCGCCTTGGACTGGTTGGCTGTGGTTTAATTTTTTTTTTTTTTTTAGACATTTGGCATACTCGACAAATTCTCCACTGCCAAAACCAGTTTGACTAATGTAACTTACGTGTACATCATATTCTCTTGGCAAGCTCTATGAGTGTTTTTTGTTCTAGTCTTATAGCTGCTGCTGTCGTAATAATGCAAAACATTTGTTAGGCAAAAATGTACACCCAACAGATAGGGACATTATTTTATATCGTATACACTCTCACACACACACATATGTATATACACCCCAACACCTACAGCAAGTGCAGAACATGTACACTTTGTAGCACATTTTTTGCGGCTCGTTAAGTTAGCATGATGCCATTTGTTTTATGTGACCAACTCAATTTATGAATACCGCACATGCAAACTTGTGGGTATATTCTCTGGGTAATCAGAAATTGTGAAACTAATATCAAATAGAGACAGTCAAAAGACATGACTTAATAAAGTATAATGGACGGCTAGGAATTTAATTTTCCCTCGCCTTTTATGAGAATATTCTATTTACATATATAAAACATTTTTTAGCTACGTGTACAAAACGTGTATGTAAAGCAGATGTCAAAAAATAAATCTACACTGCAGGGATAAAAATGTCAGCTGATTTTTACGGCGTTAACACAAAGTAATAAACATAAATTTTTAAATAACTCCAGTTTATTATTAACGACATAAACACCTAGAAATAGCTTTATGTTTAGTTATTAACTATTTATTATTAAAGCTGCTAGCAACTTCAGCTCATTTTTTGAAAAAAACTAAGCTTATGAACTGCTGATGCCATTATGAATGAAATAAATGATTCAAGTGCAACTGTTTGGCTATTTGTTTGTAATGTATTTCAAAGCTGTACACAATGGTTTACCTTTGCTTGTTGCCGTATTTGGTTTAATCTATTTTTGTTTACTTCAACTTTCAGAAGTCATAAAACAGCCACAACAAGATTATTAACATGATTTGTTAGCACTCCGATTTGTTCCCACTTTGCCGTTAAAGTGTTTATTTAATAAATGGTTTGGTCAGAAAATGTTGCATTCCAATTTAAAGTTAAATAAAGCTTGCAGAGTTTTCATAATTAATAATAAAATAGATTGACATAAACGGCGCCCAGAATCTGTGGTACGAAGTGATATTATGAAAGTAAAAATATTGAAAATGTAAGTGAAATATCACAAAATACAAAATAATTTGATTATTGAAGAAACATATCTTGTATTGCATACGCAATCTATTTAAGATTCGCCATTCCAATTTATTGCCTTCGAGGTCAAACACAAATTGCTTCCGCCCCTTGTATCATTACAAAACCAATTGCTATTCCTAACAATAGAGCCAAGTATAGCTGCGAAAATGGTTTATTAACATTTCCAGATGATTAAATGGCAGGCACATAATGAGAATCTATTTGATATGCTGCCTGTGTAAATAATGCCATTGACAAAGCATAGTAAAATATACTGTTGACGTTTGAGTGCCAATCATTACTAAGCAGAAATTGAAAACTGTCATTGTGTTCTTAATTTTGGCTGTTTATTTGGGTAACTTAAGCCACAAACGAGTTCCCGGTTGCTGCTGGTGTTGCTCTGTGAGCCCTCAACGTGGCTATAAAGCCGAAGTGTTGATTGCCAAACAGCATCAGTTACAAACAAGTCAACAAACAAACCAAAACAAAACCCCATCAAATCAAATCAAATCAACATGAAATTCCTCATCTGTTTGTCTCTGTGCATTGCGGTCGCTCAGGCGGGCTTATTGGCTGCACCTGTTGGCAGCTATGCTGCAGTGGCTCCCATTGCCACATACTCGGCTGTTGCTCCCGTTGCCACGTACTCGGCCGTCTCCCCACTCAGATACTCGACATACGCCGCTGTTGCTGCTCCCGTCTACAGGGCCACATATGCCGCCGTGCCTGCAACATTCTACACAGCTCCGATTACTAGATACGCAGCAGCTCCCATTGTCAGCTCATTGTGGAAGAAGTAGTTAAAGTACTAAACAGATCATTTGACCAATTAGGTATAAAAATAAATCAAATAAAAGATCCTGAAAATTATTTGGTTTCAGTTGAACACAGTCAAACTTCTTAAATGAAGTTTTCATGATTTAATAATATCAAGAACTCAGCCTTTTAATTTTTTAAAGCATTCCAGCCAATATACTTTAATGTTTGATAGAATTGTTGTTTGAATGGAACTGGCAAAGAAATATAGTATGTATGTTCAAATGTTACTGTTTATGCATTGTCTTGAGTAGAATTCCATATTGTGTGCTCCAGCCGTTGCCTTAACTCAATTGATTTCAGCTTATTTAATTTATAGCTTAAGATTTCTCTTGACGTTTCCGTTTCCGCGCAGCACACAAATAAACATTTTCTTACACTCACACTTTTACAGACATAGCATTTGTGTGTCTGACATATCCGGGCCAAGTTATTTCGTGCGTTCTACGTGCTCAGTACGTGTGCTTCCGAATAATTAGATTCAATTACCCACTCGCCTGTCTTCTTATATGTATTTACAGCAGCCGTTTCTAATAATCTTCGCTTATTATATTAAAGTATGTTTACAATTTTAATGCAAACACACACGACACGCATGCCAAGTTCGCTGGTTTCTCTATTTAATTTACTTTTCTATTAATTAATTTTTGGCATCTGCTCAGAATGATTTAATGGCAAATTGCAAAAGGTAAGCAGTGGATCTCAATAAAGAGGTATTTAGACTAATCAGTAAGTCAATTGCCTGTTAAATTTTCAAGGATATTCATCAAGCTTTGAGCCTTGGCTGGTATTCACCTTTTCATCGTTGCCATGGATATATTGAGGTTTTCTTTGGCATTTCGTTGGTCTCGAGTGCCACTTATTTACATTTGTGTGTCCTCTTATTTATCTTGCTGCACACCAGAAAAAGCCACAGCAAATACAAAAACAACATCAAACACTTGAGCACAGGATTATGTCTAATGATGCCGATTTGTCTGTTTCCGTGCCAAGAAGAAAGAAGCAAAGAGGCTTAAAGACGTTGCAAAATTAATTCTTTAAATGTTCTACGGCATACAAAATAAAGTGGATTTAAATATTTAAGACTAATTAATGTGCTACAATCACTGAAGCAATTTCAAGGCTAATCAAAATCTTTTAAACTTAATGATAAACAAAATAAGTTTAATTTATAGCGCTTTACGCAAAAATGTTATTATCATTCAATGCATGTTGAAATATAAATAAACATCGAGTTTGCCTGTCCTAGCGATTTTTTAAAGTCTTTGCTTGATTTGTGATTCGCTAAAATTTTGTATATGCCATAAAATTTTTTAAATCTCTTACCTTTATTAACAAAAAAGCCAACTTTGTTTTATATTATTCAAGTGTTTTTATCATAAAATTACGTATATTTTGTGTATATATATTTTTGAGTATTTGATTAGTTAATTTGCTTTGCATTCTTAATTAAAAAATGATTTTTCAAATCACACATTAAATGAATTGCCTCTTGCACTTAAGGATTACACAGTACAAAGTTCTAACAAAATTCTTCCTATTTCATATTTATTATTTATATAATGTATGTGTACTAATGCGTGAGTATTATATTAAATTATCATGTTATATTTATTCGATTATTAGACTTTACGTGCAACAACTTACAAATTAATATCACTATAAATGCACAAAGATTATATAGTTTCTTCTCTTCTTATAGACAGACATCGTGAGCTGGGTTCGTGTGAGAGTGAATTTGGGGGACGGCTTGCAAGAAGTTGATGTGCTTAAAGGTGAAGTGTAATTAGAATTCGGTGTGAAAACTGTTAGCCGTATCAATCATCTTTGATTGCAGAAATATTTCAGCATTGTCAGTCATCTAAAAAGAAAAAGAAAGTTTATTTAATGTACATTAATATCTGAAGATGCTTCTTCAGCTTACCTCCTTAAGTGTTAAAAGTTCATCCTTGTTCGCATCGCACAAGCTAAAAAGTGTGGCTGCCTCTTGGAGTGCATAGCGTGGCGTCTTTGGATTCACATAGTTAAGGAGCTCGCCACGATCAGCTTTGCCATCATGATTCTTATCGATAATGCGCTTGAACTCTTCGCGACGCTCAACTAGAGTCTTTGAGATTAGTGACTTGCGCAGTAAATCCTCATCATCATCCACATTTAGATCAGAGAACTCTTCCAGTGTCAGTTGATCATCGCCATCCTGATCGAACTGGCGCAATAAATCATCCACCAGCTCAAGCAAGTTGGATACACTTGATTCCGGATGCCGGAAGCTCAAGTACTCATCAATTGTAAGAGTAAATAAATCCGTGCGTGCGGCCTCCGTCCACCTTGCCTTATCCCTCATCATATCCTCCCTCGCCTTGCGATTTAACGTTGTGTGCTTGATTTCATCATGCTCATCGATATCCGCTTCGGTCATGCCATGTTCGCGCAAAAAGAAACGATGATACTCGTCCCATGTTATCAGTCCATCGGCTGGTGCAATGTCCACGCGTCGAAATTCCCTCGCATTGTTCATAATCGCAATATCAATATGCTCAACGATTCGTTTGTTTATGTATTGGCCCAGCTCTTGTATGGACACGCGTCCATCATGATTTCGATCCGCTCTGTAAATGTTAAAGCACAATAAACACAAATGAAATCATTTTTGTTGGCAAAATGCCCATTTAAGAATTGTTAGCTATTTGTTTATTTTCTCTTTATTTTTGTCCGAGCCTAAGAGTTTCAAAATATATTCAGCAGGCTATTCTACCACTTCGAAATATTTTTAAAAAAAACATGGGAACTTTCGCGATTGTGCGAGCAAATGTTGAATGTTTTTCTTATCCAAAACTAAATAAAAGCCATCGTAAAAACACAAAATTTGCTCTAATAAACGTTAACTCTTGTTTTCAGCACTTACAAACGATGGACAGAAGGTGCAAGCCGAATGAAGCCCAATTTATTTAACTTGAATCTCCTACTCAGTAAATGTTAAAGATCCTTACATCACAGAATACTCAGAGTTGCAAACCAATAGAATAATATTCTTTGCTTAAATACAATTTTAATATGATATAATATTGTTGTGTGATAATAGGTCCCTTAATAATATGTTTGTATAAATTTTTTTTATCCAGGCAACGTGAAGTCAAACTGACTCAAGTATATTCAAAATTATGCTTGTTCAAAGTTAATGCAATATTAAGCTTAAATGCGAAAGCATAAAGCATATAATGCAACTGATTTATGAGAGGACTGCTTGTCGCCTAGGCATTAAACTCCAATTAAACTGACCGAAAAATGTTGTGATAATTGCGTGCATGATATTAATAGCCATCATTTGTGGCTTTTGCATTTAAATTTCATTTTAATAATGTGGCCCGCAACAGCATCGCCGTACCCACGTGAGTGTCGAGTGCCATTTTAGGGGGCAATTAAATTGTAGCTGCAACTGCAACGACGACGACACGTTGACAGTTGTTATAAATTTTAATTGGGCGCCCTTTTTGGGCGGCTGTCTAGCTGTCTGTTGCTAACAAATTTGGTCACCCACACTTACACATTGAGTTCACTGTTATCATTACACACGCGGCTTGTTAATGTGCTGCCCGAGCATTCCAATTAGGGGCCCTCGTGGCAATAACCCTTTCGGCCTTGCTGGATGGCTGGATAGCTGGTTGGCTTGGTGGCTGGGTGGCTGGTTCGCACATTGATTTAGCACTGCGCAAAAGTTCCGCACTTCCGTTGCCGCTGAGCCCTCACAAAGAACTAGCACACAAGTTGCATGCAACACGCAGTGGCACAACTTCACAGTTACACAGTCGCAAGTTTAACAGAATGGAAAACAAAAACTAAACAACTTCCCAACCAAGAAGTATAGAAAACAACGGGTGGTAAATACTATATACATAGATTCGAGAACACGAGTTGACTTTCGAGACTTGTGGAATGTTTGGGACTGAATCTGATTTATTTATGCAAGTGGAATGGGAATTGCTGGAAAAGCTATAAATTTGTTGCATTCATGAGACGTTAGAGTCGACGATATGTTTACCAATTTATCTTTGTCATGAAATCAGTTTTTGTTCTCCTTAATGCAACATGCTGTTTTCTCTGCTTTTATTACACTTCTGCTTAGTACAACAATCTTCAACGTTTTGCTGTTAAAAAATACAAAATAAACTTTCTTGAAAATATTCCAAGAGTAAGTAAGTGCTTTTTAAACATTTACATACTATCAGACCTTCAAATAACGCACAGGCGTTTCCATTTTCAACAGCTTTTTAAATATATTTAATATTCACCATGCCACGCTAACCAACTCTTCAAGTGTATTTTTTTAACTCTTGCTGGTTTTTAGAGCCTTTGCGATTTGATACCACCAGCCATGTTATTAAAATGTTTGCTGCGAGCACTACTTTGACACAAACCCATCCAAAAGCGAACTTAAACCAAGATCTCATTTCACAAAATCTTTGCTATCCCATAAAAAAAATAAATATCTACCAGTTGCAATTGGCAAAAAGAAAACCGCTGGCTTATGCAAAATGCATTTTACTCCTAGTTGCTAATCTCACGTCCTTGTGCTTGTCTGTCAGTCGACTGTGCACACAAAAAAAATTAAAGTTTGAATTCTTAATGAGAAAAAGTGTGACTATATGATATCCTGTCGACGGTTCGAAAGATATTTGGCACGAATTTTAATTAATGTAACGATAGCGTAAAATACCCCTCAAAAAACGTTTCCGCCTTCAGTTCCCGAGTTTAAAAATGGGCAATGGCTTTATTTCATCTTGAATATGCTTTTAGATTAGAACTTTAGAACTTAATAAACTCAGTTTCTCATTAAAACATATTAATCGAACCCTTTCAGTTCGATGATTTTTGGTAAAGGGTATTGAAAAAAAAAACTTTGAATATGATAAAAAATCATTCGAAATGAAAACTTTCCACCCAAGCCGTATGTGCGTAGAAAATGCGAGGGAGGAGCGCAAAGCAAAAAGATTATTTTTTTTCAACTTTTCTCTATTTATTTTGGTTTGTTTGTTTTTTATTATGCGCGGATTTGCGCACTTTGAGCCCCTTGGGTCACCGAAACTCAGACTTCGAAACTCTGGCAAGGACCACAACGAACATGCATTGTCAAATGGATGAAGGACTTCTGTTGCGTAGAGAGCGTCTGCAGAAACAAACAACAAAGTTTTGTGGAAGGAAACTAACTTGAAATCGCTTTAGTTGCAAGTTTATTTATTTAAGCTCTAATGCCTCAGCTATATGCTAATGAAACCACTGTGCGGTTCAGCCACAGCAAACCTCTCCGCGCTCCCGCTCAGCATCAGCATCCCCAAGTGTATGAAACACAGACGCAAACACAAACTACAAACGATATAATCCCTACGATACGCATTGACACTCCCTTTTCACCCATTTTGGTCATTATTCCGTTGGTTAGTTATCGTCTACAGCGGGCGCAACACTGCCATCCAATAGAGGATTTTAATAACTGACGCCTGTTTTGGGCACGTCAGTGCCTTCCTAACAACAGGAGAGAATGAATGTTTTGGCCAAAGAGCTCAAATTATTTAGGCAGACAGAATCACTAATCAAATCATACAAACTTATAAGATTATTTATACCATTATTGGATTATACAACAATATTCACCTAAATATTATTTGTTATCTCTTTCCGCTCTTAAGATAGCCAAAAAGGATAAGCCTTGTAAATTTCCAATATAATTCTGGTAAATAACTGATACATTTTAAGCACATTATTTAACCAACGTACGAATTAGTCAGACGTAATAAATTGTTTCGGATTAATTTGATGCTTTTAAATGAATTGATAAATTAAGATAATATAAATAGCAAAATTGATATTTAATTAACATATTTTGAAGCTGTTTACGTTGCCGGCTCTGAGCTCGTTCAACCTATTTAAATCAATTAACGAGTATCAGACTTAATTGCAAATAAAAGAGTGCACAAAATGTATTTATAATTATTATCTCTACTTAACGCATTCGTTTAAATTATAGTTAATGCAATGAAAAGACTGATTTAAAATCTTTCTCCATTAAATGTGGAGCAGCATTAAAGCTTTAATGCCACGTACAAGTTAGTGAAAGAGGGGATTTTCTTCTCTCTTTTTTTTAGTTTACTTGCTTGAATTCACATAATTGCTCCCAAGTGAGCAGCAGAAGTCGTAATAAAAAGATTACTTTAGTTACTTTAGTATATGGTTTGATGCTTCAGCAATTGCATAATTAGTCGGGTTATCCTTGGCTTTGGTGTACTTAATCCAAAAAAAATCATGCAATATAAATTGCAATTTCATGATGTTTGTAAGCAATCGAGCGAAAATTGCTACAAATTCTTAAAGTGCGATGAGCAATCTGTGAACTGCTTAATAGGAGACACCAATCAAAATCCAGGAAAAATAGCAAAAGTTGAATGCCAAACAAACAAAATAAAAATTAAGTTTGCCAACAGCTGCAAAATCTGAATTGCAGTGCAATATTAAATTTATTTTCTCTATTTTGGGGCGCAAAAACTTTCTATTTACCCTTTGAAAAAAAATAAAAGTACAGAGAAAGAGCAGACAGAACTAAAATATATATAGCAGCAGCGGAAATATTTTGATGTGAGCTTATTTCTATTCAATAAATATTAAAATCGAATTTTCGTTTTGCTTTGCTAAGCTATGACAAAACTGATTGCAGCTGCTCTCTCTCTCTCTCTCTCTCCCTCTCAATAAGGCCATCGAAATGGCATTTATATTAAATGCCATTGGCGGCAATTCTCACAGGATATAAATAAGCATAAGCATGACATTTACCTAATCAGAATTAATGATAGTTCAATGCGATTAAATGCAAAATGAAACAAGACCAATAGCTATTTGCTGTTTGTATGTTCTGTTTGTGTGTTCTGTTGACTGTATTAATGTTTGACTGAGGATTAAATGTAAAATACATATTGCACACAAGCCTGACAGAAGCTCTGGGATTGTTTGCTCATGTTTGTTTATTGTTGCTGTAATTGTGATTATGGAAGTTCGAAATAAATGCATTACAAAAGGCATTGAATTCCAATCTCCCTTAAGCAATTAAGTTTGTTTTTTTTTAAAAAAAAAAAAACCAAAAAGAGGGGGTTCTAGTTTTTCAAAACTTTCGACACTCGTTTACAAACGAGACCCTATCAAACAAGCCTTTCCAAAAAAAAAAGTTTTGATTTCCCCGCCCCCCCACCAACCCCAAATTTTTTTAACCCGACCCGGTTTGTTTAAAAAAAAAAAAACCCCGCGTGTAAAAAAATTTTATTTTGTGGGTGGGGTTTGCCAAAAAAAAAAAAAAAAAAAATTTAAAAAAAAAAAAAAAAAAAAAAAAAAAAAAAAAAAAAAAAAAAAATTTTTTTGTTTTTTTAAAAAAATAATATTTTATTAAATTTTTTTAAAAAAAAAAAAAAAAAAATTTAATTTTAAAAATTAAAAACAAAATTCTTTTTTTTTTAAAAAAAAAAAAAAATAAAAAAAAAAAAAAAAAAAATTCAAAAAAAAAAAAAAAAAAAAAAAAAATAAAAAAAACACAA
This sequence comes from Scaptomyza montana, assembly GCA_018904305.1. Classification (NCBI taxonomy): domain Eukaryota; kingdom Metazoa; phylum Arthropoda; class Insecta; order Diptera; family Drosophilidae; genus Scaptomyza; species Scaptomyza montana. The sequence continues at coordinate 5,237,318 of JAEIGR010000001.1, forward strand.
AAAAAACTCCAACCAAAAACCAAAAACCCAAAAAAAAAATAAATTTTTATACTTTTTTTATTTTTTTTGTGAAAAAAAAAAAAAAAAAAAAAAAAAATTTTTTTATTTTTAAAGAGTTAAAAAAAACCAAAAAAAAAAAAAATAAAAAAAAAAAAAAAAAAAAAAAAAAAAAAATGTAAGCGAAAATTTGAAGTTCTGTTGTCTTGTATAGACAATCAATTGTAGCTATCAAATATGAGAATTATGAAATATTTATCACATAGCAAACCAATAAAATACTGAAATATTCCGCAAACAAGTTTACAGCTCCACCACAAAGCCTTAAAGGGTCATGAAAAACAAATTGCAACAACATTTGCTCTGCGGTTGTCTTTCATATCTATAAAATATTAATACCGCAACGAACAGCTTGAGTTTAATCAAAAAAAAAAAGTGCTATGTATTTTTTTGTGGCGGTTTTTGTTTTATGTTTCTGTGGGCGACCCAGGGGCTTGAAAGGTCGCTACAGAATCAAAAGTTTTAAGGGTTGTTGCTCATACGCCACGTAAAATTAATCACATTGTATGTTTTTGAGCTCATCCTTAAAATTGCAATATTTGTTCATGTTGTTGCAGATTGTGGGCTAGATAAAATGGCACAAATGTCAACATGTCCTTAATTAAAATGACAAAAAGTTTTTTTCTATTATGTTTAACGGCTTAATGTACAATTAGCGTTCAAAAACATGGAATTAAAACAAAAAAGATACCTAACCAGTCGCCTAATCAATACATATGCTATTCTAGCTTATTCGAAAGCGTTATGTGTAGCTTCTAGCCTAGAAGGTCGTTAATCATACGTCATGTTGGCCAAATAGCTTATTTATAACAGCCTAGCTAATAATTCTTGTGGCTTATCTAGCCAATAAATAAGCTGCCTAACCAATATGATTTACAGATAACTAAGGATATTCGTTTATTTACAAATGTCACACTCGAATGATTTAATGGTTCGAACGAGATTTTTCCATTCGAATAAATTTGTTAAAATACTAGCTAAAAATTCCATACAGAAATTTCCTTTTAACTTGTATCTAGAAATTGAATTGATTACAATTTGTTACCTTCATCACGTTGTCCCAATCAATAATTATGATTGCCCTTCTCTTGGCCCTATAATCCGCTTATCCGGCATCCCATCAAATTCATTCAAAATAACAAATCGCATTTTTGTGGTTGCCCCAAAAAAAAGAAGAAAAAAACCCCACCTTTTGCACCACACCCATCAAACTGATTGTGCGCTTGTGCTGTCATCAATTTCACAATTTGTCGTACACACAATTATGGCACATACTGTTATTGCGCCCACGAATTTTTGTTGTAGATGTGGGATTATCATTCCTTCTTTTAACACGAGTTCTAGCGGTTTCACTTTCTCTCACTCTCTCTAGCTGCTATTCATTTCACTGCGTGAACAAAAGCCGTCGGGCAACAATGAACAGAAGCCGCCAAACTAGCACCAAATTATCAACGGAATTGCCAAGGGACTCAGAGAGAGAGAGAGAAAGGGAGTGAGTTCTCCCATACAGAGAGACCATGCGAAACACTATGACTTTTGGGCGTAAACTTACCGTTTGAAAGCTTTTGCTAATATTTGCTTCTCGTTCACATTGCTGGCCGTTAATATAACTGTTTCAGGCTGTCGCCGCTGCTGCTGCTGCTGCTGCTGTTGTTGCTGTTGCTGCGACGTTTTGCCTCCCATTTCTCCACCCACTGCATTAGCAGCTATCGGTTGCAGTTTTAGTTGCTGTTCCTTTGCGTGGGCACTGCCCAATACCAAATTGTTCGTCGTTAGCTTTTGCTTTTGCTGTTGTTGTTGTTGCTCCAATTCCTCAGGCTGTTGCTGCTGCTGCTGCTGGTCGCGACTATTACGACCCTCAATGGACAACGTTTCAGTTTGGGCCTGCTCAATGGAGCTCTGCTGCTGTTGTTGATGTTGCTGCAGCTTGTGGCTGGTACTGTGCAATATGAGGCCAATGAAAAACATATAAAACAAAATGGCGCACAATGTCGAGCAGCGAAGCCAGCGGAAGCTTTTGCTCAGCTTGTTAACGAAAGTCATTTTGTGGCCGCAAAACGGGCGTTGAATTGCTGCCACTGCCACTGCCACTGCCACCCACAAGAGTTGCTCCTCAGACCTGGGAATGCAACTTACGTTGCGTGTAATTTGCAGAAATTTTTGTATTGCTAGCCGCTTTCGTGTTGTGTGAGAGGAAAGGGTGGGGTGGGGTGGGTCGGGGAGGATTTCAGCTAGCTGCTGCTTCTTGTCGACACGTTCTGTGATTCACCAGCGATTGTTGTAATTGTTGTTGTAATTGTACATTAATTGACTTTTATGTTGCACAGGAAGCACCAGCAGAAGCACGAGCAGCGCTTTCTTCACGCAACGTTTTGTGCTGTGTTTTTTGCTTCCCTAAACTTTGGATACGCCCAAACGTATTGTTCACGAGCTGTTGGCCGCCTCCTGCAGCTGCTTGTTAACCTCTAATACCAATTTGATATGCTGTTCCTTGCTGCTTTTCCTTGTTACTTGGTCCTGCTGCTGCTGCTTCTTGCTGCGCTCCATTTCCATCCATTTGCTTTTAACGCAATTTTACATGATTGTTACAGGCGTTTCCATTATGCATTCAATGGCGCATTCCAACTGTGCTGTTAAAAGAACAAGAATCGAGTTAAAGTGATTGCATTAAAGCTATTTGCCAATTTTCGAAACAAATAGAATTTTATCTATGCCAGTAACAAGTTTTCAAGGTAACTGAGCATATTAATAAGTAAGGGTTTAATCTTATTAAGAGCAATTATTTGTGGTACTTAATTCCAGTGTTTAATATTATTTATTTGTTTGCCGAATATCAAAAACAAATTTCATCTGTAGTTTTTATGTTCTTTATAGTTTAGTTAAGCTTTCAACTTTAATTCTAATAAATAATACTAATCGGAGCTTTAAACAAAATGTTTTCAATCAGAAGCTTTTAATGAGCTTTTTTGCCGCATTTGAATATTGACATGGGGCTTGCTCCAAAGCTTTGTAGTATCTTTTGGAAGATTGTTAGTTTTCATGCTCTAATCTCGCTCCGATTTAAATCTTGTTTTAACAAGTCTGCTTTCTTTCCTAATTCGCTCTAAAATCATTGATTAACTTTGTTTAAATCTTAATATTTTAGTACTCAATGCACTCTCAAAGCTATGCTGTCTTAAAAGTCATTATGTAATTATTAAAGACAAATCCCAACTTGCATATCCATTAGAGCCTTCAATTACTTAATGTTGCTTTAACCTACTAATTGCCTTCTACTGTTTTGGCCATGAAAATGCCTCTCGGCTCATCCATTAGGCTGCCAGGAAACAAATTAGAAAAGCGCATAAATCCAATGTAGATGTGCCTTTGTGCGAAATGAATGAACCATGGGACAGTCATTAAACATGGCCACAATAATGACTGACATTACGCCCAGCACTGAAAATCAGTCGTAAAACAGATAAGATGCGATGCTGTGTTGATTTTCTTGATTCTTGAGTGTAAGCCATAAAATTTCTAACACAAATTTGACTCAATGTTAACCAAAGGTTATACTATATAATTAAGTTTTTCAAAGTGGAGTATATTTATTCGTTATTTGCCAACAAATATACAAACTTTAATTTATACTGTCATTTTTGCTATAAATATCTATAACAATTTCGTTTCTATTATGCAAATCACTTTTCCGATAAACAGATATTACTTTGAATTTATTTCGTTGTTGACGCGGCTATTAGTGACCTTTTATTACAAATTTTCTTGCCCAACTCTGTTGGCAACGCTGAGTGTTGACCTTTTGCTTAATAGCCAGCTGCATTTCAGCTATTTTTACCCGATGTTGTCTCACATTAATTGACAAATTTATATTAAAAAGGGATGCATTAAAGCATTTATACTTTGATTAGTTCAGCTTTTCTTGTCTTTATTTATTAGAAGTTCGGCAGGAAAGCAAAAAAAATTCCACATGAAATAAATGCATTTACTTCTGATTTCATTAGCGCCATTCTCGAAATCGAATCAATATCGCGTTGATCTACTGACTCAATTTATTAACGCATTTGAATGCGTGGCTTTGGCTTTGCCTAGCTCTTAGCAGTTATTGTTGTTATTGTTGCGAGCTGTTAACTTTTATTTTCATTTCGCTTTGCCTCGTTGGTTGTTTTTCGTTTTGTTGTCTTTTATTGGCACACAAAACCAGTTGAACATCTTTTTGAGTCATCTTCTGGCGCACACAAATGCGCTCAAAAGCTCACACAAACAAACATAAACACACACAAGCACACAGAGACAACACACACACACATACCATTACATCATTGCAGAGTCGCAGCTGTTTGCCATTTGTTGCTGTTACTGCGATTGCCTTTTTTCCATGCTTTTTATTAACTGCTGCCCTTTATTTTTTTTCTTTTACTTTTGTGTTTTATGTCTTTGTGAATTTTTTGTTCCTTATTAGTAGAAAAGCATGAAAGCAGCTGGGGCGCAAAGTGGCAGAGAGAGAGAGAGAGAGAGAAATGTTGTGCAAAAAAGTTGGCAATAAATTTTTAATAAAAATTTTCACTCAGCTGCGAACGCTAAGCGACAGAGAAAAATAATAGGTAAAAGAAAACGTAATTAATGAATTTACTTCATATCGCAAAATTTAATCGAATTAGCAACTTTATAAGCTTTCGTCTTGAAAACGAGCCAAGAATGGTGGGTTGGGGCAAGCACCTACTTTTGTGTCTGCTCGAGTTGCTGCTCATTAAAAGTGTCTCTGGCAAAAATGTTGTAACACTGATTCATTTCGCGTCTCAGAGACTCCCTTTGCCACACCAACCTCTCTCTCTCTTCTCTGCTTTTTGTCGACCACTTTGTCGTCCAGATAGTGTCAATTTCAATAAAAATTGATGATGAAGCAAAGTGCATGAAGCAAAAAATGAGTTTAACTTTATTGAGCGCAGAGTGGTAATGGCGTTAACAAAGGGGGAGAGAGTGAGGTGGGTGAAAGGAAATGGCCGCAAAGCCTGCAGCAGCATCGATAAGCACGCAGCTGGCGAAAGTTTAAAGATTTGATTTGCAAAGCTCTTCTTTGAGTTCTACCAACTCGTCTCGCTTCTGTGTGTGGAAGCTGGACATGAATGGATGAAGTAACCAATGCCAGTGTAAATCCATCTCTATGGCGTTGATGATGAAATGTTTACTTTGCCATTGATATATATGAACCGATAAAGCAGCCACTGAGCAAAGAAATGAAGAATAACTGTTGAGTATGATTGTTGCAATCATTGCTTTTTACACTTGAGTGGACAAGTTTGTGGCGAAATATATGACTGAAATATTTAGTGCTGTGCTTAGTGACTTCGTTAGTTTGTAACTTAGTTAGTATGCATAGTAAAAACTAATAATTATAATATACAATTCCAATTTTTAATCGAATCATGCTTGTCAGCAGCAATAACATTTTGAATGTTGCAATTAAGCTAATTAAAATTAATTTTAATCATATTGCGCTTATTAAGTTTAGCCTTTATTTGTTAACAATGTAATTTTAGATGTCTTTTCATTTTGCACAATTTCGATATTCGAATTGAAAATGAGCCAGCGGCCAAAAACATTCAAATTTAATTAAATTTCTGCCAAATAAAATATAAAAATTCATTTTAAATTTTGCATATTGCAAACAATTTTGCAACTTTGACATTCCAGCTAAAAACTCCCAAAAGCTATGATAGGCTTATGATGAGGTTGCTAAAGACGATAATGATGTTGATGATGAGCACATGCATAGCTGATAATTTTAATTTAACTTTTTAATTGACTTGAAGCAGCTCAGCATGAACTTTTACAAAGCACACCCCCCCCTCTTTTACAAAAAAGTAACCGAAAACAATTTCAATATAACAAAAATTTTCCTTTCACTAGAATTATATAAGGGGAACTTTCGATAAAAGGGGCAACATTTTTCGATCATTAAAATGTGCTTGGAAGTGTATCGAAAAATTCTCAACTGCTTTTCTGAACTCAAAAATCTAAAACATAATTGAGTTTTTACTTAAAGTACACATATCCAGCAACATTTTGCATTTTACGATTGCTTGTAATCCTTTTCCTTTTCTGGCATTTTATAATCAACTTTCAAGCTGACCCCAAACCGCTCCGCTATGTGCTATGTGTGTGCATACTAAACTCAACCATTGAGCGTACAAAAAGCAAAGCAAACAAACAAACCAGCTAGCAAAAGAGCAAAACCAAACCTCAAATAGAGAACAGAGAATGAGCCTCGACCGCATGCAGCTCAAAATAAAAGTGTGCGGGCAAATTTGAGTTGATTTGTTTGTTGTTTGCATATGAATGTGTGTGTGTGTGTGTTCATATATGGAATGAAAATGCTGGAAAGCGCAGTTCATATGTTAAGTGAGCCAAAAAAGTGAATCGTGGATAAGATCCAACTACACGTAACATGGCAAGGCAATTGCAGCTGACAGCGAGAATCAACAGAGGCGGCATTTAAAAAACAAAGCTGCTTTATTTAACGTTGCTCACCTGACTTTAACATACGTACATATCTAGTACATAACCATATATATACATATATGTTTGAAGAGTGCACGCAGCGTAAATCAGGCGCATGCAAAAATTACCATAGCAGCAGCAGCAGGTGGGTAAGTTGCAAGTTGAAGAGGTGGAAAACATACGCACACGGTGCAGGGAAAAGCCACATGAAACGCTTCTTAAAATAGAAGCGGTGGCAAATGCACAACAAAACTTTGCGTGCACTTTAAATGCATGGCGTCAACAACATACACAAACACACAAAAACACACACACAAGCTTAAACACAAACACAAAATGTTTTGGTGTGGTGTCAAATACCCTAAGTTTCAATTTGCATACAGAGAAAAGAAAACAAACTAAGCTTTGAAACCCATAAAATGCTTTTCGTGCTGTCAAAGGTTGAATTATAGTAAATTTAAGCTGTTTGTTTATATTTTAATAGAATTTTTACAAGATAAGAATTCAAATATTAAGTTGAAATATAAAGGAAAGATGTCATTTATTGAAAACATTTAAAAATCAAATAGCATATTCTATGCTTCCAGTTAGTCTCTAAAATTAATCACTTAGATTTTCATACTTATCATAAAAGACCTTAAGCCATTTATTAAGGTTTACAGGGTATTAACCAACACCCACGCAGTTGAGCGGCAATGTAAATGCAACGGAGTTCGTGGAATGCTGTAGGTTAGACATTTGCACTTGTCACCCCACTTTATTGTTGTTGTTGTTGTTGTTGTTGTTACTGCAGTTGCTGCTGTCAACGTGGCAGCAACATCAGGTTGGCAGACAACAACCCCGACTCCTCATTTTTATCCACTTACAATGCTCCTTCCCCACATCCTAGAGCTGTTCTGCCATTTTTTATATCATTTACACGTTGCATGTCGTGTACGTTGCAGTCGACACATTGCTGCTGCTGCTGCTGCCAAGGTAGGTTTTGGGACAAGGGCAAGAGGTAGTAGCAACGTTTAGTGACAGCTACATAGTATATCTGTGTGTGTGTGCGTGCGCATTGCAAAGACTGTCAATGGAAACCAACATTGCGAATTGAAATGTTGGGAATTTTTATTTAATATTGATTGTCATGGAAGTGTACTTGGCATCTCTAGTAATAGGACCGTCAACTATTCAGGATATTCCTGATGCTAATTCAAGTGACCCGCTACTTCAATTTGCAACTTGTGTGTCTTTTTATTTGCAGTCTTATGTTGACTGACATTTAAATAGAAAGTAGATTTTGTTAACTTTGTCTCTTTAGATTTTAATAAGTTTTTGGCTAGAATACTTAGCTATTGTTGGGCCATTTAAGATGTTTTTTAGTAGAAAACCTGCATAAATAAGTTATAGAAAATTTATAGTTTTTTGTCACAAAGCATAGAAATTGGATTTATATCTGCTTGACTTTATTTTTTTGAAATTAGAGCAAAAATATTTTTGCCACATTGCAACTTTTTTTTTTTAATTGACCAAACATATTCTTGCACATTTGATTTGATTTACTTTTTGACTTCCTTGCCACATTCGAATTCATTTTTCGTTTGAATTGAAACTGATTGGAATTTTTGACTCTGCTTTTAGTTTTGAAAAAAAAAAACACTATATTGTTCTGTTTATATTTGAAATATTTGTTTTATTAGGAATTTATGTTCTTGTCGATATCAACTTGTGCAATTTTCTAGCTTCTTTCTCTACTCAATAATATAGTTGTCATCCATCATGAAAAACGCAAACTAACGATTTGGCAGCTACTTTTCAGACAACTACTATTATTTATCTCTCTCTCTCTCTCTCTCTCTCTCTCTCTCTCTCTTGCTTGTTCACGTATCAATCATTTTGACACTTGCTAATGTCGTAAGTACAAGTTTCAGCTAACATTATTTGCAAATTATAGCTGTAATTTATTGACTAAGTTGTTCTTTGTTCACTGCACAATCTTTCCTTGCTTAACTAGGCTAGAACTGGCTAAGAGAATAATTAAGTTATTATCTCAGATCATCAATAAAAGTGTGTGTTAATGTTCTATAATTTTCTATTTTTAGCGAACCTAAGGCTTAACGCACAACTGGCGCAACACGCGGCGTATGCGTACTATGCTGGTCAAATGATTGGACTATTAGGCGTATGATTAATATTGATCGACGCGTTTTTATGTGCAACGTGTGTTGTGCATTGGGGCCAAAAGCTAGTGGCAATCAGAAACACATTTCCATGCGGCTGTAGACGAAACGCTTAATTGACGTGTGCTGTAATTATAAAACCTTCGTTCTGACCCTTTGCACTATGATTATGTTACTTGGCCAAATGTAAAATGCAAACCACAAAAGGCCACAACACAACCGGTTCTCTGGCACAGTTCCTCTCTCTATCTCTCGTCTTTTTTCTCGGCGCCTATCACTCTATCTCTTTCAGTTGCAATCATGGCAATTGAATCATTTGGCTTGGACAGCGTGTGCATGATTTACGTTCCAATGACAACAGCAACAACAACAACAAGATCAAACATGCTGTGACTGAGACTTAAAAACTCAAAACCTGGTCATGATTGTCGTTTTGCCAGTTTTTATAGCAGAGAAGCAAAAAACAAAAAGTGAAAGTGTACTCTTGAGGCTAACAAAACAAACAGCTCTTATAGGCACACAAACACATCAAAAACACACACACACATATATTTGCATATATGCTTACACTGAGGCAAAAAGAACTTTATTAATTGTTTTTTCCAAAAAAAAACAAAACAATGTTTTGGGTTAAATATTTCATTTTATGTGTTTACTTTGTCGTTTAAGCTAAGATTTTAGTTAAACTTAAATTAGTTTCTTTTTTCAGTGTAGCATTTGGACTGGCATTTAAACCTAACAGATACTTGAGCTTTGACGGCAGCCACCATGGAAATGTTAGGCCGACTGGGCAAGTCAAGTCGTGTGTTGTGCTGGGCACGGCAGTGGCAGACCTTCATGAATGGATGAATGTAACTAGAAGTGTGTATATGCATATACATATATGTAAATATGTTTGTGTTTTGGTATAACAATGGAGCGTGCAGAAGTGCAACAAAATGCATGAATAAACAACAACTCAATTTAAATAAAGCAACAAGAAAAGGAGAGACAAAAAAGGAAAGAGAGAGAGAGAGAGAGCAGTCAGCCCCGGTATTTTATCAGGCATTTGCAGTACTTTCAAATAATTCTTCAAATCTACCAACTTGTACTACAACTACAACTTTTACTATTGTACTACATACTATATGCAATTCGCAAGCCAAGAACAAACAAATGATTTCGAATGTAACGAAAAATTTTGCATCAATTTCAAATTAGGACAAATGTTTACATACAAATGTGGGCTTTTACTACTACATATAAGTACTGCGTATAAGTTTTCGAAGCGCTGTCCGTAGGGGCTAAGAGAAAAAAAAAAGAAAACAATTTCGTTTTATAGCCCGGACACATAAAAATGTGTGTAAAGGAAGGCCAAAAGCAAACGGAAGCAAAAGAGACCCTTTTCAAACATACTTTCATACACACATATGTGCATACACATACATACATAGTTTTAATGTACATCAACAGCTCTGTCAATATAACCATTTAAATATATAATTTGACAACGTTTTTAAATTAATTTTTTGTCGTTCTTCGCAACACGATGAAAATCGCATTGCTTCACAGATTTTTGTTTATTGTTATGTCATCTTTGCTATTGTTATTTTCAGGCCCATGAAAAAGAAGCCCAAAAGTAATTCACGCTTCTATTATATTCTAAATATTTAATGGAGTAATGTAGCAGAGGGTCAGCCTTAAAGGATATTTATGACTGTGTGCTTATTTAAATTATTTATTAATAGCTGAGATGCAGGCTTGAATCTGAGCCCTATTTTTAGATAAGTTAATTTATTAAACTAAAGTCAAAAGGTTTAAAATTTACTGAAATTTCCAAATTTATTTATATTTTAAAGAAACGCTGGAATCTTCATAACATGAATAATTATTTCTGTATTTTAAAACCTCGAATTATCAAGTTTGTCGTTGTTTGTTTTAAGAAAACAGAAAAACATTTCTTACCAAACGAGTTTGGAAAAGACTTCCAGCCATTAATATTTAAGGAATACAAAGTGCAAAAGTTTTAAATCCTTTTGTGATTAATCTCTGCTTATTTTTACTTTTGCCAAGTTCACAAACAATAATTATGACAACGAAACATTTGTGAAACTTCAATACAGCGTATATAAACTTCGGTGTTTCTGTTTCCACTCAGTACATAAATTTTTTTTTTTTTTTTTTGCTCATTTTATGAACTTTCAAAATAGATTTTCACTGTGACCCGCGTATTTGTTCAGCGAAGAAATGCAAATTAAATTGTGAAAGCACTTTGGCAATAGATGGCGCTAGCGGCAGGAGGCATTAGCTGTCGAAAGCATGACAGCGCACAATAGCGGGACGACAGCCAGAACAATAAGTACATAGTTAGCAGTTAAACAAACTTAAAATTGACAAATACAAAGCACACACACACACACACACACAGAGAAAGAGTTTGTTGTTGATGAGTGCCACCTGGTGGGCGGGGGAAAGAGGCATGGACTGCAACATAAATGACAAACGTTCTTTTGATAGACTTGTTGACGACAAGCTCTGGCACTTGGCAGCTGTCAGTTACAGCCAAAGCGAAAGTCTGTCTCAGTGTGAGTGTGTAAGTGTGCGTGTGGCGCCTGCTTGTTATATATATATGTATGTGCTTTTACATGTAACAGACTAAGACATGGGCAGAGCCACAAGTTTTGTAACAAATTTGTTTTTTCTTTTTGCATTTTTTTTTTGGGCATTAATATTTAAAAGACTGAAATCAATAACATGATTTTTGGCCAATTGCCGCAAATATTTAATGATAAAAGACTCGTAGGAACTCATGTACTATTTATTATATATTTTGTGGTCCAATTTTGGTAATTGCAATTACATGTTTGTTGCAATTAATTTATTACGTTTTTAATGCACAACGTGTCTGATGTGGTAACTACAACAACAACAACAACAACAAATCCACAAAACTACAAACACAAAATATTGCGGAAAAAGTTACAGCAACATTGCACTCACATTGGTTTGTTTTGTTTTTGTTCGTTTTTTTTTTTGTAGTTTATTTACGCGCGCGTAGGAGAAGGAGACGATGACGAAATTTTAAACGTGTTTTTTGTGTTTCGTCGTTTGAGCAGCTTAATCGACAGCACGTCCAACTCGCAGTAGCGATGCTTACGTACTAACTCAACGTATGCGACTTGCGTGCTGTCCGACTTAAGCCGAAGCGCTTTGGGCCCGACACGAACGAGCGGGCATTGAAAGCGAAACTTTTAAGCGTTGCACGTGAATTGGCAACAGTTGGGGAGAGAGAGTGAGAGGAAAGTAAATGGAGTGAAAGAGTAAGAGAATAAAGTTGGTGCCGCAAGCAAAAATAGTTTTAACAAAGTAAGCACAGCCGGAAGGCATAACAAAAACTTGTTTTACACCTAGTATCAATTAATTCGTGAAGGGAATAAAGCAGGCGTGCAGTTCCGGCTTATGCAAACATAAATGAAATGTAAATATCTTTTAATATTCCGGCTCTTGGAAAAACAATTTCAAAATTAAACGAATATACAAATGGGTACGTTAGACTTAACGATTCTAAGTGTTGGGTAATGTTTTATTTTAAAGTAGTTCAAATGCTCGATAGCGTTATCGATAGTAACTAGTATTTTTGGTATTATTTGGTCATTTATCGCACATATGTTTAACATCAAGTTTTTTGTTATACACTCAACAATAGAAATTATAAAATTCCACTTAATCTTACACTTAAAATGTCTTCTGGTTCTCTAATTTGATTAAAATTATGCCTCTGTAATGCTAGAAAATATTTCTTTGTGTGTAATCAAAATCGAAATCGATTTGGAAGTCAGTGCAGGTAAATGAACTCGTCGAGCGACAAAGAAATTTTTTTCTTAAGGTTTTTTCCAACGCAATTACAAAGTTTTTGTTGACACAAGCAGAACAAGAAGGCGCTGTTTCAACAGAGCATCCCACAAATCCGCGTGTACTTAAGGAACGCGAAAGAGATCGCGGACTGCGTCAGGCACGCGACATCACCATCGAAACATACACAAATCAACGTTGGACCCACGAACTCAGCGCCGATAGCGAACCTAACAAAATGAACTGGGCCGCCGCTCTGCAGCAGCACACAAATAGTCCAACGGCAGGCAGCTCACGTGAAACAACTCCACGCGGTGGCGATGACTCACAAGGAGGAGGAGGCGGACAGACAGCCTCGAATTTTCCAAAGGAAATTGGATATTTCTCCGGCAATCCCATTGTCGAGGTGACCAAGGGCATTATACATCTGTACAAGAAAAAGTAAGTATTGGCAAGTTGTGCATATCAAATGTATATGTATGTATGTATAAATATATTTTTGCTTACAGCGAACGCAAGGCCATTAAGGAGGCGCCATCGAATCAGCTGTGTTTGCTGGCTGTGCCGGCAACACTCAATTGTCACGACTTGCTCAACTTTATAGCGCCGTGTCATGCCGAGATTAGGCATGTGCGCATTGTGCGTGATGGCAGTCCCAATCAGTTTATGGTTCTGCTAGAGTAAGTTCAATTGCAGGCATAGATTGACACAAGCATTTAATTAACTTTTGTTATAGATTTCGGTCGAATGAATCGGCGCTTGAGTTTTATAAATCCTACAATGGCATTGCCTACAACTCGCTGGAGCCGGATTCGCTTTGCCACGCTGTATGGGTATCGGAGGTGGAGCGCGGAGAACATGGTTTGCCACCGCTGAGCCATACGGAACTGCCCACTTGTCCTGTCTGCCTGGAACGCATGGACGAGAGCGTTGATGGCGTTCTAACCATACTTTGTAATCATGCTTTTCACGCCAGCTGCTTGATGAAGTGGGGCGATTCCACCTGCCCAGTCTGCCGCCATGTGCAAACGCCAGAGCTGCTCGAGGATTCGGTGTGTATGGAATGCGAAGGCACTGACTCACTCTGGATCTGTTTGATCTGTGGCCATGTGGGCTGTGGTCGCTATCAAGGCGGCCATGCAGCTGCTCATTATCGTGCTACAAATCACACATTTGCCATGCAGCTGGGCACTTCAAGCGTTTGGGATTATGCTGGTGATAATTTTGTGCATCGCCTGTTTCAAAACAAATCCGATGGCAAGCTGGTTGCCTCGCAAACCGAAAAGGATGAACGCGAAGAGAAAATTGATTCGATGCAAATGGAATTTACTTATTTGCTAACCTCACAGTTGGACACACAGCGCAAGTACTATGAGGAGCGCATGGAACGTTTGGAGCAGGAGTGGCAAAACTTTAAGACTGATGCCAATGAGGCCAAGTCGGAGGTAACCGAAATGCAGCAGCTGCAACAGAGCATGCTAAAAGAAAAGCAACATCTGGAACGCAAACTAGCGCATCACGCAACCAAGTAAGTGTTGAGTCAAATAGAACTTGTGTTCTCTTAACAAATTCTTAACTAAATCTTATGCAGATTTAAGGAGGTACTCAAGCAGCTAAATGAGGAGCGAGAGCTATCCAAGGCCTTGCAGAACAATCAATCCTCGTGGCACTCGAAATACAAAAACCTAGAAATGCAGTACAATGAGTTTAAACAAAATCATGACAGAGAGGTGACTGATCTCAAGGAACAATTGCGCGATGTCATGTTCTTTTTGGATACCCAGCAGAAAATGGCCAACACAGAGCTATCAGGCGCCTCTATTACTGGCGTCACAGATAAAGAGCCACCGCCAAATTCGCGTCGCGGAAATCGACGCAATAAATAGAGATAAAAGAGTTTTTACGTTTAAGCGTTTGGCTTCGAAATAGTAGTTTTGTGCAAATCTAAATGTATATTTAAGTTGAAACGTTTATCAGAACCTTTAAACAACAACTCTAACATGTGATTTCCTTTGTGAAGCAAAATGCTAATGCATTAATTAGAAATATATATGTATATATATGAAAACAATATTACTAAAGTCTTATATGCTTATTATCATATTTATAAATTTTGAAGCATCTTGGCATTAAATAAAGTTGTATTAAACATAAATAACAAAAAAACTCGTCAACAGACTGCTGTGAAGTTTTCAAGTTGCATAAAAAACTTCAATTCACATTCAGTTGTCTAATTATAATGATAATTAGCAAATTTGTGGTTTTTTCTTATCTTCTGATAACAAAGCAATCATATATTAAATGTAATAAGATTCAGTTCATTAATTTAGATACCATACAATTGAACAATAAAAGGTGAAATTTAAACAATCACTGATTCTTTGGACAATCGTTGTCACAGTGATATGGTGGAACTGGCAACTCGTTGGCCACATTCTCTTCATGATCCTTAAAAAGATCTAATTTTTCCGTAGCCTCCTGTTCATTGCGTTCTACATTCATAAGATAGCCAGCAATAAAGCCGTACGGATCCTGTGGCATGTAAAGATGCATCTGGGCAAATGCACTCACCAGAGTCTTGCCCATCTTCTCCTTTAGCTCATTGGCAACAGCATCGACTGCTTCCATACCTTGGCCTGGGGGCAACCATTCGTAGTCCTTGAAGCAACAGCACTCACAGTAAGCATTCGGATCAGAGTCCTGCAGTAGCTTAAAGAAAGGCTGCAGCTGTGACTCACAGTGCTTCAGGTTGGCCACCTCCCTGACAAAGTTCTTGTGCATTTTGCAAATATCGTGCTCGCAGCGACGAATCGTTTCTTGATCCTGTGACAGAGTTGCCGTACGCTTTATATAATCCACAGTGTTCTCGTGAAAGGACTTGAACTTGCATTTCTCCTCATTGTAGGCCTGCAGGCACTGTCTGCCATAGAGAATAATGCTATCCCGACGCTTGCGTATCTCCTCGCAACGTTTTGTGTAGAAATGTTTTACATCGTCCAAATCGATGAGACGCTTTGTGTACTGCTCTAGATCGTCTTCTTCACAAACATGACTTTTACCAATTTCGCACTTGACGGCGTTGTCGCGTTCCTCATGCGCCTTCTCAATTTTTCGTAACTCTTCTTTAAGTTCTAGCTGAATATTTCTTAGCTCTGTATTCAAACGCTTTACGTCCTGATCGTTGCAAATCAGTGTATTGAGCATCGACTGCAAGCAATTCTTGTGTGGATTGGGCAACTCATCGGGACAAGCGGCATTAAGCATTTTTATATTAGAAATTTGATATAATATACAAGTAAATAATATTTTATTTACTTGGTTAGTTACAAGATGGAATTAATTTTTGGTATGCACAAAAAATATGTAAATATTGATTATATCTCGACTGCTTGGATTTTTGAAAGGGAAATTAAAAAGAAAGTTCGTTGTGTCAGATCTTATTAAGAAGTTTAGCTATTTCAAGCTATTTCTCCAACGACCAAAACTAACAAATTAATTAGCGTTTCGAGTTGCGGATCTTTGGAACCGGTTTGACTAGAAATCAAATGTTGACATTTGCCTAATGCATAAAAAGTTACTTTAATATTTGAATTTCTTGTAACTTCAATTAATGACTGACTTCTGTTTCTCTTAAACTAAACACAAGATCAACTGTCTAACAACATTTTTAATTGGCTTTCGTTTACTTAGCTTCCATTAACTGGTAATCAATCAATCATATATTTTGTTTTATAATTTATTATTTTTTTGTTGGTTTCATATGCTTGTCAGCAATTTTAACTGTCGGTTGTCCATTTTGTTTACAAGCGCAACATTAAACGCGTTGATTTTTTTTTAATATATTGAAACGCCCCTCTCTTTCCCTCATTTCCTCACCTCGTTCCCTCAGCTCTCTCAAACCGTCAAAAAAATACATTTTGGCACAAGTTAACCAGTTTGGTGTGAGGTCATTCAGATATCTTCATCTCCAGCCAAATCCCGGGTCGACAGGTTGCTTCATCTACGGCTCTGCAATTAGGTAAATTAATTAATTTTAATCTCACAAAACAGCTTTTTGATTTAAAAAATTTGCATCTCTCTGCGTTTTAAATTTTTAATAAATGTATTTTGCCAATTTTTTTTCTTTGTCTCTAAAATATTTGCATATCTTATATATTTTCGTTTGCTGATTATACTATTTAAGGAGTTTGATGGATTCTTAACTATTGTTATTGTAAACGTTGTCAAATTGTTTGATTGATTTTGACCCATGACTTTTGGAATGTTTGTTTACGAACATGGAATTTCAATTTATCGAAAATAAAATCGTAAATCCGGTAATAAATACATTATAATAAACATTACATAGCCGAAATATGAAGCTTTACTTTTATGACCTAAAGAATTAAATATAATATTTTCGAATAATCTCAAATATTTTAATTGTAAACAGATCGTTGCATATTACTTTGATTTACCACTGAATACTTTGCAAAATACTAAAAATATGGAAAAAACATTTTTTAGTTACATATAACATTTATATTATTACTACATATTTTTAATAAAAAAAACAAATATAAAACAATCGCTTACTCTATTCATCAGTTGTTTTATAAATAATATACATTTCTCTAGCCTGAAAGATGTTCCATGACCAGAAACAGCTGCATTCTGCCTTTAGAGATGGAAATGTATTGAAATAATTAGAATTATTGAACATGACTAATGAACAAATATTGATTTTAGGATTTTACAATGCCGCACAAAGACTGAATATGTAAAATAGATAAGCAAATAGCAATTCAAGGCGTTATCAAAAGGAAGACGCACAAAAGTTCGTACTTACCTCGGGGTTACTTTGTCCACAGCCTGCGGCTGACTCATGGCCCTGATTTGCATACGCAATCTACCTATAAAAAGGATACTGAGCAGATGACCCAGTCAAGCATTGGTTCCTACAAAAAATTATGAAACAAATTCTTAATTGAAACTAACAATTCGATTCAGTATATCAAACGGAATTTTAAACTGCAAGCTGCTATTAATTAAATCCTGTGATAGATTTGACTTTGACTCGCAGGCCTTGGCTACGCATTAAGAAAGTATGTATTTGAATAATTTGCGTATTTTTCTATTTGAAAGAACATTTTTTCTTTCACTTTTTTTTTCGTTTTTTATAATGGGTTAAATGAAAAATGATGCTGACCCTGGGCGCACCCTTGACAAAAGGACTTGATCAAATATGCAAATTAGTGTGAAAGAGCGGACGTTCGTTGAGCAAACGGGATGTATAGATATCCTGGGCGAGGATCACGTTCTTCAACCCTTTACTTACTCTGTCCGCGTCCGATCCGCGAACGTGTTGTGCATAAATTAAGCGCTTTTTATCCTTTTGTGTGCACACCCTTTCTACTCCTTAATCATTTCGTAGCGCGTCCGCATGGAAATGAGGCAAAAAATCCGGATTTTTTTTTCCTAGCTGTCTTTCTTACGTGTGTGAGACGTTCATCTATTATCCTTGATCGTCACCCAGGCCTGTGGGTAGTCTTGAGCACACAAAAAAAAAAAATAGGAAGAAAAAAAAATCGTGAGAACATTTCCAGCGCCAAATATTCAAATGAGCTTCCAAAGGCCGCCCGTTGCATACTTTTTTGGGTGTAGTATGTTTTTTTTTCCTTTTCACTGTCCTCGCATAAAAAAAAAAATCATCAGGCTGCGAGCGCATCCTTGCTGCAAGCGCGCCTTTTATTCAGCTCATCAGATTTTTTTAACCATTTTTTTTTTTTTTTTTAAAGGCTGCATTTTTTATGCTTGACTACAGAAAAAAGTCGTTTATAATTGGGTCTCGTTTTTTAGCGCGCTGTTTTTTGCTTCCACAGGAGACCTTTTGTACATTTGTTAAAATGCTGTGTGACAAGTTTTTTTTTTTTATTTTTTGGTTGGTCTTGTGAATGAGTATTGTTAATTCGTTACTGTAAATTTTTAGCTTGCCGCGTTTTTTATATTTTTTTGTAGTTTCTAAACATTTTTACAATTGAAATCGTTTCAGTTTTTTTGTAGGTTTTTTTTTTATTTGCACAAAGGTTAGCGTGAAAATGTTAATTAAATTTATGTTAGTGCGTCATTTTGGTTGCTTTCAAACAGGATTACACATTGCGTAGTTTGGCTCTTGGAAAGACACGTGCGTTGAACTCTGCCTTTAAGTGGTCCTCAAAAGGGGAGTGGTCTGTTTAAAAAAAAATTAATGTGTCAAAGTTTTTGTTTGCTTTTGTAAATATTAGCATGTTGTTTAAAACAAGGGACCATAGTCGTATTGCACAGCAATAAATATTTATAAAAAATAAATATATTAAGGTTCTAACATGCAGTAAAAGTTTCAGCATTAAACAGAAAAATTCTGGCGACTAAAAAAAATTGTTGGAAAAATAATGTAAACTCGATTTTTTTGTATTTTATTAACTCAGATAAAATATTTGCGATTCGTGCGATTTTAAGAATGTTTCTTAATTGAAATTTATTTGTGATCTAGTTTTTTTATACAGATTTGATTAGGCTACTTTATATTCTCTTTTGTTTAAAAGTTATTTCTGGTAATTGGTTTTTTTTGTTTTATAAATTTATTATTTTCCGGATTGATAGTTCTTTTTGAGAAAGATTATTTATTAAAACATAAATAAACGAAACAGACTTCAATCAAAAGTAAAAGCAGCTTATATATTAATTAATTCGTAACTTTCATTCCATTCAGCTTATGAAATCTGAAAAGTACGTCAAAGTTTATAAGAAAGCGTCACTCAAAGATTATCATCAATAAGCTGCTAAGCGTTGAACAAATTTACATCAAACCTCTAATGAAAAACCTACAAATTTAGCAATATGACAATAAATGAAAAGGTTCTAATAACATATCAATCGAAATGATAATCAGTTGAGGCAAATTCTATGCTTACAAAATGCAGAACAATGCCACAAACAAAAAACCTCAGCAATTAAACCCATTGTACAAACAAATAAGGTGCATTTTAGAACGAAGGGGAGCACATTAAAGTGTGTGCAAAAACGGAAAAGGGTGCAAAATCAAATAAAAGAAGAAAATCGCATCGAATTTCACAATATCGCACCTTATTAGAATCGAACAATGCTCTGAATGGCAATGATACAAATAGTGATGAGGTCGAACAAAGACTTCTGTGAAACCAATATGCAAAAATTGCTAAAGAATGGAATCGGAATCGCTGTATATAGAATGGAACAACACAAAAAGGCGCACACAACTAACAAGAAGTTATGGGAAAAACATACACACCTCTCCTACGGAACTGAAGCGAGCTAATCGGAGCACCCCACTCGATATATTGTGCGCATTGTGTAATAATTTCATAAATAGTTTATCCACAAGAATACGCTGAATACCGACTAAATGCTTTTGCGAAAAGTGCGCGGGCTACCTTTCCACACACACTCACAACAAGGCTTCACACGCAGAAAAATCGGAACCGAGTCTCTTTTCTTATGCTAAACTCAATTGCGAGGCCTGAGATCTGAGTATGGTTTTTGTACTCTGAGGGGTTGGGCAACCCCTGAGCATCCCTCAGAGAATACCCATTCTGATCCTCATTCAAAGCAATTCTGTGTGTTTTGATTATGTCTGGAGTTTAGAAACCATAAATCTATTGATGGCATTGATGCCGCCTTTCTACGGCATCAAATTATCTTTTGCCATTGAAATCACAAACACAGAATATTCAAATCATTGTAATTTTCATTTACATATTGGCTTAGGACACAAGGATGCACAGAAGGGCGAGTCTTGTGACCAAAAGTTAGAATTTCGCTTTTGTAAGCTGGATAATATTAAAAGTTGCTGTCACTTTATTAAAGTTCAGACCTAAAAATGTTTTTTATTCTTAATCTACTTACTACATAGAACAATTAAAAATTGCTAAAAAATCTTTCATTTCTGAGAGTCAACATTTTTTCTTCACAAATTATTCTGTTTATATCCATGTGCCCCAACTTAATTCCCATTTTATTTATTGCAGTGTAACGTCTCAGCTTCTAAGCAGATGCCTCTCATTTTTTATAAACTCACTTTTCAATGTGACCTCAGGCATTGCATTCTAATTATCATATCGATCATGACCGGTAGACAAGAAAAGTGACAGTGAGCAAAAGAATCCTGTGCCAGGATAGATGCCTCAACTATATACACATAGATTTTTTTCTCATAGTTAACATAACAAAGCCTGATGATGCAAACACACAGAAGAAAATAACAAGAGAAACGAACAGCTTCGTGATGATTTCAGCACCCAACATGACAAGGCAGGCCCAAACTCGAAACTCACAAAGAGCCACCCCAGAAACTGTGCGAGATCAGGTAAACAAAGATAACGCAGATAATAACTGGATGCTGCACAACCAAACAATCCCATGATCATTAGTGCATTTATAATATTGTATATTGATATGCTAATCAATGACTAAGCAGACGAAGTCGAATGGTTCGCTGCTTTTATGATCGATGCAAAACTCAAATCATTTATCAATTAAATTATTGGCAAACATTGCGTAGCGCCCTCGACATAAAGAGATCTCACCCGATAAAGTTAGAAAGAGAGAGGGTTGCACAAACAATTGGCGAATTTCCCTTAACTTGCACAATGGCGCAAAAATATATAACTGCCAAATGATCGATTATCAATCGGTATTATTGCCATTGTGTTAAGCAGCCTTTGTTTCGGTTTCTCAAACTTGTGCTCTCTGCGGTGTGTTTGCCAATTCCTTAGATTCGCTCTTTTGTGTGCCGATCTTTGACGGGTTTAGCGATGATTTGTTGGTTTATTGCCCGGCAAGCCTTTAAGCAGGGATGTTGACTGTGCAAAAAAAGAAAAGGATGCAGAGGATGCAAAGGACTGCAAAAGGATCACTCGTGCCGAAATGCCTCACAAATATCCTTAAATTTCATTGTTTTCATTGCCAAGCCTTGTTGACAAACAGACAATTGTCTAACCCCTTTTAAGGTCCTTTTATAACAATAAAAATTGTGCGTTTCATTGACTCCTTGTGGGTGCCCTATTGTTGGCATTCAGTTTGAAGAGGAGAGAGTTCCACCATTTACCAGATTTATAGCCCATCAAAGGAAATTATTTTTACGGGCCCTCATAAAAGTATCGTAAAATTATTTAATTCGCAGGTCATATTGCATGTTTGTTTTTATATGCTCATTTTTATGTATATTTAACGCAATTTGCTGTTATTAATAATGGTGGTATTCAAATGTTCGCAACTGGCTTTGGCCCAAAACACCTGTTGAGATCTTAAAACTGGTTTTTATTGAGCGTTTTTTTTTTGTTTTTTTATTGAGGGATTTATATTTTTATTTTTGCCTATTAATTTGGCATGAAATTATTTCAAAGCGAATTTTGTCGTGACTTTTATTTAAAAATATAAAAATTGCTTATTGTTTTACTTCCATTCTCTGTTCATTTTTCATACATCTTTGAGATTAATCTACGAGTATAATATAAATAGATTACCTTATTTTATTACCATTCTCTTTAACAATTGACAGCAGTACGCACCATATGCAAAATCTCAAAATTTCTTAACATCGTTTAAGAACTTTTGATGTACTCATTTTGGAAGTGGACACTTGTGGCCATAAGTTGAAATTCGTGATGTGCTAAGCAGACTTCTTGTTGAAAAAAAAACACATACATATAAGCACCAAATGTAGAAAATATTATAAAAAAATCATTGATTTTTGTTATTGCCATAATAACCCATGCGAAAGAATAAATTAATAGATTAATTAGAAAATATTTGCAAAAAAGTGTATACCTCCTTTAAGGCGTATCTTAAAGATGACTAATATAAATTACCACGGAATAAAAAACAATTAATGCTTGTTTGTGATTTATTTATATTGTTATATTGGTATTTCGCGCATCCGTTTCAAAGTACACGAAAAACGTATAATGTAATATCGAAATTTATATATCCAAATTATTCTTTGCTCAATAAAATCCATCATTAATCTATAGCTGCGTTGTCAGTCTTGACAGCAGCAGATGTTGCAAATTAATATTTGCTGTTTGAATATTTTCTAGAGAGCAGCTAGAGCTGAGGGTAATCGAGATAGAATCGCTGCCTGGCACTTACTTATATGTCTGCAGGATGCATTCTCCATAAGAACATAAGTCTTCCGTGTCGCCTTGAGCATATTGTATGCTCAGAACGTTGCGTCCTTTTAACCAACTTAAGCGGATTACGTGCATTTCTTCTACACCGTTGCATCTATTGATCCTTCTTGAGCTGTTCAAAATGTAGGTCCTTGCGGTTACCAAATAATTTGAATACATTTAGAATACAAATTGTATAGGCTTTATAAATATTTTAAAATTTTTATTTATTATCATTTATACAATTTTTGTTCTTTAAATAAACTTCGGCCGTCAACTCTGCCTGCAAGTGGCATAAATATAAAAAAGACCTTAATAAATATTGATACAAGTTATTATAGTAATTAATAGATAAAAATAAGATGATTGTATTAACTACGTTGATACGTTGATTTTGTACACGCACATATGTACAATTTTGTATGTATGTTCATATACAGAAACTATCGCAGTACTTTGTACGGCACCTATGATACTCTATATTATAGGTTGTTGTACACACTTAACGTAACTACAAAAAACCGTAAACCACTCAAAATATCAAATGGTTTAGGGTTTTTTTTTTGGGCTTGTGTAAATATTGCTTATACAAGTTATACAAAATTTGTTTTAAAATCTAATTGAAAAATCCTGAGTTTTGCTTGAAGAAACACTTATCGGGCTACTGTCAATGTTTAGGTTATTATGAGAGATGTTTTTTATTACTTTGTTGTTTGTGCATCAATGTGGCACAGCGTAATGTTTTAATCCAGTTCACTTTACTGTGCCACATCAAGGATTGCAAGTTACCCAACTGGCATTGACAGCAAGTCCAAAATTAGCCTCGACCTAAACCTAAACTACACTACACTAAAACTTAAGCTAATCGTTGTCATCGTAGCTGTTGTTCTTTTGGCTGCCTTTTGTGGCCAGACGCCCGATACTATTGAGCCTTCTCTTTGGCCATGGCACTGAGGCCCAACGCTAAATGATCGCTGGGAATCAAGCCAGCCCCGGGCTGATGGGCATAGTTGCGTATCTGATGCAAAGAGATAAGCTGCGTGGGAAATGCCGCAGCGGCAGCAGCAGCATTCTGCTGATAAAGATAGGCGGCGGTAGCTGAAGGCGGTGCACGATGCTGTTGTAGATGTGAGGGGGGTGGCGCCACACTGGCACTCAGCGGCGTAAAGGCAGAGGAGCCGGGTCCGGGTGAATGTGCTGCCTGCTGATTATGTTGTTGCTGCTGTTGGTGTGGTTGCTGCTGCTGC
Organism: Scaptomyza montana; assembly: GCA_018904305.1. Classification (NCBI taxonomy): domain Eukaryota; kingdom Metazoa; phylum Arthropoda; class Insecta; order Diptera; family Drosophilidae; genus Scaptomyza; species Scaptomyza montana. Next base: position 5,261,279 of record JAEIGR010000001.1, read on the forward strand.
TGCTGTTGTTGTTGCTGCTGCTGTTGCTGCAAATGATGTTGTGGTGTGGTTTGACGCAGAACCAAATCCTCACCAGCCTCATCGTGTGGACTGTGCGAATGTCCAGGCGTTTCACCGCCGCCATTGACCAAACGTTGATGATGTTGCTGCAGTAGCTCCTGTTGCTGTTGTTGCTGCTGATGTTGTTGGAGTGAGGCAAAGTTGGCATATGAGCTGCCATTGGCCTGCGGCAGCTGTTGTTGTATAGCCTCCGCCAATGAAGCAGCAGCGCTATCGGCGCCCATTTTAGCCCAATAAACGGCATTGACATCATTCATGGCTTGACGCTGCAGATTCAGGCCAATGCCTCCAGCAGGCACATGTTGCTGCAGATTGGCAACTGTTGGCGTTGTGTGGCGCTGCTGCTGTTTCTCAGCCTTATCGGCATGCTTTTGCAAATGCTTTTGCAGATAAGTTTCCTGTGTGTAGGATTTGCCACACAGCTGACAAATGTGTGTCTTCAAATGCTTGGAATCCTTGTGCTTCGGTATGTGCTCCAGCAGCGTCACCTCATCCGTAAAGCACTTGTAACAGGAGTTGCATTTGAAGGGCTTATCCGTTTGATGGCAACGCGAATGTGACTGCAGATTGGACAACTGTGAGAAGGCCTTGGGGCAGCCGGCATGCCGACACTTATACGGCTTATCGCCCGTATGGGTGCGTATGTGCTGCTGCAGGTGTGATAATTGGGTGAACTTGCGCTGACAGATCTCACAGCGGTAGGGCTTGATGCCCAGATGGATGCGTGTATGCTGCGACAGATAGGAGGAGTTGGCAAACGATTTACTGCATGATGCGCATTTGTACGGCTTCGTTTGCTCGCCACCTGACCCTCGTTGATCCTCCGGCGATGAGCCATTGCTGCCATTGCTGCCCTGCTGTCGTGATGGCGAACGACTCGGATCATACTGCAATTATAGGAAAAATTCGTATCAGGTACTGCGATTTATTTATTTGCATTTACTTTATCTTATAATTAAAGTAATTGAACAATAATTGTACCAATTTATTGAATAATCTGAATTTTAAAAAAGAAAATAAGTTTATTTTGCCCATTTCCACTTTGTGTTTTTTTTTTTTTGATAGTGTTCCCATTTCAAGCTAAAATTTTTTTTTTGTTATTTATACAGTTGTTTTCTATCTTATTTATCGGGGTAAACATATTATTTTTTGTTCTTTGTGTGCTAAACTTTTATTAAAGCATTCATATTTGACTATCAATTGGAATTAGGTTATTTTTCCAAACTATGTATATTAACAATGTCTCTGACATTTGGCAATTGTTAATTGAATCCCATCAATAAAAGGAATTAAATATCAAAAGGTAATGAAGGAAAATTTGTGTTACATTAAATATTAATTGAAGTTTTAGAGTAAAAAATTAATCTGAATTTATATGAACTAAAACAAAAGCTTTGAGGCCATCAAATTTTTCAGATATTAAGAAATGTATAGCAGTAATAGTTAAAGTCATATTACTCTATAGGCGGACTTACCTTCTGTTCCTGCTGCTCGCTGAGCTGTGTCGGCGTTGGCGGCGAGCTGGGTGCACTATAATTTCCCTTTAATTGCGGCTGATGATGTAATTGTTGCTGCTGCTGCTGTTGTTGTTGCTGCTGCTGCTGCTGCTGATCGGAGTCATGCTGATGCGATGGCTGATGCTGATCCACAAGTATTTGATGTTGCTGCTGCACTAGTCCATTCTTCAGCGAGTAATCCAGACGCTCAACGTTCTGACGAAACTCGCTGATGTTGAAGGGCTTGTAATCGTGGACCAGCTGCGCAGTGCGAAGATCCGCCTGCGTTAGGTGGCTCAGAGTGCGCAGCTGATCAATGGAACGATGAAGGTAGTCGCCACCAGCGCCAAGGGCAGCGCCGTTTGGCGTTGTCGGCAGCTCGGCCATAAGCGGCTGCCCGCCCAAGTTCAGCGGTCGATAGGCGATTGTCCGTGCGTCCAGATTGGGGCCTTTGATCTTTGTTGGCAAAGAGGGTGTGAGCAGCGGGTAACGGTACCAAGCTCTGCAACGATCGCAACTAAAATGAGTGACGAGCTTTTTTTTGCTTCAAGTGTCGATTTACGTGGCCCCGGCAGCAGTTTACACAATTTTTGTTTCTTCTTCGTTTGCCGTTTTGTGCTGAAAATACAAAAATATTGTAATTGTTATTTAGGCTTCCGTTGCTTTGGGTGCAAATTTCTGTAGAGTCAACAGAACTGTTAAACTACTTTTTCCATTTAACTTTTGATTTTATTCATACTTATATTTTTTTTTTTTTATACTTTTTGTACATTAATTTCAGTATTTTAACATAAATGTGCATGAATTAATTAATTGTTTATCAATTAAACGTGCAACAAGTAATACAAAACTCGTTGCCAGCAAAACACCAGCAGCCCTAAAAAAATACTCAACAACTGCACAAAAAAAACAATGACAAAAACCAAAACACAACGTTAACAAAAAAAGGCGCTTTAGCCCAGCAAAAAAAAATATTCGATGTGACAACACAACATTTTAATAAAATTATAAAAATATATGTACATACATATATTCTTTTAATTTTTTTTCTTTCCTTTTAATTTTGAGTACAATTCGAAAGGCATAAAACAAAACTAAAAGCAAAGCCGGGCAGCGAGCAGAGTTGGGAAAAGCGGAGAACAGGCAATGGTAGTTAGGCTAGCGGAGAATCAGAGGCGCCAGTGGAAGGTGTCAATCACCTCGAAAACTGAAGAGCAAAAACAAAATAAAATGGGGCAACTTTGTAATCTGCCAAAAGATGAACACAAAAAGATGCTTAAGCAAGGCAAATAAATCTAGTAAATCTGAGATAAAAATATTAAAATTATATTGTATTTATGTGAAATGTTTTCTAATTAATTTAATTAAAGTATAAAATTTATTGGACCTCGTTTGGTAATCCTCCTAAGACCTTATTTCGTATTTCTGCTAAACTAAAAAGCTATCTTGGTTATGTTGTTAACGAAATGACTCATCATCATACCTATGAATCAGAAAGAGTTTGCCATACATCAAACTTTGGATCACAAAAACCGAATTATCAAATTATTTAATTAAAATACAAAAACTACTTAACTTAACAAAAAATAAGAAACCTTTTTCTTGCTCGGTTTCAATCTCACGCTGCAGCTTTATAATCCTTTGAGGGCAATGAAACGCACGGCTGACCCACAAAATATCGAGAAAAAAAACACACAAAACGGGAAAAAAATGAGTGAGAATTTGTAAACAGAAACCTGTCACAGGTGTCTGCGGTGTCTATTGTTTTTTTGCGTGTCTTTTCATTGTTATACTTTTCCCAGTTTTTTGTAAAATTTTTTTTTTTAGAGTAAAAAACATCACAAAAATCAATAAAAAGAAAAACAATCGAAATTGGCGCGCGCCGCTTCGTTGAGGAACAAAACAAATTGAGTTATTAAATTGGCGAGTAAGAGAGAAAGAGAGGGGGAGAAACTAAAAGCGAGGGAGAGCGTCAGGAGAGTGGCACACATACAGACATACACTGACGCATTGCGTAGCTGTTTTTTGTTGCTGTCTCTGCTGCTGCTGCTGCGCAGTTGACGTCAGAAGCAATTTTTTTTTTGGTTTGGTTTTTTTCGTAAAACATTTTTTATAGGCCGCTGGTCAAAAGAACCGGTTGTTGTTCTTGTTGTCGTTGTTGTTAAGCAGCAGTTAAATGACGAGGGCAGCAAAGAGAAGGGGATAAAAAAAACACAGGATGTTTCGGCTGCTTGTTGAGTTTGTTGCACAGCCCCTCACTGCTGTGTATGAATATTCGAAAAGAAAAAAGACACAAATGAAAAACACAAATAACGCAAAAATAATGGTCATCTACAGTTTATTTTCATATTTATTGAAAGTAAACACACGCACACAGTCTAATTAAACATATGTATGTTAATATGTACATATGTTTGTACTCATGTTGTACAAGTGAAGACAAATTCACTCGACCGGCTCCAAAAGCACGCCAACGCCAACGTTGCTGTTCAGCAGCATATGAAAAAAATGGTATACACAAAAAAAATTCACCGAACGCACACACACAACCACAAACACCAAAACACACACACCAACAAACACAATGTAGAAAAAACGAATCAACGAAAATTAATTGAGCTCAAGCAACGAACGCAGCTGAGTAGCATAGCAGCGGGAGAGAGCGAGTGAGTGAGCAACATAAACAAATGAAGAGTCGAAAAGAAGCAGGCTGCAAAAAAAGGAAAAACCGAATAACCAAATACAAACATGAAGTGCAAAGCAAATAAACGAAATAGGCTGGCGGGGGCGACATGTGCAAAAATAAGAGCACAAAAAATAAAAAAACTAAATGCTGCGCGCGAGAGCAAAAAACCATGGAGATAAAAAAAGACGACACACAAACCGCCACCGAATGAATGGCACATAAAGAAGTTAAACAATGACCAGGGGCGGGTGGGTACGATTTGCCAGCCGACGATGCACAGTGTGACAATTTGGTTGACTAGGCATATTAATTGAAGATCAGAGATAAATTAATTCGATGCTGATTTAATCTTAAACGGAAAAATTAAAGAATTACAGTGAAATATTTTTTTGTTGTTTTGAACTTAAAAGATTTATATTTTATATCCCTGCAACTTTACTTATTATTGTTTATTTGACACATTTAACTTTAAACCCCAATATGAGCTATCAAAATTTTATTGCTTAATATATTATAATTATTGTATTACAGTTCTAACGCTATTCGACTTTCACAACTCTTATTCATATTTGACCACTGTGAACGGGTGCAAAAAGTATTTGCACAATAAAGTAAAAATAAAACACATTTTGAAGTGTGTACGAGCCAATTGGAAATTGCTCTTGTTGTTTTTGTTGTGGTCTTTGTAATTTTTTGTTTGCTTTGCGTAGTAAAAGTAAAAGCACGTGTTCTACGACCTACTATGTCAGAAGGAAAGGAAGCGGGCAGATATTTGCTTTACCTTTTGTACTCCAGTCACAAGCCTTTTTTGCGTTTATGTTTTCACATCCGTGGGAGGTAAGTTTATAAGAACTCTGTGGTTAAAATATAATAACGTTTGTTTACATTCAGCGTTTTACTCACTTTTTTACCTATGTATGTATGTATGTAAATAACGCACTTGTTTTTGTTGATGTTCTTAAATTTTGTCGATTTGCGCTTTTTACGGTTTCTCCTCTTTTAAATTTCGAGTACTCTAAGCACACACACATATGTCCACAAATAAAGACTTGAGTGCTAAGGAAAAAATGGCCGCGCACGCCAAAAATATATGCATATGTATGTATATAAAGACCAATACACAGTCTTATTCGTATGTGTGTTTGTTTTTTGCACTTGTGCTGCCCCCTTTTTATTTTACTTTGCACAATTTGGCGCGACTTAACTTTGGCGCCTTGATTAATTGCAATTATTGGCTGAGAGGGGAAGCCGCGCGATTTACAGCACGCTTTCGTTACGTCTCGTTTTTGGCGTAAGCTTCGTCTCGCCCCGCGTTGTTTACATGCCGTGCGTGCGCGAACGACAAATCACAACCAAAAAAGCAAAATAGACGGGTGTGAAGAGGAAGAACCGCTCGGTTCGGTGGCAAAAACTCGACTGAAAAAAAATCACTCAACTTTTTTCATGCCATCGCGAACGACCAGCAGCTGTGAGCGTTAGTATGTGTGTGTCTGCTAGCGCTCTCTCTTTTTCTCCCACTCGCGTACGCAATGAAAAAACGCTTGTTTATGTTTTTTATGTATGTGTTTTTTGCCCACCACTGTTGCGCTCTCTGTCTCGCTCTAAGACTCTCTGGGTCTCTCTTGTTGTTTATTCCGGTTTTTCTCTGATTGGTTGTGATTTTTTGTCGGCCCTTATTGTACCCTGTTATTTTTAAGTTGAATTTGAATGATATAATCTGTTATCAATTTTGTAAAATAATATTTAAGTTACATACGTTACAAATTGAACACACAATTTCATGTGTAGATATTAAGCTGTGATATACCAATTAAAATTCTTGATGCTTGACTGACTTGTCTGATTTTGGCATAATATAAGGTTATTAAGAACTGTTTGCCCGCTAACTTTCATTTTACTCCACATTTTATTCATAACTTTAAAAATTTTTTTAAATTAATATAATAAATAATGAACACAAATAAACTCTGAACTCAGCGCCAACTATTTCGTTAAAAATATCGATATACAGTTAACGATAGCTGTACGATTTCTCAACACCACTTTTAGTGAGTGCAGCAGTGCTGTAAATCATTTAACTGGACAGCTGTTCTGCGCGTGCCATGTTATTGTTTTGGCGCTGAAAAATATTTATTTCTACAATTTCGCTCTATTAATTATGTCTGCAGCATACCAAAGATTTCTTAAAGTACTCGAGAAGTGGCCAGCAGAAAAAACCAAAGTGGGCAGGTAAGTTAAACAGAACATGCACACACAACAAAATGAATGTTCGTTCAGCGGCGTTTTCGTTTGCGATTATCTAACAACAAGTGTAATTGTGAATAGCATTTCTTTAATACCGTATTAAAAAATATAGCTGTACTTTATCGCCAGAAATATGTAGGTAAAAATGTTTCTATTCATTTGACTTTTTGTAAGCTGTAGTTATCTTTGTGACAAAGCCACTAACACGCGTTCCACAAACGCAATGTGGACTGTGTTTTGCAGCCCACGCCTTTGCTTATTATTTCTTGGCCGGCAGCAATCAGTTTGTTGCTGGTTTTCATACCTTAGCATTCGGCTTTTTGTGTTTTTATCTCGTGAATTAAAGCAGTGGTTTTTAATCATGTCTTCTAAATACGCTTATCAATTGATACCTTATTATTTTCCATACGGCGACGAAGATGAAATAAAGTAAGTTATAAACGACATTATTGAACTGATCAAATTAGTAAGGAAGATGATCATATCTTAAACTATAATGAATTATTTTAAAATGCAAACCGTCTTACCCGACAGGAATATTTGTGCTTATTAAATGGTTATTTTCTGAATATTATTGAACTTTAAAGAGTGTCTTTTTCAGTTTTCTCCAATTTTGCTAGTAGATTGTACTAAAGTATAACTGGTTTTAAATACCTGCAATTGCTTAGCGTCTTAAGCCATATGTTTTTATTTCTTTGTGCTACGGATTCAATTTCAATGTATAAACAGCTTGCGAATCTGCAATAAGTTTATAATTTCATCATAAATGTTGACAATTTTGTTGATTTGGTTTCTTATTACTCTTTAGTGAGAGTGAAAAAGATACCAATAAAAAGAAGATTCCGAAAAATGATTATTTTCTTAAGTTTATTATTTAAAGGTTCTTTTTATATCAGTGAACATTGATCAATACAATATGTTTCTATTTATTTCGGAAACTAGTATTATTTAAAAAAAACTCCAAAATTATTGTTTATTTTATTTTTAACAACCGTTCAATACTCATAATAATTATAATAATATTCGAGCAAATAATATTTAAGTTTTTAGCTTCGTTTGTTTTTGCTTATAAATTTTGTTCAACAAAACGCTTCGCTGCAACGAACATTACAACACCGACACGAACACAACAAATTGCATATCGAATAAACATTTCTATCCTCAAGGGATCTGGGCGAACAAATCCGCAAGCAAATTACTCGACTTACAGACGCCAGCAGCCAGAATAGTGAAAAGACCGCTGAACTCAATCGACAAATTGACGCCTTGGAACGTCTCTCGAATAATATTTATGCCAAGAAGTATCCACGTAGCTCCGAATCGACGGCAACTGGATTAACAGCTGCCCAGTGCAGTCAGGTGCTCAGCTCGGAGTTTTTGCAGTACCTAAACGATGGCAAGCGCAAGTAGACCTGGCATTATGACGATCCAATTCCTGACTAGATTAAGAACAAAAAGGACAATAACTTTACAACAAATAAGACAATGCGCCATGGCGGTTGATACTCCAAATGAAACACCAACTCCAACTCCACCACATGTCCCCGTGCTCTGTCAGACAGCAATTGATTATTTGGAGCCTCGAGCAAATGGAAACTATATTGATATGACCTTTGGCGCTGGCGGACATACGCGTCGTCTGCTTGATAGTTGCCCGGAGATAACAGTTTACGCTTTGGATCGTGATCCCGTCGCCTATGAGTTGGCGCAGCGTTTGAGCCAAGAGTCGCAGTATGCTGGACGTCTTGTGCCACTGCTGGGCAAATTCTCGGATCTGCCACAGCTTCTCAGCTCCTTAGAGGTGAACCGCCACAGTTTTGATGGCATACTATTCGATTTTGGTTGCAGTTCCATGCAATTTGACGAAGCTGCTCGCGGTTTCTCCATTTCACACGATGGTCCACTGGACATGCGCATGGATTGTGGACGCAGTGGTGGAGTAAGTGCCGCTGATGTTCTCGCTCGAGCTGAAGAAGCAGATATAGCTCGCATATTGCGCATCTATGGCGAGGAGAAAGCGGCCAAGAAGATTGCACGGGCCATTGTGGAGGCACGTAGTGCTCTGCATCGAATTGAGACAACTTGGCAGCTGGCGGATCTTGTGGCATCTGTAATGGGCGATGCAAAGCGGCAGGATAAACTACAGAGGCCGTCACATCTGGCAACAAAAACATTTCAAGCTTTGCGCATCTTTGTCAACAATGAGCTTAATGAGATCAACTATGGCATGCTGCTGGCACAAGAGTATCTACGTAAGATGGGTCGATTGGTGGCCATTACTTTTCACTCTCTTGAGGACACGATTGTCAAGCGCCACATCAATGGTAATGTGATTGAGGGTGTGGCCAATACATTGCCACTTAAATATAGCGGTCATAATCTTACCCATGACCCAGAGCTCTTGGAATCCTTTGTGCAATCCAACTGGAAACAGCTGCACCGTCATGTCATTGTGCCCGATGCATCAGAGATTGCCAGCAATAGTCGCAGTCGTTCTGCTAAATTGCGTGCTGCAATTAAAATTAAGTAATCATTACAAAGAATTGTAAAAAATTTAGTCAGGAATAAAAATTTAAAAAAAAACCCCTGTCATATTGTCTCACAACTAAATTGTTGATTTGTTTTGCATTTTGAAATCGTTAATTTTCTATGCCTATTTGTTCTTTTGCATGTTATCTGCTTACCAATTGGCACCTATTTGATAAGGCACGTTTATCTTTATTTATTTTTTTTTATCATATAATTGTTTTTTTTCACACCAAACTCAGTTATTTAAATTGATTTTGTAAGGTAGCAAAACTAGCTCAATCGAACAGTAACTAAGATTATAATTTGCCTATTGTTAGTAATCGCAAATTATTTGTTGCCTTTGTGATTATATGTTTTATTTGTTTCATTAAGCTGAATTTATCTTTATAGTAGATTCCAAAATTAGTTTTACGGTCAGGTAACACCGAAATAAAAGCACAGTATAAAGCACAATACTGATAAAGTTGTAAACATTTATACATATTTCAATTATTTGAATGAAAATGACTTGTTTCATTTGAAAATTATTAGACAATTTTGCTTTCATTTATATTATTCCTCTTACCTTAAAAAACTGGACTGATCAAATTTTTTAATTTGAACGGAAAATTAAAAATTAAATCAGAAATTAACTTATTGATTTTATTATCTCGTTAATTTTTAATCACAATCTCAATCATTATAATGTCATCAATGTCATTAGGATGATTACATTTTGAATTTTTTTTCTTATTATCTAAGTTTTGCATTTTTTCCCCATTTTTGGCAAAACCTACAATATCCGCGAAATGTTTAACACCTCCATTTGTTCGCGGCTCTAAATTGTTTTCCAAATTGAGTGTAAATGTTTTTTTTTTTAAATAACAATAAGGAGTAAAAAAATATAGCAATGGTTCGATTACAGCTTGGTCAGTTTATTTTATTACAGCGAATGGCGTTTAAGTATGTATATCAAAACATTTTTTACTTTCGGAAATAATCTATCAAAATTAAAAAGGTTTTTTGAATAGGCTCTCGAAGTCTGTCTTGCTTTATGCTGTATTATCGTTCAATGTTTTTTGTCGAAAACTTTATCAGCCTCAGACCACTATGCTTTGTTAAGGTTTCATTCGTTACATATCAATATTTCCTAAGGTTTAATTATAGGTTCGATTACCATTTCTAACCACCTCCCGCAAAGACCCATCACAAATTTGATTTCCCTTTCTCAACCGCCTTGAACCACATTTCAATGCATCAAAGCTGAGACCACATGTCATTTTGCGGTCACAGCTCTCTGGTGGAAAGTGAGAGAGTGTTCCTTTTATACTAGATTAATGATGATGTTGATGGCATCTTAACAGCGTCAGCATTAGTGGCGTGCATTTATTTACGTAGAGAAGAGGCTGTGACCCTTGTGAAACTCGAAACCCGATAATCTAAAATCGCGCTCGCTGGGCAAACTGATAAGCGAACGGTCGATGTTCGATTGAGATTTGTGTGAGCGAACGACCCATAACACATACGTAAACACCGATTACTGGGTGTTATAGATAGACCCGGTATGGTTGGTTGGCAGTCAGTTGCATTCCGCGAGCGTTGGCTATCGTTGCTATCGAGACGCGTTCCTTTATTCCGTGCATTAAGCGAAGACTTTAAATTTGTTGAACGTTCTTACAGTAAATTGGCCACGAGCAACATGGAGGCAAAAATCATATCCGGCACGGCAGTGGCCAAGTGAGTAAATCCTCAACTAATCTATATGCATAGAAAGTTGATATATACGATGCTATACGTTCAGGAGTATAACCGAGGAGCTGTGTCTGAAAGTCAACGATTTGATAAAATTGGGTCCACAATATGTGCCCGGTTTGCGCATTGTTCAGGTGGGCGGACGCGAGGACTCCGATGTCTACATCAGAATGAAGGTTGAAGCGGCCAAAAAGATTGGCATCAATGCTGTTCACATCAAGTTGCCGCGCTCTATCACCGAATCGGAGCTGCTCGATAAGGTAAGTTGCTGTCAAGTCTAAAGTCAATTAACGGTTATGCAACAGAAAAATAAAAAAGTAGATTAATTTATGTATGTTTTGTTATGTTATTAAATTTTAAAAGTGTTTTAAAATCATTCACACGTTTTTATTTTTCTTTTTTCTTTTTTGAACAGCTGAACGAGCTTAATGAGAATCCCCAGGTGCATGGCATTATTGTTCAAATGCCTTTGGATTGTGATACGAACATTGATTCACATCGCATCACAAATGCCGTGTCACCGGCCAAGGATGTGGATGGTCTGCACACAATGAACGAGGGTCGAGTGGCTGTTGGAGATTTAACCACTGGATTTGTGCCCTGCACCCCAATGGGTTGCATGGAGCTGATCCGACGCACTGGTGTGGAAATTGCTGGATCCACAGCCGTTGTCCTGGGACGTAGTAAAATTGTTGGCACTCCAGCGGCCGAGCTGCTCAAATGGGCTAATGCCACAGTCACCGTTTGCCACTCAAAGACTCGCAACTTGGCTGAGATTACCCGAAAAGCGGACATTCTGTTGGTCGGCATTGGTGTCACGGAGATGGTGAAAGGCTCCTGGATTAAGCCTGGCGCTGTTGTCATCGATTGTGGCATTAACTTTAAACCAGGTTAGTGAATTTATAGTATAAAAGTAAAACAAGCTTTATAAAAACGACTCAAAATTTGTTGCCATAGTAATAATTATTATTCATAAAGTTTTAAATAAATAGAAAAACAATAGGGAACTAATTTTAAGTAACAATTTGTTAATGTTTACAACTGCTTATCACAGAAGTTGACCCCTGCAAGGCATTTCCATGAGATAAGCACTGAAAAATCAGCTCGTTTTTTCCTATACTCAAATAAATTTCATGTTCAGTTTAGTAAATCATTAGAAATTATTTCAAACACAAAATTCGATTTCATTGCAGACGCAACCAGAAAGCTTGGCACACGTATGTGCGGCGACGTTGACTTTGAGGAAGCTAAACTGATCGCTGGACATATAACCCCGGTACCCTTTGGCGTTGGTCCTATGACCGTGGCCATGCTAATGAAGAACACAGTAGTCTCAGCCACCCGGGCAGCGGTGCGTGCCCAACTCACCCGTTGGCCTCTCGAGGTGCTCGCCATAACTCCTGCTCGCCCTGTGCCCAGTGATATTGTGATTGCACGCTCACAGCGTCCCAAGAATATTGCACAGCTTGCTGAAGAGATTGGACTGTTGCCGAACGAGGTTTCACTCTATGGCAGCAAGAAGGCAAAGATCTCGTTGAGTGTGCTGCAGCGTCTCCAGGAACAGAAGTCCGGCAGCTATGTTGTCGTAGCAGGCATAACACCCACTCCACTGGGTGAGGGCAAGACGACAACGTTGATGGGTCTGGTGCAGGCGCTGGGAGCGCACAAGCATCGCAATGTCATTGCTGCACTACGTCAGCCTTCAATGGGACCCACGTTTGGCATTAAAGGTGGCGCCGCAGGCGGTGGCTATGCCCAGGTCATACCCATGGAGGAGTTCAATCTGCATTTAACTGGCGATATTCACGCTGTCTCCGCAGCCAATAATTTAGTTGCTGCCCAGCTGGATACGCGCATCTTTCACGAGTCCACGCAGCAGGATGATGCATTATACAAACGCCTGGTGCCAACTCTGAAGGGTGAGCGTAAGTTCAGTCCCATCCAATTGCGTCGTCTGCAACGTTTGGGCATTGATAAAATCGATCCGGATTCTCTAACTGCGGCGGAGGCCAAAGCATTTTCACGTCTGGACATTGATCCGAATACGATAATGTGGGAGCGTGTCGTAGATATAAATGATAGATATTTGCGCGAGATTACCATTGGACAGTCGCCAAGTGAGCAGGGCAGGACACGCAAGACGCAGTTTTCCATATCGGTGGCCAGTGAGATTATGGCCGTCCTGGCACTCTCCTCCAGCTTAGCGGATATGAAGGAGCGCTTGGGAAATATGGTGGTGGCTTTTGATAAAACAGGCAAACCGGTGACTGCTGATGATTTGGGCGTGACTGGTGCAATCTCAGTGCTGCTTAAGGATGCACTCGAACCGAATCTAATGCAATCTCTTGAGGGTACACCGGTTCTTGTCCATACTGGTCCCTTTGCCAACATTGCTCATGGTTGTAATTCCATTATTGCCGATGAGATCGGTCTAAAGTTGGTCGGCAGCGAAGGTTTCGTGTGCACTGAGGCAGGATTCGGTTCGGACATTGGCATGGAGAAGTTCTGCAACATCAAGTGTCGAACATCTGGACGCAAACCCGATGCCATGGTACTGGTTACCACTGTCCGGGCTCTTAAGATGCATGGTGGAGGTGATGCTGTTAGGGCGGGAACGCCACTCAGCAAACAGTATATGGAGGAGAATCTGCAGCTGCTGGAGCAGGGTCTGCCCAATCTGCAGCAGCATATCTCGAATGGACTTGCCTTTGGCATGCCAGTGATTGTCTCCGTCAATGCTCATGTGGCCGATACCGCCGCCGAGCATGAGCTGCTCAAGAAGGCTGCCTTGAAGGCGGGTGCTTTTGATGCAGTGATCTCAACCCACTGGTCAGATGGTGGTGCTGGTGCTGTCCCACTTGCCGAAGCCGTTATTAATGCCTGCCAGCTGGAGAATAAGTTTAAGCTGCTCTACAATCTGGATATGCCAATGGTTGACAAGATGAACAAGATTGCCCAGACCATGTACGGAGCGGGCAAAGTTGAGCTGACCAAGGATGCCGTCGATCAGGTGGAACGCTTGACCAACGCAGTAAGTTGATTAAAAAGGTTTTTCTTAGCTTAGCGATTGACTGATTGATCGATTGACTATGATTTCCACTGCAGATTGAAGTTGTAGAAACTTTAAATGGCCAACAACATTACTTAACATCGTATAATATTAAATAATATTTTGCTTTTTACAGGGCTTTGGTAAACTGCCTGTCTGCATGTCCAAGACATCCGGATCTGTAACTGGCGATGCCAACATTAAAGGCGCACCCAAGGGATTCACACTGACTGTGCAGAGTGTTTATGTGTCAGCTGGAGCCGGTTTCATTGTGGCCATGTGCGGTGATGTCACCAAAATGCCGGGACTCGCAACTCGTCCAGCTATATACGATATTGATCTGAACAGCGAAACGGGACTAATCGAAGGACTTTTTTAAACTTTGCCGCTCTAAATTTTTATCGAGTATTGCTAGTAAAAGAAATTGATTGTAATCCAAATTTGGTTATACATATATGATTCATCAAAAAATTAACTCCTTAATAATTGCTACTTTACATCACATCAGAGTCATCATCAAATTAAATGTAAAAATTAATATATGTATTTTTAATAAATGGATTTTAGAAGCAGTTTAATCTTAGAAACATTGCATGGAGTCTTACAGACCAACCATATAGTATTATCTATTTTATGATCAGCAAATTCACACGTCTTAAATGCAACTTTCATAGCGGGGTCACTTTATTATGTTCTCGGTTTGTATAGGTTATTTCCAAGCCCTAATAATTGGAGCACCTTTTATTTGAGTTTGCCATGCTATACATTTTATGAAACTGTCACTGGGTAAGTTTTTATTAAAGTAGTCTTAGTTGTAAGAGAAAAAATTTCAGATTAAGTAGTTGGCAACTGTTTTTAAAATGCTCCGATCTCGTGAACGCAACATTGCCCATCCAGGCATTAGGCAATTTATCCTACGCACCGCAGTGCTCAACTATTTGAGTAAATGCCTGCAATTGCAGTGGAACGATTGGCAGAATCAACGGATGTATTTGCGTAAGCTGCACGAGGATGGAGCAAAAACTACGAAGACGGATGCCATCGTTGAAGAAGCACTTGTTAAAGCCGCACGGGAAAATCTGAGTCAGGGACTAATTGAGATGCGCCTTAAGGTAGCCAGCACTCATAAGCTGCTGGAGCGTGAATATAACGAACTGTTCACGTACATGATGGACAAGCGGGATCTTTGGGACAGTTCCGAGTACTTTCGGGCCAAAACGGCGTTGAGCGCAGCCAATCGCCATTTGAGAATGTACATGACAGCGGACAAGTGATGAAAATGGGGCTGAAAAAGCAGTTGACAACAATCAGTATTTCGATAATTTTTTTTTTCTCTTAATTTTTCTAAATTTAATATTCCATTTGGATTATTTTCCTAGCCCTTGATGTGCACAGTTTGGAGACTCAGCAATCACAATTAAATTCTTTCCAGAGTGCTCTCTTAGTTCTCTATACTCGGATCCTTTCAACCACTAAAGAATACATGGAATATCCTTTTGAAGGGTGAGTTTATTGCTGTGCTCCAAATGAAACTGGAGTATGATTCTTAGTTTCTTGGAAGAGACCTAGATTGGAGAATTTCAATACGATTGGCGAGGAAATCTGGTTGATTGAGCAAAATGCTATGTATAATGGGCAAGAAAGAGAGGCTGAATACCTTGCTGAAAGAAATTTGGATTTTGAATTTGGAAAAATAAAAATACATAATTATTATTCTATGACCACCATTTTTTTAAGCTCATTATTTGTAAAAAGGTATTTCCACACGGCCTGACTTTGTATTCACTGCCTCCCAGCAGGTGCACATAAACGTCGAACGATCCATTTGATCCGTATACAGTTTGCCATCCAAATGATCCATTTCATGCTGGGCAATGCGAGCATTCCAACCGCTCAGCTCCAGTTCCGTCTGGTCGCCCTGTCTATCCAGACCTGATAACTTAACGCTCTCATAGCGTTCCACTTCCGCGGAGAAACCGCGCACACTCATGCAACCTTCTGGATGCTTGTGTTTGGTATAATTTGTTACAGTCAGCTTAGGATTAATGAACACCTGTGCATAAAGAGATGGGGACTTAAGTATAAGTACAAAATTGTATCATATTGGTTTTACAGTTAGTGGCAGCTCGGACATTTTTCGTGCTTTATATGTTGCTTCGGATAAATCTTTTCTTATACTCCGTTTGAATTCCATGGCAATGATGCGCAATGAGACGCCAATTTGTGGCGCCGCAATCCCGACGCAATCATATTTGCGCAGCACGTGCACCATTTGATCAACAATTGCGTGCATTTCTTTGCTGTTAACACATTCCGCTGGAACCGCTGCGGCTCGGTCGCGCAGCACGGGGTCTCCGATTTGTGTAAAGTGTTGGTAGGGCGGCAGATTTGTGCGCTTTGTTGTCCATAACTGTTGGTACCATTTTCTGAACGATTGCGTTGCCACCATACTGGTGCTGATGGATCTTTCATGTCGTCCACACAACTTGTGTAGTTTAACAACATTTAACATTTTAATGCCGTTTAGGTACAAGTTATATTGTAGCCGGCGTAATCGTAATAGCTACAAGAACAATATTAATTCATTGCTCACTTACAAATACCCTTTCTTTAAATAAGGTTACACAAACTCACTTAATTTTTGATTTAAAATCATAAATATTTAGTAATTATATTTATATATTGGACAGTTTTTTAAATTATATATAATTGAGTGAATAAATAATTTTATTCATATATACTTTAAGAAATCTAGAATGAGTAGCTGTTGAATTTACACCATAACCAATATACCCGTTTACCGTTTCCAGGGCTAGCAAATAAACATATCGATTGTTTAACAAAGCAATGCATCCGATATTCAGTTTTAAATCAGTTCATTTTGCGAATGTGAACTTGTTGTTGTTCAACAGTGCTGTCAGCTTGGTTCTTTTATTTTTTTTTAAATTTTGTTTGCTAATTAAGTTGTTAAACGGCCAACTTAACAAGGGAAGCGATTAATTTATACTTAGTTTATTGTTTCCGGTATGTTTATAGTTAATAAGTTGATTTTATACTAAAATTTCTTGTTGTGGTATATGATTTATTGCCTTCACTTTTTCACTTATCAAACGCTATGACAGCCCTTCCACCACTTTTATTTATTTGTTGCCAAGTGATGCAAGTAAAACTAGAAACGTCCATGCGATCAATATAAACAATGCCATTTAAATGATCCATTTCGTGTTGCGCTATACGCGCACTCCAACCCACAAGTTCCAGTTCCGAAGGCGTTCCAAGCATTCCAATGCCGGTAACTCGAACGCGATCGTATCGTGCTACTCTTGCAGAAAAACCGCGAACACTCATGCAGCCTTCGGGATGAGTGTGCATAACATCCCTGAATATCTCAATCTTGGGATTGATAAAGACCTGCGTGCAAAAAAAAAACAAGTAAACAATATACATACATACATATTTAATAGCCAATATAATGGTAACTCACTTTTAGTGGTAGATGTGACATTTTACGTTCCTTGTACACCTCAGGTGTAAATTGTTCCTGCTTACCCTCACGAAACTCCATTGCAATAATGCGCAGCGGTACGCCCAGTTGAGGCGCGGCAACGCCAACACAGTCATAGTGCCTGAGCACTTTAACCATCTGGTCCACAATATCATTTATCTCTTGGCTGCTTATGCGTTCAGGTGGCACTTCTTCGGCACAGCGCCTCAAAACCGGATCACCAATTTGTGTAAAATGATTATATGGCGGAGCCGTGAGAGGAGTAAGTTCTGTACCCATAACAATTAACAATTAAACCTTACGTTAAGAGTGTATGATAAGACAATAACATACATAATTGTATCTACCAATCAGCTGATACTGTTAACAAACAGTGCCTGCCAGCAGTTTGCGGCACAAATCATAAACGAAAACAAAACATCAGAGATGCTTTCTGTTGTCTGTAGCACAAAACCATTTTACCCTGTTTTTACCCATTACCAAAATTTATTTTTCATAAAATATTTATTTTTTGTATGCCCTTTAATGAATACAATTTTGACTGAAATATTATCGAACTTGAACAATACGATGCTAAAGTTCTTCAAAGTAACGATCTTCACTCTTTGGTTGCTTTGCATGTCCTTTGGCCGTGCCAACTTTAAAAGTACCCTTGCCCGATTGATCTTCGGCTTTTGGAACTGCCTTCTTGCGGAGCCTCGTAACAACCTTGAAATACTTGTTTATGATTTGATCAACAGGTGGACCATAGTCATCACTGGCTAAATCGTTCTTGCAGCGCAAATATATGTCCTGCAATATACCGCCGCTGCGATAATAGTTAACGATCTTGTCGCGACGACACCACTTGTATAGCATTTGAGTGCTGCACGGCTCATAAATGCGAAAGAGTTTGAAGAATTGATCGTAATGCTTGGACATTTTACGCATCTTCATCTCATCAATGTTGGGTATATGCAGGTACGGTTGCCTTACTATGTGATAGGGATCATGCTCCAAAGAGTAGTTGGCAAAACGCACGGAAGGCCAATCCAAGTTCAGAATGGTATCGTACAAGACCTTTGGATGTCCCAGCACGCCGTGAGCCACATCAATCATAAACAGTTGCGGCCCTGGCACAATATACTCTAGCTCGATCTGGACAATGCGTGTGTCTGTTCCACGATACTTGCGCTCGCCTATCCACAGTATAGGCATATCCTCCTCGGCAACATGCTGCAGCTCTTGTATCAGCGGAGACACTTGAGTGCGATAGTTGACGATTCTGTTGTTTCGCCCGTAAAGCAAGCTGCGCTCGATGGGTGTAAATTTCAAGTACACCGGACGATTCATTACAAAATGTTCGGAGCGAAATAAACGATTCATTTCCATCTCAATAATATTGTAGGCACGTCTGTGCGTTGTGATCCAAACTATTTGTATGGCGACAGCCAGGAATTGCTCGTGAAACGCCTTGTCCTTTATCGTAGCCGATATATTTATTATCTCCCTCATGTGATAAAACTCAGCCATATCGCCTTCCCCTTTGAGGATCACACTATAGTTTCGGGCCACCAGCATGCGATATTGACTCAAATAAATAGAGAATAAGCGCTTCATTTCATTCGTTTGTTCACTTTGGATTTGAGCCATGTCGCCACCGATCTCATCTCTTCGAATCAGCACAAATTCGACCAAACGAAGATAATACTCAAAGTAGATGACTAGAGCGTGGAGCAATCTGTGCACGGCGGGCTTGTGCATAAAATCAAGAAATCTCATCGACAAAAACTCGGATGGCATTAAAAATAGCACCAAATCGCGAACATCGTTAATCACGACTGTGTCCGTATCGAAAGTGGATGAGGAGCGTACATACTCCTGTCGAAATATCACCTCCTCCTCTTGATTGATTGTGCGCAGAAACTTGAATCCGTTCGTCTCAATATAGCGCTCCCTGGCATCTGACAAATCGTTATGTGGCTCAAAGTGCAGACAATCAGCTTTCTTGTCCCAGGACCACTTGCCACTGTGGTACTTGGGAACATAAGTATCTGCGTAGATTCGCTTCATATTGAGCGTAAATTGAAACCTTATGAAATTGAGTTTAACTATCGTGCAGTGTTTTGTGTGTTTGTTTATTTTTTTAGCTATTTTACGTTATAAGTAAAATTTCAAGCTTTGGAAATAAGTGAGTGTTGAAGCAATGTTCTGAAAATCAAAAGAGCAGAAATTGTTGGATGGTAAAGTTAACTATTTGTGCTTAAAAATAAAATGCACAAAGCAGTTTGAAATAAAAAACTTTACATATTCCATAAAACAAAATCTATCCAGCCAGTATATTATTGTTTTGCAAATTGAATGCATCCCCCATAACAATAATTATAATATTTTGTTAAAGTTTAGTTATCAATATATGGACGATTTGATTCTATGAACACACAGATAATTATTTATCAATCAACTATGAGCTGCACTTATCAAATCAATGATTGACGTAGAATATTTGAGCTATTGTTACTATTCCTGCTGGCATAACTACCATGTTTGCGATGCTTTGAAATGTTTTTGGAATAATTGTCAACAATCTGTTGGACTCTGGGACCATATGAAGTACTATTAATTTCATTTTCACAGCGCTTGTAAATGTCTAAAGTGACATCGCCGATTGCCTCACTGATGATTATATTGCGTTGAAGCCACTTGGTGATACGACTATTTTTGATAGGCTGGTGGATGCGAAAGATCTTATAGAAATGTTCGTATTGCTTGGACATTTCACGAATCTTTCTGTCGTCAATGTTGGGTATTTGTAGATGCGGTTGCCGCACAATGCAATACGGATCGTTGTCCAGTGAGTAATTTTGTTGACGCACCACAGACCAGTCGAGGTTGAGTAATGTGTCGTAAAATCGTTTCGGGTGTCCCAAAATGCCACGGGATGTGTCAATCATATGTAGCTGCGATCTCGGCACAATGTACTCCAATTCGATTGTGGCAATGCGAATGTCATTGCCGCGATACTTGCGAACGCCAATCCATAGGATTGGCAAGTCCTTCATGTCTACATGTTTAAGTTCTTGAACTAACGGCGAAACTTGCATGCGATAGTTGACAATCTTATTGTTGCGGCCATAAAGTAAACTTCGTTCCGCGGGCGAAAACTTCAGATACTCTGGGCGATTTAGCACAAAGTGTTCGGAGCAGAATAAACGGTTCATTTCCATCTCGATCACATTGTAGGCTCGCCTGTGCATTGAAATCCAAACTAATTGTATGGCTACAGCTAGGAATTGCTCGTGAAACAATTTATCCTCGATCGTGGACGATATATTGATAACATTCTTCATGTGATAGAATTGTGCCATATCGCCGTCCCCCTTCAAAATCAGACTGTAGTTCCGGGCCACCAGTATGCGATATTGGCTCAAATAAATCGAGAAAGTACGCTTCATTTCATTCGTTTGCTCACTTTGAATCTGGGCCATATCGCCGGCAAGCTCATCGCGTCGTATAAGAACAAATTCGACCAAGCGGAGAAAGTAGTCAAAATAGAGAACTAGGGCACGAATCAGACTCTGCACTGAAGGTTGGTGCAAAAACATGAGAAGCTTTTTGTTTAAAAACTCTTTGGGCATTAGAAATAGCACCAGATCGAGTACGTCTTGGGACACAACTGTGTCTGCATCATAGGTGGTATTTGAACGTACAAACTTCTGGCGAAAGATAAGTTCCTCTTCGGGATTAATCGTGCGCAGGAACTTGAATCCATTTGTGTAAATGTAATGCTCCCTGTCGTCCGTCAAATCGGCATATTTCTCATAGTGTAGACTATCAGTTTTCTTGTTCCAGGACCATTTGCCGCTCTGGTACTTGTGAGCAGAGGTGCCAGTATACATTCGCTTCATAATTAAGCCGAACAAGAACTATTAATTACAAATAATAACTTACTAATTTTGTTTATAGTGTGGTTGAACTTTAACCCAAAAACCATGTAAATAATAAGCAAATCAACAAAAGAAAAAGAAACAAAAGTAGTTAATTCAAACAATTCAGGAACAAAGTGTTAATAAAAATGAAATTAAACGCAAAGTTACATTTTGTTTGTTTTTAAATAGCTGTCAAATTCGATTTAAATGGATCCAAGAGTAAATATCTCAGAATTAGTTTATCTCTGAAAAAATGAGTTCATCCATCACCTCAATGGAAATAGCTAATAAACTGTTGAGAGCAATGTTTAAGGTAAAATTGCTAATATATAATAAAATTGTTTTTTTGGCTACGACAATCAATAATGCCCTCATACGATACACTAAAATAATCTCAGTAAAAAAATTATGCCTGAAATTTAATAAAATTTTTTTTAGATTTACCAGCTACTACAAGGCAAATAAACAACGAGAACAACAAGTATCCCACAGCCATAATCCTGCGGCCATTATCATGGCATACGTTGACTGGGTTACTTATCTCATTATGAATTTATGCCTTGGTCGCATTATCGTTTGCCACTCATAATGCCAGACGTACAAAATTTATGAGAGCCTTGCAGCAAATTTATGTGAAATCCAAACCCTTAATTTACTCAACTGTCGGCTATTAACGAAATAACCCGCTGGCAATTCTCTGTCGCCATTTGTGCATTTTAATAATACATACTTGTATTATATACATTATAAGTACACTTATTTACAAGCATATTAGGGTGGCACAATAAAGCTCGTTACCTCAATTTCCGCCAATTTATGATCCTTTATTTTTGTAGCATGTAAAAGAAGCTTTTTGTTTCCGCTTCTATTGTTTGTCTGTGAATGTTGTTATTATTACCCAATGGAGATGCACATTCAGTGACATTTTAGTGCAGGCCTTGTAAGGGTTAAATATCTGTCGACGTCAGTTGTTGAAATTCAAACAGTTAATGCAATACAGAAGGATTGAAAGTAGCAACAAATTTAAATCATAAAAATGTAAATATTTATATTAATAGAAGATGTTTCATGCTTTCTAGTTGTGTGCCCATATTGCGCACTAGAAATGCAATATCAATTTCTCATATAAGTTTTCACTCTTTGATGGAGTGCATTTCGATGAGCTAAGCTTTGATATGAATCACAAATACTGTTTATTCTTAAATTGTACTCGACGTGTGCTTATTGTTGCACATTTGAAACCAAAAATCGAACGTGTATAAAAATAAAAAACCATTCCAGTTGTCGACGGAATGAATAGTATAAAGGTTTTTTTCATACCCTTTGCACGTTTGGTTGCAAAAAAGGGGAAATGAAATGAAATGAATTTTGACCCAAAGAACTACACTGTTTCAGCAAAGTAAAGTAAAAAATAAACTTATTTAATTTCATATAAAATTCATCAGACATAGCAAAGATTGTTACAAAAACATGACACTTTCATGCCATTTATCAGGTATTTTGTAATTTGCAACTTCACAAAGAAAATACTTCATGTTTATAACTATTTCGATTTGAAACAGAAATTAATAACAGTTGAGTTAACACTTTACAGCAATCAAGAAAACAACACCAGTTATTCAAAAACATTCCACGGTTTCCTCATTGTCGTAAGTAAGCAAAAGTGCAGCTTTAAATTTAATAATCTATGTAAGGAACCAGATCGTCTTTGGGACGTAATAAAACAGTGCTGACAAAAATGCTCAGCTTGTGACAATAACAAACAACAAGTTAAACTCTAGTCGTCTGTTTCATTGTTTTCTTTGACATCTTGTCAACAAGCAGCAGCCGCAGCAGCAGCAGTTGAAGAATTTTTGTTCGAGCTCTGTTGGACATACATACAATGCTGCAGATGCTTTCCAGGCAAACAGAACGGCAGAGAAACCCCAAAGAAGCAGTTGAAAATGAGTTTAAGCTTGTTCCTTGGCATTTTTTTTTTCTTCTCTTTATTGTTATGGAGCTGCGGTTTCGCATTTTAAAAGTCAGGTTGTCGCTATTGTTTTTCGTTGACCAGCATAACCTGATATATTATTTTTGAAAAGCATTGCATCTGAATTCCATTGTGTCGGCAGGCATCATAGTAGGGCCCAGTTGTGGGTTCTCCTTGTCTAAATGCAGTAGCGTGCATAATTAATTTTTCCATTCATGCGGTAATACAATTAAGAAACGCACGCATGAAAAAATATAAATCCAATAAAAAGCAAAAGAAAAAAATGTGCAGTGCCATGGTTTGGAAAAAGTCAAAATATATTTATAAATATACTTTCCTTTAAAAGTTAACTCAGTTACTTTTCATAATACATTTTAAAATGATTTTTTTACATTATTCCCAACAAGAATTATTAATTCTCATCATACTATAATCTGCTTATTTGTTCATCTTTTTCCTATACTTAAGATTATATGTACTCGTATTATATTTACCATGTTTATAATACTCAAAATATACGGATTATATAAAATGTTGACACTAAGTTTAAGCTTAGGGAAATTCACAAAAGCACCCTTAATTCAAGTGGTTGAAGTTAATTGCCTTAATTTGATTGAAAAGCAAGAGCGAGTGCCTGCAATAAGAAAATGTTCACTTTTACATACATAAATATTCATGTAATTTTATTGTATATGCGCAAGGCAAAAGCAACGATGTGTGCTTAATTCCTTTAAAACAAACAAATATTTACAAAATAATTTAGATGCAGACTTGTGCAGTGATCATGAAAGGCTTACAAATCATTTGCATTTTGTAGGCCGATGCAAATTTTTATTCAAAATTATCCAAAGAGACAATATAAATATGACTTGAAACGATGAAGGCAAAGATACTTGCGGGTGGGTATATTTAAATTTTGATACTTGTATTCGTGTAATTTACTTGGTGTACCACCTTGATTCGA
This sequence comes from Scaptomyza montana, assembly GCA_018904305.1. Lineage (NCBI taxonomy): Eukaryota > Metazoa > Arthropoda > Insecta > Diptera > Drosophilidae > Scaptomyza > Scaptomyza montana. The sequence continues at coordinate 5,285,420 of JAEIGR010000001.1, forward strand.
GTCTTCGACTACAACGACTGGCTTCACAAATTTATAATTAAATTCCGTATGTAACTGTCACATAGGATAAATTGTAATTAATGTTGAATAGCAGAAAATAAAATTGAAGAACGGATAAGGCAGGTGCTACCGGAGGGCCCTTAATAATAAAATTCAATTTATTAAAACACGGGCAGCGACGCGCAATTTAAACACTCCCTGCGGATGAAAGAGTGGGAAAAATCACGCACATTGTCTCGAAATAAAAAACACGTATGCGCCGCATGGTGCGCCCAGGATTCAATTGAAAGACAGAAAGTGAAGCGAATACTCGATTTGAACATTTTGGAGATGGGGCTCATAAGAATTCCCGCACTGGCTCTTTTATTTCCCCGGACATAAGCTTCTGTCAGCTCCTTTTGGCTGACTGTTCACGTTGAGTTTCTTAATGGTTCGCTGGCATTTATGGCTATACATTATATTTTAGGCTGCTTCTGTGGTGCCGCTAAAAATTAACTTCCTCACTGATTTATTTGTTCAATTGTGTGCCATGCGGTTGACACGGCGTATACTTATTGTGACTTTAAAGCTTTTGTTCAGGAGCAATAAAATTGAGTTAAGCCAAGGTAATGTTAGTCAGCTGAAAAAAATTTGTTAGATTATTCTTCTTTTTTTTTCCTTTAGGAATGTGATATATTTTGACACTTAAGTACAAAGATTTAAAAAGTTATTTTGCCATGCTATCAATTTGAAGTACCTTCCATATATACATATTTTATAAACTGCCTTGAGCGAAGTAAATTTATTAAAGTTACAGACAATAACAAATTGCTTCAAGTCGACTTAAATTTGTTCTTGAATATAAAACATGATTGTGAGATTATGTATTAAGTAAGTACAATGTGCAGGCATTTAAAAAATGACAAAAAAGTTGATGGAAAAAAACGAGTAGTTAAACGTCAAGTACAGGTGACAAAAGCATTAATTTAAGTATTAAGCATATATGAATCTGTCTAAAATAAAATATAAGGTTACTTACTTACTTACTTTGTGCCATATTATGTATAGCCCAGTATCCAATGTAGTTAAATAAATATTAATAAAGTTTAATTTTAAAATATGTTTTTATTATACTATATCATAAGACCTTCTACACTTAATTCATGAACAAATATTATAGATGGTGCTAAATTCGTTCGAGCAAAATAAGTTATTACTTCTAAAACAAACTATAGTTAAGATAGCTTAAGCTAGCATTAAATTAGCTTTATGTATGATAATATGGTATATTTATTCATGTAATTGCAACTTGCAGCGTTTAGTAAACCTATGAAAGCAATCAAAATGTTTGTATGCTTGTCTTAAAAGTACGTTTTCGAACTTAAAATCATTTGTATTTGTATTTTTCCTGGTTAACACTGTTAAGTATTTGTCTGGATGAAATTTTCTCAGTATGATGTTTCGTTCATTAGGTCCATTATAATCGGCTCAACATGTAAAGGGATACTGTAAATACCAGGAAAACTTTTTAAAGCAATTAGTTAATTGTAGCTAGGCCTAAAGGCACAGGCATTGCAGACAGATATTATTTACGAATTAATTGGAAATTTAAACTTATATTTGGTCTGGTTTAATAAAAACCAACAAAAGCACAAATTTGATTTATCACGGTAATAGCAGTTGGTCTTCGAACATTGATAGATTTTCATGTTTATGCTCACTTTTCATAGTAGCATAATCCGTCTTAGCTTAGCTTTTGAAAATGATTATTTGCTTGATGTAGCAACAAAAATCCCCTCAAGCCTCGAGCTTATCATTGCGTCATGGTTATTGAACTTGCTCTTGTGAGAAATTGTGCCCTAATTTCTTTGATTGACGGCTATTTATATAGATTTAGATTCATAGCTTATATTGCCAACAGCTGGGTAATTTTGACTTATTTTGTTGGCCTTTAGTTCGTACGCAATTCTAACAAATTTACAGTGTTTAAAGGTCACAGTTATTGTGGTATAGAATTTAAGCTTACCTGGGATTACTATGCGAATGCTTCATAGCAAGCTTATAGACAAAGTCATCCTACTTAAGTTATTTTTGTCTTATAATCCACTTACGGCTAGTATTTAGCATTACTGACATTGCTAACTTAACTGGCAGTGCTGCTAGCCTAGTGAGCAACTTTAGGTTGATAAGAGGATAAAAAAGAAGAATGAATTTAGAACTTACTTAAGCATTTAATAATTGAGTTAAGTATGGTTGATAAAGCATAATTTGTTTAGCAATCGGTAATATTCATTTAATATGCGCAGCAATAGCTCAAGTTAATTATGTTTCAATTCAGATCCATATTCCAATTCCATATGCATTTTTTATCTTACGTGTCATTTGCCTGCTCATGTATGTTTAATTTAATTTTTAGCTTTTTGGGTGTAAAATAATATTTGAGTTTTTTGACATTTTGCGGTGTTTGTTGACGTTACCAACATGTGTTAACCTTACCGCTAAAAGCCAATTTAAATTCAGCCCTGCTGTCGCGATGCCGCTTCTGGCAAAAACTGCTACGAAGCACACAGAAGGTCAGAGGGTTTCTATGTAAACATGCAAACGTGTCAGGTGACAGGGTGCTAAAAGAGAGCACACGTGTATTGTCAACAGTGGCAAACTGTGTATTAACCTAAACAGGGACACCGTTAAAATGCAGAAATGTGTTCTTAATATTGCCCCCTAGAATAAAACTGCATTTAAAATTAGAAAAGCTATTTTTAGTCAAGATGCATGTTAAAATTTTATGCCAAAAAATTGACTTCAGCAATGTTCAAATCTTTCGACTTCCTTAACTTCGGCAAAACTGACCAGATTTTCAAAAGCAATATCTTTAAAGTCATGGTTCGACCTTTAGAATAAAACTGCATTTAAATTCTAAGATGTCTAAAAAGGGTTTCATGAAAATGAGAAAATTTTAAACGTAAATGGAGATATCGAAGGTGTAGTCGTAAAGTAAGAATAACTTTTTCTGGATGGCTATCGATAAATATCGATAACAACATTTGTTTATCGTAAATAGTTTGACAAATGGTAAACAGTTATGTTCTCCACATTTGCATAACTTCTTATTATAAAAGTTTTCGATCGTGTCTGTATCGTTATGCCCTTGGCATTGCCAAAAGTCTCAAACAGCAATATGATAATGCTGTTAAAAAATATTGCTGTTAAAATAAAGTCTTTTAACTTGGCTTTGTTTCGAAAAAAAAAATCTCATAGGCATTATCAGCGTTACACACTGAATAGCACGTCAAAATAAAAAGTTTCTATTAAAAAATAATTAATTTGAATTTTTTGTTACCGTTAAGAACAACAAAAAATAAAATGTCAGTAGTACGGAGAGATAACGGGATCGATTCACTCAGCGCCGAAGAGAATCGTTTGGCAAAGATCTACATAACATCCTTCTTTTTAATATTTATTGGATTGGTGCAACTGTATGGCTTTCGCGCAGGTATATTTCATGTGAGCGGCTGTGTACCAGTGACGAGCTTCATGTGGCTGGTGGTCGTTTTGTTGTGCTTTATCCTAATGGTCTTTATGGAGATGTTAAACAAGTTTCCCGTCAACTGGGTACTTGGGCTTGTCGCTGTGGAGTCTATGACTATGTGCACTGTATTCTATTATTGGCAAAATCTGTCAACACTGAATGCCGTTATAATTGTTATAAGCGATGTAGTGATAACCTTTGCTTTGTATCTCATGGGAGCTTTTATGCCTTTGGCCATTCTGCCTGGCTTTAATTCTATGATGGTGATTACAATTGCCTTTATCATTGGCTATATACTGATGACTATATTTCTGCATGCATTGAAGCAGACAAAGATCGTTTTGCTCATACTAGACATATGGAGTCTATGTTATGACGTACCCCTAATTCTTTATGCAAATAGCCTAATACATCATCGCCATTTGACGCATTTGGTGTCCCAAGAATATATGCTGTCTGCAACAATTATATCTACCTTCTTTTTTTTTTTGATTCATATGTTTACCTCAACTGTGACTCATTGCATAATGGTGCACGATGAATATTCAAAATAAATGATGCGTTACAGCTAAATAATTTTTCAAACAATATTTTTGTATTTAGTTAATTTGATATTTGAAATAAAAAAACCCATATTAAATAAATTTTTTAGTTGGACTTTTTTTTTATACAAAATCATGTAACTTTTATTTGCTTTTATGAAAGCAACTTTCTCATTCAAACACAAAAAATTGCAACTGCGCGTTAGAAGTCCATTGAAAAATCGAATCCTTAGAAAATTATATTCATTTCTCAAATGGAGTTAGCAAAGTTTGAGGCACGAATGGAACATGAAGTTTTAAATGTAGCTTCAAGCGTGTGAGCAGTGAAGCGAATAAAAGTAAAATAAACAGAAATATTTCATTTAAAGGGATAACGAAAGTGGGAAATACAAGAAACAACGAAGAATTTATTTGTATAGATATTTATATGATTTTTTTGCTGGACCTATTTGTGTGTTTTGTGTATTCAGGCGTAATGTCATGATAAAAAAAAACCCAAGCACCAGAAAAGAAAGGGCAAACAAACTTGTCCCAAAAACGAGCCATATAATCCAAGCAAATAAAATTTTTTCACGGCAACGGATATGAAATTGAGGACAACAAGTTCCGGACAAATCAGCATACGCCAGCGAGTGCTTTGTTTAGGGCAAAAGTTTTGTGAAGTTAGGAAATTGAGCCGGACATTATTATCAACCAAAGAGGCTTATAAAACTAATATAGCTACAGTCGAACAACTCTTTTACAAACCATTTGGTTAAATTTTCGCCATGTTTTGCTCTCCTTATATCGAAAAATCGCAACAGACGGCATCAGTGTTTTGAAGTACTTGAAGAAGAAATAAGGCGAATTTCAAGCATAACCGTTTAAATTTTGTTTTTGCTTGCTTTATCAGTTTTCGCTTTCATTCGCTTAGTTCGTTACACGATAAAATGCAAATGAATATTCTATTGAACGCATTTTTTTTTTGTTTCCTTAAGATTCTAATAATTGACGATATTTTGGCACTTAAAAATTGCCAAAGCACGTTGTTGTTGAAGCTTATTTTTGAAAACTCTTTCTTTCTTCTGACCAGAAAAAAACCCTAAATATACAAAAAAAAATAAAGGGAACGTAAACACAAAAAGCTGCAGGCAATTATTTATTGAAACATACTAATTTAAAACGAAAAAATTGTTGTTATTTTCTATGAATAAAGAATGCATATTTTTATTGACAGATAACTGAGCATGACATACGCACACAATTGGTAAACAATTATTTTCGGGGAAAACGAGGTCGGCATTCTTATCAAACTTTGGTCTGGCCTATAATTTAATTGCATTCACAAACATTTAATAGCTTAATGAGCTTAGTTTCTTTCGTGCATACTCAGCATAGCCGCATTGAAATTTTACTTCCCCACATACCTAATAAAGGTATGTCGTTACTGCAATCGGTATGGTAATTGCACAACTTATAAAAGCCAAAAAATTTTCAGGAAACACCTATTAAGAAGCATTAAAAAAAACAACTCTACTACTCTATCAACTGTTGTTATCTGTTTTGCAAGCAGGATATATTGCAGATTAAGCCATGAACTACTTTGATACCGAAAGTAAAGAGTATATTGGTTTTATGCAATGTCCGTCCGGAAAGCAAACATTGTCAGTTTGTTTGTATGAACGCGAGTTTTTAACTTAAAACTTTGCAAGTATCTAACTTCATGTATGTGTCAATAAAGGGGCGCTACACGCACTGGGGGGGGGGTCTGGATAATCGATAACAATCCGATTTAACTTGAGGAGCAAACGATAAATAACACATATTTTCCAACCGTTAACAGCTACAGTCCCCAAATTAGGTTTGACTCAGCTGTTTGTTTTTTTATTGCTCTTTGCAACAGATGAAACTCAAATGGACAGGTCAATTAAAGCATTTTAAACATTCAATTATGCAGTGCAGTTATGATGACAGACAGGCAGACTGAATGCATGTCATCTGAGAACGAAAATTGAATCAGCCATGAAATCAAATATTTATTTTACAGAATTTTGTGACATGCTTCAAAGTAAAACAAAATGTACATTGTATCCGAACACTGATTGGGAAAATTGGCAACAATTTGTACGACAAATTCTCAGATTAATCTTTTGAAGTGTATTTGACCTGTCAACGCCACAGATGTGTTACAAGTCGAGTGCAAAGTGAAGGACGACATGCCACAAATCCTTGGAGACAGTTCTTATAAAAAATAGAGCCATGTAGCTTGCTTTCACATTTAGTTGTCTAGCGTTGCGCGCCAGGTCGAAATGCAAAATGCTGCCAACTGTTTGATAAATGTGAAAGTGAATTTCTGATGACGGACAAGTAGACAAGTGACAGTCGGAAAAGTTTCTTGCTTCTTGTGGGATTTGAACTGATGTTAATATGTATTCCTATTACGTATTTGGCTTGGGGAATATTTGCAATTTAATGAAAATATACTGTCTCGAAACGTTAAGGGCTATTATGTTGAAGACATAGTCGAGGTCGGGAGAAAACTTAACTCTTGCTAAATCCAATAAAAGAGATTCCCACTTATGATTTTTAATTTTGGTGCAAATATGAATTTAAAAATAAATACAAATTTATTTTTTTAATATCTTTCGTTAAGCATTAATAACAAAATTATCTTCTTAGACTTGATGCTTACAAATATCTTACATCTTGTTGTCTAAGTTAACAAACTGATTCTAAAATCAAACAGTCGAACAATTTCAACAATTCCAATTTCAGCAATTAAAACTTGAACAATTATATATTTGCCCTTTCGATTTGATGGGCGCAAAACTTTCCATATTCTTAATTTCTCATGTGCACGCACAATTCGTTAAGAGTATTGACTTCGACTGTGTGAGAAACTGCGACCCAATAAAATAGCTAACAGTTTATAAGCTGCTTGCTATTGAACAGAATGCGGATGTTAAGCAACAGGATGCTTTAAGGCGCAATTTGATATAATGGCAGCCAAGCTTAGCTGGCGTCCACGTCGGTTTTCGATAAATAAGCTTAATCAGCTGTTGTCAGAGATGAGCAGCATTAAGCAGTCAGACGCTGAGAGTTGACAAATGAAAATGTTGACTGTCGTGCGGATTTAAGGACTTTATTGTGTATATAATTTTGTTGCTTTTCTTCTAGATCTAGTTGAATGTTTGCCACACTGCTCGCGGCGTAATTTCTTACTTTCGATATTGAAACAGGCGTAAGAGTCGGTTGGTTAGCAAACTAAAGCAGCTCAGTGAAATGGGTGTAAAAAGTATAGGGACTAACCATGATTTTATCAAAATAAACCAGCAGCTTGCTTTTGATTCAAATCATTTCAATTAAAAAACAAAAACAACTATGTAAGAAAAAAATATAAAAAGATTTATTTTAAAAACATTTAAAAAAAAAAAAGAAGGAATCTTATAGATTTTTTTCAATTGTGCATTAATCGATAGTTAAATTTTTTATATAATGTGTATGGAAAAAAATAGTAGTAATTTTGTTTTTGATATTACTTTGCACTTTTCTCTGTATGAAGTTGCGCCAGGCAATGCTGTTAAGCCCAGGTCTGACTTAAAAGTCATCCGACAAGTTTATTACCGAGCCGAGAAAAAGCTCAGCTTAATGTCTACTTACATTCATTCTCTTATACTTATGTCCAGCAAAATGTACGGACATACTATTTGCCAGCAATTTCCCAAGGGATTTTCCCTTAATAGCTTGCCAAAAATATAGTTTGTCCATATTATACACTAGCAAATTATTTTGTTTCTTTTGCCACAAAAACCAGTGTTAATTTGACAGCCGCTCAGAGAGTAAAAGTAAAATGAACATGCTTTTATTGGGGGGGATTTAATTAAGAATTGTTGGACACAGATTGTACAAAACTGGGCTAAAATAAATCCAGCTGCCAGTTATGCTCACTCCATGTGTGTGCCAACTTGATTCTTTTGTCTAAAGGCCTTGTTGACATTTGAAGATGCTGGGCAATATGTGTTAAGTTTTATGCTTTTGGTCGTGGTCTAACGAACGCACGGACAAGTGGCTAAGGCTTATCAAGACACTGTCCTGTCAATGCTTTTGCTGGTGCTGATGCTGCTGCTAGTCCCCATACTATAAAGTCACCAAAAGGTCGCTGAGCCTTGTCGAATGCTTTTATACCATTATAAAATATTTGCTAGTCATTGTTGCCTAGCAAATAACCAAAAATGTATGGTGTAAAATTCTCAGCATCAGCTGCTTTTATTTGAAATATACCTTATATAGGAACACCCATTGGGTTTCGGGGTTAAAAGTTCTGCGGGTGGCCGCAAATACATACACTTTTTGTAAATACTGGCAACGGTTAGGCCAATAACTGATGGTTATTGGCCCAGTTTAATGGCCCTAATCAAAAATGAAATACGAGCTAATTTTCTGGGTGTCCAACAGTGTGCTGCTTATAGTCTTTAAACCGACATGAGTGCCAGCCAACCATTTTCACAACAATATTTGCACTTGTTTTGTTTAATGTGAGTCATTATGGGACTCAACTCAAGTCATTTTAAGTTTATTTCCTTAAATAATTCAAAGAGCAAAGCTAGAAATGACGTCAAAATATAAACAACATAAATAAAAGGAGAATGCAAATCGAAAATAAAGAAGCATTGATGATGATAGTTTGTTGCCAAAAAATTAAGAACATAACAATACTTTTTGTCTTCATATTTTCATACACTTGCAAAACTTTATTACAATTATGTTACGAAATATGTAACGCTTAGATGGATGTATCCTAGAACCACAAAGTAAATATATATTCTTGAGCAGCATAGCAAGCGTTTTGATAAATCCAAGTTTCTATGCGAACAAATATTTTAGCTTCTTAGCATTCGAGCTAAACTATTGCTCAGGTTCTTCTTTTCACTGCAGTTAGATCATCTGTCGAAGTCAGGAAGCTTTGATAACTATATCAAAGAGCTGCATACAAATCTATAAATATATATATATAAATCTACTGACTTTCTAAATAAATAAGAAAATATAGAAGATACAATTTTAAATTTCTTATTATCTACCAAAGCTAAGCTTTGCTAACTTACATTGTTTCGACTTGCAATTGAGTATTTTCAAGTTCAAAATGATTTTATAACTATTGTCAATTCCATTTGCCTGGTCCCAGAACTAAAGAAAACTGCCTTGAGTGCATTGCGTGCATAACAATTTGTGACGATATTTGTTCTGTATTGACAATTCTCGAACTGAAACTAAAGCATGCTTGCCAGATAGTAACCAATGGCAACCAAGTTGTTGCGACATGTCTGTGCATCAGCTGGGCAGATTAGTTGACGTTGCAAGTACGTACACTGTAGACAGCTGACAAGTCTTTTACAAGCTGCTTAATCAAGTTACATAAAAGTTTTTCTAATTTCTCGTTCATAATTAAAAATGCATGTCTTAAGAAATATATATGCTTTTAAACCCGTTCATGAAAAATGTTTGCTATCGACTGACAAAACGTATATGTAGGAGAGTCAACAGGTTTATTTTGAGTGTATTTCATTTGCCAATGGTTGTATGGTGGACACGTCTCAAAAATTGTGGGGACGGGATCGTCGAGCTGTTGCATTATCCTGCATAAAAATTGCGCATTGCTATTGTCCCTGCGTGCCACAAAATGAGGCTCAATGCGTACTTTGCCCTTGTGCAGTGGGTCATTTTAATGTATCTAGCTGTAGGTCTATCTGTAGCTTAAGAATTCGCAATGTGGTTGACAGCTGTCAGAGACATTTGACAATTTTGTATGTTTAATCAAATGATGATGCCACATGCTGTCGCTTATCCAAAGTCGCTGGAAGGCTTTTCCCTCAAAAGATTAGGAAGTTGTCAAGCTTAGTTGCGCACTCGATTTATCATTATTTTCGTTTAACCAAAGGACTGCCGTTGCTGTTAGTAAGCAACTGGGCTAAAATTTAATTAAACATTTGCACAAAGTCTAAAGTTAAAAGCGCTGAAATATATCAGCTAAGGTCAGGCAACCAAAAAACAGCAAGTTCAAAATAATAATACATAAAATATAAAAGACAGCGAAAAGCAAACGCTTTTTTATCTCCAGCTTTGTTTGTGCACGTTTTGCGCTTGTTTAACAATTTTACACGCCTGGCTGCAACTTCTCTGTCGAGCACTGCAATGTCCTTAGTGTCCCGATGTGCAACTTGATAAGTGCGACGGACAGTGAACAAATTTTTTTTTTTTACTTTTTCTTGCTTTTTGCTGGGCTTCCCGTTTTAACTGACGCAGTCTGATTAATTGATTCGAGTCCGAGCAACGCACACAAGTTTTAAATCATTTTAACTTAAAGTCCTTTTCATGCATAAATTGTTTCCGCTGGCAAAATTTCACCTGCAGCTTGGTACATTGTAAATACCTCACTTGAAAGGTCTCCACTTCTAATATTGAAGACAAACAAAATTCATTAAATTTTTTGTGTTGCGTCGCTCCAATACCTAGCTCCGAGTATCAGTTGCTTGCGCAACCTCTTCTTACGAGCACACATAATGGAAGTTGAAAAAAAAAACCACAAAATTTATGCAACTACGGCTCAACTAGAATATACCAGGTAATCAATCTCGCAAAAGATGGAAATGTGAAAAAATGTAATGCAAAAATTCGATTTGAAATGTGAAATTGCATTTGAATAACTAAAATATATTATAAAAGAGAAAAGAAATGTCAAACAAACTGATTGAATTTAGTATATTTAAATTCGTTAAATTAAATAAAATGTTGAGTTATTCGAGATTGGTTGAAAAACGTTTGATGATTTTATTTTTTATTTTTACATTAAAATGAATTTTTATTAAATTTTTTTTTGTTTTTGTACTGAGACACATGAAGAGTCGAAAACAGCTATTAAGCACAGCATGAACTTTGAAGCGGAAAAAAACAAAATAAGAAATTAAAAATAGCTTTGGCTGCACTTTATTTTAGTTAACCTTGACTAAACGGTAAAAAACGAAAAATATCGGAATATAAATATTATTAGACAAAGCCAAAAACACAAAGCTCAATGCAAAATTTAAATTGTATGAAATTCAGCGAATAACTAAATAAATGAAATATAGTAGCAACTATTGAGTTGGTTAAAGGCATGCAAAACACAAAGGAAATAGAACCAAAAAAAAATAATAATAAGTTTGAATTGAACAATTGAAAATCGAAAAAAAAAACAAATACAAATTTTCTACTTAGATTACATTTTTTAATGGAATAAAATGTTCGCATTTAATGTAAACGGTAGAATATATTGTACGATAAACAAAACAATGCAACAATAGCAAAGCATTTACATACATGACAAAATTGAAATTGTGCGGTTTGCCAAACAAGCATATCAAATGTAAATACACGTGTCCACAATTGGGCAACACATAATCAGCACGTGCAGTTAGTTAGCTCAAGTGCCAGACACAAAATTAATAAAGAGGAAGGCAAGTGGCTGTTTGTGCACGTGTGGCTAGCAGGGGGCCACGAGACGGGCGGGGAAGCACAAAATATTACACAAATCAAGTAAATAAACAAACTTGACCAATGTCCAAACATTTGCACAGCCACTTTGCCACTGTCGACTACCTTTTTTCCAGTCAATTTGATTTAAAGAGCGGTCTCCGGGGCATATTATTTATTTATAAGCTGTTGGGAATCCTCGTTGTCCGAAGAGTCTGCTTACGCTTCAAACCCACACATAATTTTAATGGAAGTGGTCTCTAATAGGATAATTCAAAGGACTTTTGTATTTATGTATATTTTATTTACTTTTATCTAGTATTTACTTTATTTGTTTGTTAGGCTTTGTTTTGATGTCTTCTGGTATGTAGTTTCATTAGCAAAATGTTTTCTTGAGCACATTTTGGTCACCAAAAAGGATGTGTAGCAAGTGCTTGGAAAACAAACGAAGAAAAAACTACTTTGGCAATGGTTTCTCTCGTGACGGTTATTTATCAAGTCAAGTTCATGATTTACTGTGCGTATGACGCATACGCACTGAAGACCCTTCAGCCAAGGCCTGCAAATGATGCGAGCTGTGTAAAAAGCTGAATAAATATACATTTTGAAAGCGCACTTTTATACATTTATAATTTTTGTGTTGAAATTATTACTCAAGAACTATATATCATTCTTTTTTTGTGAAACATAAAAAAACTGAGAAAGAAATCATTTTCATTTCATTTAAAAATACTTAAAGTCATCTTAGCTTTCGCTTTGCTTTACCCATTTTGGCACCTGCTTGACAATTTTTTGGTCCTTGATTTCGCGTTGCCAGCCAAGTGCTACTTTGCATGCACCGGCGCCAAGAAGGTTACTATAAAAGCCGAATAGGATGTGAAAACGAAATGTGAAGAATTTTATATGCCATGTATTTGCAATGGCGACGTGCAGGCCAAAAACGCGTACAAGGAAAGAGGCGTGATTAGGGGTCTGGTTAGCTGTCAAATCGACGTGCAGCATTAAACAAACAGAAACTATTTAACTTTCATTCCATAAAAACCTTTAACACCCACCCATACATACCCTTCATCTCATTCTATGCGTGTTTAACTAACTGTGCAAAGGTTGGAAACGCTGCAACGGAATCTCAATTAGCAATTCCCGCTTAACACGTAGCATCATTGTGTAGTTTGGAGAGTACTGAAACTCCTTTAAATTTTTCCTAATTAAATCATACACCATAACGTCAGTGAGTAAAAAAATTCTGTACTACAAAATTTATACAACTGCATAAATAGTCGTGAGACCCGTTTTGTTTTCAACTTTCGCATAAATTTATGCAAATTGTTTGTACGCGATATTTATGCAAATATGAGCGGGTAAAAATGCGGAGTTTATATGACATTTATTTATGTATTACACTGAAGGCAGATTTAAGCTGCAGTAAAATGAAACATAAATTAATAAAGTACAATTTATAATACATTTAATTTTCGCTTACATCTAGCGCAACGTTCGGTATTTGCACTTCTCGCTTCGTAAGCATATATTTCAAACGGGTATCGATATGTAACTTTGCTTAAATACACAAAGAAGTCTTTAGGTTGCTAGCAAACATTATGGTCTTCGTTAATAGTAGCTAAAAATACATCAAAGTGGGTCTAAACATGCTAATACTTTACATTTAAATGTAAGCGCGTGACGTCAATCGCAAATGCGTTTTTTGCGTTTTTTTTTTATTGTTTGTATTTTCCCCTGTTGCTTGTACAAATATATAGCTAACGAAGCCAATCAGAAAGCGCCAAAAATAACTGTAATGTAAATGGACATAAGGCTGAAAGTAAAAAAGGATATGCAGTCAATGCCAAATCAAGAACACTTTGAAATTTTAACAGCATTAATCTGTTAAGAAAAGGGGTTGGAAATGGACTCAGTGGAAATCAAGACATATATTTCAGCAGGTCAAAATAATATCAACCAGCCGCTAAATATTCAAGCTACTCGTTATGGTATTAAAGATATCTTTACAGAATGTGTTTTAACAGCTATCTAGTCTATAGCAATGTAAGTTGTTTTATTCAGTATTACTTTTGGTCATCTCTTGGAAAATTGACTGCAAAGGTCAAGTTCTTTATTATATAAACGCACCTTGAACACAGTTAACGAATTGTAACACAAAGCCTTTTGATTTGACAAACTTGTTGTCAAGTCAAATGTCAATCATCAAAGACTTTTCAAGCTTTGTTGACAAACTCAAGCCTTAATTAACTGCCGTTTGGGTTATATGAGCCATAACGTTGCCCTCTGCGGTTTTTGGCCAACTGTCGTAAGCAGCAAATGCTTGGAGAGAAAACTTGACCTGTTCGAAAGTGCGGCCATACGGTCATTTATCTTTCGTTTATGCCCTTGCCAGAACATTACCCCCGTGTCAATAAATGTTTAGCATTTCCATTGAAAGTAAAAGAACTAAAAGTACTTAAGGACGCTTTTGGTCCATTTGGTAGTTCATTTAGCTGTTTCATCAATTTATGCCAGCGCCCGATATCGATCTCGTACATTGTTGAAACTGTTATTGAACTTGGCCCATACTAGCTCTAAAGGTCAATTTGTGAAGCGCATCAATGGTTCGTCGTTTACTGCCGAAATAAACTTTTGTATTAGTATGTGATTTCTTAAGTAAATTTTTAGTTTTCAAGTGTGGTTAGTCTACAGAAAGTGGCAACGGAAAAAGCCGTTTAAAGTGTAAGACTTAAAGTTATAAAAACAATCTGAACCTTATAGTCTTGGTATAGGTACTATATGCATGGGCATAGGAATACTTGTTGAACAAGTTACAACAATTTCTGTGATCAAATAACAAATTTAATTACTTTGCTACAAAAAACTTTGTTCATTAATTATCCAAATAAAAAAAAATAGAATTCTCTGCTTTAAAAAATTATTTCGTTCGAAATTCAATTGAATTTCACTGTACCATTTTGATGGCAGGTTGCTTGTTAAGTCTGCATTGCGGCATTTCGTTCTTTTGACTAATTAAAATTAAAGGTTTTATGCGTTGGGGCAACAATATCCGTTTAGTTTAAAGCCAGCAATTTAGCAAAAATAGCAGTTGTCCTTTGTTATTTTTAGCCTTTTGACACAACTAATTGGACAAAGAAAACCCAACTTGATATTTTGTGCTTAAAAAAGGGCTTGCTGCTTTTATGCTATACATTATGTCTGACCTAATATTGTGATTTTTGTTTTTGCTGCCTTTATAAAAAATGTGTAACAATAATATCGAAGAGGATCTATTATTATTACTTGGTATTCGTTTTATAACTTATATGGTTAGTTACTTACTTGTTTTCAAGTAGTTTATATTGTACAACATCATATTTTCCTATCCAAAATTAAATATTTCATATAATATTTTCCGAGCTTTATCTTAAAGAGTATTTAATCTTTGTTTAACCAATTAATATCCATTTTGCATTGAGCTTTTTTTAACTTTACAAAGTCTCGCCTTCAGGGTAACTTCTTTAATCAACTTAATTATTGAATCCGCGATTTGACGCCGCGGAACAACGTGAAAAAATCAACATAGCCCCTGGCAATTAAATATTTTCATGCTCCGTTTTCTCTCGACTGTTCTTAACGCCTCATTATGCATGGCGATGAGGCGCAAAGTTTCTGCTCGGAGTGCAATTACGATTTAGTATTTCCGTTACAATTATATTTATTTTGAACTTAGATTTGCTCCCTTTGGCCTTATTCCCATATGGCAACTTTAAATTTTTAAATTAAAAAAAAAATCGAAATTACAATCTCATATTAGAATATAATTTAATTGAATGTTAGCCTCGAGCAAAATACCAAGCATAACTGTTCCCACTTGTTTTGGATTCTCTTTTCCGAGAGGGACACATTCCAAGTGCGTGACACATTATTATCACTACACAAAAACCATAGCACGTTTCCAGTGCCAACTGCAGCTGTTCATGCCTTGCAAAGGATATCTTTTATAATTCAATGCCCTTTAAAAAAAGTCAAGTTTGAAAAGAATATCTATTTGATTAATTATTTTAATATTCAAACTTGTTCACATTTGTTAAACACCTTTAGATAGTTTGGTCGATCCCTCAAACCGATTAAATAAATTAATGGTAGCAATTATTATAAAAATGTTCCTCAGGCACTGCATAAATAAATAAAGAAGTTTCTGTAATTGTATATCCAATTCATACTATTAGGCCTAAAATACATTAATTCCTAAACATATAGTAACTCTTCGCTGAGAATACTCTATTTATAGATTCCAATTTGTTTAATTCTGCTCTTGTGCAAGCCGCAATCAAATGAATTGCTTGCCTTGCAATTTATACTGCAGCACCGACGTTGGCAGCAGACGGGTATTCAATTAATGTCTTTTAGTATTCAAGTGCTAGGCACCACAACTACATGTTTGTGGCAAGTAAGCTGAGTTGAGCTAAGCAGATCTGAGAAAAACATGTGAGACCTTTCATTGAAGGGATATTCATTTGATGAACGACATACGCCATCAATTCATATGGTTCGTTTTTCAAGTCGGCCATTAAAAGGCGTACAATTAAGCCGCTTATTTTGCAAAGGAATATAAAAGGAAAGGTCTTCATTATGCGAGCGGGATTAGGGACACACAGACTGTCAATACGTGTTTGCTTGAATAAATGTATGAGTATTCACAAATTTCTCTACCTAGAATTCAAAGAGTTAAGTTTGTATTAAGATCGCAATTGAATGTTGACAACAAAATCCAAAATCTACATACGTACAATTTTAATTAAATTTGATCTTTAAATGTGCCCAACTACATCTTTGTTGTAAAACGATTTATGTACTCAAACCTATATATATTTAACATTTATAACAACAAATAACTAAATTATTTGAGATATTTAATACATACTTCTCGTTAACCTTAATAGCTTACACATACCAAAATTTGGGTATTTCGTAGTCATAGCTTTTCATATCTACACTTAACCCAGTTTTTGTATACGGCTTACATTCAATGCTTGTGAATGTTTGACTCCGCTGGAGCTCCAGTGCCCGCTAAGCAAGCAATATGTCAAACAAAGTTTACGACTGTGCCTCTCGGAGCATTAAAATTACAAAAAGGACAAAAAATTGTACAGAAATTGCGTGTCAAAGAAAACATTTATGGCCTTTTGTCAATAAAAGCATCATATTCTCAGAGGTGAGAGTTGTACAGTTTTATTGTGTAGCATTTTAATGCCTAATTTATGTTTAAAAGTATCATAAAGCATATTTGCTGCATGCATAACCTCAATATGTTTCCAGGCAGTCGGCACAAATTAAATTATGTCGACTTCGAAGCAATTTGATGGTCTTTTTGAGCTCTCAACACAACTTAACTGCGCCAATTTTTGGAGCAACTCTTCAGTTGCCACACACAAACCACGTTTTGTGTGTTTTGTACTTTGCGTTTTTTGTTATTCTAATTTCAAGGCACTTTATTGGTAGGGCTGCTATTGTGCGAGCTGCCAGCGGGTTCGGCAATTTGAGGTAAAGTTGTAAACTTTGCACATTTAATAAAATTGATATTGAGCGGCAAACATTACCAATATGATGAAGCCATTAAAAGCAAGATGTTGACTGTTTTTTGCTGCCCTTTTGTAAAGCGATAGCTAAAAAAGCGAAAGCTAAATTAAAAATAAAGGCTAGGCAACTAAAGGATACGGAATGCAAACGCGCTGACCGTACTTAGATAGCCAACTTTAATATTAAAAATATTAAGTGAATACATTTTGTCATGCGTAAACGAAATGCTGTGCGACTTAAAGTGAATGACTTAACAAACAATTTTTAATTTTTCACATGGGAGACATCTAAAACAATATTGCATATTGCTTCTTATTTGGCCAGTTAATCAATATATGCATAAGAGCGTAAAATATTTGTTCTCTTCTTTTGACACAGATTTCTTTTCTATGGTAAAGTAAACATGCAAATCTTATTGCACTTGAGTACTCGTTTATTTGCTTAGTAAGTCTCTTACCACTGTCACTTATAAATATGGACCAGTATTCCATTTCCAGTCAGCTTAATTCCTTGTTAAACACTTTTCTCCACTATACTCGTTTGAAACGTGACTCTCGGTTGCAACAGCATAGCCTAACCAGCTTAATTTCAGCAAACATGTAGTAAGTGTCTTGTCACGTCTCTAACAATATTTGCTACCTACTACCATGAAAATATCTTAGTCGAGTTTGCTTGGAATATTGCAACTCTTGGCTGCAAGAAGAGTAAACTTTTTTGAACAACGTCTAGGATCCTATCTTAACTCAATTTTGCCTTAATTGCCCTCTTTTCCCACTGACTTAGGGAAAGTTAATGCGACGCAGATGAGACTGGCGCTAAAAGAGAATTGGTTATGGAACGTTGCGCTTTATTTAGAAGTTCAAAAAAGACAGCGTTTACACGGGCTAAACATTAACATTATCTCCACTCTCTTTTGCTTCGTTTGGGACTAACAACTTTAGCAATGTTTGACAAGTCAAATCCCAAGCCTTCCATGTTGCAATTAACAAAACGAAAAAAGGAATTGTACGGCAAACTTTTTAAGATAAAAAATAACAATTTTACAGCAGCACAAAGTGAAAATTTGTTGGCCATTGCCATTTAGAGCTGGGTCCGCGACCAGTTTGTGGTTATTTTACTGTTTGCCCGCCAGTTGGCTTAATTTATATAAATGTTTCAGCTATTCTCTAGAGCCCTTAAAAAGCAACTGATTTTAACGTCAGTTTTAGATATTTGCTCAGTGAGTTGGTTTAAATTCCTTTGGCTGCTGTCCACAACTCCTCTGCGAATATTCGAATCACATTTCAAAAAACTACAGCCACTCGAAACTGTTGAATGTTATGTTGTATGTACATATATGAACACAATTTCGTCGAATTTTGTTTGCACGTAAGACATACAAAACACAACCTAGAAATACATTTAATGCAGGATCAAAGCCAAGAGCCCCAATAACATTTGCTGGCTGCGAAAATATTTTCTAGTAACAAGCTTAAAACATACTTTGGGTGTAGCAGACCGTTGCATATATCCAGCGAGTTATTTTGTTGTCAAGACTACAAAAATGGTATTTCGTTTGTTATTGTAAATATTTTTTTGATAAATGTAGTCAAAATAATGCCCACAATTATAATTATTTAACTTACAAAATGTTTTTGAATAAGTAATATTTTACTAAACAAAAATATTTTTTAAATATTTAGAAAAAAACGACAGTAAATATCTTAATTATCAAATTATTCTCTTTAAATATATATTTTATTTGGATTCGACAGCAATACTTCAAGGAATAATAAAGTAATTCTGACTTTAACCAGCCTTACTACTGAAAGAATAATAATTAAATCAATTCGGATATGGTCTTTAGCGCATATACTGTTTAATTGAATTTTTGCCTCAAGCTAAAGAGCCACTCCAACTTGCCTCTCTTCTCATCTAAATCTATGTAATTCCCGGCGCCATTAAATGCCAACATAAACATGTGAAAGTCTCTAGTGCATGAAAAGCCTGTGCAAAATGCATTCGCTCAATAGTTGTGAAGCCAAGAGCTCAGCTTAGCTCAACTGCCACTAAAAACCATGTCCTTTCAATTAATGTGCTTTCGTTTTAACGACTAACTTTGAAGCAACAACATAAAAGTTGTAAGCCAAATATAAAAGCTCAGTTTTGTTGCCAAATCCCATGACTGCTATGTACATATATAAAAAATTAGCAAAGTAAACTTAATTTCGCGACTGGCATTAAAGAACAGTCGAACATTTTGCAATAGCAATTGATGTCCTAAATATTAAACTAACATTATGTGCGGCTCATAAATTTCCAGCCGTCAGGCAAGGGACATAAAAATAAGTGACACAAAAAATCAACCGCTAACGAATTCTTAAATTGTTTTTCGTTTCTTTGTTATTGTTTTTTTTAGAGCTCCCTTTAACGATTTTGCCACGTGCGGTGCCATTTTGCATGTGCAAATGTAATGGCGCAGTTCTAATAACCTTTCTTTAAGCAGTTGCAAAAGTCACCTCAGCTTTTATATTGTCCAACCACATTGACATTCCCTGCGCCATGTGAAAAATAATAATAATATTCACTGCCATTCGCCAGTGGCAGTGGCTACCGTGCTGGCTGGGCAGACATTTATGTAAATATTTAATATTGGACACAGTCAGACAGACTGTGAAAAGTGCTGCATTCCGGCCATGGCCTTAATTGCAACATTTTAAAATGCTAACAAAATAGGCAGTGAACAAAGAACCACAACAAATAGAACTAAAACTGTTTGCCAGCTTCGAGCTAATCCTGGCCTTTGTCAAATGTATCCAAAAGGCATTGCCTCGTTATGCATAGATACGAGTAGGTATACAAATGAGTGTGCATACAAATTATCTTCTCTGTGCTTCTAATCAGATCTTTCACTGCTTGCAAATGAGTGCTGCCAAAAATGCAGCTAACAGTTTTGTAATCAAGCTATTGAACCGAGCTATCGATAGCCAATTAGAGCTGGAGTAAACATTTAAACAGAGTCTAATTAAGAGTGCGTTTTTAATGAACTGGGTATTTTTAGTCAGAAAAATTTAAAAGGCATAACGCTAATGGTTTAATCTGAAAATAAGATTGCTATATCTTGGAACTTTATTGCACTGATAATATTTCAGTTGAAAATAATAAGTTTGAGTGGAAAACACTGAGTTATCAATTTGTTTAGTCACGAAATGTAAACCAATGAATGTTGTCCAAACTGCTCTTATTAAAAAATATTTACAAAATGAAAACGAAAGCCAATTTTGGAGGAAAATCTGGTATATGTAAATTAAGAGATTTAACATATTTGATAGCACAAAGAAATAATTCATTTCCACACATTCCAACCTGATAATGATGATTTATTTTTAGTAGCTGTTAAAATATATTTTATGAATTTTGCCACAAATATGTATATTCTAATAACAAAAGGACTAGTCGGCGCCTCAAAATATTCCAAAATATATGTACCATGTTATTTTTTAACAATCCCTAAAACTCATAAATATTTATGAGTTGAAAATCAGAGCAAGAATCTTTGGACATTGTTGACTCGTTTTTTATGTGCCTATCATATTTCATTACTGTTTGTTATCCTGTTTATTGTAATATTAAGAGTTTGTTATTCCTTGCTTCATTATTAACATTTTAAATTTATGCCTAGGGTGATGCTTATTGTTATTATTATTGTTGTTGTTTGAAAACAAGAAGAATCAAATGCCAAGTCAAGTAGGAGCCCCCTAATGCATAATCTCAGTTTCTATTTGTTGGATTCAATGAAGTGTAAGGCAATACGGCTTCCATATGGATATATATTGCGGGTGTGGTACAAACGAAGAAATAATAGACTTAGACAAGGGGAAATCCTTGAAATTTCGTTTGTTATACTTTTGATTTTATTTTCAAATATGCAAATATGCAAATATAAGAACATAAACTTTTGGACTCTGTAACATTTGTGAGTTTAAGTTTTTGCTTTTTAATTTGAATATCGCTTAGTATCGTTTAAGAAATTTCATCTGAAATGATTTGTGGCTTTAAAATTTGCACTCATATTTACATCTTAGCAGTTTGATTTTAAAATTATTCTGCCACCCCTTAAACAATGAATTCTTTTATGCAAATAATTCCAGTGTATTCATTGCTTTATTATTTTTTTATAACAGCACTTTATCATTATTTTTTACTGTTTATGTTAAAAAAAACGCATGATAAATCTTCAGTTTCTTTCCACCATTTTATTTTTATACCCAGCAAATGATTTTAGAAGTTCGTATCATTTATTGTTGTTGCCCTATTTTTTGCCAACAGCAGCAGTTAATTGAATACCATGGCTGTCGCCATAACTTCATTTTAAGCCTTGACCGAAGAGACTCACTACCATTTCCAGCTTTAGCGTATGTAGCAAGCAACTGAAGAGAAACTGAAAAAAGAAAATCAAATAAAGCCCCAGATTCGTGACAGGAGATAGCTCACATGCGATTAAGCTACACCCGCCAACCATCACTCCTTGTTAACCTTATTTGTGAGTTCGGCCACAGTCACTTGGTCCCAGGTGAGCGGCTGCTAACATTCGAGAAGCATCGACAAATAAATATCCATTTATTGTTTGTTTGCTTAAAGAGCTGTTTCAGTCTTTATACAAACGTGTGAAAATTTACCGAAAAATTTCAAAATAGGGCACGATTTTTTGTTTGTATCTCAGCATTGAAGGAACTCTGTCAGTGGCATGAAAATCAACTACATAATGCTTTTTGGCCCTTTTTTGCACAACTATGAAAACTTTGGCGCAAAATATGTAAGTACTCTGTGGGCTGTGTGACGCAAATCCTTTGACGACATTTCCAACTGGCAAACAATTTCAGACTCGACTCATCATCCTCCAGCATGCAATGTTGACAAACAGCAGAAGCTGACGAAACAGAATGCAGGCGTTATGTGTTTAGCAAATATGCTCGACGAGAAGATGCCTGGTAGAAATAGTAGAAAAATCTTCTATCGTAAATGTATCTTAAAGACAATCGTTATACTTGCTTGTATGTAATGAAACTTTTTGATATAAAAAAGCGAAAAAACAAAGATTCATTTATCATATGCATAAAATGCATTTGGAAGGTTTTTACCAAAATAATAGTGTAATAATAAAACGATGCTAAATTCTTGATGTCAATACAGATCAAAATGCGTACACTTTCTTGTATCGGATATTTTATTTTCCGTGCATTACCGACATTGCCCTAATTTTATGATCACCGTTTTTAATCCATTTCATTTCATGGGCGCAGGGTATGACAAGGAGCCACAGTGTTAAAAAGCATGACACTCACACGCACACACAGACACAAACTCGCACTTGCACACAAACAGAGTACAAGAAACAGAAGAGGAAATAAGTCGACAAGCGCATTTCCTTTTCAAAACTTGCCAGACTGGCCCACATTGCAGCTGTTGTACTTTTTCTTTGGTGCAGCTTTAAGTTGCGTAGCTAAAATTAAAGTCATAAAACTAACTTTGCAGTAATCTCAATTTTATGAAGATGCAAGTGGCTATCCTCGACTTCGGATTACCACTGATAATTATTTTTGTACATTTCTTCTTAGGCTGCAATGAAATGATTTCTTTGGTTCGCCTCATTTAGTAATATTAAAACAACTTTTTTTCTTGGGTCATTGCTAAAAATAACTTACTTTCAAGTCACTCGTTTGCTTTTGATAAAGAAACGAATAATTTTAGCATTTTATTAGTCCTTGCTCAGTAGCTTTGGAGTACAATTTGTTTGCCTTTTTTCTTGATGCTTATTTCGTTAACCATTTCTTTGCCTGCTGCAACAACAAATATATAATAATGCGGGCGCACCTTTACTTTCAAGTTTTACTGAATAATGTGTGTGCTAATTACAGTTCAAAAATATCTTAAGCCCGAAAAGTCTTTAAGTCAACAGATCAAAATAAAAATTTCCATTTGTTAACATATTTATATCTCATGTAGCTTTTAGTTACCCTGAACCCTCTTTTGGATTTAACAAGCAGATTGAAGCATTTCCGAATCTATAAAGTATGGGCTCATGACATTACGCGTGGTGTCTAGTGTTTTGGGTATCCCCAAGTCGAGCAGTCCCGATTTATTTATCTTAAAACCTTATAAAAATATAACAAACATTATTTAAGCTTCAGCTTCAGTTGTACCTTTCAATTAAACTTATACTATAATAACTTACATTTTAACTTAATAGACGCTATTTTTTTTGGCTCGGGTTATTGCAGTTCATTTCCATATGCTGTTTTCGTAACAACGATTCGACGAACTTGGCAAAAATGGCGTGCATTTTGTTTGTTTTTCTGACTTTTCACTTCAGAACGCAAACATAAAAATGTAATTCGAAACAGCTGAGGGTACAAATTGTAGAACGTGCGAAAAACTGCAAAAAAGATGAAATAAATCATGAACCACACACATATTCACAAACCACTACAAGCACGAAAACACACGCACACACTAAGAAAAACACTCTCGCAATCGCTGTTGGGAAATATCTCGTGCTACATCGCAAAACTTATTGGGAGTTTTATTACTTGCTTTTGTGCTGCAACTATTGTGTTTTTTTTTTTAAACATCCATTTGAACACTCAATTCAATCCAAAAGAGAGATATATCTTATCTTAAGCTACAATTTTGAGCATTTAATATTCGACGCTCCGTATACATATGTGCGTATCCCTTTTTTACCCATTGCTTATGAAAATAAACATGTGTTATGCTCTGGGACATAGCGAACAAAATTCAATGTAAGCAGAGTTTTTAACATTTATTTTTTGGTGGAGCTTTTTAAATTAATTTATTGTGTCCTCAACAAATGTGCGTAGGTTTGGCGTATTATTTACAACAGAAGTTGTGTACAAATTGCAATTGGAATTTATTTATACAGCTGTGAAAAGCACAAATTTGCTTTAGTTATTTTTTCGGTTCAGGGGATAATGAATAATTCCACAAAGCTTGCATGCTTTCTGCTGCGACATGCTTTGCAATTTTTCCCCATTTAAATCTGAGGAAATTTTTTCATTTCGGCTTTCTCTTAATGACCTTATCAGCACTAACAAAGTTAGATTGGCTGGACACCAGAAATAGAACGTCAGAAGTTTAATTAATATATGTATATTTATGAATATATAAATGCGATTTGTGCTGCTGATGATGCTGCTGCCTTGACTTGCGTTGAAATAAATGCCAAAGCTGCGGCTGTCAGGACGACAAGGATATCAAATAATTATCATTTAATTATACAATTCGTGGAATTGTGCTCCGAATCTTTTTTGTTCCAAATTGCAAGCATTCTAATGGAACTCGGTGGATATCAGTGAGCTAGATTTGTGAGAACAAAAGCGTCGTGGATCATAGCTCCACCACTTTGCCGCTATCTACATCCTTACACACGAGAGCTAATTCACTATCTGACGAGTGCTGGACAATGAAGAGGACAAACGGCGCATTATGTAGTTGCATCGACATGCGTTCTGTTGACTGCCAAAACGCTGTGCATGGAGCCAAAGGAATTCTTATCAAATGAGCAATTTCACAGACAAGACTTCAATGTACATACATTTTAATACGTTGGCTGCCCTTCGGAGAATTTGCTCAGAAATTCGAACAAATACGACAAAAGAAAATAAAATTTAAAAAAAGGAATAAAAAACTCATATGCTTATCTGGCTTTCATACGCAGTTCAGAATATAAACTGAAATGTAATTATATTTATTGGAAAACTCTGATAGTTTCAAAGTGATATTTTGCAAAAAGAACTAAAGGAGTAACAAAATTTCAACAAGGGTGAACACTTTAAGGATTTAGTACAACAACAAATAAATATTTTGTGTTGCTATAAATATTTACACAGTCATAAATTAACAAATATAATAAAAATAATAAATATGTAAAATACAAAGAAAACATTGCACTTTCATTCAATATCATAAAAAATAATATTTTGAATTTAACTCAAATTTTTAGCTGTGTAGCAACCCTAACAAATCAAAAAATACCACAATGAATCCCAAATAAAAGTCACGTCAAATTCAAAGCCCAACTTCGTAGAGATTAACGACCTTTACTCTTGGGTGGCTTATGTCTAAGTGCCCGTAAGATTTGCTGGCGTGATGCTAGGGGTTAAAATACGCAGCCTGTTTCCATAATGGCCAACACGACAGCTATGTTCTGCCATGGCCCAAATAGCAAGACAGACAGAAACATCTTTGCATATACACAGTTTAAAGTAAAATGTGGTGCAGGCAGAGATAAGGGAGAGGTCACTTAGTTCCAGTCAATACCCGCACAAACTTGGCCTAGTAATATGAGTTTGGTTTCTGTTGTGTCTGGCTGGCAATGACAAATGTCCTGTGTGCTTGGGGTCGACTTGCTACCAAATTATGCACACAAACAATGCTAGGAAGCCAAAGTCGGATGGGATCGGACAACCATTTCCTCATTTACTCTCTAGTGACCAGTTTATTTGCATGCCAGTCCAAGATATATTTATGCAACCGTAAAGGCACTGGCACTGTGAATGAATACAATGGACTGAGTGGCACACACTTTGCAAATTTCTTGCTAATCCTGACATTTGAACTCTGTTTTGCAAAATCAGTTTATAATTGCTGTGCCAAACGATTGAGTGCATGCTGTCGTGCTGAAATACATCACAACAATCTCGGCAAAGCACCGGATACATGTGTTAATTAGAGGAAACTAATTAGTAACGAATTTAAAGCTTAAGTGTTAACAAGCCCATACATGTGAGAAAGAGAGATGCTTGATATGCTCAACATTATAATTAAAGTCATTAATTTAAAACTTTTGGTGATTCTTAAGAAGCATCTGCAAAAGTATGTGCCGGGAAGTTAAAGAATTTGTCGTTGAAATTTATTGCTATTTTCGCAATATTTCATTTGCGCAGCGACAATGCTAAACGCCAACAAAAACATCAATTAACGCATTAAAACTTTTTACTATGTTTTGTATATTTTCATTAGTCATTTAATGTGGATGAGGCTATAGCCTTATTGTAAAATTGTTTGAAATTAACAAAAGGAGAGTGAATTTGAAAATTATGTAAATTCATTTCGTTGGTATGCCGTGTTTTTGATACTACAACCCACGCAAATCGATAGACATCGATTTCTAAGTGCATTAAGATGTCTAAAGATATGTAAAAAAGTTGTTTAAAACTTTTTTCTGCAATATGCTTTAAAATTTCCTGCTTCTTTTTAATCGTTTTTGTACAAATTATTTTTTTCAAATAGATTTATGTTAATTTTTGTCTCAATAAAGTTGTGTTGTGCCTGAGAGATAAGCACACACATATACTCAACGTATGAAAATAAGCCCTGAAAAGCATGTTATGAAATTAATCATAAGTTAAAGCCTGAGCTTATATCTAAATGAATGTAAAATAAGTTTGTGCAGCATAAAATTTTCCATATGTATCTTCTACAATTAAAAAAGCAATTAAAGACATTAAGTGGTTAAGGAAAACAATATTCCTTTGCTTTTTGTGTTGTTTTAGCATATTTACTGGAGCCTTGAAACAATTATAAGAAATTTTGTAATTTTTAAAACGATTTAGCATTGTCATTCTACAGATCCGTCGTCTTGAATAAGTCCAGTGTTGAAGTTATCGCCCATAATTGGGGCTTTCGGTACACTGTTCATGTTGAAGTTGCTCAGCTTGAAGACAAGGTTATCGAACACTGCCCCTGGCAATGATGTCTGCAGAACGCTTAGCAATCTACCCGGCTTGTTGCACACAACAATAGCATTCATTAAATGATCAGCGCCAAGTTCAAATTTACCCTCGCTAACCAAATGTTCACCTCGGCGAATCTCTTGCATGAAGTAACGTTCAACCGAACGTTGATCATACATACTTGGTGAGCCTTGTTCCTCAGTTTTCTTATTGCGTCGACGACGCTCGTAGAGGTTTTTCTTAAAATCGGGATGACTGCGGCGCTTATTGTCAAAATAGATGCAATAACCAACAACAGCAATACTGGCCAAACCAGCAATAACGCCCAACGATGATTTGATTAAAAACATTTTAAAAGAAAATTTATTTAGTTTATTTGTACGAAATCTTTTTGGATCAAGTATAATATTTGACTGAACGACGATTGTTTGTGTTGTAATAATAACTAAGACTTTTGTGTTTACTAATGTGACTACTATGATTTAAAAAAAAAAACCCAAAGTTTCGATTTTGTTTGGCTTCTATTTGAATACATAAAACATGTTTTTTATTCCAGCTCAAAATATATGTGGAATTGGGATTTTTTTGATTTAAGTAATTTGTGAGAGTATTCTTGTTAGGCAAAGCACTGAGTAAGCTGGTCACACTTATCGAATAGTCATGGGCGTCGCAGACTTGAACACGTTCGTGTTGTAGAGAGAAACTTGAGTTTTATGCATAAGTACCATTATTCCCGCTAATAAGCTATCTTGTGAAACCCACATATACCAATAACTAGAAAATCATTTGTTTCACATTAATTGCAGACCAGTTAACTAATCACAAAAAAAGTTTCCTTCCTAATTGTTTAAGCTGCAGATATCTTAAAAGTCATGGTTTGGCTTCTAAAATAAAACTGCATTTAAAAAACAACATTTAAATAAACTTAGACTTTTGGACAAAATTCATGGTAAATTTTTATGCCAAAAAATCGACTTGGGCATTGGTAAAATCTTTCGACTTCCATAACTTCGGCAAAACTGACCCGATTTTCAAAAGCGATACCTTAAAAGTCATTGTTTGACCCCAAGAATAAAACTGCATTTAAATAACTACATTTAAATAAAATTCGATTTGTGGTCAGAATGCATGTTAAACTTTTTTGCCAAAAAAATCGACTTGGGCATTGGTAAAATCTTTCGACTTCCATAACTTCGGCAAAACTGACCCGATTTTCAAAGTCGATACCTTAAAAGTCATTGTTTGACCCCAAGAAAAAAACTGCATTTAAATAACTACATTTAAATAAAATTCGATTTTTGGTCAGAATGCATGTTAAATTTTTATGCCAAAAAAATCGACTTGGGCATTGGTAAAATCTTTCGACTTCCATAACTTCGGCAAAACTGACCCGATTTTCAAAAGCGATACCTTAAAAGTCATTGTTTGACCCCAAGAATAAAACTGCATTTAAATAACTACATTTGATTAAAATTCGATTTTTGGTCAGAATGCATGTTAAACTTTTTTGCCAAAAAAATCGACTTGGGCATTGGTAAAATCTTTCGACTTCCATAACTTCGGCAAAACTGACCCGATTTTCAAAATCAATACCTTAAAAGTCATTGTTTGACCCCAAGAATAAAACTGCATTTAAATAACTACATTTAAATAAAATTCGATTTTTGGTCAGAATGCATGTTAAAGATTTATGCCAAAAAAATCGACTTGGGCATTGGTAAAATCTTTCGACTTCCATAACTTCGGCAAAACTGACCCGATTTTCAAAAGCGATACCTTAAAAGTCATTGTTTGACCCCAAGAATAAAACTGCATTTAAATAACTACATTTAAATAAAATTAGATTTTTGGTCAAAATTCATGTGTAAGTTTTATGCCAAAAAATCGACTTGGGCATTGGTAAAATCTTTCGACTTCCATAACTTCGGCAAAACTGACCCGATTTTCAAAAGCGATATCTTAAAAGTCATTGTTTGACCCCAAGAATAAAACTGCATTAAAATAACTGCATTTAAATAAAATTCGATTTTTGGTCAGAATGCATGTTAAAGATTTATGCCAAAAATATCGACTTGGGCATTGGTAAAATCTTTCGACTTCCATAACTTCGGCAAAACTGACCCGATTTTCAAAAGCAATATCTTAAAAGTCATGGTTTGCCCCTAGAATAAAACTGCATTTAAATAAACATTTAAATAAAATTGATTTGATCGATGGGCATGTGGTAAATTTTAATCACTTCCATAACTTCGGCAAAACTGACCCGATTTCAAAGCGATATCTTAAAAGTCATGGTTTGGCCCTAGAATAAAACTGCATTCAAATAAGCATTTAAATAAAATTCGATTTTTGTAAATGCATGTTAAAGTTTTAAAAAAATCGACTGGGCATTGGTAAAATCTTTCGACTTCCATAACTTCGGCAAAACTGACCCGATTTTCAACAGCAATATCTTAAAAGTCATGGTTTGGCTTCTAGAATAAAACTGCATTTAAATAAACATTTAAATAAATTGATTTTTGTAAAATAAATTTTTATGCCAAAAATCGACTTGGGCATTGGTAAAATCTTTCGACTTCCATAACTTCGGCAAAACTGACCCGATTTTCAAAAGCGATACCTTAAAAGTCATTGTTTGCCCCTAGAATAAAACTGCATTTAAATAACTACATTTAAATAAAATTCGATTTTGGTAGTTCAAAATGCATGTTAAATAGATTTTAAATTTTTTGTTTTATGCCAAAAAAATCGACTTGGGCATTGGTAAAATCTTTCGACTTCCATAACTTCGGCAAAACTGACCCGATTTTCAAAATCAATACCTTAAAAGTCATTGTTTGACCCCAAAAATAAAACTGCATTTAAATAACTACATGTTAAAGTTGTAAAAGTATAAAGCCAAGTTTGCGATTGTAAGATTGAGCAAGTTGAAAAACTTATACTATAAAAAATATATGCGCAAAGTAAGTTTGTTTAAGGTACACTCATTGATAGTCCGAATTATCTAGTTTGTATCGCACTGGGTTCATAATGAGATATTACATATTCACTTAACTGTTTAACATAACTGCAAAAATATACAATCGTATGCATGTTTAATGGCTTTCAAAACGCTGCACACCTATTCAAATTCCACACTCATACACAGTCGCACATAATAACACAACTACAACCCCATGTCAAGCTATGTGTTACCTCTAGCTGTGCGTATTTTGAGAGAATTTTTGTGTGGCTGACTCCATATTCGATTTAGGGGTTTGCTCTGTACTATGCAATGAAGCTAACCAAAAATATTGCTTGAAATATGTATGTGCAATCAAATCAGAATGTAAATATGATATACCAAAAAAATGTATATTTGTAAAAACTCTTGCATTTGACAGTGACATGACTGTTGTAGCTGGTTCGCGGAAAATGTGAAACTTTAATTTCTGTCTAGCATATGTATATAGAAAAGCAAAAAGCATATAAACTTTCAAGCTTGACCTTCATCAAACTGAAATGTGAAGCCTCGTTTAAATAATAAAATGTACTCAAGTCTTTGAAATGTGTTAGAACTTGATGGCAAAATTATAATGTATATTTGTAGAAACAAAAGCAAACATTAATGCGAATTGAAATTATTTGATTTCCTTTCAATGAACTGCGTTAATGGTGAAAACAATTCCAACTAGCTAATCACATGTAATAAAATCTGTATTTATTTTCAATCACCACCCTAAGCTACGTTATACTTGAGAATATTTATTTAGAATCTATCCTTATTATAATCATTCTGACTGCATAGCAATTCATTTAATACCCTTGCAATTAGCCACAGATAATGCATAAAACGTTGTGGCTCACAATTTTCTGTGTGCGGGCCAATTAGCCAAAACCTGAACTTGCTGTGCGTTAACTTATCCTGCTATTTTCTTGAATATTTATATATGAAAGAAGATACAATTTCCGAACATATGTTGCGCATACCAGTGGGAAAATTGATTGACACTCGATATGATTTCACGTTGGGTGGGTGCCAATTGAAAAACACACACACACACTCGACTTAATGGCACACACATTAACATATGTACATCCACACACGAGCAAAGTGATTTGTCACATTCAACAGTCTGTTGACGTCTGTTGCTGGGCCAACGTGGTAAGATGTGGAGGCATATGAGGGCTGGCAAGTTGTAGTCGTATGTAAGACGTAATATTCCACTGAATTCGAAGGCTTTGACTGCCATGGCAATGACCTGAAATAAGTGCAAAATAAAAAAACTTGATATTGTGACAGCGAGTTCGAAACCGCTAACCAAAAATCATCTTATTATGCAAATTGTTATTATATTTTTTTATACCATTTAATGGCATTTCAATGGAAGTTATTCATTGTTCTGCTAACTGGCACCAGTTTGTCTATTTCTGTGCCGCTCCGCATAAAAGACGATAAAATCCTATTACGCCTAATGTCCTGTTGTTATCGTTTAGTGAAAAACGGCAAACAGCACAGTGATAACAGTATAAAGGAATTATCGCAATGTTATCAAAACAAGCCATTTGTGCGCATTAATGGTGAGACTAGAAAAAATTGGCTCCTCCAGCTTATAACTTGTTTTAACCATTTATAACAATTAAATATTTGGCCGTGCTTTGTACTGAAAAAGGAGAGAAAATCAACAAAGCACAAGACAAACATTTTTTTTTTACAACAGATAATTGAAATTTCACAAAATGGACAACAATTTACGGATGCAAATATTTTACAATTCCAATGAAATTCCTCTAAATTGTTTGATTATGTAATAAAATTTTATGCTTAAAAAATATCTTGCATCTATGAACTTGAGCCTTTTTCTTAACGTGACCGACTTGAACTTACTGAAAAAGTAGATGCTGCAATTGGATTTGCAAAATAATTTTACAAAAAGGTTGAAAGAACTATTTTTATTTTTGTTAATTTCTTATAATAAATTCTCCAAAATTCGCATGCTTTTCTTCTTCTTATCTAAGTATTTAGTTAAGTTAATAATTAGGTTTTAATTTAATCTTTTTAAATTGTAGGGCTTTTATTTTCATTGCTTTAAAATTTTATCTTAAACATTTGATATTATATTTTGTAAAGTTGTAAATAAATTTCTTAGCTGAAAAGATACTTAATCTTAACTCTGATAAAAATTATGTAAGTTTTTCTTTAAGCAAAATGTAAATGATTAAAGGCAAAAAGCTATGTAATTATATTATGTTTCCCTTAGAAACTAGCTTCGTTTTTGTGTGTAAAAGAAAAATTACAATCTTTTCATTGACTTTTATATACGTATATGCAGGTTGCCTCCAGTCCCTTTGTAGTGGCAATCACTTATTTTCCATTTGCAAAGCACTCCAAATGCTTAAAATATTCGCTCTTAATGGTTGAATGAATGACACTTTGAAAGCGAACTCATTTGCATTCATTGAATACAAAGTGACCCGAGGTTAGAAACAAATTACCCATTGAATATCGCAAAAATGTAATAAGTAGAATTGTATAAATACTAGCTGTGCTGACTTATGCATATCCTTAAGCTGTTTTTTTATTTTTTTTTTCTTAGAAATTTGCATTGATTTCTCATTTATTCAAAGTTTTTTAATGTGGTAAGTGCTACGAGCTCGGCAACTTTCTAGTTTGTCAAGCGAATTAATTTAAACTCATACATTCAAGCGAAGTAAAGTAATTCAAATAGCTCTACAAAAAACATATATGTTTTTTAAGCAAAAATTATTATAATGGCAAACGTACACTGGTAAATATCAAAGTAGCTTGAAATTTGTGTTAATATAATGAAGTCTTAAATAAATAACGTTAATAAAGAAAATTATTAAAATTGGCATAGAATTTTCATTGGATATACTAAACAAAATTATATTTAAATTTACCCCTTTTTCAATGGCATAAACAAGCAAAGGAGGAAGCTTAGTAGAACGCACGAAGCTAAACAAATTTTATTTTATCGAATTTATTCACAAATGTTTATTTATTGCAAATAAAACGAGTCAACTTTAATGATAGGTTCACACCTTGGAAAAATAAATTGACAATATCCAGACAAAATATATTTTGCATTAAGGCAACACCCAAAACATCATTATACTTTCCCAAATTACTACGTTCTGCTTGTTGTGCCAGAATAACAACAAAAATATGTAAATAAAACCTTACCAATAAGGTGCCTGGACCGTTGCTCATGTTAAGGTGGTGAATTTCCACAGCAAGTCAAATGCAGCATTAAGCACAGATACGGCTTTCTATTCAATGGAATTTCGTTGTGCAGCTTGGCAATCCTTGGCTATGCACTGTTAACTTAAGTATCATAAACCCACCTTGAAATGCATCGCAAATATTTATTCTTGCATTCTAAAAACATTTAGCAATTTTACCAAAACCAACAGTAATAATCCAATAACTGGTTTAAATTTCATAAAATTATTTCAATTTATTTACAAATTACACAAATGTACATATGTATATGATACTTAAAATATGTCAGCGCTATTGACAGAAAACGTCCTTGAACAATTAAGTTAACATTTCATATTTATTACCGAAAAATTGTCGACATTTTTCATTTGATGTCGCAATTCTTGCCATAGTTAAAACAACAACAAACACATATAACAAGTATACGATTTTCCTGTTGATTAAAACTATTATTATACTATTATAGTAGATATTTAAATAAAATGCAAGTTGTTATTAGCTTAGTTGAACATGGCAATACATACAACAAACATTTTCAAATACACAAATACTATATATGTTTGTACTAATAGCTTCATTAAATACATATTTGTATTTATTTGTAAACAACAGCTCTTCGATGGCATTATTATTAATTACATGTTGCACGTTAAGTACAGCAATAAGTTTTGTATCGAAACACGTTATGACTATAATTATCATTATAATAATTCGTTATTAATTTCTTCTGCTGCTGCTATTGCAGCCGCTGACAACTACAAGTTCGATATACGTATTTACAATTAAATTCCATACCACTTGATTGGCTCTTTTGAAACCAAAAACCGCCTAAGAGCTTTCCCATCACAGTTGCTGCACAGCCGCAGTTTTCTGGCCAAGAGCCATGCGCCCATGATTGAGACTGTGACTGTGATTGTATTTGTGGCTGTGACCATGACTACTTTTTGATTCGTGGTCAATGGGATTGTTGTCCTCATCACATGAGATATATCTTGATTTTCACTCGGTGTCGCTCACCGGCACTATTGTGAATGGATAGGCAAGCGGGTGAACTATTGTCATCCACAGGACGCTCAATGATGCACTCAACAGCGGTGCGATTCAGCCCCTGCAACGCCCCTGGATGTCTATCGCGTGACGATGAGATGGGCACTTGCTGAATTTGTGTTTCCATTGTGCTTCGTTTCCACTGACTTTTCGATTCGGCTGCACAAATCGGTTGCAAAAAAAACCACATGATTGAGCTGCGCACACTTTGATTAACATGCTACGTACCTCTCGTGTTTCGATGTGAGCTATTCTTGTTGGCTGCCTGACTTTTTGGAGAGTCGAATCTGTGTCGTAGGAGACCCAAGCAACAGCAACAAATGATTCTTTGAAAGTACATGCGAAATCTATGGAATAGTTAAAATGTACTTTATTATATTTTTAATATCCTTTTTCTTTAAAATAAACTAAATCTATGATTTCACATTGTAAATTTAAAATGAGATTTAAGGCTAATGTGAAACTCAAAAATCTATGCAACAAATACTTAATGCGTACGTTTAATATGTTTCCTCGTGCTTTGCATATAAGAAATTAAAATTTAATCCAAATAAATCTGTACTTTTGTCCTATTTGCCCACTATCATTAATTATTAAGGAGGTAGCTTTTTTTCTAAGCTTATAATATTATTAAATTAAAGTTTTAAGGTAATATAATTAATCTTGCATTAAAGACTTTTCTTTTGGTTTGTCGCATTTCTCTCAGTCTAGGCATACAACTATATTTAACTTTCTATTATTCATCACTGCTTCTTACTTATTTTCTTTTGCCCTAGTTTTATTTTGTTTGCGAACTTAATTATGCTTTTTCTTTCAACTTTTTCTGCATTTCTGCTGTCATAATAGGAAATTTTTAATCTTCTTAACTTTTCCATGTCTTCAGATAAGCAGTCTTGAGTTTTTCATCCGTTCATTTTATCAATTAACTTTTCAAAAAACATACAAGCTGTGTGTTTTCCTTACCTCTTGTTCATCCAGTAATAGATAATTGGATTTACCATTGCATTTGACATGGCCAGCCAATAGAAACCCAGATACATATGCTGTACATACTTTGTCGATGCCACCTGATTGTTGTGGTATGCATATATGAAGAACATATGGTATGGCAGCCAGCAAATGGCGAAAATCGAGACGACTGCTATAAACATGCGAACCACTTTTCGCTTTGATTTCATCGATTCCATTTGACGATCCGTGTTCTCACCAATTGACCGACTGCCCCAAAGGACTCGACCCATAAGCGAGTAGCAAATTAGCATTACAATCATTGGTATGCCGTAGGTTAACACCAATATGGTCAGATTATAGCTGGTAATTAATTTTCACACAATTTTATACAGTGCTGATCAACGTCGGAAGCAAAGTACTCACACGTAATCCGTCATGGATGTGGGATATCGTCCATCGGGCCACATCATGAAGCACACTGTCCGGGATTTTCCATTGTAATAGCTGTCAAGTACATTAAATTAATTTAAATTTTAGGGCCTACCAAACTTTTTGGTTTTCTTTATTATGCCTAAAGGTGTTGATGCCCAACACCTTCAACATAATTTAATTACCGAAAGCAAACCTAACACAAAAGTACCCTTAAATATTTGCACGCCCAAAAGTTAAACAAGAAGATTGTCTCAATGGAAACAACTTTTGGCAGAATTTAAACACTTAATAGAAATGTTCCTGAACGGACAGCATTAATAATGCAACTGGCAGACAGGTGATTACTTAGTTGGGCGAACTTGAACATTGAAACTAGTAGTTCTGGTGCCCTTTCACCTTTGTAACAAAAAGCTGTATTGATTCTTAATACACGTGTTCCTGAGAAATGTCTCACAATAGTGTTCAAAGAAATTGTCACAATTCCTCACAATTGTCAATAACATTGTTGTTTTAAAAGGAATGTATTGGAAAATGGAAAATTTATAAATTAAATATTATAGCTGACTTTCAACTATTTGAGCACAAATGACTTGTTGCTGTTATAAAAAAAGCATTAAGAAGACGAAATAAAAAATGTTTTTTGTTAAAAAGTTAAAAATGCTTACTCAAATACATATAAAAAATGAAAAGGATAATTCAAAAATGTTATACTTTATTTTCTATTTTATTTTATATTGTAAATCTGAACTAAATCTTCCTTTAAATAGCAGCTGCACAAAACTGATTTTTATTGTTCTTACTATAAATTTTCTTACTGGCATATTAAGTATACGGCGTTTTTTGTCTAAAAATATAATCACCCCTCTTAATTATTCTTTTGACTATAAACCAAAAACAAAATGATATTAGTTAGTAAGAACACTAAATTTTCTATCATTCCTTTATACAAGAAATCCATCAATAGTCAAGCTATTTTTATTTTTTGAACATTTATTTTACTCCTATTTTTATCGTTACATATACTGTTATATTTATTAGGTCCGTAGACAATTGCCCGTGGCAACGTTTTGTATGAGCCAGATAAATAAGCAAAGTAAAAAATGTTTCAGTGCTATTATATGAATGTGCCACTTTGTTCATTGAAGTGGGCAAATTTGCGTAAAATTCAAATAAAGCTGAAGTTACTCAGCTTTTTTTAGCATCAGGTATCCGGAATTGACGCCACAGCAAAATGCTGCCTAATGTATATGTTTCAAGGGGGGAGCTTGAAGTCATCGAATCGATAACAGACACAGCGGGTGATTGCTGCACTGCAGGTGGTGGTTGCTGCTCGTGTGAAAAGGAATCTATGCGCAAAAGTATCTTGAGCTACGTCTTTAAAAGTTCTTTATGTTTATTATTTGTTGGCAACGGCTGGAGTGGCAAAGAAGAAAATAAACAAAACATGCTGCTGCTACTGCCGCTGACTTTGCAACACCGTCAAGGTCATTAAATACACAAACACACAATATTGTAGGCACTTCACTTACTGCTTCGTCATGATGCTGGAGTAAAGCAGGCAGGGGGCAGAGAGAACACAGCTCAGTGCCCAGATCAGGACCAAAATGAATCTCACTTTGCGGCGTGACGTGCGACGCTTCAATGGATGTACAATCGCAATATATCTGTAAAACAAAATACGTATGTATATTGAAAACGAATGCGGTTTCCAGGCTGAAATTGCGAATGCAATAATGCTTAAAAGCCAAACAAAACTTACCTGTCAAACGAAATGGCGACGAGAGTGAAGACCGATGTTGAAACCGTTACATTGGCCACAAAATTATTGATGGTGCAATAAATTGAGCCAAATGGCCAATCCGAATTCAGCATGAATATAAAATTGAAGACACAATTCAAGGAGGACATTAGCAGGTCGGCGATGCTGAGGTTCAATAGAAAATAATTTGTGACCGTGCGCATGCTGCGATGTCCTGCAAAACATAACGAAACGAACGTTGAAATGGCCAAAACGTGAGAGACAAATCTACCGGATGTTAGTTGCGAGCGTCCTTGAGTCCTAATGCCAAACAATCGATGCAATGCGGCAAACAAAGCGCCAACGTTGCGTATGTGCGATTTTTGGCACTAAGAACTCATTCGCTTTAAATTTAACACATTTTCGTTAATGCTGTGTTAGTTGAAAATCGTTCTTGTCTATTGTGCGCTTACCTGTTACAATCCAAAGAACAATTCCATTCCCCGCAATAGCCACAAACATCATCAGGCCGAAAACAATTGCCCAAATCGTTTTTTGTTCCCACGGCAACTCGTATGGGCGTGTGGGCGATGGAAACAGGCATTCAGTGAGAAAGTCCCTGAACACATAAAAAAAGACAAAGAGAAGAAAGAGAGGAAAAGAAGAGTGTTTGTTAAGCACATGTGCATATATGGCATTTCTGTACATAGCTGAAACATATGTAAAACTGTCTTGCACACAAGTTTATGTATGTATGTTTGCTTGTGCTTGTATGTGTGTGTACGTGCTTATCAAAATACATATCAATTTATGCTACAGTGGGTTCAATAAAACTGCATATCGAACAGTTGTGCACAAATTTCAAACGAGTGCCTAAGGCATTTTCACATCAACTAAACTGTTTTGTTGCTCTTTATGTTGTTGAGCATTTGTTGCCATTTTTTTCGAACGTTGTTGTTGTTGTGAGATTGTGATATTGTGGTTGTGTGATAGAAATATTCAAATGATTCGGTGCTTAGTCAAGTCAAGAGAGTAATTAAAAGATTTGTTGTTCAATTAGCAAACTATTTGAACACAAAAGGAAGTGAAAGTCCGAATGTCTAACACAAAATACCCTATATTTGCAAAGAATAATATTTGAATAATATTAAGTAACTAAAAAAAAAACTAGTCTACAAAACATGAATATTATTTTAAGCTATGTGAGTTTAAGTTGAATAGTTTGAGTGCTAACCATAAGCCGATTTTATTTTTTAAGACAGAAACAAATCAGACAAGCTTAAGGGCATTAAAAGTGATTTATATTAAAGTTTTTTTTATGACTTCGCAGCACTTAGAAAAGGTTCAAATAATAAATAATAAATATTTTTTATCTAAATATATGTTTTTTTGACACACGCCTTTCCTTTTTTCAGCTTTACAACTTGGCTAAAGCAGAGAGCTCTGAGAAAACACAATGGAAAATCAATGATGCTAAACATAAGAGCAAATTGGAAAACGGAAACTGCTTGATAAAAACAGCATCCTATAATACAGCAAATTGAATCTCTGGTTTTAAGTGATTTCATTTACGCTGCATTGGTTCGTCAGCGGAAATGAGCAACAATCCTCTCCGGCAAAACTTCATCAGATTAAACAGAGAATCTTACTTAGTTTTGTTGTTAAAGCTGCACTATTTTCGAACTGATAAACCATATAAGTATGCGTGGAAATATGTGGTTTTCGTTAATTAGTGGGATGTGGGAACGGGGTGGCCGAGGTCTTAAGTGTTTGCCATGCTGATTAGAGAGCACCTAATGTCGGGCTCATTAATTATGTAAAAGCCACATTGTTGTTGCCAACCACAAGCATCAAGTGCCTGACTTTGGCTCACAACTTGTGTCTTTGTACAACGTAACGTATACGCAATCAATTGTGCGTATTAGCTTTTGTAAACAGCTGGCATGTGTTGTTGCTTAATGCTTATAAGAGTCGATGCGCTCTTTTAGCAAATGCCCTGTCTAATTTATATTCAATTTATTGTATGCAATTTAAAGCTTTGGTCTTTGTTGTCATCGAGCTTAAGAGGAAAGAGTTTGTTTGGAGGGGGTCCCAGAGCAATTTTAGACAAATTTAAATCTATAACAGGGTCCCCCACCCACGCCCCATGTACAGCATTTTGCCCTTCATCGCTTTTCGTACAAACTTAATACTTCATAATCTCTCTTGGAAATTGTGTTTCTAAGAGTTGAAACTATTATCGTTTTATATTGCAACAAACATTGTTAAACTCAATCTTCGGCGTATTTCTCAAGTTCCATTTTGATTAAGGCCTTAAGCAACAGCTTTTTTTATTACCTGCTGATTATATTATATATCCTAAAAAATTGTGAAGACTTTTAGCTCTCTCTTTCTTTCGTTTCTTTCGACTATTTCAATTATATATGAACCACATACTAAATTATACGTTTAATTATATGTTTACCAATCCGAACATCCCCATAATTTACTCAATTAGTTGAGGCAAATACAATATCGTTTTCATTAAAACTTGTTCGTTTTGCTTTTTGTTTGCGTTGTGCAACAATGGCTGTCAGTTAACACCACTTCGTAACGTCTGTGACTTTGGGCAAAGATAACAAATCTGGGATAGTAAATATTTTGTGTTCCAGCCACAAGACAAACAGGTTGTCTGCTTGTTATAGTTACAGCCACTTGGCCAACTCTGCAATAGCAAAACAAACAACTGCAAATTGGCTAATTTTGCCATTGTTAATAAGTTTTCTTTGATAAGTTTTATGTTAAGCATTTATAATACTTAAATACCCATGTTGGAATAAAGGTACTCAACACTCAAAGTTTATTTAGTTTAATTTTTGTGCAATATCACTTAATTTATAAAATAACCTGATAACCGTAATATTATTTTGCATTTAAAATGGAAAATTTATTTCCTTACTAATTTGCATAATTGCATTCTGCGGAAAACTGTCAAGCGACAAATTATTCCAAACAGCAGCCACAGCCTCCACCCTTTCGGGTTAGCTATTCGTGAAAATATTCTCTGTTAAAACGTAAGGAAACGGAAGCGCTTTGTTATTGTCTGCTTCTGAGTGGCATGCAATTTGTGCTGTCTGTGTTTTTGGGCGTTGAAGCTAAACAAATAACAAAGTTTTCACTAGAGCTGGGCGTATCTTGTTCGCATAATTGAACATGACGTGAAAGTGCTTGGATAGACGTTTTCACGACTTGCATAAATTCAAAATTGTAAGTCTAGAGAAATCGCTAAGTTGTTCTTAGACTTACTTGAAATTCGTATTTGTATACACTTCTTTATGTAGCTTAACACATTTCAATACACTTTTGTGAATCGTGTTCACATATCAACCCATCTCTAATTCCGCACGATTTTGCCTGCTTGCAATTATACTAATTTGTTATTACTACTAAAAAAAAAATAAAACGTATGGCTCAAAGCCCATAAATTTCAAAAGAAAGTTTGCGTGTTCTTTTGAAAATAGATGACAGTTAAGTTAGTCACAACTTTCTTGGTATTTCGCCAGACTCAAATTAATTTTTGCCTTATTTAAGCTATAATTAAAGCAGATTATCTTAATTTCTTTGTTGTGTAATAGACCAATTAGCTCGGGCTTTATTCCGTGATAGGCATTTTCATTTTATTAGCTGGACAAAAAATAAATAATTGCCGCCATAATAATAATAATCTGGTATAAGTGGCTACCGGACCCGGAAGCCCAGGTTGCTGAAAGTGTCTAGCAATTACTTCCGTTTGGCCAACACATTTTGTTTATCATTTGACCCGTTTTTGGCCTGTGCTTTAATTTGGCGACTTTTAAATGACAGAAACATTTTGATTAATATTACAATTGTTGTTTTCATTTTCATTTCTTCACGGAACTGCTGTAAATACTGAGAAAGTCATTATCTACAAGGAAACTTGGCATCGACAGCTTTGACTTTGGCTACAATCAATTCTGCTGCTTGAGCATCAACAAAACAGAATAGCAAACAATAAATATTGTTGGGCAGATGTGACACTGCATTGCAATTGCGAGAAAATATTTTTGACGTTTCTTTGAGAAAGTTTCAAACATGAATCTGAACTGATTACATACCAATGGCAGTTTTATTTTTTATGCTGTCTATAATATAAAGGATATGTTTGATAGCAAGAAAAATGCATTTTTGTAAACTTTGAACTTTAATAATGCTTGAAATTTCAAAAGTTTACTTTGACAGGTATGAAGGTAAATATCTTTATAATTTAAAATGTTTTTGGAAGATATAATAGTAATAAAAAATGTAAAGCAATGACTAAGCACATTTTAAATGGCTTTTATGTGTACGGAATATATAATATATATAATAGCGCGCATTAAAAATAATGTTGCCTACATTTAAGCGCTTGAGGTAACAAACTACAAGTAACTATAAGGTAACTATAAGGAAATTGCGAGCCATTAAGGAATCAACGTCAGTCATAAAACACGCGACACTAATATGCACTTTCAACCTCATCCGTCAAGGTATGTATTACACACGATTAACGTTCTGCACGAGTTGACAACCGACAACTAAATGCCGCCGCCTAATAAAACAAATTAGTCAATTAAATAGTTTCCTTACAACGTACTTTTTTCTGTACAAAGTTTGCAGCAAAACACAAAAAGCAGAAAATACTTTTATTTTATTTGTTTGATGTCAGAAAACTGCTCTCCAAATTTTAAAAACTTTTGCAAGTTTTACTTTTGGTTGTGAAATTGCATTTTTGTGTACAGACTCAAATTTGACATGCGATCACCATAAATATTGAAAAGCAAATTGTTGATAATCTAGTGCTTGGTTTCAAGGAAAACTTAGCATGTCAACCTCAAATTGTTTATAATTTGCTGATGGAATTTTCAATGAACTCCAATTGCACAGCGTGACAAGTTGGTGCTGCTTGTCATTTATTATTTGAGTCTGCATATTTCATGAATGCTCAGCAGTCAACATTGAAAGGTTTTTGGTTTGTTGCTTTTGTCGCAGACGCAATAATAGCCGCAACTGCATTTTCCGCCCCAGGTGTGCTGTGGTGAGAGCGGAATGTGGCAAATAGCTGCTGAAAAGTTGTGGCTGTTGCTAGGAAAAGTGGCGAAACTGATGATGCCCAAATGGAAGTGCGGCTGCAACAGGCTAACATAGTTGAGAGTGAGGTTCTTTTGAAGTATTTAAGAAAGAACCAAGCTTCCAAGCCGCCTTTTTAAATCTATTCAAGTATAAAAAGGTGTATGCTGCAGGTAAAAGAAAGTCAGAAAGAAAGCTAATCAAACTTTCAATTATGCACTTTTTCTTAAACAAATTAATTAATAAATAATTTGAAACTTAAAAAGGTTTATTTTTTATTAGTTTTTTAAACAATTGCATTACAACAGCCATGTAAAAATCAATTTTGATTTTCTTTGATATTATGTCATTTACTCCTTGTAAGTAAGTCAAATAAGAACTTAAAGTTTTATTGGCTATATTATAAAGTTTCCTAACTTGAATTTGTCACATTAAGTTTCGGTGCGATATGCTTATGCACAACTCGCATAAAAGCTTGCTGACTTTGTTTAAGAAGACGCAATCGCTTTGGAAAAATCAAATTCACAGTTATACATTTTCAGCTTATTGAGTGCTATCGAAAGCCTTTAATGCTCATCGTTGCCTGACAACTGTCCAAGAGCGATTTCCGTTGTCAAAATCATGACCAATCAGTCGCATCATCAGATTCATTATCATTTGACTGGCAACCCTCAAAAATAATGACCCTTAACATATACAGCTGCGAAATTTAAAATAGAACCGCAACGCTACTTCTTTCTTACTGGCCAAAAGCCCCAAGTCACCAAACCAACTTTAATAGTAGCTTCGTTAATAGTATAATATTTCGGCCGTTTTACAATACAATTTTGGCCTATTTACTCCTCAACAATTAAAGTAATTGTCATAATTGTCCCCTCTTTTTATAATGATAGATTTGTTTAACATATCAATTTTTATGAACATTGCCTAAGTAGTGCTATTATTTCTTTCATAGGTTTTTACTACTTTTTCCAAAACACTAAAACAAAACAAAACGTCTCAACTATCGTTTCAATAAAAGGGGATGTTTTAAGCATTACATATTAAATAAATTTTTCTTTGAAAATCGTTAAACTTGATGCTTATTTTATGGCCTGTAAGAAAAAGTAGCTTCGTGGTTATTTTAAATTTCGCAGCTGTTTGTACATATGTATGGAATGTACTTGCTTGGATGTTATTTGGTCCATACACATATCAAGCACGTACGCAGCTGGCTTTCCACAACACGATATGCAAATGGGCCCATTTCAATTTCGATTTATTAGTTGAGATTGTCCGTAGTTCATTGTTTTCGCTTCACTCTCTTTTTGTGTCCCGTTTTAGGAACCCGAGCGGAAATGTTGTACAACAACTGAACAATTCGACCAACATAAACAAGCACTACACATTTTTGCCATTAAGTGGCCACTAATGTATTTATATCCTAAGTAAACAAAGGATTTATTTGAATTTCATAAATAGTTATGCGTGTTATTGTATTATAGTTTTGACTAACGAGC
The DNA here is from genome assembly GCA_018904305.1 of Scaptomyza montana. Classification (NCBI taxonomy): domain Eukaryota; kingdom Metazoa; phylum Arthropoda; class Insecta; order Diptera; family Drosophilidae; genus Scaptomyza; species Scaptomyza montana. The sequence goes on from JAEIGR010000001.1 coordinate 5,329,253, forward strand.
ATTGTGTTAAACTCTAGCTACATATTATTTTTATTATTTATTGGTTAGCTGAATAAACTATTTACAAATATTTCAAAAGTACTTAGATGCTCAATAGTGCAAAAAGTCGGATTGTAAATTAAACATTTTAAATAACTAAAATTTAGTTTTTCATAGATATATGTATATAAGAGTTTTCATGGTATTATAAAAATAAAGTAAACATCATTCATTAACATATTAATTAGATATTATTTTTCAATAAATTTAAATGTTTCGATGCCGTTTTTTACGTCACCTAAGTACAAAACATTTCACATTTTTAAAGAGTATTTCCCATTCGAGCATAAGCAATAATTTAGTTATTTTTCCTTGTTTTCCATTCGTGTTCACTTGTTCGCCCCTTTCGGTTTGATTCTATCGCTACATTGCCGTTGTCGCCATAATTGTCGCCTTCTGTTCGACGGGGGACCCATAAAACTGCGAACATTATTTTGCCAATGTCCACCGCACACATTCACACACACAAAGCAAAAAAAACGTAATTGAAAAATTTGTCATATGCAAATTTGAATAGTAGTTACTAGCTAAAGGAAAGCTTTGTCAGCCTTGAAAGGGATGGACACGAAAAGAGGCAAGATAGTTGCGAGGATTTTTTGAGGCGCATTCAAGACATTTTGCCATTTTGATACTTTTTTCGGTGTGTGCCTATTGCACAAAAAGATAAGAAGCATTTGACCAAACCAGTTATCCTTTGTTTCCATTCCGGTTCAACGCTTTGTTATTGTAAAGGGCTAAAGCCAACAGTTGCGATTGGCTTTTGTTACTGCTGTTTTCTGGTTGAAGTACTTTACATTATTTTCATGTGCACAAACATATAAACGGTGATTGGATTTGAGGGACCTTTCCTAAAAAAAAAAAAATAACCAAAAGCCAGCCAGTGGCCAAAATGTAATGTTCTTCATCATTCGATGAGCATTAAAATCAATAAGCGTAAAAAATGTCATAAACACAAAAAAACCAAAAATAAGACAAAACAAAGTAAAAGTTAAGAGGTTTATTAAGCTTTAAACACAAAACTCTTACATATAAAGTTATGTAACCAAAGTGATAATAAATAAAACCGAATCATTTCATTTACTTCAATCAAAGCCTGCAAACATTCATTGTCTCTTCAATTATCTCGCAACATATTTATCAAATTTTAGTAATATACTTACTTCTTGGTCAGCTAAACAACCATTTGCCAATTAAGTTTCAAGACTGGATTGTAAGTTTCATTTAACACAATTTTACTAGTAATTAAATTCTAAATTTACTTTCGAATTTCAAACTTCAAATTTCAATTGTGGTTGAAATGAAATTTTAATAATTAATATTGTTAGACACTTTAAACCAAAATTGTTTGCTGTGTAATTTGCAATTAAGAGGTGCTTTAGCAATATTACGTATACGCACCCGAGCGACACTTAGCCCAGTCACCTCTCGTAATTTATCTCCAGGCGCATAACAGCAACTGCAGCCAACTTGTGATTTCTACGTGAAGTGGGAGGAGGAGGAGGCTGTTCGGTGTGCAAATGTTAGTAGCTGTTATTTCTGGATATTTGCGATGATTGCGTCTAAGCCGAATGCCACAGGCCCCATAATCAGCTTAACACGGATACACACACGCATATCCAACACCTCGCAACACTTCTGGCCCACAGCAGAGCTGACCAGTTTACATAAAGTACGCCAATTTACCTCACACACACACACACACACAATTCCCAAAGATATTTTGCTGACCTGCTCATATTTTGAGCACATGTTTTCCTCTTGACATTGAACCATGTGTTGCTTTTGTTACTGGTCTCTGTGTGTGAACGTTTTTGCTATGGAATTTGTCAAATAGATTATCGCTCTGAATTTAATTATTTGTCGTTGCTTGGTTTTGTTTTGTTGCTGCTGTTGTTATTGTTGTCTGACAACCAAAAAAGCAATTTGCCAATTTACGTATTCGAAAAGGACTTGGATTATATTCACTCCTAGTTGCGTGTGCCTTTGTGAGTATCACCTCTACTGTTTTATATGACAACAAAGGACAGCAAAAAAAGTTAAGCAATACACACAAAGTAAATAAAAATATGAATCCCCCAAGCAACATCGACTACAAGAGGATCACACACTCTCTGCGAAAACATTTGCACTTGTAGATAGAAACACGGATTTCTTTGTGTGGTCGCTTATATAAATGTATAAATTGTCAGCAATATGCTTTTGAAAAGCGAACTTGTCAATAATTTATTATTAATATTTCAAAACACTATCAGCCTTAAAGGTTGCCTTGAATAATTAATTAAAACTAACTCCATTTCGATTATTTCAATTATTTCGTTAAAATTTGAATTTGCAATTGCTACCCAGAACTTTACTTAGGGTATCTCAAAAGTGAGTTACTCAATTGTTGTTACTCAATTTAGTTCTTCACCCTAACAAAACAAATACAATAATCGAAAAAGTTTTTTTTTTTATTGAGCCATTGGAAATTTGTTAAACTGTTAAAAATAATTGCTAAAACTTCTTTTGTTTTACCTTGAACAGATTTGATGTGAAACATGTTACGAGCTACTAATTGTACTTGCACATGCTGTGAAATTTAATGGCCATCAAGCAAAACCTTTTAATGGACATTAATTGTGTTAAAGTTGCCAATGCGTTTTTGAAACATATTTTTTGTTGGCTCCTGTTCCAAAGTCATCTAAGTTGGCGGCAATGCGAATGACACTTTTATAAGTGTATTTAATCTTGGCAGTGCATGGCTAAGCTTTTCATTTGATATTTTCCTAATTGCACTTTTTTCTTTTAGAATCAAAAAAGTATATCAATTTCTTGTAGATGCGTTTTATTTGTATTCCAATAAAAGATTTTAAGACTCTATTGTTACTTTGTTTGCGCTTTTGAGTGCATTTAAGTCAAGTGTGTTCTAATGTGTAGAAAATTTCAGTTCTCAATGCCCGCTCCATTCACATTCAACAAACACGCACATACATTTATCTATTTGCTTGCATGCTTGCTTGTAGCTTTACGAAAAATTTATCAAAATCAAATACAGACTCAAATAGATTTGTTTTGTTTGCATTTACGACTATCTCGTCTATTAATTTTGCTTAACTCTAGCCTATGCAATAAACAACATTCTTATATCGATCTTACGCTTGTGTAGTAAAAAAAAACTGAATAGTTTGCATTTACATAGCTGTTCAATATCTAAAGGAATGCTCCTTAAGCACAATGTAATATAATTTTGTCTTAAGAAGCATCCTTAACAATTAACTTTAGTTCACTTGAGGGTTTATTTTGTAGCAACACAGAACTTTGCCAGAAGATTCCAGGAAAACAGTCAGGTTTCCATTTTGCTAAGCTCTATTTCCGCAAAACAAATTATTGTTGACTTTTTATGCAGTGAAGCGTTACAAAGCCACACTTTAATTAGTGCTTGTGCGTTTTTCAATGCCGCTTATTAAAAATTCATTTGCAGGTATTAAACGTTTCAGTTGGCCAGCAAATTGTTTGCCTGTATAAAGGGGCATTAAGTATGGGATAATCGCAGTATTGAAATATGCCACAAAGAGCTCTGTTCACATGCCAGCTGTATTTAAAGTGGTTGAAATTATATTTACGAGCTAGCAATTATAATTAATGTGATTTAAATACAAACATTTTTGAAATATAATTTAATAGTTTGACTAGCTCAATTCACAATTTAATGAATTGCACAAATCAATAAATAATTAACTTTATTCATATGCTCCACAGTAGGATAATCCAATCTAATCCAATGATATTATTAACTTGGAGATTAAATGCTCCGACAAAAAAGTTTGTTTTAAAAAATAAACTTTTTCGACTATAACTTTCTATATTCTCCGATTAAAAACTATTTCCGCACACCAGTCTGCAGCATAATCATATAAACTTTTACTTTTAAGCCCCGCCCCGAACTATATTTTCATAACGTGGCTTCTATTTTTACAACCCTCCCAATCAAGTTCAGTGCACAAGGCTATGCGTTTGCATATTAAAGATGACAAATAGCAGAGAGAAGAGTTAATGAAAAGACAGAGACAATGTGTTTGACCTTTGGTGATAAGTGTTTCGTGTGGGCTTATGTGTTGTACTGTGGTATGCCTGTGGCGTTTCTCAAAACTTACTTTGCTTCATTGATGCTCTGGAGATTGTCACGATTGTCGATAATGCCTGTCAACAGGCTGACCACCTCGGTTCGGTTAAAGCTATGCAATAGTGATGTGTTCACAATGCTGTTCAGTTCGAAGCGACGCACAGCGAGAATTGTGCAGTTCACCAACAGTTCCGTATCCACAATTTCCGACATGATTTTCTTTCGTGATGCTGCTCTAACTACGCGGAGATACTCTTCGACACAACTGTTGTTGCCTTCGATGGTGTGCGTTAATCGTTGGTTGCGTAATAAACGTGCACGGTTAACAGCAACTTATTTCACAGTAATTGCAAAGAGTTTCTTTTGGCCGACCATGTTGTGTTCAGCCGCAGGAGGTGCACGTGCAGCCTGATTATGCCGCAAGAGTTGCACACGCCAATTTGTGGGCTTTAATTATATATTGCGGTCATAACCTGCCTTTGTGGATTAAGCAACTGCGCTGAGGGTGCAAGCTAAATCGTCACTTATGAATATTTGAGCAAATGGTGTTGCTGAGCTTGGCGAACAACAAGTTGCAAGGGTATGTGGCCAAAATAAAACAAACCATTCGAAAATTTAAATGATAATAAAATAAAAATAGATCACAATTTATATTTTAAAATTTTTATGAATTTTAAATATTGCGTACACGCAATTTATTTTTATTTTATTTTTTACAAACTTTTAACACTTTTTTAAGGCATTGTTAAAGAGATAATTATTAAGTAAACTGTTAATGTTTAATTTACACACATAGAGCTTTGATTTTATTTATGATTTTATACATTTTCATATCAAGTATTATTTTATTTTATATTTTATGCATTATTATTTTTAATTCACTTTGAAATTATCAAACTCATTTTGATAAGACTCTTTAAATATTTAATATTAAACACAGAGACAAGTTACTGATTAAAACACTTAATTTAATTATTTTGTTATTTATTTTAATTAGTTATTTTTATTTTTAAATTAAACTTTATATTTGCGTTGCTTTGAATTCTTTGAATGCCTTAAAAATAACAGAAATATCTTACTCTCACTTTAACAAAACCGCTAAATCGTTCTACCGTTAGCCGAGCTTGAATTTCCGCGTGAACTTCGTTGCTACTAGTGCCGACGGCGACTGTGCGCTTTACATTGTGAGTACAAAATGTCTGCTGTGAATGCCATGGCGGCATAACCAAAAGCAAAGCAACATCAACAGAGACAGTGTGTCTTACGCACTCACATCCGCATAGCAACATTTACACCCAACCTGTTGAGAAAAGTCAGTAGTAAATGGCAGTCAACATGTTGATAAACCTTGTATCAGCAACATTTAATAGCAACAACAAAAATATAGAGAGAGTAGGAGGAATTGAGAGAGCGAGAGCGAGAGTTGAAGCGCATTTGCTAGCTTTCTCTTAATTGCTGGCAGCATTTTGTTATTGCCGTCGGTGTGTGTTTAGGTTGCGAGTCTGTGGCAAATAAATTTCTCGCGTTTCTGTTGATATGATGAATGAGCTATAAATCATTGTGGAGGGCATTGACAAGGACTGCGGGCAGTAGCACACGCACACACACTGTAATTGTGAGGGTGTAGGTGTAAGTAAGTGCGTGTAAGTTTTGCTTTTGTGTTTACGTTTGCTTAAGTCTGGGTTTGTGATTGTGTGTGTTCTCATGCATTTGTACATTTCAGATTATGACTGCCCATTTAGAGATTTGTACATGACCTAGCGCCTACACACGCACACTTACAGCCTCTTAATTCGCACGCATCTGCATTTATGTTTAGTTGGTCTTTTATGTCGTTGTTAGTTTATGGCATACATTTGCAACACCCTGCTCAATGCCACGCCCTTATACACATGCTCAGCATGAAACAGCCGGCAGCCGCAAACATATTCGCACTTTTTTCGGCCCACTCTTGTTTTTATATTCATCTCGCTTCGAAGTTGTTTATTATGTTAAATTTTTGCGCGTGTGTCGTGTTTTGATTTTATGCAGCGCTGCCTTGGGAGGCACTTAATGATGCACTTACACTATTCTCCTTTCAGCAAGCAGGATCTTAAGCTCTTTAGCTTATGCATAAATTTGTGTTGGAAATTGGTCAAATTTGCTAAGCCATTATCGATAATATATTCAAATTGAAGATCTATAAACAGAGTTCTTAAGGTTTTTTGAAAAAACAGTTGTCTATTTCTATGAATGATGAGTTTGTTCAACAAACAATTCAAGTATTTATGCTGATAAATTTAATGTATAATCTGAAAAGTTGTATCTGCAATCAATATTCTTTATAATTAGTTTTTGGAGAAAGTTATAATTGTTTGCTGTTTTCGCACTTGTGTGAAGAACAGACGCACAAAAAGTTTTTGCCAAAACTCAACAAAACTTTTGAAAATTATGAGAATGGAGTTAAGCTGACAAGTGAACTCTACTTGACTCTCTTTTGCCCAACTATATTTTGTTAAATGCCATCAGCCGGACAATCAATTAAGTCGGATATTAGTCTGAAATTAAGAAGTCCTATGCTTGCCATCAAACAGCAAGCTATTAATTTAGCACTAGTCAGGAAACAAAGATAGACTCGAGAAGTCAACATGTGTCAATTACCACTTGTCTATGTTTTGACAGCATGAGAAATGGGTTGCTAGTGACTTGGCTAGTGACTTGGCAAACAGCAGCGTGAACACTCTGTGATGTGGCAGCAAAAAATAGGATAAGGGCATTGTCTGCTGTCTGCAATGTATTCATATATGTTTGTATGCATTGTACATTAAGATAAGCACGCTCTGCTTTTGTATTCAATTGAGAACACGACAGCTTAAGGATCCCAAGTTTTTGGCCACTTTGCTAGCTTGATTTATGCGACGCGATTTCTGGTTAACAAAAGATTTCCTTTTTCCATGCATTGTGTTTGCTTATTGAATATGTCATGTAAAAAATATCTTAAGCAGCCATTGAAGCGCAAGCTGAACTCATTTTTGCATTTGCTTAATTAATTTATGACTACAAAAATAAGAACTAATAATTACCATGTAACAGCTGCATAAAACACGCAGTACACGTTGCTGTCGATGTGTACTAAGCATAATCTGTAAGCCCAGCAAACGAGAAAAGAAATTAATCAACGTTTACTTTGTCTTTGTGATTAAAATGTAATTAGCTTTATTTAACCGCACCCCACACACTCATTCGACTGACTTGATTAATATAGTATACTTGCCTTTGACGTTTGTGTGTGTTTTTGGCATTAGCTTAACAAATAAGAAAAATTGCAAATACTTTTTTAATGTAAGATTAGGTAACCGTTCATTATTGTCGATGTAATCTGTGTTAAGAAAAAATGTTAAATTTCTTAAAGGTTATCTTATAACTTGGTCTTACTTTAAACTATATTGACGACAGTCCTTTTTCTATTTGGAACTCAAAGAAATTTTTATTTAGATTATAAAACATTTTATAATTTAAGTATCTTAAATAGTTGAATAATACACAATAGTATAAAAAAATATAGAAAATAATTTGTATCTTTAACAACAAAGCTTTTCTCAATTGTATTTTTAATGAATATTTATGTGGTACATTAATAGAAATGTTGATTTCATTGTTGCTGGAAAGAATTTAACAGTACAATAGAAAAAATGTTGCCACAATGGGGGATGTACATACATATTTTTGACTGTCGCCAAGTTCCTCCATTAGACACATTCAATTAACGTAATTAATAGTTCAGAATCACGTAACGCGTAGCATAAAATTAATAGTTAAGATTAAATTAAGTTATGTCGGAAGCAAGTTCAAGTTAATTTATATTACAAGTATAACAACATTATTTGAGAGTTTACATATGGTAAGTTAATTAAGTGGTTGCTCCACATCAATTTTAAGAAAGAAAGAGAATATAAATGCAGCTATAAAAATAGGAAAAATCATTAAGTGATTATTTTGACGAGCTTGCTTATAGTACTTACTTGTCATAAGACCAGTGAGCCAAAGAAATGGCGCCAAACAACCCATTTCAATAAAATGGGGCAGCACAATATTTCCAACAGCTGAACCACAGCGCCCAACTGTCATTATCAATAGTAATACCATCGTTCTACAAATAGGGGCTATTTATATTAAACGGTCATAAGCCTAAATTTATAATCGTCACCTCATTAATGTGGGAAATGCGACGACTACCATACTGATTATTGCTGAGGAACAGACGCCCATAAACGTAAAGTACATTGAGGCTCCAATAAGTGTAACTAGTCGATTCGGAGCAAAGTAAAGTCCACCCACAAGAAATGTGGATATAAAAAGGCCGATCTCTATGCGAACAAAAATGTGTTAAATATTTGCGGTGGCTTATTAAAAATTAAGTCTTTTTGTAATAGAATAGATAAAAGTATGATTAAGCTCAAAGCTGTGACTTACTTAGCATGTGTTTGGACAATTTCCGAATGCGGAACAGGGGAAGTATAAGAATAAATCCGACAAGACAAATGCATGACACAACTATGTTATCAATATACGATCCTTGCGGCTGTTGCTATATGTTTAGGAAGAGTCATTACCTTAATGCATGAAACATTCGTCAATTGACATCCTACCTACTAAGTTGCATTCATCCCCTCCCTTCCTTAAAAGATTATTCAAGCTGCTGTTGGACGTGAAGGAGATCACTGCGCACATGCTCTGATCGGTTCTGCCCTGTTCCTCGAGACTGTGCAATGTGGAAAATATAGATGGCATCCATAAGCGCACTGAATTCACACTGCCAATAAAAAAGCGCATCAATTTTCAACATTTATCGAAATTCTCATAAATATATGCTTACCTCATGATTTGGCAAATGTGTAGTAAGTACACACATAGAGATATGGTTCGATATTTTTTGGAAAACATTGGCTTCAGTTGTTTGAGGCCTTCGTTGATCTTGATTTTAGCTGCTTGGAGAAGTTCCCTTCTAGTTTTGACGTGATCATCCAACAGGTCGACTTTCTCAGGTGTTTCATCCGACAAAGTAGTTATCTGTTATGAGGGTAGGAAACAAAAAAAAATATATATCTAGTCGTGTCGAATAGTTGATATTTTTGTTCGAAAGCAATAAGATTGATATGGTACATCTATGATATTTTTAAAATTTTTTACATTTGAACAAAAAGAAACTTACTGGATATTCGTCTCGTCTCTTGCGCTTGTTCATGGCATAGATGCGTTGAAAACATTCGATTGCCTTTTTGTAGTTGCCCTTAGACATTAGAAACTTGGGGGACTCTGGCAAAAATATGAACACAGTTCCACTCACGAATGTAGGCACTGAGGTAAGTAGCAAAAATATATTCCACGTGCGAACTGTGTAAGAGAACAACTGAAATCAGAAAATCACATATTTTTAAAGGGTCACCCACATACAAGACCATGAACCAATTTCAAAGAAAATGTGCTCTGCCAGCATGAAGTATGCCATTATCGACAATACAATGGAGCCGAGGGCAAGAGATATGCCTCCAAACAAGATGACGAACAACCTGTGCTTCTTGCCATGAAACTCTGCCATATAACTCATGATAACCGCAAAGGGGCCACAATTGCTGCAAAAAAGCCAAAAACAAGAAAAAAAAAACATTTCTAAAGTATTCAGCAAGTGTAAATGGCCGCATACCCACACGAATCCATCGAAGAATTTAAAGACCATCAACATTGTGGAGTTCTGACTGCTTGCCGCGAATATCACAACGATGCCATCGATAAAGCCGCCAGATATCATAACAACGCGACGTCCCAGTGTATCTGCCATAAAGCCCCACGGTATAGCCGATATAACCATGCCTAACTCAAACAAACATACATAAGTAGAAATTATTTAAAAGTATAACCTATCCTTTACCTGCAAATGTGACAGCATTCATAAGTCCTTTCTGCTCAAGTGTTAGCCCAAGGCTACATTCAGCTGCGGGCATTACGAAGGACATGCTACTGGCAGACAAGATCATCGCCCATAAGGATGGCAGCGCACAGATCACAAGCAAAACATTGAATAATCCAAAACCGCATTCAGCTATTGCTGTTTCAAAATCAGCTGCGTCGACCATTTGAATCGAAATTTAGCTACAAATTGTGGATTAGATTTGGTATTAACCAATATCCCCTGACAATAACAAAATTAGTTTTGAAAATATTCTATCGGCTTTCTATGTTGACTGAGTAGAAATAAGGAGAAAAAAAAATGGATAATGTAATGATAAAAATATGTTCAATTTGGGTTTTAAGGCATTAAAAACTTTTTTTAACTTCAACCCAAGCCTGAACAGAAACCAAAGTTTGTAAGAAATCTAAAATGATTTTTTTCTTTATTTGTTTTAGCCATTTTCTTGTAACATTATTTAAACAAACACTATATAAACATATTTTTTCTATATAAAATCAAACCTTATTTGATTTGTGACAAGCACATAGTTTTTAGACATGAATTAAACTCTACTTTAAAGTTTGTTTATTGGTTGACTTTCAGGAGATTTTTTCAGCTCAAACAAGCATTTTGAGAATTCAATGCATTCGACACCGTTGAATGTGCTCCGCCTACTCATTCAAGTGCAGTCATGAATAAGTTAAACAAACAAGATTGTCTTGTTGTTGCCCTTATCGGAAACACGCAGCCACATTCAAACTCACGTCCTTGCCGCATTAATTGGTGTTAATGAGATTGGAATATTGAAATTTTCCATTGGATTCATGAATATCCTTATCGTTGTTTGTTTTTCCTGTTCATTAGTCCATGCATTGCACTCAGCGGCTGGATTTTTTCTCTTAATTTGTAAAGCAAATTAAAAAAAAAAAAAATTACTTTATTATACAATATGTTAAATTGATTCTTGGTGGCAATGCGTTTATATTTAATTGAAGTATGCTTTTACTGTAATGCAATAGTTTTGCTGTGATTTTGGTCAGCAGTTCAAATATGTATGTTAAAATGTTAACTAAGTAATACTAAATCTCTAACTAAATACTAAAGCCAAAGCATTTAGGTGAAGGCCGCTTTTGTAGGATTCGGAATGAAAATTGAGAGCACAGCAGCAACTGTTAGTTAAAAATGTACAAATATTAATAGGTGTTTAAAGGGAGAAAAGGGAATTTCAAAAACTTACGCAACAACACGAAGGCGACCATCACAAAAGGTGGCAGACAGCCGATTTGTATTAAAGTTGGAAAGAGCAAATTACCAGATAGTGCACCCAGACGGCCACACATCATGGCAGTGGCCACCACCAAAGATCTAAAAGAATTTAAATGTTTAAATTCGATTGCACAGTATGTTTATTAAAAACTTCATGCCTTACCGCAACTGTGTGGGAAAGAGTGCAACGACAGCGCCCAGAAGAGATGAGATTGCCACGCCGGCTACAGTGATAAAGGCTGATGAAATGGCAAGTGTGGTAACACCATTCTGAGACCAATATAGCGCCATGCCAAGAATTCCAGACAAAAAAAGTCCATAAGCTATAAGGCAGGAGTTTTAATAGTACATATTTAAATAAGTAAATACCAGAAAGAAAAAAAAGCAATGTTTAAATGAGTAAGATAGGTCAATGTTATTTTTTATTCTCAGGTCGCAATAGTTAAAATTTGTTATACATATAGAATCTTTCTTTTAACCCAATGGTAATGACATTCTTTTAACTTACACAGACATTGTGCCCATCTTAAGTTGATGTATTCTTAAACAGATATTTATATATAAAAGAATGCGCTTACTCAGTAATCGCTTGGCACCCGCTAAGCGCATAATTGCTCCAGCTAAGAAGTAACCGCAAAATCCGCAGGAAGAAACAATAATATTGTTCAAGTACATGTCCATTGAGATAATTGGCGTCTGTAGATAGAGATAGCAAAATGATGCAGCAAAATAACAAACAAACAATGCCCGATAAAAAAATGTTATCTTAACTTAAACAGCTTTTACCTCAGCACAGGCATTCTCATGATTTGTCAACGTCTCAGCTGTTTTATTAACACTATACTCGAGTATAGTGCACATGGTTGCCGAGGCATCATCATCATCAGCATGCACCGTTTCATAGTCGGCCATCGAGGCAAACAACTGAGGCAGCCACAGGCGTATGGTATTCATGCCCAAAAAAATACAGAACTGCATTGTGTAACAGTGAAGGGCGAGGCTAAGCAAAGGTTTATGGAACATTGGCTTTATCTGTTGCATGCCAGCACGCAAGCTCTCCAGCAGGGTGCGCGGTTGTCGTTTTGTGGCAGCCACATTTGGCTTCGCCTCAATTGTATAGATGAACTCGTCCTGCTTGGCATCGCGACTGGGCACCTCCAGAACAAGTGATTTAATCTGTGGGGGCAAACAACACAATAAGGTTTAATTAGTGCAAAAACAAAAATTAATTGCACAACTAATCTCTTAATTAGTCAATAATGTTCCCTTCTAAGCTTCCATGGAATAGTCCAACAGAAATTAAATTAAGCTCAAGGTGCTTGTTCTAATATAAAAAAAAAAAAAAATGTATATGGAAAATGTTCAGGTGGTGGACACTCGGACACCCCACCAATTTTGTTGTCAGCGCGCTCTAATTACTGTCATTGAAAGCTCTCAGTGCCAGCTTGCTTTATATGTGGTATGCAATTGTTTATAGGTAGTTTTGGATGATCTTATCTTATAGAGAACATGTATACTTACTGGATAGGTATCCTTTGGCTTGCACGTATTGATGTGATATATTTTTTGAAGCACCTGCAAAGCTTCTGCATTTCGGCCCTGGGCCATCAGAAATCTGGGACTCTCGGGCATTAAGTACATGACGAGACCACTTATCAAACTTGGCAGACCGCAAATCAACAAATAGATCTGCCAGCTGTGTACTAAAATGTAATACAGTGAAAATAAATTATGGAAACACACATATATGATTATTCAACTTACTGTTGAGACTGTCAAACCAGACGAAATCCCAGGGTCTGGGAAAGGTGGCCCAAGCCAGTATTGGCAGCATCAAAGTAGATGCAGATGTTATCATGCCCACCACCATCAGAACGTGAGATCTATATTTGGGTCCATGCATTTCCGTTAGATAAGTAAAGAGCACAGCTGCCGGCCCGTTTACCCTATAAGCGCCGAAAGGTTCAAACATATTTTAAAGGTTTTTTTTCTTATTTTGCTTACAGAAGTCCACCAAAAAACTTGAATGTCACCAGCATTATAAAATTTTGACTTAAAGCGCTGCCAAATCCGCAAATCGAGGTCAATAAATAGCCATAGAAAAGCACCATGCGACGACCCTTGGTGTCGGCCAAATATCCCCAGGGTATTGCCGAAATGATCATGCCCGCATATGCACAAGCATTCAGAATACCCTTATCCGTGAGGGTTAAATGTAAATCACACTCGGCTATTGGCAAAATATATGACATTGTTGTCGATTCAAACATATTCGCACAGGTTGCTGGTATTGCCATGAACAACAATATCAAATTGAAGCGACCAAACCCAGAGGCCTCTATGGCTTTGTCAAAGTCCGCTGGCGCATCTTCTGGAGCACCAATTGAGGCCACTGCCGTGCTATTGGAATTGCCATCAGTATCTGTTTCGGTGTCTATAAAATGTTATTGATTTATTACATTTTGTGTTTGATTTTCAGTAAATCTGTCGAACTTCCATACAACGAACTTGCTTGTAAAGAATTCAGTTTCATATATAAATAATCAAAAAAAAACTCATTCTTCATAACGATTTTTCTTTAAAACGAAGGTTTTTCTTGACTCCTTGAGATTAGTTATATGGAAGTTCGACTGTAGTAACTAAAGAAATTAAAAGTTCTAATTATGTATAATTTTACACAGCCGAAAATCTCATGTTTAAATTGGTTATTACTTAAATACTTTGTGTATGACCTTTGGGGTCTTATTTTATGATTATTTGATGAATTAATTATTTTAAAATTGAACTTTTATTCAAACTTTGTTATGACGTTTAATTTTTTATATCACATAAGATTCGTTTGAGGATTATTTTTATCACTTCATAATCAGAACAGAAGTTCACATTGGTTAGATAAACATTTAAGCAAGTCATTTTATTGGATGCAATATTTAAGATTTTTATCATTGAAGGAATCGCTTGAGACATTGTTTGAATTATAAAAATATTCGGTTTTTTTTTTGTATAAGATTTCCTAATGCTGTAGAACTTTAAACTATTACCTTTCACTTTGTCACGACTAACGCTTTCAATATTGTTCTCTGGCATTTTTGTATTGTATTCAAATGTATTCGTGTATCGGTTGTTTAATTTAAATATCACAATTTCTTTTAACTGAGTAATTTATTGGTGCAGTCAATTAAAGTGTTGCGTTTTATTTTATTGAAAAGCGCATAGCACTTAAAAGTTAAATAATTAATAAAGCACTCGTAAATATATTTATCACAGTTGTTTCACGATTCCCAAGTATGGAAAATATTTTGTTGGGTATATTTATTCAGTTCGCGTGTCTGTTAGCAAATGATGCGTTCTTATGAATGGCTCTGGGCTTTTATCATCGTGAAGATTCATTTAATTATAACACTTTCTTATCGTTGATAATTATTTAGCGTCAACATGCTTTCGTAGTTGGCATAAAAATTATGAACAGTACACAAAAAAAAGTTGTTTAACACGCTATTCATGTCGAGGCGAGCAGTTAAATAAGATTCAATATTTTAAAAGCGTATTTAAAATAAGATTAAGCTTAAAGTAAGCAAACTCAAATATATAACAAGTTAACTAAAATGCTTTATTTTTTAAAAAAAAAAAAACTTTCAAAAATATTTATATAAATTTAAATCTACATTAAAGATCTAAATTCATTAAGTTCGCATTGAAACTTTTACTGCCTTATAGCAGAAGCGTAATTTCTGGATTTCTTAGGGTTAAGCTCTTTAAAATTAGACACCTAGTGTTTTAAGAAAATAGAGACCAACGTTTAGCTAATCAGTGGCAATGCCAAAGCGAAAATAAACTATGAGGTAGGAACTCAGATAACTCTGGATAATTTTCATATTGGGCGTGTGGGACACGCGTCAATCACGATATGAGTTTACATTATTTGTCTTTAGACGTAATGATAATCACAATAGTAAAACTGGATCATAAGCCAGGTAACAATATTGTTTTAACAAAAACGTCATCGCCATGGTGAAATTTTAATATGGATATTTTACTTGAAGTAACATTTTATGACGAAGTCTAGTTTGTTTGTGAATGACTCTTAGAATATCATTTTCCTTTAATAAAATTAATACAATGCAGTAAGCTTACAATTTTCAATGTTTAATAATAATGTTTAATAATTTAACTCTATATAATCATACACATACCTTTTGGTAAGTCCAAAATGTTTTAAAACTTAACACAATAAAACGTTTATTTTAGTAAATAATATATTCTAGTTTTTTGTAAAAGTTGGCATTTATTGACCACTTCATAAATAACTTAAATAATTAAACTTACATTTTATTTAATAAAACGTGCAAGATTAAATTTAGTAAATATATTTCTTATACACATTTTGTTAATTATTGTACATTTACAAGTTGTTTACAACATTAAGATTAATAATTAAAATCATCCTCCTGCATAATTTAAGCCCAGTTGAGTGGCCTATCAGTCAATGGCATCTACTAGCTTGCACATCATGCGATCATGCTGATAGCTTGGATCATTTTTAGCCGCCGCATTCGACTCGAGAGGATCTATTTCCATTTTGATCTTGGCTCCGCCATTTTCATCTTCATCGAATAGTGTAGGCAGTGCTGAGAAGGCGCTGTTCACGATTTCACGCACACGTTCCAAATGCTTCTGGAAACGTGTGGCGGTCTCAACGCGTTGTCTCTTTTGCATTTCCATCATTACCCGCAGAGTTTCACGTGCCTGATGCGGTCTGAACTCATTAAGTAGATGATGCATGTTCACAAACAGCAAACTCAGATCATCAATCTGTGAATAAAATAAGACAAAAGCATATAAATAACATGCATGTTACATGAAATAAAATACACATACTTTTTCAGTGCGCCGCGGACTATCGGGATTCAGTATTAGAAAGTCAATGAGATCCAAAAAGTTGACGAGCAGCGAGTGATTTAGTTTCTTAAGCTCTTTGCGTCGGTCAAAATGTATGGGTATTAGGCGCTTAATGTTTTGCGACTCCAAGGAGCGTATCATCTCGTCGTTGTTGTACTGAATGCCAAACATACTGTATACTTCATGTTGCGATGGCGGCGGCGGCGGTCGTGGTGCACGATTTCGTCTGATGTTCTCCTCCGTATAGTTGCTTATGTACCGCTCAGGCGGCATCGGTAAACTTGGCACCTGTATTTCGGCGTTAGACATCTTGTGCGTCTAATTTGAATAGTGAGTGGCAATATTTGCAAGTTCTGTTTATTTTGCCAGCAACAAATGAAAATATTATGCTCTCAGTGTGACCGAAGCTAAAAACATGCATACTGCCAGAACATAAAAATACTGAATCGAAGGTAAAACATACTTTATAAAATACCATACTATTAAAAATTTTACACTACGCAACAGCAGTTTCAAACTTAAGTAGTCTAAAATTTTTAAATTTCAAAAGTAATATTTTATATTAATGTAATCTTTATTTTATTTTAATGAATTAATTGATTAATAAGTTTAAGCTAATGAAAGTAAAAGAAATTGTTGAGCAACTGACAGCAATATTTAAACATATGTATAATTATGATCATTTCGCACATTTCATTTCGGCTTATTATTATTTAACATGCACTTTCCAAAAGCATAATCTATTATCAGATGCCGCAGTGATATACGGCAAACGAAAATGCCAGGCCAAACCACCATAGGTCTTTAAGGGCGATTCGACCAATGGCACTGTTGACTTTCCCACAAAGACCTTTAGCGTGAGATCGGGACGACCAATACTGGCCATCGCAATCTCACCGCTACCTGGTGCAAAGCGGACAATGCGACCGCCATCCTCATGCACTTGCTTAATATCTGCCGGCTTAAATGGGCGGCCCAAATCCCAGGTGACAATATCTCCACCGGCCAAAGCCGTCACGAACTGCCGATTGCTGTGTGCCCAATCGGCAGACATGAGTGGAAATTTCGGTGATTCCACAGACAGAACTGTTTGCTTACTACGCACATTATACAAATGGATGATACCTTAAACAGAAAGTGTAATGATTAATACATATTAAAAAAAGTTACTTCTTTATATGAACACACCTCGCTTTTCAGCTACAAGAACTTTGTTAGGTTCATCGGGATGGGACTTGATTGACATGCCCGCCGACGACAGGAAGAATGTTATGATATTCTTGACATTTCTTGTTCCCCTATTAACGTCATTTGTAATGTCCCAGAATCGACAGGTGAAGTCATCGCTCACCGATGCCAGCAATTCCCCTTCGCAGACCCAGGCAATGTCGTTGACATAGTCACTATGTCCGTTCAAGGATATTTCTTCTGTGTTGTCAGCCAGATCCGTGTGGAACATTCGAATCTCACACTTCCCAATCGCTGCGCAAACGGTGACTTTGTTCGGTTTGGCGTTAAGCGACGTGTCTGGCGAGAAGGCAATCTTGTGACAGCGTGTGTCGGTTTCGGGTATTTCCATTTCGTTAATCTGCAGGTCCTTTACATGGCTCCACATTAGATCACCGCTTTCTTCCTAAAACATATAATGCTTTTAATAATGGTAATATTAAAATTGAATAAAAATAGTAACTTGCCGGCAGACTAATCGTAATCAATGAGAGATATTTCTTTTGTGCAACACATATCAGATTAAATGCAAAATCATTTGTACAAATCTCATAACAACTGATGCTATGCGGCAGCGAAATAGAGTCATCGGGTTCTGATACTGTTGGCATATTTATTTACTTTTTAGTTTTTATAATTATAAACAAATAAATGCAACAAATTGCCGGCGCCAATATGTTAACGCTTGTGTTGGATAAGTTCGTTGTGCTTTTCAATAAGTTGGCAGCGCTGCAGGTAAGCAGCCCTGCAAAATGGTAAGCACAGCCAACTTTGCTTCATAAAATTTAGCATGGCAGCACTGCTCGCATGCAGCGTAGTTAACTTCGCTGGGCAAGCATTCGTTTCCGTTCTTTCTGTTTCAGCGTCTGACTTGAATAGACGTGATGGTGAGTCTTGCTCAATTAAATTAAATAAAAAAAAAAACGAAGTGAATATACAAATTAGTTCCAAATTTTATAAAATGACAAAAATATTGTTGATAAACTAGTACAATGCATCGGATGCATTAAATAAATTTGTTTGTGAATATGTTGAATCAGATTTTAAACATTTTTTTTTAATTGTCGACACGTGCGCAACAGCAATACTTGCACATAACCTTAAAACTAAAATGCCAGTAATGCCCACTGCAAATGCTAAGTGAAACATTTTCTCTAATCAATTTATAGTCGCATCGTAAATTTTCTGCGCCTCGTCATGGTTCCATGGCCTTCTACCCCAAGAAGCGCTCATGCCGTCACCGTGGTAAGGTTAAGGCATACCCCAAGGATGACGCCAGCAAGCCAGTGCATTTGACTTGCTTCATCGGCTACAAGGCCGGTATGACCCATGTTGTGCGTGAGGCCGACCGTCCTGGTTCAAGTGAGTAAATTGATACCATATCTTAAAATTATCTATAAATTTTCCATGATGAGGAATAGTTAAATTAATATGGTTAGAAAACATATGATAAACCGTGATTAATAATGAACTAGGGCGAACTGATTTGCATTTTGCAAACTTTCTTTGATATATTTCCGTTGCCCGAAAACCATGTGCTTAACCTCGAAAATTTCACGTTGCAGAGATCAACAAGAAGGAGGTCGTTGAGGCTGTAACTGTTTTGGAGACGCCACCAATGATTGCTGTTGGCGCCGTTGGTTACATCGAGACTCCATTCGGTCTGCGTGCTCTGGTCAATGTCTGGGCTCAGCATTTGTCTGAGGAGTGCCGTCGTCGGTTCTACAAGAACTGGTATGTAACGAAAAGCCGGTCGCCATTTTGTTTGAACGAGTCGCACACGTGGTTGAAAATTTGCTTTCTGCTGCATGCTGCTAAATGATGATAAGATGGTATCTGAAAAGACATTGTCGAAAAACCTTCTACCATCTCTGCTGCCTTCCTTCTGATCAAACCGCTGCAACAGAAAGTTTAATTTTTTAAAAGGCATGTGCGATTTGGAAAATTTGAACATTAACCCTTAACTAACTTGTACAAACGAAACACATAAAGTTCTTCGATCAGTTCGCTGAGAGAGCTTTTTAAATCTATGCAAGTCGTGTGAGCTAATTTGGCTACTTTGTGGCTAATATTCGAGTGAGCACGTCATGGAAGATCTTCATCTCCGCTCGCTATCAATTGCGATGAGGTGTGCTTCCCGTTTTATCTCTCGCCCCGCACAGACTTGACGGATCAATTGGTTCGATCGACTGGCTCTGTATTAATTTGCAAATCCTCCAAACTCCAACCCTAATCAGGTACAAGAGCCAGAAGAAGGCTTTCACCAAGGCCAGCAAGAAGTGGACCGATGATTTGGGCAAGAAGAGCATTGAGAACGATTTCCGCAAAATGCTTCGCTACTGCAAGGTCATCCGTGTGATTGCCCACTCTCAGGTAAAGAATTGTCAAATATATATATATATATTACAAGCGCGACGTCCTTGGCCTTGTTGCGCCGGCTGTACCTCGGTGCGGTTGGTGCGACCTGGCCTAAAAGGCATTCATGCTGTGCCCCTCAATGTACAGTTTAAGGATGCAACTTCGCAGAACAAATTGCCCTTCGGGTGGCGATGCTTGATATATTCCAGTAACGGTGCGCAGCCGTTCAGGCAATGATCGCTCGGTTAAACCATATCACGCACAGTCCCAATTCTTAAATTTAATTTTATTTTTTTCAATAGATACACTTTGTGACTTAATTTCATTACTTTCTTCTCTTTAGATTCGTCTGATTAAGCAACGCCAAAAGAAGGCGCACATCATGGAGATCCAGCTGAACGGTGGCTCCATCGAGGATAAGATTAAATGGGTGCGAGAGCATCTCGAGAAACCCATTCAGGTCAGCAATGTGTTTGGCCAGGATGAGATGGTCGATTGCGTTGGTGTGACCAAGGGTAAGGGATTCAAGGGTGTCACCTCGCGTTGGCACACCAAGAAGCTGCCCCGCAAGACGCACAAGGGTCTGCGCAAGGTTGCCTGTATTGGTGCATGGCATCCGTCCCGTGTGTCCACCACAGTGGCACGTGCTGGTCAGAAGGGTTACCATCACCGTACCGAGATCAATAAGAAGATCTACCGCATCGGTGCCGGTATCCACACAAAGGATGGCAAGGTAAGCAAATCAAACGATTTATATTTTAATCTTCTTCTTTAATGATGATAAAAACCATTAATAACGACATCGAAATAAATAAAATATATTTGATGAACCGTGATATATATAATGATAGGACTGATAAATCTACTTAGGAACAGATTTTTTTTTTACTTTTGTGGCACATGTGTAAAATAAATTGATATCTGTTTTGCAGGTCATCAAGAACAATGCCTCCACGGAGTACGATTTGACCGACAAGAGCATCACCCCGATGGGTGGCTTCCCCCATTATGGTGAGGTCAACAATGACTTCGTCATGATCAAGGGCTGCTGCATTGGCTCCAAGAAGCGCATCATCACTCTGCGCAAGTCGCTGCTGCGTCACACCAAGCGCTCGGCTCTGGAACAGATCAAGCTCAAGTTCATCGACACCTCGTCCAAGATGGGTCATGGTCGCTTCCAGACCCCAGCCGACAAGCTGGCCTTCATGGGTCCCCTCAAGAAGGACCGCCTCAAGGAGGAAGCAGCTGCCTCTACCAATGCCGCTGCTGCTGCCGCCGCTACAACCACCGCCTAAGAGCGCTCTGGTACACAATACAAATTTTGTATAACTATAACAACAATATACACTTGTTTGGTGTTTCGCTAGCTTCTACCGCCTTCGTTGCGGTAGGGTTGGCGCAATAAATGTGGTTTTGAATAAGCTAATAACAACTAGAAACCAATTGTGTTTGAATTAAAAGTTAATGTCGAGAGGGAATAACAAACAAATTGCGAACATGTGGTTTATCACTTGACAGTTCCAAAAAATATATCTTGGCCGGCTCAATGAAAATAAGAATTTGAGATATTACATGTCGGAATAATCAACAAAATAAGAAAATATTCAACCCAACATAAAACATGACTTAATGCATACTAAGCTGCATAATGGACTTAATAATCGCGATTATTAACTTAAATGTGCGACATTTGTAAGTATTGAACTACCAACCCCAGATAAAAAAAAACTGTAAGCAGGGCAACGCAATTTAGGGCCAAACTAAAACAATTTTTAATACTTGATGAATAATACATACATATACATATATAAAATATAATAATACAATTTTGTTTTACACAATTTGAAAAAGTGATGTTTAAACTGTTTTAACTGTGTGAGTATTAATTTTTGTTAAGTGAAATAGTTTTGTTTAGATTTAAAGTGCTTAAGCATATGAATTGTAAGCTTACAAATTTAGATCTCATATTTTTGACACAAAGCTAAATGCAAGTGTAAATAAATACATAATAATAGCATAAAATGCACATATTAAAATCACCTAAAGCAACTTAAAAATATTACAAACAGATATAAGTATGTTCTATAAGCATATATATCGAATAACAAATTACAGTTTGGCTAACAAATAAGCATAGTTGAATAGTGTTAAAAGTTGATTATTTGTCATATTGGTGGGAATTGTAGGTATAGTAGATATTTAATCCTCCTTGGTGAGGCTGCCCAAATCGCTGAGAAAGATTTCGGGTGAGAGAACGTGCGAGGAACCGATGAGAACCTCCCAGTTGCGCACAGTGTTGGTTACCTCGTAGGCACAACGCATCTCGGACATACTGACGCCGCCCACTATAAAGATGATAAGGCGTGGCACATTCTTTACCAGTGCCTGTGCCTTATCCTTGTGCCAGTGGCCATAGCGAGCTGTTGTCGGTGCATTATAGTTGGTGTTCTTCGCGCGACCCTCTAAAAATGGGAAATGACGCTGATCGAGCTTGTCCTCAATGCAATCCTCCATTATGTCCTTGATGACTGGTGTCCAGCGTGACATCTGATAGGCGCTTTCGGTGGCCCGCTCCTTGCGTGGCACCGAGTACACCTTTTTACGCGAATCGGCCAGCACATTGATGCCCAAATGGCTGAGATTGCGCACCATATCCTGATCCTTGACCGACAGCTGTGCATGTGTAAACAGCTTGGTCAAATTGTCATCAGCGATGCCATTCTTGGACATCACATAGAGCGCAATGATGCGCACCTTGTCATAGTTGGAGACATTGGCATCCAGCAATATGGGCACAATGTTGCGCATGTGATCCTTGATCTTCTCGCCCTCGGCATCGGTGCCCATGGCCAAATCCTGCTCAACACGGCATAGCTTGTCCACATAGTTCTGATACGATTTCATGCAATCCTCGGCTAGATGCAAATGCGTCGAGTACTTTGACAACTCCTTCTGATACTGTGGCATCTTCTTGATCATCTGCGAAAGATCGCGCATCGATGACTTGTCCGTGGAGCCCATGCGCTTTGAATCCGTAAACTTCTTCAGATTCTGTGTGACCTGTGTGGACACAACGGCAATATGCTCATGACGCAGCTCAACCCACAAATCATCGTTTTCATCCAGCAGCACCTCCTTCTCCGGCTGATTGGGTCCCGGCGAATACTTGTAAACATCGTTCACAATTGGCAATAGATCATAGGCCATGGCCTGGAGCGTCAGCTCGTGCAACAGCGGCGACACGCAATCAAAGCCGCGATCTATGATTAATAGCTGTGATCGCGACTTTTCTGTACCTTCACCCATAGTAGGCTCATCGGCCTTGTAAGCATCAAGCTTTTGCTGCACTGCAGCAGCCAAATCAATATTGCGATCCCAATCGTTGCGATATCGCACATTCGGATATTCACCCAAGGTGGCGCACAGAGCCGCAATCTGCTCCGAAATCCGTTCGATGTGCTTGCCACGTATGGTGGCAAAGGCCGGCGCATAAAGGCACTGGAAGGAGTCCGGTGAGTCCAGTGAGAACACTTGGCATTCATATGGTAGAAATGCAATGTTAATCTCCTTGAGCGTTTTAATCTTCCTCGCCGCACAAGATTTGCACACATCGTTGAATAGTGCCTCCGGACAGACTTCCGTGAAGAAGACATGAGCATAGCGGTACATGGGACGTGCCGGATTCTCAAAGTCACGGATCAGGGCGCGCACAGACTCATCCGATGGTGTTATCAAATAGATGGCATCCATTGTTGGCAGCGGTTCCCGCTTCTTATGGATGTCCTCCACCAATGTAATGCCCTCGGCACTTATCTCATGCATCTTGGTGCAGGCGGACACCATTCGCATGCCCAGTTTATCTACGACCAGAACACGCCACTCAATTCCACCGGCGCCGGCGGCCTTTGGGGCTGCTGGAGCACCCGCTTTCTTCGGTGCAGCTGGTGGCTTGTATTTGACCACCTCGTTCATTATCTTCTGGCTTACGAGCACTTTTAACGCCATTTTTCACTTGACTTTTCGTTGTTTTCGCTCACCCTGCAAATAATCAATAAACAATTCTTTGTTTTGGAATAAATCAAAAATTCAATTAGAGCTAAATAATATTTAAGCACCCAATTTCGATGAAAGCGCGACTAATATATATAATTGAATAATTTAATGTAAGCAATAAGTTTATTTTATTTTGTATTGTAAATAATTGCAGCTTGTGTGAACAAATTTTCAATTTTTCTGTTTTTGCTGTGATGTGTTTTTTTTTTTCATGAAATAATCAAATGAGATAGCATGTTGCGCAGGTCCGTAATCTGTGTTGGAGAAATCAGCTGGTTTGGTAAAACAGTAACTTCGACAATATTATTGTTATTGTGCATTTATGAATCCAAATATAAACTATTCGTTAACATGCAATTTTATATACAAAACTCAGCTTTTGCCTATTGTGACGTAGAAGTTGCATTAAGTCTCGATCTATGCTACCTGTATTTTTGCACTCTTGATTTTATCCAATGCTGGATAAATTCAATTTAATTATCCGCTTACAATTAAAAGCAGATCATTGCAATTTTAAATCTAATTAAATAAAAACTTATAGTAATACATATATGTAAATATGATGATGCACATTCGTGAATCTTTTATTATGAAATCAAAGTCATTTTATTACATCCCAAAAATGTCAATCTAATCTTACTCCTTGTTTCAATCCCTAAGGCAACTTGATATCGGGGATAACCTTATCATTGTCATAGATCTCCTTGGCATAGCACAGATTAGGATAATCATAAGCGGCACCAAAGCGATTCTTGCATCCATTGGTTGCCTTATCTCCGGGCGTGTACACAGGCTGGCCAGCAATGTTCGTGGTCGCAAAGTTGCAGGTCAGCACAAAGTGGTTGTAGTAGTCACGAGAGAATCTAACAGCAGCACATCCCAAATGCGTATTCTTCTCGGCCACGGCAATTGTAAACTTGGCCACATTCTTATTGGGCAAGTCCTCGGGGAAGCTGCCGAGCATTTCAGGCGATGTGTTGGCGCGCTCCTTAAACCAGTTCTCAATCTGCTCCTTAATAATCTCAGCATCTGTGTACTCGGACTCAGCACCACTGTAACTGAAGATGGCATTGTTTTGACCGGCATAAGCAAAGCGTTCGGTACTGCGGCATTTGTCAGGCAGCGACTGGCAAGTCTTCACATTTAACGCAGCCAAATGCGAAAGCTCCTCGCACCATGTCATCTTGGCCATGCGAGCAGCCTTGGGCAAACCCTCAATTCGGCCACCGGCAACATTATTTCGTAGCTCATTGAACAGAGTCAATATCAATTTCTCATGTGGCTGCATCTTAATTTCATGCACATCCTTTGGGCATTCCTCGCTGAAGTTCTGTTTGTTATAAGGATTTAATATAGAAACTAACAACGTCAGTTGGCAAGGATTTGTCACATACTCCCTTGTTGTTGCAGGCAATATGCTTGTCCAGGCAGGTTGGCAAGGCACAATAGTCTACAGCTGAGGCAAGGCCAACAAGAGCTGTGGCCAGCATTAAAAAACTGAATACTTTTAAAAAAAACATCTTATTGGTTTAGTTAGCTTGTTAGCTTGCAACTGAAAAAAGACTGCAGAGGTATCTCAATTTATACCAAAAACGGTCAAGAAATGATTCCAACAATTAATGAGCAGCCACAGTTGTTTAGTTAAGATTGAAAAACAGACATTCTACTTAGCAAAACTTAGTTTCTCGATAAATATGTTTATACTTTTATTAAATACATGTGGCTTAATTCTAGGAAAATGTGTTTTAACCTAATTAGGTAGACATACTCCTGGTGCTATAAATAGCGGAATATTCCACCAGTCAACCATCAGTTAAAAAAGAAACACTTGGTGTACACAACAATAATCCTTACAATGAAAGTATTTATTCTTTTGACTGCCTTGACGGCAATCGCCACAGCTGTAGACTATTGTGCCTTGCCAACCTGCCTGGACAAGCATATTGCCTGCAACAACAAGGGAGTATGTGACAAATCCTTGCCAACTGACGTTGTTAGTTTTTATATTAAATCCTTATAACAAACAGAACTTCAGCGAGGAATGCCCAAAGGATGTGCATGAAATTAAGATGCAGCCACATGAGAAATTGATATTGACTCTGTTCAATGAGCTACGAAATAATGTTGCCGGTGGCCGAATTGAGGGTTTGCCCAAGGCTGCTCGCATGGCCAAGATGACATGGTGCGAGGAGCTTTCGCATTTGGCTGCGTTAAATGTGAAGACGTGCCAGTCGCTGCCTGACAAATGCCGCAGTACCGAACGCTTTGCTTATGCCGGTCAAAACAATGCCATCTTCAGTTACAGTGGTGCTGAGTCCGAGTACACAGATGCTGAGATTATTAAGGAGCAGATTGAGAACTGGTTTAAGGAGCGCGCCAACACATCGCCTGAAATGCTCGGCAGCTTCCCCGAGGACTTGCCCAATAAGAATGTGGCCAAGTTTACAATTGCCGTGGCCGAGAAGAATACGCATTTGGGATGTGCTGCTGTTAGATTCTCTCGTGACTACTACAACCACTTTGTGCTGACCTGCAACTTTGCGACCATGAACATTGCTGGCCAGCCTGTGTACACGCCCGGAGATAAGGCAACCAATGGATGCAAGAATCGCTTTGGTGCCGCTTATGATTATCCTAATCTGTGCTATGCCAAGGAGATTTATGACAATGATAAGGTTATTCCCGAAGTAAAGATGCCTTAAAAATATGAAAAAATACTTGCATTCATAGTTGATTGATTGACACCATCGAGATGTAATACAAAGCTTTACAATAAAAAATAATATTATTATGAATTTTTATTTGTTTTATTTATGTACATATTTATTTTACTGATTTTCAACAAGTTGTCTGTTCTGTCCGTTATTCATTGAAAATGAGTGCTGCCAACTTTGCGACTATCGATTTATCGATAGTGCAAAGATGTTGCATGCTAAATTAAAAATGTTACGCGAAGCGTTGCGAATTGGAAGCCGCCGCTGTTATAGTTATAAGGCTGTGCGCCGTCCCAATTTAGGTGCTGTAGCTTCCAAAACGACAGATGTGAAACCAAAGCAGGAGCCGCAGGACAATGGCAATGGCAAGAAAAGTAACCTGACCAAACAGCTCATTGCTAAAATACTTGCTACCGGCCCTATCACAGTGGCGGAGTATATGCGAGAGGTGCTTACAAATCCACAAAGTGGCTACTATATGAATCGTGATGTGTTTGGACGCGAGGGTGACTTTATCACATCGCCGGAGATATCGCAGATCTTTGGTGAGGTGAGTAAACAAATTTCATAGCTCGACTCATAACTTACCTCTTTTTTTTTTGTCAGCTTGTGGGCATCTGGCTGTTGGCCGAGTGGCAAAAGTTAGGTAGCCCATCACCTTTTCAATTGGTCGAGTTGGGACCGGGAAGGGGCACACTAGCGCGAGATGTGCTCAAGGTGTTAACTAAGTTCAAGGCAGGCGCTGAGTTCACAATGCATATGGTCGAGATCAGTCCATATTTGAGTCAGACGCAGGCGCAGCGTTTCTGCTATAAGCATGAGATATTGCCAGAAGATGAAAAATCGGAGCACTATCAAATTGGTACCACTGCAACAGGCATTCAGGTTTATTGGCATCGCCGCCTGGAGGATGTGCCGCCAGGATTCTCACTGGTGCTGGCACACGAGTTCTTTGATGCACTGCCCGTGCACAAGCTACAGCTAATCAATGGACTGTGGCAGGAGGTGCTCATCGACGTAGCCAAGCCTCAAGAAAATGATACAAAAACCGCTGATTTTAGCTTTGTGTTGTCCAAGTCACAAACGCCAGTGTCGCGTTTATTTCAGCCCGTACCACAGGAGACGCGCTCTAGCTTGGAATACTCGCTTGAAGTGGAGCGACATGCAGGCCTGCTGGCGGATCGCTTAGAAAGGCTAGGTGGCATTGCGCTCATTATGGACTATGGGCACTGTGGCGACAAGACGGACACGTTTCGTGCCTTCAAGCAGCATGCGCTGCACGAACCTCTGCTTGCGCCGGGCACTGCGGATATAACAGCCGATGTAGACTTTAGGCACATTAAGCATGTGGTGGAGACGCGCGGTCAAGTCCACTGCTGTGGACCAGTGCAACAGGGCGAATTTCTTGCAAAAATGCAGGGCGACGCTCGATTGGAGCAACTGCTAGCCAATGCACTGCCCGAGAATCAGGACATTATACGCTCCGGCTATAAGATGCTCACCGACCCCAATCAAATGGGCAATCGGTATAAGTTTTTAGCCATGTTTCCGGGAATAATGGCAGACCATTTGAAGAAATATCCAGTTGCAGGCTTTTCATAGTTTTGTAAAGAAGAAAAATTCAGCATTTGGCATTGATGTGCAACCATGCAAAGTGTTAAAAGTCAAAGATTCAAGATGTTAGCAAGCAAATAAGGATACGGATTGAAGATGGATTCTATTGGCTTCTAACAAATATCGTTAAACTCATTTTCATTCAATCTGTTGTAATATTAAAAATTTTGCTCAAAATTTGAGTTTTTTGTTATCAAAAGATTGTCTTGTTTATAATAACATTTGTCTATTATAAGTCTGATTTATGTTTGTCTTGCTAATTGAACGAGTTAAGGGGCAAATCGGTAGATGCATTTTATGGAGTACATACTTCAAACACACTAAGAAATGTTTTCAAAAAACTTGTCGAAAAAACCAATTTTGTAAAACTGATTTTGCTACAAAATAAATCGTTGGACACAGCCGTTGTTATGTGCTGATGAGGACTATATAAAATAAAACATTGGAATATATGTATATTTTCTTGATTTCTATTAAGTAGGAATATCCTGTGTGTCCATAAAGTATATTTTAAATATTTATGTTGTACACATTGTAATGGAGAAACATTGAAAATTCTATTTCTTTTGGAATGCGGCGTTAATGGTCTGCATTTCGATTGCGGTGAATTGCAGCACGGCGCTAATGGCGTTAAGCATGTGACGCTTGTCATCGGCATCCCTGGTGACAATGAAGCTAATGATGACATTCTTCAGGTACTCCAAATTGGCGCCTTCGCGCGTCTTGCAGCGCTCCAGTCTAAATGGAAATAAATAAATGAAAGAATGGTAATTTCCTTAGGATACTTTTATGTAGAAGTTGCGACTCACCTGTCCACCTGCTCCTCAAGATACTCCATCTTCTCGTGCATCTCTTGCTGGGCAGTGACTTTATCCTGGATGGCTTTGCGCAGCGTGGACTCGGCAACATATTTGGATTTGCGCAACGTCGTGATTTCAATATCCTTCCGCGCCAGCTCGTTGGCATAGTGCAGCATGTGACAATTCTCTCCCAACGAAATCTTTTTCGTCTTTAACTTAAGCTTTGCCTCGCGTTCAACCTCCAAATCCGGCACGCTATCCGCATCGGACGAGTAGGCAAAGGATTCCGTGTTCTCTTGTGGTGTTGCATTGGGCTTGTGAAACACCTCAAAAGAGGTTTGTAATGTTTTGATTTCTTGCTCCTTCTCGTCAAGCAGTTGCAACGAACGTTGGCGCTGCTTTTGTAGCAATTGTTCCAGCTCATTCAGCTTGCAGCGAGTCTCATTCTCCAGCTCCGCTTTTGCCTCCTGCCACTTGGCACGCTCATTTTTCAGAGCCAGACGCATCTTGTCGCCTTGCTGCTTTAGATCATGTTCGGCCTCGTCTATATTACGATTGAGCACCTGCACCTTATCCTGAAGCGTCTGTATGTGTGTCTGCTGCAATTGAATCTTTTGCTCCAGCTGCGCCCGTTGCTGTTTGTGAGTATCCAGCAATTGTTGTTGCAGATTCTGCAGCTGCTGCTCGCATTGGACATGATTGTCAACGGCTGTCGCTGCATTATTGCTGCCCAGCACCTGGCTCAGGTCTATTGGATTCGAGGAGTGTGCATTGGCATTGGTCAGCAGTTTTTTGAGCCGCACAATCTCATCCACCAAAGCACCCATGTCGGCATCATTGAGCAATCTGGGTGTGGGTGCGGCACGTGTGTGGACCTGCTCCAGTTCGTGCAGCTGCTGCTTGAGGGCATGTATGTTGTCCTGATCCTGCTGACGCAGTCGATCATAGCTGCCAACCGAGCTGCTTAGCTCGGCCAGACGTGCCTCCAAATTAGCCACACGATCCTCGTGCAGTGCCGCCTGTCGTCGACTTTGCTCCTCGGCGCGCAGCACACGGCGTTGCTCCTGTTTAATGGCCACCGCATGTTGTTCCTTGAGCTGCTGCATCTCTTGGCGCACCTGCTGCAATAGCGCACTACTCTCCAATGCCTGGGCAGCAGCCGTCGTCTGCTCCGACTTGGCCTGCTTGTGTTTAAGCTGGGCACGCGCCTCCTTTAGCTGCAGCTGAAGCTCACGCAAACGACTATTCTCGCCCTCATTGCTCGCGAATTGCGTCTTGAAGTTGTTTAGCTGCATCTCGATGTTCTCCTTGAGATGACGCTCATCCGCGTAAAGCTTTTGCAGTTCACGCAACATAATCATCTGATTGTTGGTTTCCTTCTCACGCTCCTGCCGCTCTACAATCCATTTGGCTTTCACCTCGTCGACGTCTTGCTTGGCACGCAACAGCTGCTCCTTGGCCTTGGCTTGTAGCTCCTGTATGCTCTGCTCTTTTTGGGCAATTTGGGCGCGCAACTGCTTTTTGTCTGCCTGGAACGAGGCCTCCATACGCGACTTTTCTGCCGAGAGCGTAGCTAGCGAATTCATCAACGTTATGATTTGCGTCTGCAGCTGTCCCCTTTCATCATCATGACTGCCTCCATCAGTCGCATCGGCACTGGTACTGGGGAGATCGCTTGGATTAGCTTTTGATTCGCTGGCAGCTCCAGTGGCTTCAGCATGCGCTGCCAAACTAGTCTCGAGCGCCTCCTTCTCCTTGAGTAGACCTTTGTATGCGGTGACCACGTCTACAAATGCATTTTTTTAGTATTCTTTATTCTTTTATGATTGTAAATAAAGTAAATAACCTTTTAATCGCTTTTCGTAGCGCAATAGCTGCTCCTTTTGACTGCTTACAAGCGCTTCCAGCTCGCGCTGTCGTTTATCCATGTTGCATTAGTTACAAGTATACCAAAAAATTACAGTTTTTAGCAACACAAATCTGTAATTTAATTTTTCTCTCGTGGCATTTTGGCATATGTACATTTAATTACCAAATAACTAAAACAGCTGTCGCAGCGACTATTAAATGCCCTTCGCGCAAACTGACCGACTTACAGTCTAAGTCAAAGCTGTATACCAAATTTTTGGCACATAGCAAACATATTTGTAGATTTAAAATAAATTGTATTAGATATATCTGTAAACTCTATATTATTTTAACTAAATTAATTGCCAGTAAAGCTTAAGACAAACTAATGTACTTTAAATTACAAACAAAGCAGCCTTAAAAACAGCTGTTAGCAGTGCTGCCAACCATTTTTGAATTTTCTAAGAACAGAACAATGCTGTTTGTTCAGATTTTAGCGGCTACTCATCACATTCGTCTTTCATCATTTGTTCAATTAATCGTTTGCGCTCCTCTGCCTGACGTAGCTTACGCATGACCAAATCCTCATAGTCACGCGCTGTTGCGCCATTCGACTCCGTCACTGTATTTTTTGGTTTATCATCCGCCGGCGGCGTAACCCACTGAAAACGCAAAGGATTTGCTGTGTTTCCTTTTTCATAAGCTAAAATCATGTCGCAAGCTTCGCGGGTCTTGAGCTCCACCATGGCGCGACCGGGAATTTTCGGGTTCATTACCAGTGCAACGACCTCACCGTATTTCTTTAGGTACTGCATCAGCTGATCCTGAGCGTAGCCACCATTGCTATCATCACCTTTCTCCGCCTTCCACTTAATCTTGATACGATGCTGCGCTGAGTCAAAAGAGGTAGCTTGGTGCTGCTGTTGATGCTTTTGCTTATTGTAGTTGCATTGTAAATGCTTCCGCATCGCTCGCTGTTCCTCCTCCAGGAGCTTGGATCCCTCGCGTCTCAGCCGCTCAATTTGTTCCTGCAGCACCTCCTCATCGCTTTTGCTCGCTTTGCTAAACGGTTGTCCAGCCTGCAGTTTATTGAAAGCCGCTCGTTCGCGCTGCTCCAGTTCCTCTTTCAGCTTTTGTCGCTTGCTATCCAGCTGCTTGTTGCGCAACTCTGCGGCATTTTTCGCTTTAAGAACCTTGTCGTAGGCAGTACGCGCCGTTGCATCGCTAAGTATTTCCAAAGCCTTGGAGAGCTCATGAAAGCGCTCAACCGCCTGGGGATTGTCGGGATTCTTATCCGGATGGCAGTCTAATGCACGTTTTCGATATGCTTTGCGTATGTCAGCTTGGTCTGCTTCAATGGATACACCGAGTAGATCGTACAGATTGACATCGCTATATTTCTTGCTCGTCATTTTCCTATAGCACAATTGAGATGTTGACAAACGTTTGTGATTTGTTTACTGCGCGACGACGACTGCTGATCAGCTGTTTGTTGCGACAGGTTGGCAGCGCCAACGCGCAACGTGTGTCGTGCGGCCTAATGAAGAATTCCGCATGATGCACTGTAATAAACATAAAGAAAACAGAGGAACACAATGAGCATATACCATGATGAAGTTGAGATTGAGGATTTCGAATACGACGAGGAGGAGGAGATGTATTACTATCCCTGTCCGTGCGGTGATCGATTTCAAATTTCAAAAGTAATTGAGAACCAAGTTGCTGCTTTTGACAGTTATAAATCAATTTTGTTTGTCGGCAGGAAGAGTTAATAGAGGGCGAAGAGGTGGCCACTTGTCCAAGCTGTTCGCTTATCGTTAAGGTCATATACGATGCAGTAAGTACTTATCTTTATTAAGAGATTGCCCAATTAAATGATATTAATGTGTGTTTTTGAACAGGACATGTTCAAAGCTGAAGAGGATGAGTCAGCGGCGCTTAACGAAAAGCTCAGTGAATTAAAGTTGGAGAAAAACTAAATGTGCTGCCCGTTTTTGTAATTAAATAAGTTTTTATTCGTATATTTCCCATTAATTGTAAATAATACGTTGACTAGAAAACAAATAAGTTAAATTATACATAATCGCAAAAAATCATAAGTTTTTGCTAACATTATTTTGTTGTATTTCGAGAGGTTTACATATTTAAATATACAAAGGATTTTAAAAAGAATGTTTGTGAAGCTAGTTGAGAGAGTTAGGCGCACAGATGGTATGACTAAGTAAGTACATTTTTCTGCGTGCGCCTTGTATGGTTATAAATATTAAGTATCCATTTCATATTGATAAATTGATAATTTTTTTGTTACCTTAAAAATATATTGCACTGAATGCTTTTGGACTACATTTTACAATGTAAAGATTAATTTGAAAACAAAAGGAACTGTCATAAGTACTAGTAGTGTGAAAATCTGAACGGGATTACATTTGTAAAAAATCATATACATGCATATACGTAATATGGACTGTGCTCGTTTACACTTTCAGTTGACGAATAAGGAATTCGACTTATAAATATAACCTTTAAATATTGTTACGGAGTTATGCAGCTTTTGAAGTGAGCGTTGCTCCATTTGGTTTACTTGAATATATGAACCCACTAATGCCGGCATGTTGGTGACAAAATTGTTCATGTGCTATAAAGAAGTAATACTTTTGCTTTTCCGTTCTGGATCGACTTCGCTGATGAGGAGTTTTCCACTACTGTTCCAGCCATGAACCCATTCCGTTATTGGGTGATTTTAACTGTAAAACAAGCACGATGTTAAGTAAAACTATGAATTCGAGTTTCGAGTCACACCCACTTTGATGTTGAACTGCTTCAATGTACTTTCCAGTGCCATGGCATTGCCCGAAAAGTACGCCGCAATTGCATTGTGCAGCAGAATAAGCTGCTTGTGCATCACTTTGATCTGAGTATACAACAAATAAATTTGTAAATATAGTAGAATATAAAGTTAAGTTTTTTTAAACACCTACGCGATTCTCATCCAGAAATTGCATTTTGATGGCCACATCGCCGCGCAGTTTCTCGTAGAGATCCTTGTGATGTGCATAGCTACGCTGGGTCTCTTCCAGCGTCGCCGCAGCATCTGTTAACTCCGGTTTCGTATTCTCCAAGTCCATTCGATAGGCATCGAATTCAATTCTGCAAAGGTATAAAATTAATATATAAAGCATTGTTGTTTTCTTATATTCTAAATTTTGAACTAAACTAAAAGAGAATTTAGTTTCTAAAGAACAAGAAAGAGTTGATATTAATTAAGCTTACCTAGCCGTCTCGTATTGTCGTATTGTTAACAGGGTATCGTCGATTGTCTTGTTGCACAGCGTATTTACCGATGAGATGAAAAAGTTCAGTGCATTTAAGAGTAGTTCGCCGTTCTTAGTCAAATTGCGTTGCGTCTCCGAATTGCAGATGAACTCCTTTTGCAGTTCGGGGTTCTTTTGTGCCAGATCGGCAAAGGCATCTGCTAGTGCTTGCTGTGACACAACAACGTGTTGGAAATGTGAGCTGAATGCACGAGTCAAGCGCAATATGGATAGATATTTTCGTTGGGTCTCGCGCAACTGTTCGATCTGCGCCTCGAGCTCCGAGTCAACGGTACGCTGCGATTTGCCCAGTTTCTCGAGCATTATCTGGCGCGTGCATTTGTAGGTTGATATACTCCAGTTCTTGATGCTATCAATTTTGGATGCACTTGTTCGAATAAGGCTGCTGCTGCCGTCTGTTGATGTTAGAAAGCCATTGGTCGACTGCGGACTTGTCGGTGACATGGGTGTGGTGGGTGCTGTAATGAGATGGGGGTGCATGCATTTGTAATCTTTGTAATTTGCATATTGCTGGTGTTACTGTTTTCTCACCTGAATGATTTCGCAATGGCAAACTGCTGGTTGTATTTAACGGCATTCCCGTTCTTATACTGTGACTGCTTGCGCTGCCGCTGATTCCGATTGCGCTTCCGATACCAATGCCCATGGTGACGATACCCTCGGTGCCAGTGTGCACAGCGCCGCAACTGTCGTTCATCGATGGAGTGTCTTTAAGCATTTCATGTATGCTACGCTCACGTTCCGCCATATTCTAAATTGCTCGTTTCCTTATCAGTGAGCAATGCTGTATACTTAAATTATGCCAGAAAAATCGTTCGATTTGTGGTCTGGGCGGCCTTTGGTAAAGTTGTTGCTCGAAGCTGCAATCTTTAATTGATATTACACAGTAACCAAAGCGTAATTAATTTCTTGCTCGCTTGTTGTTTCAAAAAGTAATGGATATTTGCAAATGCAGCGTTGCCGCACTCACAATTTTTAATTATTTCGAACAGAGAAAAACCATTGAATTAAAATCGTCCTGGTGTGACCGACCCATGGGCTACGCACAAATACCAAAGTGTTGATATAATATCAAAAAAGGAAATTTATAGTACGGAGTTTAACTGCTTCCATTCATCGTACAGCTTCTTATTATACCCATATAATTTTTGTTTATATATATTTAAAGCGTCGTGTTGTCTTAACAATAAGTTTTATTTTATGCCGTATTTAAATATGTTAAGTAGCTGGGCACACAAGTGGAATATTTTAACAAAAAAGTGTGGCATCGCTTATTTGTGTCAGCCTTTGTTTGCAAATATTGTGAATGTCAAACCAAAAGAGCATTATGTTAAGGGGGTTTTAGATCAGAAGTGCTCAAATAAAAGAATAACAATCGTATAACACATCAAAAACGTGAAAATGCTGCAATTTTTTGTGGGACTCAGCTGCGTATTAGTTGGTATAGCAGCTGCAATTTACTTTAGTCAGCCATCTCAACAGGGACCACACTCGGGCAGACGACCAAGTAATGGTAATCAGCATGATGGTAATGGCACAAGTTATAAAAGAGATCAGAACACACGCACCGTTCCCAAGAGGTAAGTACGTGTATAATATATATACATATGTATACAGTCTGATGTGTTCAAGTTGTTTTTAATTTTTTTTTAGCAAACCCGGTGACAAGTGCATTTTGTGCCTCATTGATATGAAAGCGAACACGATGCACACAATGAGATGTGGCCATGCGTTGTGCAGTACAAAATGCCTTACAGATTATAAACAGTGGCGACATGAATGTCCATACTGCGAACAGATTGTGTTCAATTTTACTAAGCCAGGTGATGAGTGTGTCATCTGCAATGAAGTCATGGAGGAGGAAGAAATGCAATATCTGAAATGTGAGCACGCCTTGCACAAAGGATGTCTGCGCGATTACTTGAAAAATAACTATCGAACGTGCCCAATTTGCAAGAGCTCAATGTAGTAATTTTGCACGACTATATAAAAAAAATGTACTGAACAATAATTGTTAACTTAAGCAATATACATATAATGCAACACTAATATGTAAAAAATGCTTTGCAAGCTGCACAAATCAATCTGTGATTGTGTGGAAAAACTTATGCAGCGATTATCTTTTTTAAATAAAGATTATTTGTAGGGACTTGCATCCAAAATAGATTTTATTTGTTATTCTTATAAATTTTTTATATTTTTTTTTCTAAACCATATCATGTTTAACCCTCTCATGCTCGCTGTTGCCAACAGGCAACTTAGTACTTCTAGGCAAGATACATATGTACATATGTATATTTAAATTAAGTATACCTTGCTTTTAGGCATGTAACTCCCGTTAAACAGGTTTTCCGCGTACTAAGTGCAGCAAATGCAATGATGAGCTAGGACACGCATATTTAGGTCAATACTAAAACATGTCTGCACTCAAAAAATGTTTAGCCCCACCCACTTTAATTCGGTCATGAGAGGGTTAAGTAATTCTTAACCTTAGCATTTTTAATTCCGATTAATCACTGTGACAGAAACATATCAAATAAATATGAGTTAAGTTTAGTGCTTACAAAACTTTATAATGAAAACAAATTAAGATAATCGAAAATAATGCCTAAAGAAATGCCTCCAAAACGGGTGCAGCACATTGTCGCCAATTTTCACGCCAACGCAGCTCCTGGAAGTCCTGCAGTTGGCGAGAGAATCGCGAGCGAGTCTCAATTATGCTGGGATTGTTTGGAAAATTCTCGAACCAAATACGAAGCTGCTCCGATAGCTCCGCATGATCGTTGAAAACGAAACCGTTCTCGCCATGTTTCACCAGCTCGTCCAGACTTCAATTAAAAGAATAGCATAGTAAATAACCTAATCAATTTTGTATACAAAATTCAAGCATGTGTTTACCATTTGAAATTGAAGGCGCAGACCGGAAGACCACTGCCAAACATATCTACAACTTTCATGGGCAGATCAAGGCCGCTGGTGCTCCAGTGAAGGCAAACGCCAAGATCGGCGCTAGCCAAAACGCTGGGATAATCATCCGCCTCTAGCCAGGGCGTCACAATGGACACTTTGTGCCATTGCATTTTTGCTATTTGCGCCTCGTACTGCGCCTTCTGCGGCCCCTTGCCGGTAATTATGCAGAGCAGCGAGGGATAGACTTGTGGTTGGGCCAATGCAACGCTCTCATATGACTCCAGCGCTTGTAGCAGTATACCAAAATCCTCATCTGGCGTCCAACTAGTGCTTGACACAAGTATCGCTTGCCGTTGCGGCTTATACAGTACCGTTCCATTGGACAGCTTTTGTGTGAGCGCTGTCGATTCGAGTACACCTGACTGCTTCAGATCCGCGTAGCATGGCGACATAAATTGTGCATAATCCTTCGATAGCTTCATGAACAGTTCATGCTTTTGAGACAGCTCAATCGGATGAAACTGCGCTGGCGCCCGATCGTAAAGCACAGTAACTGGTCTAAAAGCAAATTGAGTGTGTTATAAAACATAGAACATTAACAAAGTTGTACAGCACTATACAACAAAATACTATGAAACGATAGGGGTGCTCACCCAATATTCCAATTGCGTTGCAAATCCTCCTTCATGCCTTTTGTGACACAGAAATGTGTGTGCGCCTTGGCGCCAAAGTAACGCTCCAGTCGTCTTGTAAGCCGGCATAGGCGACTCTGCTCGCCGCCGGCCATGCCCAAAGCGAGAACTGTATAACTGTAGTTGTGCCAATCGATGGCAAGCTTGGTGCGGGTTACGGCACAATATAAATAGCAGACGATGAGTGTGGGAATGCCTGGCGGATTTTGGACAAGCAGGAAATTGGGTCGCCGTATAGAGATGAGGGCCATGAGAAGACTCAGTGTTTGCCAGATCGCTTTGAAGAGAAGCTTTAACTTGGGTGTAAGATTTGTGACGGGCAGTGCGGGAAGTTCGTGAATTTTGCACTTAGGCTGCGCTACGGCTAGTGCGTCCAGTGGTCGCGTCTCCATGTAGCCAATGATGTCCACATTGTAGTTATCTTCGAGGAGACTTTGCGCATGGTATTGCATACGTGGACTTCGTCCAATGTCGCCCAGCACAATGACGCAGGCGTTGCGCTTTCGCAGTTGCAACTCCACCATATTTTTAGATAGCCAACTATTGTCGCTGCTACCCGGCTTCTTCGATTCCTTTTCTTCTTCTTCTTATTGGTTTTACTACGGTGTGGAAATTATTTTGTTTAGATCTCAGTTGTGAACCTTTTTGTTGTTTTGGTCACACTTTTAACTAAATGTTATTAACAGCGCGCAATAACTTGGATTTTATAAAATCTTTTTGATATCTGCAACGAATATATACTTGTTGGACATATGCACTTTAAAGTAAAGTGGCGTAAACAGTGGTTGATTTTTCTTTAGCAAAAAAAAATTTGGAAAAGGGTGTCGTGCAGCTTAACATAAAAACGGTAATCATATTTTTGCAACGCAATAGCAGAACAGCTGGTGCTTTTAATAATCGATTTCTGAAAATGCGCTAATAGTTAGTTCATAATATTTTTTTTTTCGTTTGACGGATTTTAAAAATTAATTGTTATGGCCAATATACAACACGGTTAGCGGCATTGTTTGAACCTATCTGAGCAGTAAAATGAGGTTTGATGTAGATATTCGATAAGTGTCGCGATATTTCGATATTAATTGTGTATATCATTTCACAGTGTTACCAGTTAACAGTTTAAGAAAGCAGTATTTTAAAATTATGTTCATTACAGCACGCTGTAAAAACTAACAGTGGCTTACCGCCAGCCGTCATGTACCTTGCTGTATGTTAAAACCAAATCAAATGTTGACGTGTATGGACGTGCCGCGGTATATCGTGCATCAGTTATTTGTGTTGTGCGTGTGCGTTTAAGCTCTTCCACTGTGTATATATGCGTGTGTGTATGCGAATGCCCTTCACGGCTACAACAGCAAAATGCTTTAAAAATGTCTAAGTGTCAAGTGCATGCATAGATTAACCAAAAAAAATAACAACAACGGTAAAATTTCGTCTGGCCATAGTTGTTGTTGCCGCCGGCAATGCGGCAAATTTGCCGGTAAGTGTATGAAAAAAAAAATTCGCAATTTGTTTTGGTATTTCGGTTTTACGAGCATTTTCGCCGGCACAACAAAGCGACCGCCTAAAAATTCAACCTACAGCACCACCCCCATCCACTTTCCCCTTCCTGCTTCCACCTAACTTCAGTATGGCGCCGTCGCTGTTTCCAAATTGTGTTCCGACTACCCGCAAAAATGTCAATTTGAAGTTGTGTGTGTGTGTGTGTGAACTTTTCGGTATTTGTTATTTGCCGCCATTGACTATAACACTGCACGAAAAGTATGCAGCATTGTTTAAGTTTATTATGTATTTATTATTTTTGTTTGGTGAGCTTTTACACAATCTAGCTGAATAAGTATTTGTGTGCGTGAAAATATGTTCGTGTTTGCATGTGTGTATCGCGTAACGGGATATACGCGCCATGTTTCGATTGAGTAGACATAAGAGCTGGGCGCGTGTCGTGCTTTGTTTCGTGACACGATAACTTGGCAAAGGAATTTATGGATTATTGAAATTAACATTATGCCAAACAAAAAAACACCCTTTTAAGTTTTGCCATTTAAATTAAAAAAAGTTTTTATCATCTTATAAACTATTAGCTAACGCATAGTATAAAGAACATTTTCAAAAAACTGTTAAAATGATTAAAACATTAATTTTACTTAATTACATAGTGCTTAAGTAAGAAAGTTAAACATAGAAATCGTTTAATTAAAAGTTCAACATCAAAATATGTTTAAAAGTACACAGAAAACTTTAAATACAAAAAGTGAACTAGTTTTTTTCATGCTAGAAATATTTGTAACGCATCCATTGCAAGCAAAAC
Organism: Scaptomyza montana; assembly: GCA_018904305.1. Taxonomy (NCBI): domain Eukaryota; kingdom Metazoa; phylum Arthropoda; class Insecta; order Diptera; family Drosophilidae; genus Scaptomyza; species Scaptomyza montana. Next base: position 5,369,341 of record JAEIGR010000001.1, read on the forward strand.
ACACATAAACAGACACTCACATACACATAGTTTATTTCATTAGAAAACTGTCTGCAGCGTCTGCATCGCCCAGACGATACACAAGCGTCGAGACGCGCCCACCCGCCCACATCTCGCCCATCCTCCGCAGCTTGCCGCACGCGCAGGCAAATAGCCAAAAAGCCGCCCAGAGAGTCAGCTTCAACTGCAGCTTGAGCATCAAGCTTCAGAACCACCCCCAATGAACAGGAACTCAGTTTCTGGACGGCCTTAGTCAGGTTGGGTGGGTTTGGGTGGTTGGAAATCCTTGTGGATTTTGCGTTCAACTCTATGCCGTTGATTTTTGATTTCTATGCGGCGTTTTTTTTTATTTTTATTATTGTGTTGGTGCAAAAGTTTTGTGTTTTTCTTTCTGCTTGTTTCACATTTGGCATAGAAAAGTTATAGCCAGCGCCGCCGGTCTAGACAATAGCAACAACAAAAGGGATAAACTGGAAAGCGATTGCGATTTAAATTGTCAAACTAAAATATGTGTATATGTAATTTACATATTTGTGTGTTTTTAGTCACGGCTGCCTCACTAAAAGACACCCTGTACACCTTGTTAGAATAAGTAACGAAAATTGTAGTCACAATATAAAATTAATTTACTTGAAATTGATGTGTCAAAAAATCTTCAAAAATATTGTAGTTCTCATCTTTAAAGAAGTTATGTATAATTTATCAAACAATCAAAATTATGACAGCCAAATTACTGAAAACACTGATTTTAATCGACTTTTAGATTAATCACTTTATCCACAATGATTTGTTATCATAACATAACAAATTGCAGCTAACGTCTTTTGGTATATGAAATTGTATTATTTTTGACTTTCAATTAATAATTTATTTTGACAGCTAGCTAATATAAGGAATATAAATTTGAGTATTGAATATTTGATTATAAGGACAGCATTTTGTTCAAATTGATGACTTTCAACTTTTAAATTTAATAACTATGACCGTTTGAAATGAATTTATAAACTATCTGCCAGATATTTAAATGCATTAATCTAGAATTAAAAAACTCGTGTCTTAACATTTTAGACTTTATAAAATTTAAGAAGCAATTTATTAGGACTTTTTTTGTACAAAGAAGATTTTTCCTTTCGTATTTTTTTGTTTCCCTTAACTTAAATATTGGTTCCTTGACAGATTAGCTCATATAAAATGTTTTTTATTATTAAAAATACATTATTATTATCTTTGCAGCTTGTTTAAACATATCATAACGGATTAACTAAATGACAGAAAGTGTTCACAAAAAAAAAAAACAAAAAAATCTTATATAAACTAAGCAAACTAAACTAAAAAGTTGACAAACTGTTTTAAAATACAACGTGCATATATCATTGTCATTCCCAGTGTTAATTGGATTTACTTCAAAACTGACTGCAAGCAGCAAAAGGTAAGTGAAATAGTTGGAGCGACGATTAATGTAGCATCAACATATGCACACTTGCAACTTGCGTGAATATCATTTGAATAAATTGTTAACTTTCGTGTCTAGACGTGTCAGTGATGAGGGGTAGAGTAATGCGGGGCGGTGAAGGGGAGTTGATAGCAAAGCGAGCGCTGTGTGCAGCTGCCTTGGCAAATAATCGTGTATCCTAAACAAACTTCCGCCTCTTGCGCACATATCCAAATATGCATGCAGCTTGGGCTATAATTAAAGAACAGCGCGAAAAAAGAATGTTAGTGTAACAGAAAGAGACAAAAAGAGAGAGAGAAAGATAGCTACAAGTGCATGCCCAGTTTCATTTGCGGCTATATTTATAGTGGAAGTTGAAGACACTGAGCTAACAAACGGCGCCAAGTGACATTTGCCCAAAAGAACAAAGTAAAAGTAAACGAATAAGAAAAACGACGGCAAATAGACAAACAGACAAACGACACATGTTCGCTTCGAACCCTGTTTGAATAATGATCTATGTATAATATACATACATACATACATACATATACATTGTATATGGATTCTAAATGACATTACATACTTACTTTGCGCCTGACTGCAGTTCAAGTGCGTTCAAATTTGGTTGGCGGATGTTGTCCGTTGGTCGCCAGTTTCTTTTAATGAGTCTGAGCAAGTGTCTGTGTGTGTGTGTGTGTGTGTGTGTCAACACACGTGCCAAAGACTTAGACAAACTAAGCAACTGCGTTCTTGGTGCACTCTAAAGAAGTACTTTCATGTGACCGCAGCGGCTTCAAAGACAGCGTGAGGTTAAAAATTATTTGCACTACAGCAAAGTTATATTATATACCAAAAGTATTGTTGATTTTATCCAAAGTATAATTGTAATATACTAAGAATACAGAAATTGATTGATATTTTTTTTTTTTTTGTAATAATAATTTATTCATTACACATTTTTTATATTTAAATCGCGTTTTATTTCCTTTGAGATGCATTTTTATAAATTTTTAATGAAAAACGAAATTTTTATTTAGCGTCAACTGTTTAAAAAATTAAAGATATCTTTATCTTATTTTGTACTAGCTGCAAAAACAGTTTAACGTAGTCAACATATTTTAAAGGGTATATTTTTTTGCAGTGCACATTTCGCGGAACGCTCAGAAAGTCCATTTCCATAATTAGCCGTTAAACCAGAGCAGGCAATAAAATCATTTCGGGCAAATTTTGATTCTCTGAAAACAATTGAGGAGCGCAAGGGCACAAGAGAAAAATATAATACAGGCAGTAAGTTGATTTTGGCAGGGGGAAACTCAAGAAGAAATGTGGCCAAAAGAAGAAGAAGAAGTGCAGTAGTTGTTACTGTGACTGCGACAAGTCGAAAAGCGACGCGAATGACGTTGATGGCGTTGTCCAAGTTTGCTGACAGGCATGTCGCTTTATAGCAGCTTTGTTGTTGTTGTTGTTGTTGCTGGCACGTGGAAGCAGCCGCAATGGACAGTTTGGAATAGAAAGGGGCGCGGGGAATGGGGCAACTGTCAACTGCAGCAACAACTGTGAGATGATGTTGCTGTAGAAGTTGTTGCTTATACAATACAATTTATGCGGAAAGGAAGGCTGAGGCGGCAGGAAGAATGTGGGTGAAAGGGAGTGGAAAACTGGAAAATTGCCTCTAGTGGCGTCAACTGCAAAAGTGTTATTTAGTTGAGTTGTTGTTGTTGTTGTTGTCATTGTTGCTGTTGTTGCTATTTAGAATGCCGCCTTTGGGCAACATTTTGCACCTTTCACGTTTATTGTGACATTATGCTTTAACTAATGGATAACAACAACAATAATAAGAGTAATCACAATAACAACAACAAACAAAAAGCAAACACACTTCTTTTTTTTTTAGAACAACAGGCTATAAGAGAATGGAAACGGTTATACAATGGAGAAAAGGGGCAGCTTAAAAGAAGCTAGGTTTTCTTGTTGTTGTTTGTTTTGTTTGTGGCTTGCGCTTTTTTTAACGTGTTTTTTGTTGTATGAGTGTGTGTGTGTGTGCTTTTGATGTTGTTGTTGTTTTTTGTCATACCCTTTGCCCACACATAATGGGGTAATAAAGAAGGGTATCATAATGTTGAAGAACATTTTTATAAATAAATATAAATATATAAATATATGAATTACATTAGGTTGATTTATTTTTCATGTCTACATTCCTGAATTTTTTATTTGATGATGCAAATTATTTTCCTTTGAAATGTAAAACTTTAATTTTAAAATAAATTCCAAACACCAGTTTTGAAACTCATTCGCTTAAGCACTTTGCGGGGTGTCCTTTTTTTTTCGTTATGCATTTCACCATTTTGTTTTGATTAAAATGGAGCCACAGACCCACAAAGAAGACGAACAAAATGGAAATTCAACTGTGCAAGAACGGTTGGTCTCAACCGCCATAAAGTTAATGAAAAGATTGCAGCCTTGTGAAAAAAACAAGCTGGTTAAAATATTTCAGCAAATGGAACTAAACAGATGCACAGATGTATTAAAGAAGAAGATGAGTTAAGAAATGAATAAATTTATAAAAAATTTACTCAATAATAGTAAATTAAATGAAGTTACGTAAAAAATAAAAACGTTAGACTTTAATCTAATCTTAGCGTAGCTTTAACCTTTAACATGTTTTTTTAGTCCATAAACTATTATCAATAACTTATATCAGGTCTAATAATACTCACTTTTTAACTTGAAGGTCCACTTAAAGCATTAACTAAAAGTCATTATAACAAAACAGATTGCAAAATATTTAAATTTTACGGCACTTGCCACTTGGGAATCCAATTAAAATAAATTATGCATATTAATAAAAGTACTTACAGCAACAATATTGAAAAATGTGCGAAAAAAAAATATGTTCAAATTTAAGTTAAACGAGAAACAGAAAGAGCGCATAAAATTAAAAAAGAAAATCAGGTGACATATAAAAAAAATATTTGAAACCTAATATTAAGCTCACGTGCACCTTGACGGCATGTCACTTTGTCTAGATAGAAGAGAGCCAGAGGGAGCAAGCGGTGTGGGAGGGTTGGCAGCATACGACAGACAATGCCACAAACTGAGTCGTTTTGAGTGTCGAGTTTGGGTTCTTGGCTTTGGCCTCTCGGAAATTGGTAGTTGCCTTATTTTTGTTGTTGTGGCAGCTGCGGGCATCGACTGTGTGTTGTGGGCGACGCCGTGTCAACTTGTGTGTGTGTGTCTTGTCCTTGTCTGGCAATTAAGATCTTCGCTTCGGAGCCCTTGGCATCCTGTAGACTATTTATATTAAAATGTCACAGCCTTAGGTTCGAAAAGTAGCTTTTCTTTGGTATTTATTTTTGAGTATCCATTTCGGATAAGGAATAACACATTTATAATAATGCATTTAGATAAATAATTGTATTAGTATTATCTAAAGCAATTTCGCTTTTCTAAACAGTTTTTCATTCAAAATGAAAATGTTGACAAGCTAACCAATTTACACTTGTGAAAGAAAAAGAAATATATATTTTGTATTATATAACTTCCCAAAATAAATATGTATAATAAATACCAGACATTAGTTATCTTACAATTTTGAACATAATCAGTGCTCGATAACCTTTCAGAAAAATATTTTAAATATTATGAAATCAGCTCGCGTAAATTGCATTAAGTCGTTGACAAGTATTTTGTCTCTTGTTCGTGAAGAAATTAAGTTGCTTGCACCCATCAGATCTCCTTGCCGTCGCTTACCCAACTTCCTTGTGTGTTTTGTTCTTGTTGTTTTGGTTTTTTGATGGGTTCCATTATCGCGTTCTTATGGTGCTCTTATAATCAAATAAATGACTGCACCCAGGTGCTCCCTCAACGCTTTTCCTCGTATTCTGCCCATGTCAGCCGGTGCTTTGCCAGGTCTTAATTATTGGCTTAGGTCTTCGATGGGACCTTCTTCTGTCGCACCACCAACACCCCTCCGTTTGCAAACATTCATTTATTGTGCTTTGTTTCGGGTTTTTAATGATGCGCAATTTGTCGTTAATTTTCGGCATTTTATTTTATTTTTTCTTTTTGCAAAGAAGACGATTTCGGAACATTTCACTTTGTTACGGTGGCCCCAAGCGCCAGCTGAGTTCATTGGAGTGCGTGTCTTATACTCCCCCCCCCCCTCCCCCTCCTACTCTTTAGTTTGATTGGGTCCCTTTTGGTGTTTGCCATTATTTCGTGCAACTTTTCGTTGGGAGTCCAACTTTGTTTAATGTCTTTGGGCCGTGCGACATTGCAGAAAAGTTTCTTAAGGCAGGGCACATTCATTAATGTGGATTTTTAGTTGCTGCTGCTATTTGATCTATGGTCTAATGTTCTATTCAGGGCTATTAAAATGCGATTATGTGCCGTTAAACACCCGCGCACACATACATATACATATAGCTAAAAAGGGACTTTTATTTGAATTATAGTTGAAAACATTCGCAATTTACTCGATTAATTTAGAAGTCCGACAACGCTTGATTAAGTTCTAAGCGTCCATTGTATCTAAATGATGTTCAAACCTAAATGGTTTTGCGATTATGAAACCGGCAGAGGAAGAAAATGATTTATTTTAAAGGACCTAAGAACAGACAATTCAGTATATAACAATACAGTTTCCGCATCGAATATACACACGGATTTTTCTCATCTAAATGTATTCGAGAGAAAAGTTAATTACGATTTCAAACAACAATTAAAACTAGTTAGGTTTCTTTTTCTATTAAAAAGCTTTATATACTTTTTAATTATCAATTCAAAGAACAATAAAATTGAATAGATATTCTATTTATATTTCTAAATAAAAAGAAATATGGAATTTATTCATATTTTAAATGAGTTTATCTTGTTCTTTTGTTAACAACCCTTTAGCAAAGCAAATGCATCATTGCTAGACATGATTATTGGCTGTCTGCACCACTTTACCACTGCACCACCACCAACTTTGTTGTCGCTTGATATAGAATACGGGCATTGGCCTAGAGTCTAACGTTTAGAAGTTCTCAGCGCCAGGCAAATGTGCAACAATTGACAACAGAAACAGAAACAGAAACAGGCGCTAGACGATTCCATAGTTAAAAACTCTACACATGTTGAAGAGTGAAGGGGGAAGAGAAACTCAATAGACAAAGGGCTGCAGCCAGAGAGAAAAAAATAAAGTAAAAAATAAAAGAGATGGAATATGAGAGAGACAGTTGGTGAGTGAGTAAGAGACAATTAAGTGTCAAGTTTTTCACGAACAACATCACGCGGCTTGTGTGCGAGCGTATTGGAGCGGGGAAAGCTGGGTGGCGTTGCAATGACGAGTGTTTTATGCTGTTTTACATTTGTTCCCAGTTGACAGTGTCTATTTTTTCGTTGTGGGCCAATAAGTGAGCGGTGAATGGGGGCTATGGGGGCTATGTGTGCCATGCGAGTGGAGTTTTGCATAGTTGGACGCCGATTGCTGTGACATTTGTCAACCAAATCGTTGCGCAAAGACCAGAAACGGAAGTTACAATATGCAATAATCGAGTTGAAGGAACTATTAGATGCCCTGTATTCCTGATTTAGGAATTGAGGTTGAATGCTCATGAAATAAAATAAAATGTATACATTCAAGGAAATCGTTTGCAGTAAATATATAATACGAACGTGTTTGTATTGTATTTTAATTTTTATATATGTCTTTTATATCGACATTTGCGGCTTCAGTATATAAATTCGTGTGGTGTTTTAATCTGTTCGAGAATAGGCCACTTTAAGATTACAGGGTACCCATTGAAAATGTTTGAATTACAGAGTAAGAGTTGGCGAGGAATGGAGGTGAAGGCTCAACGCAAATGGCAACGATGATGACGGCGATGGCGTCGCACAACGAGGCGTATGTGTAACATCCGATTTTGATGCAGCTGCCGTTGCTGTTGCCTCACCAAAGTGGATTAAGTGTACATACATATATATGTGCTTTGTGTTTAGAGTGTGTGTGTGTGTGCATTTCATTTGCCTACCAATTTGACTAACGCTACCCGCACATCCCCACCGCCCTCGCCCACTATTCAGTTTTCTGCATTTGCCAAACAATTGCCAACAAAAGCCGCTTACAACACTTGAGGCGCGCACATTTTGTTGTGGCTGTTGTTGTTGTTCGTTGCTGTTGCCAGTTGTAGCAATTTGTTGTTGTTGTTGTTGCCAACTAGACTCTGACTGCAGTTAAATTACAATTGTGCGCTTTGTTGCACACTTGTTTGCAGATTTTTGCCGCCTAACGTTCTAAACAATATTTGTTTTTATTTTTGTTCTTGCTACTATTCCCTCACATATAACTTTTGTTGTTGTTGTTGTTGCTAGGGAAAGGGGTGAGGAATTTGGGGTATTTAACGTGTGGGGCTTTGAGTTTCATTCTTTTGCCCGTTGCGTTTATATTGTGGCATTGTTTTTATTGCTATCTCACTGTTTATAAGGCTCAAATGGCATAAAATGCTAATCGCATTTGCTTGATGCCATTATACGATTTACATATATGTACAATGTATGTATATGTGTGTGTCAGCTTTTGAAGCTTAATGCCAACACTCCAATATTGGCATATTAATTGTTGGCTGGAAAATGTAAAATCTGATTTATTAGCGATAAATCAGGTGTCATTGCGTAAACCGAGCAAAATTATTAAAATGTTCGCTACGCGCAGCTGTCGTGGCAAAAGTTTAAACCTTTACATCCCCCACCGAACGCACACACACACACACACACACTAACAAACAACGCTCATTTGCATAAAAATACACACACAGACACATACTTATACGCGCCACACAACAAGTTAAGTTCATTTGCATAAAACGCGAAGCTAACAAAATAAAAAAAATGTCTCAAAAAAGTTGAAAAAAAAAGGATGTAAAATAATTTCAGTTGCACTTGGAACGGCATCAACCACAGACATTTAAACATTTACAGTCAAGTACTGAGTAGCAACAACGCGAGAAAATGAGGCAAGGAGAGTGAGAGGTAGCTGTGTCCTTATGCAGTAGAATTTACAGAATGCACACAAACGCATACATATACATATTTAGAGATGCAGATACAATTACACACACATACAGAGAAAGATATGTAGATACAGATGCGGCTACTAACTACAGGCGGCAGCAGAAGCATTTTCATAATGAAGCTCACCAACTTTTGTATTAAAATTTATTAAATTTTCAGCGGCTTTTGCTAAAAAGTTCTACTCTATTTTTATATAACTATTTGCTACACTCCCAGACAGAGAGATGTATGCGAGGTTTTTAGTAACTGACAGGCTAAGTTTGTAGCTAGGATTTATTAATTATGTGCATTCAGTTGACATGCATACATATGTACATGTATGACACGTTGCACGCTGATCAGATTCTTATATAAATCAAGTGCTTTAAATGTTTGCCAAAACTTTGCAGACGAGCTTCCATATAATCAATCCCAAGGGCTGATAGTGAAAAATAATACTACATGATCCATTTTTCTACCTGCTTAATGACGGATCTATAAACTCTGATCTATAACCAAACTGTTTAAGCCCAGACTACTTAAATGCTCGAAAATGTATCTGATTTCCTGCCAATAAGATAGACGGTTTTAAATATCAACGATCTTTGATGACTTAATCCTAATACCTTAATTATAAGCTGGCTAAAAATCTTTTCATTGGATTTTTTTGGTATAAAAGTAAAATTCTTTAAAAATATCAAAATATTTCCGATTATAAAGAACATTTTTTTAGTAATTTATTTAGTTTTAATTACGAAGATTTGATGAGATTTAGCTTATTAATTTTTAGCAGAATTATAATATTTACTTTCTATTAAAAGAAGAGCATTTAAACTTCGACTAACTATCCTTTTTGGGACTAACAACTTCGGTTGCTGTTGCTACTGCTGCTGCATTTTAGTAGCATAAACTGGAGCTTTTCGTTTATGTACTCAACGCAATTGCCACATGGTGCAGCATTTGCCCGACGATGGTGTTCCGTTCGTTAATCTTTGTTAGCTTTCAGCACGTGAAGCATTTGCCAAATGGCTGCCTGCCTCAGCCAGCCCCTTCCGCAAAATACCCTCCTTATTTTACCTTTCATTTTGGAGCATTTTGCGCGCTTTTTATGCAAACGTAAATGACTTTTACATGCGTATATACATACATACGTATTATACACATATATTTCATTTTTCATTTCATTTGGCGCTCACGGCTTACAAATGGAGGCATGACCGAACGCCTTGCGTTACCTGCGTTAAGCATTAAGCCATCGAAAACAGTCAGGTGGCATGAGGCACTGTGGTGGCCATTACCAAGTCGATGACAGTCAGCCACACTTGCCACATTTGCCGCATGCCACATGCAAAAGAAGCACTGCTCAGCTCAGCTGACTGCTTTCAGTTGTCAACTTAAGCTTCAATGGCGGCTTATTGGCCACCTTTTCTTTGCCCCTCTCCCTTACTCTCTGAGGCAATTTTGCGACTTTAAATGTGCGTTGCGTGACACTTGCGAAAAGCATTTTGTTGTTGTGTATTTACATTTTTTATATTTTTTATTTCGCTCATCAACGAAGGCAGTTGCGTCATGTCAGCATCCGCTTCCTTGTTCCTTTCTCCATGCCACAATTGTTCTCCACCTTCTCTGTTTGTCAGGCACACGAGCCTTCTCCGGACTTTTTCGCTGCTCCTTTTGATGGCTATAATTTGCGTAAGAGTTCTTGCCGTGGATGGTCGTTGGGTAGCTTTATTAAATCACGCATAATTTATCTGCGGGATATCATTTTATTGCCATATATATGCAAAAGTAAACGTGGAAAGTGGAAAGTTCTCATTATGCCGCCCGTTGTTTGCCTTAAGTAGCAACAAAATCCTCTTTTCTCACTATTTAAAACATTTGTATTTGTTTCTGGCCTACTTAAGGGTCGCACAAACACTGCAGACAGTGAAGAGAGGCTCTCAGCGGGAGGGATGGTTGTAGGTGGTCGGTCTTCTAAACGAATGTCGAGCAAATTGAAACTTAATTACTATGTCCACATTTGGTTGGAGCGGCTTAAGACTGCCAGCAAAAAACAGACAACAAACAGTTTGAGTGTGAGGTTCAGATAAAGACAGATAGAAAGATGTTGTGGATAGGTCAATACACATTGTGTAGGGCTTGATGTGTGTTTAAAAAGATTGTGTGTAAACAGCATAAACTAAAACTAAATTAAAAAACATATTTAACGTAAGGAAGAATGTTTAATGCTGTGTATTAAGCTCAGAATGAAAACCAATCTTTATACACACAATATTAAATACATATTTTAATCTAACTAAGTAGTTAAATAACTATATTAATATATTTTGTGTTTACTACATTTGAAATAATAAAGATAACTAACTTATTATTTATATATATTCGTTTTTATTTATAAGCTCAAGCTTATCTTAAGGTTCTTAGATACTTTTTTCTTATCTTCTTAAAACGTAAGTATTTTAAGAATCGAAATTCAGAATTTTGTGATCGAATTTTTCGCTGACAACCATTAACATTTTTGGGTTCACTGAGAACTTTTTCGCAAAAATTTTATGTAAGTAAAAATGAATGAGAAATTTGCTCCCGGACTGTCAAACGTTTTTGACTTAAAACTTGTTACTTTTTAAATTAACAAGTTTCTTATTTTCAAGTGTGTGTGTTGGTGTTTTTTTACCCCATCCTTAGCATATATTAAGCTGCTTTAGCTTGATAAAAATACAAGTAACAAAAGTAGTTTGAATTTGGGTCGATGGGTTAAGTTGTTGGCAATGTTGTTGCAACGTTGCGCTCGATGAAATCGATGTTAGCCATGTAATGACTGTTCTATTAACTGGGCCAAAAACAACCCTCAAAATAATAACCAAAAAAACAATTGCCTTTCGTTGTCCCGGTCTAAACATCAAGTTCAAGGCATCGAAACACGCGAGGTTACCCCAAAAAAAAAAAAAAAAAAAAAAACTCACTTATAACTAAAACTAACAGCGGGTTATAAAAGTATGGGTTTATAGCAGACATTTACTGATAGATATATTGATTTAATAATTTTCGAGCGACTTGTGACATTTACCGCAGTTGTGTTTTTGTAAAAAGTATGGAATAAAAATGAACTATATAAGTAGTACTCATAAGCATCATGGACACTGATCATAATTAAAGCGCGCAATGGCTCATTTTAATGTTATCCTGTCATCCTGTCGAACATCAGAAAATCAAATGATGCTGTTTGCATGCACACACGCACACAGAGCGAATACTTTTCCGGACTTGCCGCATATCCTGAACATGTCATTAATAAGAAATCAAAAATCGATTAAGCTCCATCTCTCGCATTCACTACCCATTCTCCCTACCTCTGCCTAGCCCGCAAAATTTGTACATTTCTATAGAAAGAGAGAGATAGAGAGAGAGAGAGAGAATTGGAAAGAAAGAGCTGTACATTTATCATTCCGTGTGCGGTTGTGGTAGTCGATAAAAACTTTTAATTGGCAGGCATGTTGCGTTATTATGAAATATTTCAGCTAATTTAATGTAATTGCGGTTTAAAACGAAACATTTAATAATTAATCAAGGCAATTGGAATACTTAGAACATCAATTGGGCTGTTTAAGTATTTCCTCTTGCTGCTCTTTCCCTTTTTTCTTTTAGAAGTTTTGGACAGAAATAAATTGCTCAGATATAGCTTTTTATACTTCAACCTTTCAGTTAAGAATTCAAACCACTTTTCAATACGTCAAATTTTTGATTTTATTCAAAGCCCTCAAAGATTAATTTCGCAATGTGTTGAAAACGATGTAGCGCAGTTGAAACAGCGTTGACTAAACCCGTTTCGCTGAACAAAATCTAACAGCTGCCGTTTTTGCGGACTCCACGCTGCAGGCACAGGAACACACAACTGTCCATTAATTTGCACAAAGCTAATGCCGAAAATTATATGGCAACGGTATATGGCAGTGCCCAAAATTTGGGTTACCCTTGTCACGAAACCGGCTGAGCAACAACGTGCTCCCTTTGCTGTTGTTGCTCCACTTCTCTTCAGCTCATCCTTCCTCCCACCTTTCGCTGAATAAAAAGGAGAACAGATGTCGCGACTTTTGTTGTTGGGGATCGCGTTACCTTCGGTTACCTCAAGTTACCTGCTCAGTCAGCTTTTTTCTTTCTGTTTCGCGCGCTTTGTGCATCTTCTTTGATTTGCAGCAGGTGCAAATTCTGGGTTCGTTTGTGATCCGAGACTTGTCGACAGTCCAAACGAAGTTCGACTTGTTTGCCTTAACAGATAATACATATGTGCACAATTTAGTGCACTTAAAAAAATCTATGCACTATTTAGAAAAATAATTATCTTAAAAGTAAAAGGTTTTCTATAAACTATTATATTTTAACATTCAAAATTAAATTTTACACCAATTTTTTTTGAAAATAAGAATTTTTTCTTAAACAATGTTTAAAATTCTTTTAAATTAAATAAAATTAGCATTACATAATTAACTTTTTGATCATCACGATTTTAGTTCATTAAACAAAGCTTTCGAAATATTTTTCTGAGTGCAATCGAACGTCTGCATATATTTGGCAATCCTCGTTTGTTCGTTGGCCTTAACTGATTTGTTGTGCACACCTGCTGTTTTATCTGAATTTCTGTCTTCCTACTTCTTATGCCTCGTCAGGTAGTCGTCTGATCCTTTTTGTTCATACACAATAATAACCTTTACTACTTTGTTGTACCTGTCTGGCTTAATCTAAATGCATATCCTGTTTAATGACCATTGTGTGCAGACTCTCTAGATGCCTATCTGAGTGCAAGCCTTAGATTGAGGTAGAGACCCATGGAGAAAGACGAAAGAAACTTGTTCATGTCATTCTCATCGTCATCTTCATGTCACAATAATTGTCATAAATTATTTGACTACCTGCTACCGTTTCGACCAGAAATTGAAACTGTGACTCTGACTTTGCACAATTCCTCAATTCTCATTCTGCCTTCTACATAATGTGTTAATTGCATTGTCCTTGTATTTTTTTTGTGCCTTTCTACCTGATGATGACAACAATGTCAAGGTGTAAATTCAATTAATTATGCCTTTGTTTTTATACATAAATTCAATTCTGTTTTTTTTTTTTTTGACAGCAAACAATTTGTGCTGCTATCGATTAGTGTATGACTTATTTACTTTATTTTTCTTTTATCATTATCTTTTATCTTTTTTCAAGTCAAGAACTGATGAAGTGCGCCGGAACACTTTGGCACACAGAATTTCCTTCATTAAAACGAATCAACTTTGATAAACTAAACTTTACAACAGCTCCGCCTCAAGGGCCATCTGTGTCATGGTTGAGGGGGCCCGATAGTAGGCTTTTGGGGGTTGGTTGACTTGAATAGGGCCTTGCATTTTCCATCTTGGTAGATTTACGAAAAAATTACAATTGTGTACACGGCCACTTCAACTTGAACTGCCATCCATGTCGCTGCTGCTTCTACTGCTGCCAACGTTTCTCTGCAGTTGTACTCTCCTCTTACCATCTCACAGTTGTCTCTTCTCCCCTGCTTGCACTTGGCAATGTTATTCCAACGCCGTCGCATTGTTTGACAGCCCCGCACTGCGAGCGGAGCAAGATAAAAACTTTTTTGATTGTGCATGCAGCAAGAAAGCCGGGGAGCAAGTGCGAGATAGATAGCAAGAGGGAAAATCGAAGTAAAGCAAATGAAACGAAACGAAATCCAAAACAAAACTAAACCAAAAATCGATATGAATAAAAGACAAGAACTCTAGCTAAATATTGAGCGAAGTCGGTTACTAAATACTCTGACATAGTTTGATTAGAAAATTATAGAAAAAGTTTGTGAAAGTTTGGAAAATGTTAAAACTTTTTTGTCATTAGTAGCAACAAATAGTTGTTTAAAAAGTTTTATTTTTCTATAGGTTGGATTTATTTTATTTGTTTTTTAGAAAAATAATGCTTTCAGTATAAACGTAAATTGTTAAATGTATATGTTTGTTTCCAAAATTTGTACAGTTTTTCTGAAAACAAAAACAAAGGATTAACTTAGTTGATGAAGACTGTAAATATAAATGCATAGAAAAATTAAGTTAAAATAATATATATTTTTTAAATTATGTTTATTAGATAACAAACAATCAAAAATCATTTCTGTCAACCAAAAAAATATAATATAATATAATTTTAATGTAGATTTTCAAAATTTGGAATGCACTCAGACTGAAAAAATAATCTTTTAATAAATTTCTAAACATTGCTGACAATTTTCTAACTCCTACTGCTGAGTAGAAAATTGCCAGCACTTTGCAGAGGCACAGACAGTTGTCAAGAGCGTGCTGCAGACATTTGAAAAATGTAGGTGGAATACGGAGTCGTTGAGGTACGGTACCGGTACGTCATTTTGCCAACAAATTGGAATGCCTGTGACTGTGCAACCAAACATTTTCTTCCGCAACTTCCTCACAACGAAGCCATCCAATACGTTTGACAGACGGTGAAAAGTACGTGTTTAGTTATGGACTGCCCAAGAGGACAAAGACCAGTCAGAGCGACGGGGACAGACATAAATTTTCTATGGTGAGATAGAAGCAAAAGAGAAATGCGGGCGAAAGGTAATGCCAGTTTAAATCGATGCGATAAATGCGCAATAGAGGAAATATCACATCAACTGTCTCGAGACAAGTCGAATGGGATGAGGCACAGTGATGATAAGAATGTAAAGGCCAGATCAATATTCAACGTCACAACCACTTGAATTCAGTTCAGCTCAGACATCAAGTGCAAATGAGAAAATTACAACAGCTGTGTGTACAGCTAACAGGCTGCTGCTACTGCTGCTGATGTTGCTGTGGTTTTCCTTAGATATTTATCATTTTTGCACTTGTTCTCAAGTGACAAACGAGCCGAACACACACAAAATGCTGCGAGCCATATTGAAAAATGACTCAAATGTCAAAGAACAGAAACAGAATTCAGCAGGAGTTCTACTGCCCGAGGACTGCCCGCAAGTCAATACCAATTTGTAATAGGGTCCAACAACAACAATATTCTGCAATGAACTTGTCAAAAAGTCAACTTATTCCACACACGAGCCGTATAGCTAGCTCATCATTAACAATCATTTTGGCTTTATTTTGGTTTTCAGTAGAGCTCTAATGCCTGCCTATCTGCGCTCATGTATCTATGTATCAGACAGTTGCCTCCGTGCTCTGTATCTATATATAGTACATGTATGTGTCAGTTCGTCATCTAAATAGCTCCCCTGGAAAGCCTAACAACCCACTTTAACTCACATTGCTCTGAGTGGCCGTTGAAGTTGCCTAAAATATTTTTTTTTTCGTTAGTTCTTTGTTTGTTACGCTCTTCCCTGTCCACTTTTGTACAGAAGCTTCTCAAAAAATGTTATTTGTTTTTTGGGTCGTCTCTAGCGTAATTTATGTTTTCTATGCCGCAGACCATTGTCTCGTATTTATCTATCTCTGTGTCTGGGTCTCTCGCTCTTCTACTCTATATACAATCTCAAATGTCATTCCAACCTTGCCATGCTGCCGCGCAAAAGAAAACTATATTCATAATCATAAATCATAAAGTACTTATCATCATATAGGAGAAACTAAGTTTTATGGCTTGCATTGTATATAAGTAGTATATAAACATTTTCAATATTAATTGTGTTCACAGAGCATTTCAAACTCGACTTGAACAGTTTTCATTAAAAAATCGTTTTCTCGTTTTCGGTTTCGTTTTTAGATTAAAGTCGCATTTACCAGGTGTTATTAAGTTGCCGCTTTTGCTGTTCCGGATTTCACTCTTTTACTCTCTTTTTTGCACCCTGTTTAGCTGCTTTTGTGCAAGTGAATGAATGCATCTGTGTTGCCTTTGTGTCCCCTCTTTTGCGGCTGCATCAACATCAGTTGACGCGTTCCCATTTGGCTTTGGTTCTCCACACGGCTCATTTGCTTAGGCTTTAAGGTGTTTGGTGGATGGCCGGGTGAGTAAAGCGTTGGCTGCTGATTAAATGGCCCAGATTGCTTTTGGACCAAGTATCTTGGCTTTGCCTGTGCTAGATCTTAATGAGCAGCTGCATTCAGGACAGGAAAGGATAGGACGCGAACGGGACTTTTGGCTACTTCCGTGACCAGGCGACAGTTTTTATATGCGGCCATGATTAATCACAACACTTTCCGACCCATTAATTTCACTCGGTCCAGCAGCAGCAATCCCTTTTTATGATGGGTTATACATGAAAGCTGCTTCCAGTGTGCGATAAAACAAAATGACAGCCCAACTACGCACTTTGGATTGAGTTGAGTACCTTAGGGTTGGCTTTGGAGTTTTCGAAGGGCTGTGCCTCTCTCTCTTTTGTCCAGTTGACATTGTTCAGCTGCCTTCTAGCTCATCAATGGCGCTCGTTGGTGGTGTTGTTGCTGTTGTTGTTGCTGCCTTTAGTCAGTCACCTGTCGAGGCTCCAATACGCTTCGTTGCCTTTCACTTCAGCCTCAGCTTGAGCTTCAGCCTCTTAATGTGCGCTTTGTGCAATGCTAACAGCACCAGGAACTGAAGTGCCCCAAGTAAAGCTCCTGCTCCGCACTTGTGTCTGTGCATGTCACAGAGAAGGTGTTAAAGTAACAAATAGCAGATGGCACTGAGGTTTCTGTTGCTCATTGCATTATTGCCTTGAGGGGAGGCGTGTCACTTTTGATGACCTACATATATGTATCCCGATTGGGGTTGTTAATGGAATAGAAGTGAAAACATAAAGTTTGGTACAGTCATATTATTTATATACTAGTTGGCTTTAGACATTTTAGACATTTTATTGAAGTTTAAAGTCAGTTAACTGCACAATAAACATTTTAAGTGATCATTTATAAAGCTTCGTCATTTATCGTTTTGCTGTGTTTACGCCACATTAAACACTTGATAAAGTTTTTGTTTTGTCTACATAAATTGGCTTAATGTTTTTGATTTTATCAACAATTGTTAGATTCAATTAGTTTAATAAATAAGAAGCATAATTATTAAACAACAACAAAAACTATCGGCAGCATTTTAATCCCTATAAATATCTTTAAAGAAAACTATCGAGAAAATTGTTGAAATGCATTCAACTTTGTTCTTTGTGTACTCCAAATATTTAAATTAATTTTATTTAGCAACCACATTTAAATAATATTCTTCTTTAAGCACTCTTAAGCTCTAATTTATTTACTAACTGTCCAGAGCTGCCAAAAAAAAAACAAAGCTTATAGAGATTACCAATGCTCCAAACAACAACATCATACAGCAAGAGTACAGTTAAGCTTTTGTTCCGTAATTTCAACTGCTGCTTTTGACAGCCTTTTGAGCCAAATGAGCAATGCGTGTCATAAAATATCTAAAATATGACCAGTAGCTGAAAGTGGCAATGTCCAAGCAGGCGTCCAAAGCGAGGAAGGAAACATGTTAAAGGGCCAAAGTTTTGCCTAGAATTTACACATAGAGGCATAAGGTTGGCATGGCAACACCCTAATCTATTTACGAGCCATCGTTAAAGGCAGAAACCAGAAATTGAACTTCTTTCTCCAACAACTGCTGCTATTTCCGTGTCCTTTGGCGCAACGGATACCAAATTACATTTGTACCTTTAATTTATTGATGTTTCGAATGCGTTTCGGGGTGTGTCGAATACACGCGTCTGCCACACACAGCAACGGTGGTTGCAACATCAGAAGAATGTTAAAAGGTGCAAAAGGTGTGTTGTTGTTTGGGTCACCTTGATCCTGCTCCATTACAGGAGTCGCTGATTGTGGTGGGCGGGTTTGGGTCGGTGAGGGTCAGATAAAATTTTATTCACGCTTCGTAAGAGGCGTGAAAATTGCCAACTAATAGAAAATGATCTAATACAGAAAAGGTTTTTGCCCTCTGATAACACCTGTGTGGCAAGCACATGATGGAATGTTACAGATTAAAGCTGCCACATGTTGTCCAAAAAAATAATAAAACAAAACGTTTTCGCATTTTAGTTATTTTCAAATAAGGGAAAAGCCTCAGAATTCTTTACAACATTGAAATCCGTGCAAGATTTTTTCGACAAATTTAGCTTGTCTTTCTCTTTTGTTTCTTACCTCGTGGCAAAACTTTAAGCGCACATAAATTATAAACTGAATGCGGAATTTCGCCATTTTGGCTCCGTTGGCTCGTTGGCTCGTTAACTTTGAAAACAAAATCCAAACGCTTCAAGTTAGTCTGGTCTGTTCTAGCCACGCCTTTTGCATATGCCATGCCCCCGGGCAATTTACATACGTACGGACGTTGTAGTAGAAGAAGTAATATCCTCGTACCGGGAACAGTCAATCTGTGCATGAGAGCTGCGTGCTGTCGGAACGTACTTAATGCGGCACCCGGCGCCAGACAACAAAGAGGACTCAGTGCAAATTTATCATTTGTCTGCTGCAATGAGCCACGATTGCAGAAAATAATGAAATTGCAAAAGCCAGCAGTATACAAGAACAAGGTACCGACGTCCAGAATTCGTCCTGTAGCAACTATAAAAGACAAATCCTCTTCGATTTGCCCGACGGCAATGAGCTAAAAACTGTTTGTGTGTGTTGGACAAATTTGCGTGCAAGCCAATAAAATGGAAAGACACGCATTGCGTTTATGCATAAATAATTTGTGATAAGATACGATTTTATTGCACGTTTAAATTTTTATATTTACAAAAATTATTCGATAGCCGTAATCGTATTATTAAAGATTACTTGTCAAATTTTAATGCAATAAAACGCGTAAAAATTCAAGACGAACTTTCGCTGGCTCACTGCCAGAACGCGTTATCAATCCAATCCCAGCGACCAGATATCCTCAAGACTTATGAATGTTTGCGAGCTGTTCGCTTTTTAGCGGTTGGAGAGAGAGCGCAAAACCAGAAACTCTGCTTTCAAGCTAGAATCATATAAATCATAAACACATACATATGTGAATCTTTAGTAGTTCTCTTTAGCCCATGATGGAATTCAGGTAAGTTCGATTTTGTTGGCAATGTTTCTGGCTTACATTGTTTGTACCTTGTTATATTCTCCGCTTGACGTTACAATTTGTTTCATTGTTAGTTATAATAAACAACTTCTTGTGTTGTTGTTGTCGTTGTTGTCGTTGAATAGCGTCTTGTGTGTCGCCCATACCCTTCAGTTCTTTCCTTATCCATGCCCAACCCAAAGTATATACCTAACGATATACCGATAAATGCAATGATGCCAAGTATAATAAGGATGCAAATTTTGGTTCTTCTTGATACGTTTTGGCACAACATGCACATTACGATAAATTTAAATAAATTTTAGATATTTTAAAAAATTTTAAGTACTTATTCAACTGCTTGATGTTATTTTATTTGTGTCTTATATAAACGCCTACTGTTATATTCGAATGTACTCGAGTTAAGTATTTGCAATTCCAAAAATCATGACATTGATTTTATTTGAATAGTATAAAGCCATTCATTAGCGACTTTATTTCGTCGATATATTATATATAGCTCTGACATTTTTTAAAATTTGTTGTAAGCTTAACTAAAGAATCCACATTGTTGGTACCTTGTTATATACTCCGCTTGACGTTGACAATTTATTTTATTGTTAGTTATAATAAACAACTTCTTGTGATGATGTTGTCGTTGTTGCCGTTGTATCGCGTGTTGTGTGTCGCCCACGCCCTTCAGTTTTGTTCTTATCAAAGCCCAACGCAAAGAATATACCCAACGTTATGCCAAAAAATAAAAGGATGCCAAGTATACAAAAGAGGCAAATTTTTGCTCTTCTTGATAAGTTTTGGCACAACATGCACATTACGATAGATTTAAAAAAAAGTTTAGAGATATTTTAACAAATTTTTAAGTAATCATTCAACTGCTTGATATTAGTTTATTTGTGTCTTATATGTATAAACGCCTACTGTTCTGCAACACTTTACAGCGATGTGTGTTCGATAATTTGAAAAGAGCTTTTCTTTATACAAAAAATTGGTACAAAAGCTCTGAGAACTCTTAGCACATATAATTCCAAATAATATCTATGTATATATAATAATAATAATATCAATAATAATATCTATATACACATATATATACATAAATATGTATATATGAGAGCTATTGTCGCTTTATATCTATCAAAAAATGTTGGGAATTAAATAAAATTAAGCAATGTCCTACTTGTATCAAGTATAAAATTTTTTTTTTTATATTTGTATTATTATTATATTAAAAAAACCACATTGTTGGTTCCTTGTTATATTTTCCACTTCACCTTGAAAATTTATTTCATCGTTAGTTATAATAAACATCATCTTCTGTAGTTTTTCGGTTCGTTGTCGGTGTGTTGCTGTACGTTTTAACCGTATCTTTTTCTGATTTACTTTTTTAGAATAATCCAAATAAAGGCCACTAAAGTAAAAAGCAAAGAGATACCAGCCACAACAATGATGCAAATTAGTAACCATCTTGGTAAGGACAAAAGTCGGCACATTGCGATAGATTAAAAAAAATTTTAATTGTTATTATAACAAATTTATAATAATTTTTCAACTGCTTGCTGTTATATTTTTAGAGCCTTATATAAATGCCTACTGTTCTATAAAAAAATCGGTTTACTAAATTTATATATATATATTATTAAGTTTTTTCAATTCCAAAAACTCTTGACATTTATCTGCGATACAATTTAACTTTTTCTTAGCTGAATCGGGACCTTTTAAGATAAAAATAAACTGCCGGTTATAGGTGTTCAGAACCAGCTCAACAAATAAGGCACCCGCCGTGTTGACGAGATATCTCCGGTATATTTCTAGCTGATGCATGGGAACTATTGTCAGAATTTTAGGTAAATTTGCAATCGCTTCGGGAATTAAATAAATCAAGTTATGTCTTACTTGTATCAAGTATACATAACTTATTTAAAAATTTTTATATGTAATATCATATTTTGGTTCACAAATCGAGTTTGCAAACAGGAACGACATTCTTGGCTTCAGCAAATCCGTTCTAAGTAAAAATGTTGAGCATTTTATTTTTCGTAATACATTTGTAATTATATTAATATATTTCGTAAATATATTTGTTGTTAACTAAACTATGAGTTTCCGATTAAAGAGCTCGCATAAACTTTTTTGATTTTGTCGACAATATTTGTCTGCAAGCAAGCGTAGTCCGTAACACGGACAACAATGTGTTACTTCAAAGAACTCTTGCTCTATTATTCTTTTTAAACACTCTCACACCACACACATGGCACAATGTATCACACACATAAATAACGCCGAGAATATCTCTTAACATGGCTTGGCAAAATGTTTGTATACGTTTTATGCTAATGTTTCTGAGAACATTTTTGCTATGGCAACCGAGTGAGTTAGTAGCATCGGACTTGGGTGAGTTCCGGCGGGAATTTACTTTCTTTACTATGATTTTAATCCATTGTTTTTGCTATTACACGCTTGACTCATGCTTTGCTTTTAATTGATTTTTTTTTTGTTTTTTAATTTGCCAACTTTTGTTAACATATATGAAACAAATACCTTAACATTGGTTTGTTTTTTTTGGCACAACACAAAGGCTTTGATGTATGGATAGCCGTGAAAATGGAAAGCGCTTTGTGCTCTTTAACTTTGTTGCCAAGGTTATTATCCATTTCCATATTTCCAAAAGAAAGACCTTTTTTTTTGTACATTTGCCTTTGCTTTTGTCTCTGTTTCCGTTTTATTTCTGTACGCTCTTTCTTGCATTCGTATATTTTCTTTGTTTGCAGAGCCTGCGGCCGCTAAACAGTTTGACAATCACTGCGGCGCCTTCGTTGCCCCGCCCCTCGTGGCCCCTAATACTTTTTCCCCTTTTTAGAAAATGAGATTTCGTTCACTTGCTGTGATAAATTGTTGATAGCTATGAATGTGTTTACATTGATGCCTGCTAGGAATGTGATGCAGAAATGAAGGAGCTCTGCTCAAGTCTGGGGCACTTTTTGTTTGTATGGGTAAATTTCTTGCGGTGTCTGCAATATTGCTTGTAAGAAAATGTTTGAGCGTCCAGGCTATGGAATTTATGTGGCTGGCAGAGTTTAACGCTCTTGTTCAACATTTCTGCCTCTTAATCATTAAATGCAATGACCTTAATTCAGAAATTATACATAGGAATGTCTTCAAGAGTTAAGATCACCGACCTTTCTGAATACTTTTGGTGAAAGTATGGGGGTTTAATTTTGCTAAATGCTGAGGAAAAAACTTAAAAAGATTTTGTTAATTTATTTTTATTTAATTAACTAGCTTAGAAAGTTGCTAAAAAGCTTTAATACTGAGTATTAAATATATAAATAAGGTTAAAAATAAAGCTAAAAAAATAAACGCGAAATTCTTAAGTGTCTGTCCAGCCATATTTCGAATTTCTCTTGGATCTATGTTTGTTCTCGACCCCAGAAAATTGGTTATATGGAAGCGTACATAAATTATTCGAGATGACGATAGTAAATAATTTAACAAATTTACCTCGCTTATATAACCAGTGTATAATATATTTGAGAGAATACATTTAAGGTATAATTATAACGATGATAATTATGCGAACAACTCTTAAATGCTAATGAGAAAAATGTGGAAAATGTAAATGAATTGCGGTCAGTCAGTGGAAATAATTGTTGAAATTATGCGCTCATATAACCAGCAACAGCAACAAACAACTAAACCAAAAACAACATCTCGAATAAAGCAGCGTTAAAACAAAATCAACTGAAATCCAATTAAAAGTTAAACGCCGTAGCTCGAGCTCGCCAAAAAGCCAAAAGAAAGATGGTGCAACTTGAAATGTTTAAATTTTTCACACAGCCTGCGTTCGCCATGCAACTGGTCAAGTTGTAGTTGAACTCCGTTCTAACGGGTTTTAGAAAGCATATACAATCATTATAAATAACAGGCAAACACGCAAACCAGTTTGTTGTGCAACAAGAAGCTTACTTGCCAGGTGGAATCTTTTTTGCCCTGCTGTTACTCGTTCAGCTGAACACTCCTTGCGTGCCAGGACGAAGCAAACTTCTTCCGCCAAGACGCAATAGCAACAACAACAAAAGCAGAACACAAGTTTGATTAAGTTTCTATGCCTTTGGCTTGCTTAAAGTTGCAATGCGCGATAGAAGCCAGCGAATTAACTAAGCCCAAAACTTCTGCTGCCTTGCAGCCAGCCAAAAGACTCTGAGCAACGTGCTTTGGTTTGCTGAAAATGAAGACGCTGCAAAGTATGCTATGAAAAATTTATATATACATATACGCAAGCACGTGCGCTATTTGAATACAACGGCTGAAGTCTTTTCCTTCTTCATTTCTTTGGAAGGGGACAACAAATTGTGGTCAGGTGGGCAACGCCCTTATGATTATTGTCTTAAAATTAATCAATGTGTGTGCGTGTCTGGAGCAGGAAGAACTTTACAGCCTAATAGATTCCTGGTAACAAAAACTCCCAAGCTGCCCCACCTCACACTACAGCTATAGAAATTAATAGACTTTGAAGCCCCAAGAGTTGTGAAAGTTTATGTGTGCTTGAAATTAATTAGATTACCGAGCAATATTTTTGGCTATGGCCACCAAAGTTGAACCAAAAATTTTGTGAGCAACTTTAAAATTACCTTAAATTGTAGCTTTGACCCGAGTAACTTCAAGCAAATTGCTTTTATTTGGCACCTGGCGTTGAGGAACTGCCTGGATTTACAGTTTGTTGACTTGCACATTTTCAAAAGGCCACAAAGGACGCTTGCTTTAGTGCTTGTTGCTGATGTCATTGGCCTTAAGTCTTAGAATCTCAGCACATGGCACACTTTATGCAATCTCGCATAATAATGTTGATGACAGCTTGCGATTATTGTACTTGTTTTTGTTTGTTTGTGTCATTTGTGGTTTCCATGACAGCCACAAGATCAACTTTTTTTTTGTTGCTTAGCTTACGCGTGAGCTGACGACTTGCTTTGTTTGACTTAGACGTCTGTCACTTTCACATATTAATCTTTCCTTAATCTGACATTCATTTCTATGTTTTTTTAAATAAGTTGAAGCCTCTAAGCAATTTTGTTTTTTCGGTTAGCTGAAGATTAAGACATTATTAAATCAACCGTTATTTTGCTTAAAACAAAGGATATCTTATTTTCTTTTATTTTCTAATATCCTTGTAGCTCATGTTTATTTAACTCGGATGGTTAACTAAACTAAATAGATTCTTGCTCACACGCAATGTATTTAAGTCAAATAAATGTGACAAAATAAATAAATTATTGTGTAAGCAATGAAAAAATGTATAAATTGGATTAATTGTGCGCCCTTTCTCTCTTTATTTTTGTTGTATGACCAACAAACTCAATTTTTGGCGAGCATTTTAAGTTTATTTAACTTTCAACTTGAAACCACAAAACGAGATAAAATGTTTTTTTTTTATCTTAATGATAAGTATTGCCAAAACTTCTTCACAATAGAACTAAAAATCCAAAGTTTTGCGTAAAAAAAAAATGTGTTAACTATATGTTGAAAATCTTTTACATCAATTTGGCGTTGAGTTAGTTATTATAAAGAGAGAGATAAAACAATATAATAAAAATATTCTATTTCCACTGTGCATTCTGAAAGCTTGATTATCAACCGAATCGAGTGACAATTGTGACGCCTATAATGGGTGAGGTTGACAAGTGGATTGAGCTGGTGAAGGAATGTCAGTATTTGCCAGAGAACGAGTTGCGCAAGCTGTGTGATATGACATGCGACATACTCCTGGAGGAAAGTAACGTTCAACCCGTTAGCACACCTGTCACCGTTTGTGGGGATATACATGGACAATTCTACGATTTGTTAAGTCTATTCAACACTGGAGGCGAAGTGCCCAACACTAGTTATATATTCATGGGTGATTTTGTGGATCGTGGATATTATAGTTTAGAGACTTTTACACTATTGCTGGCACTCAAGGCTCGTTATCCCAGTCGAATAACACTGCTCCGTGGCAATCACGAGACTCGACAGATAACAAAGGTTTATGGCTTCTTTGATGAGTGCTTTAGCAAGTATGGCAATGCAAATGGTTGGAAATATTGTTGCAAGGTATTTGATTTGCTTACAATTGCGGCGATAATTGACGAACAGGTGCTGTGCGTGCATGGTGGACTTAGTCCAGATATTGTGACCCTGGATCAAATACGCACAATCGATCGCAACCATGAGATACCCTGTAAGGGTGCCTTCTGTGATCTGGTTTGGTCTGATCCGGAGGATATTTGGACCTGGGATTTGAGTCCACGTGGTGCAGGTTGGCTCTTCGGGCGACAAGTTACCAAAGACTTTATGACCGTTAACAATCTCATTCTTATCTGTCGTGCTCATCAACTGGTCGACGAAGGACTTAAGTATATGTTTGAGGAAAAGCTTGTTACGGTTTGGTCTGCACCCAACTATTGCTATCGTTGTGGCAATGTGGCAGCCATAATTAGCTTTCAAACATCTTTCGAGCGCAAAACGCACATCTTTCAGGCGGTGCCGGATAAGGATCGTGTTATACCCGATCAAAATATCACACCCTACTTTCTATAAGTGCCATCAGTCAAAAAACTGCATCCCAAATATTTATTGGGGTTTCATCATGTGCTCAACACACTTCAATCAATTCCTTATGTTCAACTAGCCGCCACCAGCTTTAGTAAAATGTCAATAAATTAAAGAAAAAAAAATTATTTAGAAAACATTACATAACTTTTCGTAAAATGTTTGCCATCATTAATTTGAAAATTGTATTAATAATTATGGATGTTTTTACTTAGCAATCAGACAATTATTTGGAACAATAAAAATTTTTCAAATGACATCGTTTAACAAGTTTGAAGTTCAAATCAATAAATCAGTATTTTGCTATACTTTGTCAATGCTATGTTATCCCTAACAAGCCCACTGATAACGTTTGTTTTTCATTTCATAAATGAACGAAAATTGGATAGCTTTGAGTAATACTGATATCCATCTTCAATTGCTTAGAGCTCTGAACAAAAGAAAACAATGTTCAATATAAGCTATTGTATTCGCTTGTTTTCATTTTTTTCGTGCCGCGGTATGGGGAAACTGTTGTGGAACAAGCCGACGGCGAGGGTTGCCCGGGGCATGTCAAATGTCAACCGCCATTTTATACAATTTTAAATGCGGGTGCAAAGAAGAAAAAAGAAAAATGAAGAAGAGAAAAAAAAACAAAATAAAAATGTTGAAACAAATTGAACAGCATTTTTCAGCTGTCAGCAGTTTAAGTTGATGAAACAAGCAGCCCAAGTAGCCCCCGGATACCACCCACAAACCGAGTAGAGCGCCTTTTTTTTTTTTTCTGTAGCGCTTCAATTGGCAGCATCGTCAATAATACCTACTACATAAGTATACAATGTGAGTTGGGCGTATAAAGGGGTCGGGCATGAGTCAGAGGACTGGTTTTTATGTCGATTTCATAAAGTTTTTGATTTAGCGCCGGGTGCCCATAAATTGTAACCAGTGTACTTCGACTAATGGCAGCCGGAAGTTCCCTCAGTGTCCAACCATTTTGTAAGCATTAGCTGCTGCGCCATTTCTATGTGCTTCCTTCATTTTCTCTACTATTTACTCGATAAGGCCAATCAATATAATGAATGACGCGCATTAAAAGTGGGCGTAAACAATATTGTCTGATGTTCAGCATTTTAATTGGAATCAATTACTTTTTACTCTTAAGATCATTTTGTACTCAAATTGCTGTTCTTTTATTGATAATACTATATATTAATAAAGTTTATTCTCTTTTGTATTTTTGCAGCATATCAAATAAGTACGCTGCGGCTTAAACATTTCAATGTGTGTAACGGTAAGCTTTGACATTGGTTATTTTTTTATTGGTTTTTTTAATATAAAGTGGCAAGTGGCAAGTTGTAACTCTCAGTGAACTGGTTAATTGCAACTGCAATTCAATTAGCCAACAACTTGCGTACGTTTCATTAATTATTTAATATGCGATAAAGTGTTTGATGTCCATAATTAATTTTCAAGTGAAATGCAATCCTACGATTTATTATTAAAAATATAATATATGTTATTTAATACAATACGAGCGGCAATTAATTTTCATCTTATTTAGTTGAAATGCAAAATGAATACAATATTATTTTGGGAGTTAAAAATTGTGTGTTGATTGTTTTTTGGTTCTATCTTTGATTAGCTGGAACAAGCAGTTTAACTTAAGATATGTCAGCTTATATATTTAGGAACAAAAGCAACAAATTTTAGACATTAAAAACTTAATGTACAATTACGAAATATTAGTTTTCTTTACTTTATACATTTGTTAGACAGATGCTATTGTTGAATGAAACCAACTCTTTAACATATATGTACCTAATTAATTGAAAACTCAAACAACAGAAAATACCATCAATTAGATATTTGTTTATAAGTATGCTTGTTATATTGTTGTAATTTAGGAACCTGCATGTTGCATGTTACATGTGTGTCTTTGTAATTTGTGGTTTACGTATTGTGCGTCTGTGTTCGTGATGTGTTAACTAAATAAAACACGTGTCCGTATCTGATTAGTGCCCAATTAGGTTGATTACATGGCAAGAACCATATGATTAACAATATGGTTAATATTACATTCACTAAATCAAGTAAAATTTAACACCAGTTCCATTAACTAAAGTCAAAACCAAAGTGGCTTTCAAATTGAGCGAAAGCATCAACAATAACATCTAAAAATAAACGCTAAGTGACATAAAAGCGCAAAATGGCTAAAATGGAAAACAAAAACAAACAAAATGGCTGCCTGCGCCATTTTTATTTTATTTTATTTTTTTTTAAATCCAAGTCTGTTGGCGACTTGCTGTATATGGGTGTGTTAGTGTGTTTGTTTTTAGTTGGTGTGCTCCATTTTAAATGCAGTTTGTTGAACTTTCGCCACTGCAATTTGTATTACTAATGCTAACGGCAAACAAAAGCAAGCAAGGAGAGCTCCGTCGAGTTGAAGAACAACTTCAAGCTTAAAGCAAGCCAATGAGTCGAATGATTTGGCCAATTGAAATGCTGCAGCTGCAGTGGTAGTAGTCGTAACAGAAGTTGCCGCCAGATGGTAGCAATAATTCACTTTTGGATAGCTAAGCCACGTTGGTAGCATCAACAGGAAGTTTGACAGAAATAAGACCTACAGCCAATGGATTAAATATGCAATACGAGCTTCGAGCTTTGAGCTCCTAGTTCCTTGTCCGAGTCTGCATCGGAGAGAGCAGCTTCAAACTTCAAGTTGAATATGTGTTGTCAACAACAACAATGGGAACATTTTGTTGCAAAAACTTGCCTGAAATGCGCTCATGTGTAAAAATGCCATTGTTTTGTATTTGGCCGTAAACAAAGCGGCGAACCAAACGGTACAAACACACACAAGAAAAAATTCCACTTCTTTCCTGTTTTGTTAAAAACTAGGCGAAAAGGTAAAACATCTTCCATCAAAAAGTGAAAAGCAACAAGAAACAACGCCTCTCAACACTTGGTGAACACTCTTTGCAGGCAGATCCTTTCAGTTTTATATACTTATTTCTTTTTTGTTGTTGTTTATATATTTTTTTTCTTTTATAGTACCTGCTAAAGTGCTATTGGGTTTCTGGGTCTGCTTTTTTGCTTTCGCACATATGCAGTCAGTAAAAAGGCGTGACTGTTAAAATAAAGACTAACATGGAAAAGTGTAAGAAAAACCCAGGATGCAAGTCTGTGGCACGAGTAAGTGAAACATTTTTACAGTTAAATATTTGATTGAAATGATGGAACCCTTAATACTAAGCAGTTAATTATAGAAAGGTTTTCATAAGTTAAGGGAGGAAAATAAAACTAAATAATTGTAAATTTTTTTTTTTTTAATAGATAAAAACTTAAGGAAGCCATTCTTTAGAAAATAAAGGATAACCCCAAGATACATCACTTAAACTAAATTTTTTACTTAGCATACGTATTCCACAATTGACTTAAATTATCTGCCATAATATAATCGCAAAGTTTGTATAACATTACTAGACAAATATGAAATTTTGATTTTCGGTGAAAACTATTTGAAAACTTAAAAACCCCCTTTTAAATCTTTTGTCTGCAGGGCATTCAAAGTTTTTAGTTTTTTGTGCATTTTCAATGCAAAAAAACTTTTCTAAGGCTTGGCCAGGCGACTGTCGAGGCAGCAGCAACAGGGGCGTGGCAATAACAAGTCATAAAATGCACAACATAACACAGCAAACATTGGAATGCAAGCGACAGTGGCGGAGAAAGAGTTGGAGCAGGTGTCGAGCAGAGGGAGGGGGCGAAGGGAAATGCCCAGCAGATGGTACAGTTGAGTGCACAAAATGGTTGACGTCTATCTGTTGTATGTTGTAGTGATTGTTGTTGCTATTGTAGTTGCTGTTCGTTGCTCGTTTCCGGTTTCATAGCATTCGCATATTTGGTATGTGTCACCACAGCAAAAGGCAGCCAAAATCTTCGCACCACAATTGCAGAAAGCTTTCGGAGGGCTCAACACAAATGGAAATGCATTTTCACAAATTCCATTTGTGTATGTGCGAAGCTGAAAGCAAAATCCATTTGAAAGCCAACCAGTTGCCAGTTGCCAGTTGCTAGGCAACAACAACCATGCTAACCATTAATAATACAAAATGGCAGCACAAATTGAGCGTCGCAAAGTTGTTCCTGGTTTGGCCAGCGAACCCAAAAAACTGGCCTATAAATTATTACCCCTTTCCCCTTAATATCAAATATAGTTTATAAAATGGGACAAATATTTTCGAGACAAAACAATTTCAAACATTTTAGCAAACTGCACGCAAAAACTAAATAAATATAAAGTGCAATTTTGGGCGACTAAACAAAAGAAAAATTAAAACAAGAGAATTGAAAGTTGAAAAACACTTGCTGGGTTAGCTATGATAAAATGTTGTTGACAAATTGATTAAAGTTAAATGGATAAATAATTTAGATAAGTTGATAAACACTTTAAAGACTTTAAATATTTGATTTTGTTAAATGTGATTGATTCTATGATACGTGACGGTAAAATATGTAAATATCTGTGAATAATGTTAATACATCTAGCGGAAGTTAAGGCTAGTGAAACAATACATAGCCACAATAAGATTGCTGGAGAAAATATTGTGCTTTTATTTCGTGTACATAAAAAAGCCAAAAATTGTTTTAAATTAAAATTGTTTTGTTCAATCAACTTCAAACGTTTTGGCAATTGCTGCAGCTTAAAAAGGGGCCTGGCATGCCTACGTGAACGAAATGCCGAATGTTTGCTTTACCTTTTTGACTTGACCCTGCCTAGCATTAAACTTGATTGAATCCTTTTAGTGTTGCTATCTTTGCCTCAATGTTTGCCTTTCATTTGCTCGAATTTGTTTGCAATCGCAATGGCAGAGCGCATTTCCCATTTGCCTGATTAATTGGCATTCATAAATCACCCGAATGATTTTTAACCCAATATTGTATTTTGCTTTCCAACTGCTGACAGACGTGATTTTGGAGTGGTTGGATCGATACAAACGATTTTTGTAGGTTAACTTTAACCTTTGCCTATATACAAATGTAGATCTAATGTATATTTCTTTTTTTCTCTTTAGGTATTTATTTAGATTGTAATTTGTTGGATGCATTTCTTTTTTTTCGTTTGCCCAATGCTGCGGCTAATAAATATTTCATGTATGTTCAGTTCAATATGGCGGCTGTCGTGCCGCCATTTTGCCATTCGCCATATTTCATTTCCGCTTTGCGTTGGCTATGTTTGTTTTTCTTATTGCTGTTGCTGTTTCTTGTTGTTGTTTGCGCTGCAAAACTCAATTATTTATTCATGTCACGTCATTTTCGGCTAACCAAGAGCAACAACAACAAATGCCTGAGTTGGGTAGAAAGAAATTCTTGCGCAGAAATTCAAATGTCACTGCCAAAGCAGCAGCAACTTATTTTATTTCCATTTCTTTTTTGCAAAAGCATTTTTGCAGCTGCCCTAATGCTTAGTAGGAGGCATGGCACTTAGGTAGGAGCTGCTTATTATATTGTATGTGTATGTGTGTGTGTGTGTGTATGTATCACATGAGTTATGCCTTTAGTTAGATTTATGAGCATGATTCGCAGTTACCAAAGCTAAGTCGTTCGTGTGAGCGTGGCATGTCCACACGCGCCTCTTTTGGCAGCAATTGAATTGTAATTTTACTGTTGTTGCGTTTTTTCTGTCATTTGTCATTGTTATATTGTTGTGTAGCTTAAAAAAGTTGTGACTTTATTGAAGTGCTGCTGCGGCAGCTGGTCAGCCAGTCAATCAGGCCCGGCTGTCAGTCACCCAGTCAGTCATCAATCACACAAAACTGTCATATATTAAGGCAAACGCACTTACATCTCACATTAAGCATACGCCGCATGGGCGCATGGCAACGTTTTTTAATTTAACACACACACACACACACACACACACACAACAACATTTGATATAATTTAAATCAACACGCACACAACACAATAAATTTGTGTTATAAAAAAAGGGGAAAAAGTACATAAATAAAATGAAGCTCAATGGCAGCATGGACTTCAATGAAGCGTTAAATTGAATTGTTGTCGCTGTTGTAGCCAAATTTAATACTGTTTTTTTTTGCCCCGAACCCATTGCTAGATAGAAACCGCACCCAGTTTTCGTTTTTATTGAAAAATCTTTCTCAATTTTTACTACTACTATTATTATTATATTTGCAATTTGCCAAACAGTGCGACCGCAGTCAAAAGTTGAACAAGACGCTACTTTTTTTGGTCATGCAAATGGAAAGCCGACCCATAACCCTCTTCCCTTGAGTCACTTAGGGGTGGTTTGTGTGTATGTTCGTTGTAATCAAGTCATAAATTGCTCAATGCGTTGGGCCGGAACTTAAGCGACGTTCAATCCGTTGCCTAACAACAAAATGGAGCTATTTTCTCAACAGCACGTGCCGAGAAAAACACACACACATGAGCTCAAAAACACACACACATTGGAGCATCCTAAAGATTTAGCTGAAATGTCCTTCGTTTGGCTTTCAATACGAAGGGATTAAGCTTAAAGTAAACTACAAACGAGAACGAGTTCTTTCTTTCTGTAAGTGTGTGTGTGTGTCCCAGAAGCCAATAAAAGCATAGATCTCATATCTTTGTATCCATCTATGCCAAGCATACTATAAGCCAGCCTGCACACTTTTGGCCTGTGCGTTCTGGCGATAAGTGTTATTTTCAACTGCCAGCTGTGATTCAGCTCAAAATAAAGAAAAGAAAAAAAGTTTCATGTTACCAAAACGACATGGGCCACCGACCTTACAGTTATCCCCATCGTCCCTTGCCTCCGCCCCTAACAACAGACATTTTTTATATATGCTGCGCCTTTTCTTGTTCCATTTTTACTTTAGGTGCTTGTGTTAGTGCAGACTATAAATTTACTTATCACAATGGGCCACCGATAAGATGGTAAAATTTGTCTGCTTTAAACGGCTGCACTTGGGGAACACATTTATATATTTTTATGATATTCTTTTTTTTTTTTTGTACTTTATAAACTGCTTGCAGCATAAACTTTTTAACATCAAACAAAATACTTTGACTGCGCGTTCTTTCAATCACATTTCTTTGGCTGCTTTTTATTTTTGTTAAAGAAAATTATGTGAACTCAAAAAAAAAAATAAAAAATGCTCATGATTCATTTAGTTGATATGAACGTTAACGGCACTTAACTTTCTCACTTTCGTACAAGATGTTGCTTGTAGTCGCGAGAGCGCATATGGCTGGGTTTAAGCTTTGGCTTCATCTAATTTTCATAAGGCCAAATGTGGAATTTTTACTCAAGAAAGTTGACTTGAACCTGCGCCTCAAGTGTTAAGGGGCCAACGAAGCGTGGCAGGAGGGAATTATACTTCTCACAAACACACATACACACACACACCTACAAAGGCAAAACCAACGTCAAGTGAATCAAGAGAATTTATTTTGCCTGTGGGTCGTCTCTCCATTTCGAGTATATTATAAGCAGCATAATTTCAATTGAGAAATATGCATATTAAATTAGCGATGATATAAAAGGCATTATGGAAAGAAAAACTTGGTTTAGTCCAGTTCCGAAATGAATATATAACTTAATGTTTCTTGTTTAACTTTTACTGATTTTATGGATATTTGTGTAATATTGTATTTTTCTATAAATACAAGAATAATATTTATTTTAATCATTTAATTTCTGTTTTATATTCCCGCTTTACCTCTCTCTTCAACCGCTTATGCACATTCGATGGAAAAAATATTAAACCCAATGAAAACTAATTATGCGCACCATATTTTCTTGTCGACATTGACTGGAAAACTTTTTTGTACGCGTTTGCTAAGAAAATTTATGTAAAACTAATTTGAAGTTTGTGCAGTTGGCTTTCTTTTTTTCCTTATGCGATTTTGCGTTATTTTACTGTTCTTGTTTTGGTTGTTGTAGGTTTAGCTTTATCTGGTTTTGCCCTCCTAGAATTTCAATTAAACTTTGCGTCACTTTGTCGTTTCGCGTTTCACATCTCTCCGTCAGCGACAGCAACAGCGCCAGCTGTCAACTCGGTTCGTCCGGATGCCAGACGCTGGAGTCTCCGGACTCTTCGTGACTCTCTCGAGCTTCAGAGGCGTCTAATGGAGCTGCCTGTTTCTGAGACCGCAACTTGGCCGCGTGACGCTGTCAACATTTGTTGAACACAAAATTTTAGCTTAGCATTTTACGCTTGACGCATTGCCTAATGGATGGATTGGCAGCTCCGTAGGGTTGGTGGTGTGTTGGCTAAATTGTTGGCCAAATGAATAATGCATTTTTTTATTCACAATTTAGCCGGGCGTCACCAAGTTTTTAATATGTAGTTGTGTTTGGCATAAAGTTTTACCAGGCAACCTCACCCTCACCCCTCTTAACTTTTCAATTCGTATCGTAAACTTAATTACGAGCTTTGCTTGGGAAATCGCTCTTGCTTTAAGTCAGTTTTTCTTTTCTTTTTTTATTTTTAATGCAAATTGTCAATAGTTTTTCTTTACTTTGTCTTACCGGGGCTTTTTACCTTATGACTATTTTTATTTTATTTTTTATATTCTTGTTCTTTTGGTTGTTGGCAAAGTTAAAAGCCAAACAACTTCATTCATATGCATAAACTGCAATCAAAAACTTTGCCCTGCCTGCCTGGCTTGCTTTCGTGCCTTTCTGCCGTCAACTTTTCTACCCGTTGGGCAAAAGTATTTTCAATTTTTAATAATCGTGGCTTATATGGGGCGCCTTATAACGCAGACAGACAGCCCATCCATTGCCAATAACTATGCTCTGTGTGTTGAAGCCAGCCAGCGAACGCTGAAATTGATAAACGTTGCAGAAGCTGCCGATGCTGAGGGAGCTGCTCCACGTTAGTGTGTTTAAATATTGAGTGCCACAGAGGGTGACACAAATAGACATAGAGATATGAAATGAGAAAGTAAGTCAAAGTTAGAGTGAGCGCAAAAAACTATAGCAAGCAGAGCAATAAGAATTTTTATAGATTTCTTTTGATGCATGCATTTTCTTTATAACTCAGAAAGTAATTTGCCTTCTTGAATGCCCTTACAAAAAAGATCAAGATAAGATAACTCCATTCCATTTCCGATTATTAGCTATTATCGATAACACTTAAATCTTGAATTTGGAACACTTAACAAGAGCTTCTTTTTCTTATAAGTTAACGTGTTCCAGAAAAGATTATTTTTGTATATGCAATTGAAAATTAAAATTCAAATTACGTCAAATTTATCAAAATATAGAATCAAAAAAAGTATGTTAATTTTTCAATCATAAAAGTCTAAAATTTAATCGAATTAAATTTTGTCTAAAAAAAATCAGAGCATACAAAGACGAACGAATTTTAAATTTATTACCAGATTTATGTTTTGTTTTTCTTTTACTTTTAATAAGCATTCCAGAGGCGTGTTAGCTTAATGACTCTAACAAACCATATAAAATGTAGGGTGAGTTGTTGAGTTGAAGTGCATTAAGGCTTCGTTTTGGATAGATTGCTACATTTGCAGGAACCCTGTTGAAGTAGCTCTGCCATTTGGCCTAGTTTTATTTCCCAGCATCAGGCATTTGAGTTTTATGCAAATATGCGCAAATGTGTTCATTGCTTGAAAGTTTATAAAACTTCTTTCTTCCCACACCACTTGAAGGTCCTTTGGGCTGGCTGCTTGGCTGGTTGGCTAGCAGCATTCTGTTTGGAATGCTCGTGTCATAATCTTTGACAACTATCGGCATTCATGTGGCAAGCAAAATGGAATGTTGCATTCAACCCAAACCCGACTGCAGTCTGCTCGCTTCTGATTTGCTGACTGGACTAAGGAGTGCAACAGCTGTTGCCGACTGTGGTTTTTCACCGGTCCCCTTACTTCAGTTTCTCTCTCGCACTTGCTGCCATGCCATTTTTGCTGTTTGCTC
The DNA here is from genome assembly GCA_018904305.1 of Scaptomyza montana. Classification (NCBI taxonomy): domain Eukaryota; kingdom Metazoa; phylum Arthropoda; class Insecta; order Diptera; family Drosophilidae; genus Scaptomyza; species Scaptomyza montana. Next base: position 5,405,322 of record JAEIGR010000001.1, read on the forward strand.
AGCTTCAGCTTGGTTCGTTATTGTTGTTATTTCTGTTTGTCCTCCTCTAATATGACCAGCAGCAGCAGCCGCAGCAGCAGCAGCCTGGAGCTGAAGTAAGAGCGGGGAATACAAAGAAAAAGGGATTCGTTTCTATTGCTGCTGCTTTATTTGTTTGTTTGTTAGTTCGTTGGTTCGTTGAGTTTTGGTTCGCTCTCTTACATTTCACATTTTATGATTTCTGGCTTGTTTCCTTTTTGCAGCTCACTCTTTCTCTCTCGCACAAAGTTTCCGACACTAAGTGAAATTGAAAACTGCTGTCAACTTTTGTCTTGTCTCAATTTCTGGCATGTGCAATTTTTAATAGCTCGCAATTCAACGTTGTCTTTGCTCCATGCGGACGTCTCTTGGTCCTGTCTTCCTGTCTGCCATTTGGCTTATCTTTATAGTCTTGCGGTTTTGTGGCATTTTGCTCTTTGGTTTTCTTAGCTTTTTAAAATATTTATGAGAAATACTTTAGTTAGGGAGTGTTTCGTTTTGATTGATATCCAGGTTATGGCCCACACCCAAACTTGCAACCACAAAGTGCTGCATAATTGACATACTCAACGTATAAATTACAACATTTTCCAACTCGTTTTTGCTCTCGGCTGCCACTTTAAAACATGTTTTGCGTGCTTCAAAAGTGCATGCTGCGCTATATATACATATTAACATTTCAATGGTGTTAACATTGTTGTTATTACTGATGTTGATGTTGGCGCTGTCACGTTATATAGGCAGACGTGTTCTAAATAATTCAACTGCTTATTGACAGCTTCATGCAGGAAACAGCATCAAACACAGTTTTACCAATATTGTAGTATGCCTGTAACGTAACCACAATTTGCACCAAAATCTATCAAGTTCAATAGAAAATCAATTAAACTGGCTGGCAGGCAGGTAGGCTAACTCGCACACGGCTTAATAGACTGAACAAGCATGTGGCCTTTAGATTTAAGCACATTATTCATAAGCTTTGCCTTGTATGTTGCATAAACTCTGCGATTGATGTGCATATAATGTGCTTATTGATTACAATTTCTATAGCATTCCCTTAATGAAAACATCAACAACAACGAACTTATCCACAATTGTGCAGCATAATTAATTCTGAATCGATTGCCTGTATTTATTCAACCTCAAAATTAAAATGAACTTTATTTAATTGTTATGCTGATGAAATTCAAACGAATTCAATATCTATTTTGGTCATAAGAAATGCACACATAATTTAAGCCAAATAATAATAATGTCTTTTAAGTGCTTTTCTGAGTGATACAACTTTCCTTTTGGACAAAACGTAAAACTTTTGCAGCATTTTGTTCTTATCAAATTGATTGGAATAAAAACTTTCTGTACAAAAGAGATATAAGCTTTTAAGACATGTTTAGTTTTTGATACTTTTTAAGAATGTTTTAAATTGATTTAATTAAAGCATATATAGAACTACATTGAATTCAGTTTAGTATAATAAACTAGTTAAGAGTATATTCATGTCAGGCATGATTTCTTATTTATTCTTATTCACAACAAGCTGAATTATTTTGCTGTTGTTGTTTTTTAAGCTGAAACGTCGCTGTTGGCATATAAATGAACAGGCAATAGAATCCATATAGCATTTAGTTTAGTCCAGTTCAGTTTCACGAGTCATTGGCAATGCAATTTTCAAACATTCAACTGCAAGTGAAATGAGTTCAAGCTTCCTAACAAAGAGACGCTAGGGGAATAGGGACATGAGTTGATTGCGGTTCGTTCGTTTCGTTTAATTAAAAAAACCAATTTGAACTGCAAGTAAAACTGTTGGAAACGAGTGTGCCAAAATGATGTAAAGTAATCCAACAAAAAGAATAAAATCTAAAAAAAGTATACATGAAAGAAAAATATACAAACGATACTAAATAAATAAAGCGCAAAAAAAAGCAAATGCATGAGGCAAAGGCCAAAGGATAAGTGGAAGCGTTGAATACACTTAAAATACGCTTCATACATCAGCTGCAGCTTAAAGCGATTTATTTTCGGTTCTTTATTCAAGCATTTCTTTTTTTATTTTTGGCCAAGTGCGCAGTTTCCTTGAACAGAAAGGAAAACCTTTTCTTGAGTGCGCCTGCACCTGCTTGCCTTTCTTCCGCTCGTTTTCCCTCCCCCCAAAACTGTAGCCAACAACACAATTTGGTCACAACAAAATGCCGCTTAATGTGGCGTGTCCTTAGCCATTGGAACGCCAACACACTCGAGTTTGTGTGTGTGTGTGTGTGTTTTTGTTTGTATACGTATGTGCAGCCACCTGTGCATGCCAAGGGTTGGCCTATGTGCAAAGCAGTGCGGGTGCGGGGTGGCAAGGTTTCCTATCGATTTTTCTTAAGCGGCAAAAGTTTTGCCTCAAATGATTTCGATACACTGTGGCAAGCAGCGAAAACTCAACCATGCAACAACTACAGCCAACAACTGAAAACAACAACAACAACAGTATCCAACGACAATTGAACAACAACAACAAAGCACAAACAACAACAATAACAACCCCCGGTGTTTTGAGTACTACATACTCTACCCTCAAAGTATACTCAAAAGCGATAAATTCCCGGCGTTTTTACGAGCTTAACTCGGAATGCAGGCGAAAAACAGTCGACAATTGAGTGTGTGTGCGTGCGCTTATGAAATTAACATACACTTGCAAAAATATATGTGGTGCTAAAAACGAGTAATGTAGACAGTACTAGTATATGCAATTTCTTATCGTTTTTGAAAAGATTAAACATTTTGTAAGATAAAGATTAAATAAACCTGTTTGAAGTCAAAAAAAATGTGAATATATTAAGAAATTTAGAACGAACAACAAATTAAAAGTAGTTAAATATTTATTCAGCTTTTCAGTTGTGTCTCAGTGTATTCATAAACCCCACAATAGGATAAAGTTTGGGGTTGTTTTTTGCGTCGAACGTCTAAAGCAATTTAAGCTCGTACAAAAATTGGCGGCAATTTAACGCATTTCGATGCGTGCCGCCGAATATATTTGGGTGGTGGCATGCGGCTTGTGGCCAGATGGTGGGTGGCGGTTTGATGGCAGGGCTGCTAGCTTGTTAGTGTTGGTAAACGAGTAAAACTGTTTTGATTTTTGCACACAAAAGACCAGACCGCTCTGCTCTTAATTTATGTACTCGCAATTTATGCGCCGTTTGTATTTTATTGTATTTTTTTAGAGCAATGTGGACAAAATTTAATTACGTTAATAAATTTCGTGTTGCATTCACATAAAATACAATTTCTGTTTTAGTGCTTAGCTGGTAATATTGGGGCTTAAACTGGGCTTTGAGATAAATCATAGTTATTGTTTGAATGACCTAGTATAAAAGAGTTCAGTGATTTTATGCTGCAATTTATAAACACTGAATGGCCCAAAAAAGTAGGCAACGAATTTTTTTCGCAGCTTGTTTTGCCAGCTCACGTTTGCCGCTGCCGAAATTGAAAAACGTCGACATACAAGACACGTATTAGCTCGACACATGTGTAAATCCAATTCAAAACATGCCAACTTTTGCTGCAACAGCAATGCACACGATTCCTTTCTTTCGTTTCTTCTCATTTCGATCGCCCCTCTTGTCTTGTCCTGTCTTGTCTGGTGGTTTTGCTGCTGTGCACTTGTCACGCGTCACACAAAAAATAAAGTAAAAAATAACACAAACTTTGCACAAAGCCAACCCCGCTTTGAACGCATTTGTTGTCGTCCGTTAGGGTGTTTGTTTTGTGTTTGATTTTGTCCAAAGAATTCAACTGCAGCTGCATTCCAAATAATAATTTTGCTACAAAATGCTAGCGTCGAGCTATGCAAATGAAACGATGTTTTGCAGCAGCAAATGTGCAAGTGCCTGGACTCTTTTTGAATCGCAAATAAATACATAAACATAAATATAAATTTATAAAATGAAAATTGACAGTGGTTGGCGCTTGGTCTACCTTTCTACCCACCTGTCACGTCTGCCAGACGATGTTGCATGCAATGACAAAAAACGAGCTCTTTTGTGCCGCAGTCGAGCGAAACAATATTGCATTGTGCTTGCTTAGTTCTTCGCCTGCTTCATTTAACTTCAAAAAAGGCACAGCTGGAGCATACAAATAAAAAAATCCAAAATAAACTCCTTACCTCCAATATAAATTAGCATGAGTATACTTAAGCCACTTGAAGGCGCAATGCCAAAAGCAAGCAGGGAAACGTATGTGTGAGTGTCTGTGGTTGGGGCACCAAAGAGTTGGTTCTAGGTATGCTGCTTTTAGCTCTTACGAAAGCAGCTCAAGTGCCATTTAGCATATTTTGGTAGCATGTGAAGTGGGGCCGGGCTGACTCAGTGTGTCTGGCATTCTAGTGGCCTTTAATGGAGCCAAAGTCAAAAGTCGTGGCCACAATGCACGCGAGAACTGCGCTCTTAAGCAGATAAATGCAGTTAAGTGAAGTTTTTCATTTGCATAGAGGCGTGCTTTGAGCAAAGATAACTGGAACAGCTAAAGAATACTAAGACTATTATTATGGTGTGGCAAAGATTAAATACCCTGGTGCACACATTTTTATCGTATAAAGTTTTCTTATAGAGAATCTTACTATGAATACTATGGATGTTTTAAATATTTTTATTTTATGCCTATCTAAATTGTATAATTGACATAATTATAACACTTGCTGCAAAAGTATGTAAAATCTTAGATCTAAAGTTAAAGTCCAGGCTGCTCGACAAGGCAATGAACTCTCTACAGTTTTCGCCTATAAAGATTTGCCAAATATTAAAAGTGAGTGTTTAAACTTGCATGTTTTTTTATCTGAAGGTATGAAAAGCACATTTTAATTTCACGCCATGAGTCATAGAGGACTTTGGAGCTGGGAGATGCATACCAAAGACACTGACAACTGACTCACACGAACACACACTCAGAAATTGCCATAAAGTGGCTGTTTCATTTTGCGTTAAAGTCGTAAGAACGCGACAAATTGCCCAAAGTGGGTGGTTGGTGTGTAGAAATGGTAAAAACGAGCTGTCTTGCAACTGAAAAACAACAAAGCAAATGCCCCAAGGGGAGGCAAAAGAAAAAAAAGAGAAGAAATGTTAGCATCTGCATTTATGACTTTTGCGGGCAGGCTAATCTGATGCCGAGCATGCCAAGAAAACAAGAGAGCTGAGCAGATCCGACGGCACACCCCCGAATGGGACTTGGAGCTAAGGATAGCAACACATAAGCACATGGCTGTCGCCTGGCTTAAAGTCACACAAAACCGACAGAGGCAAACAAACATGTAAAGATTGTAATTAACATAAAATTAATATCAACATGTAAAAGCAAGTCCTTCGCATCGCAGGCGATGGGAGCATTTATAGGCACGTAAAATGTCAGCTGGACTGTTGACAGAGCTCGGAGACTACACAATCATGAGTACTTTTAAGACGACACACATTATATATACTACGCATACATATACATATGCATTTTCCGTTGTTTGCTTTTTCACTCAAGGGAGACAGAAAAAGGGAAGTTGATATTGCTGCTGGTTTTATATGTAGCTCATCTCATCTCTTGTATCCAGTTACATTACAAGCAACAAACTTGGCTGCTGTTGTTGCTCTTGCTTCTGTCGAAGGTACAAATAATTTGCTTCCATTTGTTTGGCTTAAAGTTAATGTTTACACACTCAGGTGTGTGTGTGTGTGTATGTGTGTTGGCGAAAAGTCAACAAAGAATTTATTAAATTGTTGCACTTAATGCGAAAACTAAGCTGAACAAAACAAAACTAAAGGGATTTAAGCTTATGTTTAACAATATAACAAATAAATAAAATAGTCTATGATAAAGGATAAAATATGTAGTAGAGTTTGTCGATAATTGACTATAACATCAAACCTTCTTTATTCTAAATGAATAATTCTTATTTCATAAGCACAAGACGACCATTTAGATAAAGTTCATTGCTTTAGAAAAGGATTATGGTTAGGCATGCACTCATTTGCACTTTAAAAAGTTTCTCGTTTTGGTATTGTAGAATTTTAAACCAGACCATTGCATGTCTGTTGGCGTTTTACACTTTTATCACTTTCCTCATTTTTAGTTTTTTGAGTTAATGCACAAACCTAAAACAAATTCATTCACATTGTGCTAGTAAAATTCCCATTTCACAGGCCAAATAGCAATTACCAATTACATTTACTCAACGGATTACAACACGTTTTCAAGTAAAAACCGCTTGCTACAGTTTATAATTACACGTGTTATAGCAGCAACAAATTTGTTACATTTTTACATGACGAGCTGCAAATGAGGGCCCGAATTAAGTCCTGCCCCGTTGGCCTACACGCCCTCAATAACAACTGTCCAGCTGGCGGTTTGTTTAACAAAACGCAACATTTTGCAATAAAAAAAATACTGATGGAGCAAGCCGGCATCGGCCGCAACAGCGACTCATAAATGTTAACGGTTTTGCGGTGTTTCGTTGTTGCCTGCAACAAATCCCTGTCGGAACACGCAAGGCATGCACAGCCTACCTGTTTGCCATTAACTTTGGCCATCTTTATTATATATAGCCTGACTATAATTATGCATGTTGCGGCTCAAAGGCGCGACGCATAAAACAAACGCCAGACAAAGACGACAACTGGGACTTGATTGTGGCTATGTATTTGTATGTGTGTGTGTGTGCGTGCGTGTGTTTGTGTGTGTGTTTATGTATCCCACAACAGTTGCTCCCATGGGGCAACATTTGCTTTGTGAGGACGCGACGCCTTAATTATGCGCCGACTGCAACAACAATATCAGCAAGAGCAATTGCCACACGGCAACAATTGCTTGTTGCTCCCGCCACACGCACATACATATATAAACAGACAACTCAGGTGTCAGTCTGGCAACGCCATTTGACGATTCATTTATTGATGGCGCTTTAACGCAACTTTGGCGATTCAAGACTTAGCTTCATTTTTGTGTAAATGAATACAATAAAAAATAAAATGAATTTGGTTAAACACAAAAATTGTGCGTCTAAAACTGAATTGAATTTATAAAGACTTAAATATTATACTTTTATAACAAAAACAGAAACAGACCTAAAAGTTTGTATTATTTCATTTTTATAATATATATTTAATGATTATGGTTACACTTTACGCTTAAAACTAATTTTTGTGATATCACACTTTATGCTTAAAAACTATGCCTTATGCTTAAACATTAAAATAAAATTAAAACTAGAGGTATGAAGATGAGACATTACTATGAAGGATCCATGAACAAACTGACCAGGTCTGTGAAGATGGGAAGCTGAAAATATAAAAAGCTCTTTTTAGTTGGTTTTTTTAAATACAAATATTAAGATAAAAAACTTACTGTTTGTCGTCTGTCGATATTCTGTGTTGGATATGTTTAAACATATACATACATATACATACTTTGAGTTAATGATGAATTGTTTCGTTGAATGTTTATGTTTTTCGTGTCAAATTGAGCAGCTCTAAAAAATTTCAAGTTAGAAAAATACAAAGTTTATGCTTAATGAATTTTTATGCCCTTTGTTTACTTACACTTGAAGAGTTTTCCCTTTTTTTATTTTTTTAAATTTTTTTTTATATGCTCTGGAGAGCATGTTTAGAATGAGAATGAAAAGTTTATTCCTGTTGTGCATTGGCTCTTACAAATGTTTGTGACAATTTCCAAAGCCTACTTCGCAGTTCTGTCACGGAGAGGGTATTTTGCCAATAATAAAATTGCAAGTTAGAAAAATACAAAGTTCATGTTTATTGAATTTTTAAACGCTTTATTTACTTACGTGTAATGAGTTTTCCATTTCGTTTTTTTTTTTTTTTGGTTTTTCTTTAAGTTTTAACTTATTTTTTTTTCAATTTTTTTAAATTTTATTTTATATGCTCTGGAGAGCATGTTTAGAATGAGAATGAAATGTGTATTTCTGTTGTGCCTTAGCAAATACAAATTTTTGTGACGATTTCCAAAGCCTACTCCGAAATTTTGTCACCGAGAAAGTATTTTTCCAATAATAAAATTGCAATGTAAACCAAACTATTTTCTTGTAAATAAAGATATGAAAGAAGCTTACAAAATATTTATTATGTTTGTACAACGTACTAATCCAATTGAATTTCTTACTATTTCTCATTGCAGCTCACATAATTTCTAATCACAAAGGAAACAAAACATCCAACTACTAAAGCAAAAAGCAATTTGTATTCAGAGCTAAAAATGCGACAGCAATCAACAAATGCTGGGCGCTATAATGAGGCATATCAGCTAGCAAATAATATCGACTGCAACAAAACCAACAACAATGGATACAAAAATGATCATCACTTAAGCAAATAGAAAATCAACGCGCAAAATCAATACGAAATCAATACAAAAAGCTGTGCAATTTTCTGTCAGCATTTGTGTAGCCAGCGAAGAGAAAAGTGTGTGTGTGTGTGTGTAGAGAAAACAAAGAAGTGTGATAAAGGACAAACAAAGCGACAAAACAAACAAACTCCATATCAAATGGGTGGCAAAAACGGTGCCAATGCCTGTGGTGGAGGCACCAATGGTGGTAACGGTGCTGGTGGTGGCAGTCTCAATTCAAGCATTTGCAATTCGGTGATGACGAATGCAACCACAGCGAACAATAGTCTCAGCCAACAGCAGCAGCAACTTCAGGCCAAGTATATCAAGTCAAAACGACATCAGAGTCGTTATACCAATCTACAGCATTCGGGTCATGATTCCAGCAGCTATCTGCATCTCAATTCGCTCTGGTCGATATGGTATGGTGTATTGCTAACACTATTCCAAGGGTATTTGGCCATGCATGGTGCCTACAGGTTCCTGGGTAAGTACATTATAGATAGAAGAAGTTGTTTGAAATGAATCTCGCGAAACACCTTTTGGATTCCCCCCATTAATATCATATTTTTTCAATTTACAGGCTGTTCATTGATACCGTGGAAAATTGAACCCGTTGCTGAACTTAATCTACAGATTGTACTCTCCGGCGTCGTATTCATTTTGCTGCCAGTATTCTTTACATCAGCGGTATTTAAGGTGACTAACTACATATATCTATTAAATAGACGACAGCTGGCGTTTTAACTCAGTTTGGGATCAAAGAATTAAGTGCGCAATTGTCTGATGTGTCTGGGGCTATGGACGAAACAGCAAACGCTTGTCGATGCACGATAATGCAATTTTTGTCTGCTGTGCTGCTGCTACAATGTGTGGCTGCAGTCGTGGGTCCTTTGTTTGTTTATGTTTGGGACATAAACTATTTTAGTGGCATTATTTTCTTTATTAAATTAATTTGCAAACAAACACAGCATACGCTTCCAGCTCCTGGACAGTTATCCCGGCCCAGCTTTCAGACTCATGCTGCGCCACAAAATGGCTGAAAATGTGGATAGAGTGCAATACATTCAAACGCACACGCAATTGTGTTGGTTATATCCTTTGCGTTCGTGTCCCTGCTTTTATCAGCATAATAAATGCAATTATGGCTTTTTCATACATATATGTTTACTGTATATACGTGTGTATATCCCATCTCAGTCTGACGCTCAACTCGTGGCTGCTGCTGCTGGCGACTGCATGGTCTTTTTATTTATTGTCTATTTGAAGTGCATGGCAGACGATGGCGCTGGCCAGAAACTCGATAGAAGAACACAATAGTTTGCAAGCAGCTTGTTTTGTATACCCTATCAATACGAAATAGGTTTGTTAAGGATATAAAAAATCCTTTACTATGTCCTGCCTGTCTAGGCTCTCCATTAAAGCACATCAACAAACAGCATAGGAAAATAATAATAGACTTTCCAAGAGTTTTTTAATTGAAATTTCTAAATAAATTTTTTAGATTTTCCAACAATGTCAAAGGGTTTTTGATATGTGATAATCATTTTAAAACAATAAGTTTAAAAACACCTAAGGTATTTGTCAAACAGTGTTTAAACGTCGATGGCACTCAACAACTTGAGTACTCGGCATGTGTTCGCCAGTCGCTTGAGCATCTCTTGGGACATGCAACCTAAAAGCCACTCAAAGTGTCCCCCCGCCCACAAACGGAGATAGCTGGAAACAGCAGAAATAGTGCATAGTATATGGTTTTTTATCAGCGTGGGAGGAGTTAAGAACCAAAGACTGACAGGACATAAACATTGTTTGAAAACGCTTCACAGCCTGTGGCTTTTTCACAAATAATTGGCAAGGTTTTTTCAGTATCAGTTAAGGCAAATAAAAAGCGCAGTCAAATTGCAACAGAAAAAGGATTATTTAGCGAACGAGCTTGCCAATTTCCATCTCTGGCTACTCAAAAATGCGTTCACAAATTGTATGTAAATATGCGCTCAGACCATAATATAAAAGTGTAGACGGGATTTAAACCAAAAGCTGCCTATCAGCCAGAGCAATGCAGCAGGGACAAATCAAAAAACCAGCAGCAGCAGCATCAGGAAGCGTAATGAAAAGTGGAAGGCAGGAAACTCCATCACATGGCAGCTTTTTAATATGGCCAACGGGCATGGGCCAATTCATTGAGTTTGTGGAGTCTATTCACAAAAATCGTTGTCCAACATTGGTCATTGACGCATGGCTATCAGAGCATTGCCAGGCAATGGACACAGGCATTGGCCACAAGGCACAGAGTATTCGTTATAGACCAACTCTATTGCCAATTATTGAAATTCATAGTTTTTTATGCAATAGTATTTTTGTTTAGTTTTCAATTTGAAAAGTCGTAGTTGCAGTCTCTGATTTCATGTCTGTTATTTTCCGATACGAGTCATAGCCAAAAGGCAAATCAAAAATTGGCAACACACTTAAAGCTGAAGAGAAGCTATTTACATGAAATGGAGTTAAATCTATGTCGATTTGTTGTAATCCATTTCAAAAACATATTTCCATCTTTTTGTCAATCATATTTATGCTTCATGTTCTTTGGGACAGTTCGCTTTATCACCTCAAAGTAGGTTTAAAGATATGAAAGCCTACAAAATTTACTGCAAACTGAATTGATTTTTTTATTATTAGCTAATTAGTTTACTTTAATATTGCTTACCATAATACATTTTAGGATTTTACGATCGTATTATTATCAAAAAAATAAAGGAAGCATAGATTACATTAAAATCGAGAGAGTAGCAGTTTCTACTGCATGAATTTAAGCCTCTCATTTCGATATACCGAGAATAGTTCAGTGTCTTGTTTTTCTGCTTGATCCAGTCGATAAAGTAAGACACATTTGTGTAGACACCAGGAAAAAAGAAGCGACCACAGTCCACACCCCAAGATATTAAACCAGTTAGTGTGCCATTGCATACAAGTGGTCCACCCGAATCGCCTTTGCAAGCATCGATGCCACCTTTTAGCCAGCCAGCGCAAATTTGCGTTTGAGGCAGATTTGCATAGATGAGGTTGCACAAACGCGGATGCACAATTGGCACCAATGCAACTTGCAGCTCCTTGTCATTATTGCCCCAACCGGTGATGGAGCACAGTGTGCCCGGGGGAAAAGTCTTCTTATCCAAACGCACTGGTTTAATTGTCAAATAGTCATTTGGTATCAGGCTATTAAGGAAGAGCAGTGCAATATCATTCTCTAGAGTTGACGGTTCGAAATCTCTGTGTGCAATGATCTGCTCCACCAGATATACTTGGGTTAATCCCTCTGCCCGAAAAAGCAATGTGCCACCGGCTACAACCACATAATTAACTGCACCATTATACTGCGGCGGAAACGTATTATTTCTGTGGAGCAGAGTTAAGGGTTTTAATTGATCTACCGAATGTATGCACGAAATTATCACGTTACATAAAACATACTTGGCAAAACAATGAGCGGCTGAGCAAACCATACGCCTGGATATTACCGCACCACCACAAATATGACCGGATCCAAAATGCTGTTCGTGGTAGGCTCGTAAGCGTATAGAAACCATATAGGGCACTTTATATATTGGCACCGGAGAGCCGCCAACTATTTTCTCATGCGTCTCAACGGTCTCTATATGCACAAATTAATTAATTGCTTAAAAAAAGAAGGTATTAACCTGTGATTTACCATTTGCAGCAACTGTTGTACACAACAATAAGACAGTCAACAATTTACAAATAAACATTTCTTATGACACTCGACTGAACTGATCTTGCGGATACATTGATGTTGGTTGTTTGGTTAACTATAGAACAAGATAAGAACTTATTGAAATACCGCAAAGTAACATTCTCCAAAGTAAAACACAAAATTTGAACTACTTTTTCAATTTTGACAAGAAATCAAAATTTAGTTCGACTAGAAACACCCTGAATACAAGATTCTAAGTGTCATATGCAGAAAATGTCTGCATGTCTGCAAGAACGTAAGATATAAATAAATCGTGTTTGGTGGTTCAAAAATGTTATAAGAAACATTGCTGTGTTGAGTATATATTGAAAGAGTTTAGTTAAAAATGCATCGCTATAAAAACGCAGCTCAAGCTTTAAGTGGAAACACTTTTATAATGAGTACATTAATGACTTAGCAAACTAAAACGAACTTTTAGTTGAAATGAACATTCGGTTTGCTCTTCTTTTTATTTTGGTTGGCAAATAAAACTAAAAGCCACACACAGCCACACAACACCACATAAACAAGATAACCAAGTGGTGGTTCGCTGTTTTTGACAGGGAAAACATACATATACTAGAGGTGTACTGCTTTAGGATGTGGGTGCATTTCTATTTTCATTCCCGCGGGGGGCAAATGATGAGCATTGCTTTCGTTGTTGCTTTTTCTTAACGGTGGCCGGCAGCAGCTGAGCGAGCAGTTCATTTGCCAAGGGGTCTGACAACCGCGAAATGTTGGCACGTTTAAATGTATTATCTCGTTGGCTAAATGGGTGTCCATTTGCCATCTCGCTCGCACATAGACTAGTGCCCACACAACAACACTTGATACACACTCGGCGTGTGTACATCAAAATGCGTTTCGCTTTTTGTAAATTGCAATCATTGTTGTTGCCTTACGGCAAACGTAACGTGACGGAACAAACTCAATCCAAGCCAAAACAAAGCAAAATAAACCAAAAGCATGCAAGCAATAACAACATGCGTTTTTTCTTTAGTTGAAAGTGCTGAGTTTGCTAATACCCTGTACTCAAACTACCACGGCAATTTTGATTGTAAAATGACATGAAGCTAGTAAAGAGTGAATTACTGTAGGGCAGTCATTAATTTAATTATTAAGTATTTGTTTAAAATTTTTTTTTCTTTAAGAGAAAATCAACCATCTAGAATATATTTTCTTTATAGATTTGGTTAAGATGCTGATTTGAAATAACATATATAATTGGCTTCTATTATCGGTTGCGTTTTCCTATGTCTGATTTCTTCATATGATGCACCCTCTACCTATTCCCCTTGGGTACAGGGCATAACATCCAAAACCAAACGCAATACCCAATGCAAAATGCATCTGCAGCGCAACATTTTTTTGCTAGTTGTATTCTTTCTTGTTTGGTATACAAACGAACATATAAATTCTTTCTTTCTTTTGCTCCACTTCCATTTATTTTTTTTCACGTTTTCGAATTGTTTCCATGAAGATAGCTTGTTTTTAATTTAAAAGCCCAAACATTGCACATTTATTTATATCCTGCACGTGATTTTTATGCTTCGTTTTTTTTCGCTTATGTAGTTGCATAGCACATATACTACATACACTTATGTGAATCCACAAGCTGTATATATAAATATTTTATTTCGCCATTTGTCACGTGCATTTTTTATGCGCCAACGCGTCTTGTGTGCGATATTTTGCGCATAAAGCAAATGCAAATAAAAAAGACTAACTACAAAGCTGCCACAAAATCTGCAAAACTTTTGCTCTGTTTTGTAAACGTAGCGGTGCATTTAATATTTCGTTTTTATTGTTCTTTATAGTTTTTCTATACAGTTATTCTATATGTATTTTATTAATTGCGCGTCACGGTTTTGTAAATTGACCGCGCCATGAGCTGTTGTTTGGGGCTTTTGGTGCATCATTGGGAATTGGTTATAGCAGTTTTGAGTTTTCTCTCTTTGCTGCTGTAAAAAAGGTTTCAATTGATTTATGGTTTGCTTACATTATGTATGTAAATGAATTGAAGTGATTGTACAATGTCAGAAAATAAATAATAAATATAAATATGTATATGGAGCGAAGGTATATGAAATGGCAAAGTAAAGTGAGCAAAACTTGAGGTGGGTTTAAAATAAGAAAAAGAATAAAGTTCGTTTTTGATCATTTCCACAAATTAGTTAAAGCTAAAATGTTATAATTTATTGGAAGTAATTTTTCTTCAACTCTATTGAATGAATAACAAAGATGTTATTATATTCAAAATCCATTCATCTTGTGTGCTTGCACCTTGGGTCACGCAATTGCAATAAATTCGTTTTATTTGCTAAAAATAATCCAATTCGTTTTTCACACCACATAAATTTTATAAGCAGAAAAAAAAGGAGTTTTTCGCATTTATTATTCCAAAAATTATTTATGTTCTGCACTTTATTATTGCGGCATTCTACAATTCGCATTGGATGTCCGGAAAGTTTATTTACTAAAAACATATTTAAATTTCATTTAAAACGACATCATAAAAATTTATGTTTAAAAAAAAAAATATGGAATAATAAATGAATGAATGAAATGAAAGTTTACCTGTAAAAAAAAAAGGCACTCATATTATGTATGTATTTACAAAAAAGTCGCTTTAAAACCGCAATTAAATATTTAATAGTCATTTCTTACAAGTAACCCACAAAATAAAGCCAACAAAATGTTTAATGTAGTATGTTCATAATTCATGTATCTTTCACAAATGAGAAGAAGTTTTGAACAATTCAAATCTGCAGCTGATGGCAGCTTAAAAGTTAAGTTCAAAACTATATCCGAAAGTCAGCTGGATCAGAGAGTTGCAAGAGTTGCAAAAGCAACGCCACAGACCCTGTTAGCTGCAACAGCTTATGAATATTTGCCAGTTATGATGAAAGTTATTGTATTGTCGCGTTGCATCTACATCCTTTTCTTCTCTTTTGCTTGACAGGTTGGCAACTTGGCAAACGATGGCATCAAATTGGCAACTGGAGCCAAAGAGCGACGTTGCACATTGGCACCGCACGACGGCCTCGAGGAGGAGGCACGCGGCGGCACTTTGCGCGCCCTTTGGACACATGGCGGACCCACGGCAGCTTTTGTGCACATCCTTATTGCGTTGTGTTTGCTGTTGCCACGACTTTTGCTCGAGGCTCGCATCATCGAGAATGGACTGTTGCCGAAAGGTAAGTGTTGGTAATTAAGTAGAGTGGCAGAGTGAGGGGAGAATGTGAGTGCGTTGACAATGTAAAGTTTGCTGCTGGCTACTGTCAACAGTTGCAGCTGCAATGAAAGAACTTGCGACGACAGGAAGTTGCCGCAGCGGCATTTTTATTTTTTATGGCCTCGTGACATTTTTTCGGTGGCAATGGGTTGGGTTGGCCAAAATCTGCAGCTGCACTTTATTGTTGCGCTTTTATTGCTCAATTGCTTTTCAATTTCGCGCTTCCGCAGTGCCACAGCAGACACTTTGTTGCACCAGGCATTTACACCTTCTCTCTTCTTATTGTTAAGCATACGCTACGTGGTACATTGTCACTTGATGAATGCCAGCCTTAAATGCCACTGGCTTTCCCCAAATTGTTTATAATTTCATTGTAACTGCAATCAATTCCACATTAATAGCTATTGTGAATTTTAATTAAATTATTTGGAGCCTTGCCAATTTTGTAGCTGGCATAATTGGCTGCCAGACAATCGTCGTTAAATTTGTCTGCAAAGTAATTTCGACAATATTTAAAAAAACTTTAAGCACACATGAAACTGTTTTGAGCAAAGTCACCAAAATCTGCATGCTTAACATATTAAACCTGGGGGAATATATCTGAAACGGAGTTTACACTGAGGGAAAGATAATGATGAAGACTGAAATGTTAAAAAAAAATCGAAAAAATCGAAAATTCGAAAATTGTTTATACCTTGAAAATAACTAAAAACATATCAGAAACTTTTTTTTTATGATATTAAAATATTTGTAAAAAATAATAAAATGTAGAGTAAAAAACGGTTCTGAAAATCGTTTGCTCTAAACTGTTTTTTCGGTACATTTAAAAAAATCGATGCAAGTTGATTTTCTTCTCATTTATTTTCTGTGTGCATCTGCATGTTAGCAGACTGTGCTTGAAAGTCACTTCAAAAGGAATGCCAATCGTTGGGGAAATCTGTTGGCAAAACATATGCCTGAGCCGCACTGAGGCAAACAAAAACATAGCCAAACATGCCCCAATAAGGCTATGCACAGAGGCTAACTAACAACCACAGGAGTAAACATGGAGACATATTCACAAACTGCCATGTACACACACACACGCACACATACTCACACACACACACACAAACACACAAATAGGTTGACAAGCAACACGACAGAGGTTGAAGACCCGCCCATTATGGGCAGCAATAAGCCATGTTATTAACAGTACGCGGGCGGGCAGTAAACCGACCAACGAACCGAACCAAAACTGTGCAAATGTTGGCTCAATGAGCAGGAGCTGAAAACACAACCAGGAAAGGACAGAGCTGGGAATCCTCTGACAGTCCTCTGTTTGTTCAACTAGGCATGTGTGTGCGAGTGTATTCGAGAGTGTGTGTGTGTGTTTGTTTGGGTGTGTATGTGACTATGTGTACCGTTAAGCCGCCAAGTTGCGATGATGCCTCTCATAGCACAGTAAACTAATGCCACAGTAAATGGTAGAAGAAAGAAAATTAAAAAAAAATAAAATAAAAAAAAAAACAAGCAACAAGAAAAGCAAACAAAACACAACACAAAGTAAATGTTAAGTAAAATGAAGAGTAGAAAAGTTTTTTCCCAAAAATCTTTTGATAATTCTTTGGCATACTTAATTTCTTAAGGGAATAGCCTGCATTCACGGCAAATGACATTTGAGAATATGCCGTTTAAGAGTGCCATTCAAGTTTAATAAATGTTTTTCATATTAAAAGTAAATAAATAAATAATATCGATATGTAAATCTAAATGAATTTACTTGTAAGAATTATTTATATTGTTACTTTATTTTGAAATTAATTTATTAACCTGCCAATATTGAATTTACACTAGGGGCAATTGATATTGCCAGCGACAAGCAAATCACAATTAACCACATAAAAAAAAAAAAAACGAGCCGTTGGAGTCTGTGCCAATTACAGTTTGAATTCCCATTTTGAGTTGCCGGCTGCCAGTTGCAGACACAATATCAATCGCTGTCCTGCCAGGATATCCAATGTGGCTGACTGACCGTATGGCGGGTTTATTGAACCGGTCAGCGAGAATAACCAGCAACAGAGGAAAAAAAAAAAAAAAAAAAAAAAACAGAGTGCAGAACAAAGCCGGCAGTGAAGCGTCATTCAGTTTGCGGAGGGGTAAATTAAAAATGTGGCAGGCGGTCGCTTCTGTTGGTCTTCATTGGCATCATAAAACCGTTGACGTGGCTGAGTTCAATTTGAGTCACGAAGTGACCAGGGCACAGTGAAAGCATCAACTCAACTGAACCCGACTGAGGAGCTCAGTGATATTTCAATTAATTTCGATTTCTTTTTGTTTTTGTTTTGCTTTTGTTTTGTGTATTAATTTTTATTTTTTTTTAGGTGTCCCTACCAGATATGCCTGCGGTATTTGTTTTCTCTACATTTTGTTTTTTCAATACATGCTGGGACATTGTTTTCGCGTTCGTTTAAATTAGAAAATCATTGGCACAAATAAAATGTGCAACGGTTCAAAGCCAAAGCTAGAGTCTTAGTTTTGCACTTCTGAGCGTCTGGCAATGTCATCAAATGAGTCTCTTGGGATGAGGAAAAGAAAGAGAGCAGTTTGTGGAGTCTGCAACCGGATATTGGTCAAGTTAAGTGCAATGCCTTGTCGCGACAACGGGCTTTGGCCATTTTACCGCTTGACTGCATTGCACTAACTTCCTCTTTCTTTTCCGATTTTATCTCTCTCTCTCTCTTTTTGTCTCTGTCTCTGCAATTTGTCAAGTTGGCTGACATTCTTAAAGATAAAGTAAGCTGCCCAAGATTGAAGCTGAGCCTTGTCAACTGCGGATAGGGAATTGTAAGTTGCGTCTTATAACTTGCCAGTAAACAATTATATAAAGTTTTACATCATTGATTGACAGGACTGCACTAATGGCATAGTGTTGTAGTATACATCCAAAGAAATATTACAAATATATAAAAACCTTCATGATACATAAATATATTTCAACTTTTGCATTAGCATAAAATCGTTGCTAAGAAGTGGCGAGGCAATTAGGCAACGCAGCGCAAAACCATAAAAAGAAAATACATTTTCCAAAGTTGCCGCAAGACTCATAAAATTGTGACGGAAAAGATATTAAATGAGTTTTGCCAAAAGGGGCGGATTGTTTGGGGTGAGAATTGCAAACGCAATGCATTACTTCATTTAATTAAAATATTACGACATTTTTATAGCTTGAATTTAGAAAAAGATGAAAATATCACGCATACGCAACACTGAACACTGCGGTAAAAGAGAATTCAACTTAAAATAAACTTGAAAGCTGAAAGGTTTTTTATTTTATAGAAATTCGAAAAATGAGACACGCAGAAAACATTTCTATTGTACAACAAATGCAAGAGTAAAAGTTAATAATAATTATTTAATTATTTATGAGCGCAAAACGCTTGTTTTAACAATAATATATATTTTATGGTGAAATGATTTAGTGAAATTAAAAAAATAATTTAATAAATTTATAAATAATTTAAGGAAAAAAAAGCTTTTCAATTATTTGAACAATAAGAAATATAAAAAAAAGCAATCGCTTTTAAGCTATCGAAAAAAAACTTAATATAAATCAAATGATTTATTAAAGTAAAATGACATTTAAATGGCCTAAGCCAAACGTATTAAATTATCACGTATACACATCGTCGCATACTATCTGCGATGATTAGCTAAAAGAAATTATTTATATTTTTTTCTAGTAATTTTAACAAAAAAACAATGGAAAAAAGAAAATCAACAGTAAATTATTGAATTGCAAATGCTTGTTGGAGCGAAATGAAAATATTTTGTTTGAATAAACACGATTAATGGTAAAATAATGATTATTTAATGGCTGACACTGTAATTAATTCTTAAGCTACATATGTATATTGAATGTGAAAATTATTTTTTCATCATCGAAACATACTTTTTTAGAACAAAAACTAAGTTTTTCTTAGAAAGTAACTTTGGTTTTAAGTATGTAATCTTTAAAAAATGCAAAAAATTTAATTTAAACTTCGCACAGCTGCTGTCGCTTATTGCTCGCCGTATTTAATTAAAAGATGAGCCCAAAATCAGTGGTCAGCGACAATTTGATGGCCCTAAATCACTTATATGCCGTGTTGCGCTCATAAATAATTAATGTAGACGTTTCGAATAAAAAAGAAATAAAATAAATGAGAAAATACAAGTGAAAATTGTAATAGAATGCTGGGCATTCAATGTGAGGGGATCTTATGCACCATAGTGAGCGCATAAAAGGCTGCTAAACAGGCTCACACTCGAAAAAATTATCAAAGGAAACAGTTGAGAGGCTGTCGGGACTGGACAAAGTTGAGCTGAACGTGCAGCAGAAGGGGTCCAAAGATGTTGTGGCCAGCAGCAGCCAAGGCATGGAAACTTATCATTATTCATGCTAAAGACTTAACGAGCGCGAGTTTCATTTGGAGGGATGCGAGAAAGAAGCGAAGAGAAGGAGGTGACAAGCATCCGGCGAGGCTTATCGGGCAAACGCAACTATTACCCATTCAGCGGGAGGCGTCGTGGGGCGTTTCGATGCTTGGATTTTCGCATTTTCATTACTTTTACTTCATCGTTCGTTTGAACATTCTTCCTCGTCTTCTTGGCGTTGGCGTTGGTGTTATTGTCATTGCCATAATCGAGGCGGGATGCGATGTAACGGGCGGGGATTCGAAATAAGGACTTTGCTGCTGGGTTAATCTGCAGATTTTCGGTGTTGTCGGTTTTACGAGCCACTTGCCGTTTGCCAACGACGACATATTATTATGGCAGCCATTGTTGTAATCCCAACCAATCCCCAATTCCTCTCTCAAGCAAGCCAAAGCAAACCAAGTCTACACATCATTCTCTCTCCCTCTTGCTCTTTCCTTGCTGCTCGGCCATTGTCTTTAACATTTGTTTGGCAATTTTCGGTCTTTTATTTTCGAACTATTTTTGCAGGCACCCGCTGGGCTTTGCTTGTCAGCTCTTCTTCTTTTGTGCTTTCTTAAAGCCACTAGCCTAATAAATAATTTTATGGAAGTGTTAACTTGGCAAATTTTCGTGTCGCTATTCTAGTTATTAACTGAGCCAAAGTACAGCGGTGAAAATTGACAAAGCCATCCCCAAATCCATAGAATAAACTAATTAGCTTAGCATTGAAACGATACCAAACTGCTGAAACTGTTGTCCTAAGTAAACAGGATAAGAATGAGACCATAGAAAAAGCTATTTGGCTTAAATTTATTAATAATCTTGATTATAAATCATTAAATTTAATTAATCTGCTTGAATAAAATATTAAATATATTTGATTAAAGCTTTGATGTAATTATTAATGGTTTAATAAACAAACAAACAGTCAGCTTATTTTAATTATGAACTTATACAAATAGCTTGTAAAAAGAAAATGCAAAAATAGCACAGTTTAAATAAGCGCTGAAACAAAAATGCTAAAATAAATAAGTTTTTTATTAACATTTTGCATTGACACATATTTATTTGTTATTTAAATTTAACATGTGTCTGTGTTTTTTTAAGGCTCTTTGCGAATCGTGAAATGATTTTGGAGATTGGCTAATTTTTATTACCTATAAGTGTGCATTTAACTGAGATATTTATATGAAAGCAAAATATTATTTTTTGTCTGCAGACCAATGTATTTATTAGCATTTAAATGTACATTAAATATTCTTGCAACAACTAAAATAAATATGGAATCTTTAGCTCGATTCACTTGCAACACGTTTAATTAATCTCTGATAATTTATATTTGTATAAGTACAGCTTATATTAATATTCATTATTCGACTCTCTGCTTGGTCCTCTACACAGCTCACCACCAACAAATTTCATAAGCTGCGCTAACGAGAAAAAAACAAACAAAACAAGAACACGAACACGAACACACCCACAAAAAGCTGGACCGTAATAAACACGAACATTGAATCCAGCTAAAAGCAAAGGTTGGGCCAGCTTAGGTAGCTGTCGAAAAACGTTAAATGGAGCATAAGCACAGCCAACATATGCTGTAAATGTGCGCTTAATTAGCCCCAACGGGGGCTTTAGTGTTATCCAGTAAAGTTCTGTTCAACAGCAGCTGAAATGTAGGCAACACTTTTTGTGTTAGCCAAAATGGCATCGTAAAGCACCCACAAATTGACTAGCCTTTGCGTATTGTGCCTTGCGTATATCACATACATATAGAATGGACGGTTACTCTATACTAAGGTTTCGAGTACCAAAAAAATACTTTATGAGTGTACCTACTCACAGCTTAATAAATTACGTTTATACGGATTCCCAGTAAGGTCAAATTCATTAAAAGATATAAACTGACATAGCTTTTTACAGTTTACAAAATATAAATATATTATTTTTGTTAATCTTATCATGAAAAGATCTTTATATACCGTTCAAATTTCTAATGCGCCTTTTCTATCTTGACGACAATATATTAATTGATATAGAAGCGTTTCTAACAGCAGGTATTAAAGATTCTCCCTTGGGAGAAATTAATGCGTTTTGCTTTGAAGTTATGAATAATTGCCGCTTTAGGGATAAGTTTACTAACCGTGATAATTAGCTTTCTCGTCGTTCACATAAAGTTGAGGCCCCTCCTTATTTTTATTTTATTTTGTTGTGTAACAAAACTTATATCTATTTACTTGCTTTGAGATTTTTTTTTTTTTTTTTTGTACGGTTTATATTTAAATTTATTTATTTTTTAATCCCACACATGTTTCATAGTTGCTTGGACTCTATTGTAGAGTATAGATACAAAACTAATCCCAAAGACATTTTCTATTAACGATCCATTTGATAAACAATATCTGGGTGAAAATCAAAACAGCTTGTGTTGGTTTTGTCTGTTTGAATATGGTGCTTGACTTAATGTGTTCAAATGCTCATTACCTGTGTATATGTATATGTTTAAAGCAATATTGTGTGTGTGTGTGTGACTAACTGTGTAAGTGCATGAATGTGTGTGTGTGGTTTAATGATTGTGCCTTATTGCGTGAGTGTGTTTTGTTGTATTGTCCTAAGCAGAGATGCGTTGAAGCTTATCCCACAACATGCGCTGGCTCCGTCCCTCCGTTCTCTGTTATGGAGTAGTTCAAAGCTATTTGCACTTGATGCCCAACAAATCAGGCATAAGATGAAGCACAAGAGTAGCTTTACTCTAATTATACGCATTCCCACACATAGAACATGTATATATGTATATATATATATATATATATATATATCCATCAGTCCGTTTCTCTCAGTAACATTCTCTATGTCCTTTTCAATTGCAGAGCAAGTTTGGGCAACGGAATTGGACTTTGTTGTTGTTATCAATAGACGCAATTTGGTGGCCCTGTCTGTGGTTGGGCCGACGGCAACGCCCTATCAAAGGGGAAGGGGACAACAACATACAGATCGAACACCCAATGTAACCGTTAACAGTTTGGAGCATATTGATGAGGATGAGGACTACTACAACGATACGATGTTTACAGCAATACGTGGAGTAGGTGGAGGAGGCAGTGGCATCAATAATAATTTGTTTGAGCTGACACGCGATAAGGATGGCAGCAGCATGGGCAGAAAAGCGGCCAAGACATTGGCAACAACAACAACAACAACTACAGCAACATCAACGAAAATAACAACAATGCGAAAAGGGGGCAAAACGAGGTACTTTGAAGTGCCCGATTTAATTAATCGAGATTTTGACGAGGAGCACGAAGAAGATGAGGATGAGCAAGACGAGGCAGAGAGACAAGAACTAGATAATGATGATGATGATAAAGATGATGACGATGTTGAAGTTGATGTTGATGATGATGACGATGACGATGATGTTGCTGATACAGATGAAGTTGTTGTTGCTGGCAAAGATGAGGGCGCTATTAAATTGCCCGACTTTAAGAGCAGCAGCAATGGGCTTTCGCCAAAAACGCCAGCAACAAATGAAAATTGGCAAAAGCTGGGCACCTTAGATAAGGCAACAGCATCATCATCTGCAAGCAGCACAACAACAACAACAACAACTACAAAAGCACCAAGCACAACAACAGCTAAAAGCAACTACAACAACATCAGCTACAACCACAACAACAAGCAGCACAACCACAGCAACACCAATTTCTAGCAAGCACAAAAACAATCGCAAACACCACAAGCACCACCACAAACAACGACAACAACAGCAACAACATCGCCATCATGAACAACCAACGCTGGAGAACAATAGCGGCGAGATGGCGGCTGGTAATGAGGAGACCACAACGCGTGATAGCAATATACATCGCGTACGCACGGAAATGTTGCCCGATATTATTATACCATCGACGCCAGTTTCTAGCAATTCCAAAATCATAGCCATTAAGCCCAAGACACAAAAGCGACGCATCTTCAAAAGAGCTGCGGCTGCATCGAAATCCGGCGTTGAAATCGAACCAGAATACTTGCTAGGCGATTCTGCGGTTAGTTCCAGTGAGTTCGTAGCCAAGTCTAGCAGTGGTGAGCAACAGGATATCGATATGGATGTAGATGATGCAGAGTTTCAATCATTGCCAGCTGCAACGGCAGCTTCCTCCTCCTCATCCTTTAGCAATAGCAACTCCAACAACAATGAGTTTGTGCGTCTTGATGGATTTGCTGGCATGTTGCAGCTGTTCTTTGGCATTGATAAGCCCATCGATGTGGCCATCTTTGTTCAGCCACCGAGCTCGGAATTTGTAAATCTTATGTGTGCAATGCTTGTTTGGTCTGTGCGTTATCCGGCTGTATTTTGGAATACATCCAAATCTTTTGCCTGCGTTTTTAGTCTGCAGATGGTTGTCGCTGCCCTGGATATAATACTCGGCTATGTTGGAGTTTCCAATCTCTACAAGCTGCAAATCTATGCGGAAGCAATGCCTGTGCATCAACCAGGTCTCATTTTAAATGCAACGGTAACTTTGGCGCTCTATTTGTTGGCCACTGCGCTAGTTTTGGCCTCCTCGATGGTCATGTATTTATATGGACATGGTAGATTGGCAACACGAATGAGAGATCGCTCGATTATAACACTAAAGTCTAATCAAACTTGGATCTACTTTGCCCATTGTGCATCTTTGTGCTTTGTCTTGGCTCTGGCTGTGGTTAAGGCGCCTCTATTAAATGATCTAAGTGCCACGTATAAGAACAATTTGCATTTTCCAACATTTTTGGCAGGTAAGTAAAATTGTTGTGGATACAACTAAATAAAGAAAGTAGATTAAACCTAAATAAAGTAAATACATTTTAAAAATAAATAGTTTCCAATGTCCGTCCCAAAAGCTAAAAGAGAGTTCAAAAGAAAGTAAAGAAAAAATCTTTACTAAAAATTATAAATAAATAAATTTTCTGCTTGACTGACTATTTTAAGTCTATCTCATCATACAGTTGGGCTTATCGAAAGCTTACATAAAAAATCAATTAAAAGTTTCTTTAATTAAGTAAACTCCATAAACTTTAAATCCAGCCAACTAAGTAATTCAATTAAACATAAACACATTGCGTTATTTAACAAAGTTTCGCGAGCAACAGGCATGTATAGTAAAGTAAGTAAACCCGTTTACCATAAACACAATTGGGTTGCCTTTACAAAGTCAACTCAAACCTAAATTCAAACCACATGCGCTGTTAACCCTAAGCCATGTCATAACACCACTAACCCTGTCTGCAATCGCAAGTTCGGACTATAAGCCAATTAGCGGTTGTTGTTTTCGGTGCTGGCTTTCTGCATTAATCACTTGCGTATCAAATGACCACGGGGCTCAATTGACTTGGCTTTGCCAGACAACTCAATTAATATGTCTTGTATGTTACTTAATCATCTCTATCATACTTTCTCTCTTTCTTCTGCACTTGTCTAGCACTTGTAGGCGTTACGCATCTGCTGCTGTGGATTGTCGTCTGGCTTTGTTTGACCATCAAGCGACGTTGGCATTTCAAGCTGCCACCGTTGGATCACACATATGGCGGTCTGTTGAACAAGGCAAGTGCCCAGCCATTGCTCATGTCCAGCGGTCAGCGGACGGGCAGTAATTCGAGCAGCGGTGCAAACTCAACGAGCACCACTGTGAATGGCATGGATTCAACAAAGCCGGACATGATGAGTACGGCAACGAGCACGGAGCTGGGTGGCATGGGTCTGGCTGCACAAGAGGACATCTATTGGCCAAAGTTGACGCCCAGTTCGCCCAAGCTGAAGGTCACCTTTAACGAAGTTACGAGTACGTCTGATGATGTCCTACTAATTGGTGACCAAGAACAAACTGATGGCAAGCGGTAAAAAATCGTTTTTTAGTTACAAAAACAAACAAACAAAAAGAAAATTACAAAGAAAAAAAAATTAATAGACAAAATTAAAAGCATCACCCCGTTGTCCGTTCCATTTACAATGCGCAACCTTGTAAAATCTCACACATGTACTTAGTATAGTTTTTCATTAAGTTTCTTATGCACCACAACCACCACTGCCACCAACAACAAAATTCATTTACCACCACCATGCACAAAAAAATATTTGCATTAAAAGAAAAAGAAGACAAGAAATCATTTTTAGTAATTTTTTATCTAGATTTGCATTCCCTAGTTTCAGTGTTGTGTTGTTTAGTTTCCTTGCACGTTCCATTCCACATCGTTTCATTTTGGTTTCCGGTGCGCACATATCTTAATTACTACCCAACACACACACACACACACACACACACACATACGTACACACATGCACACAAAACACTTCATTAACAAATTTCTACCTCGTTTAACAACATACTGAAATTATTTTTTTTTTTATACTTTTCATGTTTTTGTCATTTGACATAGCAGTTATTGTGTTTTGTAATTAAAAACATTTTGTTCTTTTTGTACAATTTTTGGGTGTTATTATTTGAAGTTTTTCATTTACAATAACGGCATTTCCAACCATTTGCAACCAAATAACAGTTTGTATGAAAAGATGAAATCAAAGTGAATCAATGTACAAAAGGATAAAACGAAACTATTTTTGTTCCGCTTGTCGCCTGTTTTATTGAAACAAATTTTTATACAAATGTAACTTAACAAAATTATATTATTTAATATTTGATTATTATTTCATTAACATTGTTGTTTGATTTTGTCAATTAACTAGACGTGAATTAGATGTTAATTACTAACGCTAGCTAATTGAATCTTTTGAAATTAACATTTTAATATTGACCAATCTAAAACCCATTTTGTATTGTTTTCGTTGTTTGTAACAATTGAAATCAGTTGTAATTAACAAACTAACCAACGCAGCAATACAATGTGCTCAAACGTATATGTCATAGAATTTAGAAAACGCTTAGCAAATGTATTTTTAAATGTGAGATTTTATGTTTATTTAATTGTGTAGCCTATTAAACACTTAAGTATGTTGACATTTCTTCAAGTCGAGTTACTAGCTTGTTTAAAATGTTTATTTCTTAAGCTAAACATCCTAAAAATTAATTCAATCAAAGAATTTTGTTAATCTACAGGAACCTTTTCTTAAAAAAGGTTTATTTAAAATCAATGCATTTTGTTGAATGTAAAATTAACAAAGAGGAAAACTTTCTAATCAAAATTGTATGAACATTCATACTGAAAAGTTGATTTAAACATTAGTAAATTAATACAAATTAATTATGTAGGCACATTATGTTTATAAAAGTATATAAAACAAAGTAGAGAATATCCTTTTTTTTTAAATGTTTATTTGTAACTTTCCTAAGTCTTTAATTCAAAATAGTATGTTATCAAACAAATTAGAAGGAAAGTCAATTAAAATCACAGACAGCATTTCGAGTTTTAAAGTAGCTTAAGAAAGTACGTTTTCCTTTAAAAACTATTGAATTAGAATATTTTTATAGATTAAGGTCAGAAAAGTTAGCTTTAACATATGTTTTTTTCTTGTATTGTTTTAATATTTATTTATTAAATAATCTAACTAAATTCTTTGGCATCTGAGTTTAACAATCCAAAATATGCCAGCATCTACCGTTTTTTCTAATGAAATCGGTACTTTAAACTTGCAGCCATACGGGCCGTGGAACCTCGCTATGTTTTACCAGTGCTGCGGGGGAAATTGACGACGGCGAGTACGCGACACTAAGGGCGGCAACTGCCGGCGCCGTTGTGGGCATAACCATGGGCAGCATAAGAAGCAGCTGTTCTCTTAACACCAACAAAAGCGGCAACAACAGCAGCAGCACCAAAAGCGGCGGCTTGCTTCATTTAAGCGAGTACGATGAGTTGCCACCTCCGCCAACAGTTAACTATCACCATCAACAACAACAACAACAACAGCAGCAAGAGAAACAACACCAAGCACTTGCCCTTGGACATGCCCATGACTATGCAAACCTGAACGGATTGGGCGGCATCAGTGATGACAACATCTCCGAGGAGGGAAAATTGTTGGCGTGTGTGCGCGATGATAGCATCACGTATGCATCCACACGAGATCTGGAGCCACCACAACCGGCAACACCACCGCCGCCACCACCACCGTTGCCCGTCAAAGGTGCATCTATGCCAATGCCAATACAACAAAAACCACAGCCTGGCTATGGACGAGCACCCCAAGCTGTGCCCGAGATCATGCAAATTTCACCCGAACATCACAAGTCACAGCCACATCAACAACAACAACAACACCAACAGCAACAGCAGCAAGCGCTTCATCATCCACTACAACAACATCCGCACTCACATCCACATCCGCTACAGCATCATCTAGTCAGCCCACTGGCTCCGGTCACGGTCGCAGTACACACCAATGAGGCGCATGTAAGTATGCAATGGAAAAGGTGGATGGAGCCAGTAGGAGGAGGGCAGGCGCCAATTGGCAATTTCGTTTTGGGAACACACGCTGTGTAAACATATGTAGAGGCAAACACTCAAACAAAATCACAAACCTCTCATACCCCTTTAAGGTCCATTTAAAGGATTATTTCCTGAATGAATGTATGCAGAGTGTTGATTTTGGGATATTAGATTTGTTACTTGTGCTAGGCAAAATGAAGTCGGCAGTGTTTTAGTCATATTTGACACGAAAAGCAATTTGTTTGTAGTTAAATGTGCCAAATACGGAAATTTTCTTATACACTGAGCATTTAGATATTTGATCGATTGCAGACAATTTGGTTTTGATTAAAAACATTTGTGTTTGACACTTAAAAGAAGAATCTGCTCAGCACGAAATTTTAATGGAAATTTCCAAATGCATTTCTTTCAATAAAATGGCTGCGTTGGAATGCTGTCTTTAGCTATGCCAAACACGAGAAATATAATAATTTGAAATAATCTGAGTAAAATAGAAAAAGCTTAAATTAAATATTTAACAGTTTCATCAAAATGGAAACTCTTGCATTCCGTTATAGCTAGACAATTTTATTGATGAATTTTATTTTTGTCACTCTTCTTTGCATAATACGCAATTCTAGTATTAAATAACAGGACCTTGAAAGCTGCACTCATAAAAAGAGTATTTAATGTTCCAATCTTTGTCCCGGCCAGCTGGTATTAACATTTTGGTTAGATTGATGCGTTCCATTTAGAAGGGAGGTGCATATGTGTGTGTTTTGTGGCTGGGGATTGAGGAGAATCGTGTCACGCCTGCGGGTGCAGTGCGGCCAGCCATGAGATTTATGTCTGCTGTTATGAGACAGCATAAATCAGTGCCAGAGACAGACCACAAACACGGACAACGCACACGCCTGATGGATAGTGATAGTCAGCCAGTCCCTGCCAGTCTGCCAGTCTGCCATTCTGTCTGTCTATCTGTCTTGCTTTCCGTATATGTGTTCCGGCTGTCTGATGCCAGGCAGACTGCAACAAGATAACAGGAGACTTTCGCCTGATTTAATTTCATTTTCACATTGCAGGCGACGAAACTGAATGCAGAACTTAAGCGACACAATTTTTAAATTCCCATCAATCTATGCCTCCCCATTTTTTTGTATCACTTTATCCTTTCACCAGCTGTAAACCCCTATATCCACACACTTTCTGTCTCGCTCACGCTTTCTGTTATCCTTGCCGCCAGATCGCCTCCAGCTCCACACCCCGCTGTCTGCGTCGCGCCGATTCGGGCGTACCCAATGAGGCACTTACACCACGCAGCGATACCAATTCAATAACGGAGAGCAGCAACACAACCTCGCCACCGGAGCGTGCCCCCTCCGAATCCTCTAGTGGTGTGCACTCGGGTGAGGAGCGTGAACTAGAGGTCATAATACGGCCGCGTGTTAGCTGCAAGGCACCGGCACGCCCACCGCAACCGCCCATACAAGAAGAGCCCTACGGCCGTTGCACCAACATGCGCATGTCCAGCTTCAATGCGGATCCGGCTGTCATCAACAGCGCCACACTCCCTATGCAGCGCAGTGCACCCGACCAGAAGTTCGACTATACGGCACACTGCAGCACCATGCCGCTGCCAGTGGGCTGTCACAGCCAACAGCTCGCCTACAGCAGCAGCAGCAGCAGTAACAACAATAATAATGGTGGCTATGCCTCCACTTCAGCAATGTCCAGTTCGATGGGTCCGCAACAGCCACCGCCGCCGTCGCAGGTGTCGAGTTTTAGGGTTCCGAGCATGCATTATGCTAATGCCGCAGTTGCATTGGGCTCTGGGATCCCGAATGCTCCGCACACAACGCTGCCCAATGGCGTACGCTATTCCAATCCACACTTTCTACGCCGTTTGCCGCACGTGAGCAAAGCAGCCGAATCGCCATATGGACATCTTGGTTATGGTGCCGCATATCATGCATTCAGTAAGCTGCCACATGAGACGCATCCCACTATACCCGAGGATCGGGATTCAGCCAACTATTCCATGGCCTCCGATCAGGATTGTGGATTGTATGTTACGGCGCAGTTGCACTAAGCTAAATTTTCATAGTCTCCTTATATAGCATCAAGGCATGCATAATTAAGTATCCGTGTACTGTTCGTATATCCCTAAGTGTATAGATGAAGCCTCAAATCTTAAATCTTCCACACTCACAACGCATAGTTCATTTAGCAACATCAGAGATTACTACAAATAGCTGCCAGCAATTTAATTTACTTAAAACTTAACTCTCATTTTGTTTTAGATACAAAATTCTACTGTATTGATTGGATTAAATCGTTGAGTTAAAAGTACAGAATTAAATTTCAAAATAAAACGCAATAAGTTAATCTGAAAACGAAAAATAAATATAAAATTCCTTAATTCCTTAAAAATTATACGTTCAATCTTTTCTGGCATTATTTTGTAATCCCCAATGATGCCTAAATACCTACGTGTATCATCAGAAGTAATCCTTTAAGTTCTCCAAGTTTCAATATGATTTGCCTTAACTAATAAACATTAAACGTGTTTGCACAAAAAATAAGAAAAACCCACGCCCAAATGTAACTAACTGTTACAAAATGATATCTATGCATACATATACTATTTATATATATATATATATATATACAAGTTTATATTTATACACTACACTACTCGGTATGCTCGTCTATAAAGTGTAAGATATTAAACGATATTAGTGTTTATCATATCATTTATGGTCAAATATAAACTAGAACTACGCGTAATGTCTAAATCTAAGCGAATAGCAAGCATATATCGTCTATATAATACATATAACTACTATTATCAAGTAATCAAGAAAACACACACATTTACACTTTTTTTCCCCAACTCTGCAAATCTCTCTCCCTAATCATATAAAATGCATACGAATTTAAGCTGCAATCGCATGGTTTTATAATTAAGCAAATAAAGCAGAAGAGTTTGTAAAGTGAATATTTATATCGATGGCAACTAAAGGCTACTCTCAGCTTAGAACCCAAATGAAATATATTATGTATTCTATATAAATATAGAAAGCATTAGCCACGCTTCAGCTAGTCGTCGTAGAGTTAATTAACTAAAAGCTTCAGCATATTTTGATGGTGTCCCAAAAGAAAATATACTTAACGTTTAAGATATATGTAAAATGTAATGTAACAAAGCGACAATATAAAGATATCTAATGTAAAATAAAACCAACTAACTAAACTCTATGAAATTAGCTAATATATAAACTTACCAACAGAGCACGCATACATGCATTCATTCATATATATAAAGCATAACTCACAGACTTTAAAGCACTTCTCATACATATCTCCCATAAAAAAAAAGAAAAACAAACAAACCAAACCAGAATTCCAATCAAGACTTTCAACTTAAAGCTACTTTTCTAGACAAACTCAAAATGGCTTTTGACAAGAAAGATAAGAATCGCAATTCAAAGTAAATGTAAAAGATAAATGTTAAAAGTAAATGGTAAATGGTTAAACCTAAATATAATTTTTAAATCGAACTTGCACAGTCGTCATTTTTATTGAGAATTTGGCCGTATCTATTTTTGTTATTAAGACTGATTAGCATTATAATACCCAATGAAATAAAAAGCCCTTGAAGCACGATTATCCAATTAACCATCCCAGCTTGCCGTTTTACAAAATTCTTTGCATTATTTGAATTGTAGACTCTATATAAAGATGGGCCATACAAAAATAATGTGTACCCATTTATGTACTTATAAGTTGCCATATAGGCACTGTCTTTAACATTGGTTCCTTTAAGAAACGCACTAAAGCTAAGCATTAGCCAGATTTAAGTCACACTTTTGTAAAATAATTTCTAATTCAATTAATTAAGATTTATGATAAAAATATCTAACAAAAATACCAAGTATAATATGCAATCACGGTCATGTTTTTTTGTAAGTCCAAATAACCAAGCAAGAGAAAATTGTAAATGTTAATATGAATAAAATGCCGCCAATGACCCCAAATAGTATGACATGATGCTACACGCATAAGCAAATACATACATATACATAAATATATTTATAACAATGCATAAATAAAGAAATAAATACATAAATGTTTGAATTATTTATACATACCATATATGATTAAAGGTTTATCAATGGTAAATAAAGAAATACCACCGCTTTATGTGAAACCCCAAAAAACATTGACTGTCTTATTACTTGGGTGAAACGAAAGAAATTTCCAAGCATTGATCAATGGCCTTGGGCGTTATGACACCCAAAAAAGTGTCATAGCGCCCACTCCCAAAGTTTCGTAGCGCCCGTGGGCGTTATGACACTTTTTTGGGTGTCATAACGCCCACGGGCCTTATTTATTATCTAAATAAATAAAAGAATTTGGTTTTGTTTTATTAGAAAACAATTTTAATGAATATTTTCTTTTGTTTTGTAATTTAAATTTTTCTTTAAATTTGTAGTTTACACAATTTCAAGGTCTGTTATTCTTTTTTAAATTGTTAATGCCTTTTTCTTTGCAAATTGTCTTTTTTCATTTTTAATATAATAATAATTACATATTTCACTTTTTTGGATTTCTTGTGTTTTTTTTTTTTTTACATATTCATTTTCACAGTTTATTGTCGTTTCTCGACTTTCGATTTTTGTCGAGATATTAAAATACAATATATTCGAAGCGTATTTCACGCAGCCATTTGATTTATATTTTGTTTTTTTATTGTTATCAACATTTTGCAATAAATGATATATCTCTGTGTTTGTTGCTGTTGTGTATTTAATTTGTGTTATCAGTTTGAACTTAATAAATAGCATTTTTGGTTTTGTCTTGTCATTATCTTTTTTAAATAACTTTTCATAATATATCTTGTGTTTCATTAACAATTCTATATGTGTGTTGTTTTTTGCCATTAGGAATTTCTAATAATAAATATGTACGATTTTGAAAAGTTTACTTTGTGGCACAAATGCACTCCCCAAATATTGGCATCACGTTTATCTCCGATAACATAAATATAAATGATAATTTCAAAGATCTAAATGGTTAATTTATTTTATTTTGTTTTAGGTTTTGATCGGACCATTTAAACTGAAATTTAGAGAAGATTGCTTTGTCAAATATTGTAGCTTTGATTCAACTCAATTGCCGCAGTATTGTGAACTTCCTTTTAGGTTTATTGAACACTTGGTAAGAGCATTTTAAGTTCGGCATCTGCCGACTTTAATAGATATTGTATATTTGTTGTTGTTGCAGTTATAGGCTGATAAGTATAAAGCATTTAAATGTTTTTAAGGAGAACAGTTGAAATAAAAAGAAGTTGAGTATATTTTAGAAAAATGTTTTTGGAATGAAAATGTCTAAGAGCAGAGTGTAAAAGTCTGGTTATTATATAGTATAGTATGTATGTACTTTAATGTTTGTATGTAGCATGTATTTGGTATCTACATATTGCTATGTGATTATGCTGTATCGTATAATTAGTTTTGCTGGAAACCTCGCTGATAGTATTGAAGTTCTTAAAGCGCGCTTACATTTTGGTTCTACATTGATGTTATGCCTGTTGCCTTGCAGCAACATTTTGAATGCATTTCCCTGTTTTAAATATTATTTATATCTGTAGCAGTAGTTGTGCTATAAAGGAAGCTTGGATGGTTATGTATTTTATATGCAACGGTATCCGTATCTGTTTTCGAGTCTGAATCTGTGTGCAAAAAGCTGATGAATGGACGGACAGGTTAGAAACAAATTTCGTTAGACAAGTGAGTTCTAAAGTCAAAATAAATGTATCATTATGTGTTTATGGTCTGTTTAGGAACAATACAAGAGCTGTAACGCGTATATGTACTTTTTATATAATATGTATATAATCTTTCAATAAGTCATATAATGTGCATAAAAAATGTATAGCTTTCATACTAGATATCTTGCAGGCATGTGATATGTTTTGAAGAACATGTATAATATAGACAACTTCAACCCTAATGCATTGCAAAATGTTGCCGAAAAAGAAACGCGATCAAACGACCAATAACCAAAAGTAAAAAAATAAATATAGTTTTTTATATGTATCAAATTTATTGGTTACAATTTTCGCAAATGATAAACTCTCTCTATACTATAAGCAAAATATGTTGCATGTGATTTTTGTGTTCTTTTTAGCAAGCAGGTAACATTTTTACAGCTCACACTATTAACTTGAAGGTACATGATGCGTGATTTTTTTTTAAACTCATTTGCTAATTTTATTTAATTAGCTGCTGTCGGCGAGTTTTAGACAAAAGATATTGTGTGTGTTAAGTGCATATGTATATACATAAAAGCGAGACCATGCTATGCATCTAATGGCTGATACGAATGCGTTTTATTTAGTTTATTTAACTACAAAAACTTTTGACAGTTTGTGGTGTTATGTAAAGTTTTTGCACTTTTGCAGAGAACTAGAAAAATTCAAAAATATACAAAATGCATTGAAGGTAAGGTTTAACAAAGTAGTTATTTTTATGGATTCTAAACTCATTTGCAAAGTTGTATCAATGTGTTTTTGGCATGTTTTGTATGTACAGCTTAAGTGCAAAATATGTTATATTTAATGTAATGCATGTGTGGTTTTTGTTTATATTAAATTAAATTTGCTCAATCGTCACGATTTATAAATATTTTTGGTTTGGATTAATACATATGTATCTCATATATCATGTATCTCAATTTTTAATTACTTTATGATTAACATTAAATTTAAGTTTACCGTAAGTTAGGCTTATTTACGTGTTAGTGGTTCTTTGCTTGCTTAAACTTTAAATATATGTATATGTATGTATATACATATTTTGTATATAGTATATACTCGTAAACGATTTGCATCTCTTCTTGAAAATCTATAGCTTTAATTTATTGATTTAGATTTATCTATTAAACAACTTTGCTTCTTCTCCACCTTATTTTCACATTTGTTTTTCTCTATCTCTTTTTTTTGTATTTTGTTTTTACTATCTCACTGACTTAGCATTAGGTGTATGACCGACATTAGCACTTTTTTCTTGTTTTTTTTTTGTGTATGTGTTTGTTGTTAGTGTGTGTGTGTGTGTTTTTTCTTTATTATTGATAGTTTTTCATAATAATAATAATGTTATAATCATATTAATAATCGTATTACGAAAATAATAGTGATCTTAGGTGTGTAAGAAAAATTCTTTCAAATATGCAAATTTCCTTTCACTTTACTGATGTTTTAAGTTTGTTCATGTCCGATCGGATATAAATTTTTTGTGTCTTGTATCTTGAATTGCATAGTTTAGTATAATCATTTACTGCTCTGGTTTTGTTTTCGGTTTTGGTTTAAATGCATTTTTTTTCATGACTTACAAAATGATCTAAGTAGATCCTTATACATTTATGGAAATCTTCTTGCTCATAGAATTAAATAAAAAAAGTAACATAAATTGGACAAAGACTAGGCCAGCAACATGCCGAATGCAAATCGTGATTCGATACCAATAGCTCCATAGGATCCATCCATCCACAATTGCGTAGCTAAGCAGTTCCTGCAGGCTGACCTTGGTCCTCTGCTATTTGGCTGCCTGGCTGGCAGCTCTTTGCAAGGGTTACTGTAAGATATACATTGAATCAGTTAAGGAATTTATAAATATTTATTGTATTTGTTAAATGTAGCTGTTAGTTGCTTGTGAGCTGTTTGTATTGTTGTTTGCTTATTGGCGGAATATTTTAAAATGGCAAATGGCTTAACTAGCGCGCTATACAGAAAGCTGCGAAAAGATATTGATTTTTTAATAATGCAATAATATAAAGAACAAGTTGTTGATTGTGTTGTGCACTTACAATTCAGTTCAGTTTGCAAGTTTGATTGTAAGTTTGTGCTTGGTGCTTGTTTAAAGTGTTTTCACTGTTGCTGAAAAGTGTTATTCACCCTGCTCCTCCATTATTGATTCACCGCCCCAAACAATCGGACGACCCTGATGTGGGTACACATTCGAAAAGTTGCATTAAAAATTTGTTGGAACTTAAAGTTGATTCAATTACGTTTAACCCTAATGCGATTATAATTATTATGTATTGACTAAGTATTATAGACAGCAAGCCGATATTTGCCATTTTCTTTATGTTTTGTTTTGCGTTTATGTTTGTATGTGTTGAGTTGGGATTTAAGTTTAAGATTTAAATTAAAATATTTAAAGCTTTCTCAAACTGCAAAGGAAAAAAATAAAAATACTTGAATTGCATTTGATAAATGATAAAGATACAAGTATGTCTACGCGTGCAGGAAAGTATAAGATTCGAATGTGTTTTTGGGTGATTTGTTTGTGGGTTTTTTGGTTTATTTTGGGGATAGAGAAACATACCTATATGAGTATTGTACGAGTCTATAAAAAACTACGTTGAAGTTGTATGCTATGCCAAGAAACGGTGATTTAAGGTGACTTTGCGATAGGATTGCTTAGTTTACTTATTAACTTTGATTTTATATAATAATAATAACGATACATAATGCAAATTTGGCTGTTGCTGCCCCGGATCAAATAATGTATGGGTGTATATATACGATTCATTTACAGGAGTGTGTTTGTGTGTGCTTTTCATTATTTTATTAAAGCTAACTAAAAACAAATCCAGGAACTGTGTGATTTCAATTTGAAGTGGAATATTTGCTGAGTTTCCTTTTTGGTTTGTTTTTTTTTTTTTGTTGGTAATTTATTTCTATAATTGCGTTTGTACAGATGTTGTGTGATTAGCTACACTATAAAATTTAAAGTATATAAGTATATTAATCATAATATTTTGCTTTTTGGCATTGTATATTGCATTATTTTTTACTGAATACTAAACAAAATGAAGATACATAATTGTATGTAAATATGCAAGTATGCATGTTTGTAATATGCAAATGTTGTTTAGTTTTGTTTTGGTGTTGCTCATGTTATTTTTTTTTTTTAGTATATTTTTGTAATCTGCGTGGCATTCTTGATTTGAGTTTTGTACGTTCTTATTGAGTTGAGAGTTTGATTTGAGTTGAGTTTCAGTTTAGAGTTTAAGTGAGTCGAGTGAGGCAATTGATGAGCGCCTAGAGCCTAAACCTATATTAGTGGGACAACTGACCAGTGAAGTGGTGCCAAAGAGTTTGTACCAGCCGATAACGATATTCGATAGATTCAGATCGTCGAGCATTATCTGCGCCACGCCCATAAACACTTTCTTTTCAATGCGGCCATAATCGCCCCAAACGGTTATCTGAAAAGATTAATAAGTAATAATTGTTAGTTATATCAACAATACTTAAATACAAAAAAATACAAATTTAATTTATCTCACCTGCAATACACAGCCGGTGTAAGGCTGTTTGAATACCAACTGCTGCTGGTATAGTGGATCCAGCGTGCGACGCGCTGTCGATGTTTTCATCTTGTCAATGCAACGTTTGCCAGAAACCAGATACACTTTCACATAAGGTGCGGGCAACATTTTGCAGGCTGCTTTTTGTTGCTATTTTTTATAAAAAAAATTTACAATCATATTTGGAAGCAAGTATTTAAGCTAAAAACTAACTGTTAATCCCCTGGCACGGATGACCTCCACCTCCAGAAAGCCTTTTTGATGGCACAGCGATAGCTGTATGTCGCCTAGAGAGGGTGCTCCCAAAACCTGGCGACCTACCAATTGACCCGGTCCCAGGCCGTCGACAAACTCATTGAGGGCTCCATCATTACGCAATGAAGGCGAAAATCTACAGTTATATTTTGGTTGTTTTTGGTGATGTTGTTTTTTTTTTTTTTTGTATTGTAATAGAATTTTAAAGGACTTTAGTACAGTTTTATTTTGATACACATATATCATAACATAAAATTTATAGCAAATATTAAAAAAAAATTGTATAGATAATTTCAGCAAGAAATAAATTTTATAGCCTGGCTCCACGATAATTAAAAGAAAGTAAATTTTTCAAAGCATTTATAATATCTTTGAAATAATTTTGTTTGTTTGTGGAGTAAGGCTATTTTATACACAGGGAGTTGTAGAAAGACAGTTAAATTGTTGTCAGAGTAGTTTTAGTGTACGTTGGTTTACGACTGGTTTTGTGGATAGGTATGGTTTTTGTATGAGTGGTTGTGGTGGTGGTTTATGTACTGACAGAGTGGTACACAGGAGAGTTCGTAAGCATGCAGGTGAATATTTTTTTCAGATCAGTTTGAATACTGTAGTCAACAGATTTTTAAGTAGCTTAGCTTAAGTATATATAAATATATACTAAAGATCATATTTTTTTTTAGAAAAGTAAATGGTACAACAATAGTGCCAGAGAAGTAATGACAAGGTGCCTAGGAATTGAGTACTAGGTGTTAGATTTTTTGTTTTGTTTTAGAATTTAGCTTATGGTCTGGTTATTTTTATACACACACATCAAAAAGTTGGAAACACTTTTTATTTCATATAAGTATATACATATTTATAAAAATAATAATTCGAATCAAAAACAATGAATCAAATAACGACAGAAATAATATTCAATACAATTTGTACAACTTTCATAAGACAGAAAAATACACAAAGAAGTGAAGAAGCGGAAAATGTTAAAAACAGAGTGAACGGAAATTACGTAGTATTAGTTATGGATATACAAAAATGCAGACTGGCTTAACGATATCAAGGCGCACATACATACGTAGATAAGAAGGAAGATGCCGGCAAATTGTTGGACACAAATATTAGATAAGTAACGTTTTAAGAGAAAGTTGTGTTAAAAGGTAATCAGGAGCACAATATGAAGATCAGTATAAACAGAATGTGAGAATGAGAGAGAGACAGACAGAGATAGAGAGAGAGAGAGAGAGAGAGAGAGAAAGAGAAAGAGAGAAAGATACATATAGCCATATACATAGGCAAGGAAATGGAACTTGGAAGTAAAGATATAATGTGTGTATAAGTATGTGTAGCTAAGGCAGACAGAGAGAGACAGAGAGAGAGAGAGAGAGAGAGAGAGAGTTCGTTGTAGGCGAATAGAGCACAGAGTTCATAGTGAATTCGGATATCATAGAGTATTTTCAGTTGGTATTATTTTATTTTGATTGCTGTTTGCCAGAGAAACTTACGATGAACACTCGGAGCTAGAGATTGAATGTATGCTGCCCGCACTGTAACGGGTGACCGCTGGCACCGGCGGCACCTCCACCGATCGCTGGATGCTGCCCGCCGAGCCGCGCGACTGCCTTTGATAATATGGATGTGGTGGTGGTAGTGTGATATGATGGTGACTAGTGGAGGAGGCACTCGTGCTCGAGCTGCCCGAATACTGTGCCTGATATTGGTCTGTCGAGAATATGATATACATATATAGTACAGTACGACTCACATATATGCTACAAAATGTTAGTTCAATTATTTTAAAGTACTGCAGCTGTAACAACGTATTATGTTTTTGTTCAATTTAAGCTAGTGAACAGAACTTTGTAAATGCGACGCTGGATTCTGAGATACTCGATCGACGCTGGGCTCTGGGAATATATATTTACGTACGTATATAGACCATGTCCTGACTAAACAGAAAATTATATAGCACAGAGAGTAAAATGAGCTTAGAAACAAAAATAGAATATTAAAGCAAAGTTTGGAAATCGAATAAACTAAAATCAAAATGAAAGTAGTAGCTTATATATTTATGATATTTGTATAGTAATTGAAATGAAACCAAAATTTTGTTTAACAAAACATTGAATTGTTACATTAATTCCATTTAATTATTATTTTAATTTTTTTTGCTATTCGTAAAACTGAGAATTGAACTTTTCAGCAAGCGACTTTTTGTTGCTGTTGATAATTTTCAATCAGTTCGACGTTCCACAGATTTACAATTCGTGTGTATTTTCTATTCAGACTGCATTGACGCAAAGAATTTCGTTGTTGTTTCTTATTCGTTGCCAATTTTCATTGATGAGATTTTTGTGAACTTGTTGTGTAGTGTGAGTAGTTTCTTGTTTGTTGTTGAGTGTTTGTATATATATTTTAATTTTTTGTTTTGTTTTTTTTTTTTTTTGGCTTTCTTTGACAGAGCTCCCTGTATACATGTATATACAAAAATATGTATGTAAATATCAAATTTGTTTTGCTAAAAAACGGAAAACTTGTAGAAAACAGATGATAAACATTAGTTCAAGTGTTCATTTCTTATTTCAATCGATCGTATCGTTGACATGCAAATTTTTATATCGATAAATTATCAATACTGTTATCGTTGGACATGTTGACAAGACAGATTTTTATTAGATTAAATATATATTTTCCTTTTTTCGATAAATAACCTTGGCTGTTGAAAATCTCTTACCGCAAAACTGTAAATAATGTTTAATGTGTTTTTAAAATTGATTTTTATTTTGTTATAGCTTTTCTAGCTTAGCTTAGGCTGCAATAGATTGGTAGCTATATAAAATAGTATGTCTGGTTCAGGTATATTGTTGGTTGTTATAAGAAGTTAACTCAATGCATGCAGATCGAACAAAGTTCTAGAATAAAATGTTGTGTATATGTTTATTTAATTAAATACTTTTGGCTTGTTAATAAATCAATATATAAATGGATATGTAAGTTATTAATTAAAGGCATAAAAATGTATATATATAAATATGTATTTATATAAAGGATAAACAAACGGTTGGTAAGTATCTAGTATTTGTAAACAAAATGTTGCTACGAAAGTAAAATGCATTACGGATTGAGTTGGGAGCTTTCAAAAGTTGTGGCCTCTGTACAAGATACAGTGAGCGTCAACATTGTACGGTCGGTCGCACAGTCGAAAGCTTTGCGTTGGTCGGCATTTGCTGCATTTGGCAAAGCTTGCTTCCGCATTGGCAACTGCACTTCCAGGCAAAGCTTTCGGTATGTGCGACGCCCATTTGAATATTTGGATTATTTCCTTGGTAATAAGCCTAAAAATACGTATCGACTTTGGATTTGTTTGTTGGTTTTGGTTGGGTAGTTGTTTTTCTTATTTTGGTTGGTTGCTTGGATATTTTTATTTTATTTTTTATTTTGTTGCGCCTGTAGGTAAACTTAAAAATCAAATAAATAGGTTTCAGGTTTTTGTTTTGTCTGCAGAAGAGAGAGAAAGAGCGCGCGCGAGCAAGCTTTTGGTTCAAGCTTTTGCGTAAATAGAGAGAAAAAGATGGAGACAGCGAGAGAGATAGAAAAAAGAGAGCGCGCGCTCAAAAGCTTATGTGTTTTTGCAAATTGAAAAGCTCTTAAGACTAAACGATTTGTCTAGAACTTTAACATGTGTTTTTTTTTTTTCGTTTCTTAAATATTTTTTTTTTTTTTTTTTTTTTGTTGGCCAACTAATGTTTATCATCGTTATTAAAATAATTAAGCTTGTCGCAATTTTCTTTGCTTTCATTAACCGATTTAAATGCAACTTAATACCAAGTTCGAAATAATCAAATCAAAAGTTAAATAAAAGAAACTCATATAGCATAGAGTAGAGGTATAGAAACAGCTATATATAGATAGAGATAGTTTGACAGATAGAAAGATAGATAGATAGAGACAGAATAAGTTTTGAACTTGTTCGCACCTTTCCCCACCAGCGCCATCGCCAAAAAACTGTTCAATGGGGTCCGCTTCCGAGGACGAGCCACGGGAGAGGCCACCGCCACCACCGGCACCACCACTGGCACCACCGGCACCGCCTGTGCCTCCGGCTGAACGCAACTCTCGCGTTATATCACCAGGCAGCACCTCTTCACTGCGATGCACCGTGAACGAGTTCTTACCCTTCTTTCCAAAGCCCATACGTCTTTTACGACCTTTGAGTATGGCATTTTTTATTTTTTTTCATATTTTAGTAAGTAATTTTTTTTTTTTATGCATATTGTTACGATACCAAATCATATTGTTAGTTAAAAGGTTAGCATTTAATGGTCTTTGATAAGATTAGTGAACGCAAAAAACTGTTAGCAAATATATGTATTATGTAAGGAACCAAAAATATTCGACTAGCGCATGAATCAATCATTTGAGTGAAGCTTATCTGATAGCTCAGCAATTTGAATTATCTGATATTATTATGTTAATTTATACATTTTGTTGTTGTAAAAATTGGCAAATTAACGAGAACTGTAAACGAACGGCATACAAAAAACAACAAAATACTCTTACCTGTTGCCGATAGCTGTGACGTGGAATTCGATTTTTTGCCCATGCCGCTGCCACCTTTTGGTGATCGCTCCTGATCCAATGTGCCACCTTTTTTACGATCTACTGTGGTGTCTGACATGCTGCCATCTGTAAAAGGATTAAAGCGGATTCAAATATCGACTAGCTACCGAATAAGTTATTTACTAAATACATAATGGATAAAAAATAAAAATGGCTTTAGCTCTCCACCGTTTTATTCAAGCTCTCAGGGAATCATTCATACTGCAACTTACCGGAAAAATCGGTTACCGGTTAGTATTATAATGAGCTGTCGCTGGTAATCTCTAGATCTACAGATGTATCAAAATTTTTTTTAACATATAATGTGAAGTTATTTATAAGTTTTACAGGCTATAATTTAACCCAAGAAATGAAAGGACTATTTATCTTTGGTAGAGCCGGTAGAGCCTCATGAAAGTTCATGGGTAGCAAAGAGTTGTTAAAAATATCTATATACAAGCTTACTCGGTGCGCGTTACTGCACCCAAAAACAAACATGTATTTAGAGTTTTGAGCCTTGAATATTCCTTCCAATATTCGTTGCACATTTTAGGGTCATAAGACTATAAGGGTCCTACAGGTCCCTGGCGTCAACGTAACAAGGGTCACAATATAAGTATTGGAAGTTATGGATGATGGTTGATTGAAAAAATTAGTCGTGAATCTAGGTTATATAAGAGCGATATTTACTTACCGGCTTTCTCCTCAGCATCGCCGGCACCATCGCCAGTCTTGTTAGCACCCGTCCCGTTGGTGCCATTCTTCTCTTTATCGTACTCGCTAAAGTCATCATCGAGCATGGCATCGATTGCATCCCAGTCAATGACATCGAGCGGTGCATCGGCATCCGCATCCGCATTCGCATCGGCATTGTTGCCGGTTGTTGTTGTTGTTGCGTTTGGTTCATTCGTGTTAGTTGTTGTATTTGTATTTGTTGTTGTTGTTGTATTTGTGGCAGTTGTTGTAGCAGTCGTTGCCGTTGTTATTGTTGTGGTCGTTGTTATTGTTGTTGTTGCAGCAGAATTCGATGCATTCGACGATGTGTTTGTTGCATTTGTTGTTGTTGTGGTTAAATTTGTATTATGATTTGTGCATGTATTTGGTGGTTGTTGTTGTGTTGCGTCATGGGTCAAGTTGTTGGCGTCGTTTGTTAGTGTTGTAGTTGTTGTTGTTGTTGTGTTATTGTGTATTGATGATGGGGCACGTTTATTGGGTGATGCATTTGTTGTTGTTGTTGTTGTTGTGGCGACACCATGATGTTGTTGTGGGGGATTTGCAAAAGAGGAAGAAGAAGCATTATTAGCATTATTACCATCGACAACGATATTACCAGCAGCCGGAGCACCATAATTATTGCTCCCACTACTAGATTTCGTCAGATGTTCCGATGTTGTCATCATCATTAATCCGTTCATAGTGATGATGCCTTCTTTCCCTTTTTGCCTAGCTGATTGTTGTTGTTGTTGTTGGTGGCTGTTGTTGTTGTTGTTGTTGTGACTATGACTAACACTAAAACTACTCGCTGCTTGGCTATTGTGATTCGTGTTCTGTTGTTGTTGTTGGCTACTATTGTTGTGATTGAGGTGGTGGTGGTTCTGTTGTTGTTGTTGTTGTGTACTGTTCTGTAACCCGCCCCCACCGCCAACACCATCGATACCAACTGATCCAACCGCTTCCATTGGTGAAAAATTATGAGCATTTTGCGCACTAGGTG
Source organism: Scaptomyza montana (assembly GCA_018904305.1). Taxonomy (NCBI): domain Eukaryota; kingdom Metazoa; phylum Arthropoda; class Insecta; order Diptera; family Drosophilidae; genus Scaptomyza; species Scaptomyza montana. Next base: position 5,449,452 of record JAEIGR010000001.1, read on the forward strand.
GATGCGGTAGATTCCTTCTCCTCTTCATATAGGGTGCTGCAGGTCCATACATCTTCTGTTGACTTGTCCTCTGTAGATCCAAGGACATGTGATTTCTAGCGTCTAGGCCACGACGATGCGGTCCTCGAAAAAGGGAGGGTGCAACGCCACGACGGGTCCAGCCCACATCCGAGTCATAGGTAATGGTCACGATCTTGTCATCGGTGACCAGAAAATGCGAGTGACTCAACGGATTAACGCTATCCACATTGGCGCCCATATACGATTGTCGTATGTTCGTCTCGGAGCCGTAGCGACGCGATGCAGGCAGCTGCCCATCACTGTGCTGATAGTTGTGCATCATTTGTTCCTCCATGTGCGGCGACACCTCATCCTCATACCGAATGCGTCGTCGGCCCCAGCTTTTCGTGTGCAGATCATCATAGTCTAGAGATCGTGATTGACCCTCATGAAACATTCGACGTCTTTCCAGCTTGGGTTTCTTCAGTATCGATGTGGGTTGCGAACGATAGGCGGTTGCCTCTGCAATGGGCACTGCATTGACCAGTGCATCCTCGCTTAACTGACGGGAGAGACGCAGCACAGATTGCGTGGGTAATGGAGGCGCCGGTTGACCCAACTGTGACTTGTGCCTTCGATGAGCTGTTGGTGTGGGCGTGTGCACATGATAGGTAGGCACCACGCCCAAATTGACTTGTGGTCCAGTCAGTGCACCCAGAAAATGCTGATCGACACATTCACCACACATAGCAGGATCCATGGTGGAAAGCGAGGGTTCCGAGTTCGGCTGGTACATCGAGAGCGAGGGTCGACGCAACAGTTGCTCTGCTGTGAAGGGATACGTGATAGGTTGATGCTGTGGATGTGGATGGGCATCGGCCAGACAACAGGGATCCGCACAGGCACCAATCGCGACACCAGGCGTTGCTAGTGCTGTATTGGTGGAGAGCACCACTGGTTGACTGCCATTTTGGCAGTGACTACAGCTCTTGTCCAGATGATCCCTCACATAACCCACATACGAGCTTGGGGAGGAGGAGACAGTGTGGGGGCCGTGGACATGATCATGGGCGGGCAATATATTTGTGGAGCTGCGAAAGAGATTCATGACGGGTGGTGACGTGGCATTGGTGTTGGTGAGACGCTTGAATTGATCAAAGCTGGGCAGCTGTAGCAAAGGCGGCAGCAGCGCATGATTGGTGATAGCATTATTATTGGTGGTGTTGGTGGTTGTGTTGGTGGCGAGGGCGAGCTGACGTCCGTTCTGGTGGAACCGTCGTTGTAGTTGTTGTTGTTGGTAAATGTCTGACGTCGGCATATGTGGTGAATAATAAACACAATGCATATGTGGATCATGAGTTGGTTTGTGATTTGTATTCAGCAGTTCCTCCTCGGCCATTAGAGCTGGCTCCACATAAAACTGTTCGATTAGCTCGCCGCTATTCGTGTCTGTCACCAGCACATGTTGTGTGCTTATTGGCAGTGGCAGTGGCAGTAGGTGTGGTGGTGCTGTACCATCCAATAACGCTGTATTGGGTGGTGAATCAGCTGCAGCCAAAGCAGCCAACTGTTGCAGCTGCTCAAGCTGCTCCAGCAGCAACAATTGCTGCTCTGTGCCCGCTGGACCGTTGGGCAGGTAGTCGCAGTCATCCACCTCAATGGTGTTGGCGCGCAGATAGTGGTGGTGCTGCAACTGTTCAGCGGGATAGTATTTGAGGCCAGTCACTGGGCCACTAGTTTGGGCACCAAAAAGATTGCGCCAGTTGCGTGGAAAGCTGACGGTAATTTTGTTTAGTTGGTATCGGTAGAGCCATTGAGTTTGGGTTGAATTTGGTTCAGTGTTCGGTTAGTAAGTGTTCGATTGGTAAGGTGGTTAGTTTTTTTTTTGCATGTGTAAGTTGAGTGGTTGAGTTGGTTGTAGTGGAAACGATTTGATTTTGGAGGGTTTGTGACAAAATTCGAACGATCGGTTGACAAATGCAAGCGATGGTTTGCGTCCGAGGTCAGCGGGTGTTTCGTGGTGTGGTGAGTTTGGTTTGTTCGTTTTTGTCAATATGTGGTGGCGTGAGCGTGAGATTGTGGTGAAGAGCACGCAAGAGAAGCAGTGAAACACAAAAGAGAGAGCGCAGCGCGCGCGTCGAACGTTGAGCGAAGTTGTTTGTTTTTTTTTTGGTAGTTTTTATTTGTTGTGGTAAAGTTTTAGTTTTATTGTTGATTGAAAACACAAAAAGTAAATTCAAAAAAGAAACTTAATGTTTTTTTTCGGATTGCCTTGCCTTCGGCTAACAGTTGTGTTAGTGTGTGTGAGTGTAGATATTTTGTGGTTTTTCATTATTTTTCTTCTTCTGATTCGGTTACGCAAACGGATTCAGAGCTTTATAATTGGAAAAATTTTGGATTTTTTAGCTTCTACGCTGAACAGTGTGTTTGACATTAATTTGTACATGTAGCCCAGAATATAATTTTAGCAGCTTTGCTTTTAAATTGTTTAATCTTTTGCTTTGGCATTTGGCTTTTTGCAACTACTAGTTTAAAATAACGAAGCGGACGCAGCGTATGCAGCACAAATCGTCGAGCTTATAGCCCGACAAAAACTCACCTGAGTCCGCGCGAGGTGCGCGGCCTTTCCGATTGCGTGGAGAACGCACTCGATGTAACACTGACCACCGATTCCATATCCGAGTCACCGAACTCTCCCATAAAGTCCTTGTCTGGCGATAGCGAATGCCTTGGCCTCATTCGCGTATCCATCGATTGCAGATCACTGTCCGAAAGTCCTGTGTAATGACGCTCCCAGCCGCCCATTCCAGTGCTCCGATATGTGGCTTGATGATGCGGTTGCCTTGTCCGATGCCTTCCAAAGCGGCTGCCTGAGGCCAAACGCTCGTCAAAGTCTTGACCCAGTCGATCGCGCAACATTGCGCTGCGAGAAGTCTGTGGCACCTATTACCAATAAAACAAGGGATTTTAGGAGAAAGCGGCAAGGAAATACTTCAAAAGTCTTATTACTAAAGATGTGAGAAGCACACTGTTATAGTTTTATATTTTAACTTCGAATTTAATGACTGATTTTTAGAAAAAGAATTGTCGCTGAAACGGATCATGAATTAAAACATTTTTTCTTAGGTGCTCTCTTTTTTGTTAACCAACTTAAAAAACTTTTTGAACTGAACATGCGCCACTCTGTTTCTCCTCAGCAGTGCGAAGTCACCACACACAAGCTACGTCGGTAGGTGGCGCTTTCGGAACAGTTGCAAATATTCAGATTTCAGTTGTTAAAAGTGTCGTTATTTCGTTTTTGTGCTTTGTTTTGAACAATTTCGGTTAATTTTAGCAAGATTTTTTAGGTTTAACGCACCTGTGGCAATTGTCGCTTCTTGGGCGATCCCGTTGGGGTGGCAGTCGCTGATCGTGACTGAAAACGCTGTTGCTGTGTTGCCTGTGCGGCTGCTGCAGCAGCAGAGGCGCCTCCGCTGCCCGCGTACGCTGCAGATGCTGGTGAGCTGTGTATTGGAAGCACTGGATAGTCAATGTAGCGATCGTCTGGAGGGGACAAAGATCCTCGCCTGGGACTGTTGCTTCTGTAGCCGTAACCTGGACCCGGATGAACACCGGATGATGGATGACCACCGACACCGTGATAATTATCGCTGGGCGCTGCCGAATGACTGCGTTGGCTGAGGCTCATGCCACCTGGTCCGATCGAGGCACCGACACCATTACCACCGCCTCGCCCTCGATAATAGCCTGTGGCAGAAGCCTAAGAAAAATAAATCCAGACTTTACTTTGGCAGACAATGGGTAGGGAATATAAACTTCACGCTTTGGCCATTTCAATGCCGGATCTGTAGTTTATAAAGCGCGCTAGCTTACAGTCTAGGCATAAATTGTGATCCATGTATTAAATGTGAGTAGAATGGATCTGAATTTCATTCACGTTCAAGTGTGTGTTGCAGGTTGTGTGTGTGTATGTGAAAGTGTTTTGTAGTTTTAAGTTTGGTTCAACTATTACTGCAACTTCTACTGAAATACGGATAGCAAAGATATATAGTTATACTGTTAAGTCAAGAACAGTTAAGTAGTAGTTAAAGGCATACGGAACACAATTTTATAATATACTATAGCAAGAGTTGTTACAAAATCTATTTAAGCAACAGCGAAGAAATCACTCGATTTATATGTATGTAAGGTTAAAGTTTGATAATCAGTTAATAGGTAAAAGCAAAGATTTTGTATTTAAAAAGTGCATTTTGTTATATGGCTGAGAATGGAGAGAGTACAAATAAAAAATAGCATGAATTTGATATACCATGGAAGTTATGATCTGTGAATTTCTTTTTTGTAGAGCGCCGCTAGTGTTTACCAAGTATTTCGTATTTTTTGTTGGTTTTTGACGTTAATTTAGTTATGGGTGCAAACCTGATTGTGATAACTTTGTCCAATGCCAGATACAGTGCGATAATCTCGGGCCACCATGCCAGCCACCCTTTTGCGGCCCTGGGGTGACATGTCACGTCTGGATCGACGCTCGTTTAGATCGAGCTGAATAATATGAGGTTTTTGGTTTTACGGGGCGTATGTGGAATTTTTGATAAGTTGTTTAGGAAGCATATAATCGGAACGTTGAGTGTAATGTGTTTATAAATAGAGAGGAAAAGAGATTAAGAGCAAGAGAACAAGAGAGGAGAGAATGTACATAGTATATGATCAGAATGAGTGGTAAACAAATATATCAAATGTGTATGAACATGAGCAGCTCATGTTGATTATTACATTGCGTTTCTGTGTGCGAGAGTCTTTCGTATATAAGTTTAAATATATATAAATACAAATGGATAAGTTGTTAACTGGCGGGCTTAAATAGATCACTAAGTGGGTGTTATTCTCTGGTTTGTTTAAAGGATTAGATTATTTGAAATGAAAATTATAAGTAAACATCAAAGCTACACACTTAAAGGTACAAAGAGAAGCATGAAGTAAAGCAAAAAACATGCGTAAGTTGTCTTTAAGATTATAGGCGTAGAAGTGCAGCTGGTATAGTTTAAAAGATATTTTAGTTCTTGGTGATTTGTTGCAAGCTATTATGTAGCGTTTTGATGCCTTGTTTTCCAGGCAGTCATAAGTATGTGTTCTCAAGTATTCTTTCAGTTTACACAGGATCTTAACCTAAGCGTTTTCGCTTACAAGACTTAAACTCTATGTTATTTGATAACTTTGATCTTAAATGCAAAGATTCATTATTATTGTTAGCTGAAACTTGATGATTAAGAAAGAAAAGACGATAGCGTTAAATGTTTTTTGTTAATCGTATGAACATCAAACATCTCGCGCTGTTGTTGGATTTGATTTATTTGTTTCGGTTAGGAACAAAGTATATTGAGCGTAGATAAAGCTGCGAGTTCAGAGTTAGAAGAGTACATAGATTAGAGCTTAGAGAGTGAAAAATTTAACACACGCATAACAAAACATAACAACGACACCAATTAGTTCAAAACAAACAAACAGAATAAATAAAGATTAACAATTAATGCGTTAAAGAAATATTTTTTATTTTGTACAGTTAAATGTGTGCAAGTTTATGTACGCCGAATGAATGAATGCAGTGAGTTGATTTGACAAAACGAATTATTCGAAGTTGTTTTTCTCCTGCATGCAAAGTACTGACAGAAACATCAATGGAAACCCATTCGATTCGGGCAGATGCTATGAAGAATTTTGACGTCATGTGTGCAGATCTGAAGACTGATCAACTGGCCATATGATTATGGATGCTCGGATTGTAAAAAACGAGACACATTTAGGGAATTAAATTCACACACATTAAAAGATAAAAAAAATAGAAACTGAGAATTGTAAAAGAGGACAAAAAACACTTAACAAGGCTGCCAAAGTCTGAATACATTTGCAGAATGTGGAAATTTTCCTGTCTTTGTACATTTTGTATTATATTTTTGATGGTTTTGGAAAAACATTTATGTTTAATTCATTTCTCATTTCTTATTGCCCACTAAATAAAATCAAATAAAATGGCAAAATTCTAATACGCTCTGCAAATGTATACAAAAATCAACGGAGCTTTTTTTTAAATTTGTTATTGTTGAATAAAAAGAGAGACAATGAGAGAAAGGGGCCGTATGTGTGTGTGTGATTCTGTTTATATGTAGGCGTGGGTGTAAGTTTATTAAAGTGCCATTGTTTCTGTCAGTTTGTATTAATGAATGTCACCCTTTCAACGTCCAAACTGTTGTTGCTGTCAGTTCTTGTTGCATGTACATAATTACGTACTTATACTTATGTACATGTGTATTAGTATTTGTGTGGCCCTTATATTATGTACATAAAAATAACATATAGATAATTTGATTCAATTTTGTTGTAGTAGTTGTTGTTGCGTGACACTCAATGTTTGTGTGGTTGTTATTGTTATTAGTAGTTGTTGTTGTTGTTGTGGTTGTTGCTTGTTTGTTTGTTTGTTACCTCGAGCAGTGGCGGACTGTTGGAGCTGCCCATAGATGATATGCTAGCGCCGGGCGTCATTCCATCGATGTCGCATTCGGACGTTGTGTCCGAATCACTTAGACGCGACATCGTGCTGGGCGGTGATAAATGATCTGTCGGTGTCAGTATCAGGCCCTCAATATCGCTGGCCTCGTCACGTAACTGTTCATCGTTGTTGTTATTGTTGTTGTTAATATTGTTGTTGTCATAAATTTTGCGTTCAAGGAATGGAACAGAACGGAACGGAGCAAGCGAGAGCACGTGTTGTTGTTGGTTAATTGTTGTTGTTGTTGTTGTGTGATTGGTGGTTTTTATATATATTTTGTGAGGAGGTGTTTATCATTTTGTTTTTTGACGGGTGCACGACAAGAAAAAAAAAAGATACGGCAATGCTGAGTTAATAATTTTGTTCAACTAGACGGCTGCTTGGGAAGGGAAAACATTACATCTAATACAACAAATAAAAACAAACAACTGAACAAAATTATAATAATTTGCTGCTTTTCACTCTTGTGTTAAGTTTTTCGCTCAACAAACCTCTCTCCGGGAAGGGGCACAGAAAACCTCAATTTGGTTTAACGTTTACCAACACCAACACTTAGTCAAGAACGAACGCAACGCAATGAACCGAAACGGTATGAAACATAAAACATAATGAAATTATATCAAAGCGACAAACAAAACGAAAGCTTTCGATTCCCTTGGCAAAGACATACGAGATGGGAGGTGTCCTGATGCGGTTGCAGCTGGTACCATTCGGCCTCGTCGTCGAGAATGTGATGAGCCAGATCGATGACCACCTCGCCGAGGAAATCGTTGGCCCCATACCGTACATAATCCCACAGAGTAACCTGTCAATGAATCAATATGTTTATATCAATTACAAATACAACGATACCCAGGATATACAGGATCAAAGGAGAATCAGTTTGTAGTTCATTTGAAAGATGACGTTCAATATAAAGAATAAGTTTAATTGATTTTACGGAAAAATTCAAAATCAATTGGAAAAACAAACGTTGATTATTTTAATTACTTTAATGGATTATGTTAGTGGAATAAGTTAAAGTTTCCAGAGGAGGATTGAAAGGATAAAGAATAAGTGGAGGAACCTAGTGAAAATATCCAAATTGTTATGAAAGTGAATACTGTTGGAAAAAGAATAACAAAGTATGAAGCTTGAAAGAAAACTCACTTCGAGCAGTCGACCATTAAAATCGGATCGTCGCAGACCAGAGTACAAAAAGGTTTGACCCCAGCGCGGTTCACAGGTGGTACCGACGGTTTTCGTTCTCCTTTTCGACTTTTGGCCGCGATCGGGCAGAAGGAACACCTACAAGCAACCATCAATTACCTCATTGGCAATACTCTTTCATTGCAATATGTATTTAGAACTAACTTACTTTTGCATAGGGATTGCGGCCGGCGCCGCTGTGCCGCAGAGACAGCCCCGTCGCGCACACCAGCGTTACAATCAGCTGTAACGTATTCTGATCGTAGCCGAGCTTCAACTGCAGCCGACCCTCGATGGGTATCGGCAGTGTCGTTATGCCCGTGCCATGATGCGGTGGTACATGCGAGTGGCTATGGCCGTGCGAATGGATGGAGTGCGGATGCTGGTGCGGTGGTGCCGCTGCCGGATGGCAATGATGATGATGACCCGCCGTCGTTGTGCTGTGCAGGCCGACACCAGCGGCTGCTTGTAATGTGGCGCTGCTGTTGCTGCTGCTGTTGCTACCGCTGCTGCTGTGACTGTGATTGCTGTGAGCGTGACTGTGACTGTGACTGTGTGTGTGACTGTGGCTCGTATGACCGGCGGTGTCAAGACGCTGTGCCTGATGTGTGACGGCGCCACGATGCCGCAGACCGTTGCCCGCTGACCCAAGTTGTAGATCCGGTGAGCCGGGTGAGGTTATCAATACGCTTGGCTTATCGCGATGCAATTCGAGTGCTTCAACAGCAGGCGCTGAATGGAAAAGAGAAATAAACAGTTTAAGTTGCTTTAGTTTCTTAAAGGTTAAGATAGATATGTAGGTGTGATGTGTGGTTTAGTGTGTTTTGGCTTAGACATACACCGTAGTGATTGATTGATAAGATGGTAGTTCTAGTATATGATGCTTGACTTATTCGAGCCTGTGGCTAGACATACACATAAGGCTCTGATATTGCCAGGCAGACAGAAACTCCTACCTTCAAACACACATGCAATCAATCATACTTCCCACCCTTTTACCTTTACGCTGAAGATAACGCCCTCCGCTACTGACGACCGCGCTACCAGCCATGCTGCTCGCCAAACCGCTATGCGGAAAATTGGCAGAGGATCGTCGGGTAGCGCTGCTTGCGTTCGAATTGGCACTGCTGGGACTGACGTTACAGCTGCTGTTGGCGCTGTCCGCTGTGGGCAACAGCAGCGATCGACTGACAACCAATTCCACTTGGGCATCCAGACGACTCTCGTCAATAATATCGTAGACTTCATCCGCACTCTTGTTATGCAAACTGCGTCCGTTCCACTCGATGATCTCGTCGCCTGAATTTGAGTGTTGAACAAATGTTGATGATGAATTCGTTAATGAATGATGACAATTAACGCAAAACAGAAGAGACATAGACAAGAGAGAGAGAGAGAAAGATAAAGAGATTGATGATTAAGTTGAAGTGAAGCTGAGATTAATGATTGCTGAAGGAATGATTTGTTACCTGGTCGTATACAGCCCTCAAGATCGGCCACCGAACCGCGTTTCACCTTCTCCACAATTGCGCTACATGGGCCTCCCAAGCTGATGGTTTGACCGCCGTTCACCTTTAAGCCTAATATATCTTCACCATCATAGTATTTACGTAATATCATGTGACCAATCATGCGAGTATTATCCGCAGTTGTTTGCCAATTCACCGGATTCTATAGATATAGATGATTCGGTAGGTACACGCCGAGTGGAATTGTGTGGACGGTACGGTGGATTTGGTGGTTTTGTGGTGGTAATATTGGATGGGTGTTGATCGGGTGTTGGGATGATATCGTGGATGTCAATTTTGCATAGATTTTGGTATTTATTTTTTGTTTTTGTTTTTTTTCGAGTATTTTGGTGTGGAGGATTGTCGATGATCGTATGAAGGAAGTAAAATGGTTAAGAGTTTTAGATATGCACCATACAAAATTCTTAAAAGTTATCTTAGACTAACATCTTAGAGTTGATTGAAACCAAAAAACAATTATTTAATTAACAACAATTGAAAATAATATACAATAGTTGAGAAAACATTTCGTTTTTTACATTCAGTTTTGATTCATATTTTCTTTATTTTTTCTTACGCACTAGAAACAGTTTCTACGATAGGCTGTTTTAGTAATTGTAGATGGATAGTTATCATTCAAATATCGAGTTGATTTTAGTATTGTTAGACCTACTATTTTGAGAACACACACGTTTTAACTTGATTCGTAGAAATTAATGTATCATATTGTCAAAGTTGAATGTTGAAAAAATGCGTGTTTTTTGTTCAGATCACAATAAAAACAGTTAGTATATAAAACATGCGAAATGAAAGACGTGCTTACTAAGGGATGTGTAGATAATAAGCCTAGCGGATTAAAGGTGTTAACTGGGAATTTGAATTGGAGCGTGCTATAAAAAAATTATGATTTCGCTGGGGTATTTCTTAAGCCTGCGGCCTTTCATGCAAAAGACGCCTCACACAACATACAGAGGAAGTTTTTTTAATGCATGCAATATATTGTATTAGTAAAAAGTTGTCTATTTGTTGGGTACTGTACATGGCTGGTTGATGGAGTCATCAAATTGGTATTAAATTTCTTTGAGTGTGGCCTACAAATGTTTACTAAGTATGGGTTTTAAGACTTTCGAGCGCTAGACAGGCGATACGATAAGATGTAAAAGGGTTATCAGACGTATGAGAAGAACAACAAACATAGTTGAAGAAAGACAGACAGAGAGAAAGAAAGGAATAGTTAATATATATATGTATAATAAAGTTATGGGCTGCTAAGCTTAGAATCATATACAGACAGACTAGACTGGAAAATCCTCGGGATCACATTCAAACTCTACACAGACACAATGCAGTCGAGGAATACAGAAATTGAAGGGTCAGGTGCTTTGGATCAGCCGCTTCTTTTCCACTGCTGTTGCTGCTGCTGCAGGAGGATTTTCTTTGTACCTTAGGGCCATCGCCACGGTTTGAGTCCTCGCTGCTGGTAAATGTACTGCTTGTATCGATGCCCGAGTCTTTAGTGGCCGAATCCTGACTACCCTGCCGTTCAGCATCCCAGCGCGCCCAATCGCCATCCAGCGGTTGTTGCAGCTTTCCACTCGTCAGCAACGTGGCGGCACCCACATCCACCGCTGTCGAGGGTAGTATGGTTGTAACCGATGGCAAACCACCGGAACTTATAGATGTGCTGCTAAGCAGCGTTGACGGTTCAACGTCATGAGCATCAAAACGTACGGTTTTCTTTATTCTACGCTCGGTAAAACGTCGCGAATCCTGTGCTGCCGACGATGAGGATGTGCTGCCTGTCGGCTCATCCCAATAAGCAGCCTCTGTTGAGCTAAGTGAGCTACTGCCACCACCAAGACCACCGCTGCTGTTAGCGCCAAGCAGTCCACGCTCACGGCTCAAACTGCCTCGGGCCGAACTGTCAGCAGTGGCCGACATAACGCGCCGTTCATAGGGAATACCCGATCCGATAACAATCTGTGGCTTGTTGTGATGATTTTGTGGATAGTAGCTGCTGCTGGTGCTGCTGCTGCTGCTGCCGCCGGCCGCAGCCAAGGGAGGTGCACGACGATAGGCACCACCCCCAATAAGACCGACACCAGCTGAAGCAGCGGATACAGCTCCTACAGCAGCTCGATCGTGATTACTGCGATTGAGTGAGTTGCGCTGCTGCACGTCCAATCTTGCTGTTCTCGTCAACGGGTATTGTTCCAAACGCTCGCGATGCTGCAGCTGCAGTTCGTAGCGATCACGTTGATCGGCCGAGGAGTAGAGTCGCTGATTTGTGTGGCCCAACTGGCGAAAGTCACTTGAGCCGCCGTAGGAGCCGCCAACAGTTAGAAGATCACGCTCGTTGAGACTGCGCTGTTGGCGCCAGGGATCCGTGATCCGCACCTGTAGACGGCCGCCTGTAGATGTAGGATGTACTAATAATGTGATGGTTTACCATATATACTCTGTTGTTTATTTTAGTCTCTTTTTTTTGTTAACTAGGGGTGGGCTTTGGGGTTGGGGTCTAGGAAGGAGAACTCTCAAACGGGGCAGTTTCAAAGACTTAAGTGTTGATGAGTTCTCAATTGTCTGGAATTTGGATTTTTTGATCGCTATGGCTGATTTTGCTTTTGGTGATGCTGCTTGCCTGACATTAGTTTGTTGTCCTTTCGATTATGTGTTTCGGCGAAATGTTCACAAGTGCATTTGTTTTTAATAAACATAAATATATTTATATATGTATATATATTTATGTATAATTTTGTTGCTGATATTGTTTGTTGTTCATAAAGCATAAAATATATAATATTAAAATTAAATACGTAAAGGTGTTGAAAGACTTATGTACGATTATGATATGTGAGCTACTATTTTAAGCATCTAAAAATCTTATTTAAGGCTAACAATTTTTATTCACTTTTAATTCAATAAATTTGTGTCTTTTATCTATCTGGCCACCTATCTGTCGAACAGATTAAAACAGATTTAGGCACAAAATATTTTAGACTTTATTATATACAGTGTTGGTAAACAATTACAATATAGTGGAAGTTAAACTAGTGTTAAGGAGAAGGAAAATGTGTTAGCTTTCAAAAAAACTTTCTGTAGTCTCTCGTGTTTTAAACCAGATGCTTAAAATATATATAGCTCTGAATGTTAATGACTTGTTTTAGTTAGATGTTAAAATTGTATGTATTTTAGCTAGTATTTTTTGTGGGTGAAGTCAAATGTATCATAAATTGACCTACATTTGAGACAAAGAGAGGTAAAGACAGTTGTAGACGGTGCCAAAGCAACACAGTATATTATGATCAAAAGATATTTAAAGACTTGGCATACAGTTCTATGGCTTATAACCCAACCTAAGGAAATATTGAGTGTAGTTTTTTCGGATGTGCTGGGGTCTTACACAAACATAATAATAAACATGCCAGACAAGGCAACATAGGAAAATTATTTTGTGGCTGGGATCTTGGATATATGGTTAAATATATCGAAAAAACTAATATAGATTTATTCGTGGAGGCTTAAAGATGTTATAACACAACACATACAAATAATGCTTAAGTTTTTGACTCTTTAACCGTTTGCTTATAGTGTAGGGAAAAGAAAATTTTAGGAGTTGTGATCAGTAAAGTGAAATGTGAAGCGTGTTAAGAGTTCATAGTTTCATTGTGTTCTTATTTTTTTTTATACTTTTTCGTTTTTTGTTTTTTTGTTTTGGTAGTAAGGAGGAAACAGCGTTACGATATCCATGCAAATTCTTCACGTAGATTTTTTTTTATAATTTTATTAATACAATTAATTAAAAAAGTAATAAAAAAGAAATGTAGTATTGGAAAAAACAAACAATTGGAGATTACATAAATACATTTAAGTGTACACAGCGCAGCGAGCGAGCGAGAGAGAGTATGTTTTTTGAGTGGCGGGTTACCAAAATCGTGTGATGTGAAAAGGGGATCTTTTAAAAGCAACAAAAGAAACATCGAAACAAGAAAGATCCAGAGAAGAAAATGCGCTTCTAGACGCCTTTCACCCCGGATCCCTTACACACGAACACACACAAAACATCGAATGGAAATAATGTGTAACAGGGTTGAATTCTAAAAAGTGTGGACTGGATTAAGTGCTCAAAACGATGGAAAGTTTTTTTTTTTTTTTTTTGTTAGAGTAATAGAAAGACGACATAAATTGTAAATTGTACATTCCATTTTGTGGCTTTCACGAAATTAAAATAGAAAACAATATCAGATAACAGATAAAATACATACGCATGAAAATGCTTTTAAGTTTTTTTGATAATTTTTTTTTTCGATTTTGTTTTTTATAATTTTTTGTTGCTTACATTTGCATGAATCTGTAGATCGCCGGGCGAGAGATTTGTTTGGGCACTTTGCACGACGCCAAAATTACCTGCTGTTATTATTGTTGTTGTTATTATTATTGCAATAAATTGTGTTGAACAGATTGTGAACAATTTTCATTTTGCAAAATAGTTTTGTGGCGGGCATTTTTCAAGTGGGAAAATTGTTTTTTTTTTTTTTGGTTTTTGGATTATATAGGGTCGCATATTTGAGTAACAAATAGAAAAAGAGAGTAGAGAAAATGCATATTTTTGATATTAAAAATTATAATAATAATGGTCGAAATTGATTTGACTTAGACTACTTCATAAGCTTACGACTTAAGAATAGATTTACTTAAAGCCTTAATAGCAACTATATTAATTATGCATTTGTTCTTATTAAATAAAGCAATTAATTCTATTAAATTTGCTTAGCTTCAAGCTTTTGGTACAATGTTATTTGCATGAAAACTGCACTGCGTACATTTCTTAAACTTGAAACACACACATACGAAATACCAAGCTAGCATTATGCCCCACAAAAACTCACACACACTCACACACACAAACACATACACACACGCATAAATATATGGTTGTCCTCCTATTGTGGGCCATACCCCTGGCATACTTTCTTTTGACTTTGGTCACGATATAAAACGTTTATTGTGCCCGTAACGACGACAAAATAACGCAGAAACAGCAACAGCACAACAACAACAAAATATATAACAAAAAATTACATAAAAACAGCAACGACAAGAACAACAACAAAGGCAACGACAACGTTTTAGTGTAAACAAAAGAACTCACGAAAACAAAACAAAACCAAAGTAAATTACACACTTAAACAATATTGAGAGCTCGATTCCTATAGTCCCTTGTACTATATTCAAGCCACTAAGGCAGATTTCAGTTTCAGTTTGGTTTACAATAAAAATTTTGTAGTCATTATATATTAAGAAGAAAATATGTCATTTGAAAAATATTTAAACAGGTTGGAGGAAAGAAATTTATTTGATTTTCTTTAATATTTGAAAGTACTTTAAGAGTTTTCAAGCTAAATGCACTTAAATCTACATTTTGGTACAAAGTTGCTGGGAGAATTTTTCGTTGAAAAAATTATACTTTAGTTCTATAAAAATATTGAGCTGTGCTGATACCAATATATCAGGGCTCCAAATGGAATGCAGTGACATTCGAAAGAACATAATAAATCACTTAATCTGCATAAATGAATAAATTCATTTTCAAAAAAGCTGATTTCATACTTTATGATCTCATCAATAAAGTATCCGTTAAATCATGTTGTATCATTTGCTCCAATTGTTAACATATGTTTTCACATTGTTGTAGCGCAGTGTTGTTTGAAAGTCAAATGCCGAAACGCACGCACAATTGCAGCAGTTGGAGAGATGACGAGGAACAAAACAGATTGTGTGTGCGAAAAAGAGAGCGAGAGAGAAAAGAAGAAGAAGAATGGAAGAGTGTAGACGGCCAAGACGTAAGCGAAAAGAAGAAGGCGCACAAGAAGGCAAAAATCAATAATGTGTATGAAAACACTGAAGCTCGGTCGTTGTTGGCTGCCCTTTGTTGTCCCTTGAAGGTGTATGTGTTTGTGAGTGTGTGTGTGTGTGTGTGTGTGGCAAGCTATGCACAATCATCGCACTGTGCCAAAAAACGCACAGCTATATGAAAAAAAAAAGTTAAAATCAAACAAACTTCGTTCTGTGTGTTTGTTTGTGTTTGTGTTTGTATGTGTATGTTTGCTACTCTTGCTTCCTGTTTTTATATTTCTGTCCATAAATTCTAGCCAGTTGCCTGTGAGAGAGATTGCAGCTACAAAGGCAGGGGGTTTGGAAGAGCAGGATGTTGGGTCAGGTGTGGAGGTGTTTGGGCAATGCGGCTGGCAAAAGCACAGCAGGCGAGAACAGCTTGTTCTATTTTTAAACCAACCGACGACACACACACACACACACGCACACATCGACATTTATAGAAAGACAGACGCAGGCGCATAAATAGCACAAACAACAACAACAACAACAACAATGACAACTACCACGCACAAAAAAGGCGTTGGTGTTGGTCGTGTTGTTGTCCCTTTTGCCTGTCCCTCCACAATGTTCGCATTAATGTCACTCATACGCACAGTTGCACATGGACAAACACCAACACACACGCGCATACAAACGCGCTGTTGGTCAACATTTTAATTAAATTCGTCTCGTTTATTCACTCACACACACACACACATATATATACTTTAAAATAGGCCCACGCACATACAAACATACATACCCACGCTGAGTGCGGTCTATATTTATTTACTTATTTACAGCCTGGCCGCCATATGCGACATGTTTCGCTTTGTGGTTGTCATTTTATCTATTGATTTGCGCTTTATTCATGAATTAAACTTAGCTCATACAAAAAATAGAATATGCTGGCAACCATTGCTTTTTTTTCATCTTGCTTCTCGTCCCGCTAATCGAAATGCAAATAAACACACACATACTAGAGCAAAATGGCAAATGATGCGGGTTGCGGGTGTTAAATGCAATTGCAAAGTTGTATTTGATTTGACTGGTTTTAAACCGATTTCTAAAAACTATGGCTGATAGCGAGAAGGAGAATATAAACTTGTGTGCCAAAAATGGTTATTCATCTTTGAGCTCAAAAGTATGCTATACATTTTTAAGCGAAGCATAACTGAGTTGGATATTTTAATGAAAATTATAAACCGCCTTCTATCGGTTTTTAAATTGTGGAAAAATAGCAATTATTAACTTTTAAATTTGTGCATGAATATTTGATAAAATTCTTGATTTTATTTTGTTAAAAAAATATCAAGTAAACATAATGTACTATATACAAATCTAATAAATATTTATATGTTATTGAAGCGATTACTTTTAATTTTAAATATTCCGCTAAATGATCAAATCACTTTTTGAAACAAAAAAAGTTTTAAATTGTTTTGACATACATTGTTTACTATTTAATAGCGATACATTTAACATAATTATTTCTTTTACGCTGTTTTTACACAAAAATCTCATCACCTGCAATTTATGAATAATAATGTTACTAGCCATATGATTTTCTACCCCCATGGTTTTTTTTTTACAGTGTATGTCTAATGTTTTGTTTTTTTTGGCAGCGATTAGGTTTTTTGTTTGTGGTTATTTTGGCATATGCCAGCAATTTTTTTGTTGTGGCCCGTGCTGTGTGCTAATCTATTTGCATTTTGCATTTAAATTTTGCCATTGCTATGGGTTTTTTTTGTTTCTGCTGCTTTTTAGCTGTCTAAGCATACTGTGTGTTGTTGGTGTTGAATGCAAGCTGTGGTAAGTTGTTGTAGTTGTTGTAGCTGTGATCGCCACTCACCTTGTTTTTATTGTTGTGTTTACAATTAGAAATGATATAAATTATCGGGCTATTGATTCAGTTATCATATCATAGGATCGTTTATTCAATTGAACTTCACCAAAAAACACTTAAATATTATTGAGTTGTATTATTTTATTTTCATTTGTATTTGTTTTTGCCTCTTTGCCTAATTTTTCCGAACAAATTGTCGAACATACTAAAACATGGCCTAAACCCACACACACACACACATACACAAACGAGGAGAGTGGGCAAAAAGCAAATAAAAGGTTATCGCGTGGTACTGTAAACAAATCGTAAATTTTCCTATATTTCGCGTTCACCTGTGCCCTCTGCACGAAAAATGGAGAAAAGAAGTAGAAAATAAACCACAACACAATAAAAAGAATACGAATAATGGGAATAATTTTCTTTGTCTTGCCCACGCAAAGAAAATAGCCTCTAAGCATGCTGGTTGCATATGGTAGAAGATGTGTGTGTGTGTGTTTGTGGATATGGGCCATATGCAAAAGCGTCCAACGGGCGCCACAATTTGCGCAGTTTTAGGCCGGCCAAAATTTGATTTATGCCTTGATTCGATTTAATTTTGATGGCATTTTCCTTGCCCCTTGCGCCCGCACATTTAACAAAGTTTTTCAATACGCTTGAAGTAACTTGACGTTTAAATAATATTTTTTGAATTGCACTAAGTTGAATTTTACCTTTTTGAAAATAAATTTTATCTGATTTTTAATCACAGTTTCGTTTAGTTTGTGTTTTCATATTTTTATTTTCACATATTAAAACTTATGTTGCTTTTAAATCACAATTTGTAATATTTTATTTGTTTTTATATTATGTAGTTAAATTTTTTTCTTAGCTGCCTTTCTATGTTTTTGCAACATTTTGCACATGACTTTTAGCTTCTCAAGGCATATTTGTGTATGATATATATGTTTTGGGTTTTATTTGTGACACATTTAACCTTCACCGGCTTGTGAAAGTTGTAAATTATTTAGTGCTCAATGTCAACTAATTGCACCACTTATTATCACACACAGACTCGCATAAGCGCACATTGTTTTACATTTTATGTTGCACACTTTTTTGTACGCTCCAAGGTTGTTTTAAGCGCAACCTTAGCCTTTAATATCACTTTTGATTTCTCGCACAATGTGTGTTTTGTTGGTTTGATTTATTTTTTAACGCTGCGTGTCACGAACTTTGCTTTAGTTTTGCCATTATTATTCGTTTTTTTTTTTTTTTTTGTTTGAGTATTATACTCTTGTTGTTTTATTGTATTATTTATTTAATGTGTGTGTGTTTTTTTTTTGTTTCCATGACACGTGCGACTTTTACGACGAGTTGTGGCCCGCAGCGGCTGTTTACTCGCCTTTAAAGTTCATCGAAAACTAATTTCGTTTCGATTTCAAAAAAAACCTCAATGGAATTTTGCTTTACGTTTTCGCTTTCCTCAAGCGCCTACCCTTATTGTTGTTGTTATTGTGTTGCTGCTGTTGTTGTAGTTGTTGTTGGTGGTAGCCTACAACATTTCCAATAACAATGTTACAAGTCCCGTTGTTGTTATTGTTGTTGCTGCTGCTACTTTCCCATGGCGCTTCCAATGCACAGCTAAAAATAAAGTTAAGCGTGGCCATAGCGACGACAGCAGCTACGTCGACTGCGACGTTGACTGCGATAACATTGACAGCTGCTGCCGTATGCTAGAAGTCAGGCGGGGTAATGGGCGGCGGGGGTTGACTGCCCACAGTGCTGTTGTTTTTGTGTGTTTGTGTTGTGTTTTCATAGCTCCAAGGCGAATGGCAAAACCAGCGTGTTTGTCTTTGCTTTCCAGCAAGAGTGGGTGGTCAGAACCTTTGCTTCTCTCAACCTACACCCACCCCTCGCCTATAAAACGTAGGTGCGCGCGTGTTGGATGCTTGACTAACTGTTCTGTCTAACTGGATTGCAAGTGCATTAGTTTTAGTGTGTTTGTTGTTGTTGCCGTTGTTGAATTCGTAGTAAAGAGCATGACGCTGCAGCAAATGAAATGCAGTGAATGAAATGACGTCGCTGCGCTAAAAACAGCGTAAGGGGATTGTAGGATTGCATTCAACTGAAGTGAGAAGCAGGAACAGAAAAGTAGAGAAATGCAAAGTCACAGCATTGATTGTTGTAATGTGATCTATGCTTGAATATTAAATCATTGTGCATGGCGTCATCGGAATAACAGTTAACTTCAAATAAAATACAACGAATCTAGAACTACCCACGAATCGTAGCTGTTTCTGATGAAATCATGAGTCATTTTTAGATAATAACTAAAGATTTGTGTTTGGATATTGTTATTTAAAAGATGTAGGAAATTCTTGCGATGCTTTTTATGTTTTGTACTTAGAATATATGTAAGAGATTAAGACATTAAATCTGTTTTCTGTTTTTCATCAAATCTGAGCGCTTAAGTATACATAAGAGTCCATTAAGTACCATAATTTGTTATGAACTAACAACATAACAATATATATATTGAATATTCAAATTACTCTCTACAAACGCCAAGCAACTCCCCAAACTTTCCCACACCTTTTCCCTCAATGCCAGAGTCCTGCTCGTGTTGTTGTTCTTTTTTCTAACCAACTCATAAAAGCAAATAAATTTTTAGGCTTAAATCAAATAAATTTGACATTCTGCGCGCTCAACCCAACATCATCAGCTGCTGCTGCTGCTGTTGTAAGCCATGGCCATGGCAGACTCGAAAGAGTTCACAATAGCAGGCGGGTTGAGGTGGAATGCTTTGTTGCCACTGAATGGGGGAGTGGGTAGAAAATGCAAACGCAGCGCATGCGTTTTGCATTCCGTTTGAGTTTGTTTGTTGGAAATTTTCCAATTTGACGCTGGAATAAGTTCCAGCGCATGACGTCTGACTGTGTCCATTGTGAACGGAGTGCCATGGTGTGTTAGCAACGCACTGTGGTGAATTTGTTGCTGGCGCGTGGTTTAATGTGGTGAGTAAGCGTTGGTTCGACACAAGTGCAGCTGCACCGAGACGCACGCTAGACCAGCTGCAACAAGCTTTGAGAGTGTGTAACTATAGCAGGGGATGAGGGTGATGGTGGGTGGCTGGGCTGGGTAGAGAGCGCTACCGTATCAGTGGTTAAGGTAGTAGTTGCAGTTGTTCGCACAACTTTCTGCCTGCCTGCTTATCGACATTTTTGGGTAGACCAAGAAACTTTGCGCCTAATTTTATGCCACAGTTTCTTGCAGCTGGCCGCAGCAGCAAAGTTGGCTGCCAAAACAACAATAATAGCTCGCACTTGGTGTAGGCTTTTTCTCTATTTTATTTTTTTGGGGGCCAAAGTTGAAATCAATAATTATTATATGCTACTTTGCGCTGTTGAGTGTGTGGGTGGGTGTGGCAAGTGCAACATGCTTGCCAGAAACTTTGTGCCACACGCTAATGTGCAACAAAAAGAAATTTAAATCACCCGTCGCCATGTCGCATGCGGCCTGACTACTTATTGGGGAGGCTGGCAACCAAAAGTGCCAACAAGAAAACTTTCTAATTAGGCTCATAAATTTGGCCAGCAAAACGCACTTGACAGTGTCGCCGGGGTTGTCGCTCAGCGAAAAACATGGCAGCAACAGCCCCCTCACATTCCCCCAACCTTTCTTACACTTCTCCAGCAAGAATTTTGATATCTTGTCCCTTTGCCTATTGCTTGCTTGGTTGAAAATGTGTTTTCGGGTCAGCTGTGTTGCTGCATATAATTTATGCTGATTGCATTTAACGGGCAAAAAGTGTATACAAGAGTCCAAAAGTGCGCACTTGTCGCGTTTTTTTTTTTTGTTTGTTGCCCGTTTCGCCAAACAATTTATTTTTATTTTATTTTTCGACCATGTTGCCATTGCCATAGCCAAAGCATTGCAATGCTGTTGTTGAGAGTCAAGTGGCCTCAAGATAAGCGCCTCCAAAATGTTGCCCAAGCAAAAAAGACTATTTGTGTGTATGTGTGTGTGTGTGTGTGTGTGTATGGCTTGGTTACTATTTTTGCAATGCGGTGCACATGCAACTTGCATTTTCCTTTGTGGCATTTGAACAAAACTTTTCTTTTTCAACTGCGAGAAATTATGTGCAAATTTAAGACTTCCTTTTCAAAAAACGAACACCAGCTGCAGATTACGCTGCCCAAAGCAGGTCAGCAATATTCGATTTGGCCGGTTAAACTAAAACTTAAAGCAAGCTTTCTTTAATAGCTAAAATAACTAACTAAACTTACAGCTAGCTTAATTGAAGACATAAGATTTTTGAGCAAAGACTTAAAAAGATAAGATGAACAGTCAACGAAAATAAAATTATAGATGAATTGACATAAATATATATATATGTATAAGTTTAGAAAGAAAATAGTGTTGCATCGAAAGAACATTAATATATATGTTTGTTAGTGGATAGCCAAAAAGATCCAAAGGAAAAGACAACGCGCCAATGAGAGACAGCAGTGTGCTAACTTATATGTTTTTGTTTGTAAAGAGATGTACATAATATCAATGTATATAAACAAATATATATGTTTTTTGTGATATTCAATGCAAATGGCGAGCTAGTCTGAGGTAGAGACAGAGAGAGAGAGAGAGAGATAGAGTAACAGTCATGTGTCTTATATCGAAACGAAAAATACTTTTGATTTGTGTTTGTTAATGCCTAAAATTGAAAGCGGGGCTTCAAGAGACAGAGCGATATAGACACCTATATATATTTAAATATATATATAGAGATAGTGAGAGACGGAACGCTAAAGCGATCAATCGAAGATAGAGACAGATATAGATCAGAAGACGGAGAGATAGAGAGGAAGAGAGAGTGCAAATCGGAGAAAACGATAGAACTCACCATCATAATCGCTGCCAGCTTGTATATGTGACTGGGATTGAGCCTGTGCTAGGTTCATTAAATGGAACTCCTCCTCAGAACTGCTAAAGGATCTTTGTTGTTGCGATGCATATTGTGCGCCAGCTAAACTCCGGCGCTGCTGCTGCTCCTGCTGTTGCTGATTGTACGAGGTGGCATCCATGGCATGTCCTCCGCTGATCGTTAGATTTCGTGTCAGTGGGGGTGGCTTCTGACATCCAACACCACCACCACCAACGCCACCCATTTGGCCAGGTTGTTGATGGATTTGTGCTTGAGTTGCTCCCTGATAAGGCTGTTGCTGTTGTTGTTGTGGTTGCTGTGGCATTCTTTGTTGCTGCTGCATTTGTTGTTGCTGACGCTGCTGTTGTTGCTGCTGCTGTTGCTGTAGATGTTGCTGTCGTGCATTGAGCTGTTGCTGCTGAGGTTGTTGTCGCTGCTGTTGCGCTATGAGATGCTGTTGTTGCTGCTGCGGATGCTGCTGTTGCTGTTGTTGTGAGTGATTCGGCTGCTGCACCTGGCTGGGATGCGCCAAATGTGGATGTTGCCGCATTAAGCCATCCAATTCTCCCTGCAACACAACAAAAGTTGCATTCAATTGCTATTCTTATCCTAATCCAAAAAAAATATTATTTTTTCTTTTTAACCCTTACTCTTTAACCTTATCGAGTTCTATTGTTTAGCTTACTTTCTTTCTACTTTGTAGCGTAACAAAAAAAAGTATCAATTCTTTAGTAAAGAAAAGTCAACTAAGCGATACCCCAAACAAAAGACTTTACATCATTAATAATAATTATTAAAGCCTCGGTTTGCCTCAAACTAATATAAGTTGAACAAGATTTGGGAATACAATGCTCACCTGATAGTAACGTGGATCATCCTCCGGATAGGCTCCCGATCTTTGCTGTCCGTAGCCCTGTTGGTGCTGCTGCTGTTGCTGATATTGCTGTGCCTGCTGTGGATTCATGGGCTGCATGCGTTGACGTTGCTGTTGCTGCTGCTGCTGCTGCTGTCCTGGACTCATTGGCTCCAAGCCGCTATCCGTGTTGGAGAGGCGACGATTCGTTGGCTGCTCCTGCTGCGAGTATT
Organism: Scaptomyza montana; assembly: GCA_018904305.1. Classification (NCBI taxonomy): domain Eukaryota; kingdom Metazoa; phylum Arthropoda; class Insecta; order Diptera; family Drosophilidae; genus Scaptomyza; species Scaptomyza montana. The sequence goes on from JAEIGR010000001.1 coordinate 5,472,401, forward strand.
GGCGGCGCAACATGCTTCCTGCTCGTTGCATTGGCAGATTTTCCTTTTCGGCAGCACTTCGGGTTCTTTCTAGTTTCGGCCGCTTATCCGTCGTATCGTGCGGATCCACAATGGCCTGCTGCGAAATGTCCTGCGAATGGAAAGTAGTTTAAGTAATTTAAGCATGAATTTAGATAAATATTTTTGGTTTTTACTTACGCTACTTCCATCCGGCTCAATGCGTCTGATGAAACCATCTTGTTGCACTGCAGTTTTATTGATCCACTGACCCGTTTTGGAGAGCAACTCCTGTTTCTTGCGGCACAGAATGCACACCCAAATTACCTAAAAGTTAAAGATTCCCAATAGGTGTGTAAAAGCTAACACTGATCAAGTAAGAAAGTAAGACTTTCGTAACTAGGAAAATATATTTGATTAAAAACTCTTTTAAGATATCGCTTTTGAAAATCCGGTCAGTTTTGACAAAGTTAATGAAGTCGAAAGATTTACAAATGCAGAAGTCGATTTTTATACTCGTTGACAACATGCAGAAAACTGTATATCAAATATGATAATTGTAAAGAACGTTTTGAAAGCATAAATACTTGCAACTATACAAAATAACTAATTTCAAGATGTTTACACATCTCCCGTGTGATCGGGCTCACATTAGTATTTTTTGATGATTTTATCGAGACAGATTTAATTAAAGTAAAATATAAGAGTTAAATTTAATGGTTGGTATAATTTTTGGAACAAAACAAAGGTCAACTGTTTGATACGCAGAAAAAGTTTCAAAGTTAATGAAAAACAAAGTTGTTTTTAAGTGTCAGTTATACAACAACACATATTCCTTTGCTCAACAATCAACAAGCACAACAAAAACTCTACACAAAATTGTTTCAAAAACCAAACAAATACAGAATCTTGAAATAGGAATTGCACTATGAATCGTGAAGATCGACAAATCGAGGTGGTCTATTTCTATGGCAACCTGGCTCAATTCTTTAACAAATTCACTTTCTTGATGATTGCGTATGTTGAGCGTGGACTGCCCGAATTCTACTCCGGCTTCTGCAGCTTTCATATGAGTGCACCCCGTTGGTCGTATTGGAGCTGGCTGTTTAATGGGTATTTGCTGCAGGAGCAAGAGGAGGAGGAGGAGGACGAGTGGATCGATCTGCAGAATAGGCCAAATATTTCCATGTCTGTAGTATTTTGTGCCAGCCATTTCAGTGACAGATGAAAATTTCATGCATGGCAAATAGAAATTCCATTTGGCGTTCGGGTTTTTTTTTTTATTTTTTTTTTCTATCCAACCCGAAAATTATTAAAGTTTGCTCTCATCGTATGCTTACCTACTATACTATGTATGTAAATGTGTGTGTGTGACATCTTGGCAACGCTTCAACAAAACGTTTGGCAACGTGGCCAGCAAATGATAAGCCCAGGCCAGAAGAGCCAACCCGTCACGGCTCACTGGGCAAAATAAAAAACTGAATCCAAAGAAAAACCAAATAAAAAAAACTGTGTAATTGAAATGCAATGCAACGTGAAAATGTTGAAATGGTAAATGGTGTGCCAAAATACAAGCTGAACAAGGCCCCAAAAGGGTTGCAGACAGCAAAACCTGCTAAAGACTTTGCCTTGCATCGAAATACGAGCTAGCAAATTTAAAACTAAAGTTTAAATTAATACCGATTAAATTTAAGCTTATAATATTGGATTGCAAATGATACGGGGATTAACAGACAGGAAATATATATGTTGTGATTAGCCATAACAAAGAAGTCGTTTCTGTCCGTCTATATGTGAGTATAAATCTCAATTTCAGAGACTAAGAAACAAAGAAAGAGGGAAAAGAGTTAATTGAAGTTTTCTTTCTTTTTGCTTTAACTTTAATCCTAATTGAATTATTTAAAGCGCGCTTTTTTGTGTTCGCTATTCACAGTCAAAAGAGCAAAGTGCCAAATTTAGCCCACACACTTTCAACTTAACACCCCTCCCACCACAACATTTAAAACTAAACGCCCTATAAATATATATATTGACTTCAGTTTTATAGTCGCGCGTTGGCGACATGGACCATTATTTATGCGTGGTGCACGCAGCACGCAGAGTTTATTTTTTGGGGGTCAATTGGCAAGTAGCAGAGTAGCTGGCCAACAGGGCGTATGAGCGATGGGCAATCGCTTGAATAAGCAGCCACAGTAACTGGCGACGCCAAAATAGCTGGCGACAGAATGTCATCCAATTTATCAATGGCTGGCTGGCAAAATGAGCAGGACTGGCATAGTGTCGCTGCCATTTTGTTGGATACACGCGTCGCCAAGTGACAGGCGCGTCTAATGGCACTCGAAAAATTGCCAGCTGGAAAAAATGTGTCAGTCCCCGGCTGTCAGCTGTGAAATGCACACACTTACTTCAAAATAAACACTGCAAAAAGTTACAAGCATTTTGTTTAGCTTAAAATAGTTCAGTTTAAATTTCAAAGCTTTCTGTTCTTAGATTTAAAGGCGCTTAACAGTTTTACTAATCCCAATAGCGCCATATGAACCTATAAATCTATATTGCTCAGAACTAGACTCCTGAAAAGTGAGTGTGTTAACTGGAATTGAACTTGGCGGCTTTAGTTTGGTAAGCTATTAACTTTTGCTTGTAATTTAACCAGAACAGTTAACTGCACTACTTTGGTAGAAAAAGAAAATTAACAGAGTCATTGGTAAAGCTTCATAAATTTAAGGGAAAAACTCCTCATGTTTCTCTGCAATTCTGAGTATTAACTCTTAGCAAAAAAAAAAAAACTAAACAGGGATTATTTATTGTCAATTTTGGAACATTGTCAGAATGTAGTGTTGTTAAACAATTAATAGAAAATAAAAGTAAAACTAATTCTAAACATGTTATCCCAACTTTGAGCATCGCTCGCTCAGTGTACTTAAGCTAGTCACAAGGAAAAGAAAAGTAATAAGAAGGGGTTGAATGAAAAATGTAGCACTTACTTTGTTGCTGCGCAGCGTTACTTTGCCGCCGCATCGAGCACAGCAACGAATATTGCAATAATGGCAAATGTGGCCAACGCCATCGGCAAACTTGGTCTTAAGGCATATGTGACAGGTGGCATCCAGCTCGACGCCGGCCTTCTTTTGCTGCTCGGAACGCTGCCTGATTTGCATCTCCAGCGTGACAACTTCGTCCTGCTTGCGACTGTAAAAGAATCCAAATTGAAATAGCGTTAAAATGCATTTGGCTTATGCATCCATCAGTTATCAAGTACTCACCGCATTATCTCGTTCTGTTGGTCCTCCTCCTGTTTCTGCCGCATGAGCACATTCTCAATCTGCATGCGCTCATGTGGCGTCAAATGCGACAAATCGGGCATCTCATCCATGGCTAATAAATGGATAAGAGCTGGAGCTTAAAGTGTTCCTGAATTTAACTTGGTTTGTAGTTGTTGTTCCTTATGTTTCGTTGGTTTTTTGCACAGAAAAACTAATTTTTAGTTGCACTACTTAGTTAATTTAATCGCTTGTGTGTATGTTTACGAGTAAAGTATATAATAATTATTAAATTTATAGAATTTGTTTGGTTGTTGGGAAATTTTAAAGCTTCTCTTGTTATGTATTTAAATAACTTTGGTTTTGAATGCAATTAGGCAATATTTATATATATATATATTATTTATTTTAATTATTATTATTTTTTATTATTAAATTTATTTGGATTATTAAACCATTCTGACAGAAAATCACAGAGCAAATTTCTAAATTTTACCTATGTATTTATTTTTTTATTTATTTCTATTTTTTTGGTATTTGTTATAGTATTTTTGTTTGAAATAACTTTTTCATAGTTGTTGGTTTACTTTTTTTTAATTTTCTGGTTTTGTTTCTTAAGACTTTTGGAAATTCGTTGAAACTTTTTTACAATGGCGCTGATCAGTTTTGCAGTTTCCGTTTTTCGCTCAGCACTTTGATGGTGTGTGTGTTTGAGTTGTTGTTTGAAGGGTATTTAAATGTTAGGTGTAAAAGTGTGTGTGTGTTTGTGTGTGAGTGTGTGTGTCTGTGTGCTGCACTGTGACCTATTCAAGGTCTGTTACCGTTAATTAGTATTTCTAAGTCGCTTTCATATTATGAAAAAAATGTGTATAAATGTTTGAACTGCGACTCGATTCTGTTTAGGTTTCATATTGTCAACGCTCTAAAACGCTGCCTTGCCTTTGATGTTGTTGTTGTTGTTGTTGCTGTTGTATGTTTTTGTTCATTTTCTCTTTGTTGTTGCTGTTGTTGGTTATGCTGCTGCTGATGATGTTCTTGTTGCGTTGCTATGTGTGGCGATGCCATCTTTGTAGAGCGATTTGAAAGCGTTCGCTATTTATGCAGAATAATTATAGTAGCCAGCACTGCAAAGCAAATACATACAAATTAGGCAAATGAGTATTTAACTAAACTATTTAATGCATTAATTAATAAGTTAACAGCATATGTTATGGATTCAGAGCAGACCAGTGACAATAAGATTTGTTTTTAATTGAAAATGCTAAGCGAAAGTTGCAGCTAGGCAAGTTAGGAATCATTTAATTAAAACTCTTAATGAAATGCACTTACCGTCAAACTCACAAACTTACTGCACATATAAACAAATTCATGCCCATTAACGGAAATGAGAATTTTAACGAGTTCGGATAGAGTGGTGGGCGCTGGATGGGAAGGGAATGGAATGGAGATAAGCGTTCTTGGACGGGCAGACTGGACACAATAGAAAACATATGTAACTGAAAGTATTTATGACCATCAAATAAGAAGCCGCAAAAACACAGGGCAGCAAAACAATGGCAGAGAAATTGAGAACAGAGAGAATAGGAGAAAATAAGGGGAGCAGAAGTAGCTGGGTACAGGTGCAGTGGCAAGAGGGGCCTGTGTTGCGTTGCGGTTGACCCGGTGACGCACATTTAAAATGGGAAAATATATGCGAGGCCACACAAAAACACACACACACACACACACTGAAATGCATGTAATGGACGGGATGTGGTGCGGTGCAGGGCTATTTATGTTGACAAACTTGTTCGTTGGGGCGCGCAGGACTGAAAAATGTAAGCGGAAGCAGCCACTTCCCCAACAAAGAGAATCAAAATGAGAAAGGGAGAGTGCAAAAAAAGCTTACAGAGTGCAGCATATTGTTGAGGAAGGGCAGCAGGGAAATATGTACTCGTATAGCAGATGCAGGATAAGGAAACTGCAGCAAGAGCCTCTTATGCGCCTCATATCCGTCCACACGTCCTGTGAGTGTGCATGTGTGTGTATGTATGTTTGTGTTGAATGCAGATTGAAATGCGGCTTTTACGCTCCAGAATTAACTTTTCTTTATAGATGATGTTGATTAAATGAAATGCCATTAGGCAATTACTCTCTCTGTGTGTGTGAGTGTGAAAATGATTTGGCTAGCAACGAACTTAATAGAAGTTAAACATAAGCATAAGCTTAGTTAGTTGTGCTAAGTTAGTTATCTTAAAAGGATATCGACCCTTAGATGTCTCAAGCGACGGCTGTGGCAGACATTTTGGAGCAGGTCAGGCATGTAAATGTGGCACATCAGCAATGCAGATGCAAGCCAGATAAAAGTAGTTGGACTGAACATAAATATTTTATTCATCTATATTTTTTTAAAAACAGCAAACTGAAACTTTTATTCTTTTTGCAAGAGAACGGACCAACCTAGGAGTCTATATAACGATCCGCTGATTTCGAATATAAAGTCAGAATTGGCACGATGGCACTGATTTTACGTGCTTTTCTACCTTAAGCCCATCAGCTAGGTAAAAGTAGTATGGGTTTATAGTTCAAATAAAAAATAAATACAAAAATAAAAATTATATAGGCTAATATGGATTATGATTCTTAATAATTTGCATGTTTTTTTTTGTTATCTCTTTTTGAGCATTTAAATATGTAAATAAAACTTAAGTACTTATGTATATGTTTCCTTTAAAGCAAGGAATAAACATACACACATGACTTCTTAAACAAAACAGTAAATGAATGGGTGACAAAGTGTTTCCAAATGGAAAGACCACAAAATATGAAAAGAGAGAGAGAGAGAGAGAGTGAGAGAGAGTATCGCATCAATTTTTAGCCCTAGCTTACGTTCTTTAAGAAACTAAATGGAAGTTAAAGGGGTCAGTGCATAAGAAATAAAGAATTTCATAAATATTTGCTTATGTGCACGCAAACTTCACAAGTCCATTGATAATGTAACTGGCACATTGTTAGCCCTAAGGCAACATACACACACACGGAACACACACACAGGGAACACACACACAAAATATACTCAACTGGAGCTAGAGCCGCAGGCAAAGAGGACTTGACAACAACAAGGCGTCTGCTGCTCCTGTTTTAATGCATGCATCCATATCCCCTCCACTCACCACCCTCCGTCGACCCACCTCCCTTGCCACTCTTCCCTTTTTGCCCGCAGCCAGAGCAGCAATAGTTCAGGCGAGATAAAATCCAGTTTCTAGGGTGTTTATGGCATGCTTCGAGCTCCCTGTCGTTGGCAGCTCAGCTCCTTCGGGCTCATGAATTGATAATGCAGCAAATGCAGCAGAAACAACAACAAAAAACAACAACATCAACTGGCAGCAACAGTGACAGCCATATACATATGTATATATATATATTTATCCTTACAAAATGATGGCTGCATTGGGAGCATTGTGGGTCTTAAGTGACTATTTTATGAGGCCCGAAACAGAAACAGAAACACAGATATAGATATGTAGGCAGAGGTTGCTGGAACTGACAGTTGCTGCCACGCTCGACGGCAAATTGACAGAGCTATCCAACAACTTCAAAACCAATTGATTAACTTGAAGGCACGAATTGCTAAAACACAAGAATAAAAATATAAATATTATAAAAAAAACTAATTCACTGCAAATTGTCGAAAACAAAATTGAAAAAGGAAAAATTAAACACTAACGATTGAGACGGGAATGGGCGAAAAGCGGGTTCCCGTTACTGAGAGTAAGTTTAACAATTCACCACAGCGCAAACAGAGAGAGCGAGAGAGAGAGATAGAGTGGAAGGCAGAACTAGCTAGCAAAAGGGGAAGGAAAAGTCAAGAATTTCCCAGTATATATTCTGTTTTTGTTACCAAGTAGAGCAAAGCGCAGTCAAAACAAACAAATAAACAGATAAAGGCAAATAAATAAGAGAAAGAAACGCAGTAAAGTAAAAACAGAAGAAACATCTAACAGTTAGAGATTGATATTTAACAGGCACAAGGGTAAATTATAACAATAATGAAAACAGCTGAACAATATGTAAAGTTAAGAGGTCGAACATTTGTCCATGATAAAATACTGAATCAATATTATTTTTGCAACAAGGTTGATGCACATTACGCATACGTCGCGTTGTCATTACTGAGATACAAACAAAATGTAGTGTGATAAATGTGAAAGTTCACAAGGCACAAATAGACAGCTGATTGCGATAGCTGCGACTGCTCGTAATCTGGCGACTTATTCGCTCTCTTTCTCTATCCTTCTCTCTCTTTTTCTGTTTCTTTCTTTCCCCCTCTAGCTAATTGACACTTTCAATTAACAGTAACAATTGCAAGTGCAGCTGTAAGTGCAACAGGGAGGAATGGTTATGTGCCACGTACAACAACAACAACAACAACAACAAATTCAAAAGGTCAAAATGTAACGCATTCGCACAGTTCAGCTCACAATCAGTTGAATAATTCCATTCCATATTCAACCCCTTGCCTTTCAATGACAAACTAAATATTTTTTGATTTTGTTTCTTTCAACTGAAAGCGACCAAAGCTTATGTTCCAATACACATGGGAGCAAGGAAAGAGCATTAGAATTGTGTAGTAATAAATCATCCATTTAATTGGTACTTAATGAAACTTACTAATCCGTCAACTTAAGTAGAAGTTGAACTAGAAAGCCCAAACACTGTTTAGTTAAAGCTGACAACAAGAGTAAAAATTTTTTCTTTTTATTCCTTCACTTTGCTTGCAAATTGAAACTTTTAAAATGACAAACTTTACTTTGCTGTGTAAACAGCAAGAAACGTTTTTTTTTTTCATCTGAATTGAAAAAACTATTTGCAAATTGACTTTTTTCTCACAACTATGTAATTAATCATTGTATTTGCTCATCTTCATTTGTTTCTTTTGTGAGCAAAGAGTAAGTTTTGTATTTGCTTTCCATGTGCAAGCTGATAGTATAGTTCTTTTTCTGAAAAGAGCTCAGCAAACATAATTGCTATGAGTTAATTGAAAATTTACAAAAAAGAAAATAACTTGCAGCTAGAGAATTATAAGGATTCGATTTTTATGCTTTTAATTTACTTATCAGTCTTTGCTTTAATGTCCCTTTTTAAAGCAATTCAGGCAGCAATTAGTGCCATGAAATTAAAGCTTACTTCTTTCTTAAATACATTGTTAGAATGCATAGCGGTCTGATTAATTTTTAATAGAACAATTGAAGTTAGTATTAAAGTAATATTTTTTTTTGACTCGCAAAATTTTAAAAGAGCAACTGGTTGCAGTATAGCCCAATTACGGCTACAAGACATTCTACAAACATTTCGACTGTCAACGTAAATGCTAATTTTATACTTAATTTTGTTTTTAAGTGACGTCAGCTGGCGTCATCGCCCGCTGCGATCTCAAATTTATGCAGATATTTTTTTCATGGCATCATTTTGAACGTTGATGGGTGCAATGTACTCGCTTTAAATGTGTAATAGTATGTGTGTGTGTTTGTGTGTATTTCTTGGCTCATAAGCACATGTAGCGCAGAACGAAAACTTGGCCAAGTTTTGCTGTGTTGCGGCTACGGCTACGGCTCAAAGCCAAAGCCAAAACAATAAAAAAGCCAATGACTCGGCTACTTTTTTGTGGCTATTGATGTTGTTGTTGTTATAGTTAGTGGTGCTTGTCTGCTAAGGGAAGTTCGGTAAACCTAACAAAGCAAATGTCCCAGTTTTTAGTTGAAGTTGTTGCACTATGCCTGTGAATGTAATTATAATTTGTGTTATATGTGCGAGCCCAAAAAAGTAGGCAACACATTTTTAACTTGGCAATATTTTACTCGGCCAACTAGTACTGAACAACGACTGTGCGCCGGGGGCATAAAATAATGAAAAACAACGACCTGACAAATGCAATAATGACGAGAAAGAGATAGAGAGCGAGAGCGATAGAAAGTGGGAGAGAAGTAGGAATAGTCACTACATATGTTTCCTGTGCAAAACTTTTTGAATTGCTCGCACAATTTCCATGCAATTAGCTGAAAACAAATACGAGAAGCACCTTATGGATACAAAAAAAGAAAGTATATGTATATATACTATATTTATTTGTTGTGAGTATGTATATATCATGAACAAAACTTGTCAATTAATTGGCTTGGGGCCAACATTGACTGTGGGGCGACTGCAGTTAAAATGAACAAAACAGAGTGAAAAATGTGTAGCAACACGAAGGGAAAGGGCTGTCTCCTCTCTCAGCTTGTAGTTGAAATGTCAAAAAGCAAAAACGATGACATAGAGACACTGGAAACCAATTTTATGCATCCATTGAACTCAACAAAACCAACAACAACAACAACAAAGAAAGCAACAAACATATAAAGAAGATGAAGAAAAGAGAGGAAACAAGATATGGGCAATAGCTGCTAGTTGACTCAATAATTTTAAACAAGCTTCGCCCAGCAACCCACTGTGTGTAAGATATTCAGTTAGTTGGTGGGTTGCTGGTTGTTGGGTTTTGTTTTTTATTATTTTGTGTTCTATTGCTCATGCGACGCGTGTGCAGCAGTGTCAAACATTTATGACGTTCGTGGCCATCTAGTGTCTTTCTATGTGTCTCTCGGTGTGTTTTTTGTGTCGCGTGTCGTCATCATTGTCATTTGTCAGGGCAAACAACACTATATAACAACAACAACATCAGCACTCACTTGCTGATCTCTGACACCGCCATTCCCCCCATCACAAAGCAGCACTACAAGATGCATTAACTGGGTATATTAAGTTTAGCCAAAGTGCTTGTAACACGTCAAACAAAGAAGGTCTAGAGCAAAAGTGCTTATTGTGGCATGAGAAGGTTACAAAAATAATAGAGATTAATTTCAATGCTTTTAGCGCGAGATAAATGTAAAATTGTATTACCCAAAGCCCTTTGCCAAAAAATATATTTATCAGCAAATAATCCATTTTTATTTTTCATTTAATTTCTATAAATTTTTTGTTTAAATTAAAGTTCAAATTATCTTTTTGTAATAAAATAACTTTAGCATGACTAAGCACAATAAAATTACTAAGAAAAATACAAATATATATTATGCATTTGTACTTACTGGCACAAGTTTTAGCAAGGAGGAATGCATTCAAAATGTGATACCTATATACCAGACACAAAAGTGCTTTCTAGAAGCACACATCGAATCGACTCGTAGGACTAAGCTAGGAATTTGATGAGCTTAAGTCAAGCAGACAGACATATGTTTGAATCTCAAGTAGTTTTTGAGTTTTTATTATTGTTTTTTTAAGTTTAAATCCTGCGACAAAAGGGCAACTGTTAGTCAGTATGGGAATTATTTTTAGCAACAGTCATTGTTGATGTTGGCTCGTGACGATTGCAATTTTGAGTTCTGGGCACAGTAAACTATATGTAAAATCGATTGAATGGCTGCCTGTTGCTACTGTTGACGTTGCTTTAGTCGTTGTTGTTCTTCCCTGTTGCCTAACAAGTTTACATTTTAATTATACTCGCCGCCCATCTCCGCGCAGCGCCCCATTATTATTGGCCAGCAAATAGCAACAGCGGCTGAGGGCTAAAGGCTGCTGATTGTTTTTGTTGCTTTTGTGGCAATCTATTGGCTATTGTTTGCGCAAGGTTGTTGCTGCTTTTTGTTGTTGGACTTGTACAATTTCTTTTTGCTTGTTTTCTTTATTTTTCTTGCAACATTTCTTACTTATTGGGTTAATATCAGAGATTTGACCGATAAAAACAATTATTGTTTGTTTATACACAAAGTTTATATTTTGCACTTAATTCGTACCATAAATCTATCATTAAATAAGGTTTTTTTTATACTTTTGCATACTTACACTTGTTCATATTTTGTATATGTTTAGAATTTATCCTTGTTGGTTTGTAAACGGCGTTGTTTTGTTTATTCGTTGTTTAGATTTGCTGTTTGTTTGTTGGTTTTAAATTAGCAATAGAAAATTAAACTAATTTATATCTTACTAATTGTTGCATTATAAGTTGTTGTAAAGATTTATATTATTTATTTATTTTTGCACAATTTGTATGATAGAAAAGCGAAACTTATGTACAGTAAGATGATTTCATTAATTCACTATAGATTCTTTTATTTTTAGCTATTTGAATGCACTTTTGAAATTTTGTATGTTATGCTAAAAGTTTGTTTTTGTACTGCAAAATGGTATAAATATTGTTGTTGCTTTTAAATTTTTGTTTTGTTTTTTATTAGGTTTGTTGGATGCTTATTCGACTTGACGACGACGAGTCGAACTTCACGAGCTTCGCTGGCAATCTGAGACCAAAGCAAAGCAAGCTGAAATTATGTTGGCGTTGTACACTGCAGCAGCAGGCAAAAGTTGGGAAAAAATGCTGGGCACATAAACACTGGGATACAGATATACTGGGAATTGCAGATAGGACAATAAAACAGCAGATGCAGCAGCAACAAACGCCACACTCATACGCACTCTACACACTGTCCATTGTCCAGCTGCAACTTGTTGTAGTCTTTTACACACACACACACACCCACACAGAGACGAGCAAGCAATTTGCCATTAGACGTCACTGTTATTTATGCTCGCAAGTGTGTGTTTGAGACACACAGAGCCGCCAACTTTGTTTTTTTTTTTTATATTTGTATGTTTTTTCTTTAGTTTGCGCTTTGGCAGTTAACATTTGCGTTGCGCATTGTTTTTGCTTCTTTGCTTGTAGGATTTTTGGTGCTGCTTTTGCTGCTGCTGCTGCTGCTGTTGTGCGTGTGGTGAACTTATCACAGCGAGCAAAGTGAGTGAGTGCTTTGCTCACCAACAAACACACACAAAATACACATTTATTTTGCTCTCAATTTTTATACTGCAAGCCGATTTTTCCATCATATAATATTTTTAAAAAAATTTCTTAATACAAAACTCGTTGTACATAAAAAAATATTTTAAGGTGGTTTTGTTTAATATGTTTTTAAGGCAAGGTGGAAGGTGCGGGAGGACAAAGCATAAAACGAGAGATCACGGCCACAAAAACGACGACGACGACGACAACGACAACGTGGAGAGTATTATATACGCTGGTTTGGGTTGGGTTTTAGACAAACTGTTCTGTTATTTTTATTTTTTTAAGTAGTTGGGGAGGGGGGTGTGTGGGGGAGGGGTGGTGATTGTGTGTCAGGTTTGATTCGGGTTGCGTAGTGTTGTGTGTGTAGAGAAAAAAACACGAAACAAAGCGAGCGAAAAGAAAAATGAAAACGAAAAGGAAAAGTAAAAAGCAAAGGCAATGAAAAAATTAATTTTGTCTTACTTTAAAACACACTAATTGCTGCTGTTGTTGTTGATTATTTTTATTATTACTTTATTTAATTTTATTTGCTATTATTAGCTTAAATCACAATTAGCTTGCACAACACACATACAGAGACACACATGCGTACATACATATATATCTGACAAGGCTTTGTGCGTTTTTATTTGCATTCCATATGCGCAAATTTTTTCGCTGCCTTTATTTTTCTATTACTATTTTTATTCATATTAGAAATATTTTTGTTGTAGTTGATGTTGTTTCTACTGCTGTTGTGTTTTATTTATTATTGTGTAAATCGCGCAACGACAACAGCAACGGACAGCGTTGACTGCGGCTGCTGCTGCTGTTAATGTTACTATTGTTTTTTGTTGTTGTTGTTGTTGTTGCTGCTGCTAAAGCTGCTGTTGCCTGCCCTGCTGCTGCTCCTGCTGCTGTTGCTGCGACTACAACAACGACGACGACGGCAACGACATCACGACACGACAACGACTAAAACTGAAACTGAAGCCAACAGCAGCGTCTGCTAAGCTTTTCAAGTGTCGAGTCGACAGTTAGCGCGTCGGCAGCGCCCTCCACCCACAAGCCATCGACAGTGGGCGCAAGAGCGTCATGGAGCACAAACAACAGCAGAGGAGCCGAACGTTCGACGAGCTATAGCACTAGCTTCGCTCTCAGTCTCTCTTTCTCCATACTCACGATGTGTGGTGAATATGTCAAAAGGGAGTTATTAACCATGCCAGCGAAGGTGGAAGGGGTGTTGCTGAGGTCCAGAGTAAGCAGTGTTGGTGAAAGCAGTTTGTAGGTTGTACGCATACTTAGTGTTTGTACTGGTTGGCTGTTATGAGTGCCTTTTCATACTTTATGCATAGACGAAGAATACCTATAGACATTTTATGGGTTAAGGGTATAAAAAAGCGGTGAAGTTAGTTTTTATAGTTTTAATTTTAATAATTTTGAATTAGCAATAAGTCGTTGTTGTTTCGCTTGCTTCGGCTGCCGACGAGACCACCTTATACTTATTTCATCATGCGCTGGCGATCGGCTATGCAGCGACAGCGTCTGCTGAGCAACGCTGGAAGTTTTTGCTAATATTTTTCTGGAAAAGCAAAAAATTAGACATAGTGTCTACGTCATTTTCCTATGTCGCTTGTATTAGTTAGTTTTAAGCGTGCATAATATTTATTATAAAACTCCATAATTAGTAATAAATATATTAAAAAGTAAAGTATACGTAATAAAGTTGTTTATTATAATTAATAATGTTTATTAAAATTGTCTTAATCATATGCATATATATATGTTGATATTGTTGGTTCGCTCATATGTTTTGCTGGTGTAGCGATGTTACACACACATTGCAGTATTTACATTTATGCGTGCAGTGCTTGGCCGTATACTTTTGTCTCTTTTGCACTTGTTAGTTTGGCTATGCAGAGCGTTTTCTTGTGTTGCTTCTGCTTTAGCAATGCAAAACTGACAATTGCCTATTTTGCTAGACGCTTGTTTTTTGTGATGTGTGCCTGGTCAGCAAATGTTCGATGAACACCAAAAATGCCTTGGAAGTATTGTTTTTCTGGTTTTTCTTAGGCTTTTGTAGGCAAATAATACAAATTTAATATAAAATTGTCTATTTAGCGTTTGCCGAAATTCATATTTGTTGAGAAAGGTCAATGAATTTGCCTGGCAAGTGGTACGCATACATTAAAAAATGGACATGCATAGAGACAGGGACACACACACATGCTTATAGGAGCTAGCCGAAACAAAAATCAAAAATCAAGCAAAATACAAAAAATGAAGAAATAAATTTGCCAAATCATGCAAGTATACATTTTTGTTCTATTTCATTATTCTGCCTTCATCAGCTAGCCGGGTCTTGGCGATCAGAAACACAGCTGCACGACAACGAGTAAGAAACATCGAACATTGCTTTGTGTATCGTTCCGCTTTGCCATCGTGCTTTTGCAAAGTCAATTCTCGTTTGCGCACCCAATGTTGCCCGCATATATTTTTCAGACGAGTTTCACTCAAGAGAGAGTTGTCCAGTCTATAGGTATTCTTCGTCTATGCTCTCGTTTACTCCAAAGTTATTTATGAATGTTTATTTTTTTTCACGGAAATAAAAAAGCCTAAAATCATCAAATGTATAAAGTATTCTGGGGATTTTTTCAATTTTAAATTAATAAACATTTGCTTAAAGTTCTGAATATTGTCTTATTTTTAAATTGTAATAAGCATATACAAATAACGTGTTATTAAATTAATTCAAACAGGTGTTTTGAACTCAAACATTTTTTTTGATTTATTATTGTTAAATCTTTGGCTTATACCAAACTGTGCAACTTTTATTTATCTTAAGTGCGATGCTCTAATTTGTTCCCGATTTTTGTAAATTTATTTCATAAATTTTAAAATATGAACCAACAATGTCCTGAAGAAAATTGTGAATGCATACTTTTAAACTTGCCCAGAAAGCCCAAAAAATGGGCAAAGACAATAATTGCACACCGCATATGCAAAATAATATTGTCGTTGACGGTTTTTATCTGCCTGCCTTAAAACAGCTATCATGTGATTTAGCCAAAAATTCTCATGCACAGAAGCATCCACATTTGACGCACACAATATTTGTAGGGGTTAACTTTAGCATTTGGTGGTACAACATTTTGGCCGGCTCACGTGCAACATCTTCGGACGCAAGCAGCCCGAACAGCGTTTGCCGACAGATCCTGCGGGTGTCCTGCACGCCTCGTACGCAGCTCATTTGCCAACGGGCCTCTGTGTTCATCTTAAACATAAAAACACACAAACACACACACACGTACGTACTCGACTGACGTCATTGAGCTTTTTATTGATTTTCGTTTTACCGAAAGAAAAAACAAAAAACAAGAATTACTTGTGCTAGCAGCAGCAGCAAGTCAGCCACCCCAGTGGGTGGCCAACAGTTGTCTGCAGCGACTCTAAGATGTAAAAGCAGAGTAGAGCGAAAGGAAGAGAAAAGCGAGAGGGAAGCAATCATGCTGCGCATTACTGTTAAGTTTAATAGAATTAAACGAAATGGTTCAAAAGCGTAAATCTTATATCTACAGAGATCAATGTTTCTCTCAATGCGTAAGTACATGAATAAATCATGTTTGGATCAGAACAAGTTTGAATTTGGCATGCAGTTTTGATACAAAGTACATATTTGTTTCTTTATTTACGAGCTTCAATTATTGTGAATATTTAGCTAGGCTATAAAAATGTTTTTTTTACTTTTAATTAAGCTTAAAAATACTAGTGCAAACTAATGTATGTATGTATATTGAAGTAAAAAAAAAAAAACTAATATTCTGTCACGAAACTTCACGCAATTAAAATTATTGACTGAAATTTGTATTGCAAACTTATCGATTTTCGAAAAATTTTTATCAAATAATAAAAAAATATTTTTTTTTATTTTGTATTTGATTATGCCTTTAATCGCAAAGTGGTTGTAGTTTTTGCTAATAGACACTTCCTATTTTCCGCCACTAACTCAACATAAAGTCAAGTCAACAACCCAAAGAGCGACACCTAGCGGAATGACTTAACGCAGTGCGTCTGCGCTTAGCAGCAATGCAAACAGAGAGAAATTGTCAAGTCGAGATGCGAAGCAGCGTACAATGTGTAAAGAATGTTGCGTCAACGCAAAGAGTATAAAATAAACAGATTAAGCAACCCCCAAAACTGGCCCCCCAAGCGCCCAATCAACCCTCCAACTGAAGGAGCAGCCAACCACCAAAACCAAAAAATATTCATATGTGAAGCATATTCAAGAGGCTGTTTTAATAGCTAAACCTTTGTTTTATACAACTTTTTTGATAACTTCTCTCTCTCTCTCTCTCTCTTCCACAGCTTCCCAACTCACACCTAGCTTAAACATAAGACTCCCCACTCCAACCCCACACCATCGAGTAGAATGCTCTCTCAAATTTTGAGCTGCTGCTGCTGCTGTGCGCACAGCAATCTCGACGAGATGGGGGCGAAAAATCTCTAATAAGGGATTCATGAAAAATTCATTGCTTGGCATCGCTGGTAGCGTCCTGCAGCTCGTGAGTAAACGATAACACTTTGACTCTGCCACACGCAGCAAACAGAAGCGAATGCCAAACTCAAAATTACAAATAGAAACACAAACGGCTGGGCTTTATTTAGTTGTGCAATAAATCGCAGCATACCGCAAGGCGCAAGCAAAAATTGTGACCGTTAGGATTCCGGTTTACGCAACGCAACGCGAGTGAAATTATTAATGCAAAAAAGAAAAACGAATTGAATGCCGCAAAATATACTTGCGTCGATTGTATAATTTGCAAGAGAGGGGCGGGCGGCCAACGGCAGCGGCCAGGAGCAGAAACCGAACAACGAAAGGAAAATCAAAAAGCGAAATTAAAACAAATACAAAAGAGATTAAACGAAAACAATGCCGAAATAAAAGTTTACAAAACGCTTGTTGGAATTGTTGGAATTTAAAAGTGCGTTTTGTTGTTATGTGTTTTCAGTTTTTCCTTCGCTAAACTGCGTTATTCAAAGCGAATGTGGACATAAAAAGGAAACGTACAAAATTTCAACGCAAAAAGGAATAAAACAAGAAATCGCCGCCGCTGCCGTTGCCGCCTGAAAGGTTGTGTCTCTGTGTCTGTGTGTGCGTGCGTAACAAGTTCGACAAGGAGAGAGAGAGAGAGAGAGAGAGAGAAAGAGAAAAATAAATCAAAGAGAACGAGTCAAAAAAGCGAATAAAGGGCAAAACATTACTGTGAATGACAAAAGAGCGCGCACAACAAAGAGAAAACTCCATAAAATAGTTTGTGGATCCTATGTGGAACCTAACATTTTAAAAACAAAACATCTGAAGCTTAATTACAAAACACAAAGTTATGAATAACTTGACGTCATCAAAAATAAAAACAAGCTGAAATTTGGAAAAAAGAAAATAAAAACATTTAAAGCCTAAGCTAATACAAAACATATCATGTCGTAAGACAAAGAATTTCTGAACGACTTTTTAAACCGCTTAATAATTTAACAAAAAATACAACAAATTAATCTAAATGCTGTAGTCTAAGCTAAAATCGTGCTAAATATCGCATACATATCAACGCTCTTGCAAAGAGTAAACGTAGCGTATTTATTAATATATACAAATAAATTAAAAGCATACATAATTTTAAATAATATTTAATACAAAATTATACAAATAACAATTTAAGTTAAAAGTTACGAGCCAAGCAACGTTTTGTTAGAAATTTATATCTTAACGCAAAGAACTATACAAAAATATTACAAATAAAATACCACTTTACATATCAATGTGTGTTTAAAACCAAAACAAACATCATAAAACATATCAATTATTGCGACTTACTTAAGATATCGGTAGAGTTGATTACTTAAAAAAAAAAAAAGAAAACAGCGCGTGGACCAAATTTCACTCATCAAAAACATAATAATACAATAACAAATACAAATATTATAATTCGACTTGAGATCATATAACTGAAAAACCATATTATCAATTTGAAAGGTAAGTTGGAAATCAATCTTTTGAAATTTGATCATAACACTACAGATACCCTAAAACAGTACTGTATGTATAAGCTACAAGCACAAAGAATTTTATTAAACCAATATATGTAATTTATACTTTTAACAATTGCAAAAGCATACCTATGAATACATTTATCATAGACCGGCAGTTTTGAGTCATTTTAGGCTTTTATAAAAATTTCAACACAAAGGCACATATTAACAATCGATCAGGTTTTTAAATTTGTTATAGGACTCAGGTGTGAACTTGTATGCCATACCTCAAGACTGGTGCAATGAAGGAACCACCGAAAACATTTGGCTTCAAAACCTTCTAAAATAGTTTGGTATCAAAAGGCTAGAGCCGCTGAAGTCTTCAGCACTAGGCGAGTTAGCCCAAGATCCATCGGCTCTTGTCATTGGGAATTCAGCTGACATCTGCTTATTATATCTACTTGTCAGTTTTCATAGATAATAATTCGCAGAATAATTAGGTGTTCATGCTGTTATTTTCGGACTTCTTAAGCTCCGTTGGTACAACTGGCTGATTAGCGCCAATAGCGCCAATAACGGGCGGTGCATAACACTTTGTTTGCTCCGACTTGAAGATATGGTATGCAGATTTGGGGCATTGCGTGTCAGACAAGTCGACGACGTATCCCGACACTCCAGAAGTTGGCCTTGCGTCGAATGAGTGGAACAGACTGATAAGTACGAAATTCGACCTTGCACAATGAGCTCAGAATGGACACCATAGACAGCCAGGTCGATCAGATATAGCGCACGTTTGCAGCGACACCGTAGCCGGCTGGCTAGTGAGCTTGCAGGGAGAAGCGTAGTCAGACGATTAAAGCGCAGGACATTCAGGGATTTACTGCAGAAGCTTGCTTACCAACGCAAATATATACTTAATGTTATGAATGTTGTGTTGTCATAAACATTTTTTTGTTTTAGATACTACACAATAAAATAATAAAAAAAAGCTGTAATTTTCCTGTAGCTTATGAGCTATTTTATTTTATATTTTATTTTTATATGCTACCGTGCGATCACGGTTGCGACAAAACTGCCTTCTTAACCTCCTTGTAGCTCGTGTATCAACAGATCTATCCATGCTTAAATTCGAAAATTGGAAATAAATCATTGTTATGCCAGAGCATAAAATCTCATTACTTGGAATAATACAAATTTTTATAATTAAAGCAACAAAATCACAAAATTTCAATTTGAAAAACACCATTGAAATGTAGGTAAAGGATAAAAGGTAAACTTTTGGGAGCGCCTAAAAGCATGCAATAGCTTACAAGCAAGAAAATCAATAGCTGTGTGCGTGCCTCAAGAGAGTGTGTGTGTGTTGATTTTTCGAGCTGTTTACATACCCTACAAACACACACACGCACACTTTGTCACAGCTCTGGCAACCGTCGAGAGCTACGAAAATGTTCATTTTTATTATTATCGCCTGCAAAAATCCAAAACAATTGTGCGGTTTCACACAACGCAAACCATTCGCAAACCGAGGATTAAATTGCCAAAGGCTTCAAAATGTGTGTGTGAGTGTGTCAATGTTCAACTTTGTACATAAAAGTACATTTAATTTTCAATTACTGACGACCCAATTTCCTAGCAAGAAAATGTAGAAGAGCAACTTTCACAGGTGACTGTTTGTTGTGTGCAACAATAACAGCTTAAACCGCAATAACAGTAACATTAAATAGTATTATTCTTTTCCTCTTTTTGCATAATGCTGACAAATTGTTGTTACTTTGGCTATTAGCACAGAAATAGAGTTTCCCTCTATTCTCTCCCATCGAGTTTAAAGCCCTTACAAACACATTGCAGCTGCCTTCAATTTGCACTAGCACATAAAAAATTTACAACACTTTAGTGTTGCCAATTCTTTGGTCCCAGCCCCACACTCCTTCACTTCGCTGCATTCCCCAGCGAGCATTGGCATAATCCAGTCTCTGAGAAGCACAAGAAGCAAAATTGCCGGACAAGCAGCAGCAGCAGCTGCTCCTGTTTTAGCTTAGTGGCTTCTGGCCCTCTTGATTTTTGCTAGCTGCTTCTGGCCAGACCACTTTGGACATCACTTTTAGCAGTAAGTGTGTATGTATGTGTGTGTGTGTGTGTGTGTGTATGTGTGAGTGTGGTACTGTCTGCATATTTTCAGGTGTCTTCTAATGACGGCAAAAATGCGCTTTGGGGAACAACGCACAGCTGACGGCGACGACGATGACGACGCGTTGCGAACTTTTCTAGCCACTTAGTGGGTGTAGGTAATTTTCCACGTAGTCGCAATTTTTATATGCAAATTATTTTTGTTGCCCACTTTCAAAATTGTGCGCATTTGAGCGCACTCACAGCCTTCTCTCTCTCTCTCGCTCTCTCTCGCTCTGTTAAGTGTGCGTTTCATAGTTAATGGCGTTTTTTAAGAATGGAGGCACAAATATGATGTCATTAGAAAGAGACAGAGAAAAAAACCTGTGAAGCACTCAAATTTTTACTTGCATGTTTAATTTTTGAAACTTTCTTTTGGTGTTATTTTTCATAAAGAAATCCTGATTTTTGCATTTTTCTTTAAGATCTCAAAACAGTTCATTTCACATTCTATTTGTGCACTTAAAAATAGGATTTTCTTTATACTCATTTTCTTCTTTGGTCACTGAATAAAAATTAAAAAGAAAACGATTTGTTTTTACTTTCAATGTTATTAGTATAATTTGCATATTTTAACGCATTTTGCTTACTTAAAGCTTGAAACTGAAAGAAAAACTCATAATTTGGATGCGTGTAAGCCATTTAAACATTTGTTTTTGTTAGAATGTTAGACTTAATGTTATTGTTACTTCAATTTAGAACAGAATATAATTTGAAGCTTTTTACTGCGTAACAACTTTTTATGTTATATAAATGCTTGTGGCTTTAACATTCTGTCTTGTTTGAGTTTAGATAATTTGTTAACTTAATAATAATAATTAATCACTTTGAAAGTTTAGTTAACATTAAACGGTTCACATATCTTTTTCCAAAAATGACACATTGTCCTTTAATTATCAAAGGAATAAAGAAGTTTTAAGTTGTGTAAAACATTAGAAAGTATTTAACATACATACTTATTTATCCTAAAGTTAACGATTCAAATAAAATTTGGTTTTTTTTTTTTTTTTTTAGATAAATTTACTTAGTACAACTAAAAGATATACTTTGAATAACAAATAGCGCAACCAAGTAAATTAAACAAATTTAAATTTAATTTGAAAAATTTTCTTTGTCAATTATTTGGAACAAAAATGTAGTAGGATTATAGTGGTAGGTGGTAGTACCACTCAGATCGATACACTACCGATGAATGTGGCGGTTTATTGATCGTACTATCGAGTAGATGAAGTGACGCGATAATAGAACAGCGCACCCATTTTCACCTGAATTTGTAAAAGTGATGCGAGCAGATCGACGGTAGAGTAAATTAAACATTGAAATATATTAAAAGAACCGGCTACAAATATTTTCCATGACACATACTTTTCGAATTCAGAATAAATATTGCTCTTTCTAGTTAAAGGACTACGACTTCAGGCATACCTTATATTTTTTTCTGAGTTCACATTCCATATACATACAAACAATAATAGACAACAGAATTAACTCAAACAATCGATATTCAAGAACATATTCAAATAGAATATTAAGTAACGAAAACACAAAATATTATCGTTAGTACCATTTTTAAATTCATAACCGTTTTTGAACATTTCTTTATGACTTTTAAAATCAATATTTGATAATATTCTGCACAAATTTTCAGATTAAATTTGTACATATTTAAAACGCAGTTGTTTGTAGACATAGCAACTTAAAACCGACCCTGTTTCTATTAAGTTTTCTGGCGTATGAATGTAAATTATCCACTCAAATTTGTACTTATTTCTTAATGCGCTTTTGTGCGAAGCCGAACAGCTGTTCATACATAATATTATTATTATTATTCCACCCACCTCTACTAAAAAGTGGGCTCTAAATAACTGTTTTAATGTGCAAAGTGTGCAGAAGAAAGGTGCATTAAAAATTAAGGTTAATGAAAATTGTGGGAAGGACAACAGTTTGGTCAAAATATGTCAAACGCTTGAATATCCACGATTGCACAACGCACCTGTCAATCTTTCAGTCTGTCCGTGTATCTGTCTGCCTGTCAGTCAGTCAGTCAGTCAGTCAGTCAATCAATTTGCTTGCAAGTGAAATTGTATGAATGTTATTATTGTAAATAATTTATAGGGTTTGCCTCGTGTGTGTTACTTCTTGTACATATGTAAGTTTGTAATATATGCTTAGTTAGCCCGAACTTATATCCTTATTTAAATATACATACATACTGAGAACCACTTACCCCCAGTAAGTGACAATTATTTTTCGGGGTAGGTGTTTGCATGTGAGCGAGAGTTTACCTTTTGCCTGCTCTAGCTCTTGCTGCCAAGTTTGACATTAAGTATAATTTTTTGTTGCTAGCATATATATCATGAATTAAAAATGAGTCGGTGCCTTGTCTCTGTGTGCCTGTGTTGCTTATGGGGATGGCTGAGAAAAGTGCGTTCGCTGCGTGGCTGTCGCCGATGGCAGTTAGTCATATTCATGCCTCATGCCACGCTCAATTTCTTGTCGAGAGACCAAGAGAACAAATTTTAAAAAGCTTTCTTTGACAACCCGAAAGTAACATACCCTTGTCAAAATGGATATTGTTTCTTAAATTTAAAATTCCTAAATATTCTAAACATAAAATATTACCATCAACATTTTTGACATTTTTCTGTTTTAATTTGTCTAAAATTAATGAGAAGATTTGCTTAAGTTAGAAAATGTTTAAAGCTTATTCGACTATTCATATTTCTTTTGTTATGAAAAAACTAATAAAATCAAATCATAAAACAATTTTTTATATTCAGAAAAATGTTTTAAAAAAAATGCTTATTATTTTTATTTTTTTTTGAAAGCCTTTCAGGTTTCGATTCAAAATTGTAACACTTTTTACAAGGGTACACGAAATGAATATAATATGTTGTGCTGTGTCATTGTCACACGGCGTGATGTGGGCGTGGCAAAATGCCTACATTTAAAAAGGCAGTTGGGCAATTTTGGTGCCGTCGCCGTTAGCCATGTCATCTAATGTAATGAGGCATGCCACACAGAAAGAGAGTCAAAGAGAAAGAGAAGGAAAGTCAAAAGAGAAATATTTAGACTCGCTGCGTTTTACTTTTATTTCCAAAACGACACAATTTGTATGCCAGCAAGGTATTCGTCGTATATGTTTGAACAAATATAATTAAGCTTATTTGTAGATATATTTTGTGTATATACATATCTATTTATCATATGTCCGTCAAGCTGCTCAAATCGCTGCGCATTTACATGATTGCCGCTAGAGCTAAGCGGCGTCTCCCAACTTTTTTTTATATAAGAATAAATATTTTTTTAATATTATGTGCCTCCAAGCTTATTTAACTAATGATATTTTATGTGTGTCTCCAAAAAGTATGCAATGGTAAACGGCATGTAATGAATAAAGTTCCGGCTTTTGTGTGAGCTGATTTATTGAGACACATCATCGTCAATTGCCCGTGTAAAATCTGACTAATCACATTATTGTGTCAGCTTAAAAAATATCAGAGAGTTAAATAGCTGAACGCGTTGAGTAGTATTATCCATGTGTAAATAAATTGTAGTATTATAGTCTGTTGGTAATTCATATGTATGTTTATATATACATATATATATATAAAGTACACTTCAAAATATTTGGTTGCACATTTTCTTGCTCTCTATTTGATTTTATTACACTGAAATGTAATTTGAGCTCATCTCGAGTGTTGAATACTCAAAATGTCTGTTTGCTCATATCCCTTTTATTGGTGTATATGTCGATATAAATGCCTTAATCGCAGCTGCAATTGGGTATCGCATTGGGTGGCGCCTTCAAACGTACTCAAAGTGAATTCCCACCACCTCTCCCACTCTACCTCTCTCTTCTTCTCCTGCTCTCTCTGTCTCTTTTTTTCTATCTCTTGCTCATCCACACTTCTGAATTCGCATTCGAATTTCAGCACTTGTGCATTTCAATTGCTCCCCCGAGCTGTAGTCGAATACTGCCTTCTTATTTCGCCCGTGTTTTTCTGTTTGCATTCAATTTGGTATTGACTGATTTGTAATTTAAGATAAGCAAATGGAGCGTTGCACTCGCACCGAGCAACTCAGCAACTCAGCAAACTAAGTAACTCGGCAATGGCTACGGCTACGGCTACGGCAACGGCAACATGAAAAGCAGCGCAAATGTTTTGTCAATATTTGCTAGGCAGCTTTGGGAAAGTAGAGGGGGCACAGAGCTGGTCAGGGAGTTGGTTAAGGGACGACGCAAAGCAACGGTAACTGCGTCAAGGTGAGCAACATTCCACAGCAGCGTTATTCTTAAATCGAAAAAATCTTATAAAATCTTACTTTATTGAGTAACTTTAAAGAGAATTATAATGTAAATGTTTGGAATAAAAATTAAGTTTCATAGAACACATAATAGTAATACCATTAGTCCAGGCTATAAAAGCAAGTTCTGATCCAAAGCAATTCTCCATATCTATTGCAGTCTGTATCTGAGCTTATGCTTCAATTGATTCCATTGCGTATCAAAAGCTTTACCCACATAATGCTCACTCGACGCCTGCGGCTGCTTATGATTCCCGCAGAAGTTCGTTGAGTTCAACTTGGGAATTTCGTTGCCGATTGTTTGCAATTGTGGCTGCGTTTGTGTAAGATTTTAATGAGATTATCATCGTGACGTTAAGTGGCAAAACCAAACAGTGGAACGCATATAAGTAAAGTGTTAACGCTTGAGTATGGCGTACTTTATATTGAGTTCTTTATGTGCATTGTTAGAAATTTGTGAGTAAGCGTGCGTGTGTATGTGCAAAAAGAAATCTGTGTCAAGTTGACGTTTTGACTAATTTAAACATAAAACCAGGGCGCCTTGTCGAGATATAGACGAAGAGCAGAAGGGGCAGGAAGAACAACGAAGCTGTAACAATTAATGAAATGTTGGTGTAGAAAAGCAAGGCGATGCACAAATGTATGCTACAGTTTTAGGCAGCAGCAGAACAAAACTGCACAAGATTAAACATAAAAGAGCTGGAGACATATTTAGAATTGTGTGTGTATGCATGTGCTGCCCTCTGGCTGCTGCGCTTATTGTGCAACTTTATGTTGCATTCTTCCAAGCGCATGTTAGCAAAAAAAAAGCCAAAACAAAAAACTGTCGCAGCCAGCAGCTTTTCTTGCTTAACAAGTAGGTGTAGAAGTGTGTTTGTGTGTATTTTTCTAGCATTTGTTTAACTGCGCCACATTTTACGGCATTAACCCAAATTAGCTCTTAACATAAAACTCGTTTGAAATTGGGTTTGTGTTTTTGCTGTGGTTTGGTTTTGGTTTCCTTATACCTTACATTTCAACAAGTTTACGTCCAACCCCTAATCCTGGAGCAGCCTCAACCCTTGTTAATAGATAGAACATGTGGGAATGGACAATAGCTTGTTTGCACTTGGCTTGTCCAGCAAGCATTAATCAACTTGGTTTTTTGTTTTTGATTATCATGCAAGTGAATTAATTATGCTTGGGACAGGGACTTAACCAAAAAGTCTACACAAAAACCCCAAAGAACGCCTGCCACAAAAACCTCAAACTCAAGCCTAAACTAACTATCCTTATAGCTAGAAATTACTGGCAATATATTTTATTGATGACTGTCGGTCTCTATGTTGTCCTTGGGTTCATTGACTGACTGTCAGACTGACAAACTGGCTGAATGTGGGAAAAAAAGGTTAGAGTTGAGACTCCATTGTTCGTACTTTTCATGCCGAAGCTATATTTACTTTGACGTAATATCCTGTATTCGCCCCCACTACGCTCGCATCACGGATCTGGACATGTTAAATAATAATTATTGACATGACATTTTATTTCTGTTTCTTAGCTAGAGGCTCAGTCATATTATTGCACGGTTTCCAACACAATCAATAACTTAACAATCAGTTCGAACTTTATTACCATTCAAAGCACACACTTAATTACCTGCAATCAAATGACAGGAGCTTAGAGTTATGCTTGGTTATGTTCAGTTATGAAAGAGTTGAAGACATGAGGAGAAGGTTCAAATATAAAACATATATTGTCAAATTTACCGGAAAACCACGAACAAACCCAGCTTAATCTATTTTATTTCATTTTCCAAAACTTAACCTTATTTCTTCTTAATGAAATACATTGAACAATAATTTCTTATTCTCAAAGCTCAAGTGTCTATAATCTTGCTTTCACTTAAGGAACTGATTGAGTGCTTCTTTCTGTCCACTTAAGTCAGTGTCATTAGTTCATCATCAAGGATGGTATAAGGACTTTTACGTGTAAAAGTAACTTGGCTCACCTTTTGTATTTAACGTGTTGGTTTTATTTTTATGTAAATTATCGACCGGACTTTGTGGGAAGCATTGTAGGTGGTGGATGGCAAAGGGCCTGTCACGCAGGACAACAACGTCGTCGTCGTCGTCGTCGTTGTGTTTGCCCCTGCCGCCATTGTTTGCCTTTGGGGCGGTAAGTGGTTAATTCTACTTGCCCGCTGGCCATTTTGTGGGCCCAAGGATACACATATACATATATGTACGTATTTTCATGCGTGCCATTACCTCAAAGTTACAGTATTCTCGTGCCTGTATCCGACTGTGTGGTCACGTATTCATTATCATTATCTTAATGAAGCATTATGTAAGGTGCATTATAAATATGGATTTTTTTTCTGCTGCATTGTTGCTGGTTGCTCGAACTTTTAGCTGCCCACAGCTGCAACTCTCTTCTTTTCTGTGTGTGTCTGAAAGTCAATAAAATAAAAGTCATTAAGTGAGTATTACATGGACCTGATGCGCCTGTGATTTATTAAATATACAAAAACACAAACATGTTCCGCCTCGATGCGTCTTCATTTGTGTCAATAAAATGTCAGAATATTACAAAAAAAAAAAACAACGCAACTCTTTCTTGTTTCGAGCCCCCTTTTTTTCAGGGCAGGCTTATAAAATCGTTAAAGCATGGAAATGATACTATCCTTTGACTTTTTGTGTGTGTGCGTGTCGTCATGTGCATATCCTTGTGAACAGATTTTGCCGGCACATTTGTTGAACAATTAAAATTAAAAATTCATACACATTGGCAACTTTTGCCCAGGATATGCAAAATGTTTGACAAGCCTGACACAAAATACAACCAGCACAAGCATATAAAAACAATCAACAACCATAGATACTACATATACAGAGAGTTAGCCTTATAACTCTCTGGCATATATGAAATTATTCCAGTTGTTGAGTGCATTTTCGGTATTCCATTTAAATTTTTAATAATTTTCAAAATTGATGAGCGACAGCCAGACAGGCAGACAGTGGAGTCTTAGCCAACTGGACAGCGTCAAGCTTAATGTTATGTAAAAATATATATATGTAGTTTATATGTACACATATTGGCCAAGTGGATTGCACACACAACACAAGAAATTTGTAAGGATAAATAAATTTGATTTGCCAACAAATAGAATGAAATCTCAATGGGCAGCACAAGCCAAAAGTTGAGTTCGATTTTCGTAGATTTTGTTTTTATTGTTTGGGAGAGCATGCAAATAATTTGAATAATTTATGAAGCTAGGACATGCGCATGTCTACAGCATGTCAGCAATTTGCATTATACTTTTTGTCAATTTAAAGTTATTCTTGGGAGTCCTTGAGGGGTAGTGTAGTCAATGTGTGAGGGAGTTGTCGCAAACAGATCCTGGCAGAAACAGAAACAGCCGTAGGCTCAGACTTCAGCTCAGCCGTCAATCATTGCGTGGCAGCAACAACATCGTGCAGATCCATTAAGTGCTAGCAAAAATGGCAACAAAAAAATACAAGTCAAAACGTCGACTTACAGTTACCCTAACCCAAAGCTTCATAGTTACTCAAGCACAAATTCTATATTTCAAAACAAAATACAATAGTTCCTGCGCATGATCTGTGAAATTAATTTTATCTACAGACAGACATGCCTTAATCTTCTAGGTTTTACTTCACGTACTTCATGAAATTGGAAATGCTTCATTCTGCGTGTAACATATTTGCTTACAACTTCACAATTTGTACCCTTTTCAAGCAGAGAGTGTAAGAAGGTGTTGAGGGAAGGGTTGTTTTCATGGCAATTTTATTTGCGCCTCCCTTTCACGACTTTGTTTCGTTACCTAATGAAAATTCAATTCGATTTTAGACGGGCTTTAACTTTGAAGTTGAAAAGCTGCTGCAGTTGACAGCTCACAGCTGATTTGCCTTCAGAGCTTTCTACCTGCTCTTGCTGTTTATCGATTGTAATTTATGCAATTAGCCCGATTAACTGTAGACCAATAACAACAAATTTGCATTGCGCCAAGTGGAATGAGTGAGAGATTCAGGCCAAGCAATTATTAGATCGATATCAACAAGATAATCAAGCTGACTTGTGGCCATTGTTGTCATTACATTAATTAAATCTAATGGACGAATGATTATTTTTTTTTCATATTCATTTTTATTTTTATTTTTTAAAAGCAACTTGAGGGCGGCTTGGTTCGTTTCCCAGTTGTCATGGCAACAATATTAATAACGATTTCCTGTTGGCCTGGCCAAAACAAGCTGAACGAGGGCTAACTCGCTGGCTCGTTGTTAGCACGAAGGACATTTTGTGGCTAGGCACGCAAAAATTCCTCAACATTGCTAGGATACG
Organism: Scaptomyza montana; assembly: GCA_018904305.1. Taxonomy (NCBI): domain Eukaryota; kingdom Metazoa; phylum Arthropoda; class Insecta; order Diptera; family Drosophilidae; genus Scaptomyza; species Scaptomyza montana. The sequence continues at coordinate 5,501,333 of JAEIGR010000001.1, forward strand.
CAAAGGGGCCCAAACAATAATACGCGTTGCCCTGCTACGAACAGTTGGCAATTGGCAGCAGTGGCAAATGGCAGAAACAGTTGTGGTAGTTCTGGCCAACTTTGTGTGGTGTTATGTAAAACAATGAACAAATATATACCCATTAAAAATACTAGTTAAATACCAGCACGAACAAATACATATATCTTCTACACACACACACACGCACATGTATAGACAAAAAATGGTGACGTAATAAGCCTAGATGCATACATTGTGTGACAAATGACGACGAAGTCAACGCCGAACAGCAAGAATGTCCTTGAGCCAAAAGATTTACCAAATCAAAAATTATACAGAGAAATTTTGCCATCAGCTAGCCAAGAAGCTGCTCAAAGATGCGCAACTAGCTGCACGACTTTGACTAAGTGAAAAACCAAAAAATATAAAAAAGCAAAAACAGCGAAAAATATAAGCAGCAAATGCAAAAGAAACTCGGCAAATATTTCATAAAACATTCAGTAAGCAAAGTGGGCAGAAGCTGCAAAATTAAGTAAATAACATTTGCATTTTTCGTGGCAGTCAAAAAGAACGTATATATGTATGAAAGTATGTGTATGTGTGTATGTATGGTATATAAAGTAAAGTGAAACGACATTTTTCGAGGCATATACGTGGCTTATGACGCGTCGCCAGGCAACGCGTATATTTGTGCCCAAACAAACACAACGGCAGCGTAAGTATAAATATATGCATGTCGTATATAGCCAGCATATAATTATAGACAGAAACCTTCCACAGGACATGCTGTCATATAGTCACACTAAAAACAAAAATCGAAAAAAAATACAATCAAAAATTAAGAATGTTAAATATGTTACTCGGTTTCCTTATTCCATTGTTGGGTATGTTACTAAAAGCTTATTGTTTAAAGTAAGAAAATCCAACCTGAAAAGTTTTTTTTTTTTTTTTTTACATTTTCTGCTATTTTCTTAATTTCACTCCAAATTTTGTCTGAGTGTAATTGCTTTAATATGTACATACAAATTCTCGCATGTACGTACCTTTCACGCAGGGCACGGCTAGAGAAGGGACGGGTGGGCAGACACTGGCAACAATTTACTCGATTTGTTTAATCGATTTTTAGCGCCAGGCTTCCTTCCGTTGGCTGGTTGGCTTAAGGCAAGAGCTGGCTGCGTAGGTAGATGGGGGTAGGTTACTAGCTTTCCAAATTGCCTTTATTATAGATAAATATGGGCGATTTAGTGCCGCACGCAACTTGCCACTTGGCCAACACACAGAACACTCTACCTTACAGAAACAACAACAAGTAAAATAGGAGTCCAGCGAAGCGTCATAAACCATGCGCCGCTAGCTCACAGATTTATAGGCGCCTTGCTCTCGACTATTAATAATAATAATAAAACATAAAACAAAAGCAAAAATAAAAAAAAAGTTAAGAAAAAAATACCAAAGCAGTAACAAATTAACATAATTGCCTTGCTGCTGCCTTTTAAGCATTAACCCCGCAGACAGGAGGGGATTCTCATCATACTTACGGTACTTGCAAAAACTTGCGCTTCATTTTGAACAGTTAGACGGACTTGTACAACTTTTGCAAAAGCAAAAAAAATAAATAAAAGAAGAAAAAAAGAAATCTTCACTGCTTAAAGATTAAAGACTTAGTTGAAGTTATAATGCACTACTTTACATAAGCTCTTTTGAGTTGAAGCATTTTGAGCTCACTTGGTGGATAATATTTGAAACGTAAGCGTATTTAGAATTGCACACTTTTTTAATTACTTAAACAATTACTTGAGTATTAACATTTGCAGCTAATTATGTAAGCAATACCAATATTTCAATTCAAAAACGTTTAGGATAAGTTTGGCATTGATGTTAATTATAACATATTATTTTGTGAAATTATTTCCTTACTATATTTATAATTATTTTGGCATATCACCATTAAATTAAACAAGATCATCATTAACTTTTTATAGTATTTTTAATGAGTGCTGCTTTCAGTTTTAGCTTAAAACTTTGAAGTACAATCACTCATAAAATCAACTTTAAATGCGTAAGAGTAAATACGTAAGAATTTTCCTACTCAGAATTCAATTATTTGCAACAGCTCTTTAATTCCAGCTCATATACCCCATTTTTCACAACGGGTATGAGCACAACAGTCTATGAAAAGGGTAGCGGAAAGCAATTTAAGTTTTCAGAATGCGTTTCTCCCTAATCCCCACATTCGACTTGGCCATTTACAGCTCAACGCGAATGCAACTACAGCTGTTGTTGTTGCTGTTGCTGGTTTGTTGTTGGCCTGCCAGTTGGAGAAAAGTGCAAAAATATTTTTGCTTGTGCTCTTCATGGTCTGTCAATTAACACGCCTTTTGCATTTATTCAATACAAATCGAGTGGCGGCACGAGGAAAACCAGCGCAGGGCGGGGCAGATGTATAAAAGTGGCTGAAGAATGATGCTAAAGCACACCTGTATATAAAATTAGTTTTTCAAGAATGGTCAGCGTCAGAGAACTGAGTCCATCCATATATACATTTATATGTAGTGTAGGCACAGGCACTCCATTCTCTGTGCAGTTCATTACACACGGCAAATCCTTGAAAATGCGTCCAGGAGCAGCAGCAGGAGCAGCAGTTGCCGTTGCCATTTTCATAAAAGTAAACGAAAAATGCGAAATGGGTAAAGTGAAAAGTGAAAAATGCCTGCAAGAAATGTTGCACAGATGTTGGCAAGCCGAACTGAACAGAAAAGAACAAAACAAAGCTCAACAGAACAGGTTGGATGCGAGATATTTTTGTATTTAAAAACACAGCAGCCATGCAGCGGGGCTTCTAGCTGTCTGTGTCGACTAAGTGTGTACGAGTGTGTGCGTGTGTGTGTGTGTGTTTGTGAGTTGGGCTTAAGGTGCTTTAGCAGGGCCTAAAAGACTCGATACGGCTGTCTGCCTGCCGGTTGGGGCATCATTTTCTCGCAATTGTAGCGCACGAAAAACGGCACGTAGCCATCTTTAGTGAGTGTGCATGAATATGAATGTGTGTGTGTGTGTGTGTTTTTGCGAGGGTATTAGTGAGTGTGTGCATGCAGAAGTAGACTTGTTAAAGAGTTGCACATATAAATCGAGTGTGCAGCAACTAACTAGACAAAATCTCGCAACAACAAGCGTCAGTGATGCCAACTTTTAATGGATATAAAAAGCTAGAAAAAATGTGGTCAGAATATATCATATTTGTATACTCTACAAGCCCTATTCGGATTTGAATTATTATGTGAGTTTTTATAAAAATAATAAAAAGGTATTATTGTAAAAAAGTATATTGTTCATCGATTATTTGGCGGAAAAAAGCTGAAATTCCCAACACTAAACGTCTCTCACAATGTGATGTGCATTTTATGTGTAGTTGGGCACCAAAATTGGGCGGCTCAGAAGGCTTAAACAAGCTGCCAGCTATTAGCCATGCAACTAACAACTAAAAAGAGTTTGAGTCGAGCGGGCTTCCAGGCTAGAGGCATAGGCAGACTGGCATGTGGAGCCGCAGCAGTAATTTCCTTTCAGCAGCAAATGCTGAAAACGAACGAAACGATATATACAGAATACAAAATATATATACGCTGTATGCATATAATACACAGAACACGTAATATTCGCGCTTGGAGCAGTAGAGCAAGTGAAAGACACTACTAGACTACTACACTAGATTTCGTGACTTCTGGCTGAAGACTTCAATTTGTAGCACAAATGCACAAATGCACACATGTACATATACTACATATGCATATGTATGTATATTAAAATACATATATCTATTTGTTTGTCTGTGTGCCACGTGCAATCAGCGAGCAGTTCGACTTGGAGTGGCTGCTGCTGTTGCAACTACTGAAGCGACGACATTTGCCTGGGTAATCCTGGGGCAAACAGGAATGACAGCCAGCCAGCTCCCGGAATTGGGAGCCAAACAAATTGGGTCAAAGTTCAAATGTGTTAAAAGCCAACATGAAAATGCACCAAAAATTTGCTAGAAAAGAAGAAGCTTCACTATAGTAGAAGTGCACTTGCTGCTCAATGGTTGGCTGCCTCATCTTCTGCTTTCCATGCTTGGCTCCTTGGCAGTCTAGCTCTAAAGGCAGCCATTCGTTATTGCTTGGCAAAAACTTAAATATTTCCATTTTAATTGACAGCCTGTCGATGATGTTGGCTCAATGCTTGAATGTTGGCCAGCAGCAGCAGCACTTGAGTTTATTTTGACTATGCACAGAAAATATTGCTGCAAATTATGGTAATTTATTTTCTACTCTACTTTATGTTTGTTTGTATGATTGTAGCTCTGCTTTGGACCACATTTGAATCGTTCTGCGTACACTTTGAATGTTTGCAGTAGTCAAAAATCAATTTGGACTTAGTCAAAAGGATTGCAGTTATTAAGATGATTAATTTGCTTCATGTATTTTCGATAGAACGCAATTACGGCGGGACATTTATTTTCATCTAAACCATTGTTTTTCTTCAATGAAATTAATGGTTTACATTTAATTTGAGCTATAATTTGATATGCAAACTTATAAGGTCATTCATTTTGTTTTGGTTATAAACATTAGATGATATTTTAATAGGTCTGCTTTATTAAAAGTGCGAATCAATTAATTTTGACAGCATACTGAAGGTAATTAGTGATTTTCGTTCGTTTAAATTTATTGAAGATTCATTATTATATTAATATAACATTTACTTTTCTTGACATTTAATTTGAGCTAAATAATAATTAATTAATTAAATTATATTAAAAAACGGGGCAAGCAACAAGGTATTGATTATTCTTTCTTTAAAATTTAGATCAAAGAAACACTGTTACCTTTGTTAAATAATAATCTTTTATTTTCAATTAACATTTCCTACCTATATATTTTCCTGCCGCCAGGGACCTGTTTTTTCTCAAGCTTATCGCAATGGTTTGTTGTTTTTAATATTGTTTGGCACCGAGGTTTGTTCCATAGAAGAAGAAAAATCAATTGAAAACGACAGCTTTGGTTCTGACATGAGATTCACTTTGCATAGTGCACCACACAGTCCAGAAAAATGCCCGAGTTGCAACAGCCACCCCACTCGAATAGTGCCATTGTTGCTGTTTGTTTGTTGTCGTGCTTGGAGTTTTGTACATTGCCAGTGATGTGCGACAAAATTGGCTTAGAAAATTGAGCCTCCACTTCAAACAGCAGTAGCAGTAACAGCAGCAACAATTGCCATGGGGCTGTGGAATGTTGGGAAGGGAAAGTGGTGAGGGCAAACGACTCCGCAAGGTGGTCATGCTTTAAAATGCAACTCTGTGTTTGGCACTATGGCGGATTTCATTAAAGATTTAAGCAACAACATATGGTAAATTTTCAGCAGTGTAACAAACAACAAGCGGCCAACAAACGTGGCCAAAAAACCAAAATGACAAAGGGTAAAATGACATTGTTTTTAGCATGAAGTGGATAGAATCGAGGAAGAAGAAAGGGCTGGTTAGAGCTGTCTTAGTTAGGCCCGAGCTGTATTCAGTTGGGGGCCCTTTGCTGTGGTACTACTATAATAAAATTAGTTACTAGCGAGTTGTTGTTGTTATTTTTGTTGCTGGTTGCTTGTATGTTTTTAGCTGTTGTTGAGCCTTTGCATAAATGCAGTTGGCAGCGCCAAAGGAATTTAGGAGTGCCGAAATGAAATTTACAACAATGCAGCTCAAAAAAGGAAGACCTCAACAATAAGTTTCGGCCATTGTCTATAGTTTTGTTTTTGAGTATTTATACCACGAGACCATTAAAAATGTATAGCAAGGGTATAATGAAAGTGTGGAAAAGTATGCTACAGGCAGAAAGGAAATATCTCCTTGGATTTTAGGTCATACCATTTATGATACATAGATAATACGATACGTATCGATTTGTCGTTGACCATCGATAACAATGAAACTGAGAACTTTAAAGTTTTAACTTTTGCTATTGTTGAAATTAACAAGTTAAGTTTTTCTTATTCTCAATCATATCACCAATGTCTGCGTACTAATAAATTGTACAATGTATGAATATCGATAATTATTATTACTTTATGCTTTTATGTTTTTCAGTTTGATATGTCGAATTTTTAGGAACTCATGCTCTAAAAGCTATATGAAAATAAGCATCGTCATGCTGTGAAAATTGCATTAGGATTATACTATAAGAAGCATCTTACATTTAAAGTCACCAAGTTACACAGCTGGAAGGGCATGCATATTATGTACATGCTATAAAAGAATGAGCATATCTAAGTCAAATTGGCACTTGGCCTCAGGGTATCTCCTAGTTGAGCACAATCAGCTTGAACATTTCTAATACTTTTTTATGGGGTTGAACCTCGTTGGGATGTTGAGCTTAATGTGTGTGTGGCAACAACCAGCGAACAAAATGAGCTTTGTGGTTTCAAGTAGCGTTTTGGACAAGAACACATACTAAAAGGCAAATTGATTTGGTGGCCAGGTGTTTAGTGGGGAATAGGGTGTATAGTGCCTAGCTGCTAATTGCCAAAGTAATTTAGTAAAGAGCGCTGGACAATAGCAAAGAGCATTACAGCATTTAGTTGAACCACACAAACTAAGAAATAGAGGAATAGAATTCGAGCAAATTTTAAAGCTGAGCGTAGTTCAAGCTCAACAAATAGCAAATATAACATACAAAATTAATCGAATGGGAAAGTCGAAGGAAATGGGGTTTGTGTGGAGGTGGAAGTTGAATGGTTTGAAGTTGCTGCAGTGAAAATCAAAGATAAATTGAATTGAATTGCAAGCAGCGCATTTTGCAATTGCATTGAAATAAAACTAAAAGCCAAAAGAGAAAAAAAAGCAAAAGAGAAAGAGAGAGCAAGGCTAACAGTGGGAAGTAAATGAGGGGAATTGATCGGGTTTTGGCTACTCGAGGGTCTTGGGGCAAAGCATTTGCTCTAGAAAGGTCGTCAGTTGAAGCAGCTGATTCTACTTCTGCTTCCTTTTTTCTTGAATACCAACATACATTTCTATATTTGATGCATCAATTTGAATCCATGGCAATCAAGTGCTAAGTATCTACACTTTAATCAACGGAAACGATAGTAATACTTAAGCTCAATATTTATCTCATGCTCATTTATCTATTTCTCTCTTCCACAGACTTTAACTTTGGCCGTGCAGACGTTCGCTAAGAACTTATTCAACTGTTTCGCGGAAAGGTAAGAACTAATTGCTAAGAAATTATTCTAACGAAAAGAGAGCGAGACAAAATACTAAGCAATAATAAATTCATAGTTACAGACATAACATTATTACAGAAATATTTTAAAATTTCTTATAACAACAATCAAGTATTCGGTGCTTTAGTATTTTCTATTAGTTACTACTATCTTTTGAAACCTCTCTTTGGAATTTTATTCAAGGAGTAAAAACCAGCTGAATATTCTCAAACAATCAGATACCATTGGACCTTTATAACATTGACCAAACTTACTTTTTTTCACAGACTATCAAACGTTCAGCATTCAACTGTTTGAGTATTTATAGAATATTATTAAGGCCTCTTATTTAGGCAGCCCTGTCAAGCTGGTTTTTGATTTATTGGTTCTAAGTCACAGCATGAAGTGAACCAAATTTGTGTCTAATGAATGAGAAAAATAGTATTTCACACATTCAACACGCTAAATTATACAGTGAATATGAAAGTATTTTTCATTAATATGGAACTGAATGGAGAGAAAGAATTTTAAAACTTCATGAATGGAGGGGCAAAACTCTAGAAAATTAAAGCTTAATTCGATTGTGGTTGTAGTAGTAGTGGTAATGAAATTTAATCAAAAGATGAATCATCAAGATGAAAAAATAAAAGAAATGTAGTATTAATTATACTAGAGCAATGTTTGAAAGTTTTCTTAAAAATAACTATATATAAAATGCGACCGTAGTTAAACAATAATGGAACAAAATAAACAAAACCTATTTAAAAGAATCTCAACTTCTTAAACTCTTTGAATACATTAAATACTTCTTGGAGCGTATAAGAAATATTAAGTATAATTAATTTATAATCAAATTGTAAAATTAGTACACGACGAGCAAAATTTTGCAGTTAATAACATGCGAAAATCTTTCAGAAATTCATTGAAAGCTTAATTGATAACTGCTTATTATTAAAACAAAAGGTTTCAATCAAGCATGCATCAATTGCAATTATTTAAGCTAATCGCGTGTTTAACTCTCACGTCTTGTCAAGACTTAAGATTGAAATCGTTCCATTGACATGCCACAAGCTGCAACATACCCGTTATGCACGATAGACTGTGACTTAAATGTATTTAAGTTGTAAGTCATAATGGTAAATACAGGTAACGGGTCGAGGCGAGTGTTCAATTAATTTAATCACATTTTGCAGCAGCGCCAAAAACAAAAACAAACACAAACACAAATTAATTAAGATTCAATGGCGTTGTAATTAAGCGACAGCGGCTTTTGCGCCTTTTGATATTTTAATCTCGAATGCAAATTGTGCAGGAAATCATAAATCGCAACAACAACAACAACAATAAGCAGAAATGTTTGTGTCAGGGTGAAAAACCGCAAGCCAAATCAAAATTGACCAACTCAAAAGATACACAAATAAACAAAAGCACACACACACACACACAAATACATATACACATAATTGTTTCACTTGACAAGCTGCACTATTTCAATTGCTTGTAATTAACCATTAAGTGAAATGCTTGAAGCATCAGCAGCTTTTAGCTATTAAGTGCGTTGAGCCTAGGCCTGTCAATGGCCCACAGCGAGTGTCTGTCTCTCTCTCTTTCTGGCTAAGCCCATTGGCTAAGAAGTAACCGCTTTGAGGTTCAGTTTGGTGGTGGGTGATAGGTGGTTAGGTGGTTAGGTGGTTACGTGGTTGGTGATTGGAGGTAGAGATTAGACGAGCCTTTGCATTGGCATCCCCAGATCTGAGTGCAAGTCACTTAGCCAAATTCATGAGACAACCTCCACTCCCTACCTCGCACAATCCAGATTGCTGGTCAGAGGCCAACACATTGGAGCACCATCAGCGGTGGGTAACCCCCTGTGGCGCTATTGCTAGCCACAAATTGTTGCACGTCTCGCTGACCAGTCAAGCGAGCTTCAATTCCATTTGCTATTCGATCAAGTAGCTACATTCCCACTTCCTCTGCCATTTGCCTCCATTGCCCCTCAATCACACAAAACGGGACTATGAATCAGCGATTGCAGTCTTAACAACAATTTCGCTAAAACACATTCAAATGCAGGGTTGCCAAGCAAACTACTAAGCTGTATGCAAATGTATCTAAAGTTTAAACAGTCTTTAATAAATACATTTTTATGAAGCGAAATTGAGTTTAAACAAATTGTTTTTTAATGTAAATGTAAAAAAATGTACATTAGACCGATACATAAACCTATTAAAATTTAAGTATTTTATTCATACTACAAATTTAGCTTTTAATTTTTTTTATAATTATTGTCAAAGTTGGGAATAAAGTTAAGATGAAAGCGTTTTATATATTTTATGTAATTTTTTATAAGTTTTGGTTAAAGTTGTTAGTACCATTAGCCAGCAATTAAAGATGAGCTGCAGCCTTGTTCGAGCCATAAAAAATAAAATTAATTTTCTTCTTTTTTAAAAATTATCTTGTCTAACAACATGTCTCTTAACGGTAGCATTTGTTTGTACCGATTGGGCTACATATTTTATTGAAATTCAATTTGACAAGAACATTAGATAAATGTTCGTTGGCCAACAATTGAATAATTTGCCACTGTCAAACACACAAAGAGAAAGAACTAAAAACCCTTCAAACATTATCCAATATGTAGATATTTTTACGTCAATCAAACTCTGCACTTTCTTTATATAGTGAACATGATAATATATACATACTTGAAGTTTTTACTACCCCTAACCGAGAGAGACAGCCATATCGATGGTCAAAGTCGTTCACGCTGCGCTTACGTCATGCCAAAAAAAAGGGAGTTAAATGAAGAAAAAAGAAGGTAAATATGAAGCGAATTTCTGCTGCTTGAAACTCACTGACTGACTGACTGACTAACTGACTGACTAACTGACAGTTGCCAGGTTGTCTAGAGTCTTATGGCCAAATTACGGGGTATGAAAGATATATAGAAATGTACATCTCTATATACAATTTATATGGTACATAATGGTGGCATACTGTAGATAGATATATGAATGTGCGAGTGTGAATGTGAATGTGAATATGTGGCATATAGCGTTTAGAAAAGTGGTTGGTTGGTTGGTTGGTTGGTTGCTTCGTTTGGTTGCTTCGCTGGGTGGCTCAGCCAAGTGAGACGCTATTTTTTTTTCTACTCTACTCTACAACTACAACAGCTCCCTTTGAATGTCTGTGCTTTGTTGTTGTTTTTGTTGTCTGAGCCGAGCCGCCAACTCAGGTGTGACAAATAATTACACATATCTGTCTATATATGTATATATGTATGTGAATGTCTGGCTGTCAGTGTGGGTATGTGTTTGTGCGTGTCAAAAGTATAAAGCCAAAGCGCGCACAAAATGCGCAAAGCGACAGCAACTAACATCAATCCTACATCGGTTGCGAGGGGCGGGTAGGGGTTGCGAATGATGATGATGTTGCGGTGGCAGGCGTTAAGTTCATCAAAAGCCGCAATGCCAAAGGCAAACGAGCTGTTTGAGTTGTCGTTGAAACCACCCAACACCAACGCTAACCAAAATCCAAACATCCTCAAATACTATATATGATCAAGAGCTAAAGATTTTACATTTTAAACATATTTTTTTCGTTTGCCCCGTTCTGTACAAGTTTGTTTCGAATAATCGATAACTCTTAGCGCTTCTAAAATCCAGCTTATATTGATAAACTTTTCTATTCAGGAGCTCAAAAATAATTATGCATTTTTATTTACTTATTTCTAGTGTTGCAAGCTGAAAGAAAGCTTCGCTTGAAATTAATTAGCAAATTATAAAATTTATTCTGATCACAAACTACTTTATTACATACAGCTGTCATTATTATAGTATAATACCTAATAAATTAATGCATCTCTTTGATATTATGTTAAGATTATGTACAAATTGTAGTAGAAATGTCAACGCTTTTATACTTATTAAAGTTGTAAGCTCCATTTAAAAATTCGCTTTACATTTTCGCGTTTGCCTTAATTGCATTCATCGTAATTTGTGGCTTGTGTCTCGTTTTTTTCTTTTTTTTTTTTTTATTACAATGTTATTCTTTCTATTTTTTTTTTTGTATTCGTGACGTTGATGTTGCCCTTTTATCAATGCACTTTTAACGCTGTTGTAATTCCGTTGATTGCTTTAGCTTAATGTTGTTGTTGATGTCGCTATTATTGCAGTTGTTGGTGCTTTTGCTGTTTCTGTTTCGTTGCTGTTGCTGCTGCTGCTGCTGCTGCCACTGTTGAGTAAATCACAATAAAGCTATTAAGAACGGAAACGGAAGCATTCGCCGCTGCGCACGCATTGAAGCAAAGCCGTCGTCCCCATCGCCTGTCAATCTGCCACCCCCATACTCCCAGTCTACACACTTCTTTTGGCAAAGCCCAACCCAATCTTTCAGCATTATTGTTTATTGCATTATTGCCGCTGCTGCTGCTGCTGCGCTTCAGTTGTTATTGCTGCTGCAGCACCAAACTTTTGCATTATTCATTAAAGCTAACCGTATTTTAGATTCGTAATTCTTGGATTCTCCGGATGAGCCATAAATGTCCAGAGACAAAGAGATAGCGAACGAAACAGTCAAAGTCCATTATACGTTTTCCCTACTTTTATAAGTAATGCACAAAGAAGTCTGCCAAGCAGAACTCTCCAAACTTGTTTTTGCCATAAGCTAATAATTTTTTAATCTGCCATGCATAATGCAATTCTATGATTGTATATATTGCTCGTTGACATGGCCATCGATGAAGCAAACACTACAAAATATTGATTCGAAATAATCGAAAAGTTTTAAATTATTAAAACAACTGTCCAATAGTACCAAGTCAACTAACTCACGCTTATGGGCTATATAACCAATCCAGAACGAAAACTAGAAGTAAAATTACAATTTGTTTAACTTTTAACTAAATAATTATTGACTAGAGTTTTAAAGTAAGACAAAAACCTATTTTGATTCACATTTTGGGATGATTTTTTAATATAATTCTATTTTATTTGGATTGATCTTTAATATTCCATCCGAAAGAGTTATCGATGATTTTTATAACAATTGATATGTGCGCGATATACAAGAATTTTAATGCCAAATCTCAAGCATCTATCTGTTGTTGCTGATCAAGAATATATATACTTAATGGGGTCGGAGGTGCTTCCCTACATATAACATACATTCTCACATAACCATAATACCCTTTAAAGCCCACAACATGGGTTCAGGGTATAAACATAGCTGACAACCGGGCAACAACAACTAGGAAAACTAGCAAGCTCATGCTCATGGCTCGAGTTAAGTGCCGCAATGAGGGGCAAGCCGGTTGACTGGTCGGAATTTGAGTTTGAGTTAAAGTTGGAGTTTCGAGTCTGCCGCAGGTCAGCCAACGGTCTGGGCCAAGACTTAACTTGGCCAAGAGCTTAGAGGCGTTTGCCATTGTCATTGTTTCGTTGTTACTTCTTTTTTTTGTAGCATTTTTCGAATGCAATTGCATGAATATAACTGTCCAACTGGTTTTTGCTTGTATTTTTTTTCGAGTACTCGGTGCATTCACCTTGCTCGAAATATAAAACAAAAAAAAACAGCAAAGCAACCCCCAAAAAAGTCAAGAAGAAGAAACAGACACAGAAACACCTGACTCTAAGCACGGTTCGTTCAGTTTGCATTATTATTTATTTATTATGAGCGGCAGCAGTTGGCCGAAAAGAAAAGGCGGCCGACTAAAGTCAGCTAACAGCAGCAGCTGCTGTTGGCCAAGAACCTCAACACATGCCCAGAACTTGGTACTTACTACCTGCAAAGTGGAATTTATATATCTATTTGTGGATGTTATTCTTCTTGCACTCTTTATTCAACTGACGCCTGTTTTGTTTCCCATAACTATTTGGTGACTTTGTTTTTGAATTGTAAACAAGAATATGTCGCTCTCTTTCTTTCACGCTCTCTGGCTGCCTGTCTTCTCCTGTGTGTGTTTGTGTATGTGATTAGGCCAATGCAAATGTGAGGCAATAAAGTTAGCCAAGTTATGACTACAAATCACGTCAATTGCGCCAAACACGACACGTGGCGCGACCTACAATGCAAAAAGAAAGCAAACTCCTTCGCCATAAATGCTTGTTACATTTTTCTTTGGCAAGAGGGAAAAATCGAAAAAAAAAACAAAAACTAAATAAATTTCCATAATAATTGCGTTTTGACATGAAACAACAAACTTTGTATATATACTAAAAAGCAATTTGTTCTTTATTCAGCAATAAATAATAAGAAAAAAAAGTATAGCGAAATTCGAGTCAGAAATATTTGGGGTAGCTCGTCAGTTTTTTTGGGCTGTAAAAAACAAACAAGTTGCAACATAACTTAACTTTATTCTCACCCCCTAATACACCACACTAAATGCAGCGCTTATTATGCGCCTAGCAAAAACCAAAGTTATGAATAAATAAATATTGCAAATGGCAAATCGTGACTGCCTATCATTCTAAGGTAAGCCCCCCTCCCACAACTCGCACACACACACACACACACGCATTGTTAGTCAAGGATAAATAATATGCATGTATGACATGCAAAGTTGCATTTGGCTCGTCCTATAATATTCGCTTGTTTGATCAATTTTTATGACAAATTATCTTCACTCAAACTTTAGACACAAAACTTATTAACAAGTTCTCTAGGTGAAGGGGTAAAAGGGGGTAGTAAACTAAAATAATACTAACAGTTAATTGGCCTATCTATCTATCGATGATTATATATATATATGCATTGCATTGTTTGCTTGATTAAGGTTCGTATCTGTCCATTCTGTCTTCTGTCTCTAAACTGCAGTCGAGCGTTAAGTGCGCCACTTCCTGGCTGGCCAAACAAACAAACAAGCAAACATTCCATTGAATGGCCAATATAGACTAATGAACGTTACTTATACTCTTTCCCTAAAAATGCAGTCCAAACAACCAATTTAACAGTCCACTCCTGCTCCATTCCGCCAGTACTTCAACCGGCCATCCATCGATATTTCGATGGCTGGTTTGCTTGTTGGCTGGAGTGCAAAAAGTGCAAGTTGCTGTGACAGCAAAAAACTTTGAAGAAAAAAATGCAGTTCCTTAAAAGAGATATGGAAAAGAAATAAAGCTTTCAAGTAACGTTGGACGCCCAATTGATACCCTGTAAACTATTCCATAGCCTCAAAAACTTAAATTACAAAATTTGAAACATAAAATAAATTAAATAAAAAATAAAATAAAATTTGATCAGGTGCGAATAAAATTTAATCACATATTGCGAATAAATAAATACAAAAAGGCACTTTATGATTTTAACATTTTAAAGGGTTTCCCAAAAAAGTTTGGTTTCAGCTATTTGCTGGCTTATCTTTATGCTAAGAAGTAAATGAAAAAAGGAAAGCCAAATTCAAACGTTCTGAAAATTTAAATGGAACATATTTTCTTCCTGAGACTTTTAGGAAATGACTTTTTCTACTTTTGAATTTTCTGTTCAAAATTTCTTTTAATTTATATTTTATAAGCAAGATCTTTCTGATCTTATGCCTTATTTTACAAAGATTGACGTGAACTTGTAAGCTAATTTAATTAAATAAAAAGTAATTTGCAAACTTCAGAAAGCTAACCCTATAACCAACAGTTACAGGGTATATAAAACAGCACTAAAAAACGTCCTAAAACAAAACATACAAAATGTAACTAAACACAGCTCGCTCTTAGTTGAGATTCGTGGGCAGCCTCGACACTCGAAGTCGAAACACACATGTGAGCCAAGTGAATAAATGGAGTTTCAAGTCTTGTTGTTCTTGCCACTGCAAACAAACCGCAAGAAGGCAGCAGGCAGCAGCGGCAGCAATTGGGTCTGAGCCTGTCTAGCTTTATCGTCGACACTCCCCAGACTTTACAGTCTAGGTGGGTTTCAGTTCGGTTTAGTTTCGAATCCAGTTCTCCATATTGCTGGAATTTCTTGTCGTCAGTTGTTGCTGTGTGTTGTCTGTTGTATAGTGTGTGAGGTTAGGTTTAGTTAGTGTTGCATAATCGCAAAACTGTGTCAAGTCGCGCCATCGTTTTCTAAAAATGGCAGCAATGATTTGTTCGCAAACATATTTCTTGCGTCAACTTTTGCTTTTGTACCGGCGATTTTAACTGCTGATTTTGAGAAAGTGGATGAGCGCACCTGCTCTCTTGTACAAAAACCAAGTGTTTGAGAAGTTTTCGAGTTGGAGGCGCACGTGATTTATTGTCAGTGTGCCCATTTTTGTATAGATCTATACCCTGTTGCAACTAGTAATAAGGAATGTAGTATGTTTAACATGGATGTTTCGTGAAATAATCTATCTGTGCCTTGATAGCAGTCAGTCAGTCAGGTAAAAAGAATTTATATTAGAATGAATGTAAAACTTTTATTACGTTTTCGATAATCCATTATATATTAACAGGGTATTGCATAGTCTACTACTCTCGGTGAACAGAGTTTTTGGTTTTTAGGCAGGATACCACTCAGGCCGCATTCGCTTTCATGTTTCAAGTACTATTACACTGCTCCCAGGCTCCCAAAGTTGTCCAATTGTGCCAGTTAACAGCGAGTGCTGTAAAATGTAAATGTAGCGCAGTAAATTAGAAGTGCTCTAAAGGCGCCACCCTCTCTTAGCTAGATGGAATCCATAAGAGCGCAGCACTGCAGTGGCGCTACTCTTACAATCCACAGCGCTTGCTCTTCGGCTTGCGAAGTGCAAAACCAAAACAAATGTGATGAAATGGCTGACACCGATGTCGGGGATCCCGGTACCGATGTTGCTTGCCGAGCCATTTACCGCTACGCTTCGCTACATGCACGAACCAAAAGAGCGAATGGCACGAGAGCCTAAGAGCCGATTGCCAAGCAACCAGTCATTGTTTGTGCTGCCAACGCTGCGTTGCGAGCGTAACAGAACACTAACAGCGCTGTTAACAGCTTCTGTGAATATCAACGAGCGCAAGAGCAACAGAGGGAAAGAAAGAGAGCCGATGTGTGTGGTAGCCGAGTCGTGAGTGAAGTTCAGACCGCCACAGTTTTGTTGGTTCGGGCCAGAGTCAGTCTAATGTCAGAAACGCAGTTAGCTGCTCGTCGTGCGCAAGTTTCAAACAATCAGAAGGCACAGCTAAATTACTAAATATCTCACTACAACAACAAATTAAAATACAACTACAACTATCAAAACCGAGCAGCGTCGTTAGTAATAAATCACAAATATATCCAAACACATACAATTGTTTAAAGTTTTGCGTATCACATTTCAAAAAGCTTAACAATCTCAAAGTATTTTTAAATAATTCATAACAACAATTAAATTGCGGAAACCGAATCCAATTAGTTAATGTAATACGTGCATTACATATACAACAATGGCTGCTGGATTTCGTTTCTAAACATTTTTATTGCACAACAATATATGAAAACAATCAATGCAAAATAAGTTGTTTATAAAACAACAACAAAATAAAGGTGTGCATTTATCATTAACAACAACAACAACGTGTATTAAAACCGATCGACAAGTGCTTTCGATTCGAGCTACTTTTAATTATAGTATCTATAAGATACAAAAACAAATCAAACCTCAAAAAAAATGACTCACCAACAAAGTTCAGTTAACAATGCTTGAAAGCAGAAAGTAAAGCAAAATAAACAAATAAAGAAAAAACTTAACAATAATAAAAATAAAAATATAAAAACCTAGAAATTAGGTTAAATGCAAAGCTGTCTTTATTAATATGGCCCGTAAAACAGGTCACAAATTATTTGCAAAAGATAAAAATAAATAAAAAAATCACTGAATAATATTAACAATAATTAAGTATTCAAATTCTCTTAAGCGAGTGGGCAACAAAAAATAAATAAACAGCTGAAGAACATTTCGCCAAGAACCTAAACCTAGTTGGAAAAAAAGCTGAAGATGGAATTATAAGAAAATTCAATCAGAAGAATTAAGTTAAAATGAAACACAATAATCAATTCAGAAGAAAATTTCAAAAGCAAATTTAGCAGTTTTATAGCTTGTCAAAATTTGTTCAGGACAAATATTCTGATTAGAAAATTAAAAATTTCTCATTTAAAAATGCATTCCATCTCTTTTTAAAGTATATTTCAGTTAAACAGTTGCTAGAACTATCAATATGTTTAATTTAATTTCTGAAAAAAACGCATTTGTTGAAAAGCTGGGTACAAGATAAAAAGTTAATGAACAATATATTTTTCATGGCATTTATCTTATTTTAAACATCTTAACTGAAAAGTTTAAATAAATTTCATAAAAAAAAAATATTTTAACAAAACAAAACTTGATATGAAAAAAATTCATTTAAATAAAATGAAATAAAATTAATATTTGTTTTAGCTAATATAATAATATTATTATTATGTAGGTACAAAAATAAATGCATATTAAGGCATTCAAGACAAAATTCTATTACTTTAGGAAAGTTTTTCATTGTATATAATTACCAGGAGAATAGTAAAAAGCTTATGTACTTTCTTCAAAACTTTATGTTTAAAATTACAACTTTTCTTATTAACAAAAATAAGATACATTAAAGAATTCCACTAAGAGTTCTTTGCAAATGATATTTGTTAGTTAGCAACTCTACTTTTCAACAACAATGTAACATAATAATTGAAAATCTTTGTGTTTTTCCAAATAGCAATCTGCGAAAAAATTCCAACACGTAGCTGCAAGTTCTTGTTAGCTTTTGCTTTATTCTCTCTCTCTCACTCGCTCTCTTCTGGCCAATATCTGTTTAAGTTATGCCACAAAATCTTACACGTGAAACCGCAAAGTACATTCTCACATTATAGTACTTTTAGCTGCTGCTATTGCAGCTGCTTGCAAGCTATACACACACACAACACACACACACACACACATGCGCACACAAATTGAAAATTTCAGCCCAGTTAAGTTCGGTGGCTAAAATCGTTGCAACACTGTAAGAAAAATTAAGCAGAACGTGCTAGAGCAAAGCTAGCGTGAAAACGAAAAGAAAAAATAAAAAAATGAAAAAATTGCTCAAAGCTTTTATTCATTTTAATTGCGAGTGGGTTCCGAATTGCGTGCCACAAGCGCAGAATACTACATTGCAATACAATATATATTGTGTGTATTTTTTGGTGGGTCTTCATTAAAAGTGCCCGCAATTAGCCGCAAATTGAATTATGGATGCCACAAAAAAACTATTTCGTTTGGCGCCAAATGTTAACTTTTGAATTAAAAAAGGGCGCTTAAGAAAAAAAAAAAAATTATTTTCTTATTTCATGAAGTTGAACTCGAATGTCGAAGTTGTTGTTGTTGTTTTGTGTCTGTTGTATGGCTTTATTTATTTTAGCCAAGTTCAAACCGCCAGTTGCCGGCTAGTTTCTTGGCCAGCCATCCATTTCCATTTCCATTGTGCGCTCTCTTTTTTTTTATACTTTGCTTATTTCTGTTTTCTGCGCTTAACTTTTATTTTATGCCATTGCCTTTGGACAGCTATTCGCTGGTGGCCCCTCTCCCAACTCTGTTGTTAGCCAGGCCTTATGTACATGCATATATAGCTCCCAACTCTGCAAGCTTAACTTCAAACCTTACCTTACTTTACGATTATTTCCGCTGAAACGTTGCGCACTGCCGGACTCCATACTGCCACTTACTTTGAACTTTGTGCCTTAAGGTCGCCAGCTGTTTTTTAGCCCTTTTTTTCAGTTTTTTCAGCTCTTTTTTTTAGGGCGTGTGAAAGTCATCTTTAGCCATATGGAGTGCCAAAGTGCTGTTAGCTGTTTGTCTGTGAAGGATTTCCCACACACCCGACTAAATTGTTCACATTTTTGCAGCAAATTGTATCAATTGTGTTCCAAACAACCTCCCCCCATTGCTAGAACTGGTTCTTTGGAGCATAAATCAGCGCCAGGTACTTTGACCACACAACTAACTGGTTTATTTGTGCTTTGGCCAAGTCTTGTTGCAAGACACCTTGTTCCGATCCATTCTATTCTCTCGTGTTCTGTTCTGTCTAAATCTCTTAATGTGCCAACGACATTTAAAAGATTCTTTTGCGCCCACATAATTATTATTATAAAACATTTATTGATGGCCCTCAGCATGATGTTTTAAAATAATATATTTTTGGAATGTTTCAGTCTGTCAGAGAGAATGTATCAAGTTTCACGTTTTGTTTAATTTGAAAATGTCCACAAAAATTCATAGAAAAATTTTTCAAGTGGGAGTGCAAGCAATTTTTGAAATGTGCCGCAAACAGCAGCAGCAGCAACAACAACAACATCAATAACAAACTATTTCAATTACAATTACAGTGCAGCTGAAAAGTAAAATAGAAAAATTAAAACACAAAACTAAAAACCAGTTAAAACAGTGACAGTCAAGCCAAATGAAACAGCTTTAAAAAAAAAAGAATTATAAAAACCAAATTAAGAAAATTGTTTAAAAAAAAAGTATTGTCAAGCAATTTAAATAAATCGGAAAAACCATTTAAAGTGCATAAGAAAAGTTTTCGCCAAGCGAAGGAGCAACTGAGCTAAATTACAGGATAAAAGGAGAGGAAACAAAAAAAGAGATCCTATAAAAATGGTAAATAAATAATCTCATTTTCACACCCTTTGCTTTGTACTTGACCCACTAATTATACAAAGATATGAAGAAAAACTAAATAAATGCAATACAAAATGGGAAGTAAGTGGGGCGTGAGTGTGGGGAAACGGGCTTATCAGCAAAGTTGCGAGCCGTCGACCCATTATATAATGTTTTATGGCGTCGACGTGACAATAAAACCGAATAGAAATATATACGAAGCTGAGTTTGACAAATTGTTTCTGGGAAGTGCAAAATGTTCTCTCAAAATGTTCATACGAAAGGCATAGAAAAATAATCATAACATATATGAAATGTATGAAGAACATTAAAGAAAGATTATAATAATTTTGGGCAGTAGAAAAACGTTTAGTTCTTAATAAGAAAGTTGATAAGTAAATCTCCATAGATTGGACTGGGATACGTTGATTCAAGGCAGTTTCAAAATAACAACGGACTAATTCTTTATTAATTGACCTACTGACTGACTGACTGCTATCAACGCACAACTCAATCGGTAAGACATGACAATCTATGTTGATTGCGAAAAGATGGTAATAGTATGAAAAATAAGCACTAAGAATGGGTTTCCCAAAGCAAATATTTTACAACATTAAAGCGTTTGAAAATAAAACTAAAAGTAAAAGTAAAAGAGAACAACTTCTAACTCATTTTTAATGGATACCGTGTGCAACATTATTATACACAAGTATAATTATATATTATTATGTTTCGGCAAGATCAAAAGCTGTACAATCCAAAGATTGAAATACAGTCGAACTTCCATATAACGAAGCTCAAGGTAACAAGAAAAAACTTCGCTATAGAGAAATTTCGTTATATAGAATGGGTTTTTGGGGTTCTGACTTTTGACTTCGTTGTATATAAAATTCGTTATGCGGAAATTCGTTACATGGAAGTTCGACTGTATATTTTATCGACATGAAGTGAATATGAGACACAAAAGTTGTTTAGTTAGCAAATAGCAGTCACGCTAGATAAGTTAAAAGCTATATGTTGTACTACTCTACTACAGTCGAACTTCCATATAACATATTTTTCTATATATCAATCAAAAAGCCCTTTCTATTTTACGAAGTTTTATCTTGTTCCCTTGAAATTTGTTATACAGATGTACGACTGTATAATATTTACTATCTGGAAAAGTCTGGAATTTATAGCCGGAACAAGTTGGTTTTGCTTTTATTTTCTATAGTTTTTGTGTTTGGGTCATGGCGTGTGATAAAACTGAACTACAAATACAAATATACATAGAGCATTGCGAACAACTCAATTAGAAGCGCGTGAAAAGATAAGAAGGCAAGAGAGTTGAAAAAAGCAGAGAGAGAGAGGGAGAGCTGTACTTATCTAAGGCCCGCTCTACCTGGGCAAAGTAAAACAAACGCGAGTCGTAAAATATATATTTACCAATCGATTCATGAATAGAAAGAAGGCGTTTTGGGCGCCTTGTAATCAGAGCTGCAGTGATTGAGTGACTACCGTTAACCGCTTTTAAAAGATACGAGCCAAGAAGGTGGTAAAAGTTTTATTAATTGGTAGCTAATTGCCCGGGCAGATCAAACAAGTTGTGAGGGCTTCAAAGACTTGAAAGTTGATTTTGCTTTATCAGCCGTCAAACTCAAGTGCGGAACACAGCTTTTTAGCAGAACTTGAAGTTAACGTCATTTTGTGACGTAGCCACAAAGAGCGCTGAAAGCGCTGAAAACGATAAACTTAAAAGATAAGAATACTATAATATGTATGTTTTACATTTTGCATGCTTAAAATGAGAAAGAGAAGCGAAAAAAAGCAGAAAATAGTTTTTAATTATCGATGTCAATTAAAATGAACTGCTGCTGTTGTTGCTGCTGAGTCGTTGTTTGTGTTTGGCCTTATATAAGATATTCCGACTTTATAAACACTCAAACACACATGCATACACACACACATGCATGCACACACTCTCACAAAATATGTGCACAGCAAGTAAAACAATAAGCTGGAAGCATAGTAACGAGACAGGCAGCAAAGCTGGCTGGCAGCTCATGGAACTTTGGGCAAAGTCACAGCTCATGCAATGAGAGGGGGTGTGGCGTTGGGTGGGGTACACTTTCAGACAGTCATGCTCCCCTTACACTTCTACCACACCCCGCAACCCCCCTACCATAAAACTCACGCCGGCACAAGCATATTCGCTGCTGGAATGCGAAGCGAGCAACGCCAGCAATTTAACAGCGCTGTGAGAGACAGAGACAGAAAGACACATGTATGTAGATACAAACCAGAGAGCTATAGTAAACTAATACAGTACTCGCTCTTTGGTTTGAACTTGTCAGAACTAGAATTGTGCATGAATTGAATATGACATGAGTTGACTTAAAGTTTAAATATTTTAGCAAAAAATTCGAATGAAATAACAATTTGATTTTTAAAACCCTTAAGATCCTTGCAACTTGCTTCTAGGCTTTGCAAACCTTCAGAAAATTGTTTATATATCAAAAATAAGGAGTAATTACTGTAACAAACAACAGTTATAGCTAAAAGAGTATAATAATTATAGAGACCTGCGGCATATGATCGATGCTTTTGCATTATGAATGAGGCAAAGCAAGCAGCTTAAGCTTATAAGGGGGCTGATACAGGGATAAGAGGGAGGCCAAATTGCAGTCCGCCCCTAAAATGACTTTTATCCAAACACAACGTAACCGCTCCCCTATAACTTAGCTAACGACTTTTGCTTACAATATCGATAAAATATCTTTTTTCACACACACAAGCATAGCAAGGGGTAGGGAATTGAAGAGGTGTTCAAGGAGCAACAGTCAGACAGACAAACAGACAGATAACATGAGCCGCCAGTCATATGAATATTTCATATTTTATTTGTTATCCGATGACTGGCAGTTGGAAAGAGACAGAGATAGCTGAAGTTGTGTATCAATAAATTGGTTTTTTTTTTAGTTTTCTTATTTTGTTTGTTTTTGATTGCACAGACATAAGTAAACAGCGGGAATGCTATAGCCGATAAATATGATATACTTTTTCAGTACATACATATACTTATGATATTGTTAAATGCAAATAATAAATTGTAAATTTTCTTTAAGTGGAAATTCTTTTCTCTCGGGCCAAAACAATTGAAGTTCTCTCAATTTTGAGTTCGCAGTGGGCTTAATTGAATTAAAGGCAATTACATAGTTCTACGCAACAACTCGTCTTATGTATTGTTGTTGTAGCTACACACACACTCACACACACACACACACTTATAAGAATAACCTTACACACACTCGAACGAAAATCAATCATCAATAAAATCTAATTGAATTTGTGCGCTGTTTTTCATGCCACGATCACTCTGAGAATTGTGCGAAACAAAGTGAAAAGATAGAAAGAGAGAGGGGAGATAGAGATGGCACGATTGCGTAAGAAAGAGAGAGAGAGACACGAATATAAACCATCATAATTTGTGTGAAAAAAGTAGGCTCTGGGTTCATTAGGTGGTTCGGGAATGCGTGGCAAATGACTTCTCTCCTCATGTGGGTCATTTGCACCAGGAGCAGGCAGCTCAAATGGTCAGTGGAGGGAAGGAATGTGTGTGTGCGGGAAGAGGGGGAAAGAGCAAGGCGTGCGGGTGGTTTGTAACAATTATCAAAAACATCTAAATGGTTTTCGGAAATGTTATTTGAACTTTTGGGTGGAAAAAAGTCGAAAAAAAAAAATAGTTTGAAAAGCGACAGAACTGTGACGATGTTAAGGTTCATAAGTTGTGCGCTAGCGGGAGGCTTGGTGGGAGGAGAAGTTGTCGAAATTGGAATCGAACTGAACTTGGGAACTTAGCTCTTCACTTTTTTGTGGTTCTCTGTGTTTGTGCATTGGGCAGACAAATGTAATTAAAGTTGAAAAACTTTTAAGCTCGTTTGGACCTTAAATCCTCGGGGATTTCAGTAAACATGTGATTAAAGTGTTTGGCAGACTTTGACTTAAAAATGCTAAAACAAATATAAGTTAAACTTTATTAAGTAAATGTTAACAAATTTTTAGAAATTTTTGTATATAAATTTGTTAATATTCATAAAGTTTGCAGTTTCTATCAAATCGCATTGATAATTTTATAAACAAAAGTGCAGAATCGTTGAACAAATTTGATACATCAATAAAAAAAACTTTTATTTACGTAGATTAAGTATATAAAACTATAAATTTGAGCTAATGTAGTCTTAGACGTGTTATTTGTTCTTTTTTTTAGTCGAGTGAAAAAAATGATGTTAGAAAAACCAAACTTTTAGTCCTGACTTTGAGTGATGAGTTATTATTTTTGTTTTCCCTTGACTCATTACAAATGGTGAAATATGAATTTGTTGTTTGGCTTCTCATTCTCTCTCTCTCTCTCTCTCTCTCTCTCGTTCATCACACATAGTGTAATGTTACCTTATACCCCTCCATAACCGAGCATAACATCGCATTGCTCTCTCACTTCCTTTACGCCGTTGTGCGCCGACCCGCTGTTTAATGCCGATGCGTTGCACAGGTGTGTCAATGACTTGGCCAACGGGGATCATGGTTAATGAAAACGAAATGCAGCCAAAAGGGACTTTGTTGCCGGCCATCAGCCAGCAGCAGTCATTGGTAGTAGTAGCATTAGTAGTAGCAGAAGTAGTCACCAGGGCAATGGTAATGGTAAATGTGAGTATGCTGAATAATTTCCACTTCCGACACGACAGAAACATGACACATCACACATACATACAAACATAAAGTCCAGAGAGACAACAGCTGTATAACAACAACAACAACAACAATAAGAACAAAAACAACAACAAGAACAGGAACTGGTAACTGGTAACTGGGAACGCGAACGGTGACGAGGTCAAGCTAAAAACTATTAAAAGCAAACCAAGCTGCTCCCATGTGTATCTGTGTGTGACCATTTCTCATTCAGAAAATGCGCCTGTGTATATGTGTGTGTTTGTGTTATAAGTTTGGTTAGTGTGTGTGTGTGTGTGTAGTTTTAATCAAACCGCCGCTACAGTTTACTTTTGCGCCTTTTTTTAAGGTGCGGTTCAGTGCCCTTTTGGTGGCCATAAAACTGACGACGATGGCGACTCTTTCGGGCCAAAGTAGTGTGTGTGTGTGGACGTTGGTGGTTAAAGGGGTGGGTGGCAGGAAAAGCCATCAGCTGTCGCTCTGTGTGTTGTTGTTGTTGCCACCAGGCTCGTTAGAGGCCAAATGCGAGGGTTGCTAGCACCGTTTAACGGGGTTGGGCCGTATATAACAATTTATATCTACAGTACATTTATGCATGGGTTCGTTTCTGTGTTTGTGAAACATGCACGCAAGCCGCAAAAGAACATGCAACCTGATGCACAGCAAAAAAAAGCCAGTAATGTTAGGTTGGGAACTTTTTAGCTTCGGTTTATAATATTATGTACGACAACAATGAATTAAATGTTGTTTCGCTGTTATAACAATAATAATATCAAAATATTGCTTTAAACTAAGATCTGTATATTCCAGCAATGTTTTCTGGCTCGTTGCTGTGTGTGTTCTTACACTGAGCGTAACAAATTTCTCAATCTAAGCACTCGACCTAACTTACTAACAAAATAGTACAAGTATATAATATTTGTGAGCTAAAACTAAAAATAGTTTAATAAATGATTGCGATTGTTGTTATGCATTTTTGTGTTGATTGATTGATGACTCTACTAAAATATTCAAATGGTTTTCTAGTTGCATTTTGTTTGTGTGTGTGTGTGTGTGTATGTTTTTCGATAGTGCAGAAACATTTGTGTCAGACCCCTTTCATCCCAACAACGTTTGCGATTCATCAAAAAGGCTTAACCTCAAAACTACAAAATTGATCAACTATGCAAATATGTTTGTGAAAAATTGTATTCGAAGAGAAGTTGTCAAAACTGACAAATTGTGAATAAAGTTTGTGGCTGCATTTGATATTGGCCATATGGATTACCCAATTCCAAGCAACAAAACAAACAACACAACTAACATTACACAATACTTATGTCTAAATGCGAAATATGAGACGAGACAAGACGAGACGAGACGCAGCGTTTGAAGGAGCTCTACAAGTGCACAATAGTGAACAATCCACAAACTTACAGATACAGATAGTATACAGTTACAGTTACAGTTACAGCAGCAGATACTTTACAGACAAAGCCAAAAGATACTTACATATTAAAGTGACGCAAACATCATTACAATGCCACAACAAACTGAGTAAGTTAAGCTCTGTTTCAGTTTAGTTTAGTTCAGTTGGTTGCCATAGGCAAATGACAGCGATTCCAGGTGGCAAGCTTGTGTTGCATCCACGCTAGTTTCCAGACACGTCAACACATAGATACAAACTCAGACGCAGTCAGACTGTCAGATACAGATAGAGATAGACAAGGTAAATCCAGCT
The DNA here is from genome assembly GCA_018904305.1 of Scaptomyza montana. NCBI lineage: Eukaryota > Metazoa > Arthropoda > Insecta > Diptera > Drosophilidae > Scaptomyza > Scaptomyza montana. The sequence goes on from JAEIGR010000001.1 coordinate 5,527,564, forward strand.
CGCAGCCAAAGACAATGGCTAAATCAGCGCATAAAGCAAAATTCCAATAACACTTCGACTTTTGCAAAACGGTTGCACAAAATGTGGCAACAGCCAACGTGCAACGTGCAGCAAAGCAAGCAAGCTGTAAACATACGTTCAGAGATTTAAAGAAAATACTTTTTTAACTCAACTTCACATTGGCTAAAGTAAGAAAAGCTAACTGGAAATTGTTTGAATTCAAAGCGAAGTAAATGAAATTATGAAATTTACACTACTGAAATAAATGGAAAGTTTTTGAGTCAGTCTATCAATATCTTTAAAGAGTATTATTTTTGTTGCAGATACGTTGTTTACCTTACCTATTTGTTGAAAAGAATAAATGTTGCTATGGCTAATAAACAAATCTCGACAATTGTACTCTACGACGTGTCATGTATGAGTTTCTGATGATGATATTTATAATGAACTTTAATAGCAACTTAATAATAATTTGTCAATTATCTTATACAATCATTCCACCATCCACTATGATCAGCTTAATTTTTCTCCTATTAGCTTAAATTACTTAAGCTGAGGATTAAAGTTAATTCAAGGTGCATGCCTTATTATAATTAAGTAGACAATAATGGTATAAATATTATTTTGAATTCAATTTTGATATAAGAAGAATTAAAAACTAAAATTTTATAATACTAAAGTAGTTTTCACAAATTTCATTTTTATTTATTTTTTTAATAATTGATTTTATATTCATTTCATTTATTTTATTTATTTTATCGTGCATTGCTTTATTTTTCGAGCGTGTCACGTGCACATCTCAATCTATAGCTTCGATATGCATTCAGTTTGCCATTGACTTTACAGCCATGTCATCATTTCAACCCATTCCATCTCATCATCATCATCATCATCATCAGCAGCACTGTTTGGTTGTTGTTTTTGTAGTTTTCGTTTTTTTGTTATTTCTGTTATTTTGTTTTTTTGTTTTATTGTTTTTCTGTGCTAGTTGAAGATTATTACAAAGTGACTGACGCAGCTTTGCCGGCGAAGGCATTTGTTTGCCTAGCAGCAACAGCTAAAAGATGCCCCGAGGAGCTAAAAGATGACAACGAGGATGGAGATGGAGATAAAGATGAAGATGAAGAGAAAGATGTTGATGGTGATGGCAATCGTTGACACTGCTGGCAAATATATACATATGTAAATACATATATATGTATATATTTTTGCTGAGGTTGCGTTAAGTTGCATCACATCGGTTCGTTTTTTTGGCCATCCGCTGCTGCATTTGCATTTTTTTTTTGATTAATATGAAGTGGACATCATGGAATATAGAAGTTAAGTGCTCTATACAGATCTCTGACATTGCCTTGAGGGTGTTGTTTCTGTTTGTGTGTGAAATGCAAACAGTTGCAAATCTATTGTGCGATTTCGATTGAAACACGTTCGAGCGAAATGTAAAAAAGGGCGCCAACACTCGACACAGTTTAACAAAAGAGAAAAAAAGGGTCAAAAACAGCACAGTAATGAAATAAAAAAAAAAAAAAGTATATAGATTTTTTTATGCTTGCTGAATATTGAAATGAGTTCAGTTCACACCTGTTGACGCTGACGTCGTGTTTGTGCAAATTTGCACAAATGTTGCCCCAGCCGCGAAATGTCACCACAAAAACCCCCTTTGGAACAGCTGTCTGTCAGAGACTTACAGTTTCATTTAGTTTATTTTGCTAGCTGTTTACGTGACGCATATGAAAACTTATTGCTGGCCATTTGACTTTACAAACACTTACAGTTCATTAGCCAACGCTAAGACACTTTCCATTTTATCAACAAGTGGAGTAATTTGTACAGAGTTGCCGTTGCTAATTAATCAGCTTTGCTTTATTGACATGTTTTGTGATATGCATAAGCCAAACATCAAAAATTTATCAAATGCCAGCCATAAAGTCAACTTCAGGTCGAGAGGTCAACTTCGGAGAGCCCTCATCAAGTCGAAGAGTCAAGTGTTTCTCCACTTTAATTCTTCAGCTGGCGAAATTTGCCCTTGAGGTCGCGCAACAAAAACTTGTTTGACTAGTTGACGATAATGTTGGCGATGACGATTCAGCAGACTTTCAGCAGTGTGTGAGTAATTTCCAAGCATCTGCTATAACTAAATGTGTTTTGCCGCTCAAGAATGACAGTTATGACAATTTACTTTTTTTTTAATTTAACTGTTTCTTAGAAAGCATTTAATGAGTTTGAAGAATTTGTGTTTTAAGCCTTTCCATTCATAAATGTGCATAGATTCTTGAAGTGAAGAGATTTAAGATATGGGTGGATAGGTAAATTTTTAAAAATTTGTATTTAATAGGAATACTTTAGGATTAGAATGAAGTACAAAATATATTAAATATTTTTTAATATCCCTCCTCTTGTCTTTCTGACAGTGTGTTAGATTTTAATTACTTTAGATCTTTTGATTTGTTGACTTTAATTCAAAGTTTGCCTCTGTTTCTGTTTTTTGTTTTTGGTCCAGTATTTTATCAAAAAGATCTTCAAAATTAGTTTGCAGTTGCTGATGCTGACGCTTCATTTTGCACAAAGCACGAAGGAGATACAGAACTTCATTGTGGAGGCGGCTAACAAATGGTATTTTTGCGTTGTGGGCGTGGCACGCCCACAGATTGTTGCTGCACTTGCTGTGATAGCATTGTTGTTATTGTTGATGCTGCTGTTCCAGTTCCCAAAGCAGAGCTGCAATTTTTTTGTTTTTTCCTTTTATTTTGTTTTTCCTTCATTTTTGTGGCAAACAATTTCACGGCTCATACTTGACTTCTGCACATGCGGAGAGCTACACATTCAGTGCTACCGTTTTTTGTTGCTGTTGTTGTTTTGGCATTGTTTTGGCCAGATTCTCATGTCTGCCTCGCCTGCCTTACACCCTCGCCCTGGTACAATTGGTTGTTAGTCGGACACTTTGTCTATGTCTTTGGCGAAAGTCTCTTGTCTCGAGCAATTGATGAACATGTTAAGTGCAGGGCGAGGGCTGCGAATTTGTTTCGTTAAGTCTTTCCTCTCTTATGGATCCGAGTTGTGGGTGTGTTAGTGTTTGTTTGAGGGTGTGTGTCAGTATGTGTCTGCTGCTGGGCTAGAAGTCAATTATGGCAAGGCTTTGTTCAAGTGACTCTGATGAGCTGGCAGGAAGTGGAAACTGGAGCACAAGTCGCTTACAGCGAGTCAACTACTAATTCAAAAATATGTATATACATATCTAAAGCTCGATCTACATATATGTGATTAATATAAACATGATTCTGTGTTCCCCGCTTGCCTGCGTTTGCCTAGCAGCTAGTGTGTTTTGGCCCGAAATTCATATATATTAATTAAACGCTAAATTTAACAGAAAGCCAATTATGCTAATCAGTTTTGGCAGTACAGAGATAAAGCAGTACCACACACACGCACACACACATATACATAGTCAATTCTGGTCTGTCACCTACATAGACATAAGACCAGGTAGAGTCTATGTCTGACTGCACTGCACAAAATTGTTATTACTTATGATTAGAATCGAAATTAATGCAGTTTATGCTAAAATAAGCGTAAATACTTACTGAAACATTTTTTTTTAATTATTAAAAGAACATAGTCAGTTCAAATTTCTCACAGTGTTTTGTCATTGTCTAGAGGCCAGGCACCATCGTCAACGCTTGCTCATTTTGATTGCCAATAAGCCACAAACGCACCCAAGGCGAGCATTAGCTTGGCTTAGCTCAGCACACACTCACCCCACATCCCCGCTCTTCACCATCATCTTTCTAAGCCTACGCATTACGCCCACCTTTTGCCACCCACCCAACAATTTTAGTTGTTGATTGTATTTACTGGTTCGAAGCCTGAAAATTTCGTTTTAACTGCAATTACAAATTAAATCAACCGCAGGGAAGAGAATCAAATTGCGTGACTGATTTGATTTCAAGTTTTATTTGTAGATATAAATATTGAAAGAGGAGTGGCTAAGCCGAGAGGTTGAAGAGTGTATTTTTCTCTTTTGTTTGAGTTTACAAATTGCAAATCAAACAGGATAAAACCTTTCAAAATTAATATTGCAATTTTAAAGTAAATTTTGAAGCTTGCAAAATATTAAATTCAATTTTATCCAATCGAAACAAGTCTTTTGACCACTTGTTTTATTTTTGTCCAATTAGGCATTTTATATTTGGTCAACAGTCTGTTATATAAAGTTTGTAAATGAAATGTTGCTTTCCTAAAAATAATTTATTTTATATTTTAATCCTAATATTTTGATTTTGCTTAAGTTTCTACAGTTGTTTATTTACCAAAAAAAAAAGTTTATTCGTTTTTCATTCGAAGCTGTAAATAAAGTAAATTCAATTGAAATCAAACCTTTTTCTAGGAAGACTGGTAAATAAATAAATTTTTTTAAATAAATCTTTTGGTTTGCTACACTTAATGTTGGTTGTTAATAAATTAAGATTGCTCTGTAAATTGTGAGATGAGAAACGTCTTTCCACTTTCTTTCTTAAAGCCATTTTTTAGTTTTCACACATTTAGGTACATTTGATAAATAAATAAGATAATAAAGTTTTATTCAAATGTTTTTTTTTTCAAATTTAAACACATATTGACAACTCTATCTATCTATTGTGTTTGTTCATTCCTTATCCCAAACAAATATTAGTTTCTTGCCACCTGTTTATATACGCCTTCACATACATTTCATACTTCTAAACAAGCCGACAACTTTGGTTGCTTTTGTGCGGAAATCTGTGGCATTCAACCTTCCAACTTGAGGTATGAGTCGCCTTTACCTTTTGCCTTTTTTTTTTTGTCTTCCTATCGTCACCTGTTCTGGCTGGAAAGCAGCTGTTTATATTGCGTCATTCAACGGCTGCGAAGAAGTCGTCGTGGCATTAAATCAAATCCACTTCCGTACCGGCTGCTTGTTGTTATTGTTGTTGTAATTGCCACCGCACCCTTTCGTCAGACACAAGACAACGCTCGTTTTGGTGGTTTTGATGTTGGCGATGGTGGCGACAACCAGTTTTAGTCTTTTACTTCAAGTAAATGTAAACGACAAAATGGTGACGTTATGCCACCCAACCCTTTATGTTAGGATGCAAGTGGGGGGGGGCGAAACGTTGGTGTGAGTGAACCACCATGTAATCTGAGACTTAGACTTTGTGTTTCTGTGTTTGTGTTTGAGCAACCCCTTAGCCAGGAACTAACTACCTGTCTACCCCAACCCAAAATTCCAAATTCCATCCCCAACCCTTACTTTGATGCATGCCCATTGCACAGGTCTTTAGGCAGCCCATCAAATAGCATGTGTAAATAAAAGCGAAGAAGAAAACAAAACACGAAACGTACCGGCAACAAAGCAAACATAAGCCATCTACAAGAAAGAACAGTTGTCTTATGGATGTCGAAGAATAAATACTCTAGAGCTAACATTTTTTATACATAATTTGTTTAGATACATAACTCTATGTAAAGATACGTTTTTGTCAATCAACTTTTGATGCAAATAAAAATAAATGTGCAATTAAATTCATTAAATTTTTGGAACATTCTTAAAATCAAAAACAATAATGAAACCCATATTTTCTTTTTTCTTTGACACATTCATTAACAAAGCTATTGTACCCTCTGCTTAAGTATATTTAAAGGGATGCAAAGATGGAATATGTTTGTTAAAAAGAAAAAGGCAAAGGAGTAGGAGGACAAAACATGACAGGACAGGGCAAAGTATCAGCATATCGCATTTGTTAAATGCAAAGGGTAGATCCGCTTTCTGGTTATGTCTACGTGCTAACCATAAGCTAATTGAGGAGTCTTCCATGTTCCGTTACGTAGCACTTCGTCTTCTTCTTCTTCTTCTTTTTTGCCCCTGCTTTTGGTTCTTTGCTGCCAGCACAACTGAGCAAACTGAGCCTCAATTGTCAAGTGCTTGCAGGCCTCTCCTTTGCCTCTCTCTCTCTCTCCCTCTCTCTCTTTGTATATATCTTTATATTCCATATATAGTGTATATAATTGCATGCATCTTTTATATGCTTTTTTTTTTTGGCCGTGTGGGTTGCACTCGCCGACTATTTGCACATCATTAGCAGAGGCGGCTGTAGACAGCTCTAACTAAACAAATGCAAATAGCAGCTGGAGTTTACTTTATGATATGCATAGATGAGATGGTCTCAGAGCACAACACAATTGTTAAATATATAAACTATAATATGATGCTAAGCACTAAATTAATAGACAGCTAATGGGGTCAGTTTAATAAATTTTTTAGGACTTGCTAATAAAAACTCGAAATTTTTAACTTTCGTTAAGTCTTGGCTTAATTGTTATTTATTATGTAAATTTGAAATCATTTTTCCATAAAGGGTAGATAAAAAAAAAATGTGCACAAATAACAATAAACAAATAAATCCAATGCAATATGTGTTGAGTTCCATTTAGAGTTGGGGCTTGGCCGTGTCTGGGGAACTCGATAGTAATTGAAATTTATTTTAGTTTTCTTTTCAAACACAAGCTGGTAGATGCACGATGCTCTCGGATGGGTGAAAGGCTCTTTGGAGTCATTTGAAGCCTCATGCTGACCACAAGCAATTGTCTTCATATTTTTGTTGTTGTTCGATTTGATCTCAGTCTAAGCAGATTTCGCCTTTCGCCACATGGAAGCAACAGCAACCATCATTCATCAACAAAAATGTGTAGCAACAATTGGCAAACAAATCAAAAAACAAAAACAAGCAACTCAAACTCATTGTAAACGTTTTTCGAAGCAACGGCACTTTAAACAATAACGAAAGCCGGCACCTAACAAAAAGAAACAAAAAACGTTACCCATACAATTTAAGTTTACAACTACCTCCCCGCCCCAAAATTCAGATTGAAGTTGGGTTAATAAACTTTCAAAAAATAGGCGGCACATACACACTGAGCGAGAGAGAAAGACAGAGAGAGCCCAAGTGAGTGTGGCAAGGAAATTGGCTATTCCCAGAGACCCAACCAAAAATTAGCTCTAACCTTCTATTTTCTGCTCAGTATTTGTGGGCATAGCAATCGGGCATTTGCATCTGCATTTGAAATTGAAATACATACGCTCATAAATTAGATTTGTACGATTTATAGTAAGTTTGGCAACACGTATTCGATTTTAACGATACCATTGTTTTCTGTCTATTTGCAGGTATGTAAGCCAGAGAGTACAACAAACACACAACAGAACGAACTGTGCGTAAGTATAAGTAATGGTAGTTAATCGAAGGGCTGAGAGATGGAGAGCTGCAGGATAAGCTTCGGATAGAAGTTCCACCTGGCTGGACGAGCAGCAGCGTACAACAAATCCCTTCAGTGCAAAGAGAAAGCAAAACTTTTTGTCTCCCTCGCCAAGCATTTTATCTGCATAATGCTTCTTGTGCTTGTACTTTACTTTGGAATACATTTTCTTTTGCTTTTCTTTGGGGTTTCTTGCGTGCGGCGAGCATTCAAACAGAGCACCAGCTACAATAAATCAAACAAAATTTCCCAGTTGGATTTCCATTTTATTGCATTTACTTATTATTATAATACTACAACGCATTCTCTTCTTTCTCTTCGTGTTCTTGGTAATAGTTTAGCTGTGTTGTTACGAGGCAGGCAGTCACTTTTAATGACTCTGCTTAGTTTTTGCTGAAGTAGTTTTCCTCTACTCTGTTACTCTGTAGTCTCTTTAGCTGCTTTTGGGTGTCGCTATCAAAATCTCCAAACTGCGTCTTCGCTATTGTTAAGCACTTCAAGCTGATGTTTTGTAAGCTCGCTTTTAATTTTCATTTTTTGATACTAAGCCAAAGATTTCAAGTTTTATGTGGCACAAGTCCCAAGTTTCAGCAGCTCAGCAGATGTTCATATTCTAGTGAAGAGGCCTCTCAATTGTAAATGCACATTAAAGTATCTCTGTGTGTGGGTGGTTGTATCTTTGAACAACATCAGCAACGAGTTTTACAACAAATTTTCTGCAGCGCTGAGCCGTCAAGTGCGCTTTCCGCAGCTAATTGACATCATACTGAACTCATTCACATTAATTAATGACATCATACTCTACAACATGAATGAATGGGAGAGGCCCATCCGGAATGAACTATGAACGTAATAAAACATAAAAAAGAAAAACAGGAAAGAAGCGCTGTCAACGCAATGTTGAAGATTAAATACTCTGTAAAATAAATGCCAGATAAGCGTTTTGTTAAATACATTTTATTTAAATAAAAAAAAAGTTAGTTTTTAATATACAATTGAAGATCGATGAATAAAAATGGTGTTCATAAAATATTTATGAACATATAATATAATGTATAATTTATTTTTAGATATAAAGTTTTTAACAATTAATTGTTTATTTCGAAAAATAGTTCAAATCATAAAAATATTCGTTTCAAAAAAGAGATAATATCAATATTTTAACCAAGAAAGCTTAATAGAGATATACAAAAAGTTTTAGTTTCACTTCTCTTACAAAATGCATGCCATAGTCAAAAAACCCTCTTTCAAGCTATCTTAAAAAAAAAAACAAGGAAACAAAGTAACCCCGACTAGCTAGCGGCACACGCACTTTGCGCTTAATTTGGCGCAATTTTGACAACATCCGACTGAAGTATGTACTTGAGAAGACCCACAACTTGGGTTGAGTTCTTTAGGAATTGTCTGTCTATTACGTTTAGACGCAATAATTTTTGTAAAATCTTGAAAATTACAACAATTATTAACCACAATGTGCTTTGATTTGGTTGGCCTTTTGACTGAGGTCACAACAATATGCCACCTGAAAGTCGATGCTAGCTTTTTAGTTATTTGTGTAAGAATCATTTACAACTTTGAAAAGCCTTTTGTGGCTTTTGTAATTTGATATACATTTTTACAGCATTGCATTTTTGTGGTAAGACACTAATCAATATTAATAAAACTAGGCAAACGAAAAGGAAAATTAAACAAGGCAAATCTAAATACCAAAGCAAAGCCACAAATTAAATAGAAATTACATTGCTGCAAATTGTATGAAAGCTGTAAAACATTCAACTTTGTAATGACCCAATCATTAGAATGCCAAGGAAAAGCTGAAAGCGAAATACAAGTAGCTTGAAAATGTTTTCTATTAACTTTTGGCCAAAGTTATTGTTGTTGTTCAATTCACAAATCCAAGTTCATGAGTTATTCATTTTGCCCTTTTGCGTGTTATCAAATTAAATTCAAGAAATTGTCTTGAGTGGGAGGAGCTGCTATTGCTGTTGTCATAGGGACCTTGTGCTTGTGAAAAAATAATTGAGAGAAACGAGCAGAGTTGACATTTTGCGTTTGACTCGATGACACTGTGCCTTCATATTTGGCATTGAGTTTTATTTTTTGATGTGTATTCTGATGCCATTATGCAATTTTAATTGGATTCTCTACTAAAGCAGCTTGAGATTTAGTGGCCCACGAAGGATTAATACACTACAAGTATGAGTTATTCAAAAAGCTTTCTCATGTTGCTTTGCAGCATTACATCCCTGTGGCATTACAAGAGATTTAATTGAAAATAAGTGACTCGACCCTTGACACTGAGCCTGAGAGAATCAGAAGGCAGTTCCTCGTTGTCAGAGATTATGAACCTGAACCTGAACCTTAACCTGAACTCAGCACAAACTGTTAAAAGGCGCACAAATGTTCCAATCAGCTGACCATAGTTCGGCTTTCTCTGTTGCGCTGTCGCCTTAATTATGCAAAATTAACATTAATTAATCTCGGTTGAAGCTACTATAAAAAATAGACAGTGAAAGAGAGAGAAGAGAGAGACACATTTTCTATATATATATATATATATATATTTAATATGCCTAAGCTAATATTTTCCTGAGCGACAAAGCAAAATTTGTACAAATTTGCCAGAAATGAAAATTAATTGCAAATACTAATGGGGCGGGCTCACAGAACTTGATGTCTAGGAGAGGTGCCATATAATCTACAATATGCATAAATCTATAGCGAATTGAGAGACTGACTAAATGACCGACTGACTGACTGAGTGACAGCTATTTGAATTGTTTCGTTGACGCTTTGACGTTGATGTTGTTTCTCAGTTGATGTTGACGTTGATGATTTGTCATTTGGTTGTACTTTGATTATACCGAGCTAGCTAGCTAAAGCTATAGCTATAGCTATAGCTATCTCGCTATTGTTTTATTTATTGTTGTTTTGCATTTCATGCATATGACACAAACGACAAACGACACAAAACAGCAAATCATTGGCAGAATAAACCGCATTTCGGCAAGATTCAAGAGAGAGACGATCCATATGTATGTCTGTACCATGTACAAATGGTTGTTTCACATCTACATACAACATAGTATCTAGCATTTATTTGTGTAAAAACATACAATACTTGATGTTTTGTGTTAAAGAGACGGCAAAATGGGAAAGCATGCCAAATGTGGCTCAGTCAACGATAACAAAATATATATGAAACCGCACACACAAAGCAGCAATTGAAATGTTGCCCGTTTTCGAGGAGCTTACCAAAGGCTGATTGAAGTAGCGCTCTCTAGCTGAAAATCAATTCCCCTTCACTCCCACTTCCTCTCACACACAATCACACTTCAAACTCAATTGTGCTCAGTGCTTGTGCTATTGGCCATGATTGCTATTGAACTGTGGCTATTTATATCCAACCGAAAAAAAAAGAGAAATAGAAATAGAAATTATGAGATGAGTTGGTTTGATCGACAGTTGTATACTCTGTGGTATATGTAGCTTGTTTAGTATAGAACAGTATGATAGACTATTCGATGCCCTATAACATGTTAACATCAATATAAATGCTTGCTTATCTATAAGATTTTTAGGTCGACATAAAATAACACAATTAATTATGAAAAAGTCAAAAAAATATATAGTTTGCTCTTGTAGCTATACTTTTATTAATCGTCTGTTATATACACTTTAACATGACAAAGCATTTTAGTCTAGCATGCTCAAGCAGAAAAACAAAGCTGTGTTGATCGACCATAAAACTCCCTGTATGCATATTATTTTTGGTTATATGTTCTGTTTGTAGAAATGAAGTATAACAAAATCGATTATCGAACGCTCTTTTTGACCTATACATCAATATAATTTTACTTTCAGTATCACCAATCAATATACCACAAGCATCTTCTTAGTACAGGGCATAAAAAAACTGAGCTTAATGATGTTTGCTTTTTTTTTCGTGCGGGGAGGTTACCTTTCTCTAGGCATATCAATACGTCGTGCCAGGCTTAAAGCTTAAGCTGCAGCTTTGAAGCTACATATTGAGCGTGCTTCGTCTGTCACTGTTTGCTTGAACTTTTGAACTAGTTTCACACACACACACACACACACACAATTACAGAGACTCGGTTCTCAAGCGTTTGTATTTGAGCCTCAATCATGCATTCAATCTTTGCATGAGTTTTACATTTTCACATCTTTCTGTTGAGTAGGTAAAACACTTTTTGACTCGACGTCTATTACATTAATGGCCACAATTTGCACAAACAAGAGAGAGCATCTAAACATTTCTATATCTATCTGCATCTAAATAGTATCTTTGACTGTTTGGTTTATTGGCACAATCTTTCGAAACGGCAACGCTTTTTCGTGTGTTTGTGTGTGTAAACATTGATGTCAGTTTTTTGTTATCATAGATAAGCCGCAGATAAAGTTTTGCGTTTCATGTAATTAAACGCTTGCGATGTTAACAAATTTGAGGTCTCAGATATATTTATAAATACATATAGGGTACAGCTAACTGATTGGTGGATTATAGATAACAATTTGGATTATATAGCTGCACGACTTTATATACATTTTTGCATACTAAATACGGTCTGGATTAGTAAGAGAATATCCATTAGGTAAACGGAAGTGCATTAAATGTGATTGGCAGCCGCAATTGCAAACACATAGTGCCCGAGATATCTATCATTTATTGATTGCATGCTGTATGAAATTTAATAGCATCAAATGAACACAAAAAAAAAGTAAACGAAAAAAGAAGAGTTGAAATCTGAAATGCTTGGCTATGAAGTCAAAGTCGATGGCCGATTGGGCCCAGCAGTTTTGCCAGCTAGCTGCGAAATTAAATAGAAAGCCCTGCGAACACGTGAAAGGAGAAGAAGAAGCACAAGCACAAGCAGAAGGAGATAGAGATAGAGAAGTGGAAGGCAGAAGTTAAATGTAGACTGAGGCCCAACCTACTTACCTAGTCGAGTGTCTGAATGTTTGTGCATTGAATATACGTTGTGGATACTAAAGAGCTGGCAGAGGCAGCAAAAGCGGGCTGGTGGGGTGGTTGGTGGGGCGTGGCATAGACTACTATCCTAACAGTATGATGTATGGAATAAGCGTTCAAATGCTAGTGTGCTACATGGCGTATGATGGATTTATGTTTAAGTTGCGTGCAAGCAACTTAATGGATTTTGTAATTTTCAAAAAATGCTCAAACTAAACGAGAGAAGAGCAAACGAAAGGTGGTGCAAAAAGTAACTATATCTTCAAGATACATATATACTTACTGCTCTTCGTGTTACAATTCGCATGCACTCAAAGAAAGAGAGAGAGAGAGATAGAAAGACCTCCAAAGAAAACGCTGCTTGCGCCTTGCGCCAACGAATTGGAGCATGCCAAGTTATAAGAAATACTAAAATAAAATTGTGTTTCTTGAGCAGTTTGGAGTAGCATTAAATATGCGCACATAAGCATGGCAAACCTATAGCAGCCTCTGCTGACTGTCTGATGCCTGCTGCCTGTTTCTAAGTAACATTAAAGTACATACAAAACTCAAACACAACACAGCTTAATACGAATGTTAAGCATTGAGCTAAACGAGCCGCATCTCGAATGCGCTTTCAAAAGTTTGCTTAATCATAAAAGTTTATTAAATTGCGGGCAGCTATAGAAATTGTTGGGTCTTAAAGAAATCGAGAGTTAAGTTTTATTTGACTGATTTCTGAAAAATGTTTAGATTAGCGGCATATATTAAATCTAGAGATTTTATTTGAATTTGTGGTCAACCAACTTTAAACTTGTGCTCCACGATTTATTCATATAAAATTGTTTTTTGTTGCAGCTGATTAACAAAAACCACAATTTACTTCGGAGTGGCGGCTCCTAATTATTTTCTAATCGCATGTGTCTGATGTTTTATTATTTATTAATAAAAATGTATCACAATTTAACTTCAATTCCAAATAAGAATATTAGCTTAGTGCATTGAGCTGAGTTAATAATCTTAGCATAATGATATCAATTTTGAAAAAAAAAAATTTTTCCTTTTTTAAAATAACGCATTTGGTATAATTGGATTGTTTCCACAGATTGCGTGTTGGTCACATCCCCATTGTCATTACATAACAAAAAGATGATTTCCTGCATAGCCAAATATTATTATCTAGATTAAATTTACATTTCTTTCCAACTAAAAGATTATTTCTTCAAAAATATTCCACTTAAAGCTAAAGCTTTTAATTTAATTCAAGGTCACATCTTAGCAATCTAAAGACTTCACTTAGCGAAAAAAAAAACATTCCAACGCTGTAGCCAGGCCAACAAAAATTCTTTTAAACCAACTACCAACTACTTTATGCTCGTAGTTTAGCTGCCCATTTTATGGCTGTGAGCAGAGAGTATTATGAATGAACATATATGTACGTACGTGAGTGTATCTGTATATTTTTTTCTTCTTGTATATCTGCCGCTTGGGCATATCAAAGTCAGTTGGTTGAGAAAAAATGTGTCTGGCTTATTAAATATTAATTATGATACCAAACACTGAACAATAACAGCGCAACAAGCAGCGCTAACATTTATGGCCAAAACCACTTTAAGTAGTGAGCCACTGGGCGGATGTTCGAATGCTTGGATGCTCCAGAGCTCGAGAGCTCTTCTCGGCCCGGCCCTAGTCAACAAATTTGGGCATAACAACTCTTGATGCTAGATAGAAGAAAACAAAATGTATCTACGACTTAGATGAGGTTAACTAATGCTGATCACGTGGGCGTTAGCTCGTTACTTGCACTTGCAGTTTTATCGCTTTCAAGATTAGCAATGCTAATTGTTGTTGTTGTTGCTGTTGTTATTGTTTTCATTGCAATTGTGAATTGTGTATTTCAAGTCTGTCAAGTGATCTGTGGCCCAAAATCATCTTTATTTTTATGGCAGCTGCAAAAGCAAAGCAGCAGCAGCAGCTGAAAAACTTGTTTGCCGCCTCTTTACAACAATGATCTTCGTCATTATTATGGTGATGATGTTGAGGGAAACGTGGGCGTGCATCGATTAGCGTGTGTTGAGAGCAAGAGAGAGAGAGAGAGAGAGAAAGGGGCAAAGAGAGATTGAGATAAGGAATGTATCTTTTAAAATAGTAGTTTCGCCTAAGCTTCAACCGCTCAGTTAGACAATTTGCATGAAATCGTTGCAGCTTTAGGCGTGGTTTGGCCAATTGACCCAATAAGCTTGAGAGCAACAGGAATCGTGTGGTAATTATTTTAACTCAATCGTAGCCCAAAAACCTAAAAAACTAAACACACCAAGAAAATGCCACAGAAACTGAACTTGAAGTTCAAATCGAGAGATTCAAATAGAAAATTGCTTTCGTGTGTTATTTAATCCAATTTAAAATTTGTATCTACTTTGTTTGCGCTTTTTGAGGCGTGGCGTTCGGTTTCGGTTTTGAACTTCTATCAACCACAACAACAACAACAAAAAAGCCTTTGTCATTATAAAAATTACATTTAATTATATTTGTTATGTGCCAGACTCAACAAAAAAAAAAAAAGACAAAATAACGCACCCAACTTCCGTTTCAGAGGTTTTGTGTTTAGAAAAGAAACAAAAAGTAGAAACACAAACAGAAAACAAAACAGTAACAACAACAATGCAAAATGCTAGTCGATTAGAGAGATGCGATTTGGCTGTGAGCTCAGCAAGCGTGCGGAAAATTCATTAGCAATATTTATGACTACGTCTTTTTTTTTTTTTGCTGCTGTTGTTGTTTTGAATTTTTACTGACTAATTTCCATGGCAAACCATCGACAAACAACAGCAGCTAAAGCAACGTCATTATAGTTGCTGCCAGAGCTATTGTTTGTTAGAATTTGTAACTTTATTATTGCTTTTTTTTCGTTTCTAGGGAATGATTTTCTAGCTGTGTCTCTATTACTGCTGTGCAATAATTTCAAAGTACATACATACATATGAACATTGAACATTGCCCGACATTAAGTTATAGCAAACTGCAAAAGTTGGCAATGGAAAAATATTTGAAGAAAAAAAACAAATGTGTTTGCAAATAATTTAATTTGAGTTTCAGTTTTTGTTAATTCGTTGCAATTATTATATATATATATGAAAATGATCGGATCATTAAAACCCAAGCATGATCACATTTATATATTTAATGCCAGTGAGCTAATAACTAAAAATTTATTCAGACTGTTGAAAGTTCATAATTTACATTCTAATCGTTTAGTATTACTTTTCTACTAATAAAGCTTCTAATAATAAAAAATAAAAACATAAACATAAACTGCGTTTGTTTTATATAGCATTAAACAGCCTTATGCTATATTAGAGCTTAATTGAACAATGAAAATAAAGTGAATTTAAGTTTAGGTATATCGTATAATCAAAGTGTTTACCAGTTTCTCTGAAATGCATAAATTAAATGGAAAGTAGCTGTAGTTAATTGCCAGGCATTAAAAGCTATGAGATATCGACACTGAAAACATTGGCAGAGTTTAATATAATAACTATTGCGCATACGTACAGTTGGCCACTGACAATTAATTCAAAATTGGCCACATTTTGGCCATAAATCTAAAGCTGAACGACGCGTCGTTGGCACAATGGCCCATTTAAATATTAGCCATAAAGTATGCATTTTACGTATCGCTTGTTGTTGTTATTGTTGGCTTATGCAATTCTATTAATTATAAATCATGTGCGCTTAAAGCAGCTGCCAACAAAGCCCACACTTTAAAGGCTTCCCGCTTAGAAAACGCCTGATCGATATTAAATTTGAATTATGATAAGCAAGCGTTGTGTGTAATTTACTCAAGTGTTGCCAACACACACACACACACCCCAAAATATTTAACACCAACAACAACAAAAGCAAGAAGAAGCTTGGCCTTAAATGTTTGCTGCCACTGGAATTTAGGTGGGGTTGGATTCTAGGCCCCCTTCGGCGCGCTCTCATGCTCTCGCTATCTGCATAATTTGTCATATGTTAAGTGTCTGGCGATATATTGTTGTATCTGAGATAAAGCAGTTGCAAATACAGATACAGCTGTATAAGATACTCAGGCGTCGATGGGCGACAAATTCCGTGTGTGTCCTTTGTTAGTGCTTCGGTTGCTTTGTTGCTTTCCTTGGCGCCATTATAATCCACATTCATGGCCCCAGCATGAACAATATTGTTTTCAAATATATGTGCATATATTGTAGTTATTCTACATACATGCAACGTGTATGTACTAGTGCATAAATGTATCTATGCGATCTTAGCTTGAGTTATGTGCATATATTTTTGTGGTCCGCCCGTTTGTAATACAATTTTGGTTTTCTTGTCAGCTCAATTTTCAAGTTGTTTTCACAAATATCTCTCTTTGCGTGTGTGTGTGATTGTGTTTGGATATATCCCGTCTGTGTTTTCGTTTGTTTATTTGCTTTTGTGGTTCGCTGTTGCTTCTGCTTTTATTCTCTCGCATTCGAATATATTCAGATTATATTCTATAGCGAGCGCAATGGAGTTGCCAGATAGCAGCTGTGTCTGTCTGTCTGTCTGTCTGTCTACCATCTGTCGATGGACTCTTGGCGATAACCGAATGCGAAATACACAGCAAGAAATTTAGCTACTGTGACTGTGACTGACCTACACAATTTGCATGTTGTTTTGTTTTTTTCATTTGCTCATTCTTCGCTTTATCGTTTGCTCATCTTCTTTTAAGTGGCACAAGGCGCGTTCTTTGTTCTGCCAAAATGAGCTAGTCATATTTCTTTGATACAATTACAATTCATTTTAGTCTATTCATATGGCAAATGCATTCAGCTCGTTTGGGAAAACAGTTTCGTGTTAAATATTTAACAGTGTGTGAAACATGTTGAAATGTATTTATTGTTAAAATATTTCTAAAAATAAAACCAGAAGCTGAGCTGCGATCCAAAATTCATTAACATTTTTTCGACTATTAGCTATCTTTAAGACAAAGATTTTATTGAAATATTTTTTCAGTATTTTGAATAAATACTTGTTAATAAATCAGCTACAATATTCAAAATATCAAAATCATCAATGTGTATCAATTTTGTCCTTGGCGAAAGTCTCTTCGGGACAAATCTACTTTAAGTAAAACTTGAGTGCCAATTTTGTAATGGCAAAAAGAGAAATGCAAATCAATTTAGCTCTTAAGATAATAGTATTAAGCTACTTCTTTCCATATAGGTTAATCTAAAATTCGACACCCCGCCAATTCGAATCGAGTGTCGTCTCAAATGACGTCTTATAAAGCTGATGATATTTCAGTATAAAGTTAACATAAATTTGTTTTCACAATTTGCTTTGCTTTTGCCTTTTGTTTCGTCTGACACTAGGAACACTCGAATTTCGCTCACTGTGTATTATATATATAATTTCTATTGAGTTGTCGTCATGTTTGCTCTTGAATTATGCAGTGTTTTTCCACACTCTCCCCCTCCCGCCAACACTTATGCAAAAATGGCGTGCAAACATTTGCATCATGTTGAATAAACTCGCAAGTCGTATATTTTGACAATATTGAAATGGTTTTTGCATATTTTTAAACATCATATTTCAGCCAACAACATTAATGCGAGAACAGTTTAAACAATTGTACAATATTAATGCTCTTTAAACCCTGAACTCATTATTTATTATTTTAATTTGTTTTTTGCAGGTTAACTGAGTCGCCAACATAGCCAACTATCAGAATCCAAACCTGTTGGGCAGCCATCACCATCTGCTCCACATCGCCGAACCGAATCAATTGCAACTGCTGCCCGCAGTGACGACGACGACGACGACGCCGACATCAGCAACAACAATATCCATAATACCCAATAACAGCAACAACAATAATACCACTACCAACAACATCTACAGCAATATTATAAATATAAGCACACAACAACACCAACAACAACAACACCAGCGGGAAGTGTTTGAAAAAGCCATCACCATTTCGTCGATTGCGATTAAACGCAGGCCGACGCTGCCGCAAACGCCAGCGAGTGCCCCACAGGTGTTGTCGCCGTCGCCCAAGCGCCAGTGTTCTGCCGCCGCCGCTGTATCGGTGCTGCCCGTACCCTCAGCAGCAACAGTTGCCGCCGCCAGTGTACCTGCCGGCCATCTGCAATACGCCAGCACACCGGCAGCAGCAGCAGCAGCAGCCGCAGCCGCCGCAGCAGCAGCAGCTGCTTTAAAGGGACATCAATTGAGCTTTGCACATCCCACACAGTTTGCGGCCGCAGTTGCCGCCCACCATCAACAGCAGCAACAGCAGCAGCAGGCACATCAACAACAACAGCAGCAAGTCGCTTACGCAGTTGCTGCCTCACAGCAACAGGCGAACCATCATCATCATCAGCAGCAGCAGCAGGCTCAGCAACAGCGTTTGGTTCAGTATAATCAGGCGGCTGCCGCCGCTGCTCTGCTCAATCAGCATCTACAACACTCGGCTGTTGCAGCTGCCGCAGCACATCAGCAACAACAGCAACACGTTGCAGTATTGCAGCACCAACAACAGCAGCAGCAGCAACAACAACAACAACAGCCCACCCACTATAGCGGCTATCAGCTGCGACACTACGCACCACAGCAACATTTAGTGCTCACCAACAGCAACAAACAACAACAGCAGCAGCAGCAGCAACATAGCAGCAGTAGCAGCAATAGCACCACAGCAACAGTTGCTGTTTGTACAAGCCCTGCAGCGGCATCAGCAGCAGCAACTACAGCATTAAGTGTTGCCACAGCAGCAGCAACAACAGTTGCAGCTACCAACAACAATAACAACAGCAACTCCCCCGGCAGTTCCACGCACGAAACCGCGTCCATTTCAGCGCCAACAACTCCCTCGCCGGCAGGCAGTGCCAGTGCAACAGTTGCCAGCGACAGCAACAACAACAATACGACCACAGCAACAGCAGCAACAGCAACCAACAGCAACAACGCCAGCATAATGGAAAATCAGATGGCGCTTGCACCGTTGGGACTCTCACAGAGCATGGATTCCGTGAACACGGCCAGCAATGAGGAAGAGGTAAGTGCAACACTCCCCCGTCCCCTTTCCACTTACTTTTTATTTGAAGTAGGGAAACAAAATCAGCTTGGGGAACTGGAACAAAAATAGAAAAAGGGAAACACTGAAAATAGCAAAACAAATACTTTTGCAAAAACTAAATCATCAGTATAATCGTTTTGTGACCCAAGGTCGACGAAAGTGATCAAAATGCAAGAACTAGTTCTTGAGCGAAATTTAAAAAAAAATACAAATAAATTCGATTGACAGCAAGATGTTTTAAGTTGCCAAAGCACCAAGTCAATCGAAACTGAGGGAATCAAATCAAATCGATTTACTGCTCAAACTTAAGTATTTATTGAATGGGAATACAGAGAAGAACTATAAAAGTCTCAAGAGAAATAAAAGCTCACTTTTCGAGCAATAAATATTCAAATGACTATTAAAGGAATAAATGTTTTGAAGATAATCTTTGTCAAGATGGAATAGTTTTTAATCTTAGACTTGCTTTTTTAACCAACGAAGCTTAGTGAATAACCGAATTACTTTTTAGCACTTAGAACAAATTTTTGCAAAAACACAAGCAAAACTTGGTTTAACTTAAAAAACAAATAAAAACAGTTTCATAAATGAAAACCTTAATGCAAAACCAAACTTTGTTTGCAATACATTAAATATTTAGTTATTTCTTTGGCTTTGACTTATTAAATACTTTTAAAACCTCGTTCTTAAATTGAAAAGTGAAAAGATAAGATTGTTTTTACCTTCCGTTGAAGAAAATTATTTTTTAAACAGATTTGAAAGTGGTTCGACAACAGAAAATGATATATGTATAATCATACCACAATTATTTGATTCAATTCAAAATGATGCAGCAATAAATAGTATAATTCAAATGTAACTTTAATGTTTATATAACATAATGAATGTCTAACACTCTTGTCACGTTAATCTGTCCACTCTTTTTTTTTGGCCAATATTTAAGTTGTCTTGAACAAAATGCCAAGTGCAGATAATAAAACGCAAGTAAACAGATTCGTGATCGATATGTCAAGTGCGTGTTTTAAGACACACACACACGCAATTACGCTAACACACACACACACACACCAAACACACTTATCTCATTCATCCTCAATCTCACAATCCCATTTCCCAATGCCACTTGCCCACTTTTCATGAGTGTGTGTGTGTGTGTGTGTGTGGGCGACGAGATGCTGGCGAAGGGGAAAGCTGCGTGCGCTACATCAACTTGCAGCTCGGGCGTGAGATATTTGTGGCTTGGCTTTTGTTTTTTGTGGCGGCGTTTTTCTTTCTTCCGTTTCTTTCCATCTTCTTATACATTTCTTTCAGTTTCGGTTGGGGGTGAAAAATATTGTGATATAAAGCCAAACGCAGCAGTGCAGTCCTGCTGAAGAGGCACCGCAAAGCAATGAGGGAGGGGTAGGGGCATATCCTGCGGTTGCTTTACTTTTGATTATGCGCCCTGTCTTATGCTATACATTTTTCACGCTGTTTCTCTTTCTCATATGCTCGGGAGGTACTATGTATGTTTGTTTGGCGACGGCATCCCACAGAGCCAACCAACGGCGCGTAATCTGCAGGCACGTGTCCCAAAACTGAGCTGAAACCCTCCAACCCCAGCTTCTCCTCCGTGCCGCTACACCCATCCTAAATCTCACTTAAGCCCCCCTTGGAGAGAGAGAGAGATGGCATATGTGTGTGTGTGTGAGTGTTTGTGGGTGTTTGTCTCTGCTCATGTCAAGTGCTACGTGGCCTTTCTTTAAGCAGCCACAGCAAAGCATTCAGCGACCTGTGATGCATTCAAGACGCTCTTCCCTTCTCTTTATCGCAAGCGATGCGTTAAATTTGGTTTTATCCTTGATGCATATATAATTTTTATATATATATGCATATTATATTCTCTTATTGCGGCAGCTTTTGTTTTCGTTCTCGTTTTCGTTGTCAAACTTTGCCCTGATTTAGTTGCTGCTTAAACATATTTATGATGTGATGTCAACTATATTTATTTAAAGGCTTTTTAATGGCACTCTATCTCTTTCTCTCTATTTCTGCCCCAGTTGCAATGGCATTTTTCAAACGAACGCGCAACAACAACAATTACTTCAACTGCAACTGTTGGTCCAATTCCCTGTCTGCAATTTCAATCTTCACCCTTCCTTTCTTAGTCCCGGGTGAAATGCATTTAACTGCAGCTCCAACATCCGCATTAAAAATGCATCAATCATTTGGCAACCCGGCTTTTGGCTCTGCTGTTGAATTTTTCGGCGAATGTGAAGCGAGCAAAGATAAAGATGAACATGAAAATGATAAATATATATTTTTGCAGCAGGAATGCGAAATAACCCAAATAACTCTACTGTCCTGTCAAATTAATCAAATTAAATATACATTTAAGGCCAAACAGGAGTTTTCGATTTAAAACTGCACTGCACAAAATGAATAAACTGACATTAAGGAATATAATTCAAATACTTTCTTTATTGACTCATTGACTGACCGACTTAGTGCCGTGAAGTTAAAACATCATGTAATACGAAGAGTTTTTGAGACAAGACTTTTTTGACCTTTTACTAATAAATTCGGTTGCCAGCTACCAAATCTATTAGTGTAATCTGCTGCTTCTTTGTCAGCCAAATCATGCGGAGGAAATTATTAACTATTGACTAATTCTATCTTTAGAATATTTAATTTATATGAAAACTTAACAAATAACAGTAAAATATCTAAGTAATTCTTTAGTAATTTTTCAAACATTTTAAATAGCAAAGTCACTTGAAATTTTTACTGTGTACACTTGGCAAGCATAAATGGATATCATAAATTTTTCTTTATATATTCGAAGGCAAGTCGTCGACCTGAAAAAACAACTCTTCTGCACTTGTCTCACCTTTTCACATTTCGCGCTCTTGCCACTGACTTCATTTGTATTTATGAATGTGTGGGGCATATGCCACGTATATGTCTTTGTATTTGTGTGTTTGTGCTGATACCCATGAATTATTAATAAGTCAATTAAAAAAGTATGACAGCAACGGATGGCACTTAAATATTTTACATACACCTCTCAACCAGCTGCCCTGGAGGATATGTCTATACATTACCTGCCGCTTCCATTTACTTTGTATCCATCTCTCTCTCTCTCTTATTATTATTATTTTTCACTGTTTCTTTTGCTTAAACGCTTTATGAGTATGCAAGGTTTTGCTGTTGCTGCCTTAAACTGACCATTGTCCATTGTCCGGCATGCGGCTGCCTCAGCTTCAGCTTTGGCAAAGGCCATTGAGCAGTCAAGTGTGTGCAACCTGCCATAGAAAAGTGTGCGTGACATGCCACCCCTAAAAACCCCTTGGACACCCTATAACTTGACAATTTACAGCATGCACATTTGATTTTATCAAAGTTGCAAGCAACACACAAAATGTATGCCGACAAGTTTGTGGCATCACATCGTTAACTCCCACGTCTGTTTTGCAAATTCGAAAACATATTTATATACATACATATATAAATGAAACTTAATAAAGCTTGTCACAGATGCTGCACTCAAAAAGAACAACCCCCTCCCCTCTCTCTCCCTCCCTCGCTCGCCACACTCCTGTTTTCCTGTCCGTCTAGCGTTGCATTTTAAGCGTTGCGCACAATTAAACTTTTAACTTTTTTTGCTGGCGAGTTTGCCTAAAGAATGAAAATCCAAACAGCAACATGAATTCGCCAGCCTCTGGCATACTCTGCAATTTTTGTCATGTGTTCTCTCTCAACGGAAATTGCCATGTGCCAAAATGGCGTGCTGTCAGAATGCTTTCCATTCTTACCACCTCTACTTTTCCCTCTTGACCCTTCACCTTCTCTCTTTTATTCTCCTTTGGTTTGTTGTCAGTGCCAGTGCTCTTTGTCATTTCCTTTAGTTGGGGTTTTAGTTTTGCTGTTTGACATTTTTGCATGCAAATAAAATTGTCAGAACTCTCAACTACTACAAAAAGTTTTAAATTTGCCCAAGCTGACCGCTAGATGGCGTTTCCAGTTAGTTGAAATACAAAGAACTCAGATATTTTCTAGAGTTTTGAACTTGATGATTTTATTCTATTCAATAAAAATATAAAAAAATCGGTAATCGATACTTATCGATAGTTACAGTTCTGTTGAAATTTCAAATCGATAGTAAAATAGCATAAATCTTAAAATCGATTAAAATAATTCAAATGAATATATAGTCCTTACACATTCGGAATGTCTACAAAGTTCAAAAAAAAAAAAAACACTCGAGAATATTCTTATCCGTTTGCTGCTGGCAATGCCACAACTAACAGCAACTGTCGCCTTCACGCATAGCTGGCAACGCCGTAAGCTGTTAGGGATCTGGCATTTCTTAATCGCGTAGTGCTTATAAATAAATGCAATGTGACTTGTGTTGGTTGGCGTTTGCTCTTGAGCTTGGACGTTCTAGTTCTCGTTGTCCCTGGTGTGTGGCAAATTCAAATTCAAATCAGCATTTTTAGTTTTTCTTGTGGTTGAATTTTGTTTGTTTGTTTGTTGTTGCTCTTTTTGTTACTTTTTTGCCCAGCACGTTGCTTGAAATTGCTGTCCAAAAATTTATTTGTCGTCTTGACACACGCTATAACTATAAATAAACAAGCAAGAGGCGGGAGCGAGAGAGACCTATGGAAAAAGAAAGAGATGAAGCAACGAAAGATATAACGGCAAGTACAACTGAACAGGCAAACAAAACAACTTTTGGCCCAATGAATTTCTAAACAACTTTTGTGTGCTTTTCCCCCCGTGGGAGTTAGGAAAAGCGCACACACACATGCAGACGAACATTTATATGATTGCCCACCCCCTTCTACTTGATCCGTTTTGCTAAGTGAAATGTCAACGTAGAGTATTTTGTTTTACCATTTGCGAATTTTTTTGCATCAAGCACAAAGCCCCATTCAAATCTAAAAGAGTTTGTCACAAGGCTTTTAAGCCATTTTCCGTATAACAACTGCACTTCCTTAAAACTGGTTTAAAAACAACCCAAATTGACACTCCACCCACATTAAACTTGACGCCAAAATGGCTGGGAATTCTTTGGCTCAAGTGCAGACGCCGGAAGTGGCCGGCAAGTGCTTAAGAAAATGTTGAGCGCCATTTGCCGGCCACAATTGGCGGCTGGGCTAGAACACAAAAATGTGCTCGATTCCCTTGTCCGATAGCACTCGGCACTCTACTATCAAGCCAGTTCGTTGTCAGGTAGCCCAAAAGCTGTGCCATAGCTGAAGATGTAAGCGTGACACGTAGAAAATGCTCAAGACACTTAAACATGTAAGAAATTTAATAAAAGTTGAGTTTTTATTGTTTTTCAAAATATAAGTTAGTATTTTTAAACATTCTGTCATTAGTTAAACTATATGTTAGTACGAAAAGTTCAAGCTCAGATTGCATTAAAACATTTTGTAAAAAGATCTGATATTTTTGCCTTGCCTCGTGGTGATTTCTTCTAGTGCTGAGCATCTCTAATTTTTGCTTGCAACACCAATGTGTCCTTTGCCCTTTTTAAGCTGGGCGCAGCTTTTGTCTGCACCTTATTCAATTTCGCTTAAGACAATTTCGTGCTAAATGAAATTATTAAAAGGTCAGAGCTGGCTGATGTTATCGGAAATAATTTGTCTAAAACGAAGTTAATTGCGCCAAAGTGCACAGGGCCTAAGTGAATTTGTTTTCTTATTATGACATTTTTTTTTTTTTTTGTTCTCTTAAGGATGTATAAATATGTAACTAAAGTATGTATATTGATAAGTTAAAGAATCGTGTCTGATAATTGACTTTTTAAAATTTACATATCGAATAACAGTTTTTTTTAGTCAAATAAAGTAAATTACTTAACGTAGGTATTCCTGCTTTACGTGTTCCACTTAAAAAAAGGAATATTTAATTTTTTTATTAAACAGATTGTTTATATTCACGATTCAGCAGCATCAGCAGCAGCAGCTGTCGCTGATTAAAGTTCAATTAATTAAACAAATGCCATATTGCCATGATACGAACATATTGCAATTGTCTCACATACAGATAGATACGCTCATGTCCTTGCCAATGAGGGCTCTCTTCCCGCTCTCAATTGCAGGCATTTAACATGCATTAACCGCACGCCGTGTAATGTAATTAAAAATGCAAACTGTGCACATAAATTACACGCTTAAATAATGCAGAAATTAATAAGTTCTGTTTGCTCAGGCAGCCTGGCACCCAGGCACCCCCATAACTCTTAATTACCAAAGTGCACAGTGAATTTCCACAACATGTCTAAAGGTGAAAACGAAGAGAGATGGAAAGTGAGAGAATGCAAGCTGAAGCTGATGCAGCTGCTGCGCGGACGAACGCATCATTAATATCCCTTGACCCGGTTTAGCGCTTTGGCGCCGCCCCACGGCCGTTTTTAGCACCTTTGCCAATTAAACTTTTTCTACGTTTCTTTTTGCGCTTTTTTTTTGGTTTTTATTTTTCACGTCTCGTCAAGAACCATCATCGGCATCAGCGGCTGCTACACTTCTAACGCTCATTAAGTTGCTTTTTCGTTCCCCTCTTTGTTTATGGCTCATTAGCTGTTTGCTTATTATGCTTGTCTTTCCCAATTGTTGCTGTTGCTGTTTACGTGTTGCTAGCGAATCGACAAGTTGCGCAGAGATCGCAAACAAGATTGGAATTGAAAAAACGAGGCAAGCTAATTAAAGGCATATCCCAATCCTTTTGCCTTAAATAGCCAAAACAGACTGGACTTAAAATTTAAGCTTGGACTGGCCTAGGATTTGGTTGACGAAATATTTTTGAGTTTTACGTTAATGTGGACAAGCAAGGAATTATAGCAAAAATAAACAAGTTTAAGCAAATAAAACGCGCCAGGGTCGCTTTTTATAATAAAAACATCACGTTTTTCTATAGCGATAATCCTTTGATCCTTTGAACCCATTAATAGATAAATTTTATAAAAAAAAACTTTATATATGTATATATTATATTGAAAGTGAAAATCCTTGTTAAACTAACGACTTAGTTAAACTTTTTACAAAATTTTTTAAGCCAAAGTTTTAAAAACGAAAGTTTGAAAGAAATTATTTCCTCCAAAGTCAAGTAAGCCAACTTCTTGAACCAAAATTCAATAGATAACCAAAAAAGTTAACATGTAAACAAAAACATTGTTTTTTTTTTTCAAAAATTGGAGCCATAGGAACAGGGGATACCCTGCTGAAACACATTTAAATAAAAATCTGAAAATCAGTAGCTTGAAGCAATTTTCCATTGTAAAGTCTTAATATTAATGCTGGTTACATATCAATATATATTACTTAATATAATGTTCCTGCATTTTATTTAATGCCAAGTGAGCTCGTTTTTGCTTATCGTCAATTGAATTTAAGCGCCCTCAATTGTATATCCATAGGCGCACGCATCCTGTATCCTGCTTCCTTAGTGCGTGTTTCTCTGCATGTGTGTGTGTGTATGTGTGCTGCCCCCCTCTATGTTCTCTCTCGCGTTCGCGTGAGCTACGTGCCGAAATTGCCGTTAACTGACAATTCGTACCCCCCGCTCTCAATCCAACAAGCTATTGTCGCACGCACACACAACGTATACGTAATACAATAAATAAAGTAAAATAAACACGCATACGCAACAGTAACCCAAAACATTTGCAACAATTTCCGCTTGGGTCAGTTGTTGATCTCATTCGCCGTCTGCTGCCCTTTTTATGATTATAATAAGGAATTTTTTGTCACCATGTTTGGGTTGCTGTTCTTTTTTTCCTTGTTGTTTGTTGGTATGATGGTAACGATTTGTTACCGTTGCGCCGATATTCTTATGTTTTTATCCAGCCTGGCGACCGATTGTTGCTTTGTTGAGTTTTTGTTCACTTTTTGTGTTGTGTCATCATCGACACTCAAGTCAAACAAATCAGCAAACAAGCGGTAACCAACAAAATAAAAGTTTGTATGAGGTAAAGACACGTTGCTTTTAGGCGCTGCCTAATAAACAACAAACAAGTTTCAGTCCTGTGTCCTGTCCCATGTAAACAGCAGATCGTGACCAGAGCCCAAAAATTTCAACATATTCTTTTATCCCTGTTCTGCGGTTAGGCATTGTCAAACATTTTGTTGTTTGCTTATTTTTTACGTGGAATAATTGAAGTTTCATTTGAGTTTTGTCACCGTTATTTGCCAGCTTTTCTTGTAAGTCAAAAGAAGTTAAAGTAAACTTTTTGCGGTCAGCAACGCAAAAAAAAAGGTTCAATGTAATTAAATATTTATAGTTGAACGCTCGTGGCGGTCTATCAATTGAAAATTTATAGAACTTCCATCCAATATATATTTATTGTTAGTTTTGTGCTGTTGGAATTTAATTTACGCGCTGCGGTTGAATTTGTTTTTATTTATTTTCACTCAAATTGTAAATTGCGCTGGAGACATGGAAAACAGGTTCCCGGGGGCTGTGATGGAAAATTGTTAAACAAATAAAATGAGGCAACAACTCTCTTCTTCTGCCTCTTACCGCCCCCCTCTTTAGCGTTGACACCTTCAACAAGCATGTGTATTGCCAACATTTTAGCTGCTAATGTGCTGAATATGTTGCCTCGTAATGCGTTGACAACACGCATCGCATGCCTTCCATCAGCAAGGACACACAGGAACAATAGAATACCCATTCCATTTCACTCTTTTGGTATTCCCCTCTCGGTTGTGGCAGCAACAGCTGCCAAGACAAATGACATTGCCACATGCCACCGTTTCAGTGTTGACAAGCAGCTAGCAAAAAATAGCTAGTTTGAAGGAGCATCGAAGCCAAACATTTTATTTATTAAAAAAGTTTTATTCATATAAATAAAATATGTTAAAAACTTTTGATCATAAAATAAATAAATATTACAAATTCGCATTTTAAGATGTTGCAAAAACAGGTGTTTTTGCCTATTTAGCTAGATTTGACGGGGAAACAACACTGCAGCATCTAGCCAAAGTAGACAATGTTTTGTGTAGGCGCTTTGTCTTGCCACAGATTTGTGGAAATTGTATGGCAATTTGCCGAACTCCAGCTCCTTAGAGAGAAATGTAGTGAAAGAGATAGAAGCGAGGAGGAAGAAAAGTGAATATCCTTCAGCTGCTGCTGCTGCTGCTTGCTTGCTGTGCGTGCTGTTTGAACTGTGCGGGCGCATTTTGATGGCGCGTTCATTAGTTGCGCCCCGTCGGCCCCAAAGTGGTGCTGTCCATCACAATTAGACGGCCTGGACGCCCAAGCATGTTTCTCGCACAAAAAACATGAATCTCTCTTTGGACCATATTCGTGGAAGTTTGTTTTGTATTTGCTTTGTCATTTATTTAATTTGTTTGGTTTTTTCATAGCATGTGTCACAAATTTGATTTGCTGCGTCTCAGCTGAATCATTAAGACTTTAACTCTTAATTGATGCTTCTCCACCATTTTTTTGTTTCTTTGTTTAAAGCTCAGTGGAAAGCAAAAATCACAAATGCCAACACTTTTTATTCGAGCTCATGGTAGTTAAAGTCATTCATAAAATATGAAAAATGTGCAAACACAGACGCACACACACACACACACACACAGGTGTAAACCTGCAGTTAGGCTGCAGGCAAAAAACAGAACACTCACACGAACGCGCAGGTTGGCGGCCATTTGAGCGGAAACCGGAAATCAACTTTAGGGCGCCTTTTGTTTATGCAATTTTATTTCACCCTCAAACCAAACATCAAGCGCACAGCAACAGCAGCAGCAACAACACCATCAAATCGCAGCTGCATGCCAAAAATATCAGAGCATAACTGTGAAAAGTGCTGCTCTAGCTGCAAGCTGAGTTTCAGTTTCCCTCTCTCTCTCTCTCTCTCCCTCTTGCCATCTGTTTATTTTTTTTCAGTATATTTTTGTTTTTGTTGTACTTCTTGCTGCTTTTATTTGTTTAGCATGCGATTTCGCTAAGGGAGTGTTACTGCAGCAGGCGAAGGGTTGTAAGAAGGGGAGCAGGAGCAGGTGGTGTCGCCTCTGGTGCTGGTGGTGCGCGTTGGGACTTTTACATTTTTGGCACAGCGTTTGATGTTTTATGCAAGCAATTTGGTTGTTGTTGTTCTCGTTGCTGTTGTTGCTGCCGTTCGAAGCCAAACAGCAGCTTCAATTTAAATATAAAAAGTCTCAGTAAAATTTAATAATAAAAATAAAATAATAAACACCTTGAAGTCTTTTGAGTGTTAGACTTGAGTTGAATTGACCTGCAAGCTGTTAACCTTGTTTTTCATTAATCAACTTAGCTAAAAAGCTAAAGATATTATTTCATTTATATATCTTCTTATCGAATCTAAACCGCACATTCAAATTAGCTCAGTAAACTGCATTTTGAAGCAATAGCGAAAACTAACTTGCAATTTTGCTAAAAATAAAGATCTGCTCTCACTTGAAACAGGAATAATATTTTATTTGCTACGTCATTCTGTATAACAGATTTAATATTTATCACTTGCAGATAAAAATAAATCTCAAAAAATAAAGTGGACAAATTGTAAAATTTATATGATAGCTTTTGTAGAGCTGGCCACGCACTTAAAAATAATATGGCCCGTAAAATCGCTTGTACTACAGTCGATCAACGTTTCGAGTGGCTGCTGTGGCTGTTGCCATTGCTGCTGCTGCTGCTGTTCTGGTTATGAGAACGCACGTTAATTATTCAACAGAGTGTTTTATAGTTCATTTACCTGGCTAAGTACCTGGTGGACAGAGGCATGGGGCTGATGCTGCAACTTTTTTGCTGTTGGTGGACCACTTTCCCGTTTGGTTAATGCAGACCAACACACAAAAAACTTTTGCCAGCAACAACAACAACAACAAAAAACTGGTCAAAAACCATTGAAGCATGATTTCAATGGGTAGGGGGAAGGGAACGACAAGTGGAGCAACAGCAGCAGCTGAAGGGTTGATGGGTGGCGTTGGTTAGAGTGTAGCGAAAGGAGAAGAGTGGCGGGTTTTGCTGAGCAATTCATTTAATTTGAGTTGCATGTAAGTTGCCAAAGGGCATGGTTTAAGTTAAAGCTTTGATGGGTGGCCCTTGGGACGCCTTGGGCTTTAATCGGAGTGCTGTTATTTGTCCCACCGTGCGGGGGTTGAATGAAGTTACAAACAATGCGCCTTGCAGTATGCCATAGAAAACGGAGCAGCAAGCACTGAGCTCTCTTCTTTTTGGCCTAAACCGCCTTCCTTCCTTTCTTTCTTTCCACTTTGCGTAAACATAATTTTCTTTTCCGCCTATTTAAACCACAAAAGGCGCCAAACAGCAAGCCCACAAAAACCCCAAACCAAACCCAGCCAAGCCAAGCCAAGCCCCGGGGCCAACTCTAACCTCAACCGGGTGGACTCTCTGTGTACATAAAAGGCTGGCAACAAAAAAAAAGGAATAAAAATGAAAAAGGAATCGTTGCTTAATTTCAAATTGTGGCCATGCATAGAAAGCAAAACCATTGAGCATTGTGCAATGCATTAAAAAGCAAAAAGCAGAATGAAAAAGAAATAGAAAAGCAAAAAGAAGGCAAATGCTTACTGCTATGCCAAGAAAGAGAAGCATTGGAAAGCGATTGGCTAGCAGCATTCTTTAGGCATAATTGTATTGGGCAACATGGGTTAAATGCGTTAGCTGCCTATTGTGTTTTATACGGCACACAAATAATGCTGTTTCAGCATTTAGCATTTGTCTGGGCCCATAAATACCATATTGTCTACCATCAATAAGTCTTGAAAGCGCCTAAGCGTTTAGTAACTTTAATTTGCAATTGCAGATCCAATCTTAATGTTTCTCGGGGTAGAAAGCATGATTTATGGTCATATAAAACTAAATATTTTAAACAAGTGCAATATTTTGTTATTTTGTAAGCTTTAAGTTAAATGCTAGGGAATAAAATAAGGGGAAAAAATAAATAAATTTATTTTTTAATGAAAATTTAACTTCTAAAATTCATAACTAACAATATCTTAAAAGTATGTTTATCTAAGCTTTGATTATAGTTTCACAGAAAATTTTGTACTTTTTTGTCTAAAACATATAAAAATACTTTGCATTGCAATAACTAATTCCTTGCATATATATTTTATTTAATTGCAGGTATGCATCACAACACATACATATGTTTTTCATGATAAAAGTAATAGCCCAGCCAACACGCAAGTATTTTATAATATAATACCATAGAGTTGGGTTTCAATCGTTCGTCTGAAACTATCAAAAATTCAATCATAGCAATAACGCATAGTTAATGGTAATTAGGCCATCAAATGGTCATTAAAAACTCGCACACACACACATGTATAATAAGTACTGCTGAATTGCAGTTTAAGTGAAAAACCATGTCGCACAAAATAAAAAGACAGACACAATGACAGCTAGAATGTATCTGGACATTATTCGTAGTTGGTTTGTGGAAGTAGAGGCTTTGTCCAGTGCGATGGCTCCGATATGCGCTGAAGCGATGAATTTCTTGTTCGTTTTTAAGCTGACGTGCGTTCGTGTAATTACAGTTCAAAATGGTGACATGATGATGCTTTTTAAAAGATTCCACGCCCCCACTCCCCAGCATTTCCATTATCAATTGTGCGAGCTACATTTGTTGCTTTTGGGCATTTTTGTAGAAAGACTGACAGAGCCATAGGAGGGGCAGGCGTGCATAGTTGATTCGTGTGCAATTTGGAAAGCTAAATTGTTCTATTGTATTTAAGTTAATTACTCTAGCTAATGCTAATTTGCCTCGTCGGCAATGTTCCCGACTCTGTTGACAATTACCATAACGTCCATAGCAAACTAGAAAACAACAAATTTTTGCACAGCAACTACAATTTGAGTTGATGATCTTAATGCTATTGTTGCGGTAATTACTTAAACAGTCTGGCAAACAGTCTGGGATATTCAAATATATAAACAAACACATTTTTAACACAATTATTCATACTTTGTGTCTAATCAATGATTTGATTTGCCATGCATTTGATGAATTTGTTAAGAACAAGCTTAATAAAGCTCATTAAAGTTGTATTGCTTGAATAATTGTATTGAAAACGTGGAATACTTCTAACTTTAACTTTTCTCAATAAAAGATCTAAGCTTGATAAATTTACAAAAACTATAAAAAATATGAAACTGAATCAAAATCTTGCCTACCAGCCAGTTTGAACCTAGGTCAAAATGCGTTTGATTGCTGCGAGCTATCCAAAAAAAGTTTATAAATTTTTGAAGAATTACCTCTTTTCTTTAATTCGAACAAAGTTCATTGGTCATCTGAAAAAAACAAATGGAAAATTTTTATGATAAAATCAAGCTACAAAAAATTCAACTAATTAAAGTCATCAAAAGTAAATATGCATATTTTTAATCTTTTAGCCAGCTTAATGTATTTAAGATTTACCATGTGAGTTTATTTTTTTTTTCTATACAAAATTCCTGATGTTTTATTATTATTATATTTTAGTTCCCACACCCCCATACAAACACACACACTATATCTAAACTACTTACCTATGGGCTTATAGTATATCGTACATCGTACTGCTTTTATGTACTATAACCTTCATGGTTGGTGGCACACGAAAAACAGCCAGCGCCAAATGTCAAAATGTCTAAAGTTGATTGTTATATTTACGACACTTTTTAATGTTTGACAAATTAGTGGCAAGAAACATTGCCAAACAGAGCGACAACAGTTCCAGCAACAACAACAATTAGTCAAATACAGCAACAGCAACAACAATAATAACGCGAGCATAAAGAGCAGGAAGCTAATGGCATTTCGTTGCTGCTAAAAAGTACGCAATGCAAATATAAAATTCAAAAAAACCTTAGATGGTAAAATTAAAAAGTTGTAGCTAAAAAAAAACATCAAAGGAAAATGAAAAATAATAATGGGAATATAAAGCGCAGCCCATTTGAATGCGGTTAAGAGCACTCATGGGTGCTCGTATTACACACACGCCATACCATTGTTAGTCAGAGTGTGCCGCTACTCATTGCACCTCTCTGCTCTCCCTGCTCCGTAGACCCAGTTAGATCTACAGATATGACTTGACTTGAATGTACTTATTAGCAGACTCTTGACTTATGCAACTACTACTAGTACCCGGACTTTACCACAAAAGCCTTTCTCATCTCAAGTTACCAATGTGCGCCAATCGTCATCGTGACTGCCACACCAGTCACGCCTCTCACTTGACGCCGCCCAGCGTGCCTCAGGCCTTAGGGCCAGCACTCGACTTACCAATTTGCGGTAATGTGTTTGTTGGCCATGCGGCTCAAAGTAGCCTTAACTTTGTAATGTGCTCATAATGTATTAAACCTATCGTTAGTACTAAAAGTAACAGCTAATTTAAAGAAATCTTTTTCAAACTGAACTAATAAAAGCTTTGAAAAATGGTTTTAAGCTAAATCGTTTGTCAGAATACATTCAAACTTAGCTTGAAAAGGTTGTTAATGATGAAAAATGATATCATCAAGGTAATCGATAAATTTCGCATGTTGTGACATTTGCATTGAATTTGACATTGAATTGGACGGTTGCAAAGCTCGTTCACAGCTCTCAAATTCTCACGAACTTATTCATTCTCACCAATACTCTAGCAAGTTGCCACATACAAACAGCCTCAATTGATCAGTTGTTGCATCTTTAATTAGGCTAATTAGTATATGTTTATGTACAGCATATGGGCTTGACTAATAATGTGTTTAAAACTTTATTCACTTATGCTCAATCATTGGAGGTTATTTCGCATTTAATAACAATAAATGCACAATTGCAATAACAATTCAAATAAAATGGTCAGCAACAGTAGCTTTCACGCCATGAGAAAAAAAAACAAAAAACAAAAGTACATGGTAAAAATAAAGAAAATTCTTCCATGTACTTTTTTTCTTTTTTGCTGTTGTGTGCATTTATTGTTAGAGCTGTCTGCTGGGAAATGGCTAACGCCTCTGATTGCCATGTGTGCCAGTTCCCAAGTTACTTGCTGAAAGATCTCTGCTCTTTGCTCCCTCGTCTCCCTTACCCAAGAGAAAGTTAGAGGATGAGAGAGACACACAAAATGTTGATTTAACGGTTGGCAAACGGAATTTAAATTAAACCGCTCGTAAATTGGGCAAGTGAATTAGAAGTGCAACAAAATAAAATTTTTACATGTATTTATTTTTTCGAGCTGCGCAAATGAACAACACAAAATTTGAATGCAAATAAATTGAATTTATAAAATGACAAAATTTCAATTATATACATTGGAGTCATAGTTTGATCTGCAATGTTTTTATATGAAATATATGAATTGCATTTAGATTTGAGAGTACGTTTGAGTTGACAGCATTTGTTGTTGTTGCCCCTTACCCAGCCCTTAGCTTACTTCAATGCAAAATAATTGGCATCAAAAATACATTTTTCTATTTCATCTATTTCTTGTTCATTTCTTGGCAAAACTGCAAGACAAGGGCCACTTAAAATTCCCCATGACAGTAAATTCAATTTAATATCTATTTGTGCGTGTTGTGTACAAAAAAATCATTTCAGCCCAGACACAAAATGTGCCTTCAACTTGTTGCTTCTAAGTTTATTGCATGCTTTATAATTAAATATATATTTCACGACAATATTCTGCCCCCAAACGAAGGCTAGTCTGCTGCTGCTTTTGTTTATGTTGCTCTGTCTGCCTGTCATTTCGTGGCTAACAAATTACTTGTTGCAGTTTTCTTTTCGTCTCTGTCGCGCTCTAGCGGCAGATTGCCCAGTTCTGATAAATCTGTGTCGGCTGGCTGTTCGCTCTGCCTTGTCTCTTGTCTTTCGCCTCTCTTTCTCAGTAAGACAGTTTCATCAAGTTTATCGCGGCAATTTCATCGCATCTTGCTCAACAATAGCAGCACAAAATTGCCAACTGATTTTTAGTTTAAAGTCTAGTGTTGATAAGACAGCTGCAACAATAGCCACAAATATCTCAACTCTTGGTAATGCTATTAGAAAACCATTTGTTTAATGGCCGATCTAAATGTGTGCCGACAAGACAACAACAGCTGCAAAAGTCGCGCTTAAGGCTAGCTATTTGGCATATACACTGTGCAAAATTGAATTTGTTGCACTTAGCTTTGAGTTTTTAAGCCTTATTTCAACTTATGAAATGAATATGAAAATATGTTTGGCATGACAAAAATTTGATCAAAGTTAAAATATATAGTAGACATTATGAGTATATGACTTAAAATTACCCTTAAAAATTTATTTCATTTATAAATTTAATGTTTTTTAATTAAAATAATAAGTGAATAGTTTATATTCATTATACTAAACTTCAAACAAATTTATTAAATAGCAGCTGGAATTAAATTATAAAGTTAAACTTAGCAACAACTTTTACAAAAAATTAAATCAACTATAATGGATAGACAGACACAACTTCTATGCAGATGCTGCTTAAAGTGTTTGCAAGTTAAGCTTGCCACACGCCGCATGCTAATGCTCATTAAAATCACAGCACTCGCATCCCCCATATGAGTTCTCGTCGCACCAAGTTTTCATACAAACTTCAGCTGACTCGGCAACCCCTCGAGTTGCACTCCTTTCCCAACGCAGCTGCCTTTTGATGTGCAGATAATTTGTTAGCAAATGTGGTTACATCATTAGCGTGTGGCCTTACTGCCTTAGCCCCTCCCCGGCAACTCCCACCTAGTATGTCTTGTTGCGTGTCCTTGCTGTAATAAATTTATTAGACTGCCTCAAATGATGCATGGCGGCCCTGTCCCTGTTTGGCTGCCCTGTCACATATATATATATATATATATATATATATATATATATTAAACAGCGACCAACTTTTCTAAACAAGCAGCATAAAACAAAAGGCGCAGACGTGTCTACGCCTCACTTTCAACCATCCTTTGCCCTTAAGTCAAGTCAGTTCCTTGAACTTCAACGTAGACAAATTATTTAGCGTCGCGTAAATCGCTCAGCTGCCTGCACACCTGGAATTGCACAACACAACCACACCTCCTCCTGTCCGCCAGTCTCATTCTATCTCTTGATCAGCCCTCGGCATGAGTAATACATATTAAAACTGACACTTTTAATGAGCTTGGTGATATTAATCTTTGTCGCCGTCTTCGTATTTGGCGTCGTCGGCATGTGCCCAGAATGAAGTTGACGCAGCTTCATCATTTCTTGTGGCTTCCCAGTCTATTAACTCTGACACAAGCTTAAAAAGCTAAAATAAATAAACAATTTCTTTTTGCATTTAAAAAACAATTAGAAATTGACCCTGGCAACGAATTAAGAAAAGAGAAGAGTGCAATTAACATGCATAAATACATATGTACATATGTATGTGGAAAGCATATGCATTAATTTTTTAAAAATTGCAACGTTTGCCACTAATGGAAAGTTTGCGTAATTTGTCAGCAGACCATAAAAACTCAACACACACACACACAAATACAGACACATACAAGCGTATATGTGTGCAGTAAGTAAAAAAATTATAGCTGTTTTGTGGCAAGATTTAAGTTTCAATAGGACGGGTATAAAGAGGCCAAAAGGGGGAGAGTGCTAGTGCGAATACCATATTTATGTATATTCGTGAGTGGCACTTTAGCAATGGGGTTGACGATTTTTGCAGGGTCTCGCTAAACCCTCGTTGCCCATCCCGTTAAACCAGGTAAATGGTTAACATGATTATGCGTACATTATGTAATCATTGTATGATCGTGGCTCAAATACCCTAAAGCCATTAGAGTTGAATAAAATAAGTCCTATAGAAATGGGAAAATTAATGTTATATTAAAAAAGGTTAAATTGACTACATAAGAACAGTTTATATACGCAAGTTTGTTTATTAGTCTGAATCAGTCATTAGAAAATATCGATAACTATCGATCTATAAAACTTGTTGTTGAAATTTAGGTCATAAAGCCTAGAAGCTGCATATGTAAAGTAAACGTAAGCGAAAAATAGCAAGGTCCGAAAACAATTTTGTAACCTTCAACTCTTTGACCAAAAATTTTTTTTTGGAAGTTTGATAGAAAAATATTTCACATTCACTTACAAGTTAATGCTCTCTTAATCTTGCATTCTTATCCAAATGCATTCAAATCATATGTTCGCTGACAATTAACGTTAACAATTAAAAAGTTGCTTACTGCAGATCACATTTATGCATGTAGCGTCAGCAACTTGTGCGAGCTGTGAAAATTGATTAATGATTTGTGCAGTTCCCCTGAAAAAGGGTTTATTTAAGTCAGAGTTGAGACAGTTGCTGCAATGCTTCCCACTGCGAGCTCAACTTATAATCGCAATGAAAATATTATGTATACGCCACTTGTCAGCTAAGAAGTAGAAGGAAACTGCCAACATAAATATTCATTTCTTGACGCAGCTTATGAGTGTGCCTTTGAGTGTGTATGTGTGTGGGTGTGTGGGTGTGAGCCATTTTGCCACATTAATGGCTACAAATACATCATGACTTCTCATAAGCGGCTGCCACTTGGGGCAGCTCTCTCCCACTCTGCTTTTTGCTCCTTGTGCTGCTTACAACTTGCTTTTTGCCCTGCCAAGGACATCTTCTAAGCAGATGTTGGCTGCTTTCCTTTTGGCCCACTTCAGCGCACAACTTGTCATATTTATATAACTGCGTTTAATCCAACTTAAGAAAGAAAGAGAGATGCCGTCGTCCAAGACACATAAGCGCTTCAATTTAACGGCAAACAAGAAGAGATGGAGAGGCCACAGATAAATGTTCCTTTCGCAT
The DNA here is from genome assembly GCA_018904305.1 of Scaptomyza montana. Classification (NCBI taxonomy): domain Eukaryota; kingdom Metazoa; phylum Arthropoda; class Insecta; order Diptera; family Drosophilidae; genus Scaptomyza; species Scaptomyza montana. The sequence goes on from JAEIGR010000001.1 coordinate 5,565,650, forward strand.
TGCTGAATGAATAATCACGTAATGGCTAAGAATTGTATGAATATGTTTATACTTATTTGTCTGGGCATTTTTATTCGAAGAGCACATTGCCGTAATGGCAGTTTTATTTCCTCCTTATCTTATAACTGTTTTTCTTAACTTTTCTTTATTTTTTTAAGCTAAGAGACAAATGCCATTTTAATTAGCATCAGCGTGACATCTGCAGAGGGATTAAACGTTATATATCTTTATTCCATATGGAAACTTAAAGTAAAATCACAGAAAAAGTCAACATTATTTTATAATTGCAATTGGTTCAATATCAATCATGATGTAAATTAGATATTTTGATTATATTTTGAGGAAAATTTATTTAAAAATCTAATTAAATTTTAATATGTTTCTGTAAACGATCGTTTTTCTTTTCAATATCCAAAATATATTCTTTATCTCAGTAAGTTTTTATTATTATTATTATTTCTACCTTTTTCTTCTCATCTAAATAATCATAAAGTAATATTAAAACAAAATACAGTTCATGCAAGGATAAAACTTTTTTTCAACATCCTTAGCAAATAATAAATGCTATAAAACATTAGATATAAATAAAAGAACATCTTCAATTTACTTTGCTAATGTTTAAGGCAACGAAAATAAATGAAATTTACTCTTACGCAATAATCACCAATAACAATTATGTCAATTCTCATTAGAGCAGATGTGCGTTTCTTTTGGCCTTTTTTTTGTCACCATTTCGACTCTCGCAAATGAGACACGTAATCAACAGTCCCATGTCATTGTCATTGTCAAGTTGCCATTGGCTCGGGGCAAGAGCATCGAGCAACTTTTCGCGCTTAATTACAACCACAAATATGGTAGCCAACATGTGTCAAGTGCATTTATTTAATTATTGCAATTTATTTGAAGATATTTGGGAATGAGGCGACAGCCACAATTACACTTACTTTCACCACAATTACTTCTGGCCAAAGAACCAAGAAACTTTTACAAACTGTTGCCAGGAATTAAGTGTAACTTTTTATTCGTTTGTTAAAGATACGCGTAACTTTGCGTCGAAAGCATTAAAATGCATTTCAATGTTATGGTTTAAAGGCTCTGTTGAGTCTATAAATATTTCATCATTCGACGAGAAATATAAGTTCAATGATATGCTAAAATGGTAGAATGGCAATGGAAAATAAAGGCTTAAAGCGCACACGTGCAATTTAATGAACAGCAGCAGCAGCTGGCGAGCAGAAGGGTGTCAAAGCAAAGCTGCTGTTCAAAAAAATTCACTGCCCTGATTTGTGGTCGTTAAGTGGAATGCAGATTCTTAAAACGCGCCTCTCTCTGAGCGAGTGCTATGATTCCTTTTTGTTTTTTCTTAGTCTACAGCTGCAAATTGGGCATGCTAAAGTCAGCAAGAGGGTGGTGGTTGGATGTGGGGTGGTTGGGTGGCACGACCTGCGTAACCGCACATTATGTTAATGAGCAAAACTGGCAGCTTGCTTTAGCAACATGTTAATTATGAGCAGCAACTTTAGCTGAGTTCAGTTCGGTTCGTTTTGTTTCGGTTCGTTTTGGTTCAGTTCATGTTTTGTAATGCGGCATCTCCCTGGTGACCGTGCAACAACATTTTTTTGTCCCCCCCCGCCTAACTAAAAGATATAAATTTTTTGCTGCCACACCCACGTTAGAGGAAGCCGGCGGGAATGAGCATTTGATGCTCTCTTAATGGGCCACGCAAAAAATGTATAAAAATAACGGTGGTTTAATTATTAAAATGTTTTCATTTTGCTGTTGCATAAATTAAGGCATTTAATATGCCTGGTTTTTTGTGTTGCTAATTTAATTAATTGCAAAAAATTGACAGCAACCAAAAAACAAAACAAACAAAGCCAGCTAACACTGCTTCCGACCGCTAGGTGGCGTCTAGCTGATAAATCATAATTGTGGTTAGACCGCATGCAGCATAAGGCATCAGTGGATTGTCTATATATGTGTGTGTGTGCATGTGGGTGTCAATTACATTAAGGGATTATGAGGAATAATCTCAAACAGTCGGATATGTAACTAATAACATCGATTTAACATAAGATGGCTTATTATATAATGATAACTTTTACAATTTTTAATAATCGTTGGTTGAAATCATAATGTAATGATAAACAATTAGCTTTACATAAAATATATATAGATTTGATATGCGACACAACTTTGAAAATATTTTACTGCGATAATAAATGTCATAATGTTTCGGATTTAATATTATAGCTCTAACTTTTGCAAAAACCGATAAATTGTGTTCAATAAGCAGACAAATAATATTAAAGCATATAATTTTGGCATATAATCTCAGCTTTCTCACTTTCCGTCTCTACCCTGCTCTTTGTTATGCTTATAAGACTTGATCAATACATTTTTTGGATTTTCATTTAAGTTGGCAAGCTAAATTTGTAAAGAGCTATGCAAAAGCACTTTGACTATATCCAAAATGTGTTGCTCATAAACTGAATTTGCTACCAACTGAAAAGCGACAGCAGCAACAACATGCAAATTAATGCAAAATACAGCTTCTGCTACTGCTGCAGCTTCTATTGCCTGTCAACGTCAAGTTGCAAACAAAATATTTAAACGAGCTGCAAGAGTGAAGGACATTTTTAGCTCTGTTGATATATATAGCAACCACCTGACAACAGCCACATAAGCCCAGCGCATCCAATAGTATTTAATTTGCCCAGCTTTGAAGCGTTGTGGGCGTGGCTACTAACTGACAATGCGGCTATGGAGAAGGCCACAGTCAGAAGACGACACGTGCAAAGGCAGGCCTTTTGATTTTGGCTAATGTTGACAGAGGCTGCAGGCATCATTTAATGATTTTGCAACGTGATGGACATGCATAAATCAATGAAAGCAACTGTTACCACAATGGCAACACGTTGCGTATGCGTTATATTTAAAATGCTATCAAGCAGCTATCAATGCATTTAAATGCAACAATTCTTGTCTTTTGCAGCCTCTTAAATTATCTATTTATAATAAAATAGCCTTGCCCTTCCGTCGCCCAATTCCGTTTTAAATGCTTAATGTTAATGGAAAGTACTTTTAGCTGGCAAAGAACTTAAAGACGCTACATTATCTGTTTGTTTGAGGAAAATATTCAGATTTTTGTTGTGTTAAAAATTTTATTTAAAATTGCAATTCCACAAAAAGCCAAATTTGTCTGGTGGCAACATTGCTGCTTTTCACAGCCTATTTGATCAGCTGTCGCAATGAAAAATTTTGCACATGCCATGCAATTTTTCAATGTCCTCAAACCAAAAACGTTGCTTATCTCACGTGCACCAGCAGCACAGCAACAAATGCAAATACATCACAGTCACACTTTCACACAATTCGTAAATGCATTTTCAATTTTCGCCTCGTTTTTCGCGTTTTTATTGCTGGGCCGCAAATAAAAGTCGACGCTGAAATTTCAATGCAAACAAACGTTGCATGAAAGACGACGCCGCTGACAAAACGAATGAGCCATAACAAAACAAAAAAAGAAATGAGAGAGAGAGAGATGATTTATTAGGCATATAAAAAGAATATTCTTTACAAGCGTTGCAAGCGTCTTGCCAAAACATAATTGAGAGCGGAAATGAGCTTTAAGCTTATGCAGCGACAGCAGCAACAATTGCTACAATAGCAACAACATAATGTTCAGTTTTCATTTGCGCTACAGTTGATTAACCAAGTGCAGATATTATTGTAATTACGTCTAGTATCGTTTGCCGCAAGGCACTAAAACTCAAATCGATATGCATACATAATGAGTAAGAGTGTGTGACGGAAGAAAGTGTTTGAGATGAATATCTTAAACTCTCTATAGAGCCCTTATTGGGTGATAGAATATGTAACGGAATATGTATGCGTCTGATATTAAAATTTCCGATACATATTATACCAGGTTTGAGCCGCGTCTAAGGTCAACAAATATGTGTATACATGTTTTAGTTTTGGGAATACATACGTAAAATAAATTTTTTAAAAATAATTAAAAAAAAAAAAAAAAAAAAAAAAAAAATATTATTTAAAAAAAAAAAAAAAAAAAAAAAAAAAAAAAAAAAAAAAAAAAAAAATTGTTTGTAGTTTAAAGTTAGTAAATTTATCATTTATATTGAATTTTTAGCTGAGCTTAACTTTTCGCTTAGCTAGCTTCAAATATTGAATCAATATATAATGCATTAACATTTGTACATACATAAAATTTGATATATTTATTAAACAATTTCAAATGATTTCTAAGTCACATTTATGTTGAGAGCATACTTATTTATATTTAAGTGTTTGTCTTGAATATATTACAACTTTTTTCAAAAATAAACAAATATTTTCTACGTAAACAATGTTTGTTGACTTTAATGTTCCATTGTCAAGAGCTTTCGCTTGCCTTCCGTTTGCGATTCGCACATTTTCCGCCTTAGGCGACCCTTGCCGCTACCTAAGCTCGTGCTTTTGTCTCTCTGCCTCTGCCTGAAGCTGTCGGGGCACCCCTTACTCGTATATCAAATGCGTTAGCCACAATCGTTGCCGCTTGTGCACAAACTAATTAGCACATATTTCACGTGGCCAAACGAAAGGACCCAAAAAAACACATTCACAAAATCCACTCAAAGCGAATTCCTTTGCCGCGATTTTCATTTGTGCTGCGAGTTTATCTGTGTATGTAAGAGAGTGTGTGAAACTGTTGTGTGTTGTTGCAGTTACAATTGTAATTAGCATTGTTGCTCATTGCAATCTGTGTTTTTGTAGCTACAGAAATGTTGCTGCATTGCGTCCGCAGTTTAATTTTGATTTGTTCGTTTCGTCTCATTTGGCGTTTTGTAATGGAATTTTTAATGCACCAATGCGTTGCGAGAAACTCTTTATCTCTATAACTGTATATGTGTCTCTTTCTCTCTTTTTGTAACCAGTCTCACTTGCTTTTCCATTATTTTGCCCTTTTGTGTTGCCTGCTTGTAGGCGCTTTATCAGCTTGCAACAAAAATATATCAGCGCTTATCACACAACAGCAACATAATAAGGAAAACCAAACAGCATTTTCAATGGCCAACATAAACTCTTGCAAGTCCTTGTACACTGAGCATAAAAGAGTGGTAAAAAATTAGCTCAATTAAGTGATTGTGACTGAAAATGTCTAGAAAACTATCGTGTGAAATATTTGTGTTTTCCAACAAGTTGAAAGAGTTTTTAAAAAAGTTTCTTTTAGTTCATTGTCAAGGAATTATGTAATTATTTTGGTTGCTTAAATATGGATTTCATTAAATTTATTTCACTTATTTTAGACTGAACTTTGATCTTGAAACCATCATTATATGCAAGCGACTCTTATTCGTTTTTTTGTGCAGTGCTGTTGCTGCTGTTAGGGGGAGGTTGCTTGCAGTTAGAATGCTCAAGTTGCTAACAGGCAGCTGCGTGTCGTGTTATGAGGCAGCCTTTTTAATGAATGTCTGCCAGTCACATACTGGCGCATGTTTGCCAATGTTTTGTCAATGTAGAGTGCGCTTCCGCATTATCAGAATGCATACCTTTTTCACGCTGGCAAAGTCTACTACTTTTTTCTTTGTAGCGCACTTTTATGCGCTGCTTTTATTACATCACATAATGAAATGAATACGGTAGACGATATTGACTCCCAGGCGAGACGTGCAATGCAGCTGAGCTGCAACTTCAGCTACAGGCCTTAGCTCTTTGCTTGGCTGGCTGCATTTTTAATTACTTTGAGCTTGGCTGTATCTCGATTCTTTGATGGCGAAGGATAAACAGGAAGCAGCAATGGCAGCTTAATTAGGACGAAATACTTGTGGATAAAATGTCGTGCAAAGGTTGTATTAATTTATTTTTTCGCACATTCATTGCTGTTAAAAATTTCCTTTAAATTTCACAGCTACAGGTAATTAATTGAAAAATCCATAAACATAACGCCAATTACGCTAATCAAATTTGTAATTGACATTAGTGCCGAAAAACAATGATGAATTAATATTTAAATTAAATTCCACACATGTTTGTGCTGCATGATTGTGCAACAAATGAGCAACAAATTTCAATACATTTTCCTAATAAACGTTAAAATGTCAACATTAATTGGAAGCCAATGGAAAGGCGCGGCAGCCAATTAGAACTGCCTCAGAACCCCTTTTTCAGCATATGGCAAATTATGTCACGTTTTGCTTCACTGATCGAGCGATTTTACAGTGATTAGCTGTTTGTCGTGCGTGTCCAAACTGGGTGTGGCATTAGCATTGCAGCCATCTGCCAAAAAAAAAAACACTCAGACTTTTTATCTCTATACAATAAGGCTACCCCATCTCTAGTTCCCCTACCTATCCCAAACACGCATGCATTACTCTGTGAAATGCCAATGGGACTAATTAATACGTTTGGGAATAATGACAACAAATGCGCATTTGGCAAATTGATGCGGCTCGACAGTCGGGCTGACAGGCAGGCAAATATAAAATTTATATAACATGATATTTAATGAGCTTTAAAGCTAGTTTAAATTCACATGCCATTAGAGGGGAATCGCTTTGTTCTGAGATGTGAAAGTTTGAATACCCTAAATACCCATCAGATTTATTCGTTAATCTATAATGAAATATTGTACTTAATTATTTTTTCTAAGCAGTTGACTAATGCTTAACAAAGTTTTGGTCATGTAAATGATTTAGTTAGCATGTTTCAATATGATTCATTGCTTATAAAACAACGGTAAAAATGGAAAATTATTAAAAGAAAGACGAACATGGCAAACATAAAAGTTATTTTTCTCTAAACATTATTTTATAGGTCAGCCAAACGAAACATTTAAAGCGATTTTTAGTTTAACGAATATGCTTGAGCAATCATGCATAATGCTAGATACAAAATCATATAAAATTCATCTATATTAAAATTTATTCAAAAATTTTTTTATGAAAAAATATAAATTCTACGTGTTTGAAAAAAAGGTTAAAAAAGAGTTATAAAATGTTCAGAGACTAAATATTAATTCAAGGTAGCGAGCATCGAGTTGAAAATGTTTAAATCTAATTCTTAATCTGAATTAAAGCTTTAATCAATATACATTTTCCCTACACAAAAATTTTAAGAAACTGTCTATTTTATTGTATATTAACTCTTAAATTTTAAATTCTTTCTTGAATAAAGTGTACATAAAGAATATATTCCGCTTTTAAAATGTTTCCAATAAATAAAATATTTAAAGCCCAAAAAAAGTGTTACAAAACTATGGGGAAAATTTTGCAAGCCTCTCTGCATAGTTTTTTGTGTATTTTTTGTAGTGCAATTCGGATTTGCATTTGTTGATATTGCGAATGCGTCACACAAAATATGCAACACAAAATTGTTATTAATATTTTAATGCATAAAGTGGCATGCCAAGCGACAGAGCTAGATATATTGTTGACTGAGACAGGGGGAGAAAGAGAGAGAGCGAGAGAGAGTAACAAGGATATATGGATGGCTTAGAGCATTGATTTAAAGCAAACACGCATTGTGGCCCGGACTGAAGTGGAAAAACTGTGTAAAATACTATATTTTTGATGTGATGATTCAGAAGGGATTTACAAACCTCACTCTGTGCCTCGCCCTTTGCACCCTGCCGCCTGTATGCCAAAGTGTGGGCAAATATTTGCAAATTGTTGTTGAGGCAACACAAAATACAACAACAGAGTTTAGCAGCATAAAAACACTGCATAGTGCGAGAAGCTGTCAAATATATTGGCCAGAGATATATGTGTGACATTTATGCAGCAGCAGAGGTTGAGGCTTTAAGCTCTTGCTTGTTCGTGTTGGCCAGGACGAAATCATGGCACTGACAAATAATTTCATTACAAGGACAGCCAGTGAATTAAGATGCTCAACCCAAAGACCTCGCACAAACATACATACAAAACGAAAAAAAAAAAAAAAACTTTGCGGCCACGAAAGTGCCGCACGCGAAAAGTAAGAATTATGCATTGCGCCGTGATGCCATGTAGGAGGCGGTGAAGGAGACGGTAGAAGTGGCATGGAGTCGCATACCTGCACGGGCCAACTATAATAAATTATTCCCAAGGCGAGTTCAAGTCCGAGTCCTGCTGTGCAAAACACACGCGGGCACGGAGAAGAAGTAGAAAAAAGCGCATGAGAAAATCGAATAAAAAGCTACCACAATATCCGGCACAAGGTAGGGGTGCAGCCAGTTGATGGGAAAGGGTTGAAGCAGCAGGTGGGGCAGACCAAGTAGTCGAGCATGAAAACAGCGTTGCGCTTGCATCCTGCCTCCTGCTGTTGCTACTGCTGTTCCTGTTGCAGCTCCTGCTGTTGCCGTTGGGGCAGTCAACGAAATAATTTCTCATATACATGTCACGCGTCCCAACGAACCGTGCCAAATGTGTTCAGACACTTGCGAAGGGTGGGTTGGAGGGGGTGCAACAACGCGACGTTGGTCAGCATCGAGTCTCAGTTACAGTTCACAGTTTGCAGTCTGTGTTCTGGTTGTTGTATGTTTGTTTGTAACTTGTTTGTAACTCGCAACAGCAACAGTAACAGCGGCAACTAAAAGAGGACTTGTATTGCAAAGCTGGCAACCAGCAGACAGAACTCAACTTGAACATACCACGTAGTTTTGAAGAGTGTGGCAACAATGATATTTTAAAGCTAAATTCAGTTAGAACATTATTTATCAATTGTGAAACATCTTAGAATCTTTATTGGTAGAATAAAGCGAATATTGTTTATGATTATATCAAATTTTGTAACAAATACTTCTTGATATTTGTAATATGTCATGAAAGCAAATCATTTTATGAAATAGTTCAAAAACGACATGGTATCGTATTAAAGATTGGCAGTTGATTTTAAGCCAAAATACAAAGACAAATCCATGAGCAGTGCATTTGTCAAAGCTGCTTATGATTCGAAAAAAGGCTAGTCTAACAAAAGATTTTAAATACTTTTCCTTCTGCTGAAAGCTTTAATAAAAGTCAAATAAGGAAAAAAGGAATACTGAAAAGTCGACACAAAACCATTTCACTGAAAGTTTTTGTTATTGAAATCGAAGAATATGTTTTAATAAACTTATGATTTGCGATAATAACTAAAGTACAATATTTTAATTATTTTTATGTGTACATAATCAACTAGGCGTTAACAGTTAATGCACTTAGGTTAAGTTAAGTCTTGAATACTTAGAAAAAAAATAAAAATCGCCGAATTAATTTTTATGAAAAATTAAGTGGACATTCCTAAAAATGTTAGCTAATTAATTATGAGTATATATTTTTTCTATGAATTCCTTATTCAAGTCCTGCTGACCTAAGTAAAAGTTGGATTTTATGGTATAATAGCGCGTCTCGAACAATAACTCTTGATAAAAGTTGCATGCGTCGCATTGTATAAAACACAAAATGTGTTAAGCAGAGAATTAAAGGGAGAAGGAAAACAGAGAACAACTTAAGGCACCAACCAGTCTGTTCTTGTTGCCTTCACTCTTTATAGTGGCAAGGGCAGCTTCATGTGTCCAATGCGATCGTGCGTGCCACGCAACAATACTGTGTTACCTCTTCTTATACTAGCTATACCCTTTCCTTATATTATTTTACTTCCTCGAGCGATACAATGTCACGCGTGTGTTTAAGTTGGAAAAACTGCAGTTTATTTATGGCAGTTGTTTTTTGTTTATTTCCCATTGGTTACATTTGAATGCATTGGCGAAAGAACTTTAAATTTATGCAACCTCCAAAGTAACTTTGTATACATATTTATATATTTGAAATAACACCAATATCAATCGTTTCTAATGTGCCACATTCTTGTTCTCTATTTCATTTCAGGTATGTACTTAAACTAAACCACAACATCAATTTCATTATTTGGGGCCAACAGCAAAAAGTTGTGCAAAGGCACTCAAATTGAATTTGCCAGGCCGCGATGAGGAGGAGGAAAACATCTTGCAAAATGTCAGGCAATAAATTAACGTAAATTATTATTAATGAGTGAACATTTATTGCTGTCTCGCTTCACATACCCTTTCCCATTTAAGGCCCGCAGTTTCCCAAAAACTGTTGAGTGTTCAGCTGCCCAGGCCAATTGTGGCGACAAATCGTCGACAAGTGCAAATGTCACACATATGGTCAGAGTGGAAGAGAATCAAAAAGGAAAAGAGACGAAGAAAAGAGAGAGAGAGACTGAGTTAAAGCAGTACATTGTACAAAGATTTAGACTTGGGCCACACTCGTTGATTAATTGCAATTTGATGCTAAAAATTGCGCAACATTTTGGCAACAAATTGAACGCGACTGGCCAAAGAAGTTGTTTATCTAAGCCAAAATGGACAGCTAACAAGTCGAGGAAGATACTATTTTCTGGGTTTTTCTTTTTTTTTCCCCTGCCTTTTGTGTCTGTTGCCTGTTGCCAACTTTTCAAGTTGAGTGACCTTTTGCTGGGCAAGTTCTACCCAAAATATTATACGTACGTGTTTTTGTGGTGGGCACAATTTTAATGTCAACCAAACACAAAAAAGCATAAAACGTTGTTGGCTATTATATAATTTTTATATGCCACCAACACCAACCGAAAAGAAAAAACTTTAACGCTTGCCTTCCTTTTGTTTTTATGACAAACCGCCACGTGGTTGCACCATGTGCTTACAAAAGTGTTTACACTGAGAAAAGTGGAAAAGAATGGAACTGAATAACTTTGCTCAATTAAAACTAATATAAATTTATGTTAAACTTTTTTCACATTGCGAAGCGTATGTAAAATTGATAACTGCTCGAGGTTGTTTATTAATAATGAATGCAACTCTCAAAGAATAAAATTAAATAACAGGAAACAAATGATATGAATTAATCCAAACATTTTTGCTAAAAAGTTCTATTTATATTATTAAATCTTTTTCAGTGCAAGATCTTAATCTGTTTTTGGTTCACGTCATCTTTTGCCATTCTGTTCACATGCATGACATTTTGTGGGCAAGTTTTGACAGTTTTTCTGTTCACCCAGCTTCCCAACTTCTCCCACCTCCCCTGAACACTATTAGAGCCTAGACAGTGGGCTCTTAGGGACTTGGCCAGTTGTTATGGCCACCAATATGATGGCTCTTTAGCCATCAACGTTCCGTGTGACTATTACATTTTTGTGTCAACATTACCTCCTCAATCTCTCTCTCTCTCTCTCACACACTTTTTTCTCTTAATCTATCTCTTTCTGTCTGGTCGGATACGCAGCAAACAATGCTTAAAATTTTATGTGTTCTTTGGCGCCTGCTGTGTTTCCGTTTTGAACTCCTTTGTTGTCATGTTGTAGTGACTTTGGCAGCTTCATAGTTTTTTGCAGTCCATGTTTGTGGTTCCAATCAAAACAGCTTGACAACATTCCATCAATAACATGCGACAGGCTGTCAGTCGGGCAGCATTCAGACATGCAGTCCGGCCGGTCAGTCAAATGTCCTCCACTAATATTGCATGAGATGAACGTTGAATGGCTTTTGTTGGTTAAGCAACAATTTTTATTTTGTTATCAACGCGAAGAGCGTTAAGCGATGCCTGTCCAGGGCTGAGCAGTTTAATCGCAGTTTTCCATCATGAATAACTTTGTATGTGAGAATTATTTCAACAACAAAAATAAACATTAAAGATTATAGGAAATACTTCACTTTAAAACTCATTGAAACCATCGCTGAAATTGTGAATCATTTTTATGTAACAAGTAACAATAGATTGCTCAGCTCTGTGTGTGTGTGTGTGTGCTGGCTATAAGAACATGGACATTGTTAGCAACAGCTAATGACAATGTTGGCATCCCTGCTCGGTTTGAATTTCAAGCCTTTTGACAGTGCTGCTGCTGCTCACATAATGAGCTGAATGAGGTGCACGTGATTGGCCCTTGGGGCACGTACTGTTGTTGTTGCTATTGCCCTTCCAAGTTACACTTAAAGCTGGCCCCCCCTGAACTTTTTAGCATCAGCTGCATCTTAAAGCCAGCTTTAATTGAAAGAAAAGAGCAAAATGTCCAGTTCAAGTTTATTTACACAGCCGAGCTGCAACTCAAAGTTTTAAAACCACGCCCATTTTTGGTTTTGGCTGCTGTGTCAACGAAGCAACCACCAATTTCCATATGGACAAACCTTTGAATATTGCAGTGGCTGGCAGAGCTCACTCCAAATGTCGTTGGCCAACCATCGTTGCAGACAAATACAATTTGAATATCTACCTCTTTGCCTCAATGTGTCTCTTTACACAGCATCCAACTAGTTGCAAAATTACACGGCAGAAAAAATTAAAATGAAAAAAAGAGCTTCTGGAAAAGGAAGAACGAGCAACGCAAAACATTTCCTGATCGAATCAAAGCAGTGCTCAGGCAGGTAAAAGAACGGGGGCTAAAGGGATCCAAAATGAAAAAATGAAAAAATGAAAAAAAAAAAAACAAATCAAACACAGCTGCATTTGAGACGGAGAGAAGGGGAGACTGACACTGAAGTTGATGGGTTAATGCCATTAGACGGCATTGATTTGATTGGCGTTGATTGGAAAAATGCCAAGCACCATTCTGCAAAATGGTGTGTGTGGTGCGGTCAGCGGTGCGTATGCGTAATGTCAGGCAAAAGTCTAGTAGCGCATCAAAAAAAAAAACATGTACAACTTTTGAAAAGGTCTTTGGTTTGGCAGCAATCACATCGATACGTTTTAAATTGCAATTTAATTTTTTATGATGTCCGATTGAGAGTTAAAAATCTGAAACTTGAAGATTTTCCACTGAGTGCATGTAGAACTTTATTTGAAACTGTTTAAAAATTAACGATATATATTGAAGATTAAACAGTGCATAATAAATACATACACAGTAAGAAAAAAACAACTTTAAAGCAAGCTTCAAGACTCATCGCTTTAGTGAAAAATTTGTATCACACGCACATGAATTGCGTATACGTAACGTTGTCTTCCATTCATTTCATCAAACACATTTCTAGCTTTCTGTTGACTGGCTGGCATTATTATGATTCATATGTAGAGCATCAATCGAGTCGAGTCCGCTCTTTGCACTCTCGCTCTACACATTCAAAAAGGCACTCGATAAGTGCTAGAAGCATCAAAATGTTTTGGCCTTTCGGCCAAAAGAATGTTATCAGACGTGTCAGCTGACAGGCATCCGTCAGGGTGGCAGGCAGTAACCATTGGTTACCTTTCAGGTTTCACCAGTTATTGCCACTGATTGATTTCTAGAGTGCGAAATATGCCTTTGATATGTTTTGAAGAATTTTCAACCTTAGCATTGTATTTTCTATTCCCTTCCTTCTCTCCCCCTTTTTCCCTTTCTCCGACTCCTCTCGGTGATAAGTTTAATTCTTCTTATGAACCCATTTGATATTCAGTAAGCGCAAGCAATGCGTAAGGGGGAAACGAGTTGAAAGCAATTTCGACACGTTTTTCACATGACAACAGCAGCCAAAAAAAAAAAACAACAAACAACCAAAAAATGAAACTTTGACAAGAAAAGTTAACATGGAGCTTATACGAGTATGAGACTTGTTTTTGCCCATATTCCAGAGCTTGTTTTTATTTTTTATATCCTTCTTTGAAGTTTGCTTTCAGCAGCAGTTGCTGGTGCTGCACTTTTTTATACAAAAGCCAATAATGCAAGAAAGTGCAGCAAGTTGCAACAGCAGCTATTGCGTCTTCTTTTGATGCTTGTGTTTTGCTGCTGATACGTCTGGTGACGCTTTTTCCATGCATCCTTTTGCTGATGTCCTTCTGCCATGAGCAAAGTCAGAAAACCTAACATAAGAACACATCAAGGGACGCAGCTCAAAAAGTTAACATTCAACCAAACTCTGATAAATGTTATGTATATACCCTGTGCAGCCCAAAGTAATTCAGGTGCGTAGATTAGCTTAAAATTTAGTAAAGAAGATAACTTACATTTATATTAAGTGTAACAAGAATTTTGGAAGCTAAATTAAATTAATTTTCTATTTATCAGCTAGCAATTAAGCAAACTCTTGATATTTTTAAGGTTGTTAAAATGAGAAAATGGAAAACAAATAGAAAAAATGAACTAACCAAAACGACTTATTTTTTGTTTTTAGTAGTTTTAAAGTAGTAAGCTCGACCATTTTCATGTCACTGTTTGTGAACTTATGGTACAGACAATGAGCTTAACTTTTCTTTATTCAATCGACCAATTAATTGATTTACATTCGTTAAAAATGAAAGCTACAGTTAATCGACTTGATGTTAAACTTATAGTCATGCTTAAAATAATTTATAACATATCAACAACTAGCATATCCAAATTCATATAGAACTTAAGATTACTCAATGTTTTCACTATCAAAATTAAGTCTTCGCTCTCAAATACTTTTCATTTGTTGAGTGTACAGAGCATCCTGTTGACTGCTCAGCAGTTGCACTTTATCATATTCTTTTGCTTAGCGTTGATGCTTTTGCTTTTTCAGTTTTTCCATTCAAATTTTTGCTGCATACTTTAAGGCGACGCATTTAACCAAACCATTTTGCCTTGGAGACTGTGTTTGTAGCTGTTGCTGGCTGTCAGACGCATCAGAGCTGAATCCACTTCAATGTGCTGACACTTTTTTGACATGCAACAACACTGACAGTCGCTTATGCTGCTCGTCTTAATACTCTTACCACTCTTGTTGTTGTTGTGTTGCATTGTCAGTCATTTTATATTTGTGGGTGTTTCATTTGCACACGTTCTTCAGCGTTTTATTGAAACGTTGCTCAATCGTTGGTAAAAAAAAAATATAGTAAAAAGATTTACTGTACCTTAATTTCATATCCGTGGCAAGCACCTTTGATATATACTTTTTATATATATATATTTTTGGAAGTCAAGTCATGAAAGCACATAATATTGATGAGGCCGCAGCTCTCTCTTTTTTTCTATCGGCCGCTCTCAGCACGTGACTGAGGCCCCTGGCGAAAAAAAAGATATAAAGAAATATGTATGTGTGCAATAAGCTAGAAATTGCATAAAAATCAAGTCAAACTAGTCCACAAATGGAGCAGGGATCAGCCAAGACGAAGGAGGCAGCTGCACTGCAGTATTTTTTGTATTTTTTTTTTTTTTTTTGTATTTCAGAGCTCCGTTTAAAATGCTGTTGACGCTGTTGGCAGACGAAGGCTTCTCACAATTTTCAAGTTGTTTGGCAATTCGTGTGTGTACACATATGTGTGTGTGTGTGTGCCCACTTAGACTTTTTGAGGCCAGGCACGTGCCTGACAAGTTTTGAGCCTGCAGCTATTTTAGTTGGAATATGGGTCGCATTTGCTTTTTCTCTCTGATGAGCACAAAACGATTTCTTGACTTTGTTAACTTGCATCACTTAAGCCGTTGCCGTTGCTGCTTTTGTTGCATTCACTTTTCTCTGGCTGATTTAATTTCGAGTTCATTTTGCCAAGCACAAATAGCATATAAATCGCGTCTAGCGACACACAAAAATCGAGAACACATTGCAGCTTAACACCGATAAGGAGTTTTCTTAGACGAGAGAAATACCGCAGCTTAAATATCTTAAACTGTAGCCTATCTCTGCTCGAGTCAAGTCCTGGTCCTTGGCTATCGGCATCGTTACGGTATCATCTTCAGTTGCCAAGATTAAGCGAAAAGCCGCTCACAGAGCCAACTCGAAGCGATTGCGGGCAGAAAACAATAAAAATTCTTACAAAATGTCGCTTGAAGATGAACGAGAAAGCAGCGAGAAGGGTATGAGCAGAGAGAGATATGGAACCAAGGCACGTTGAGCGATAAAAAGAATGGCTGAACATAAAAACAAAAAACGGCAAACGATAAAATGCGACAAACAAACAAACAAATCTTCAATGCAAGTGGAAGGAATCACATTGAGTTATCCTTGAGGGTTAGCCCACAAGCATTCCACAAACACTAAGAGAGAGAGAGAGAGCGAGATAGGGAGAAAAGAGAAAGGCTAAAGTGGGTGGTGCGACAGTCAGACATATGACAAATGTCTTTATCTGTGTTGCCTGCGCTGAGAGCTGAGAGTGAGCTGAGAACTGCAATTGCCATTTGGAGTCCAGTTCAAAGCCGATGCGGCTGTGCTTTAAGTGGGATACTCAGTCCAGGAATGCAACGAATTGTTTTCGAATAAGTTGTGTGGTGAAGTGTGCCAATGTTGGCAATTCGGTAAATCATTTTTATGGCTTTTCTTAATGATTTTATAGACCTCCTTTTTCTTAAGATATTTAAGCTTTTTGCCTAGATTCCGTTTCTTATTTTAACCACATTCCAATATGAGATATAAACCAAATGGTTTTCTTTTTTCGTTACTATGTCAATCAAACGAGATTTTACCAGCATATTTTCACTTTTGTTTTAAAGTTATTTCTAACTTAAAGCTCCACAACTTCTTAAAAATATTATGTTTCGATCCCTTTTCATGACCGAAAGTTGGCAGCTTGTTTCGCATCAGCTGCACTCGACATAATTTGCCAATTTCTTCTTGGACTTTCCAGCTGTCAATTCTTTTAGCTGTGATGTTCGTTGTCCGCACTTTTTACTTCATTTCAACTTATTTTCAAACTCTACTCGTTCGACATTGTTCTGGTTGCAAACTTTTCACACTTTTTGTCTCAGGCATTCTGTCTGCTTTCCTTTTGTTTGCTTTTCATTTTGGCTAGAATGTTGCTTGTGCTTTTGATGCGGCTGTTGCTGTGGCTGTTACTGCCTGCCACGCAATGCAGCCACAAATTAGGCAAACTTTTTTGCCAGACTTTTGCTGGGCGCAACTTTATTAGCGGCTTGGCAGGCGTCCAGCCAGAAAACGCGCTTCTTAAAAAGTGGAAAATGCCAAAGAAGAAATGACTTTAAACGCAGCTCGCAAGCTTGTTAAAGGGTGACTATTAAAACGACTATAAATAGATATGACTATGCTAGAGTGCTGAGGAAGGCGTGGGCAAATGTTCAGAATCGACACCATGTGGAGACTCAAGGGTAAAATAATTACTAGCGATTTTCACACTCGCTTGACTTTACCATCGATGCGAACACACTCACATAAACACAGATTTGCATACATATATGCATGGATGTATGGATGCTAAGAGTTGAGTGTTGTTGTGCGGCTTTATTCCGAATGAGTGTCACTCACAATTAGCCGCATGGCTATAAATAACAATGGCAAAGTGTTGCCATGGCCAAATGCGAGCAGGACGAAGAGCATCATCTGCTCACTGTCAATAAGTGCGACTGACTTAGGCTAAAGCGGGTTTGACAGCGTGTGACAATGCACACAAACACTTGAAACACTCACTCACACGCACGTAACACAGTCCTACCAACCATCTCTCTCTCTCTGTCTGTTTTCATCTCTTTCTCTCTTACGCACGGCTAATGCCAGCAGAGAGCCGGATAGACGAATACAGAACATGCATTCGTTTAGCATACTATTTATGCCCTGTAAAAAAATATGTGTTGTAAAACTGTGCTGTGAACTATTGTTAAAGTAGAAAACAGAACCTAAGAGATCCTAAGGAGTGACTGAAAAATATATCAAAAATGGTATATGTATAACCTGATTGATGAAAGCAAAATAATAAAACTAATAAAAATGTATTTCTGCATGGAAAAACTGTTTAGAACAAATGTTGTGGAACCTGCAGAAGGGATACCAAAAAAAGAGTTTCAGGACATGGCAATATCAAAAGAAATTGCGAAAGGTAGCTAAATAGTTCAGAACGTAACTTAATTTCAGTATTATTAAAAAAATAAATGCAGAAAGATTATGCAGAAATAATCTAAATTTCTATTTGCTTATGACTTGGAAAACTTCACAAGCGAATAAGACAGATTTAAAATAGTCCAAGAACAATATTTAAAGCAAAACTATCGATAATTAGAAGCTAAATTTGAAGATACACATTTTTATTTATTTTAGGAGAAAAATATACAAAATACAAATAAAGTAAATAAAGAAAACCATCTAAATAATATAAAATTTTGACAGCTTTAGTATTTTCTAGCCAGCAAAGGAGAACATTTTATTATATGCGTGGTATTTGCCAGTCTGATATAGCTGATTATTTAGTTAACGTTTTTTGTGTTGGAAACTGCTGTGTGCTGTGGGCAGGACAGACAGACTTGGACACAAGGCTTGGAGTGTCCTTCAGTCTATTTGGATACTTTGCATTTTTCTGCGTTTTGCTTTTTCAATGGTTGTTCTTGCTGTTCTTGATGTTGTTGTTGGTGCTGGTGCTGTGCTGTTGGCTTCCTTGCTAAATGTGCTCTATTTTTATGCGATGCTACACACACACACACACACAAGCACAAAGACAATGCCACTTTGGCTAATGAAATGCAAACGCTGCTGTGAAAATCCAGTACGAAAAATAGCAGCAAAAAATAAAAATAAGAGATATATATGGTACATACAAGTATAAAACAACAGCAATAACAGTAAGGGCTGCATGGTTGTAACTGCCATATTAATATTTATGCCTTGTGTTAGCAGCCAGGCTAATTAATGCTGACCAGAATTTAACCAACAGCTACAAAAAAGCAAAAAACCATAAGAACTTAAGTTGCAGCATTCAAATTTAAAGTCCATTTTGGATTTTACTCAAGTTGAATTCGCTTGTTAACGTATTTAATTTGTTTATTAGATTCATTCATTCATTCATAATTCTACTCAGCTCTGACTTTTTCACACGAGCTGCCAGAGGGGCGAGAAACCGTCAAGGGAAACTGTCGCCTTTGCCTGATTGCTTAATTTAATGAAAAAATAAAGAAGAAATATGCGCGGCATGGCAACGGGAAAAAGTGTTTACAAACTTTTCGAGACCAGTTAGCATTGCTTTAATTGCACAGAGTTTGTTCAACATTGACACGCCTATCGCCCCCTAACCCTCGGTTGGGGAACGCAGCCGGATGACGAAACTTTCAATGAAGGTAAATAAAATGTAGAGGCACTCGATTTGTTAGGTGAAATGTTGGTCAGAACTTTTGTCCTGCTTTGGCACAAAATTTCAATTTGATTTGCAAATTGAATTGTCATTGTTGAACCTAGCTAGGATAATACGCCGCCCACCCGGCTAACAAACGCCTTTTGCCGTTTTTAATTAGCATTTTCCATTGTCTCTACACTGCAAAAGTGTTTAAAGGCGATCTGTGCATAAATTTGCAATTGACGCAAATTGCTGGAAGCTTTCAAGTGCTTAGCGATGAAATAAAAACTAGCTTGATAATAAACAAATATAAAATTCAATAAAAAAAAGGTGAAAAAGTTGAGTACAATATATCCACTTTAATGAACAGCATAAGCTTCTAAAACACTTTTGAATTTTTCTTAGTTTAACAAGAATCAAATTTTGCTGTTTTAAAAGTTTATACTTTGATTCATCAAATAGCTTGTTGTTGATAGTTAGAAGTACCTGTAGGAGTGTAAATAGTTTTTGATAAATGCATGTTGAAAAGTTTCTTAGAATTTTTTTTTTTTTTTTTTTTGCAAAATATTTGCACAACTTGTTTCAACTTTTGAGTGTAAGCTATTTTATATTACTTTTTAATACAAATTAATTAAATTGGATTACAACAACAATTTCTGTAACAAATTGTTTGCCATATCTAAAAAAAAATAAAAAAAATCAACTTAACTCAATCAGAGTATAAAACAAATATTTGGCTTTATTTTAAAAATTCATCTCTTTAATGGTTCTGGAAAATTGTTGCTATAAATAACCAAAAAAAATAAAAAATGTTTTTCAACTTAATTTAATGAAGCTGTCAGCGACAGTTTTTTAACTTAAATCCAAACAAAATTTTGTTCCTTTCTTTTGTTTTTGGGGGAAATGAGCAGGGAGCGGAGAATTTTAAAAATGCTGGGTGTGCGAATACAATTGAGTTTTCAATGCAGAAATATCTGCACAAACAAGCGCGTAATTGAGTCTGGCTGCCATTTGCCTTCTTTTTCCCCAGCGTAGTGTTTTCTCCCTCACGCCCGGCAAATCAAACAGCATAAAATGCAAGGGCCCAAATACAAATTAAGCGACAGTCATCCTGTCAAAAATTGAAAAGGTGTTGTTTGCACGAGCAAAAACAACAACGTCAAAGAAAAAAAAGAAGTTAACAAGCGACAAAGTTGTTAGAAACCGAATGCCAAAATACCCTTAAAAATGTCACAAAATTTATTTATTTGATTCTTCCAAATGGGTTCAAAAATTCAAAGTTAAAACTATCTTAAGCTTTTCGACTTTTGGTTGACAAAATCATTTGTTTAATCAAACAGTTTTAAAAAACATTTTAAAGTCGACAATCAATTATTAATAAATAATTTTCAATTGCGATTTATTACAACAGCAGCTTATTAAACTCTAACTTTTATAATTTCTTCTTTTTTTATCATAAAGAAGCAATAATTTTCAAAGTTTTGTTGAGAACTTATTATGGGTATCAAGGACATACTTTTAAAGAGCAGTAATAGCTGCGACGACAGCTACAAACAATTGTAAAACTCTCATTCCGTTTATTTCTATAGCATATTGGACTGTCAATAGACATCAAAAATGAAAATTGTAGTACGAACATTTTGTCAGACGGAAACGATGACGATAAGCATGGGGATGAGTTTGATGGGATGACGATTGGGCTAAGAGAGAGAGAGAGAGAGAGAGAGAGAGAGAGAGCAAATATCGTCGTCATTCTGTCATCCTGTGTGACTACACCTGAATCCAGAGTCGCGTCACTTTTGATCCGCCTTTTTGTTGTTTTTATGCAGCTGCAACTGCAGGATAACCCACCTATACCCTCAATACCACTCTTTTCACACTGTTACTTCACTGGTATCTGTCTATATTGACAGCAGCAAATTCATTAATGTCAGACCAAACGGACACAGACGAGTGGCGAAAAGGTACTATTTGGGTGCTGTTTCGGTTCCTGTTTTTACTCCCGCTGACCAAAAAGTAATAATGCAAGTTTATTCGTGGATGCGAAAAATTTGCGCACCGTTGTTAAACGGTTGGAGAGACAGAGGGGCGCGTATTGGTTTATTGGGAGGTGGAATGCGGGCGTGGTATGGTGAGAGCTGTGAGTTATGGGCGACAAGCGGTAGCAGGGACAATGGTCGTAATGAAGTGACAGCTTTATTGACAAATAAATTCTGTTTACCAACCCTCAACGAAGCGTTGAATAACAAACAAACAACAGAACTGAACTCAACCGAACCAAGCTCGACGCCAAATAAAGCGGTTAAAACTGCAGCCAACAAAAAACAATAATAACACTCAGCCAAATAGTGCAGATAGTAGTTGTACTTATTGCAATTGGCCAATTGTGCGAATCGCTTTGATCTTGTTGGGCAATAAAATAAATTTCGTAAATATAACAAATGTTAAGTTAAACATACAGACCGACAGACAGACAGACAGACAGAACTGTGAAACATGATTTGGCAGCTGGCAAGCAGCTTTATTTCAAATTCAAATCAGACAGTTTGGAATGTGCATGTGTGTGGAAGCAGTCCAATAAATTATGCAACAAATGTGCAGATTAAACACAAAATACCAAAGCACTTAAAATGCCCGAATAATCAATGAGGCAAGGGCAAACACCAAAGGCACATAGATAGTTTGATGGATAGAATGAATGAGTGGATGAAAACAAACAATAAATTCCCAAACTAGTTGCAAATGTTTCCGTAGTCATTAGCAAAGTTCTTGGTTCTTGTTATCGCCAGAGACAGTTATAATTGTTTAAATATTTAAAGACAAACAAATGAAAAGCTTTTGACAATTGGCCAACGCCAATCAGCTATAATAAGATACAAATAGCAATATGGATAATCAAGTGGAAAGGAAACTTCAAGTGTAAACTGAAGCACTCGTTAATTTATGTGCAAGAAGTAAAGCAAAGCTGCAAATTAATATGATTGATATATCAATATTTGCATTTGCATTCGATAAGAAAAACAATTGTAATTGCATCAACAAATAATATTCATTTATTATTACAAAATGCAGTAAGTAAATAGCAAAGCAAACGAAAACGAAAAGAAATTCTTGTTTAAATATTACATTTAATTTCTGTTAAATGGGAGTGAGCTCAAATGTTGCACAGTTGAGTTATTTGTGTTTACACAAAAGTAAATCAGTTATGAGTTACTTGTGCAAAATTAAATACTACCCAGCAAACAAATAGTGTAACAAAGTTTCACAGTTTATTTGATTGCATTATTTACATTTATTTAATAGACAATGGCAGAAGATTTCTGATGAAATCCTTACTTAAATATGATTTTTATTTGATATCTAATATTATTATTCAAGAAGTCAATAAAATTTAAGTTTCTTTTTAGGTACAAGTTGAATAAGTCAGTTGAAACATGTAAGATCCTTAATTATGAACATAGATAGGAAAATTTTATTTCCCATATAAATTGATGCATTTTTTCACTGCCATCTGCTGAACTCACAATATTCTGTTTTTAACCGAATCAGCTAAGTAAACTTTTCTTGATACTTATTATAATCTGCTATCAGTTAAAAGTTCAGCAAATTATTATGCATAAGCAAGGTTAAACAAAAATAATATGAAATGTTAAGCAACTTATTTCCATCAATTATTCACGAGTACATTTCAAAAAGTTTTCTATGGCAAATACTTAATTGTCAGCTGACATGCGCGATAATTAGTAAGGTATCAATTATTTACATTACTCGCAAATGTTGTGCGGTGAATGACAAAATGCAAAATGTGCATTGTACAAAACATTCTATTGACATTGTTGTCCTTTGCGACTTGCCTATAAATAATAAATGGCAACAAATGTTTGTGACAATTCGTATGCATGTTTTCGCTTTTGCTCTGATGCCAAACTAATTATCAATTATCAACACACAAACAACAAAAGCAACAAAAACAAACCCCCACTATATGTTGATGTTTTCACATTGCACACAGCGCCCCAATAAGTATTCTATAGAAAATGCATCAACTCATTAAACTACCGCATCGTATTCCAACAAAAACCGATTGGTGGGAAGGGAGAAGTGTTTGAAGAGCGAGAGACGCAGTTTTCACTTAACCAAGTCAAGTGTTTGGGTCGATTGAAAGCGAATCGTAGCCGCATGAGCCGTAGCGCCAACATCATTTATTTAAGAGTATATTGAGTAGGGGTTGAACGGAGAGGCAGCTTTGGGGCATAACATTGCCAGCTTACACAGAGTGAAGTATTTGTAGTATTAAGGCAGCTTCGTGTTTAATATGCATGCCTTGTTGTCTGGTCAATCGGTGCAGAACCTGAAGCGAGTGGTTATAGTCCTGAAACAGGCGCTCGTTAGTGTGACACAGACAGGAGGAGTAAGCAGTACTGCGATAAAAACAGAAAGAGACCACAATATTTACTTTAGCTGGAATTTGGCACAAGCACAACAAAAAGCTCAGACCAAAGACACAAATGTTAACCGAATATGGTTAACTTTGAGATATTCTATCAAGTCTTATTGAGTTTTGAGAACAATAAAAACGACATCTCTCTTCTACAAATTGTAGCTAGTAGCATTTAAGTGATATTAATTACACATAAATATATTTATAAAACTTCGAACTTAAATTTTAACTAACAATTTTATATAGTTTAATAAGTGTTTGCTAAAGGGAAGGCAAAAATAATAAAATATGATTAAAACGGATAATCCACATTTTTATTAAGTTTAAAGAAGTGATAACTGCAGATCGTTCAATTTGTAACATTATCTCACTAGGGAGCACATCTTATATACCCCATTGAATCCTAAAAATGCTGAGCAACGAAAGCATATCCACGGCACGTAATTCATGTCCTCTGTATGTGCAGAGTCTTTTCTCGTTTCTCTCGTTTCTATGATTGACCCAAAAATGCGCTGATTCGTTTTGATTTTTACTGTCTCCTCTTTCCGCGCTACACCTCATCCCAACTCAACTGACTTGTGGTTGGGACGATTGTGAAAATTGAAAACAAAAATATGCCACAAGTCTATTGAAATTCTAGTAGTGTCTGTTCAAGAAATATAAAAACAAAAATTAATGGAGCAAAATAAAATGAAATTGACAAGTTGAAAAGTCTGTCAAGCATAAAAATAAAATAATATTTACAAAATAAACAATATTTGCAAATTGCTCATCCGTTTTTAGACTTTGGCAAAGACCGCAAAAGTTGTTCAGAACTTGGAAATAATGTATATAGGTTGTTTTCAATTTGACTAGAAATCGAAACCAGTGCCAGCAGCAACTGATGCTGCGCCAATCGGTGCTCGTTAACACCTGTCAGTTCAACACCAGCTAAGCGTTACATTTACAACATGCAACGTGGCGCCCTTTAACCAACATTTCCCTTCGCATAGCTCATGCTGTGTTTGGCATAATAAATTAGCTTGCTGGCTTTTTGTTGCCATTTCTGGTTTTGTGGTGGCTTTCGGTATTTCTGTTGCTTGTGGCGTTGCTCTGCGGCAACTTCAATCTTAATTAGCTGACGCAGTTTGCAGTTGGCCACAGTGGGGCGAAATAGGTCGCAATATTCCTCATAAATGCATGCTTGCATTTTCCCTGGCAAAATGTTGCCACTTGTTAGTTACCTGCGGCAAAAGTGTCATGTTTGCCTAATGAGCTACCAGAAAACAAACACTTTCGCATACAAACACATACACACGCACACACACACACACACACCCGCACCCGCACACAACCTTGGCAAGAGTTAAAACGAAAGTTGCATTTTGTGCTTAAAACCATTTTGGGAGCCAACTTAATTAAGAAGATAACACATAAGATGTTGTACTAATCGAGAGTGCTCGACTTGCAGGACACATTTGACAGGCTCTAGAGAATTGTTAATTATTATTGGATTATACTATAAAAGAAACTAAGTAAGAAACTTACTTAAGAAATTTGAAAATCTGAGCTTTTATGACTAAGCTCGAAGAGAAGTTTTTGCAAAGTATGAAAAGCTCAAACAACATAAGATTCACCTGGAAAAATGATTATTATTATATACTTTTAAAATACTTATGTTGAAAATAAAAAAAAAAGCTTATAAAGTTAGTTTTATAGTGAAATAAATTTCATCCACAAAATGGCATTAATAAGCTTCGAATCGAATTCTATTTTAACCAATATGAAGCAATAAAAAAACATTTGCAGAAATTTCAAATTACAATAAACTCTTCATCATGTTAAGTACATACAAGAGCAAGTGTTTTGTGCTGGAAAACTCATCAGCTTTCATTCTTCAACACCTTGGCAGCAACAATTTCTAGCATTATTTGCTAATTTTAGTGTTGCCCTTAGCCTTTTGGGGCCACTCATTGTTTAGCTCATTTTTACCAGCTTGCAGGCAAGCTGTGTTTTGATAAAGTCGACTGTCAAACTGACTGACAACCAACTGGGGTGAGGGGCAAACAACTCTTTTCATTGTCCACATTGGGACACGATTTTGAGTCCAAGGCTCATTGCTCTATTGTTTAGCAATTTCTCACATTTTCTTTGTGTCGTTGCTTTTAATTCTTTTTCTAGTTTTTTGTCCTGTTGCTTAGAGCCGGAAGTTGCATTTGCAGCCTTGGCCTAAACGTTGAATTGTTAATAATATTCTCAGTCCTTTTTCAAACCATTATTTTGTCGCTTGGAGTGACGCGTTGCTGACAAATGTTGCTTATACATATGCAATGTATTGCAGCCTTGCCCCAGTTACTTGCAACACGTTCGGTGAGCACCCCAGCTCCATAATGAAGTGAATTGGAAATGCTCATAACATATTCAGTTGCATGAAATTTGAATACCATAAATTACAAAACAATGCTCCAAAGTCATGAACAGCCCTTTCTTCTTCCACTCCCAACCCTCACTTAAATGCATAATTAATAAGCGCCCAAGCTGCTCAACACTAGACGCTCAATTCATTTAGCAAACTCCTCTTCAAAATTCTCTCATCTATTTCATCTTAGTCATTTAACAGCTGCCGTGGCAACCATTTCGCCCGCTCTTAAAAGTATGCTATGCAAAAAGTCATCGCTCATTTGTTATTTAATCTTCGTCCAGTTCGCTTGGGACAGCCACCAGTACGAATACACTTCTCCCCTTAAGACGAAGTGTTAATGAGTTTTAATTATTAAAATTTTGAAAAATTTTGTTGTTGCTGTTGCTGCCGATGCATTTTTATATTGTCAAGTTTCAGATTTTCACGCCTGAAAGAAAGTATTTATATTAAAAAAAAAGTGTTCATATTTATTAATTTTTATATTTTTTTTAAGCTGTGCTTCATATCATATTTTTGTTTGCCAAACTGGCAACTACAACAACCAGTAACAAGTTGCTGTTGCTGCTGGCAACTAACTTTTGGCAGCGAATGTGTATGTGTGTGTTGCAAATAATTTGCAATCAAAAGTTGCAGCCAGCAAAATTTGCCATTTTGTACAAAAGGAGCATGAGAGTGTCCCATTGAGAGTTTTGTCTCGCTTACTAAAACTTTGACTCTTGCTGTCTCACTCTCTCTCGCTCTCTTTCCCTCTCGTTCCCTCTCTTTTTCTCGTTTTTTCATCAGTCAGTGACAAGTGTCTCGATTTTTGGCTAATTTGTAAAATAAATATTGGGAGACTAAAGTTTCGTAGCATAACATTTTTAACTTTCCTTTTTGACATTTTTTTATTTGATTGTATGTGTTGCCCCCTGTTTGTGTGTGCCATTATGTGCATCTTTTTGCTGTCAGTTGTTTGCTTAGCATTTAAAATATTTATGTAAGCTGCAGCATCAGCATGCAGCAGCTGCAGCCATTGCAGTTGTTCTTAGTTAGGCGTCTTATTAAGCGATTTAAAAGGTGTTGGCCAAGTCTTTAATCAAATGAGAGCAGACAACAAGAAAAGCGCTAATTACCTGTGCAGTTGTCTTGCTGTTGTTGTTGCTGTTGCAGACTGCAGCACAGACAACAACCAAACAAGCAGCAAGGATCAGACAAAAAAGGAAGCAAAGCAAAACTTAAAACCAAGCGCGAACAATTTTAACAAATGCTGAAGAAAACAAAAATAAAAATGGTCGGAGCAAATAAACATCAGTAAGACAAATAACAACAACAATGACAACGACAGCAGCAACAAAAGGGGCAAAGACAACGACAAGGTTTAATTGAGCGCTGGCCGCGACAATATTGCGGGATTTTTAGTTGGGTTGGGGGCGCGTGGCAGATTGCGGCAGGTCGCGCACGTGAGCCAAATGCCAAAGCGCGGCATGAAAACAAAAGGCAAGAACGAAAGAGAATAAAAGAAGATAGAAAAGACGCAACGTGCAAACAACAAAACGTTTTATTTAAGCCACAAGAAAGTTGGCCAACATTGTGCTAGCTGATGCCAGCAACTTGTATTTTGTTGTTGCAATGCATACAAAATAGCTGTTGTTGCTGCTGTTGTTACTAAGGCTCAACTGCAATTGTGTGTGCGCTGTGCTTCAGTTTGTTGCCGCCACATCCTGTAGCTTACTTCTTTCACAATGGCCGTCGCCGTCATTTTGTATGCAAAATGCGACAAAACAAGCGTGCAACAACAACAAGAGTAACAATTAGAATGCAACACGATGCATACAACTCGTTCACTCAACTTGCACGGACTAGAAGTGATCTAAACTCCAGTTTGGGGAAAAAATTATTCTTGTTGTTCATATAAATCATGTAATCCAACAAGAATTTTATTATTTTCAAAAAGAATATCATCAAATGTATCTAAAAGTAAAATATTTTAATGTCAAAGTATTAATTGACATAAGCCTTGATCCTTGAAATAAAATGAATATTGATTCAAAAAATGTGCTTTTCTTTTGCATTGTTGGGAATACAGCTATCAAATTATTATATAATGTTTAGTAATAAATTAAGATGTGTTCATAATTTATAACTATGCAACCTATTAAGTTGATTGAATCGCGCTGTTTTCTTTTTGTCACCTGATATTTTGCTGTCTGTTACACACCCCTTTCTGGCCCCCTGCAACATAAGTTACGCTTTCTTCATCTTCCCCTTGGCCTGCGGGCGTGACTTCGTTGCTTATTTTAAGGATTCGCTAGCATCTTAGACTACAGACAGGAAAGCAGAAATAAAAAAGGACAAACAAAGGATAGCAAATAAATAAACAAGCAACTTACATAATAATAACAATGGCAAGCGAAACAGAAACAACAAATAGCTGCAACAAATAACTGCAGTCAACTTTGTAGCTTTGCAGCTTGAGGCATTTAGTTGACTCGACGCTCGACTTAATTGGCATCAGGTAGCAGATGGTGTGCGAGGTAATGGGTAGCTGCTGTGTTTGCAGTAAGTTGCTTTTACTTGCATTGTTAGCAAAGATTCTTAACAAGACTTAGTAACTTGCTAACTATTGTTGCAAGCATTATAAGTACTACAAAAGCTCCATGGCATTAACTTCAAGCATCGATTTGCTGGCAAATTGGTTACAAAAAGCTTTTCAATAGTTTAAAAATAAAAACCAGTTGCCTGCACTAATGACAAACACGTTTGTATATATAAATGCCGTGCCATGCTTTCGAAACAATATTTGAGTTATCTGATATTGAAAATTTTTTAAGGCTCGCTCATCTGCTTTATAATACTAATTTTTAGATCATATGGAACATAAGACTCTTGACAAAAATATCATATAACACATTAATTATACTTTTTCATATTATTTTAGCTTTAGTTTATAATTGAATTTTGTACGCTATTTTATCAATTTAATTAATCTGTCATTCGGAATGACACTCAAATGCATTAAAAATTAATTTAATTGCCAAAGTATTTATAGAAAAAAAAGTAAAAAATGTGTGCGCAAACACTTTGTACAAATGCCGCCAAGCCGATGCGTTAAAAGTCAATAGCAAAAGTTGTTTCAATGTTACATTATTGATGTTGGCGTCGACACGCACCAACGTTGACACAAAGCAACAACTGCAACAGTCAACAACAGTTTAAATATTTGCAAATGCTGTTAACTGCAATTTGTGGCGGACACTGTTCACAATTTTGTTGCTTTTTTATGTTTGCCTCTCTCTATTTCTGTTAGCTATTTGACAATTTACAAGCGCTTGCAATTTAACGCCTTTAAGACGGCGCTGCACATACCAAGACTCAACTGAGACGCCTCAGTCCAAGCCTCAACTGGGCGCGCCCACGAGCTGCAAACTCTGCGATTATGATCGGCTTTTAAACTGTTTTTTGTCTTACAACCGAACAAAATACAAGACAAGGCCAACATCAACAACACCGATTTGAACATTTAATTTTCGACCGGAAAGTTGTTGACCAATGCGTATACGTTATATTTGCATATACAATTCGCTAAAGTGTTTGAAAGGAAATTTGCATTGCGCTAAATTCAAAATTGCCTATTTTAAAATCGACTTGGATATGAACAAAAAATATTAAATTGCCAAATTTCAAAAACGATTTATTAGGCAGAAAGAACTTTTTATGATTAATACTTAAAAAATAAACATTGAACTCAATTTATAAGCAACAAACTAAGTTAAGTTAATATTTTTAGAGTTTAAAATAATCAAAAAGCATAGTGTTTAATTGATGTAGAATCCATGAAATCCAAGCAAGGGGTTTAAAGCAGGTTATTATATAATTATTGAAATGATCAATCCTCAATTCAATTTATAGCATGATTTATATAATTCAAACTTACACATAAATAACTTCTTAATGTTTCATATCTTAAGTAGAAGCTTACAAATCAGGGCTTTCTGTGAAACCGATGCGTTTTAATTAGCTCTCAGTTGAGAGTCGTATATATTTCAAACGCAACAATTTATTGCACAGCATATGATATTAATAATGGCAGCCAAATGAACTTCTGCATAATAATAATTATAAACAGCAAATGCGAAACGACGAACTAGAAATATAAACGGCCTGCCAAGCACATTGCGGCAAAGCGCAAACAAAGAGAGAACTAAATGGATAGAATAAGAGCTCTGGGGAGAGAGGAGCGAGAAGCAAGGTGGTTGCAGCTGCAACTTGAAACTTCTTTGCAATAACAACAGCAGTTGCACAACCACAAACACAAACACAGACAGAGAGAGAGCGAGAGAGTAACTCTATTGTGAAGTCATTGCCAAGCGCAGGCAGCCAAGTTGCAAGGTTGACCAACAACAATAACAACAACCACTGACAGTAACTGCAACTCAATGGCATTTACAGTATTTAAATGGAATTTGGCAAGCAAAGTTGGAGTGCAAAGGCCACAGCACCCACACACACACACACCCAACCTCAACTAGCAATATAAAGTTAGCAACATATGTGTGTGCTCTATAAAGTCGAAGGTACTCTCCTAGTTATGTTTGCCAAAATGTTGAATGTGCATCCGCAGTGGCCAAAAACACAGCAGCACACAAGACAAACAAGCAAACAAACAAACAAACAAACAACAAGAGCATTTAGCTCACCGTCTATGCCTGATTTGGCCCGGCTAACTGACTTTTGTGGTTGGCAACACAACGATGGATATTCCCATTTCCTGTCTCTGACTGTCTGTCGGGATGTATATCTGTCTATCCGTCTATTGTCTGTTGTTTGCTCTTGGCATATTTGTTCACTGAACCACGCTATCAACTTGAGCAACAAACAACAAGCGCACAAACATGCAACATAAAATAATTGCATTTGAAACCCATTCGAAAACAGAAATTGTAACCACAACTAAATTTGTGTTTTTGGGCAGCTCTTACTTCTAATTAGTTTGCTTGGCTTCATTTTCTTTCAACTCCCATCGCTCTTCTACTTATTTTTATTTGGCGCTTGTTTCGAGTCTTATCCATTCGCTCAAGCTCAAGCTCAAGCTCAGCTCAGCACTGCTCATTATCCGTCCAATTAGTGGAGCCCTAAAATATTTCGTTGGAGAGGCGAGTCCAAATTGCAGCCGCAGACTGCGCAAAAATTAATTTTAATTGCTATTTAACTGAGCGTGGCATGCAGATCCCTTTTTTTCGGCAGCGTCAAAGGATTTGTCCTCTCGTCTTCTTCATCATTTTCGTGTTTTTTTCTTTTTATTTCTGCTGTCCGGCACTTGAGTGAGTTAATTAATTTGTAAATGTGCGGCTGGACAATTTAAAAGACCGCAACTGCAACTACAGCAATAGAAGCATCAAAAGCGGCAGCTCCTGGTTGACTATTAATGTGCTACATGTTGTACAATGTTTAGCTACTATTTTTAGCATATCAAGCTGCTGCTTCCGCTGCTCTTATCCCCCCCGCTGTATAGCACTAGGTAGATTTGAACGATAGAACACGTTTTAATTTTAGCACACATGCAAAACCACACACACATTTACACCAAGGGGCCATCAGTCACTCCCTGGAGAATGAGTGCCCATAAGACAACACAGAAACTGCTCGCAATATCGTAGATTAAATGTTCAAAAAAACAAAAAAAAAAAAACAGACTAGATGATACCCATTATTAAAAGAAACGTTAGAATAAATTAAAAAACAATAATATTTTGTTACTCTCATATGCAAAAAACAAACTTTAAAGTTGATATTTTTAGTTATTCGTGATAAAATTGTGTAAAAGGCAAACTGATAGGTGTGAAACTTACCACAGATTAAATATTATTTTAAACAAATTTACGTTATGATTTTCATAGCTGAAAGCTCAATAGCCGTAAAAGACTCTAAGACCCCAACATTCAGTGAATCAAACACTTAAATTTTAACAAATTTTAACTGTTCTGTTCTAAGCCACACATTGGCTTTTATGGACTCCACTCACACTTTCTTTTTAGGGTATAAAAATGCCAAAATAGAAAAAAGGAACTAAGTTTAACCAAAAATACCTCGCACAGCTTTCGTCCCTTTTAAAATCTGCTTGGCTAGGTGTTAAAAATAAAAAGAACACTAAAAGGGCGACAAGGCTCATTAGTACCCCCCCCCCCCCCTGGTTCTTGCTCCTTTTTTATCTCCTTCGCTGATAAAGTCCCCTCGCTATATCACATCTACAGTTGGTGAGCGTCACGTCGTTGCCTTAATGAATTCAGCGTTTATGTCGCTTATTCCATTTGCCATCATTATCACTACACATTCACTAACACACATGCACACACACACACACACCCTTACGCGCAGCATCGCATGTGTATAAGTGTGTGTGTGCGTGACATGAACTTTTGGGCTTTAGGGCGGCAGCGAAATTTAAATATTTGACACGATTCGAAATGGAGGCCAAAAGGTTTCCGGTTCACTTTTGTATCCATCCTCCTCCCTGCCCCTGCCGCGTGCGACGTGACAGTTTTAAGTTAATTACGCAATCATAGGAAATTGGTTTCCCACTACACAAAAAACTGTGCAAATCTTTCCACACATTTGTTGAACGCCATCTCATTCACACGATCTGATTCTAATACTGATTTTTTTCTCGTTTGCTTTGGTTTTTTTGCAGGTGCGCACATTGTTCGTCAGTGGTTTGCCCATGGATGCCAAGCCACGTGAGCTCTATTTGCTATTCAGAGCCTATGAGGTGAGTAATCCTTAACAGAAAAACTATGCTTAGTGAACGTTTACTTAAGTGTTTTTGTTAATGTAAAGGTGACTTTAATAGGGGCCTTAAGGGTTGATCATTGGCCCAAGAACAGTTAAAAAGAACTCAAGTTATGAAGATTTAATTTAACTAATTGTTTTTTTCGCTTTCAACTTAAAGCAAATTACAAATAAAGTAGGGTAAAAATTTGTAATTTTTGACAATATTTTTAAAAGTTCAAACAAAATTGTTCAGCAGCCCAAAGTAGCTCTATTTAATTATTTAATTCCGTTTAACGTAACATTGAAAAAGTTATTGAGAAAAATCTTTGCTTTATGTCCTAACAGGGCTACGAAGGATCTCTACTAAAAGTAACAAGCAAAAATGGCAAAACAGCATCGGTAAGTAAATGCTTAATAATATATATAAAAGCTTTAATTTTATCAATATTGAATACAATCTTTTAAATACAGCCAGTTGGTTTCGTGACATTCCATACAAGAGCCGGTGCCGAGGCAGCCAAACAGGATCTGCAGGTAACATATAATGGCAAATTCATTGATTAATCTTGATACTTGTATAATTGTCAACTTTATGCATTTATAAATATATATATAATCGATCGACACCAACAATTCTTAGCAACGTCTGCAAAAAAAAAATAACAAGCAAAATTACCTTCCCAAAAAGGAAAAAAAATATAAATACATTTTCGGCGTTCCAAAATCAAACAAATTACTCGATACACTTAGTTTGTAAAGCACACAAAAACAAATGATGTACTCGTATTATTATTGCCTGGCTTACACTGAGCGTTAAGAATCGTTAGGCCCTCAACAACAACATCAAATCGTATCTCAAGAAATCCACAACAACAATTACAGCAACAAAAACAACTACAACAACAACCAGATGTAACTTTTCACAAGTGCTTGCATTTCAAAAAAAAAAAAAGTATCTTCACCGCATTTACGTTTAAGTCTATAATTATTGATTTACCTATCTTATTGTTTTTGGTATTGCATCTCGCCTCTCAGATCTCTACTCTCTCTCTCTATCTCTGCTCTCTTTATTTCACACACACACACACACACAAACACACCCATCACATTACACTTTGTCATATTTATAAAACATAGCAACTGCAACGAGGCAATGAAGCACCAAAGAAATATACCTTTACAAAAAACCAAATATATAAATTACTTTTAGACCACGATATATTGACTGGTGCATGTCAAAGCAACCCCTATTTAACCCTTAGTCACCACCACAATTGAATTTCTTGAATGATGACCCCCCCCCTCAAAATAATCCACTCATAGGTGCTCTTCCTATGCAGTTGCTGTTCTCTCATAGCCCGCTTTTGACTTCTGTGCATATCACACCAAAAACACACACTTACACTTGAAAGAGCCCCCGACCCTAACCTGATCAACTCTTTGAAGAGCAAGGCAGCAAAAACAATCATTCGAAAGCCTGAGCTCAGAAATGTTGTAAGCACAAGTTGGTTCCCATTAAAAATAAAGAGAGACCCAGAAGTGAGCATCAATTCTTCTCGCTCTCTTTCTCTATCTCCCTCTTTCTCGCGATATTCAAAATTATTTTTGGCGAATTGCTGCAAGTATCGAATTAAATTTAAAAAATTTAAAACATACAAAAGACAAAGACATCTGAAAAGAAAATTACACTTTTATTATTTTGCATATGTTAAAAAACAAAAAGAACGAAATAGAAAATACAAACCGCTGTATTTTGATCTGATCATTTACAGCAGGGTGTACGCTTCGATCCCGATATGCCCCAAACAATTCGCTTGGAATTCGCCAAGAGTAACACGAAAGTGAGCAAACCCAAACCACAGCCCAATACAGCGACAACAGCCTCACATCCTGCATTGATGCACCCACTCACTGGACGTAAGTAAAAAACAAAAAACAATTGAAAAAATTGAAACAAAGAAAAAAAATATAATGCTCAACTGCAAGTTTTTTATTCTTTGATTTGGTTAAAAAAAAAAAAAAAAACTATTCTTTTGGTTTATGTATGTAGTTACTAGTAACAAAATAAAAACAAAAACACACAACAATCTTGAGCTACCGAAACCAAAGGCGTACTAGAAAGCGTACGCAGCGCACTTTCCTAACTATAACGACACGTCACACACACACACACATACACACAACACGAGATCGATCCAACAATTGAACGGTTGAATATATTTGCTTCAAGTGCACACTCTATATACATATATATTATATTATAAATACTTATACCGTATATATATTGCTATATTTCAAATGTTCGCTATAAATATTTACCATAGGTTACAGCAACAAATCTGAACAAGAACAAACAACAACAACAACTAAGCACTTTGATCACTGTAACACTTTGTTTGAATCACATACCAAACACAGCCAAATTTTACACGAAAACACACGCAGACACACACACACGTACACTTACACAAAATATCCAAGAGATACTACACAAGAAAAGTTGAGAAATTTTTATAAAATATTTCAACAAATATTGATTAATTTGATGCTAAAAATCAGCTCGATAATATTTAATTTTTTGGTAATTCTGTTAAACCTGTTTCAGCTCAAAATTTCATTTAAATATATTTTCAATATAAAGTGTTCCCACTCAAATCATTTTAAAAAAACGAAAGCCAAAAAAAAAACATAAAAACAAAAGACTTAGGCAACAAACTAGTGCAGCGATTTTCATTTTGTTAACTAAACATTTGTAAACATAAAAGAATGAAAAACATAAATTACAAACCACAACAAACTTTAAAAAGTGAAAGAAACCAATTGAATAACTGGCCGCTCAGCTGACTACCCGTTTCTCTCGACTTCTTCTCCATATTATTTCATAGATCTGGGTGGGCCCTTCTTTCCGGGCGGACCGGAGCTATGGCATCATCCGTTAGCGTATTCGGCCGCCGCTGCCGCTGATCTACCCGGCGCTGCCGCCTTGCAGCATGCAACACTCGTGCATCCGGCACTGCATCCGCAGGTGCCCGTTCGCTCCTACCTCTGACTAAATACAGACAAAGTAATGGAGCAGCCTATGCATCAAGTGAGTACAGCAAACAACAAATATATTTAACACAACCTTGCAGAGTGATGTTTTCAATGTCAGATTATTATTTTTAATAGTCATACATCTTTAAAAATGAATATTGTAGTGAAGAAAGACAGAAAACAAACTATAGTTAACTAAGTTTTAACAATAATAATTAAAGTCAAAAAAGTTAAAAGTATTCCATCAATTTTGTCAAGAATTCTCTCTGCAAGGCTGTACTCGAAAATTCTCTTAACTACAGTAATAACTTAATATATGCGACCTCTGTTTAGACTCAAATGACAATGCCACATCATCAGACAACTGCAACCACTTTACATCCCAGCCAGGCGGCCATGGCGCATATGGCCGCTGCTGCTGCTGCCGCCGGTGGTGGTGGTGGTGCAGCTGCTGCTGCTGCTGCAACGCCGCAAGGCAATGCAGTTGCTGCAGCTGCTGCCGCTGCTGCTGCTGCCGCTGCATCGCATCATCATTATTTGTCCAGTCCTGCGCTGGCTAGCCCCGCCGGCTCCGCACACAATGGTGCACAACAACAGCAGCAACAACAACAACTTGCTGCAAATGCACCCTGCTCCACACTGTTTGTGGCAAATCTGGGTCAATTTGTGTCCGAACATGAGCTGAAGGAGGTGTTCTCTAGGTAAATCAAAGCGCTTGAGCAAAAAACAATTATTTAATAATAAGCAATTAAACAGTTAAACACATAAGAAAAACACATCTAACAATGTTTGAGTTGTTGAGCGAAAATCAAAGCAGCACTTAAATCACTCAAAACCACTTAAGAGTCACTTGAAAACCACCCAACCACCAACTGCACTCCACAATAATATTTGTTTATGTATTGAAATTCTAACTACTTGCAATGAAAACTAATCAATAATTATATATCCTTTTTTTATTGCGTTCTCTCTTTGGTTTGTCGTTCACTTTGTATTATACATGAATATCCGAATAACCGACTACTACTTATACTTTATATATACCCACAAATATATATCGTATACAAAAAAAAAAAAAAAAAAAACAAACTATGTTATAAAATATGCACAGTATGCCTGGCTTTTGTCGCCTACGAATGCACACAAAAGGTACGCACAATATCACAACTTCTATGCCTTCAACTTTGTCTTCAACTCTGACTTCTTCAACACCTACAACTTCAACTTCCTATACCGCAACTTCAACTGTCAACCAAACAGCAGGCGCAGCTATAAACTGCACTCCCAACCACAACAACAACAACAACAGCAACAACAATGGACAACAGCAACAACAACATCCTGTCGCTTTTATTGAATTCAATGATGCAACGAGCGCTGCTCAAGCCATGCAACAGCTGCAGGGTAAATATTTGCTTAGCTCGGATCGCGGCTCCATACGCATCGAGTATGCCAAGACCAAGATGCTGAATGAGGCACAATTGCCATCACTTATCAATGGCAGCAAGGCAGCTGCAGCAGCAGCATCAGCCGCAGCAGCAGCAACAGCAGCAGCAGTACATCAGCAACTTTATATATTGAATGGCGGCTTGGAGCATTTGGGGCATGTTGCAAATACAAATATGCTTGTAACTGCACCAACAACAATCAGCACAACAGCACCACAACCAAATGCACCAACAGCACAACAGCAACTACAGCTACAACTACAACAGCAGCAGCACCAGCAACTACAACAGCAATATCAACTACAGCAGCAACTACAGGCAACAGCAGCAGCATCAGCAGGCTGCACCAACAATACCAACGGCACCACTAGCGTTGTTGTTAACTCACTACAGCACCACCAACTTCATCCAAATCAGCACCACCAAAATCATCTCTTTAGAGACGTATGTATATATGTATAATAACAAAAATAAAAACAAACTTAAGCCAAAACCAATAAAAGCCTAAAGTAAACGTACAATGAAAAGTAATTTGTAGTTGCTTACCTTATCTCTCTATCTCTATCTCTCTCACTCACTTGCTTGCTATCTATCTCTTTCTGTTTTCACACACTAACGCAACCTCAACTATCGCTCAGCAATTCTTTAGCTCTTAAGGTCTCTCATTCATAATTCACCAACCCCCTCAAAAGAAAACTATTTTAAAGCTTAAAACCCTTTTATCATAAGTCAAATATTATGCACGCCTTATATGAGAAAACCTCCTGATAAAAAACAAAAAACAAAAAAACAGCCCATTAACTATTTATGAAATTGCAAATTATTATTGTTTAGCTCGGCTCGTTTACTTTGCATGGCAGCAGCATCAGCAACAACACCACAGCAAAAACAACAGCTACAACAACAGCAGCAACATCTACAACAGCAGCAAAAATTGAGACCAGGCAGGCATTTAAATACAAATTAT
The DNA here is from genome assembly GCA_018904305.1 of Scaptomyza montana. NCBI lineage: Eukaryota > Metazoa > Arthropoda > Insecta > Diptera > Drosophilidae > Scaptomyza > Scaptomyza montana. Next base: position 5,603,619 of record JAEIGR010000001.1, read on the forward strand.
AACAATAACAAAAAAACACAAATGTTGCCAGACTTAACACCAACCCAAACGCCCAATTCGCCCACTGCAATTTATGACCGCCTTATAGCACTTGACTTTATTATACACATTTTCACACACACATACACTCACACACACACACGTACAACACTGCTGCAGACTTTAAAATGGCGACCTCTGAGTCGATTCGCTTCGCTGCGAGTCTGAAGCTTTAGACATCCTCTAGTTTTAAGTGCAAGCTTCCGTTTAGCCACAGGCAACACAATTTGTTCATCTTCATACACACACACACACACACACACACAAACACATGCATAAATATATATATGTTTGTATGCTTGCTTGCTGCTGCACGTATTTAAAATGCTAAAAGACCACATAAATTTATTTTTTCAATTTTCATGCCAACCCATGAAACGCGAGCAGCGATCACAAACAGCAAGCAACAACAACTACAAACAATAAACACAGCAAATTTAACAATACATAAAAAGGATGGCAAAACTTTATAAAAAATGCAAAACATACGCGTGCCACAAACCCCAGTTAAAGGGATCGAGGTTGGAAGTGGATAGCATTTTTGTTAAACGAAAAATCGCCAGACTGTGGTAACTGTAGAGCTGCAGGTCTTGAGTTTTCATCTTTTTTCGCATGCAGTTTTCTTAAGTTTGTAATTTGCTCATCGAGTGCCTTGACCTGCCCGTTAAATTTGACTTATCACAAAGTTTATCAAGTTCCGAAATATATAGCAAAAAAGTAGTCGTGTAGGAAATGTAAAAATTCAGAATATTTAAGATTGAAATAAGAATGAAAACGCCTTCTAAAATAACATAAAGAGAAGCTTGCCCCAACACCAAACAAAACGAACATTTTTTGTATTTACTATTTGTGCCAAGCAAAATTGTTATTTGGAAAAGTTTTCAAAAAGAAGATAGTGATAGGTGAACTGCTTTAATTTCATGAAGATGATTGCAATAAATATTTAATTAATTGCTTCTAAAATCAATCTCAATTTTAAAAGCAAAAAAAATCAAAACAGTTAAAATTCCAATAGTAGCAACAATCATAAAGAGGAGTGGTCATAATGAAAAGTGGTCATAAAGCGCTTAAAACAAGAATAAAGAGACTATTAAACTGTACATTTATTTCACACACTTTCCTTTCTTTGATCACACTTAAATAATAATAGCTTGTGGCAAAGCAGATGACATACTCCAATGAAATTAAACAAACAAATTGAATACGATTTCATTTGTCGGAATTTATTTGCAGCTTTCTTTAACTTAGGTATAAAAACGCTTGTGTTAAATATTTATGCCAGAATTTATTTGTTATTTGCTGTCTGTAGTTGATTGCTTGCTGGAAATCAATTTAAATCGTTTACATGCCATGAGAATATTTTGTCAGGGGCACATTCATGTATGTGCGTGTGTGTGTGTGTGTGTGTGTGGGTTAAGGGGATAGTAATGAATGTTAAGCCAGTGGCATCGTAAAAATGTTTCTTTGCACTTGCTTTTTAGTGGGCGGGTATTGAGATTTGAAGGGAAGTTGCTTGTAGTAAATTGTTGTATTTTCTCCTTTGCATGCTGCTTACACATAAAACATGATTCTTATGACGGTACAGCCATAAAAATTGTAGCCGAAGGTTACATATTTCTGTCTGTCTGTGTGTGTGTGTGTTCATTATGTGTGAATATATTTTGGGGCGTCCAACCACAGGGGAATTAATCTAAATTGTGTTGGCACAAACTCACGCTTGTACGCAATGTTAGTGTAAATGCATGTGAAGTATATATTTGCAAGTGTAGTAAAACACTTTAAGAACTAACCAAAAGTCACCAAAAACTTGCAATAAACTTAAGCTGGCAGCCACATTAAAAATTAATTGGTCTATCAACTTCTTTACAGAGGAGCGGCTATGGAATCAAGGCATGATCTGCTCGCTAAGAAATTAGAGCGTGAAATGCATCAACAACAGCAACATCAGCAACAGCAACAGCAGCAGCAACAGGCACATCATCAACATTATCATCAGAGCCACCAGCCGCACCACCATCATCATCACCATCAGCACCACCATCATCAGCAGCAGCAGTTCTTGATGACGCCAACAGCAACCTGACCCGGCAGCGCCAATGCACCACCAACGCCGCTGACAACCCACTATCTACATCATCAGCATCAGCAACAGCAACACCATCAGCTTCACCACCAACATCATCAGCCGCAGCAGCAGCAACAACAACATCTGCAACAACAGCAACATATTAATCACATCTATTCGTATGTGCTGCCAGCGGCTACGCACATTGCCGCTTGAGTGGTGCAGTGGTGCAGTGGTCCAGGTACATTTTGAGTTTGAGTGGATTGTTTTCCCCCCCAATCCGCCATGGCATAGAGCAGAAGAAGCTCCGCATGCTACGGATGCATGCAACGGAGGCAAAAACTTTAGTTGTAGAACATAAAAAAAAAAAAAGCATAAAAAAAAATATATACAAAAAATTAAAAGAAAAAAAATATTATTATATATATTAATTTATGGCAAGCCTAACCAATTTTAGTGAAATTTTTGACAGGTCGATTAAATGTTGAGCAAAAATTGTAGGTACCAATAAAAAACAAAAGCAGCAAAAAGGAAAAAACTTGTAGTAAAATATACAAAACAAATAACCGATAGATCAGATAAGTTTGAAAGAACTTAATTTAAACAGTTGATATGCCCCAATAGTTAAACATATATGCAAATATATATGTATATACATATGTATAATGTATATATACAAATATATATATATATATAGAATGCTGCTTAAGATTTTTGAAAGATTTTTAAACTATGGTTGTTCTGTTGTTTCCATTTAGCCTTTGATTTCGAATTCTTTTTTTATTTAACTACATTTTGATGTCAATTTATTTGTGACTTTTTCAAGAAATGGAATTGAGACATATAGTACATTTGATAGTTTTCTTAATTGTTTTCATCGTATTTTATATTATCAAAAGCATAATAACAATTTAAGGGAATAAAAATGACACAAAACAAAAATTTTAATAATGACTAAATAATATAAAAGTAAAGAAAGCAAAAAAAAAAAAGTTTATAATTATAGCTTAACCGAATGTGCCCTTTAAATAGCTCTCTTTCTAGAAACATTAAAAGACAAACAAAAAAAAATATAATACACCTGTGTATGCCTATGCATATGCATTAAAGTAATATCTCTTGTATCTAGTAATACAAATTTTGAATTGTTATTTAAAAAAAAAAGATGAAAACGTAACGTTTAAATAACAAATGAAAACAACGAGAACTAGTCGATGTCAACAAAAATGAAGTGAAATTTTTATTGAGAAAAATCTGAACGCTGGTTTCGAAATTTATTTGTTATAATAATCGTACTTATGTATGTATAAAAGAAAATTGTGAATTCAACGCAAAACTAAGCTCGAGTTGCGCTGTCAAAACTCATCACAAAAATACATAAACACACTGAACTACTACATTCATCTAATTTAAAAATCTACCAGTAAAGTTGAACTGGAACTGGTAACAAATTCAACACTCTCGACACTTTCCGCCCAAAACGCAAAATGATAAAGGAAAACTGCAAAAGCTCTCACCCCAAAGACTAGAAGAATTGATATAACTTGTACTGTTGACTTTTTCACACATACCAAAAACTAAAAATTAAAAAATGTATGACAAATTTCCTAACTAACTTTCATAAATAAAAATGCTAGAACAATCAACATACACACACATTTCTTGCTAAAAATCAACAACTAAAACCAACGAACCGGGGGTTAAGTGGGTTTTGAGTACAGGTGTTAGCTCTAGGCAGAAACCACAATCCAGGCAACAACAACAACAACACAAACAAAAACTATACGTTATTTGTGCTATATGAAATCAGTAACATATCATCTTATGTAGCAGCAGCAAAACAATAACAAATTATGAAAACTATACTTACAGTCTATTGTAACTATGAAAATGAAAACCAACTACAAGTACACTTAATGCTAAAGTAATGTTAAAGTTAAAGGCTAACAACAACTCTATCAAGCAACCAAACAAACAAACAAACACATCTTAAACAACAAACAACCATAACATAAACAAAGGCAAGACATAGGCGTTTAAGTAGCTAATTACAAAACAACCAAATACAAAAACAAAAGTGGCGCAAAAGAAAATCCTTTTTGTATTTAAAAGCATAATTTTGGGTATTTTTAAAATGGCAGTTTTCTCAGCATTGTTTAAAACTTTAAGCATACGTACATATATTATTTAAATTAACAATTTAAATTAAAAACTTATATAATTACCAAAGTTGTCCTTACTAATTAACCCGATTTACGTTAACACAACTCCCAACATTTGTTAAACAAAACCAACCAAGCAAAACATAAGAATCAAATCTATTTAATACTTAGTTAAGCTTTAAAACAAAAAGAAAAAACTAGACATACCAAAGGCATATTTGAAAAATTTGTTAAAGCAAAGCAACAACAAGAAAGTAATACAAGAAATAATGAAAAATATGTTAAAGCTGTATAAAACGAAAAATGACATAATTGGTAATGGAGCTCTCAAAAAAATGTTGACAATTTTTACACTTTTTTTTTTTTTTAATATTTTTAAACAATTTATTTCATATGTATAATTTCAATTGACTTAAGTCAAATGTAAAAGCATATTCCGTCCAATTACAGTTCTTGCTTTCCTCTTGCCTCTGAACTCTCATCTATATCAACATCATTATCATTATCATTATCATGTTCATAAGATTCAGGCGCGTTGGTGCAACATCAGTTCGAAAAATATATCATAACTTTACATAACCAAAACCTATTTATAAGTCTGTAAAAGAACCTCACACTCAAACTACACACACACACACACACATACACACACTCACACACTTATAAAGATTTAGATATATAAGAGAAAAGTTTAATTATATTAATACTAATGCATATCATAAAATTGCGCCTTTAAAGAAAGTAAACAACAACAAAAAATATGAAATTAATTATAAAACAAAATATTTACAACTAGTACAACTAAGCATTAAAATTAATAAAGGTTACCAAACAAAAAAACAAAAAATTAATTAGAAGCTATGCATAATACAAATATTTTCGAAATTAATTTTTAACGTTAAGCAAAACGAACAACTTTCAGGCATTAAGGTCTTAAAAAGTCTGCAAAATATTTCAGCAAAGAAAAGCAATGGAAACGCGTACCAATTAACTTGGCTAAGACGCTGCGTGTCTGTGTGTGTGTGTGTGTGCGTGAATGCATGTGTATGTGTGTGTTTAGGCGTGTATTATAATTATGTGCAATTTTTGCTGAAGACCAACACGCCTGCAACTGGCAAAAACAACAACAGCAACAACCATTCTCATCAACAACATTTTCATGTATCTTTATCAAAGAGAAGCTAAAAAAAAAGACATATGCAGTTGCCTCATTAGCTGCCTTGAGGCTCTTACATTCAAGACACTCTCCTAACTACATTTCATCAGCGAAAAAAAAAAAACAATTGAAAAGTTATGAAAGTTCAAAACACTTTCGATCGGGAATATTTAATACATAATGAAACTAGTTTGTAACGAAAAACTAAAAAAAAAAAAAAAAAACTAAACTAAACTAAACAATATGAATTATGGGAACATTATATGAATATATGAATACATTTTTGAAACAAAAAAAAAAAAAAACAAGTATATTGAAAAACAAAAACTACATGCAACTACAACAGATACATATCAGCAAGATGAAAAATTTACCAGATAGAACAAAGAGAAAATTTTTACAACAAAATAATGCTAAAATAAAAAATATATATATATGTATAAACAAAAAATTGATAAGCGATATGTTTTGATGTGGTTTTTAAACATTTTTGACAATGTAAGCGTAAAAAGGCAAAAGCAGTTACCAAAAAAAAAAAAAACAAAACAAGAAACGTAAAAAGCAAAAAAAACAAAGAATTATGAGTTCTAGCTGTCTCTAAGGGCAATTAGTAATCGTAATTACATACTACTTACATATGTAAATGCATACCAAGTAAAAAGCATATAAACAATTAAATGACAGCAGTAATAGCAAATAAATTTTGGTATTTAATTGTATTTATTATTGTACTAGCCTTTAGCGATATATATATACATATATATATATATATATATTTGTATTTGTACTTTTCATTTCGTGCATCTCGAAAATGGTTATTATATTAAGTTGTTTACTTCATTTAACTAAGTATATTCATAGATATTCCCCAATTCGATTTCGATTGCCTTATGTTTGCCTGCTTTAAGATTAAATACTAAAACTAAACAAAATATATAATTCATATGAATAGACATAAAACATTTGTTGTTTTTTAATCATACTAATGCTTAAGTAATTTATCTATTGTATACCATATATATACCATATACTTTTTATATACTACTATTTTTCCGTACTTGCGTTTATATGTAGCGTTTACTTAGCCTCTTTTTTAATTGACGGTATTAATTATGCTTAATAAATTCATTATGTTCGTTAAACAAAAAAAATTCTAACTACTTTTTGTTTTATTTTTCTATATACTATATAAAACATATATATTCTATTTTTTTGATATTTTCTTATTTGTATAATGTTGAAGATGCGCATAAACCTTAAAGAAACGAATTTTAAATTAGTGAAAATTTTTGCAACAACTATACAAATACATAATATTGATACTTTATATGAAGTATTTATATGTAGATCGGATCGGTTGAAGCCCAGAACTGGGCAAACATTGAAAATTTAAAATATTTGCTATGGGACATAATGCTGTAAATTTGTTTATAAAAAACATTTTCAACTGCAATGGAATCACCAGGCAGTTGCAATATACATACAATATGTATACATACATACAATACATACTCGAACATACACACACATAAACACGAAGACACGTTTACATTCATATATATATATACATATAAGTAGAACAAATTGATATTTAATATTGAAAATATCAATGAAAGACAAAGCATAAAAAAAGAGATAAAAGCAGCAAAGACAGCAACAACAAGTGAAATGAGTAACATTAAAAATAAATTGAAAACATATCAAACTCGTGCCCCAAAAAGTAAAAACTATATATGTGTAAACATACATAATTATATATTCATATATATATATAGTATATATACATTTACAAAATAAAATATAATAAAAGGCGTCAAAAAATTATGCGCAGCAATTTTCAAATTATAAAGAAAATGACAAGAAGAATAAAAATTATATTGATAAAAAAATGTATGCAATTTTCATTGCATATTATTCAAATGCGTCAACTTTTATCATCATATTAATAATAAATACTAAATATAATTCAGCATAATATTAAACTACAAAAAATGGCAAATATTTGTCTATTTTGAGGCTTATTTATTTAAAGTTTTTGAGACGAAAAAATAAACAAAAAAAAATGCAACAAATTTAAGAAAATTTTAGTTTTAAAAATTGACAAACTTTTTGCTAGTATTGTAAAAAATGAAATGATTTTCAACAAATATGGGGAAAAAAGGAGCAGAAGAAGATGAAAATATACAAAACGAGCGCAAGCTAACGAAAAAATTAGCTAAATATTATTATAAACTTACATAAACACGGAAACAAAACGTAAGAAAATTAAAAAAAAAAAAAACAAAAATATGAATATCAGCCTTGTTCTTTATATATTTCAAAGTAAACAAAACAAACAAAAAGCATACAATATATTAATAAATTATTAACTACTATATTAAAAGTAAACTAAAAAAAAAAACCCAAAATGAAAGAAAAAAAACATACATAAATATTTAGCGAAAATATTGTATTGTGAGTTAAATTGTGTGTTGTTGCATACGAAACTAAAAACATAACGAGTCAAGCGTTAAAACAATAGAATGGAACGAAAGTAACCAAAAACAATCTCAAATTGGCTTAAAAACAGATAAGTACTAAATTATGTTTGTGAACATTTTCACACTAACATTTACGAGAAAACAATAATTAACAGCAACCAGCGATATTGATTAAACGCAGTTAATTTTACAATTCATTATCGTAATATCAGAACCCTTATTAATTGTACTACAAAATATAAATACTAACAAGCATACGAAAACAGAAAATTCTACAATTTAATAATATTTCCAACTCCCCCGAACAACAAACAAACAAACCAACATCAGAGCGATGCAAAAAGACCCTGAATTAGATACAGGGCCCAGGGCAGATGGCCACAGTCGCAGTGTTAAACTGCAGCAGTATCAACAACAACAAATAATAATATGTAATACAAATAATAAATAAAAACTTTAACAATTGTTTTGTGTAATTGTAAACAAAAATCGTGTTTTCATTTTAGGCACAATTCAGCATATATTAAAAGTTCGGTAATTTCGGTATTTCTTGAAATATGCTTCGTTATAGGTAAAACCATGGAAAAATGGTATCTCCCGCTTTCTCAACTAGATAAATTTTATTAATATATTTAATACAACAAAGCCACAAATAGGGCTTGTTTTATTGTCAACAAAAGCCTACATAAACTAAAGCCTCAACAACAACATAAATAATTTAACTTAATATTCAAAAAATGCTTTCTTTCTGATTATTATTTTTATTGCTTATGTCAATAGCGTCCCCTCGAAGCAATTTTGCAACTACGCTCCGCAAATTAATCCAGAGTTCGGCTTTGCCCTCGGCTGGCACTCTAGGCTGATAAGCCGAATAAATGAGCTCAACCATTCTCGTTTTCTGTACCTAAATGTACAGGGTTAGGTATTTTTGTTATTGAAATAATTAAGTCCCTTACATTATCAATGTTTTTCACCTGTGCTACCTGCTCTCAATGCTACCTGCACTTAGATGTATATTGTCAAGATTTTGATGCCGAACGTTAAGTGGAACACCCTGTAATCTATACATAGACTGCGATGACAACCTCTAGTCACAATATGAACTCACTTACCCGAGTTGAATCAGTAGAACTTCGACATTGAAACGAGACGGTTGAAAAATGCGCTTGATTTGTTTGTTGCTTTTGGCAGCTGCCTCGATACAGGTTTGCCTGTCTGAAAACAAGGTGTCCTGCAAGGACGAACAGGGTCACGATGTCGACTGGTAAGTTCAGTTTTGTATCAACCAAGAAAATATACGATTATTATGAGAAAAAAAAGTTAGCACATTTGGCAATTATTAGCGTTTCTCTTTGCAATCAGAATTCTTTGAACAAAATAAAGAAAAAACTAAGAAAATGAATAGGTTTACTGTGCTGTTTTCAAATTAAAAAAATTTTAATATATAAACAAAATGTAGAATCTTTTTGCCGCTGATAATAGAGCTTTCGATAAGCTTGCAAAATTTTAAAATCATTGAATTGGTTTTTTGAGCTAATCAGCAACAAACATTCGAAGCCAAATACTCTTTTCATGTATATAAGTTAAAGGTTTAGCTAATGCAACATTAAATGGCTATTTTGAAAGTTCAATTTATTTTACTCAAAAATTAACTTAAATAATTTTTCTTTCTAAATAATATGATTTCTGAGTTTGGTCCAACGCGTTGACATTCCCAACAAGCTTATAAGCTTTGAACTTTTTAACTTTTGGTCGATAACAATTTAAGATTGCATTTTATTTTTATTGTTTGATGTAATATAATTTTAATTCAAATAAAATATAATTAAAATTATGTTATTATCTTGATTGAGACTCCCGACTAATAATTTTTATGTTCTTTATAGGTGGTATATGTACAAGCTGCCCAAGCATTATTCAAATGGACAACAGGGTGCAGATGTGAGTGGATTGAGATACTTCTATGTAACGAGCAGTGCATATGAAAATTGGCTGCTTTCGGGAAGACGCATCAGCGATTCTAACTCTCTAGCCGCACAAACACTGAAACCCCTCTACGCTGACACCCAACACGTTCTTCTGGCTGCCTACAATGATGAGTTTCCCAATGGTACCGTTGTCAGCACTGGTGGACACACAAAGGGTGTTATTGCCACCGATGGAGTGACGGGTGTTTGGCTTGTGCACTCGGTGCCCAAGTTTCCTAGTGTGCCAGAATATAGTTACCCTACTACAGGAGAGCACTATGGTCAGAGTTTGCTCTGCATGACCTTGGATTTGGAGGGTGTTGAGAAAGTTGGTGAACTTCTCGTCTACAATGAGCCACATTTTTACTACGAACGCAATCCGCAACTAAAGTCTCATGAGCTGTTCCCTAGCTTGGATCGTGCATTGAAAAAACAGTGGCGTACCGAGGCGCCGTACTACAAGGAAATCGATGTGAAGACCCTCGATGGCAAACAGTTTCGTCTCTTTGGCAAAAGCTCACGTGCCAACGTAGAGCTCTACTCAGATGTTGTAGCTCCCGCTTTGGACGTCAATCTCTTCGTGGAGGCGTGGCGTGATGGTGCCGGCAATTTGCCCGATACTTGCGATCAGGACAACAAGGTCTACAACGTTCAGGATATTGCCAATGCTGATTTCAAGGTCGAGTTCAAAACCACCGGAGATCATTCCAAATGGGCTGTCTCTGAGGAAACGGGCATTAAGATACATCGCTGGCGCATCGGTGGCGGTGATTGGATCTGCATCGGTGATATCAATCGCCAGCATCATCAGCTTAGCCGTGGAGGAGGCACTGTCTGTCACAAGAGCTCCCGTGTCTCTGACCTCTATCGAAAACTTGTCGCTAACTATGAAAAGTGTAACTGAACAGATCTTAAGCAAATAAAGTTTTCATTGACGCAAGCAAGTAACGAAATTTAAATAAATGTTTAAAAACTGTTTAATTATTAATCGGAAAACTGGTAAAGTTATTTAAATGTCTGCAACAGGCTGAGGGAAGCAAAATATGTATACATATTCTTGATCAGCTTTAACTATAAGATTGGTATTAGAAACTTTAAGAGTTGGATATTTTTAACGACTTTCGAAAGAACCAGAGTTCAGAGTTATTGACAAAATGTTTGGATTATTAAAGTTCATATATATAAAAATTGGTTTATTTACACATTAACCTCCTACTGGTTTCAGAAAATAAGATTGAATTTCGAAAATTTTAAACGCGCTTTGCAGCGCCATCTTTTGTATTCCTGTGCAGTTATTTTGTAATATGCTGTGCAGCCCGTTAAAAACATCAACTGTAGATGGCTCTTTGTCCTCTTTTACTCCCTGACGTCACAGCATGGCGTTGCCACGCTATGCGCCAACCAGGGCCGCATAACAAGTCCACAACAGCTGTTCACATACGATGCAAAAAAAAAAACCACACACACAAGAAGGAAAACACAAACTGCTGCTGCTGAAAAAATAAACCAAGCTGACTGAAAAACACATTAATTTAGAAAACATTTTACCAACTGTTTCTAATGTTTTGCTGCCTGCGCACCTGCTTAAACGGCGGGCAAATCCGAAAACCAACAGCAGCTGCACATCGTCTTAGGGAGCCCGACGTGCATCTGGATGCAGCGCATATGGGTGAATATATACTTGTGATACCCTAACTCAAGGGTATTGTAAGTTTTTCTCATATTACATTTCTGCCTGCAAGTCCAAATTTATTACTTAAAATGTTTTTGCTTTGGGTATGTTGCCAGGTCCCGATGTAATCCTTCTTTCGCATCAGCTGCGTGTTACTGGAACAGGCGGAGTTTTAGCCACAGCTCCATTGGTGCAATCAAAATCCTATTTTGAAGTGAAAATACAACAGAGCGGCACCTGGTCCATTGGCTTGGCCACACGTCAAGCGGATCTGTCAGGCAAATGGGGTGGCGGAGATCGTGAATCGTGGTGCCTGTGCTCCGACAATGCGACGCGTCACAATGATGAAGAGTTCCGTCCCGTCGTCGCCAACTGTACGCAGCCAACGTCAATGAAGTCTCCGGCTGCAGTCACAACAACTGCCAACGGAATATTGAATAATAGTGCTGCGGCTGCAGCTGGTCTCATTGCCATCGAGGACCTGCTGCAGGAGGATCTGTTAATGACAACAGGCAGTGCAACAGTACCAACAGAGCTGAGCTCTGCCGACGGTTTAATCAGTGCACCGCAACGTGACTTTCCCGACGAGGGTGATATTTTGGGCGTCGCCTTTGATCATATCGAATTGAATTTCTATTTCAATGGCAAAAATCTGGAGGTACCTTTCCGCAATGTGCGTGGTTCGGCATTATTTCCAGTTATCTATGGTAGGTTTGTAGATAATAACCAATCTATTGTGACAGTAAAATATCTTCTATTACAGTTGGCAATGGCGCTATTTTGGACATAATTCTGGACAACTTTACGCATAGCCCACCTTCGGGCTTTGAACGCATTCTACTGGAACAGTCGCTACTTTAGGGATTAATAACACGATCTCGCATGCCATGAACAAAATTTAAGCTAACAGAGGAGTTTTTATCTATCTTTTGGCCTACTCCTTTCGCAGCTTCAAAAGTGTATGAACAACAAATTTTCTAGTCTTGCTGCCACAAAAGTAAAATTAACTTTCCAATTTGAAAAACTGAAATATAATCGCAATCTAACATTCCAGAACTAAAAATATTCAATTAAGTTCCATTTGAATAATTTAATACTTTTTATACACCTTAAGACGTATTCATGCCAAAGCCTTTTTCAAATATTTTTCAAAATTGATTATTATAAATGATTATTCATTTGCGAAAGTTATTTCAGAACACATTTGTGGACTTCAGCTTATTTGGTTATTATTTCGTTAATTGTATGTTTTGTAAATTATTTAAAAAGTTGCTAGAAATTGCGACAGCTTTGTATTATACACACACATATACACCTAATTATATATATAGCTTCTACTATATAAACTTCATATATTCCGTGTTAAAAAAAAAATGTTTAGAAAAGTTATTGGACCACTTCCTTACTAAAAATGCACTCGAGCACGGAAATTAGCTAACTACTTTATGTACTTACACAATATATATTTAAGGACATAAGCCTAATGCTTTGACAAATGACTAATCCGCGCGCGGACAATAATGAATGTTATGTATTGTGCGTACTTAACTTACATATATATATATAAATAATTATATATAGACCATTTATAAAAAGAGCAGAGCTTGAACAAAATTAATGTTTAGCTTGTCACTTAAATCAATGTAAATTAAAATTATTTGAAAATTCAACAAAAACAACATAAATCCAATTTATATGTATTACTTGGCTTAAAGTTAAAAAGGGCGCATGTCGTGGACTCGAAATACTGTATTTGGTGTGTAAAAGATTGGCTCTAAATGGGCGGCAAGGGCGAAATTATACAGATCCACATTGGACAGGCAGGCGTACAGGTTGCGAATGCCTGTTGGGAGCTCTATTGCCTCGAGCATGGCATCATGTCCAACGGTCGCCTGTTAACCCAGAACTGTGACGACTCCTTCCTAACGTTCTTCGAGTTTAGCGGAATGAATCCGAGTGTTCAGCCACGTCTAGTCATGATTGATACGGAGCCAACGGTTATTGGTGGGTTAGCATTGTTGTTATGCTTGAAAATGTGATAAGTTAGACGGGAGTATCTTCGATCTTAGATACTTTACAGCAAATGGGTAGACAGAGTAGCTAGTTTGTTTTATTTTATTCCTCAACGAATACACATTCGAACAATATAAAGACTGTAAAAGCCAAAAAGTGCTATACGTTTGGTGTTTAGACTGTCTATTTGAAAGTATTTTTGATCTAAATTTTTTGAAAACTCAAGATAAAACAGGTCTGTTTGCTTATCTAAAAGTGGAATCTTCTTCCTTTTTCAGATGAGATACGCACTGGTGCTTATAAAAATCTCTTTCATCCGGATACGTTAATTACGGGCAAAGATGACAGTGGTAGCAACTTTGCTCGTGGTTATAATTTGATGGCTTATGAGATACAGGATCGTGCCATGAATGCCATACGCCGTGTTGCAGAACGCTGCTCAAATCTGCGTGGTTTTCTGGTCTTTCGTGCCATTGGCGGCGGAACTGGTTCTGGATTGGGAGCGCGTATAATGGAAAAAATTGTCGAGGATTTTGGCAAGAAAATGACTGTCGTGGAGTTTCTAGTCTATCCATCGCCATCGTAAGTACGAGGAGAAAAGCTTTATACCACAAAAATGGTTGAGAAAAAGCAAACTAAATAAATACCTTCAACTTGAATCAAAACTTTTACCATTTAAAAAAGGATATGTCATGAAATGCATAATGTAGATTATTGTTTAAAAAATCAAATATATAGTAGTACAATCGAACTAGCATGTAACGTACACCGTGACGAATTCGTTTCAAAAACCCATTTTATAATACGAATTTTCTTTATAACGAAGGTTTTTCTTGTCCTCTTGGGGAAGTTATGTTAGTTTATTCAACTCTTTCAAAAACTTTGGCTCAACTTGTCAACCAGCCAAGTGATATTATATTTTACTTATTCATATTTTGTACACCGTTTTCTTGAAATTTTACAGAATCTCACCAGTTATTGTGGAACCATATAATGCACTACTTTCCACCCACTTCTCCATGGATTATGCGGATGTGTCATTTATTGTGGATAATGAGGCGCTGTACGATATTTGTGCAAATACTTTAAAAGTGCCTGCACCCACATATACGAATCTGAATCGGATTATTGGCCAGGTTGTGGCTGCTTGTACGGCAACACAGCGCTTTCCTGGTCAATCGGTTGGATTTCAGGAGTTGCAAACGAATCTAGTGCCATATCCACGCATACACTATCCGCTCATCAATTATGCTCCACTTGTGCCTGTAAGCCACTCACAGTTTGTTAATTTGAGCACCGCCCAGCTGACGAACCAATGTTTCTCGGGATCCAATCAAATGGTACGCTGTAATCCCAATCATGGCAAATATATGGCCTGTGTTCTGCTCTACCGTGGCGATGTGGCGGCCAATGAAATCAATTTATCGCTCGAGAACATAAGGCGTTCCAAGTCCTTTAGGTTTGTTGACTGGTCTCCGACTGGCTTCAAGGTTGGGGTAAGCAACATGCCGCCTTATTTTGTACCCAGTGGAGATTTGGCGCCCTCGAAAAGCGCCTGTGTTGCCATCTCCAACAATACGAGTATAAGGATGGCCTGGTGCCGATTGGTCAATAAGTTTGATAAGCTTTATCAGCGACGTGCCTTCGTCTATCATTATGTGGGCGAGGGTTTGGAGGAGGGCAATTTTGATGAGGCATCTGAGAATATCTGTCAGCTGGTCCACGACTATATTGAAGTTGATGCCTCGGCGCCAACCTCGAGACGCGAGTCCGATGCAACCAACTAAATGTACCAAAAAAAAAAAAAATCGCTAACACTTTGCCTGTAATTTAAGGTCTTGGAATAAAACAAACAAAATTGCTTGTCTTATACACTTAAAAAAATTTAGCCTCAATGTTGTGGTGTATTCTTAGAAAAAGGTTGCTTATATAAAGGATCAACATATTGAATATTATATACTTACCAATGAAATAAGTAAAATCTGTAATTGAAAAAATAAACAGTTTTAATATGATTTAATTACTTGAATGCTTTCAGATAAATACCATACATATATAACAATAATAAATAAAAGTTACATTCGTTAACTTAGAAATTTTATTTTTTCAAAAATGTACTTTATAAGAATTCCAAATTTTTCTAGCATTTGGCAATTTAAAAGAATAAATATTTAATAATTTTTTAACGCCCAAAGTTTTAAAAATGTTCTTACCAATATGTCATCCTCTTTTCAATGTTATATTTTATTTATAATTTTATTCAATATTTTATGAAAATTGTTTACTGTGTTCTTCAGTATTAATCAAGTGATTTATAGGTAATTGCGCGGCAATTGATGTCTCGTGATGACTTTATATAAAAAGTCAGAGCTTTCGTCAGCATTTTTGAAACGGCGCAAAACCGTTGCACAAATTAAGTATTTATGACCGGCTAAAACAAATATTGACCCAGCCCACAATTTGCGTTGCTTGACCCCGCCAAACAGTGGAGTAGTCAGCGGTGGGTAGGTGCAAGTGGGGACTGCCAGGGGGCGTTGCCAGCGGTTCAACTGGCCAGGGGACTATAATTAAAATGATCGCAGGCAAGGGTTTAGCACGTACCGAGGCAAAAGTCGCGCTTATCGCGATCGCACCCAGGGCAAGGTCTCTGAGTCGAGAGTGAGACTGTTACAGTAAACACTCGCCAGAAAGAATGTGAGGATATCAAATGAGTTTTTAGAAACTTTTTTTATTTGCATGCCTGATTTAGTTTTTTAGAAAAAAACAAACACAAGACTGTTACATTTTTCAAAAGTCATAGATTTTTAAAAATATCAACATTTGATTTTAATTTTCTAGCTGTGGCAACAATGAATAATTTTGGTTTTTGAAATTCTGATGCAATTCTAATTTTTGGCTAAAGTCAATTTAACTCGAATATTGTTTGAATATTTATTTATCCATTCATTAATTCGGTTTCATTAGATTGACTTCAAAAGATTCATATATATACATTCATCACAGGCGTTGGTAACAACTTAAAATTTTCTGTACGTTTTATGTCTTTTATTATTTTTCGATAAGACAAAAATATACACAATATTCTGAAGCTTAAAAAGCTTGCCGAAAGGCATTTCGCTGCTTGAAAAAATAAATAATCATAGCTTTAATTAAATTGAAAATATCAGCTTTTTGTTGGTAAATATTCCACTTAACGAGCGTATACTGTCTTTTTCTTTGGAAATATTTGTCTTGCGGTCTGTGTTCGTCTTCCTTTGGGGCAGTGACGTGACTTACGCACGCTTAATGCTCGATTATCGATGGAGGCACCTGGAGATCCCTCAATCCCTGCTTGACTTGCTATCTTCTGGGGAAGATCTTTGCGCACGCAGTTTCTCGGACTGGGGCCAGCATCTTATCAGCGCCGTTTGGTGGTCCTTGCTGACCGAGCGTTGTTATTATAAGCATTATCATTATGATCGACGGCTGGAGAATTTCCTGGGCCCATTCCTTTGTCTGTGTTAACTGTTGCTAATCTTAAATTGCGCACAATGCTTTTGTTTTGTTTTGTTTCGTTTCGTTTAGTTTCGTTTGCAGCGTGAGAACCGCTGCGTGTGGGTTCCATCATCGTTGTGGAGGAGCAACCCCAGGCCCTGGCCAACGTGTTAATGAGCTAAAGGAAATGCTGCATCGGGACCACCTTAGGCGGCATGGCAACTGGCAAATGACTGGAGTGCAGACCAAATGAAGTTGTTATGTGAGATGGCGTATGCGGCTAATAAAGCAATTTGCTTTGTGCCCCCCAAAAAGAAAGCAATGCAAAAGCGATATTATTACCAGGGTACAGTTTGACCGTTGGCTAACAGCATCGGAAGTGCTTGGGTCGGGGAAGTATGAAGGGGGTATGACAGCATTTGAAATATCTAGTTAGCTTGCATTGTGCTTAGGCTGAGAGCAGCCCCAAATCACAGCTCTGACCTTCTTTATTTATGCACTAATCCGTGGGAAATGCGCGCCCAAACACCTGGGGCCAATTTATGCTCCTGCCTGACTGCCTGCCTTGCTGGACTTTTTGCATGTAATGCCGACGCACCCGCACTGGCTAAAAAGCCTTAGTACCATCTTAAGTCGAACCATACAAGACTTGACAAAAGCAAAACATAACGAATTGTTTATACACTTAATATTATAATAATAATAATTCCTGCCAATATTTCCAGCATATTTAATATACAAATGTATATTATTGGTTATACGAGATAAAAACATTGACATTTTTCAGGATAGAATATCAATATAGTTATGATTGATCAGCTATCAATATTGTGCAACAAAGGATATTGTATTATTGTATAAATTGTTAATACAAGTTATTTTTGTCTTTATATGATTATGGCTTATTCCTAACTACAATCATTATGCAGATAGGGAAACGTGAATAAAAAAATCTTTTCAAATTGTTCAAACATGTCGACAATTGCAGCTAAACCAATTTCCTTGTTACATGCACATACTCTAAGTTAGAGTATGCATATGTACAAAAGATGCAAAAACATTAAACAACCGTCGAGTGAATTAATAAAGCGCCGTAACATAGCGAGGCGGCCACGCATTAAACGACACACAACAACTGCAACACAATTGCAACAATGCAACAGCAGGCAGGCTGGCAGGCTGGCTTTCTGGCTAGATGGCAGGAAAAGCGCATATCGAAATGAACCATGTGCCACATGTGGTTGGTTGGGGCCAATAGATGCCACCACATGACTGACCAAGTCGAAGTGGAGTCGACTTAAGTCTGAGACTAGTAAGACTGAGTCTGGTGGCATCTGCACTCCACTCCACTTTAGCCGAGGGCAAACATTTTGCAATTGCAATTTTCGACTTGATTTCAAAGTGGACGCAAAGCCTTAAAGCGTGCACTGTCAAAAAAAGTTAGTAAAAACTAATAACAGCTTGAAACAAAGTTATTAAAAAAATTTAACAAATGCTCGTTAAAAAAAAGAGAGATGCAAATCCTTAGTCTAACGAAACAATGTGATTTTTATGCTGACTTCAAAAAAGGATGTACATAAATATCTTAAAATCTCAAATTGATAATATTAGAGTTTGGTTTTTAATTATAGTAAAACTCAATTCATTTTTTTTTTCTCAATGTAGAGAAGATCGCATTGTGCGCCTTATTTTTCCATGCGCCTGCGTTGGGGCAACACCTACCAAGTGCAAAATGGAACCTGCTGAGGTGGGTGGAAGAAGAGGCAGTACTGGGTAAGTGGGGGGAGAAGGGTCAGAGGAGTTTGGGGTTAGAGCAACTGTTGGCTTTGTGGCACACGCAGCAAGTGTTTCGATTTATGTTTTTGCGCCTCGAATGCAGTCAAAACACAGCGTTGCAGTTGTAGTCGACGTTGCAGCCAGCATTTCACTTGTGGCGTTTTCATTCAAAATGTTTAACTATGCCGCGGCTGTCCGGGACTCCGGAGTGTCCAAACCGAGCGACGACCACTTGTTGCTCTTTTATTCATTCAATTTGTCAGTTTTGCACTAGGAGCGCGTTTCTTCTTTTTGCGCGCCACAAACACAGCAAATCCGGGCCAGCGAGACAGAGCGAGCGAAAGAGATAAAACAAGAGAAAAAGAGAGAGAGGGAGAGAGAGGGAGTCAAAAGGTTATCGCAGCACTTGCAGCATTTTTACAGCCATCATTATCATCATCATGATGTTGATGATGTTGATCGTGCGCTTGCAACATGACGCCGCAACAGCAACAACAACAAAAACAACAGCAACAAATTATTAGTGGTAATATTTGTGAAATATTTGTTTTCTAATCTGTAAACACCAATCATATTAGCAATTTGAATATGACAGCAGCAACAGCAAACAGTAACAGGCTCTTGTTGCTGCAGTTGTTGCTGTTGCAGTTGCAGTTTGTTTGTGTTGCAGTTGCAGTTGGTTGGTCTGGTCAAATGGTCAGCGCTTGTGGCAAACAGCTTGTTGCTGGCTGCAATAGATGTGGTGGGTGGGTGGTTGGGTAGGTGGGGCCAGTGAGTTATTATCTATTCAATTGTTGCACTTGGCTGCACTTTGCTGCTTCCTTTTGGTCTGGTGGGGATGGTCAAATTAATTGAACGTGCGCGGCTTTTTATACCGCAGGCCTAACAGTTATCTTTCGGGATGAATTCTCTGATTGGCAAGTGTTTGAAAAAAATACATACAACAATGTAATAACATCGTTGAAACAATGCCCGACTAAGAAATAGCCTTTAACTAGTATTTATGAAAAGTGGATGCCATTAAATCGAAGTTGAATATTTGACAAGCTTTATTGAAAGATTAAGGGAAAAAATTCTCTGTATTATTAGTTATAAAGAAATAATGTTAATAATTAATCGATGGTAAGTTTGGTTTTTTAAAAGAAACTTGCCGAAATGCAACAAATTTAATGATATCCTTTTTGCACACTTTTATTTTATTGTCTACAGGGTATAAGTTAGAAAAGTATTTGTGCATTTATGAGGCATCGTTTTAAGCGTCGTTTATGATAAATGCGGTGTGTATATTTGTGTTGCTCGTTAGGCACGTCGCCTTGCCACATAGTTTACAACACTTTAAGAGCTTCGTAGAGCACCGCTAAACAGACGACAAAAAGAGAACTGACTAGATGGCTGACTGACTGTATGGCCATCATAAGCTGATGCATTGGCAGCCATTAGCAAGCCAATTGACATACTCCTGGCTGACAGCTCGACAGACGGCAACAGGTAACTTGCAATGTGAAACGGGCAACATGCAATTGGCAACTTGCAACTGGCAAACGTCTGATGCTAAGTGCTGCAAATTTATCATTGGCCCCATCGTTGTTTGCCAGCTATTGCCAAAAATGGCACAAATAACGACATAATTTGCCGATCTCAGACACAAACACACACAGAGTCTGAAACTGCTAAAACGACGATTTGATCCCGAGACGACAGCAACGTATGCAAATTGCTATTTGATCTCTACTCCACGCAGCGCCTCCAAAAATGGTGACCGCAAATCGTTAGGCCACATTTCGAGATGCATCCGTTTGCGGTTCATACTCCTTCAAAGCAGGGCATAAGCACTTTGCAATGCGCTTTGCCTAACTGATTTGTAAATAACTTAAGTGTATTTAAAACGCACATTTGTTGTTATTGCCAGTGTGATTGCTGTTGCTGCGTTAAGTTGAGTAAATACAAATAATTAAATAAACAGCGCGAAAAATTATCAACAACATTTTGTGGAACATGCCACTCACTCAAGTTGGCAGCCTTTGATCTGAACTGCTGGAAATGACATCATCAATGTTCAACAACAGCATTTGGCCACAAAATGCTGTGAATGGGGCAATTCGAATAGCTGAAAGTGTTGGGCAAACAAACAACACGGCTAGATCAAATGCATTTTTATAAAATTTGAACTTGAAATGTATATTGAAATTCCATATAAAGTGCAATTTGAAATATCAAGTCTCTTCGTTATGAATAGTAACTCCCGCTCATGCCCCCTGGCAAAGTGGCATGGTAATTACTCGACGGCGGCATATTGCAATTTGAGCAACAAAAAAGTCAAATTGTGCACCGGGCGCAATTAATCAGACGCTGGGTCGTGCCTGGCCAAATGTTTTTTGTCTTAATGATGCCGGAGTCTGACTTTAACTGGCCAAGTTAACAGTTTCGACTGTCTGACAGTCGTCTAACCCTCCCCCACAACCTCTCTCTCACTCTCTCTGCCACTCATTTTCGTGCTTACTGCCAGCTACGTTGCTCAAATATGGCCAAAGTCAAAGGTCAAACGACTGCAACTGCGCCTAATGTCTCACTTATGGTCAGTCGAGTTGCGTGAGAATACACTTAAGATTTACAATTTGGCACTCGATTTATGGTTAGCAGGCGGCAAGGTGGGGTATAAGTGACGGGTTAACATGAACCGAAACAGACACACTTTATTTTTAGTCTTGCTAATTGAGCAACGTGAGTTATCCATAAAAGGTTTTTAGACTTTTCAATATAAATTTATATCTACAAGCAGTTATTTTAAGCAAGCTTTTTTTTGCCGATTTTTCTTATATTTCCTTTTGAAATTTAGTAATTTAACTCTTTTCTTAGTGATATTTCATGCACTCTATTAGATGCCTTCAGTTATAAAAAAAGCAATTTAATGTTGTTTTAATGACCAAAAGATGGCCGGATCGCTCTGTTATTACAGGATGTCACATAAATGCGATTAAATCGGCAATCAATATGCCAATTGACTTCTTTAATATGCTTTTTTTTGTCACTTAATCCACATATCTGTTGTTCCAAGTCAATATCTTGATGGATCACTGCATTTATCGGGACGACCGTAATGGTGTGGAGCTAGCTTTGGATAAGTCGTCGCCTCCTGTGTGTATGTAATGCTGATAATTTGGCTTGAATGCGTGGCCAATTGGGTTATTTCGTCTCTCTGTTGCACATTCGCCAGCTAATAACTCCACTTGAGCACTGACCGGACTGAGACTTTTAATCGTTTTGTTGTTGTTTAAGTTGTTACAGTTGTTGTTGTTGTTGTTGTTGGTTTTGGTCGTGGCAGGCCGCTGGCCTAATCCTAATCAATTTTGAATGCCTGACGAGGCGTCATAAACACGCTTTAAAGAAAATCATTTTGCATGGCAAGAGCAAAAGTGAGCTTGCGTTTACATTTAAAACATTGCCAAAGTGTTACAATTTCCATTAGTTACAGTTATTTGGCTTTGGCCAAATGTGGTCGCCAGTTGTTGCTGTTGTGGCGCAACCACTACACTGCACCACCAGCACCGCTCTGAGCCAGTACAATTATCAGGCAGCGGCAACGTTGATTACGATGATGGATTATAACACTTTGTACAGGTGCTGGCCAAGCAGTCAACCCGACCAGCCAGCCAGCCAGCCAGCCAGCCAGCCCGTTAGTCTGTTAGCCCGTTTTGCCTAGCCAAAACCATTGCGAATGGGCCAGCAGCAACTTCAATTGAATCCGCAACTGGATACAAAAACCTACAATTTTCGCAGTGAAAAAAATATAAATGCAAATTTGCTTTAAAATTAATTTAACTCTAATTCAATTCGATTTGAATTAAAACATATATCATTTTTAGTATGATTAAAATAAATGAATAAAAATTGATTATAAAAATGAGCCATAATATAATAGAATAAGCAAATTTAAAACGTTGAAGCCCAATTAAATGTTTCTTGTGCTAGATAATAAAGTTAATTAATTTAAATAATCAATAGAAAATTTTTTGATTTATGGAATAAAAAAAATGGATTGAACAAAAATAAAATATAAAAGTTAATGTTTGTAAAAAGCTTATTAAAGATGTACAAAAAAATAAATATGTATACTATGAAGTTTATTTTATCGTTCTCAGTGTATAAATGACTGCTGCTGGGCTTGATAAGTACAAACAAGAACATTTGCATAGTGTGTCATATCGATGATGCCGACTTCAGCCTGTAGCTGAGTGAGTGTTGTAGCTGTAGCTCGTGTCGAGAGAGCAGCCGCAGTCGCAGCCCTTCTCGGCCCTGAGTCACGTTTTAGCCATTTAAATGGACGACAGAGCGACGAAGACTCTACGCTGGCTTATTTGCTATACAAATTATGCACGAAACGGGGCAACCGAAATTAATTTAACAGCTTGACAGGATTAAGCGAAGCCGTTGCTTTCGAAGGTGTTACAAATTCCAGTGGCATAACCAAACGCTCACTGATTGGTCACAAGCACAAGTCATAATCAAGAAGATGCAGGCTGCCCCTTCACAAAAAAATAAAATAAATAAATGAAATAACATCAACCTAAAACCCTCAGGCCGTGTCCGATACATCCAATTAGCGACAGCAGCAGCAGCAGTAGCTGTGGCAGCAACACGTGCTTCAAACCACATTTAGAGTAGATTGACCTCGCCAAGAGCAAAGTAGAGAATGACTTGATGCTGTGGCAAGCAACACAGAGGCTTACACACAGGTGCATTGTTGCAGCCATCGATCTGCGAACGCTAATTGAGCCAGCCAATGACAAACACAAATGCTTCGGCCCAGCCCAGTTTGGACTGCAACTGGTCTCAAGTCGGCTTAACGATCATTGACTGGCCCATTTGCTATATAAAGCGAATATGCAAATATGCCGCCGATTAAAGAGTTGAAGTAGAAGTAGTACACTGTACAATATATTTTCTATACTCAAAGAAAGTTAACTACGTTGTGTCTTTATATTGAATCATTAAGATTGCAGTTAACTTTTAAGAAACCTTTGATGCAAGCAAAACTTTTACTACAATCTTCAGTTCCGAGTATGGACATCTGCAAAAGAAATTCTACTGTGAATTATTGTACTTAAAACTTTTCAAGCAATCTATTTACTTCCGCAATCTGAACATGCTTAAAAGAGAACTTCACTTTCATAAATGATGCTGATATGGAATAATTATAATTTTGATTTCGAACAGTGTATGGACATGGTAGCCAACTGGCGTCACACGCATCCCAGAAACTCGGCCCGCTGGCGATTAATCAATGATAAATCCGAAATAGATAAATGATGCAGCACTAAAAATGTCGCAAATATGTGTGGTCCCTGCCAGCAACTCACCTGTTACTCTTGTTGTTGTTGTTGTTGGCTACCGTATGAGGGCATCTGGGCAAAAGGTTTGGTGAACAGAGTAGCGGGTGATTGCCCGACTGGAACCCGCAAGATAAATGCCCCACTGATGATGCTGACAGTGGTGCAACACAATTTGACATTGTCAACTGGTCCATTGGTGCTGCACTATTTATTTTCTTTATGTGCCAAAGGAATTTTTTACCAAATGGAATTAGTTCGCAACTTTTTTCGGTCATCTTCGTCGCTTTTTATGGTCATTGTTCGATTTGCATCGTACGGTTAATTGTAGATCCCCGCTATTTTGGTGGCCACCAATTGTGGGTGGCAGTCGAAGCAACCGAATTTAGGCATTGTGGTCATGTTGCAAACTGGTTTAAAGTCTGGGCATTTGCATAGTTAAGCGGACACAGGTGGCATACCACAGCAGGGTGAAAGAAAGAGAGAGAAAAGGTTGCCTTTTGGCATTCGTTAGGCTGGCTAGCCGGATATCTATATATAGCCAACTGGTGTGATTTTGATTCATGGCGCGATTATATGTGCGCACGCAGTTTATCTTCTTATTTTTCACACAATAACCCCGAACAGGACAGGC
Source organism: Scaptomyza montana (assembly GCA_018904305.1). Lineage (NCBI taxonomy): Eukaryota > Metazoa > Arthropoda > Insecta > Diptera > Drosophilidae > Scaptomyza > Scaptomyza montana. Next base: position 5,628,384 of record JAEIGR010000001.1, read on the forward strand.
TTCCATAGAGGGAGGGATAAGGGAAAGAGAGAGGGAAACCACAACACAGTAGCCTCGCAGCATGAAGGCAGGAAAAGTTTTTTTTTTGCTCCTCTCTCTTCTCTCTCTCTCTCGTTCGCTCCTTGTGGCACTTAACATTTTATTGTTAATAAAATATATTACAAGTCGCATTACAAAAGGCCAATGCGACCGCCGGGCCAACCTAAGGCCAGACAGCCAGGCAGTCGAGGAAGGCAGCCAACGCGTTAACGAAATCATCTGCAATTGCCGCACCACCTTTGCCCCCCTTTCCCCTGTGATATCTGCCTCCTTTTGACTGTCGCGTGAGTTTGTGTCGTACATTTAACGCGTGACTTCTTTTGAAAATTGTTCATAAATTTTGCGTTTAACAGTAGCAGAAAGGCAACAGCAACGGCAAAAGCTAAAAAGCAAAAAGGCAACAACAATAGCGTTGAAGGCACAGCTGGAAAATGATACCTTAACTGGGATAAGGCCAGTTTGAGGCTGCAGGTATTTCAGGTGCTCTACAAGGCAGGTCAAAATAGTTATATTTAATTGAATTAGATTAACAAGGATTATTACTTAAAGCAAGCAACAACTATCAAACTAGTCAGAGTTTAGATATTGATCTTTACAACTAAGATATAAGTGGCTATTTTATTGATAATATCCACTAATTCTAAGTCGGTTACAATGATACAATTTTAACATAATGTGATTAATTTTATTACCCATGGAAAGTTCATTATGATAAAGTTTGGAGCAGGTTTAATAGCCAAACTTAATGCTAGAGGATATTGAAATAAAGTTCCAAAAGCAAGTTGGTTGAACGCTTACGGAAATCTTTGTCATTAGTTTGGATAAACCATTTAAAAGCCATAAAATTTATTAGAGCCAATGAGCAATAAAAAAAATCCGTTCGATGAACAATTTTCTTAATTTAAGATTAAAATTATTGGCTTTAGGAAATGGATGGCATCGATATTTAATTAACAATTTAAGCTAAAAGTTCAACAGCAAGATTTAAAATATAGAAAGAATTAACATAAATTATTCGAGTATTCAATAGATTTTTGAAGCAAATTAAATTATTATTAAATAAAAAAACACACACTTTATGCAAGTATGTGTAGCTCTAAACTCCATTACAATCCTCAAGTGTTTGTTCTTAAAAATATCTGCAAAAAATCTGATACAAAATATTGTCAAAGTAAAATCTTTTAGTATAATCAAAGTATTTTTAAAGTTTATTGTGGATATTATTTGTTTTTCATATACTTGTTTATTAATTAATTAATATGCAACGCAGTGTATTGTAGAGTCTTTTATCCCGGCTTATCCAAACTTTAAACTCAATTAATTTTTCTTAAACTCGATTAAAAGTTTTATCATTGAAATGAAATGAGTTCCCAAAGCCGACAGATGGGCACCTCAACAACAAGTTAAGCCTGCAAATTGAATGCCACATTGATTTGGTTGTAAACATATTCAGATGTTGATCATCATCATCATCATGATCATCGTCATTATCATCATCGTTGTGAACGCGTGTCAAACAACTTTTGCCTTTCGCTCATTTAAATGGCAAGCGTCCAAACAAATATAATTCTAATTAATAAATATATGTTTGTAAATGTATATAAAACGTAATCAGCATTGTTAATTAGGCACATCCGCTCAAAAACGCCCCCCTTCACCACTCCACTCCCTGCCACTTTAGTTTTGCTACGCTGCGTTGTCACCTCAAGCGAGTTTCATTCATAAAAATCTCGAAAGCTTCGTTCGTTTCGAATTGATGTTTTTTGACTTTTAAATCTCATTTGCAACAGCAACAGCAGCAGCAGCCGCCGCCCACATGCCGAATTTGTTGCCGCATTTGCATAGTTTGTAAGCCAAGTCAAGTGATCATGTAGTAAAAAGCACAAAATCGTTAAAAAAAATCATATTGTTGTTGTTTCTTTTTTGCTTTTTCGATCATTCAAATATGAAATAAAATACCGGTTTGTTGGCTGCGGTTTTGATTATGAAACTGTGTTGTGTTTTGTCTTTTTTTATGAATGAAAATCGACAAAAACAACAACAGCAGAACACAATTTGTTATTAACGTAAAATTTGCATTGGAGAGTAGCAAGTTAAGACTAACAATTACTCATACGGCCCCATTGAACAGGCAGCTAGATGAATATTCAGTTCCGGCAAACTGATTACAAAAACACAAATCTTAAGTTGTTAGATATAATGCAGATGATTCAACACTTCCGGTGAAGCATATTCGCAAATTTCCATTCGCATTTATATCTTGTTGTGGTTTGTATTGAGCATCGGCGAGATTCGGACAGGTGCCAGATCTTGATAGGTAAACTGAATCATTTCCAAAGCAAATATACAAAAAGCTTAGCCAAGCAAACATTGTGTTTATTTCTTTTGAACACCCATTGATTATCAAAGATCGGAAAACAGAGTATATTAAAATTTGGAAAACTTCCTACCATAAATTTCGTTTGATTGCAAATAGGTGTTCTCGGGTAAAAGATTGTAAATGTGTAAAAATCTTGTTTAACAAGCATCTTCTTTAAGAAATAAAAAAATTTTACTTTTTTGATATTCCCACTCACTTTTTTCGAAAAGTAATTTTTAATCTGATATTTTGGAATTATGCATTTGAATGCCATATTTATTTGCTTAAGGCCAAAAAACAGCAACAGCAGTGAACATGTTTGTTTTCGTTACGTTTTCAATCTTACCTTTCATGATAATTTATGAATGAAAGAAATTTTCCATTCTCATCAAGAATTTGTTGCTGAGCTAAGCAAAACAATAATTTAATATAAGAATGAAACAAAAATGCTAATGGTAGTATAAATCTTTTTCTTTCTTTCCTATCATATGATTAATATACAATTTAAAGTATTTATTACAACAGATTTGATTGGTGGGATTGGGTAAGAATTTAATTTAATGTTTCAATTTAAAGTTAAAAAGCGTTTCGTCTTATAAAAATAGGAAAATAAGTAGTAAGTGTACCAATAAATTTGTTTAATGTGCATCTAACTTACATTAATATATTAATAATCTCAACTTAAAAAGTGGTCAATAGATCAAATATTTAGCTACATTTTGCTTGCATAAAATAAATCACGAGCATTTTAAGGTCTGCCTAGAAATAAACGCAAATCTTTTATCATGTTGATTAATAGGTATGTTTTCTTGCCCCAAATTACAGCAAACTTATAATTTAAAACAAAATAAAAAACTTTAAATGCAATATTCTTAAGGTAGCTTTCGCTTTTTGTTCCACAAAACCTTAAAATATTTTTACACCTGATTATTTTACAGCAATTTCGGTATGCAATATTCTTACCATTTCTAATCACCAGACCAGGCTATCAAGTGCTATTCAATTTATAACAATTGTTGTACAAATCAAACTATCAAGATACAATAACAATTATGTCAGCTATAGAATAAAACAGAGCTTGAATAGCATAAATGCAAAGACTTTCCAAAAAAAAAATAAACTTCTTACGACTACGGCAGATACGAGGTCAAATATCGAAGCTGTGCAATCGATTTTTGCCTGGCAGTTGACTGACGGACTAACTGACGGACTGACTTACTGACTGACTGACTGGCAGGCAGTGCAGCGATTCAATGATCGGTGGATTGGACAGGCAATTTGTAGACTTTTAAAATAGTTTCACAAATGGAACAGCAGCCAAGACAGCCGAAGCCGAAGCCGAGACTTGGCTGGACACAACGTTCAATCTGGCTGGCAACCTGTGGCAGTTTCTACGATCGCAACAAAGATCGACAAACAAACAAACAACAAAAACACACACATACACATACATACACACAAAAAGCGCATGCAAATTAATAGCCAAGTTTGGCCGAAAAATTAATTGATCACTCGAGACAGGCGAGCTGCAGATATTGCAAACTGACCGATCGATAGTCGATCGTTACGAATTTAATGCTGGTAAGTGCCCGCATATTTGGGCCCGATACATATTATGGCCAGGAAGTCTGAGTTTGTAGTAGCTACTACTATACTACTAGCAGCTCTATGCAAACACGTTGTATCAATTTTATTTTATTTTTTCTGTTTTGTTTGTCTGGTGAAATGTTGAAAATGTTTTTATAGTTTTTTTTTGGTTTTCATGGCTCAATTAACAAATTTTTCAATTAACATATTCACGCAATAATTGTTTGGAACAGGGTGGGGTCCACCTACGCCTTATGTGTTTGTGGTCAGCGGTACAGTGGTGCTGTGGTGCAACCCACGTGTTTCAGCATATATGTATATTAGACACGTGTCAAACTTCCGATCATTAGAGGCGCATCGCATTCACGCCCACACATCAAAATAGTAGATGCAGCAGCTTAGCTGACCAAGCCCTAATTAAAAAGAACAGACAAGGCCAATTTTTAATACCAAACTTTGAGTTTTCTTTTGTTGAAAACATAGTATTTCGGTTGTAAAGACATTTTGATAAATGATTGAAAAACTCAGTTTAGCGTGTGCCACCAGACACAAAAGATATTGAGATTAATAATCGTAAGAAAATCTACAACGCATTTATTGCGTTGGCGATCAACGATTAAAAGTTTGTCTAATGCTGCATAATTAATGATCGTTGTGAAAAGCCAACAAAAAATGTATCGGCCAATCATGTGGATCTTTCTTGTAAAGTCAAATACAATTAGAAACTGCGTAAGCTGGAAGCTTATACCCAATCTACATAGTTGTTAGATAATTAGTGATCAGCAATGTTATAAAAGTTGATTTTATATGATAAACGTGATAAAGTGCGAAAAATTCTGTTTAAAAACTAATATCTACTTTGTTAAAGGAATAAACAAAAATTATATGAAACCAGTTTTCTTATTAGTATACAAACAGTTTGAAGCTGAGGCTATTGAAGTTTGAGAATGAAACTAGTAAAATAATTTGAGACCCTTTGTGGGTATCTATAGTAATGATCTTCAACGCTCAACTAAAGCTGCATATGCAAGAAAATTTTGAATACCAGCTAAAAATTATTTTATCTCTATAGTAATAATAATATTTGATTGAGAAACCTGAACTGTTTTAAATAATGTCCGAAATAACTAGAATTAATCTGAATTAAAAGAGAAAAAATTACGATAAAATGTATAATAAACTCCAATAATATATGGCGGCGTGTGTAGATTTTAACTTTAATTTAAATTGCCACAGAAATCATATCTCAAATGTGTGTTGCAATCGCTGACGGACGTACCAAGCCCAACAACAACAACAAAAACTGAAACAAACTCTAACTCAACTTGGCCAACAAAAGCCCCGAAGCACACACTAAAAGACTAAGCCAAAACTCATTGCAAATACACATAAAGTATACACGAAAAACTTATTTTCATTTAAAATATATATATATACAAGGAGATTTTTTATTTATTTTTTTTGTAAGTTTCTTGGGTTGCATTATCGTCTAATTGCATCGCCAGCGCCGACGTCGATGCTTGTGGCATTTGGCGCGTCAACAAACGAGCCGCCAACGCGGACGCCGCCTGCTAAAGACCCAGAGTTCAACTGTGCACCTCCAACAACACCAACAACACCACCACCCCCCACTACTAACAGCAGCAGCCCACTCTCAACACAACGATCCTCAACCGCAAGCCGTTTTCCATTCATCATTTTTCGTTTAGTGACGCGCGTGCCTCGTGCAACCCAAATCGACGACGGGTCTCTCGTTGTTGTTGCTGTTGCTGCTGCTGTTATTGTTATTATATATATTTTACAGATTTTGTCGAAATTAAGACGTCATGATCTTGTCGTTGTTTTGATTTTGTTTTCTTTTTGTCTCGGTCTTGGTCGTGGTCTTGCTCAGGTATGCATAATACTATTTAGTACGTCAGTCGAATTTTTTTGACTAAGAGTACAACATTTATTGTTTTTTTTCCTTTTTTTTTTTTTCTTTTCCATAAGGCACTAAGCATGCAAGCTAAGTATATATGTATATGTGTGTATGTATATATAGCTTATAAGAAATATATGCATTAAATGAATACTAGATAAATCAGTACAAATAGAAAATACAATTACAACATATGCAAATACAACCGATTTATCAACTAACTTAAAACTATATATAAATTGCTGCCTGAATTAAATTCATTTTCATGCTAATTTGTTTGTTTTGTGTAAGGGAACATATCTCTTATTTTAAGTACGTCATTCGTTTTACATTATAAATTTTAAATATATATAAATATTTATCTGTGATGACGCAAAGTTGTAGTTGAATACATATGGAAATCAAGAAAATCAAAATCAACGGCAACGAAAGAATTTTTAGCATTTTTCTTAGTATGGCAAATTTGAGCAAGTTCATTTTAACATTGAAATAAATGAGAAAAAAATATTTGAGGGCTTGGTATACGCATTTGAAATTAAATTTTTAAATTGGCATAATTTCTTTTTAACTATTTTACTATAAATACTTTGTTGAAAATTACAGTCAATTTTAGATGAGAGCTTTGGAACTTTAATTTTCTGGCTTTAAATTAATTTTCTTAACGTTTCTGTTAGTCAAGTTTTTGGTTTAAATTTTCATTGTTCGGGCTTTTTAATACTATTTTATTTTTTATATATTACGCAAGTTTGTAACATTTCAAAATCATATTCTTGTTTCATACATATAAATATTTAAATATATAAAAATTTACTTTATAAAACATAAAACGTACGGATATTATTTATAATTATTTTATATAGGAGCTACCTTAGATCTTATAAGAATAGATTTTTGGTTTACGCCTTTGGTGCAATAAAATTTCAAGCGATTTACAGACTTATCGTTAGGTAGCCCGATAGAGCTAAGTATATGTACAGTATAGTTATCGTAATCGTAATCGTAATCGTTATCGATTAGTTAGTAGTGAAATCGTGAATGCTCTTGATCCGAAGCATCTTCATCCTCCTCCTCCTCGTCACTGGTTGATGGTGGAGTCTCCAAGTTCGCCACATCCACATCCAAATAATCTTCCTTGGCCTGCAGCAACTTATCCATATACTCAACGATCTCCGTGAAGGGTGGCCTCGCACTCGCATCGAAATGCCAACATTGACGCATTAGAATGTAAATGTTCATCGAGCATTTGGCTGGCTTCTCCATGCGCTGCCCAGACATTAAAAAGCTGTAGAGTTCCTCTGCAGACATAATTGCTGGATAGGGTTGAGCTCCGAATGTCATTATTTCCCACAGCAGGATGCCATAGGACCAGACATCGCTTTGTGAATCGTAGAATTTCTCCTGCAATGATTCGGGTGCCATCCATTTGATGGGCAGACGTCCATTTGTATTCTTGCGATAGTAATCGGTGCTCTGAATATCCCGAGCCAGACCAAAGTCAGCAATCTTGAGCACATAATCATCGCTGACGAGAACATTGCGTGCGGCAAGATCACGATGAATGCAACGTCGTGAGGCAAGATAATCCATGCCACGTGCTATCTGATGAGCGAACTTGATCAGATCCTTCTCGGTGATGAGATGTTGCGGCTCCTGAGGTGTCGACTGTGACTCAAGTTGCTCCTTACTCAATGGTCGATTCTTGTATAGAAAATCCTTGAGATTGCCATGTGGTGCATATTCCACAATAACATAGAGTGGTCCACTCTGACTGCAGCAGCCAAGCAGATTAATAATATTTATGTGTCGTCCAATAATCTTCATCACTTCCATTTCACGCACCAAGCTGGCAATATCATCATCCGTGTGACCCTCTTTGACCATCTTGACAGCAACAATGGCATTATTAACCTCTGCCATTACAACGCGTCCAAAGGCGCCTTCTCCCAGAGTGGCGCCTAGAAGAAGTTGACTTCGTGGCAGTTCCCAGTTGGAGTCGAGTGGGAATTCATATTCATTGAATGGAGCCGGTTCATTGCCACTTTGGAGCACTGTGGTGCGTTGCTTCTCGATGCGCACCACTGGCATGATCATGGTGTCCATGGATCCACTTGAATCTCCACCACTGGCTGGCTTATAGATGATAACCTTCTTGGTCCATTGATGCACTGTTTCAATGCGTTGCTTCAGCAATTTCTCATGCTTCATCTTCCGCACGGCGTATGCCACAAATATGATGCAAAACATGATGAGCAGGACGATCACTGTAATAACTATGGCCATCATGGCATTATCCCGCATCCCACTACTCAGATTCGCTTCTAAGAGTTGCAAACTTCGCACTACTCTCAAGTAAGCTCGACTTGTCGATTGACCCAAACTATTGCTCTCGATGCAGGTGTACCAACCTTCCTGATCCTGTGTCACATTGGTGAACTCCAAGCGATCCACATCCTCAGCTAAGATCGTGCGATTCTTGGAGCAATCATTTACACTCTTGCAGGGCATAAATATCCATGCCTTCTTGCTGGTCAAATCTGAGAGATATTTGCATTCCATTTGACCACTATCGTTGATAAGTAGAGTTAAATTTGCGGGTCCCTTGAGTAGGATGGGCTTGTGATTCACCCGATCGCTGACCATCACATTCATAACGTGACTTAGACAACCCTGGGAATTGCACACCTTGCACGTATACTGATCCGAATCCTCTGGCACCAGATCCTCCATTGTGATTTGCCACTTGGTCTTCCGATAGCTGCCATAAGTGCGTGTCCAATCGCTGCTTCCATTGCGATACCAAGTAATATTTGGCTCGGGATTGCCTACAGCTTGACAACTTAACGAAAGAGTTGATCCTGAGGGTCGCGTATACAGGGTGCTCATTCGCTTGGGGTTTTTAAAACGTGGCGCAAATTGTTGCTTTCCATCGTTGCCATTGCGTCCAGGTAAATTCGTCTTTTCATCCTCATCCGTATCGGCATCAAGTGCATCTTCATCATTGATATTGTTTTGTGTTTGTGTTGCATTTGTGTTGTTGTGGTTATTGTTGCTTGTGGGTAGACTGTCGTAGTCCTTGTTTAATTCATGTGAGCTGCTTGCTGCTATTGAACGTCTCGCTGTTGCAGTCGAGATGCAGCAGAGCAGCAGTAAAAGCAACAGACATCTAGGTATTCTTCGCGTACAGCTGGATGACATTTTAGGGCATTTATATATTTGTTAATCTATATTGTTTTTGGTGATGTTTTGAACTAATATTATTTAATGTAAATTTTTTTGTGAACGTATTTTTTTTAATTCAGTTTGGTTATATGTTTTTGGATTGATGGATGTCAAAGCACTTTACACATTGTTTAGCATATTATTTATATGTTTATATTCATTTAAAATTTGTTTCTTGTAGTTTAAAACAAACTTAAGCCTTGCAGTTTGTTCACTTTGTTTATGTATTTTGCAGTAGCAGTATCCTTAAGTGGCACAGCCTGCTTCCTCGTAGGTTCTCCTCTTGAATGCTGAATGGGGATTGCAACAACTTTGTTGTGTGTCGCATATGCTGATGATATTATGTTGAGTCTGTGTTTTTTTTTTATTCACCGGAAATCCACTTTAGCTCAAGCATTTGTGCTCTCTCTTTCTCTCTCTCTCCCTCTCTATCTGCCCCAACATAAAATCTCGCTCACTTTCACTCTCACTCTGTCTGCTCTTGTGATAGATAGATCAGTGATCTTCTAGTTCTTTTTCTAATTTATGTTATGAAAATAACAACAGTTGCTGCTTATAGATCGCTAGCAACATGTGTGTTTGTGTGTGTGTGTGTCACTATTTCTTTTGAGAGCGGCAACTTTGAAGTGAATGCTGATCAGAATCGGGAATCGGAATCGGATGCTGAATGATGATCACCTTGCAAGTAACGGAAATACACTTCAAAATAAGTAAGTATTTAGATGTGTGTATTTATGTACTCGGGGCTTCTTAATTATTGTCGCTAGTTGTGATTTATTCAGTGCGCTGATGGATTTATGGCAGCCATGTTTGTTGAGCTCCCCGTGGGCGTGGTGCTACTCATAGATCATGCGGCAGCTGCAACAACACCTGAAACAAGAACACAAATATGCAGTTGATTAGATTTATGCTTGTTTCCGTTCTATGTTTTTCCTTATTTTTTTTTTTTTTTTTTTTCACGTACATATATACATATTTAAACTCAAAAGCAATTTGACAAAGGCGACTTTTATGAGTAGTAAAAGGGGAAGACTTTATGAACATCAAGCCAAATAATGAAGTGCAGTTAGCAACAGGGGCAAAACGTCTTAAGGAAAAGGGATAAGATCATTTGGATCCGAGCACCATTTAGCAAAGCCAAAACTGTAACGCGTACATCCGTTTTATCTATGGCGGAAAATGCCAATATATTGAGTTTAATAATGATTTTTTTCGTTACTTTTCTTAATTTTTTTGCAATAAACAAAATGTTTTGCACACAAAAATTCGTAGAAATCGTTGATCGCTTCTTCTTTATCTTTTGTTTATAAACATTTTTGTAGCCATTTTGTGTTTGAGAATTTATGATATTTGCAATTAAGTTCTTGTTGTGATTTTCATGCAATTATTATTTAATTTTCGGGGCATTAACTTTGCTCAATTAGTCTCAGAGATTTTGCACTGGCTGCGACTTTGATTAAAAGCCATTTATATTTTCGGCGAGACTAAATTAAATGTCGCGCACATTTCCGCTCGAGTTTTTGATTTTTGTTTTCTTTTATTTTTAAAGCGCGTGCCAAACAAATTGAGCTTAAAAGCACAGTTAAAAAATGTAGAATATTAAACAATATGCTAAACACAATGCTCACAGTTCTTTAAGACCAATGGACACAACATAAAACCCGAAAAAAATAGTATATAAAAATTTGATTGTATTTTAAAAATACTGCCTCATTTATGAGGTCCATAAAAATGGAGCAGTTTGTTACTTTTGGGGCTTTTTTATCTCTTAATCTATTTTGAAAGCCCGCAGCAAATGCAAAACACACTTTTTTCCACTTTTGCCCTTCTACTATGCTCGTCAACTGAACTAAATATATATAGTACATATGTCCGTACCATATAGAGCAGAAAGTGTGGAACGTTGTTTACCTACAAGTACTTGGTACAGCTACAGCTGCATGTAGTTCATTTAGATGGCAGCTACTTTTCGATAATATTCTATTTTTTGCACAAAATACACACACACATAGATACACAATTACGCATACATACGTAGAACAGTAGCAATCGTTTATGGTATGGCGTTGAGAGGGTGCGATTTTTATTTTGCGATCGCTTTTCGGTATATTTCTTTTTTGCGCGCGCCAGTTTTTTGGCGTTGTGAATTTCCGTAGAGCTGCTCGAAAACTGTTCTAAATTCAACAGAGGCGACTTTGTAGTCGCTTGATCGCCTCTAACAGAACCCAGACACACAGATGCTGCTGCTGTTGCTGTTGCTCCTACGCTCAATGGAAAAAACAAATATACAATGTGGAAAAAAGAAAAAACATAACATATGTAGTGAACTGAAAAACTGAGCGTCCTACTCGCAACTCGCAACTTGCAACTGCGACTGCGCCTCAAACGACTCAATTTAGTGGGCCCTCTTCCCGCTTCCACTGTTATTCCATTTTATTTTGCCGTTAAATTCAATGTTTCTTGCTGATGTTGTTGCTGTTGCTGCTGGTGTTTGTCGTCCCGCATCTTTTGCGACTTTTTGCCTTTTTTCAAAAACGTTTCGCAGCAGAGACGACAGCCTTAATTTTTCACATATGCGAGTCGATGCACTCTCTTTCCCTCTCACTCAGTCACTCTCTCTCTTTCTCTGCGTGTATGTATTTATGCCACTCTCACTCCCGCAATCGCTCTTCGCTTAATTAAAACAGACACAGTCGCTCTCAATGTACTCTTGTATGATCTTTCCAACCCACATCTGTGCCACCAGAAGCAACAAAAATTAAAAAAGAAATTAAACACAAGCACTAAGTATCTGTCTTAGGTGACTTTAAGATATCCTGCATTTACTTATGTTGGGTTGTAAGAAAAAAAAAGTACTTTAATATTTATTGACTGCAAGAAAATAGATTATCAGAGTCAGCTTTATAGCTTGAATAATTTACTATTTATGGGAGAACTAACACATTCAAAGTTCAAATTACAGGGTATAAAATATTGTTTAAAGTTCTTTTTATGTTTTTTTTTTCCTTTGGCTGGCCACCAGCCGTTTCCCGTTCACCGTTTCATCCCCCCCTTTTAAAAACAGATCTGGTCGATCGTTCTCGAGTGTACCCGTTCGAGGTACAAGGGAAAATATTGTCTCGAGTCTTTCATTTGTTGTGCGCTATTGTTGTCATTTGGAACTGAGAGGGACTCTCTGTGGCATCGACTCGCCCTGTCTGTCTGACATGTGGGCACATCATCATCATCATCACTGCGAACACCAACAGCAACATCAACATCATTAACATCAACAATATCTGTACATATACCAGAGAGGCGGGTCTGGGCCCTTACCTACAATATAGCCTGTGCCTTGTGCCTTGTGCCTTGCCTCGATTTCTGTTTGCCGTTCGTGCCACATGTGTTGCATGTGTTAAAGCGGCGTCTGTTCCCCATTGGAAGCAGTCTGGAAATATCACAACGGAAGGGTTGTCTTCCACGAGTTTCCCGATCACGCCAGTTCCACAAAATCAAAATAGGGAAAACTACAAAATCTTTTGACCTTCGCATTGTGCTTGAGTTTTCGGTAATATATTTCCTGCCCTGATCTAAAAATAGCCACATGATTTGCAATATTTTTGGCAAAGAAACAGCCAACAATTCCATAGCTAGCAATTAAGTGTGTGGAATTATTGGCACTTGCTTGAAAACAACACGAATGTGCAATTCGGAATGCCTCATTGCATGTGAGAGGCAAATAAAATACATATCTGCACGCAATTACGTGAGAAAAGCAAATATTATTAACTGCTTCAGGTGCGAGCAGAGCCTAAACATTGTAGTGCTACCACAAATAGCTTAAATCAGAACAGAACGCATCTGTAACAATCTCCATGGAAATGGGAACAATTGACTGACTGCCAAAGCTAACAAATCGAAAAAACTACAACAGAACAGAGCCAAACAGAATAGAAACTACAGACACATAATTTGTAAAGAATGTTTGTTTATGCGGCTAGAAAATTATTGCATGTTCATATCTATATCGGCCGATATGTATGTAAATATACATATTTATATATATTTGTACGTGTTGATTAACACGCAGTGTGAATATGTTTACAGTGCACGCTCGATAATATGAACTGATAAAGCTAACAAGTATTTAATTATTCCACTTGGAATTTTATTCTTTTATATGTAAAATCTAAGGCAAATTACAAACCAAAAATAAACTTATAAAAATTAAGGCGCATCGCTATGTTATAGAATAAATGAAAAGCGAAATAAATGATTATTTTTTACGTTATGTAGTGTTCATGTTATTGATAGCGCACTGTACACATGTAAATGTACTAAAATCAAAATTAAGTCGAACTGAAATATTTTTCATGAGAAAAAAAAAACGAAGAGCTAAAAACTAAAGACAGCTTGTTATTGTACGAGCATAAACTATATACTATATATATATTTCATATATTTGTTTGTGCATTCGTAAAAAGTGCTTTCAGTTTGGTCATAAAGCATAAAGTTTGTGGCATGTGCCCCCCATACGAAATGCGATTGGGGAGGCAAGTAAAAACGATTTTAATAATTGAACGATTGACTGCGAACACAAAAACATAAATTGGGGACGGGGCACAATAGTTGCTGCTGTTTCTATTTGTTTACCCCACAGCGAAAAAAAAGCGGGTTAAAAAAGTCAAATTGCTGTTGCGGTGGTCAATCAAAAAGTGGTCTAAACAAATCATTTGCGCAATTACGCAAGGCAAACAGTATAAAAATAAAAAAAGAAGACAATAAACCACGCACTAAATAAACAATTTATATATATATATATATATGTACGTGCCAAAAACAAATATATACTTTACCTTAGAATTGATTTGTGTTGTTTTTAAAGATGGTCTTGCCAAATCGTATCCAATATTTATCCACGCCTTAATGTAAATAATCTTGTGCAACAAAATTTTCTTTTTTTTTTTTAGGATTATACCTATGCGTATGTATATGTATATTAATATGTTATTTATTCAGCGCTTTTAGCGTTCCACTTAAAATTCCTGAAATTTTTCCTTGGCGTACACTTAAATAAATAACCGCAGGCCACACTTGAAACTGGCACCACACACAAAAACAGACACTCGAATAAATAGTTGTAGCATATAAGTATTCCGAATAGTACTTAGTATCATTGATTGTTTCACATTATGCTGTAACGGTAGCCCGGTTCGGTACGTAACTGTAACTGCCTGTTGTTGGATCGCAACTGAAAATATTATTTTGCTCTCAGCGCTCGACAAAATAAATCTCTTCAATTAAATGAGGGACAGAATTTAAACGAGTGGCTCGCTTGTTAGTTCCCCCTCTCGTTTGAGTATTTTGCTGGAAACGGTCTCTTCATAAACAAAAACTACACAACACTCAGAACACATTGTATAATCGAACTAAAAGCAGGCGGGAGTGAGAGCGAAGGGTGGAGAACTGTGCCACACACATGTGTATCAGATGCTGCGTCTGCCTCGTTTGTTTGGCCTTCCCTTGGAAAGTGAAATGTATTTGAGCGTTTTCTCTAAATACAAACATATGTGCGTGTGTGTTCAGAAATTGAGTCAAATGAAAATGAATTCGCTCAACGGACAAGCTGATATTTTAGATCTTCAACTGCTGCATAGTTTTATGCGCCAAACTAAATTCAAATCGCACCATTTTACAAAGGGATGCGCAAAAGTCTCAAACATGAAATACAAATGTTTAAAATAAACTTATAAAAAGAATATAACAGAGTTTTTTTTATAATTGCATGAGACAATAAATTCCAAAAAGAAATAAATTCATATTTATGCATTCAAGATTTAAGACAGTTTTGACTATTTCAAAGTTCAGCATAAGTAAAAAAAAAAACAAATGCAACTAATGCTGTTGTTATAGAATAATACTAATCAGTCTTAAGCCTCTGGAAATATCTTTAAGCTGTTTGGCACATTAATCAATTGGCCAACAAGTTTTAAGGCTTTGTCACCATCTTCAAGCTGCATTCCATATACAAGCTGTATGTGCTGCTAACAAATGGGATTCATTAGTCGAAACAATACGGCACTAAGTAAGTTAACAGCTATTCATTATGGGCAATTAAGCTGGCCAGCTCTCAACAGACGTATACCCAGTAGCCAGGCCTGGAATAAAGCCCTCTTATGAAAAGACACTTGAGAGCATCAAAAACACACGCTGTGATCCCTTCTCAAAAAAAAGAAGAAAATATGACAAAGAAAATACAATCGTCAAAGGGTTGAAAAAAACGAAACAATACAAAAAACCTTAAAATTAAATAATAGTTGAAAACAATTAACGATTATTGACTGCCAATTGTTAAGAAGGCCCGGCCCGGATTGTGGCAAATGGCGTTACGCATGACTTGATTAATTGATGGCTAACAAGTTGCTTGAATGCCCGACTGCCTGGTTACACTTACAAACGTTTGACTCTTCTCTCTTTTTCATCTTTTTGGTAGCAGTTGTTGCTGTTGTTGTTTATGTTTTATGCTGTTTTTTCTTCGATATATGCGTTTGTTCTGCGACAGTTTACGGCCTCGTAAAGCGACCAGAACCCCTCCAATGTACGGTCATAATACTTAAATTTTATGCACTCAACTTGCTACTCATATTTGAAGGGGGGGGGGGGGGGATGGAATAAGGAAGGGGAAATTGCAGTTCAAGCCACACTAGCTTCCGTATGCTTTTCAATTTGGCCAACAAACACACACACACACACAAACTCAGATATGTTTTTGCCATTTCGTACATAGATATAAATTTTTTAAAATTGGCTCAACGCAGCCTGAGAGCGGGAGCTGCAATTGGAAACGGGACCAACAACTGAAAAGAAAAAAATATTAATAAAAAGGAAACAATAATGCATTATCAGAGAGTGATCAACTAAGAGATACCATTAATTTAGCTTTAAATAAAGACAGAAAGAAATTACATGACAATAATTAATGCAAAATATGAAGACTTTTTCAAGTCTTCAGCTCTTTTAGTAGAAAAAGGCTTAGCTAGAATATTTTCTAACTGTTTAATACATTTAGCTTACTTCATTCTACGCTTAATACAAATTTGTATGGCTTACAGGGTATTGCAGGAAAAATAAAGGAAAACAAAAGCAACAACTGGCATCGGACTAAAAATGTCGGCTTCTAAGCAAGTTTGCGACACGATTTCAGCGATGGAACCCAACAGCAACAGCAGCAGTTGAAGTTTGTCGATGATCGTCGAAGCCATCGGAGACGATCTCATGCAGAGTAGCCAAACAGCATAAAGTTAATTGCTAATATGATTAATTGCACATTAACATGAAGTTTTATAGCCAATTATATGCAAAATATGCCACGTTCGCCAATTGCACTACACTCGATACCTAATGCATGGGAAATTCACTTTAAAAGGAAAATCCTCCTGAGAAGCTCAAAAAACGATTGAAAAGAATGGTTTAAACTATAAAATATCTTTTTGAATATTTTTACTTAAGCCGTTTTATAAATTGCTGAGGTGATAAAAAGAAGAACTCCACACTGCTTTGAAGAACGTAGAAAATGTTGTATCTATATAAACAATTTGCTTTTGCTAGAGTGTCAGAATAAAAGGATCTATTAAGTTGCTTTGAGCTGATAATTTCAAAGCCAATGAAAATACCCTTCGCATATAGCTCAGCTAAAGAATTTTTATTCCTTAGAATCATAATTTTAATCGAATTAGTTATTCGAATATTTATAGTTCTTGCAACATACTCTTTTGCAATTGTTTAAGATTTATAAAATTAAAAATGTTGCAGTAGCATTTTTTTAAGCATTCTTTTTGCTCAAAAAGTTGCTAACGTCTTCAGCTGCAGACAATGTCAATAACTTGCGCATAATTTATGCAAAACTATGCTCCGCAATTTGGCGTCAGTGAGTGGGTGCTTCAGCTATCTATATACCCCTCCCCTACACCCTCCCTCACCCTTCTCCTTTTCTACCACAACTTCTTCTCTCACTTGATCTCGCTGTTAGTTTTTCAGTTTCGATTTCCAGATGATGCGGGCTTTGAGAAAAAAAAAGCCAATAAAAATGCAATGCTGCCTGCAGTCAAAACAAAGCGCAAATCACATTTCAAATCACTCAAAACAATTGAGATTTGAATTTGAATTATTGGCCACGAGTCCGAAGAGTATGTATTGGAAAAAAAACACACACACACATAGATAGATAGATAGAGAGATGGAGCTGCTCTCGACAACGTTTCCGGTCTTAAATCTTGAGCGCGTTGAG
The DNA here is from genome assembly GCA_018904305.1 of Scaptomyza montana. Classification (NCBI taxonomy): domain Eukaryota; kingdom Metazoa; phylum Arthropoda; class Insecta; order Diptera; family Drosophilidae; genus Scaptomyza; species Scaptomyza montana. The sequence goes on from JAEIGR010000001.1 coordinate 5,645,772, forward strand.
CTAATCATAACTTACAATGTGGTCCGGCTATTTGACAGGCAGCGAACGGCCAAAGAGACCCCGTTTGGCCAAGAGGATCACATGGATCATGTTTTTTGTGGCTGTTGTTGTTATTCATATTGTTGTTGCTGTTGCTGAAGCTTGAGGCTGGCAAGCTGTGCGAGCTGTCAGTGAACTTGTACGCTTTTGATTGATTTATATTGTGTTTTGTTTTGCTGCAGCATATTTGAATATGTATCTATTTTTCCATGTGTGCTTTGGTGTCTATCTATGTTTCGACAAGTTTATTTTTGTTAACTTTTTATTAAATAATAAATCAGCTTAAAAATTTCTTGATATATTTTTTTTTTTGTTATACCAAAAATGAAACTTAAAAATGCTTTCAGTCAACATATCTAAGTTGCACAGGGAAAAATTAAAATCTTAAATAATAAATTGGAAAAAGTTATTTTATTTAAAATTACTTATCAAAATAAAAATGTTATGAGCTTTAAAATTTATTATTTAGTTTTACCAAATATTTGTCATTGTTTATTTCAATTATATTAGTTACGCCAGATACTGGTATCTGAGCAACACGATCTCAAAGCTCTGCTTTTAAACGTCGGCTCTTTGTTGACTCTGTTTTTTGTTGTCATAGCTGGTTTTTCGTTGTAGTACCTTACTAGGCCATTATTTAAAGCCGCCTTGTGAGGATGCTGCTGCTGGATAACTGGCTGCGTTTGCCATAAAACTGGCGCTTAAGAGCGCGTTTTAGCAGACCCCTGGCCGGATTGGGCTTGGCGCGGGCGTGGCTCAGACTTTAGCTCTGGTTCGGGCCCGTCCTTTTGCCGGCCTGTGGACCATAATGCCTAATAATAATCATGTGCTGTAATTGACGATTTATGCTAAGCCCAATATAATTTACACCGTTGCAAACGTTAAGGCGTCGCCCCCACGCCTTAAGGTAGGGGGGTGAATTAACAAAAAATAAAGCCACAACGGCGAGACGCATAAATCATAGCTGCACCTGGTCGAAGAAATGCTGCCAACACAATATTTGGCCGGCTACTGGCGATCAAACTCAACTTAATTCCCACACAAGCCGGGCATGTAACTTTGGGCATAAATACATTCATCTATACATAGAAGTTCAAACCCCAGCGAGTACTTAGAATGTCGGGCAGGTTACACAATGCCAAAAGCATTTGCACAAGTCAAATAGTAGGAAATTGCAAATACCCTGTTAAGACACTCTTAAATATGATTCAAGAGTGACAAAAGTAGATAAAGGTAACGAAAACAGATACTTAAATACATAAAATTTAAAAAGTTTCGGAAACCTAAACTTGATAAAACGTTTCATGCGAAACAATTATGCATTATATTATATTAGGTTATAATATTATACAAGATAACATTTTCAAAATATTCCAAATATTTGCCTTTAGCTCATGAGTCACAACAAACCGATCTTTAAAATCGGAATACCCTTGCACAGTCAATGTTAGTAAGGAAAAAAAAAGTGTTGGCACGCAAATTTATTGTTGTCTGCCGGTTAAAACCGATTTCGCGTTTGTCGTACCATACGCGATCCTAAACCACAAAAGGCTACCGTATTTGCTGTCAGATGGCGTTGCCTGCCTGCGTGCCAGTTTGTCTGGCATTTGGGCAGGCCTTCCAAAAACGTCGCTGGCATAACTGTACCCAACTGGCAGCTGTTGACTCCGAGAGGGGCCAAACTCATGCGTGCTCACTACACACACTCCAAGTATAATATATTTACACGGTTAAAAAAATTATGTTCGAAACTCTAAATGTGATAGCTTAAAAGGTTTAAGGAAAGTTTAACTACAAATTTGCTTCATCAGCTCAAATTTGCTGCTATTTAGTATTATATTTCCAATCAAATTTTCAATATTATTTTAGTTATTTCCTTATCCACTTGGACTTTTTTCTCAGTGTTCTCTAAGTTGGTTTAGAACGTAGCCGCCGCCAATGCTGGCACTTGGCAGCCCCAGATTTCATGGAGCACGTCGCTGTTTTTGGCATCAAACACATGTCGAAGGCACATGAAAGGATCGTGGACTTTGTGGACCCGATCTGTGGGTCTACGGATCTCTAACTGCCTGCCAGACTTACCCTGCCCCCCTCGCATTACTCCCGATCTCTTACGCTGTGATCGGAGCTTTGCATGTTTGGCGTTTCAATGCGCATTAATTTTGTGATTTTTACAGTTGTTGTTGTTGTCGACACGAATGGCTATGAAAGGTTAATAAATCAAATGCATATGCATGACAACAACAACGTCTCTCTGCACCTGAGAGCCCGATTCTGGGCAGCAAAAACAACAACAACAAAAACGAGAACAACTCAAATGGCATGCAACTTCTTTTTTTTTAAAGCTTGGCTTTTGCTCGCCTTTATGCCTTTATAATTTCCTCAATGCCGTTTATGGCCAAAAAAGTCCGAAAGAGCGACTAACAGAGACTGACTGAACCACTGGCCACCAGCTAACTTGGCCAAATGAACCGTAGCAATCAAAATCAGTGCCTTTTGTGAATCAAGAACGGCATTAACACCAAATTAAATTTGATTTTATTGAGCCAAGCACAAGATAAAAAAATAAACCGTTGCATATCATAAATTGGGTCATCCGGACATATTAAGATATATATAGAAGTAGCAACTATTTGAGCTTCTGTTTTCTAGCCTAAATGAGTTGCAAGCGACGCCAGTTAGTTGCATTTAATCTGAATTTTATGACCCAGTTTGTTGAGTGTTGAAATTTTGGTACACCGATCACGTACTGGGATTAATCACTAAATTAATTGAAACAATTTCCCCAGCAAAGCCGACAACAGCACAACATGATATTAATCAGCTCTGATCGGTTGATCGGCGGTGATCGGTGATATGTGATCGGTGATCGGTTGATCAGAGAGTGAGATCAATTGAGTTTGACTGGGTTGTTGTCTGGTGTTGATCGGCATGTTCGATGGTTGTACGTGTCTGGCATTTCAATTGAACGAATCAATCGATCGTTGGCTAGATCGGCAAATGAGTTGTCCAATGATCTAACACATGTCGCTCAGATCATCAAAGCCCAAACGTTAACTTTGATAGACACTCACACACACACACATATACATAAGGCCATGCAATTTTTTAGCCAATTGCCAGCTACTAAACGTTAAAAGCGAACTGATCGTTTTAGGTTCTTTTGCTGCCCGCTAAATGCCAGCAGCCTTGGCTAATAACTTTTAATTAAATTAAAACTCCGCCTATTTGCGTTCAAGCCAGCTAGCGATCACACCAACTAAACAACTTGTGATCGTGATCGTGATCATCAGCATTAGCTGTGCCGCAACAAATGCATTTTCACACCACTAAGACCCTGCAACGGCAACATAACGAAAAATAAAATATAATAAAATCGAGGCTTCTCAACAGGTGCAGACACGAGTTTTTTTTTTTTTTTTTGGATTCATGTAGCTAAGATCGTGGATCGTGGCTCAGTGTGGCAGGTTCCTTTTTTCTTATTTTCCTACTTCTCCTCCCACTCCTACTTCTACCATGCCTCCAGTGCCACAAATGCAATCATTTAAATCGTTTCGATTATGATCAGCAACAAGCGTTATGTTTTCCCTAAACTCTTTACAGCTTAAGCGATCCTCGTTGTTGCAACTGTTGCAACTACAGAGTAGTAGTAGTTGTTGTTGTTTTTGTAGTTGTAACAAACATAATTGATCAATTAAAAATTAATACCAACTATGTTTAGCTGCAGGTGCTCGAAAAGCTTCCTAGTTTATCATGGGAGCAAACGATCTTTCACTGTCTGTTTTACTCTCACTTTAGCTTTCAATACTCTGTAACTAGGCAAAATTTGTAAAGCAGACTGTTGCTGATATTTTGTACTTTTATAAAGCCATTAAATAGATAGTTCCTTCTTGATCAGCACGCTCCTGTAAAGTTTTAAGGTATTTTAGTCAGCTTAAATGAGCAGCAAAAAAATATATTTTATTAAGTACCACAAAGAGGTAATTTTAACTATTAGAGAACTGAAAATTCTATAGATACATCCATTTTAAGAAGAAGATCGAGGATTCATTCAAAATGTTGAACTTCATTAGGAAACTAAAGCATATAATCGTGTTATATTCATCTTTGGATGACAGATTTCTTAACTGGAGAATAAAATTAGCAAACTTATCGAAAACTTTCTTGTTTCTATTTTTAAAACTTTTTAATCATTTGATTACCATATAACTTTTCTCTTGTACCTGAATAACATTTTGAAACTGTTGTATTATTTCTAGATTTATAGCTGTTTACAGGGTATTATTTTGGCTAGCTCTCTCTCTTACTTGTTGTCTTTCAATCTTCCTGCATTTATAAGGTCTTTGGCTTATATTCCATACAGACCTCACACGCTGAGCTGTCATAATAGTAGTAATGCTATAGCGCAGCTGGTTCGAGCTACTTAAATCAAATGAGTTAATGCCACAACCAAAATATTGGATGATGACGCACAATGTGTAAACAATGGAATTGAAAAGCTTTTGGATGGGACACCGCTTGGTTGATTTATAGTAAATCTACTATATGGCAGCACCTTTAATCCTAACCTAGCCGACTTTGTTGTGCTAATCAGTGTTCAAGTTTATGTGACAGTTTAAAGTATGCCACACGCAACGATGCAGACGAAGCTCATTTGAATCGCTTGTTGATTCTTGGTGTGGTGCGGCGCTTTACCTGTTTGCAAGGTTTGAAGGTGTCACCTCCAACGATCTCTGACAAACTTTAGACTACAACTTCCACTTTTCTCTTGACCCATTGATAATTCAATTTCACCGAACCATTTTCTTATCTTGACTTAATTTTTATCTGTTTGAGGAAGGGAAATAGAGACCACCAGCGATTGTGACACTGATCATAACAATCTTCAGCTTGGGAAAAAGAGAGTGTGATAGAGAGGGAGAGAGAGAGGGAGAGAGAGAGATTCGACCGCTGCAGGTTGCGTGTGGCCTTTGTTTGCCGATTTATGATTCAATTTTATTGTTAATTGAAATTCAACTAGTTTAGTGTGTCGAACCGAAATTGATTGTTTATATTCTCTATCATACGGCTATTGAGGGTTTTTTGGTTTTTTCTGTAACCCTTCTGTTATTGTTGCTTTTTGTTGGTTTGTTGTTTGTTTTGCTATTGCCATAAAACTGTCAGTTAAATTGAATTGTTGTCGTTGTCGTTGTTTTCCGCATTGATCCTGATTTATGTATGGCTTCAACATTTAAACAGTAGTCGGTCAGATGATATATTTTCTAATATTAATTTACTATATCATTATTATTAACTGTATTTGGACCCATAAATTTTACTCTAACGCGATTGAATTCTCTCTCATTTAAGCAACAATTGAAGTAGCAAGTTTGTTTAGCATTTAAGTTGATACATTTCGAATTAAAAAAGTATTGAATATATAGTTAGTGTAAAATGCAACCAATAGATTTGCATTTATAAAATAAAGGTATGGATGTTTTTGCATCAACTTACTCTAAGTTTTGTCTGAATAAAAATATAACAAGTTAGAGCCAATATAATATATCTGACAACATAATTTTAAAACATATTTTTAGTACATATTTGTTTTATAAATGCTTTCTTTTAAGTACACACAAATACTGTTTTGCCTTATGAAGACCTTTCTTTTGGTTGCTACATAAATTAAGACATTTAAACTAGTTTAGATTGTACATATTTAGTGTATAGGCAGACGCCACATAATATAAGGGTCCCGAGTCATACTTGCAACAATTTCCTGATTAACACTTTGAGCATAATTTAACCGCCGGCGACAAAGCGCACATAGCAAACACAGAAATAGTCAAAGCTGAGAAACTGAGAACCAGAGAAAAACTGAGAAATTGATGCAAACGAATGCCGACTGCCTGCCTGCATATCATTCCTCATCTGGTGGCATTTGTGGCAACTGTGGCGCGTGCGCAGTTGCAACCGCCGACGGCAAACAGGAGAGAAAGAGAGAGCAAGAGAGAAAGAGAGAGAGACATATATTCTAATGCTGGGGATAAGAGAAATTATTGCGTCTGAGTCGGAGTCGACTTCGTGCTGATTGTCTGTAAGTAGCTGAGGGCATAAAACAACTTTAAACCAAATGCACTTCTAGTTTAAGTTGCAGTTGCAGGTTCGCGTTTTGAATTTATAGTTGCTGCATGTACTTATGATTTTCCGCATTCTTTGGCCAATTTAATGGCGCAAAAATAAATAAAACAGAGTATAAACTACAACTGCAACTAAATCATATTCAGTTTGCAGCCTGATTAGAGTTGATTATACCATGAGTGCATATTTCATGAGAGTTTAAACAATTTGCGACGGCGCCGGCGCTACTTGAACTACTCTAGGAGTTATATAACTTGGCGACAGGGAAGTGAATTATTACTTGAAAAAATGTACATGCAGAGTTAGAAAGCTAATAAGTGATTTAAGTTTATTTATATTATTAAAAATTTGTATTATGATTAATATTTATCGTATAAGAAAATATACAAATTAATTGCTTTATATCCAATATACGAATGCCTAATAGAAGCAGCATTATTTTATTTTTTACTAGTTACATCAGCATCCTTATTTTATTTTAAGTGAACCTCTGTTTTTACTAACCTGGTTTAACTATCTTCCGATACAATGTTTAGTCCCACTTGCTTGGTTCCTAGCTTCTGCAACTGATCAGTTACACTTTGTTAAATTAATCTCCATACACTTATAATTCTTGTAAATTCAACCTAAATACAATAGTGCAACAAATCGCTTTCCAGTCATATCGGAAACCAATTGCATTTCGAATCTGACTTGCAATTGAAAACATGATCTACCAATGAGTCTCGAACCTGAACCTCTCTTCACCATACACAAATTCACCACGATCAAGCGTTCTCTCTCTCCGTGTCGCAAACTCTCTCTTTATTCCCCTACACTTTTCGAACTTCGAAATGCAGCTCTCGCTCTCTCACCTTTCCCAAACTCTCTCTTTCATTTCCCCTCACACAAACCGATCTGCTGAGGCTGGCTAGAGGATCTTGGCTTATAGTATTGAGTAATGCTCAACAGTCTGATTGACTGACTGATCTGTATTTTGCGGCGCTTTATGTCCATGTATGAGCACTTACTCTATGCTCCTATGGCCATAGCTAGCAGCTATAAAAGTCAAATCGGCAAACGGACGCCTTTGTCCTGGTCGTAAAGCCAAAGCTGCAACGAAATAGTGACTATGATTATTTACGAGGCGGCTCTCGCAGCAGGCGAAAAACGTATTGATTTGATTTTTGCTTTAGGTTATTGTTGCTTGTGCTGTTCTTCTATTTGCGGTTGCAACTCAAATGTCAGTGTGGCAACAATTAAAAGTAGCTGCCGCAAAGCTATAAAAGTCATTGTTAATGGCTCACTTCGTTGCAGCTTACTGCAACTGCAATAGCTGCACAGTAAAAAATAAAACTTTTGATGTCATTTTAAAAACCGCTTTTGCTTTTTGTACTAACCAAATCGTTTGTTCATTAATGGCTAAGTTGTATTTTGTATTATTATAAATGAAGTCTGTGTGTGATTTTTATTAAAATAAAGAAAAAAAGCAAGCACTACATTAAATCATTTAGTCACATTAAAAAAAAGGAACGGGAAAAAGATTTAGGATATAATTTAACGAACTTTTACGGCGCTTTTAGTATCTATATTTAACAATTTCTTATTCGAAAAATAATCGAAAAATATTAATTGAAATAAAAATTGATATTAAGCCGGAATCTTTTGTTTGCTAGACACATTAAATTTTTAATTCAATTAAACAAAAATCTCAACAATACATAATAATCAATAGAAATGAAAACGAACCTTACAAATTTTTTTTGCTGTGTGCTGGTGCGTGTAAATGATGACATTTACTGTAAGCCAAGTTAAAAGAGAAAGAGGGACATCTAAATGTGAGTACCTAGAGTAATTGGCTCAGCTCAGCTGCCACATTTATGACAAGAAACGGGAGGCACCCGAAAAAAAAAACTGTTATAAAAGTGGTACAAATCGCAGTAAATTTCTTCGTTTTTTTTGGATTTTTGTGTTGTTTGTATTAAGTTTTGGGCGACCAGGACGCGGGTTAAGCTGACCAGCTTAACCTTTGGGTTTACACTCTGCGCGTGCCAAAAGGCAACAAACGAGCTTTTTACGAGTTGCAGGAAACAGCGTTGCAACAACAGCAACAAACACAAATGCTTACAACAACAAACACAGCATGCATTCTAGCCATGTTTGAACTTGGCTCACAGATTTATAACAAAGATATCGCTTGGCATTGCCGACATGCTGCGTCCTCTCAGTTGGCCGCATGCTATGAGCTATTAGAGTTCAGCAAAACCAAGTCGAAAGACTTGGAAGTCTGGAAGACTGGAAGACTCAAAGACTCAAAGACCCAAAGACTTCAGACTGGACTGGACTGGAGACCCGGTTCCTTCCTGCCTACCATGGCAATCCATTAGTGCGGCAGCAACAAGAGCTGAGCTGAGCTGAGTTGGCCTTTTTGCATCGTCGGCATCTAACAAATCGTTCTGTAATTTGATAGCTTAGAAGTTTATGACTATGGCCAGGCAGTTTTTAATGGGGCGCAGTTCGCGCCAGACCAAACTTACTCTACTAGCTTTGACTTGACTATGTTGCGAGCTAAAAAACTAAAAATAAAATAAATACTTATATATATATATATATGTAAAACAAAAATGATCATAAGCAAGTCAGGCTGAGGAAACTGGCTGCACTGATCTGCCAGCCAAATCGCGCACAAAATATGCTAAAAGGTTTTGCGAGATCAATTTAGAGATTTTTTGTTTAGATAAGCGCTCGTTTATTGGCCAACGATCGTCGATCGATGCAAGCCTCAAAGCTCGAAACAAACATGTTGCGCTCAGTTACTTAATCTCAAATGGCGCTGGCTTTATAGCCACCAACAACAACAACTCAGGCAGCCATATCGACAGGCCTACACATGTTTTGGGCTCATATCAGATCTAAGTATGCCAAAGCCAAACTTAAAGCCAAAGCAATGACAAAGCAGTCAGACGGACACAAACGGTAACTTTATTCTATTTCCTCTACTTTTTTCATATCCACTTTCTCCTACATCTCCTCCCTATCCTGCTATGGATCACTCACCTGTCCGAGCAAGATAATCATCGTATTCTTTTATTACATATCCTTTCTTAATCAAGCTATAAAAACATTATATTGTTATATGTCTTGAATTTTCTACATTTTATTTAAATTGCTATAATAAAGCGATTTGTTCATTGAAGTTGAAAAGATAATTGAAAAACTTTTCCAACATAATTGCCAGAAAATAAGATACAATATACATATAACTTCTGGAGCAGACCAAACAATGTATATTTAAATTATAAAAGAAATCCTTTTGATAAAATGTTAATTAATTACAGTATAAATTAAGTAGAAGTATACATTTGTGATTTTCATCAATATATAAAACTGTAAAAGTATGTATGTCCTGACATATTTATGTAATTGTGTAAGAAAATGTTTTCAAAATTAATACAATTTTTCAATTTAATAATTGTTTTCCCAAATTGAATGGGAGAAAAATTAGAAACTGTCAAAAACAAAAATATAATTTTTCATTAGAACTTTTAGTTAATTCAAAACTATTCTTCGATTTCTTAAGTTTTTTGGAGTAAAAACAATTTTTAAATTTACTTAAATGTTTGAAAATTTATATGAAATTAATTTTTCCGATTAAAAAATATTAGTAAAATATTACTTTTAGTTAATATTGATTACTTAAAATTTATAAATTCTAAATGTTAATTATGTTTTATGCAACAAAGCATTTATTTTATCATGTTTTTCTTACTGTTCATAAGTTTATTTAGACTATGAATAAGAGTTTTCTTCCACGTCATTAAGAGGAGCCGCAACAAAAACTCAAATATTAAATGGGATGTGTTAAGAAAATCAATTGCCAAAAATTTGAGCAGCTAACATGGATTGTTAACTAGCTCCAACAGCCGCATTAAATAATAATCTTTATTGAAAAGTGTTGAAAATTCGCGAGACATGTTTGCGACAAATTCAATTAAAGCCAAATGTATTTTGGAATTTTTTAAGTCTCTTGAAAACATTTTTATTTGGTTTGTTTTTTTTTTTTTTTGGTGTAGCAGGCATAACATGAAGCTGTCAGCTGGGGAAAAAAAAAAACAACCCGGCTAAAATGCGAAAAAGACTTTTGTAGTAGATGTTTACATTTAGCCGTCGCCTGCCATGTCACAGAAATCGCAACTTAATTAAATAAAAATTAAACAGATCTCTCGCTGACTGGACCTGGATATGGATATGGATATGTATCTTTGTATCTGGATGTGAGTGTCGTATATATGTGTATATTGCATTTGTGTTTGTGGACATGATGCAGTTTGGATCTTGCAACGATCAACGTTTGCCGTCGCCACGTTGCGTGTCAAATGAACATCATGCGTAGCGCAGTTTTCACTCTGGAACTTTGTTTGTAAGCCTCCCCCCGTTTATCAACCTCTTTCCCCTTTTTATCCAACATCTGTGGTCTGCGACATGTTACACCAATCTTAGTCTGGAAAATCCTTGTCTAGTCTTAATATGATTTAGTAGCCGCTTGCATGGCTTGACAAGTGTCCATTTGAATACTCATTGGCTCAACAAGCGACATTGGCTGCGTTTTCTCGGACTATTTCACATTGATACCCTTCCTGAGGGGTATTACAATTATGACAAAAAGTGTAAAATTTATTGAAAACATCAATTTTCAAGCAATATAACAAAAAAAAGGTTCAATGTATTTGATCAGTATCAAAATTAAATATTTTTAAAGGAAATATAATATTTTATTGCGGAATTTGTATTTAATAATGTTCAAATGTAAACAGTTTTTTACCTAATAGTTGAAAAAAATATAAAAAAAATATATATTTTAAATTACAATAAGAAAAATTAGGGGATTTTTTCAAATGTTATTTTCAACCTAAAAATCAGAAGAGAAGAAAAGTATTTGATATTCGTCAATTTCTAATCGATCGTTCTGTTTTCTTGCAGTGCATTCCACCAGTTTGCTGCCCCAGACTCTTCTCCCAGCTTACCCCTTTGCCGCTTTCAACATTGATTTGTGTGTAATTTAATGCAATTTACATAATATTTTGTTTTTAATGAGGCCTAAGGTGATGTTTAAATGCTTTGACTTGGCTTAGTCAGTAGTCGGTTGCCAAGTTGCAAGTTGCCCGATTGCAAGCTGGCCACATGGTAGCCGGTTCTCAACGCTCAATTGCAGTTGCAACTTATGTTACACTCGCCTAGGCGCCAGTTATTTCACTGTTAATCCGTTTTTAGTTTATTGCACATTTTTTTTTCATTTCATTTTCTTATTTTTTGTTAGTCATTTTGGACTTTGGGCCGCGACCTGCCGCAAAAAAATAAATTGTCTGACAAATTGGCCGCAACTTAATTAAAGGTCGATAAGGTGTATTACTGTATTTGTTTTTTTTTTATTTTCGTTTGAATTTTTTCAGTTCTGTTTGCTTTCACTAATTAAGTCGCAGTTGGCAGCAGCTATCAGTAGCTGGCACATACATATTTCATGTTGATGGACGAAGCGCCAACAGTCCGTTCTGTTCTGTTTTCTCTGGCTACTTGAGAGCGTGTCGCATTGGAGGCACTATCAAAAAGAGGCAAACACCTTTGCAAAATGCACGCTCACTGATAACTCGGAGGCGACTCCTCGGGATTGACCAGCTTGAAGTAACCTGATGTTCTTGTTGTTCTTGTTGTTGTTGAGGAGCGTCTCAAAGTGCCGTCCTGTTGGGCCGTTAATAAGCGTAGATTATTTATGTTTATTAACCCTTAACATGTTTACATTTTGTAAAACGAGACTCTTAATGTGAACTTTATCATGAGCCATTTGCAATTGCAATTGTAAGGTGAGGTTCCCAATCCAAACAATAAGTTAGGTCTTGAAGGCAAAAATATGTCCTACAAATTGTAAGAGTGATGCATTTTAAGTTCAGAAATTGAAATAATACATTTTTCAATAATTGACTTAACTTTATTTCAATTGAAACTTACTTATTTTGAACATTTTGAAAAATAATCCAAAATAAATAAACATGAAGAACTGAAATATAGTATTTGGTTTTCCGTAGAGTATTTCCAATACCAGCTTATCAATTTATATGTTAACTGCCACCAATCTGCCAATAGGTTGTCGCTATAGCTTTTATTTGCACGTCACCTCAAATGCAGGGCAAATTAAATTCCCAAAGTCAGCGCAGGTTCACCCCAATTGCGGCTGAAACAGAGGAAGAGACTGAGGATGACGATGAGATGGCATCGATTTGGCGGCGCTCCTCTGTGTGTGCGATTTTAATGACGCTCTTCGCTCTGGGAAAAGGGCGCCACGATCTCGTACGATCTCTCTGGACGAAACGGAGGAGCTGCTCTTAATGCATTTTTGCTTATTTTTTTTTTTTCTTTTATACATGATCATATGCGTTTATCTTTTGTGTTTGGACGGCGGCCAGTTATCGGGGCCAGTTTGCTGTGGCACTCATTTAATAAGTTTGTTCTGGCTAAGAGATTACATGAACCTGCAGTGTTCAATTCGCAATCATATTTTAGCAACACACACACACACATACTTATGTACGTATGTTACTGTGAGGCATGCCGAACCCAGAACAGAATTTCCAGTTTCAAGTCAAAGTCTGATATCTGTTGTCGTTGTCGCATTTTGGCCCTGGAGTTGAATTGAGTTGGGTTGGGCCCCGGTTCTGGGGGTATTCCTTTTTTATTTCGAGTATCGTGTGACATATCGAGTGTGAAGTGTCAATTTGAATTTATTGATAAAACACAGAGAGGTCGCAGGCAAAAAAAAAAAGTTAAAGAAACTAAAAGGAAATATGGAAACAGTGGCCTCTCAACCACACATTCAAAAGACCACAAACGAGATCAACCAATTACGTGGCATATAAATTGTCCACTCAAGTGCCTTGGAAGCCCATTGCAGTTGGAATTTATGAAATTAAATGTGATTTGCGAATTGTGCAATCAGCGCCACAGACAGACAGACAGCCAGACAGCCAGACGGACGGACGGACGGACGAACAACAGCGATCATCAGGCGCAAATTGTTATTTATCACAAGGTGTTCTATAAATTTGTACAGCAACATTTTAAGAGGGCTTTAAAGAGCGCGAAAAAGAGAGCATCTAATCAATTTCTGATATGTCTAAATCAATGATTAAGAATGTCGTTGTTGTTCAGTTTCAGTCTCAGACAGAGTCTGACTGTCTGATTGTCCCTTTCATTTTTTTTATTATTTTTTGGTCGGGTTGTCTGGTTTCGCGCTTATTGACAACAATTCGATGCGGCTGCAACGACGACAGGAAACATCTTGTAAAACTAGCAAATGCAACATGTTGTGAACATGAAAGGGCCACAGAATGGGGAAAAAAAAGAAGTTGTGTGTGGAGTCAAGATTGTTGGGCTTATCAAGCGAAGCAACAATGAGAGCAACAACATTATAATGGACAGCGCCCCAAACTCTTTGGGCGACGCCACACGCGCGCTCCACAACCAACACTGTAGCACCACCACCACTACCGCCCAGCACCACTTCTGGCCTCATCCATTTGGACACGCTGCGGCACCGGCCACGATAAATAAAAGCGGCGCTGCGCGAGCGTCGAGGCGACAATGAAACGTCTATTTTTCCCACATATCCACATATCCACCAGGCGGGCCTGGCAGGCAGGATGGAACGAAGGCAGGAAGGAAGGCCAGGACAAGAAACCAACGACGATCGAGGGCCGATCGAGGGCTGGACTAATGTACACACGAATGTGTTGCAATTGTCACGCCAAGTGAAGTTACAAATTTATGAATGCCAAAAAGGCTGACTCTCGACAATACATACACTCGAAAAAAATTATTTAGTCTTAAGAATTTAGAAAATTCTCAATAAATATATAAAAAAAACTTCATGGCAATAAACACAGTATTCTTTTTAAATAAAATATGAAAAAAAAGTTTTAAATTGAATTTAATTAAAAAAAGACTAACACATTAACTCACTTTTCAAGACATTGTTTTAGCTTATAAAAATATATTATTATCAAAGCTTCGTTCAAGACTTGAGTTTATTGGGCATCTTTTTTTTTAGTGCATTCAAGACGACAACGCGTCTTGGGCTCGACGTGGCACGCGGCAAACAGCAACAGAAACAACAATAACAACAACAACAGCAGCAACAACACAAAAACCCATAAATATGTTAAAAGTCAGAGCCAAAGTCAAAAAGTGTTGCAGTTTCTGCATCAATTTCGGTGTGGCGAACACACAACGAAACTTTCTCATTAAGCAGAAGAGTTCAGGCCAATGACAGGAAGGTTAAAAATGTTTCTACATTGTATAACAAACAGAGCATCATTTGGCCGTGACCGGATCAAGAATGTCACTGAACATAAAAATGTGCAGTTATGATTATTCAGAAGGAAACTAAGGGGAGTCAAAGATCGTTACGGCATGGCATTCCACTGACGAGCTAAACGAAGTAACTCAATAAAAATATTATAGCAATGGCATTATATATATTATTCTATTAAGTAGTTAAACTTTAAATCTATAATCAAGTGCCACCATAAGCTACTTTCATATCACACATTTATACTTATTCAAAACTTGTTTTAAGTTATTGAATTCAAGTTTTGTAATAAGGTTAATATTTAATTATTGATTTTAACGTAAATGATTTTGGCATTAAAATAAAAGCAAATATTATAAAAAGATATAAAATTTTATGATAGCTATGTATATCAAATCGTTATTTGTTTTTATTGCATTCCAAAAGGCATTAATCAATAACAAAAAAAAATAAACACTTTTTTATTCTAAGGAGGGGCATTCAAATCAGTTACCCGCATTTCTGGAGCACCCACAAATCATGTGGAAGGCAAACGCGTTTAAATTTGAATGAGGCTCCATTTGTGGTCTAGCTAAAAATTTAACAGGCCTTTTTGCCAAACTAATAGCCAATTTAAATGAGATGAGGCTGGGCTCAAAAGACGAGCCAAAAGCGAGTCGCAATTGTAATTAAATCGCAATATGGACAAGGCACAGACAACTTTTAGCTGGACAGACGAACGAGAAGACAGACAGATAAGTTGTTCGGTTCCGGATCGGTATGGAATAAGTTGCAAAGAGCTGTTGCACAAAGTTGTTGCACAGACAGAGAGAGAGAGGCTGATGCTGCTGCTGCAGCTCCTCATCATCAATGGTTTTGGTTGGGGCATTTCAATGATTTATTGAATTTAAATCACTTGTATTGGCAACAGTCCCGCTGTGAATTTGTGACATTTTCGTAAACGAAAAATGTCAGTTACGATTTTTTATTAGCTGCACTCCCCAGACCCGATGCACTGATGAAGTCCCAAGCAGCAAAGTTGGAGTTAAACTTGGTTTGAATATTCAAAAATAGCTAGGGCTTGGAATATGGCTTAAGATGAGGTCGTGTGCATGATGGCGTTACGGTATATGGCCATAAACGCTGGTAAACTACTGTAAAATATAGTTCAAACTCATTTCGAGCAATCATAAATTCCATTTGTGTCCACTAAAACTCGTTCAAACAAACATACACGAACATTAAAGTGAAACGAGAGTTGTCGTTTTTCTTCTATAATAAAGTTATTAACTGGCATAAAAGTGCAGTTTACGCAACTTCGAGTCGTTTTGGGTTCTCGTGCGTCTACTAGTTAAAAGCCTATATAAATTCAAAGTCTAACACAACGCACTGGCAATATAAATGCATATAAATGTCTGACAAACAACATGTATCCAGAAACTGATGACATGTTCGTTCATTAATTAGAAAGCGATCAAGCAATACCCAAACCTTGCGACAGCTCCTAATTGGAAAGAAGAACAACCAAAATGACTTCATTAGAAAACTATAACACGCTTGTTAAACTCGTGTCTACAATGCGGGTACAGCTTAGAAAAACAAAAACTTTAAAAAACCAAGCTAGAAACATCAGCTAGAAACATCAGGTTTAATGATCAGCCACAAACAAAACTGAACTAAAACTATCCAGTTTGGGCTTTTGTTAAAATTTTAATTATTTTATGGGCATTCGAGTCAATATGTAAGTTCTGAGTCTTCCCAGTTCTTGGGCCAACCAAAAATCTTTTTAACTATGCGCTGTCATAAAGATTTTGGATATGTTGTTTTTTTTTAATGTGTGCATTTCGAAACTCATTATCGCGACTTTTGAGGCTTCATTATTTCAGTGACATTCCAAAAGGCGTTCCGATATGTTGATCTATGGCTCATGGCATCCATAAATCTCTGAAAAAAGAAAACCCCAACCCAAATCAAACATATTTATATGACAAGCAAATCACTTAGCCATGGCTTAAATAAGCTAAGGCGTACCAACAGCAACACCTAAGTCTTCTTGGCAAATTGAATTCAATTGGCGTCACGACTTGTACGAAAAAAAATCAATTTTTATGATCAATCTCACTCTTGGCGTGCCTTGAAATTGGCAAATTAGTTTGCGAAAATTGCCCCAACCATCATTTTTCTAATATATCGTATATATGTATGTATGTGTTTTTGTGTATATGATGTTTGATATCATATGGGAATGCAACTTGTTTTTGGTTGATTTTCTATTTTCTGGCCTGGAACTGAACGAGATAAATTAGAGAAAATGTTTAAATTTAAAGCGATCAGATTTTATCGCATGCATCGTTATCACAGCGTCGGCATCTTGAACGCATCATCTACTGGCGACAAAATGAAAAAATTCAACAAAATATTCAAACAAAAAAACGATACAATGCACAAAGGCATAGGAATGCTTAATTAATTGCAGACTTCTTCTCATTTATTGGACTAATGAAAAACTTGTAGCCCTAATGACTTGCTTTGACACTTTACCTTTGTCTTAACATGTCCGACGAAAACTAACCGAATCAAGCACACAAACGATGAGAATATAAACACCCTGGGGCCCCAAAACCCATAAATCCAAAGGCAATTATGTCAGTTTATTTTGAGCAAACCGTCTGTTAATTTATGCATGCATTCAGCATTCAGCATCAGCTGTAGAAAACGAGAACTAAAAAAATGGGCGGTATTTTGGGCAGCTCACAATTAGATGCTGATTTTGGTAAATAAACAGCAGGTGACAAAAACACATACACAAACACACACACATATGTACATATATGCTGGAAACTTATAATAATGTTTGGCTAATAACGCATATTTTATAAAGCGATAAAAGCTTTAATAAATGCAAATATCTATAAATATGTAAAAATCGAAAGCAGCGTGAGCTGCAGCCAATTTAGAAAAAGTTAATACAATATTGCTCCGATTTTGAGTTTATTTAGAAAAACTGTTTCAGCAACAGTTCGATATAAATGTATATTTTTAAGCCCAGTTTTTGAAGCAATACTGCAAAGAAATTCAAATTACATATAACGTTTAATAACTAAGTATTTTCAAAAGTATTGTTGCTGTTTTTTCCATAAAAAAAAATGTTTAATCTCAAATAATGAGATTTGAAGAAATATTTTGCCATGCATTGCAAAGCATCCCCATAAATAAAGACGCTTCTCGGCTTCTACACACAATTAAGAAAAATTCTATAAATCCCCCCATTCGATATCATTGATATCCTTTTAATTGCATTATAAGTGCAAGGTCATAAACAACTGCAGCGTATCAGTTGCATGAAGTGTAGTATGTAGGGGAGTTCTGTCTCCCCTTTTTCTGTGGCACTTACCACCCAAGCATTTGTCAACGCTGGCGCCAAGTGAATGCCAACGATATCAACTCGGGGTGGCAAGTGCCACAGCTGGGTGACTTATTTGCAATCTAATTAAGTTGTAAAAATGAAATGTGACGCATGTTAAAATTGTCTCACATATTTGACATGATATAAATGGATTACAAGCATTTACACAAAGCTGAGCAAACTGCGGGGAATGCCCCTGACTGAAAATATTTGCATTTAGTTAAGACTATAAATCGTAATATTTCCATACTGTTCATATTGTACATAATGAGTTGAGGCTCAGTAGCGGATCTTACCAATTTTGTTTATTTATTTATACTTATATTTTGTTTACTATTTTTTCCATTCCTGTTTGCATTTTATCTAGAAGTAAATTTTGCATCTTTTGTATTTGTAATGTCTAACCTATCAGATATTTTAATTTTTAAGTTTGATATTGGCACTTTGTAAGCCAAGTTTTTATTGTTTTTGTACTTGTATTTGTGTTTGTTCATGTGGCAGGTTGTGGCTTGTCCGGCGGCGTCCTTCACACTTGGACGTCATAAATTATCCTCGTAATGAGTTGCAACAGGCGCCGCCGATGCTGCTGCTGCTGGAAAAAAAAAACAAAAAACGGAGGGGCTACCCATTGCCACATTCGAATTGCATTTAAAATACATTTAAAAACGGGCGCGCCATTTATCATGTTGGTTTATTTATTGCGTCTAGCTGGCTGGATTGCTACCGATCTGCCCAAGCCCAGATCAACCTTAGTATATCCACCACATATATGTACTTATATGTGTGTACTGTAGCTGCCTCGATGAATAATTGCCACCATCTACGCGGAATGTTATCAGCGCCATAATTAAATAACGCCAGGAGGTGCCAGCAACAAGCGACAACTCGCTAAGGAATAAGTTATACTAACTTTAGAGAGGACTAAAAATATATTCAACTATTTGAAAAAAAAAATTAACATTTGAGTTTTAAGTAACAGTTAATTTGAAAAAGCCATGACATAATTATTAATCTAACTGTAAAATCTGTCGAATACATATAGAAAATGAAAGCAAAACATTTTCTTTTTTTTTCGATTTAACCCAGTTGGTATATGTTAAGCAACTTTACATAAACATTTCATTCAATCTATGTAAATAAATTAATATTCAATTTTTCACTTTTTTCATATCTTTTAAGTAAGATTTATTCAAAGAAAATAAGACAAATATTAATTTAACAGCCGTTAAACAATCGATCAATTTCCAATCACTTTGAGAGCTTGAAAATCATCTGAAAACGAAAATGTAAGCAACTTCCAATTAAACGTCACGCTAAATGAAGCGTAAAATTGCCCGCTTGCTGCTGGTCTTGAATTTTTCGTTCTGCAGGTTGAAGCAGCAGACTGGTAGTTACTGAGACATCCAAGACAGAGAGAGAGAGAGAGAGAGAGAGATTGAGAGCTGCGAGAGGGAGAGAGGGATAGTTTGGTTCTGGTGGAATGTGCAATGAACGCCGGTTCTGGCAAATATTCTTCCTTCGTACCACGGCTCCAAATGTGACAGTGTAATAAAAAATCAATTTCACAATAAATATATCTCGCTGGCTGGCTGCTTGGCTGGCTGTTGAGGCGAAACCAGTATATCTTATCACAGTCAGGCATCGGAGAGCGTGAAGTAGTACTTACGCATCGGGTCCAGGCTAAGATCTGAGGATCAGTTAGGGGTTCAGACCGACAGACAGACGGACTGACCAACAGTCCGGCTGGCAGGCAAATGAAAAGTGTGGTAGCCCAACTGTCAGCGATTGATGTAGCAGCCCTTTATCATTATCACATCTGGACTGAGAGCAGGTACACACAAATATACATATACATATATGCATATACATACATAGATATATATATATATGAAGAGTTGCCAAAGGACAAATGCCTAAGCAGCGCATCAGCGTCAAAGAGTCTGGGCCAAGCAGAAGAAAAAAAGAGAGAGAGAGAACGAAACACAAAGTAGAACTTGCTGTTTGAAATCTACCTAAAAATTAAAAGCAAATATACTTCGACTAGAAAATACTCTGAGGCCACAATTTGAATATAAGAAATACATATATCCTTATTTTTTCATATACTTAATCTAAGGATTTGGTGACAAATAAGCTATTTTATGTCAAAGTAAGTGAAGCAAAATTGTAACATTCAAAACTCATCGATTATACTCGGTTGTAACGGAAAGGTTGACGATTTTTTTCAATTTATTAATAATATTTTTAATATTTCTCTCAAAGTCAATTCTCTACCTGTTACATTCTTCTGCACACCCCCATTATACCCTGTTTTTTTTACCAAATTTAAATGGGTTGAGGGTATGCCAGGGAACTGCGATTCAACTTCACGCTCAGCTGTGGCATGTCGTTTGCCAATGGGTTATCTTAAAAACCTTGTTGTCGTCTTAATTATTGCGTTAATGAGTTTTCTGTTTACTTTTTCAGTTAACCCGTTTACAACCGCAGTTTCGTGCTATTATCAATCAATCGAAGCGATCGAAGCGATCGACTTGCGGCCAACGACAACGTCTTGTTTTGCGAGGATCGGAATCTCTGCGGCCTGATCATATGCAACGATAAGCTGAGCAGAGCAAAGCAGAGCAGAGCAACACTAACTGCAACAGCAGCTACATCATACTATATCGTACACAATAATATCTTTGTATAATAAATAGTGTGAGCGCTATCGCCTGCACAGATATTTATGAAGAGACGAGAGCGATAAGCGATCTTATTTTGCATGCCGCCAAAGTTTCCTTTGAATGCGAATCATAAACACCGACAGGATATTCAACTACAACCTAAAGAAAAGGTTAAGAAAAGAAAATTGGTTACTTTTTGTTTTTTCAACCATTTGTGTGGGGGTCACAGGTGAATCGTTGCAAGTGATTTACTATGTGAACTAAACTCGAAGCTAGCAATGCCATTTTAATTAGCATGTTAAAGTTATTGCCTCAGAATGCAATGCAGTTCAATAAACAAATTAGCTGGGTGTGTTTTCATTGTGTTTGTGTGCGGTTCCAAATCATTGCTCAACAACAAAGACTTGATTAATTGTGGGAGCTAAGATTTCAAACTGTGAGAATAGGGCTCCGCCGAAAGAAAGCAATGGGTTCATAGAAGGTTTCTCCCTGCAAACCAATTCAATTTTCCAACTCGAGCATGAAGCAAGCAGAGTGATCATCGAGGCGTGCGGGGTACCTTGTAGGAGTGAAAAATTAATGATTTGTTGATTTATGAATTGACTCTAAAGTTCAAGTCAAGTGTACAATGATGAGTGGAGCTGATCTCGCTAGACCAAACCAATCAGCCTGTGCGGTCCCTAGAGATTTCCGATAGGTCTGTCTGGTTACGACCGTTCGTACACACATAAGTAATTGATTGCGATCGGATCATGGTTGAACAGAGGGGAAAAATGGAAGATTGCTGATGTGGTTATGTGGTCGATAACGATATGGGGTGGGTTATTGAGCGAAACGTATTAATTTATTGGTAATGCGGGTAAGATAACTAGGAGAGCTTAAATACAGGTAGCAAATAGGAAAAATAGAAGGCAATTGGCTTGTCAAACTTTATAAGCTCTACGACTCAGATTTCGGCTAAGATTTGATAACCCAATAATCGAACCTTTTTAAGATAAACAATATTTATACTTATTCATTGATGAAATGCTTAAAACATATATTTTTAATGCAAGTTGAAGCTTAAGAAGTGAAACTCTTAAAACAACTCAGATAAATACGTTAACGTTGTTATGGGATTCAGAAGCATTATCTCAACTTTTGAGTTGTTACCAAAACTATTTGCAATAAAATCTATTATGCTTTATCATCAACTGGCGTTAACAATAGAAGCAATAGTCTTAAGGCTATATTTTGTATAGAGCGGAGCTTCTTCTTTGACTCCGTTTTATGACTGTGGCACATTCGTTATGGGTGCAGCTCAAAAGGCTACCTGATGATGAGTGCCCCTTTTTGCCACAGGTTGCATTCTTATGCTAATTGACTGGACCCAACAATGGCCAACGAGACTAAAAGATCATAAACCGGAGCAGTTAGCCAAAGAGCTGGAAGCAATTTGGTAGCCTGAATGGTAGTCGCTCCACATTTTGTTACGCATCATCAGCCAAAGTCTTGCAGCTATAGTTAGTCTTGTATTGTTTGAGGCCCAATTTACGGCCCGAACGTGGATAAAAAGTCTGCTAAACAAAAGTGTATCTTGAGTACAAAAAAGAGAAAAACAAATCATTAAAGTGGCAAAATAAAGTATAATTTACCGCGCAAATGTTAATTTGTTTGTTGAAGATGTGTTATGCTTTTGTTTACGAAAACATCTGCTACAACAAATAATAAATAAACAAACAAACAAACAAGTAAACAGACTTAACATAATTGCAACAGCTTAAGAAATCACAACAAATAAGCAACAAACTCCCAAACTGATTCAAAACTCACGCTGCATTCAAATTGATTACAAAACATCAGACAGATAGACACACAGACAGACTGAAAGACAGAAAGAGAGTCGAGTTCTGTCCTTCGTCGTCTCCTGATAAACATGACTTGGCAAAATGTTGAGGCTGAGTTGAAATGAGTTTGTTTGGCAGCCGCTTGTTTTTATTGTTTAGCTCGTTATCAAGTCAAAATAATCAGGCACAGCACAGCGCTAACAATTGTCATTGTTAAGACCGAGAGCCATACAGGAGCCTCAAGATCGCGCACCAGCCCCCCACTAAACAGAGCTCCAGCTTCAGCATCAGATTTTAAAATGTGCCCCATCATTGCCACTGGCCATAAAAGTGAAGCTCCTCATCATCACCAGTTGCAGCAGCCGCCTCGAACAATGCAACATGATTCGCGAATTATAAATACACGCTGAGTAGATCAGCAATGAAAAAAATTTCGAAAGAAGCACCCAAACTTATTATACTCTAAAAAATATTGAACTATAGTTTGGAACTTATTAAAATTTGATTTTCAACTAAATGTTAGACTTGAGTGTCAACTTAAGGTCAATAAGTTGGCACATTAAAATGTGATGCATAAAATCTAAAATTATTGGTTTTACACAAATTATTAACATGTTTTGAGCCATGTCAATTCACTTATTTCAAATAAATGCCGATTTCTTATATTTTTAATGTGTTACAAAGTTCCAAGTAAAGTAAAGCTACTCTTTAAGTCAAGGGTTTCGCCAACTGCATTTTTGTAAATTTCTGGAGCAATATAATCGCTGGCAGCATAGACTCTAAAATTAAGCAGCAGCAGTCGTCGTCATTGTCGTACTGGCCCGCGAATTGCAATTGTGGCAAGTGGCGCGCCTCGTGTGCTGCAGTTGCAACTGTTGACTCTTGTGGCTGCAGCTGTTGCAGTTCTTGCTACTGCGAAAGCTAACAACAAACACTTTCGCACAGAAGCCAAAACGTGTCGTCCTTTTGAGTCACTTGAGTTGCCCAGAAACTGCCTCCTCAGTAGCAACAGCAACAGCAGCAGCACCAACATCCTCAGCTTTAGTTGCAGTCATCGTCGACGGCGTTGTCATGGACATGGTCTTCAGTACGTGGCAACGGCATCGTTTTTAATTAAACAATGTAAGCAAAGGCAACAAGTAAAAGAAGTAAATGTAATCTACTCAAAAGTGACTGACTAGAAGATATCCTTAGCCAGCTTTGAATAACCGAATTTGGAAAAAGTGTTTACAAATGTTTGCCCTTCGAGGGATTTAAAAACAATAATTGTTTTTTTTTTTTTTGACTTGTTTTCAACATTCCATCACCAATCCAAGTAAAAGGTCGGACTTGAAGGCTCTGCTGCTTTATTTAGATTTATTCATTTAGAAAACCATTTGCCTTTCAACAGTTCTTTAAAGATTGTTTTAAGGAAGATCATTATTCAACAACCACGCCCTATATAGAACAAAAGCTTTATTACGATGTAAAGGCAAAAATATTTCTCCTTCTAAAAATCTTCAAATTTGTTTACTATAATTGTAAAATTGATTTAGCTTACACACCGAAAAGTTACTGTCAGGTGCATTAATTTACTCAACTTGGCGAATGGTTTTAATTTATACAGGGTATCCACAATTTCCAAGCCTCAATTTGGTGTGAAGTGCCGCTGTCCCTGTTTTTCGGCTTACGTTCCTCGCCCTTTGCCTACTCTAAAGGAGGAGAACTAACCACCAGTAGTCAAGTTCAAGTTGGAGACTCTTGTTTGTGAGTTATGAGTTGCGCAATCACGACTTCTTGTCTTTTGCTTGCTACTCACTCGACTCGACTCGACTCGACTCGGCTCGACTCAGAGTTGGAGGAGTGTTGTAAGTTTCGCACTTGGGCTGATTAAGTTTTAGAACAAATGAATTAAAAACGTGCGCTTCGGTTAGCCGAGATCATGTCTGTGCGGAAAGGTGTGAAATAATTTGGCCCAAGCGCACTTTACCTGCCACCATGCAGCTGTCGAGGATGAGGATGAGGATCAGAAGTGCTGAACGGCTGCTTTTTATGGCTATTGAAATTGCCCGAAAAAGGCCGCTTGAAAAATGCGCAGCTGGCTGGAAAGTTCTCAGCTCGAATTTACCTGCCAGTTTCGAATCTTGAAAAGCTTCAGATTTTTGAGTCACGGTACAAAACGATCTCCGCCTAAAGATAAAATATTGTAATTCATTTAAATGAACAAATCACAAATCAAAAAAAAAGTTTGTAAAAACAAAAATACTGTCCACTTAAGAGTAAACAAGAAAAATACTGCAGCAAAGTCAAAAGAAACGCAAACAAAGTTAAGTCTCTGAAAAAGGCAGATTGTTGTGATGTGATTACGTCAAAATTTTATTAAAACAGTCTCCGAACTGAGTATATCGGAATATTCGTGTACGTCATGTTTCACAATTCGTCTGCCGTCTGCATTTGATCGACACTGATCTGAGATAAGGCAGTTAAAATAACCAAATCAACCCAAGACCCAAAAAAAAAAAAAAAAAAATCAAAGCCACAAACTTCAAATATCATATCGGCATCGGGGTAACCACTACCCAGCCCAGCTCCAATCCAGTCCTGAGCCAGAGCTAAAGTCAGAGCCAGAGACAAGTGCATTTGCATCACGAGTCGTGTGAAACAGCTTTCTCAAACCAGAAACACAAATCGAGAATACTTAGCTCTCAATGAAATTTGTTGAAAATTATGAACTATGAAAAATATTTTCACCCATCATTCCGGACATACATAAAACAGTGCATTATCTACGGCTTGTATGGTGTGAGGGGTTAGGGGTTGGAGGTGAGGTGTGAGCATTGTCTAGTAACAGTTTTATGCTTTGACAGGCGTTACATACAAACACACAAGCCAGAGACAAGTTGACAACAATGCCATTAGCCCCAACAATGACACCAGAGCAACAATTGACAAGCGGCAGGAATGGGCATATCTTAACTTAAGAATGAATAGCTTACGTTTAAAGAGTGACGAATAATAAATACCCTTATAACAACTACAAAATTTGGAAAACACGTTCATTATTATTTTCACAAAGAAATCAATATACATAACATATTTAGCAAATATGTAAGAGTAAAACTAAAACGATTTCAATAAAAACTATCGAACTAATTGAAAACACTTCATCCATGACTGACTGACTGCTATCAGCTCATCTTTTGCAACAAATCAAAAACTAAGAATTTAACAAATATTAAAGTTATTCAAAATTAAATATTAAAATTATATATTGCATAAAAATCTTCATGACGGTAGTAACTATACCCTTTATAAGAGTATTAACATATGTATAGGTTAAATACTTTTAGTTATCAATGGTTATTGTATGAGAATTCTTGGTGTGAACCTGCTGGCAATGCCATTCTCATTCACAATTCTTATTCTCAATCTCGTTCACATTGTCATTCAGTGCTCTAATCGCACGCTAAGCTGCTGAAGCTGCTGAATGGAGAAGAAAATAAAAGAAAACAGCAGGCAACAACAGCTTTGATTATTAGATCGTAGCACAGACTATACAAAAGAGCCACAAAGGCTTGGAAGAGAGAGCTCTAAACTCAAAAGTCGCTCTGTTGTTGTTAGTGTTTTTTATCTGCAGTTTCCTAGGAAGGCCAAACAACGCCAAAAAAAATAAGTAAGCAACAGAAACAGAAAATCTTGACCACGTTTGCAAGCACGCATCCGGCCAGGGAGCTGGGCCTAAACAAAAAAATAAATAAACTTACACGTCTGGAGTCGTGTAATATGCAAACTAGACGCAGGGCGATAACTGTACAGATAAGACAAACAAACACACACACACACACGATGTGTGGTACGTGTACAAATTGCAGACACTGTAATGCAATTTATGTTGTTGGCACGATCTTAACAAAAAGACTTACCTGGCATAACAAAAATTCAAAAGTGACCTGGACTTAACAGCTGCAAAGGATTTAAGTAAATTACGCTTAGGTAATTTCTTCAAGTGGCAGGACCAACTGTACAGGAACATCTCTAGACTACCTGGATCAGAATATAAACCATGTAAATGCAGCTATTCCCACACATTTCTCAAAAAGCATTCAAACGAACAACAAGTCAGCAATATGCTACAAAATAAGAAATTTTATAAGCACGCCTTGGAGGCACAAAAGATAAAATTGCCGGAGCCACTGCCTCCCAATTATATAGACAATCTTCATGAGATATTCTTTGAGCAGATTTTCGAACGTATCGATTTTATCAGTGATCAAGTGAGAATGGCTCGTGCGTATCCACACTTCTTGCCACAAATCTTAAAAATGTGGTCGAAACGTTGGCATTATCGCGTTGTTGGTCCAAATACGGCATTTTTGGGTCTGCTCGATATCGAGGATTATGTATTCTTCATGGAGCAAATGAAGGATCGTTTCACAGAGCTGCATGTACACGAAGATGGCGTTGGCGCCTTTGCAGAGTTCTACGATTATATAAGACATTTGTGTGATATAAACATAACGCGTTTCCATAATGTGGAATGTTGTGTACTGGCGGGGAATCCCACAACTATGGTCGACGAGGATATACGCGATTTGACAGTGATGTTGCCAAATCTAAGACGCCTCACCAGTTGCATGAATCTATCGGGCATATACATGCGTGGATTCAAGAAACTGGAACAGCTCGTTTTCAAATCGATGTATCATTCAGTGCCATTGGACAGTCGCTGGATGCAGGAGATTTGTCTGGGCATGACACAGTTGCGTGTCTTGGACATCACGGACTCCTTTGATAGCAATGTGCGATTGTATGACATCAAGTTGCCCAATCTTCAAGTGCTCAAGATCAATCTGAGTAGTGCCGAGTACATTTTATCCCAAGTGCTTCAGCTGCCCAAGTTGCGCAAGTTAGCTATCCGCTTTGATGACTCAAGGCAGTTGCATGCGGATCAGGAGACAATCTTCCAGCAGATCATTGTGGCCAAGAGTGAAAGCATCTCAAGAATTGCTTTGAACAATGAGGTTGTACAGCTGCCTGCTCGTTGGCAACATAGTCTGCTGTTGGAACTGCCAAAACTCCGAGCCCTAGTTTGTGAGAATTGGTATCATGATGAGTTCTTTTTGGATAGCCGGCATATACCCTGCGAACAGATGCAGGTGCTCAGCTTCAGTGGCTGGGAAGTTGTGCGTGAGCCCCAACTACTCGAACTAGTCACCGAGTGTCCTCAGCTCACCCAACTGGCACTGAACACCTATCACAGTACTGTGGACAAGTTGCACAAGTTGCACAGCATACGCAGTTTGGAGCGCAATGCGAAGCCACTTAAGGTCTTGAGTGACGTCATGTGGACGCATTTATCGCCCAGCGAATATCAACATTGGAGAAGCAACAAACATGTTCAGGTGACTTGCGATAGCAAAGATTTTGATTACCAAGAGGATGGATTCGAGTTTGATTTTGTTTAGAAAAAACGACTCGAAAATAAAATTGTAAATACTTTTTGAATATTGTACATTAATATTAACTTACATATTTTATAATTTTTACTATTTGTATTTTCTTTTAAAACACTTATGATAATCTTGGTACAAGTGTTTCAATCAAATATGTGTAAAGAAATTAATCAACTTAATACAGCAATAAATAAATAATTTTTCTAAACAGATTTTGTTTCTATTTTTGCGAAATTTATATTTCATATTATCTGGCAATCGAAATAATTATATTTTATGAAATGAATAATTGGAAACGATTTAGTAAAAACTTTAAAACCATCCAAAGTATTGGGAAAAAGTATTTTTGAGTATTAAGAGTTTGAAAGTTTGAAATAGTTGTTCGAAGTCCACACTTAAATGTCAAAGATGAAAAACTTCAATATTAATACACATTATATTATTATTTTAATGTTTTAATTCGAATGGACAAAAAGAAAATAAAAAATTCTTTGATTTAATTTCTAATTTAAAAAAAAAAATCATTTTATATCCAATTATAAATGCAACTGAAATCGTATTTGCATTATGGTTGTTGTAAATATTTGGCAATTAAGTCTTACACATTGGCTTGAATACAAAACTGCAACAAAGTCTCAGCCCGAATACCCCTTGCATCTCCCTAGTTATGCAATTTTCCGCTTTGTGTGTCTCGAGCTCTCTTATTTATACTTATTGCAGCGCTTTAGGGCCCCTTGGTCCAAGCGAGGTTTTAGCAAATGGAAAAATCAACACATTTTATGGCCTGGCCAAGAGATTTAACTGTGCTTTGGGCCCAGCTCTCTCACACACACAAACGCATAGAGACAGACCATGACCTCCACTCCACTCACTTGGTCAGTTCATTTTTTTCAAAGCATAAATTATTTGATTTGATTGAGTCGGAAAATGAGTTCGCAAAGTGCCCAAAGCGTTTGCGAGTCTGTAGCTTTAGTGGCCACTTGGCTACATACATACATATAATACACAACACTTACTTCAGGGTTGGGCAAGGCTAACACTGACACAATATTGCCATATGTAGAGAATGTGAAATTCACAATGTTCAACTGTTTCTAACCGAATGCAACAGACAATTATCGTTCCTAATATTGACCGAAAAAGCCAAATGAGCTTTGTACAACAACTTCCATACACATTGAATTGGTTTAATTATTATATATAATAAATTGAATCCATTAAAACGTTATAAAATAATAGCGATTGTATATATATAATATAATATATTATATATTTTAATTTTATCACGTAGA
The DNA here is from genome assembly GCA_018904305.1 of Scaptomyza montana. Taxonomy (NCBI): domain Eukaryota; kingdom Metazoa; phylum Arthropoda; class Insecta; order Diptera; family Drosophilidae; genus Scaptomyza; species Scaptomyza montana. The sequence continues at coordinate 5,674,867 of JAEIGR010000001.1, forward strand.
GCTATTCACAATTGCGTTAATATTGCCTTGTTGTTGTGGTCAGAAAACATGTGAGGAAATTAAGCAATTTTGAATAATGTTCAAACTCAAAATGATTTACATAAATTTTCACCGCCAAAAAAAAAAAAAAATCTAATAAAGTATAAACGAAACTCCTGTTGCTTTCATTTTCCATTACGTGACAGAGTTCGGCATTCAGCGGTTAGTTATACTGGCATGGCACACTGACTTTGGTTAAGTTATTGGCCGCACTGACAAGTCAACACAAAGTCAGCACACTGGACTAATTTGTGGCCGAAAGATTAAAATGCAAACGAAGCGGCCGAAATAGACGACGACGACGACGGGAATGTGCCACAGTCGGCGACTTGGCGACGACAGTTTGAAGTGGACAATATTTAGAAATAATGGACTATTAATTTATGGCCAGCCAGTTGCCATTTCAATGATCCACAGGGGGCTTAGGGGGTTACCTTTTGGGTGTTATCGATAAATGTTAGCCGCATATTTATGGCTTTTTCATTAATTGACTAATTGCTGGGGGAGAGAGAGAGAGGTTTTTGTAGCACTGCGCCACTTAAAGCCGAAAACTAATGCAGCTAATTAAAATCAAACTTTTTCTGCCTAATTTCTCTATTAATTTTATTTAACATGCACGAAAGGGTCACACTGTTCGCGTAATTCGTCATGGGCTCCCAAAAAAAAATGTGTATCAAATCTAAAGGTGAACCTTCGAATGAGTTCCAAGCTCAATTCGTTCAAAGCCATAACTATTGGATTTGCGGATGATGGTAACCGAATAGAAAATAACCAAAATCTGAAATGAAATGATTTCATTTTAGCATAATTAAATTAAACATACTAGACGGTTTAGTGCGTCGCCTTTAAGTGGTGCACTGTGTCCAACAAACCCAATCGCTCAGCCCCATAAATACTGCGATAAGGCCTATGGCTAAGATGGCGGCAACGTTTGATATTCTTTTGCCTCAAGTATGAATCGTATGGTAGTGGCTGCCGTTTTCTCTGTCGACAGGTCATGTGAAATGTTTGATGCATCCCAATAATGCAATAAAATCTTGTATAATTAGTCAACCGACAATACAGTAGTTAAACCTATTTATTTTAAGGAACTTACCTAGCGCGATGATGCTATTATTATAGTCATAAAGTTATATCACATCAAACCTTTATTTTGAAACGAACTTCTTATTTTGGAAGCTGAAAGTATAATTTAAATTATTTAAATATGTTAAAAATGTCTAGAATAAGAAATATATTTTTTTTCATTTATTTTTAATAAAAAAATAACAGAATAAATTCAAAATTAATTATTATTTATATTATATTTGAGTTATATATATTATATTATTATTATTTTTGCAACAAAGTTTGTGTTTTTGTTTGGAAAAGCAAATTATCTATTTTAAAAAATATCACAACTTTAAATTTTAGAAATATAAAATATCTCTGCATCCAAATATTATTATACACCTAAAGAATATTCTTGGCAAAAATAAAACTTGCAAATCGTTAAATAATGCATAAAATCGTTAAAGTAATTAATTGCTTTCTCTTTTGTCGATTCAACTGAAAAATATTTAAGCAACTCTCTTAAGACAAGCTATAAAACACAATGACTGGAATATTCTTAAAAGGTTTCAAGAACTTCAGTGACTTATAAATACATAGTATAATTTCTGTTAACTTGTCTTTTACAACACAGGTCTAGTCGATCTTTGCAGGTGGTCCACGTCTGTTGATTTGCATGGCCAAAACAAAAACACAACAACAGTTGAAAACCAGAAAGAAAAAAAACATCGACTAAAGCGTCAACAAATCTTTACGAGCTTACCAAATGCTTGATTCAAAAAAACCTTACCGCTACAACACCGCCCCCTTTTGACCATAGCATTGTTGCGGCTGGTCCTCTAAACGTTGACAAATCGTTTTGGTAACCCAATACTTTTGTAATGCAAAAAGAAAAGCCCATTTTTGTCTACGCACAAGAAATCCCAACAGAAGAGAGAAAAGGCGACAATATACCAATTTACACAAAGGCAACGGCGGGTAAAACAAAAAACTAAAAAAAAAACAAACGCCAGACAAAAACTACATACTGCAAGATAAATGCTTACAATTTTATTGCCAAACAAGTTGACGTCTTGTCGACGCTTGTCGAATGTCGAGTGTTGTGCTTTTTTGACTGCTCGCATGTCTTGGATTTGTTATTTATTTTTTAGTTCAATCAAAACTGCATCCCTGTCGGCAATGGCATTGATTAATGTTAGCGGTGTTTTTTTTTTCTAGCCGATTTTAGCTTTATTAATTTGTCCGCTGGCAAATAAAAATGTGCAGAAAAAACTTAATTACCTCAAGATTGTCACAGCTGGCGCTGCTGGAGGCCAGTTGATTGGTCGAAACTCTTTCGAAAATCGCGTGACGTTTCATAAGCTGCAAATGATTTAATAATGTGACCGCCTCGTCAGTCAAAACAACAAGCCAGTCCATCTGGAGCTACAAACGACCATTTACTTTATGAAGTGTTATCAATTGGCCTATCAATGGCCGGTGATTTTGTGTTCTAGCCGCTTTTTTGTAGTGTCATCAAAATGTTAATTGAAATCGCTGCTTGGCCTTTCATCTGGCACCGCCGTTGCACCAGAAAACCCAAACAAGCTGCATACTGCCGCAAGTTGAAGTAATTTAGTAACCGTAACTGAAGCGAATGATGAAGGCGGCAACTTTTCAAAGCTATCGGGCAAACTGTAAACTGTCAAATCTAATAACTGCATTTAACAATGGAGAAGTGCTTAAATTGAATTTTCTTTTTTTGCCGCCAAGCAACTTAACGATGCAAAGCACTTCAGAACAGATTTGCATTTGAATTACTTGCGGCTTCTGAGGCGGTAGGAAGATCTTTAAATTTGACAAAAGATCAATCCACTTTCGACCCACTTTTTCACTGTGTATTTCTTCAAACAATTAATTAAAAAAGCGTGGCTGGGTTATTAAAAACCGATTTCCATCACTAACAACTTATCGCTTATCGACGTCGACGCCGCTGTTAATAAAGATATCTGTGCAACAGGTGCTGACAAACAAAAGACTTAGGTGACGAACTCGGTTTACATTGTAATAGAGACAAAAAAAAGAGCACACGTTGGCGTCTAGATTTTATGTTAGCTATAATTGCTGGCACTTTCCAAGTGATACTTAAAAATAAATCTATAATCGTTTTTACTAGGACAACAATTAAAAATATAAAAGGACTTTTAAAAAAACGGCAGATAACATTTGACTTAGAGAAGCAACTGGCAACATTTTGACACAAAGAAAGAAATTTAATCTCAATAATACCAATGAAATTATTATTAAAGCTGGCTACTTGCCTGGTCCCGATGGAGTGCCAGGCCGTATTCTTAGATACTACGCGATTTATATATAATTTTATTTTAATATAATTATTAATTTCAATTTTTAATTTTATTTGAATTTAAATTAATTTAGATTTTATGTCAGCTGATCTTAGTTGACAATAAATATTAATATTAATTTAAGATATTGCTTTGAAAATCGGGTCAGTTTTAAGTTATGAAGTCGAAAGATTTTACCAATGCCCAAGTCGATTTTTGCTTGAAACTTTGACATGCAATCTGACCAAAATTGAACTTAATTTAAATATACTTATTTAAATGCAGTTTTTTTTTAGTAGTCAAACCATGACTTTTAAGATATTGCTTTTGAAAATCGGGTCATTTTTGCCGAAATTATGAAAAATTAAAAATTTTCCAACTTCCCATTTCATTTTTAACTTGCAATTTGACCAAAAATCTAATTTAATTTAAATGTAGTTATTTAAATGCAGTTTTATTCTTAGAAGCCAAATCATGACTTTTGGGTATTGCTTTTTGAAAATCGGGTCAGTTTTGCCGAAGTTATGGAAGTCGAAAGATTTTACCAATGCCCAGTCGATATTTTTTTGGCATGAAACTTTGACATGCAATCCGACCAAAAATTTAATTTGATTTAAATATAGTTATTTAAATGCAGTTTTATTAAGTAGCCAAACCATGACTTTTAAGATATTGCTTTTGAAAATCGGGTCAGTTTTGCCGAAGTTATGGAAGTCGAAAGATTTTACCAATGCCCAAGTCGATTTTTTGGCATAAAACTTTAACATGCAATCTGACCAAAATCTAACTTAATTTAAATGTACTTATTTAAATGCAGTTTTATTCTAGTAGTCAAACCATGACTTTAAAGATATTGCTTTTGAAAATCGGGTCAGTTTTGCCGAAGTTATGGAAGTCGAAAGATTTTACCAATGCCCAAGTCGATTTTTTGGCATACAACTTTAACATGCATTCTGACCAAAAATCTAATTTTATTTAAATGTAGTTATTTAAATGCAGTTTTATTCTTGTAGCCAAATCATGACTTTTGAGGTATTGCTTTTGAAAATCGGCTCAGTTTTGCCGAAGTTATGAAAGTCGAAAGATTTTACCATTGCCCAAGTCGATTTTTTGGCATAAAACTTTAACATGCAATCTGACCAAAATCGAATTTAATTTAAATGGTGTCATTTAAATGCAGTTTTATTCTAGTAGTCAAACCATGACTTTTATGATATTGCTTTTGAAAATCGGGTGAGTTTTGCCGAAGTTCTGTATGTCGAAAGATTTTACCATTGCCCAAGTCGATTTTTTGGCATACAACTTTAACATGCAATCTGACCAAAAATCGAATTTAATTGAAATGTAGTTATTTAAATGCAGTTTTATTCTAGAAGCCAAACCATGACTTTTAAGATATTGCTTTTTGAAAATCGGGAGATTTGCCGAAGTTATGAAAGTCGAAAGATTTTACCACTGCCCAAGTCGATTTTTTGGCATAAAACTTTGACATGCATTCTGACCAAAAATCTAATTTTATTTAAATGTAGTTACAGTATCTCGGTTAACGCAACCCTCGTTACACGCAACTCCTCGATTATTGCAACACCCGAATTCTTAACATTGTTGACTCTGTTAACGCAACTTTTAAAAAAATTACCTCATTTAACGCAACTTCCTAAGGAAATGTATGTTTAAGTTCGTTTTTACCACTTTTCTTTTGTTGTCTTTTTGTTTTTTTACATGCTTGCGAAAATGATAATATGGAGAAATCATTGTAGGTGGTTTTTAAAACAAAGAGAGCGTAATTTGCCTATTTCTAAAGAAATTGTAAAAAGTACAGACCCCAATTTCTCAATTTTCAAAAATAAATAGAACAATATGAAATTCTTGCTTTAAACACAGTCTTATTCGATTTATTTTAATTTAAAGGTAAGCGAAGGCATCTTTTATTAAAAAGGTCTCGTGGCACCAGAAAATTTCACCTCAGTTTTGCAACTGGCCAAATTTTAATAGGTTGCGTTAACCGAGGTCTACTGTATTTAAATGCAGTTTTATTTTGTAGCCAAATCATGACTTTTGAGGTATTGCTTTTGAAAATCGGCTCAGTTTTGCCGAAGTTATGAAAGTCGAAAGATTTTACCATTGCCCAAGTCGACTTTTCGGCATAAAACTTTAACATGCAATCTGACCAAAAATCTAATTTAATTTAAATGTAGTTATTTAAATGCAGTTTTATTCTGAAGCCAAATCATGACTTTTGAGGTATTGTTTTTGAAAATCGGCTTAGTTTTGCCGAAAGTATGGAAGTCGAAAGATTTTACCATTGCCCAAGTCGACTTTTGGCATAAAACTTTAACATGCAATCTGACCAAAATTGAACTTAATTTAAATATACTTATTTAAATGCAGTTTTATTCTAGTAGTCAAACCATGACTTTTAAGATATTGCTTTTGAAAATCGGTTCAGTTTTGCCGAAGTTATGGAAGTCGAAAGATTTTACCAATGCCCAAGTCGATTTTTTTGGCATGAAACTTTGACATGCAATACGACCAAATTTAATTTGATTTAAATATAGTTATTTAAATGCAGTTTTATTCAAGGAGCCAAACCATGACTTTTAAGATATTGCTTTTGAAAATCGGGTCAGTTTTGCCGAAGTAATGGAAGTCGAAAGATTTTACCAATGCCCAAGCCGATTTTTGGCATGAAACTTTGACATGCAATACGACCAAAATTTAATTTGATTTAAATATAGTTATTTAAATGCAGTTTTATTCAAGGAGCCAAACCATGACTTTTAAGATATTGCTTTTGAAAATCGGTTCAGTTTTGCCGAAGTTATGGAAGTCGAAAGATTTTACCAATGCCCAAGTCGATTTTTTGGCATGAAACTTTGACATGCAATACGACCAAAAATCTAATTTTATTTAAATCTTGTTATTTAAATGCAGTTTTATTCTAGAAGCCAAACCATGACTTTTAAGGTATTGGTTTTGAAAATCGGTTCAGTTTTGCCGAAGTAATGGAAGTCGAAAGATTTTACCAATGCCCAAGTCGATTTTTGCATAAAACTTTAACATGCAATCTGACCAAAAATCTAACTTAATTTAAATGTACTTATTTAAATGCAGTTTTATTCTAGTAGTCAAACCATGACTTTTAAGATATTGCTTTTGAAAATCGGGTCGTTTTGCCGAAGTTATGGAAGTCGAAAGATTTTACCAATGCCCAAGTCGATTTTTTTATGAAACTTTGACATGCAATCCGACCAAAATTTAATTTGATTTAAATATAGTTATTTAAATGCAGTTTTATTCAAGGAGCCAAACCATGACTTTTAAGATATTGCTTTTGAAAATCGGGTCAGTTTTGCCGAAGTTATGGAAGTCGAAAGATTTTACCAATGCCCAAGTCGATTTTTTGGCATAATAATTCTGACCAAAAATCTTTAATTTAAATGTACTTATTTAAATGCAGTTTTATTCTAGAAGCCAACCCATGACTTTTAAGATATTGCTTTGAAAATCGGGTCAGTTTTGCCGAAGTTATGGAAGTCGAAAGATTTTACCAATGCCCAAGTCGATTTTTGGCATGAAACTTTGACATGCAATCCGACCAAAATTTAATTTGATTTAAATATAGTTATTTAAATGCAGTTTTATTCAAGGAGCCAAACCATGACTTTTAAGATATTGCTTTGAAAATCGGGTCAGTTTTGCCGAAGTTATGGAAGTCGAAAGATTTTACCAATGCCCAAGTCGATTTTTTGGCATGAAACTTTGACATGCAATCCGACCAAAAATTTAATTTGATTTAAATATAGTTATTTAAATGCAGTTTTATTAAGGAGCCAAACCATGACTTTTAAGATATTGCTTTGAAAATCGGGTCAGTTTTGCCGAAGTTATGGAAGTCGAAAGATTTTACCAATGCCCAAGTCGATTTTTTGGCATAAAACTTTAACATGCATTCTGACAAAAATCTAACTTAATTTAAATGTACTTATTTAAATGCAGTTTTATTCTAGAAGCCAACCCATGACTTTTAATATATTGCTTTTGAAAATCGGGTCAGTTTTGCCGAAGTTATGGAAGTCGAAAGATTTTACCAATGCCCAAGTCGATTTTTGGCATGAAACTTTGACATGCAATCCGACCAAAAATTTAATTTGATTTAAATATGGTTATTTAAATGCAGTTTTATTCAAGGAGCCAAACCATGACTTTTAAGATATTGCTTTTGAAAATCGGGTCAGTTTTGCCGAAGTTATGGAAGTCGAAAGATTTTACCAATGCCCAAGTCGATTTTTTGGCATAAAACTTTAACATGCAATCTGACCAAAAATCTAACTTAATTTAAATGTACTTATTTAAATGCAGTTTTATTCTAGAAGCCAAACCATGACTTTTAAGATATTGCTTTTGAAAATCGGGTCAGTTTTGCCGAAGTTATGGAAGTCGAAAGATTTTACCAATGCCCAAGTCGATTTTTTGGCATGAAACTTTGACATGCAATCCGACCAAAATTTAATTTGATTTAAATATAGTTATTTAAATGCAGTTTTATTCAAGGAGCCAAACCATGACTTTTAAGATATTGCTTTTGAAAATCGGGTCAGTTTTGCCGAAGTTATGGAAGTCGAAAGATTTTACCAATGCCCAAGTCGATTTTTTGGCATAAAACTTTAACATGCAATCTGACCAAAAATCTAACTTAATTTAAATGTACTTATTTAAATGCAGTTTTATTCTAGTAGTCAAACCATGACTTTTAAGATATTGCTTTTGAAAATCGGGTCAGTTTTGCCGAAGTTATGGAAGTCGAAAGATTTTACCAATGCCCAAGTCGACTTTTTGGCATAAAACTTTAACATGCAATCTGACCAAAAATCGAATTTAATTTAAATCTTGTTATTTAAATGCAGTTTTATTCAAGAAGCCAAACCATGACTTTTATGATATTGGTTTTGAAAATCGGTTGAGTTTTGCCGAAGTTATGGAAGTCGAAAGATTTTACCAATGCCTAAGTCGATTTTTTGGCATAAAACTTTAACATGCAATCTGACCAAAAATCTAACTTAATTTAAATGTACTTATTTAAATGCAGTTTTATTCTAGTAGTCAAACCATGACTTTTAAGATATTGCTTTTGAAAATCGGGTGAGTTTTGCCGAAGTTCTGTATGTCGAAAGATTTTACCAATGCCTAAGTCGATTTTTTGGCATAAAAATTTAACATGCAATCTGACCAAAAATCTAACTTAATTTAAATGTACTTATTTAAATGCAGTTTTATTTAGTAGTCAAACCAAGACTTTTAAGATATTGCTTTTGAAAATCGGGTAGTTTTGCCGAAGTTCTGTATGTCGAAAGATTTTACCAATGCCTAAGTCGATTTTTTGGCATAAAACTTTAACATGCAATCTGACCAAAAATCTAACTTAATTCAAATGTGTTTATTTAAATGCAGTTTTATTCTAGTAGTCACACCATGACTTTTAAGATATTGCTTTTGAAAATCGGGTCAGTTTTGCCGAAGTTATGGAAGTCGAAAGATTTTACCAATGCCCAAGTCGATTTTTTTGGCATAAAACTTTAACATGCAATCTGACCAAAAATCTAACTTAATTTAAATGTACTTATTTAAATGCAGTTTTATTCTAGAAGCCAACCCATGACTTTTAAGATATTGCTTTTGAAAATCGGGTCAGTTTTGCCGAAGTTATGGAAGTCGAAAGATTTTACCAATGCCCAAGTCGATTTTTTGGCATGAAACTTTGACATGCAATCCGACCAAAAATTTAATTTGATTTAAATGTAGTTATTTAAATGCAGTTTTATTCAAGGAGCCAAACCATGACTTTTTAAGATATTGCTTTTGAAAATCGGGTCAGTTTTGCCGAAGTTATGGAAGTCGAAAGATTTTACCAATGCCCAAGTCGATTTTTTGGCATGAAACTTTGACATGCAATCCGACCAAAATTTAATTTGATTTAAATGTAGTTATTTAAATGCAGTTTTATTCAAGAAGCCAAACCATGACTTTTAAGATATTGCTTTTGAAAATCGGGTCAGTTTTGCCGAAGTTATGGAAGTCGAAAGATTTTACCAATGCCCAAGTCGATTTTTTGGCATGAAACTTTGACATGCAATCCGACCAAAAATTTAATTTGATTTAAATATAGTTATTTAAATGCAGTTTTATTCAAGGAGCCAAACCATGACTTTTAAGATATTGCTTTTGAAAATCGGGTCAGTTTTGCCGAAGTTATGGAAGTCGAAAGATTTTACCAATGCCCAAGTCGATTTTTTTGGCATACAACTTTAACATGCAATCTGACCAAAAATCTAACTTAATTTAAATGTACTTATTTAAATGCAGTTTTATTCTAGTAGTCAAACCATGACTTTTAAGATATTGCTTTTGAAAATCGGGTCAGTTTTGCCGAAGTTATGGAAGTCGAAAGATTTTTCCAATGCCCAAGTCGATTTTTTGGCATAAAACTTTAACATGCAATCTGACCAAAAATCGAATTTAATTTAAATCTTGTTATTTAAATGCAGTTTTATTCAAGAAGCCAAACCATGACTTTTATGATATTGGTTTTGAAAATCGGTTGAGTTTTGCCGAAGTTATGGAAGTCGAAAGATTTTACCAATGCCTAAGTCGATTTTTTGGCATAAAACTTTAACATGCAATCTGACCAAAAATCTAATTTCATTTAAATGTACTTATTTAAATGCAGTTTTATTCTAGTAGTCAAACCATGACTTTTAAGATATTGCTTTTGAAAATCGGGTGAGTTTTGCCGAAGTTCTGTATGTCGAAAGATTTTACCAATGCCTAAGTCGATTTTTTGGCATAAAACTTTAACATGCAATCTGACCAAAAATCTAACTTAATTTAAATGTGTTTATTTAAATGCAGTTTTATTCTTGTAGTCACACCATGACTTTTATGATATTGCTTTTGAAAATCGGGTCAGTTTTGCCGAAGTTATGGAAGTCGAAAGATTTTACCAATGCCCAGTCGATTTTTTGGCATAAAACTTTAACATGCAATCTGACCGAAAATCGAATTTTAATTAAATGTAGTTATTTAAATGCAGTTTTATTCTAGGGGTCAAACCATGACTTTTGAGGCATTGCTTTTTGAAATTCGGGTGAGTTTTGCCGAAGTTATGGAAGTCGAAAGATTTTACCATTGCCCTAGTCGATTTTTTGGCATAAAACTTTAACATGCAATCTGACCAAAAATCTAATTTTAATTAAATGTAGTTATTTAAATGCAGTTTTATTCTAGTAGCCAAATCATGACTTTTGAGGTATTGCTTTTGAAAATCGGCTCAGTTTTAACGAAGTTATGAAAGTCGAAAGATTTTACCATTGCCCAAGTCGATTTTTTTGGCATAAAACTTTAACATGCAATCTGACCAAAAATCGAATTTTATTTAAATGGTGTCATTTAAATGCAGTTTTATTCTAGAAGCCAAATCATGACTTTTGAGGTATTGCTTTTGAAAATCGGGTGAGTTTTGCCGAAGTTCTGTATGTCGAAAGATTTTACCAATGCCCAAGTCGATTTTTTGGCATAAAACTTTAACATGCAATCTGACCAAAAATTTAATTTGATTTAAATGTAGTTAGTTAAATGCAGTTTTATTCTAGAAGTCAAACCATGACTTTTAAGATATTGCTTTTGAAAATCGGGTCAGTTTTGCCGAAGTTATGGAAGTCGAAAGATTTTACCAATGCCCAAGTCGATTTTTTGGCATAAAACTTTAACATGCAATCTGACCAAAATCGAATTTGATTTAAATGTATTTATTTAAATGCAGTTTTATTCTAGTAGTCAAACCATGACTTTTATGATATTGCTTTTGAAAATCGGGTGAGTTTTGCCGAAGTTCTGGAAGTCGAAAGATTTTACCATTGCCCAAGTCGATTTTTTGGCATAAAACTTTAACATGCATTCTGACCAAAATCAATTTTATTTAAATGGTGTCATTTAAATGCAGTTTTATTCTAGTAGTCAAACCATGACTTTTAAGGTATTGCTTTTGAAAATCGGGTCAGTTTTGCCGAAGTTATGGAAGTCGAAAGATTTTACCAATGCCCAAGTCGATTTTTTGGCATAAAACTTTAACATGCAATCTGACCAAAAATCGAATTTTATTTATATGTAGTTATTTAAATGCAGTTTTATTCTAGAAGCCAAACCACGACTTTTAAGATATTGCATTTGAAAATCGGGTCAGATTTGCCGAAGTTATGGAAGTCGAAAGATTTTACCACTGCCCAAGTCGATTTTTGGCATAAAACTTTGACATGCATTCTGACCAAAAATCTAATTTTATTTAAATGTAGTTATTTAAATGCAGTTTTATTCTTGTAGCCAAATCATGACTTTTGAGGTATTGCTTTTGAAAATCGGGTCAGTTTTGCCGAAGTTATGGAAGTCGAAAGATTTTACCAATGCCCAAGTCGATTTTTTGGCATAAAACTTTAACATGCAATCTGACCAAAAATCTAACTTAATTTAAATGTAGATATTTAAATGCAGTTTTATTCTAGAAGCCAAACCATGACTTTTAAGGTATTGCTTTTGAAAATCGGGTGAGTTTTGCCGAAGTTATGGAAGTCGAAAGATTTTACCAATGCCCAAGTCGATTTTTTGGCATAAGACTTTAACATGCAATATGACCAAAAATTTAACTTAATCTAAATGTAGTTATTTAAATGCAGTTTTATTCTAGTAGCCAAATCATGACTTTTGAGGTATTGCTTTTGAAAATCGGCTCAGTTTTGCCGAAGTTATGGAAGTCGAAAGATTTTACCAATGCCCAAGTCGATTTTTGGGCATAAAACTTTAACATGCAATCTGACCAAAAATCGAATTTCATTTAAATGCAGTTTTATTCTAGCAGCCAAACCATGACTTTTAAGGTATTGCTTTTGAAAATCGGCTCAGTTTTGCCGAATTTATGGAAGTCGACAGATTTTACCAATGCCCAAGTCGATTTTTTGGCATAAAACTTTAACATGCAATCTGACCAAAAATCAATTTTATTTAAATGGTGTCATTTAAATGCAGTTTTATTCTTAGAAGCCAAACCATGACTTTTAAGGTATTGCTTTTGAAAATCGGGTCAGTTTTGCCGAAGTTATGGAAGTCGAAAGATTTTACCAATGCCCAATTCGATTTTTTGGCATAAAAATTTAACTTGCAACTGAATATCAAGTTCAAGTTCAAATTAAAGAAGCTGATTTTAAAATGGATGAACTAGCTAATTTGTTGTTCAGAAGATTTTATATAATAATGCTATAAACGGCTTTTGGTTAACTATATTGTTTTTATTGTTTTTTTTTTAAAGATAGCTGTAAGTTCTTTGGTAACGCTTAATTTCAGTTTGCGCCTTGGGTGGGTGCTGCAAATTGAAGAATTTTGAAACCATAAGTACTTGCAACTATACAAAATAATTAATTTCAAGATTTTTACACATCTCCCGAGTGATCGGGCTCACAATGTTTTTTTTTTTTTTTTTGAATAAAAAAAACATTCTTCATGAGCGCTTAGTTAAATCATTTATGTCGATAAAAATTTTATCTGAATTATATCTAAATAAACACATTTACATAACAAATCTAATCACCAACAACACTCATATTTTAGTCATGCAAACAATCTTTGGCATCTTCAATATACACCATTACTGCCCTCTCTTGACTGTGTGACTTAGGTGACGAACTTGGTCCGATATGCAATTGTGATCAGTTCGGCTCTGGTAACTTGAGTACCACCAACCCATAGCCAAAACGCATCTTTAACTGCCGCAGCCAAAGACCGAGCATGGGGCAAACTTGAAAAAAAGTGCAACTTTTTATAGCTTAAAGGCACGTGCATGCAATTTTCATTCATACATTATTCATTCATAATGTGCTTTTGGGTTTGGAGGTACTGCAATGTAGACAAACTGCAACAACAACGACAGCAACAACGACAACAAACTCGCATGGCACATGAGAGACAGCCATATCCATTCACATGTGGACTTAGCTTCAGCCCAGCCAGCCAGCCAGCCTGCGTCTTTAACTTTGGCTTTAACTTTAGCTCTGGCAACAAAAATGTATGACGCAAAAAAAAAAACTAAGAAATAAAACATGGAAGAGGAAAAATATAATTGCCAATTTCAAGTCAATTGCCTATTTACCCTGCTTATAGTTAATAGAGAAATCGCTGGGGCAATCACATAAGCTGTGTAATCTGTGTAAACTATGGAAATATGGATGGAAATTCATTTGCATAGGCTCCGCCAATTGAGTTAATGGTGAAATTTTCCTAAATGGGCCCTTGACGCTGCAATTTATTCCTCTCTCCTTCTCTATCGAATTACAACTAGCAATTACATGACACCAAAATATGCAACTTGTTGACAAGCCATCAGATTCAGATTTGAGGTGGTAACTCAATTTATTTATTTAAATTTGCGCATAAAGTTAACTCAAGAAGTAGAATGGTTCGCATTGAAAGTTATAGACTAATAGTTGATTTGTTTCATGTGCATATCATTTTAAAGATATAATAAATGATTTTGACGATAACAAAAATATACCACACATTTTGATAGTCATTGAGGCATTTTTCTGGATCAGAAATTTATATTCGTATTCCAAACCCAATGAATATCATTTCGCTTTACCAATATAACCTTTTTTGCTTATTGTAAACAGTGTATTCAAGTCGACAAAAGTCACGCAGGAAGTGCACAACTTGACGCTAGTCTGTGCAATCACATAACTGAGACATTTACAAAGAGACAGAACTCAAAGGTAACACAACGATTTTGGTCTCTCTGGCTGCAGGTCCATGATTTATTTGACATAGTTTTTTTGGTCTTGGGGCGTTGCATTAATTGAAATTGCAAATGTTGTCTGAGACAAAACAAAAAGACCAGAATTGATAGAAGTTTTATGCAGCTTACATTTTGGTATGTTGTGGGGTGGGAATTATTTGCTGGCCCATTAAACAGATTTATGGCCAAGAAAAGGGCTGGGCATATCACAAACCAAAAACAAAAGGGAGGCGAGTCTCAGCGACGTTTATTAATTGAGAAATTATAAAAGTTTTGAAGCGGTGGCATATGCACAATTCTTTAAAAGTTATCACTGATTATAAGCGATATAAAAGATAATACGACGAGGTAACCAAATCTGTTCAACTTGTGTGGCTGCCAAAAAAAAAAAACAATATACAACTGATGCCAGACAATAAAGAAAATGATCAAGAAATACATATGGTATATGGTTTATGGTAAGAAAAACATTGATAATGAAACTTGCTGGCATGAACATAATTTGCATAAAATCAATGAAACTTGCATACTCCTAGTAGATCTTTATGGAGCGCGTTATCATAAATCAACAAGCGAATGCCAAATAAAAGTGCCGCTATGCAGCTAACAGACACATGTGTATTTTATTTTATTCAGAGATGCTGACGATATTTGATGATGATGAAAACAAAACCGAACACACTCACATCTTACACAAAAAAGCTGCTGGCCAATTGAAATGTTGTAAATTTATGACCGGTTAAAGGTATAATATTATACTATATGTATGTATATTTTTAGATAAACTATCAGTGAATAGTCGAAGACCACCAGCATAGGGGCCTTTTGACTTAGTGCGGTGAGAGTGGCCAGAGTTGGTTAACAACGCCTTTCAACACTAAACACTAAATGCAATTCAATTTAAAAGAAAATAAACAGTTTGTTAACATGGTTGGTGAGTGCCACAACTAAATATAGCTTTGGCAGCCAAAGGAGTAAAACGTTGGCTAGGGCAACATGCACCAGCAAACAACATTTAACAACAGCAAGCCAACAATCAGCAACAACGAACAACCAACAACAAGCGCTTACAGGCAATGCTAATGAATGGAACGCGCTTTGTTAAATGTCTGCCAAATGAATGAATAACTGAGTAAATGAATGAGTGACAGCCAAATGGCAGCAGCAACAGCCAAATCCGAAGGCAAGAAAAGAAGTCCACGAGATGCTTTTAATGAGTAGTCTTTTACAGAGGCCACAACTTTAGCTGCGCTTCATTTTTATGGCAAAAACTTTTGCATAAGTCTTTCAACATACCCTATAAAATCATTTAACTTTAACAAACATTTTTGTGATTAAACTAATTTCCCAAATAATGTCTATGAAATAATTTCATATCTAAATAGATTTTATTACTTATTATAATGCTTTACCTACTGATTTAATGCTCAATATAAAAAAAAAACTTAATTTAATATAATACGCAATATATGTACATAAGCTTTTGAACTATTCGTGTTCAGATCACAAGATATAATTGATTGAATCCTTAAAGGTAGGGTATCTTATCATTGTTGGCATTGCTGACACATTCTCTTTGACAACTTGTTGCTTGTGTAAGGCTGGCTCGTTTTAGCACTTAAACATATCTCATTAATTCATTAAAGGGTGTTAAAAACGGTCAACCATTTAACATTGCCAATCGAACTAAACCAGCTTCCCAAGCTTGAACTTTACGTGCTTAATTAATTGACTTTGTGGTTCAGTAAAGTCGTATTCTCTTGCTTAAGGTAACTAACTATACAGATTACAGTATATATTTTTGTAAAATCTGCAAAAATATTATCGATTTGATTAAAATCATTTCATTGATGTGACCGTATTCTGCGCTTAAGGAACTCCCTTTTTTTTATCTTGCAACCAGTTATTTCGATGTAGATAATCTAAGTAGACTGCTTAAAAAATACAAATTTTTTGAGTGACGATAATGTTTGTGCTTTCAGACTAAAGTCACTTTTATCGTATTAACATTGTTAAATCAATATATGATTTGAAAAAGATCGACTTGAAAATAAACTATCGAAACAACAGCCACATTTAATCATGGAAAAAGCAACAAAAACTTTCGAAGGCAATGAACAGTTACAAATTGAAATGAAATTGTATAGCAATTCCACCAATGAATCGGAGCCCGTAGATAATGACCATATTGGCCAAAGTCATGATGTCATCATTATAGGTAAAACTTTTGATCGAAAGGATAACAGCGAAGAATCTCCTTTCGATTGCAGCATCTGTTTGGAAAGACCTAAGGATGCGGTGGTTGGCCTGTGTGGCCATCTCTTCTGTTGGCTGTGCTTGCACCAGTGGTTTCTCACAGGACCCCGCACCAAACGCTGCCCCGTTTGCAAGTCCATCATTTACGATAATAATGTTATACCGCTCTATGGTCGCGACCGCACTAGTCAGGAGGATCCAAGAGAGCGCACAAAATTACAGCCAGCATATCGCATCGATTGTGAGATAAAATCGTTTTGTAGCTTTTTATTATCATCGATTTCCACCATCGGAATAACAATATTTGTGTTGGCTTTAATGGTTTTTGCCACGAACATTAAGTGCATAGATGAGGACTCAACCGTGAGTTCCTTCAGCAATTCATGCTTGACAAATAGGACCATCATACGCTTAAGTTTAAAAATATTTCCTTCCGGCTTGTAAATAAAGTTCAATTGGTTTGAATATCAATTATTTTTGTTAATGTGAGAGTACTGGGGATCGATTTTCGGGAAAATTTGGTCAACAAAAAATATGAAAAAAGTGGTTTCCTTATATGTAGTTTTAAATATAAAATTGGTTTGGTAATTATTAATAAAAAAAATATTTAAAAAAATTATTAGAAACACACAAAAATTCAAATAAAGACAAAAATAAGTAAAAATGTATTTAAAAAAAATATATTAAGCTAGAAAAATGGAAAAGCAATTTGTTAATGTATTTATTAACCAAAAACGCTTAATACTCCATTTTATTTAAAAATAACAAAACAATAGGCTGATCTATTAATCATTTGAATAAGGTCTTATGAGTGTGTGTCTTAGTAATTGTTGTGTTGTTTTGTGCATAATATTATTATTGTTGTTGTTATTGTTGTTCTTAAAAAATATAGAAATATATGTACATTATTATTCTTTTTGTTGTTATTGTTGTTCTACTAGCTGTTGTTTGTATGAATGAGCAATTACAGTTAATGCCACAGTAAAAATGCCAAATCGATGTGTGGGAAGGAAGCTAAGTATAATTAATTTGCTTGAGTGTGCCGAGAGCTTTCAATTCGCTCAGTGTAGTGTGAGGTGTAATACTTGAACCAACATACAAGTTTCCTTATTTAAGCATTTTGTGAATGGAGTCGAAGTCGAGTCTCGAGATAGATATTTTTATGAATTTATTTATGAATATGAATTAAAATCCAATTGGTGTGTGAGAAAAGCGTTGCTTATTATATGTATATATGTTTTTTTTTTCAGTGGGCGTTGGCAGCTGCCTCGGCTCTACTGCTGTCTCTGTCTTACTCTTACAATTTGAGGTAAAAAAAAATGCCAGCAAACGGAATTCATTCACAAAAGTCTCGTCAAAGAGTCTAATGCTTGAGAGCATGATCTACACCCACATATCGGCGGCAGCCATGACGTTGTTTAAAGTGGAGCGCTGCTCTCTCTTTCCGTCTCCATCTCTCACCCTCTCTATCGTTGTCCCTTTCTTTCACTTATTTTCTAAGCGCACAGCTGCAACGTTTTGCAATTCAATTTGCAGTTAATCTTGGCTGCAGCTGCAGCAACAAAGCAGCGCGAATTTATCAATGAAGCCACCCACATGAGCAGCGACGCCAACAGCGACGTTAACGCACGCTTTGCTCAGTGTGTAGGTGAAAAAGCTTTCGTTTTTGTTGTTCTTGTTGTTGGTGTCGCAGTCGCAGCCGCAGTGGGCGCACCACTTTGCACTGTGAAGCTTTTTTGGTCAAGCTTTCGACAGCCTCTAGAGCTTTCGTTAGGTTTTATTTTTAGCTTTTTTCGGCTGCGACCGAAAGTTTGCAGGATTTTTGCACAGAGCTTTGTGAACTTTGATTCGTGGTATTTGTGGTTTGCAACAAGTGCTTGGTCGCACGCTTGAGGTGGGCGGGAATTTCTGATGCTGCAGCATTGAATGACGCAAGTGCAGCGACGTTCAAAACTGGGCGTATAGGGCTGAGATCAGCAACTATATTTGTATATATGTGTGAGTGTGTTGTGTGTGTGCTTATGCTATAAAAATGTGGGTTTGGCAGACGCCATGACAAAAAGCCTACTTAGAAGTTGAAACCTACTCAGACACACTTACTAACTCGCTCTCACACACACACACACACACGCAAAGTCGGCACGAGCTGGACTTGAAACGACAGCTAAAACAAAGGTGTTAACCCTTGTGTGTGAGTGTTTTGTATGTGTTTCTGTATTGAAGCTTAGTTATTTAGTCGAGCATTTGAGCAAAGAAAAGCACTTGAAAAATAGCAACTAAGATTCAATAATGATATATATGAATGATAGACTAGAAAATATCCTGTTATCAACAAAAATCTCATTATTTTTCCATACATACGCAGACTCTTATTCTCTTTTCTGCCTGGTTCCATAGCTTGGTCCAGGATATATTAAGCTTTTAAGTTCGAAAATTCATTATTCTGTACTCTTAGCCTTCTTTTTGTAACCCTTGCACATAACTATAGGGTATACATTATTGCGGGGGTTGATATCACTCGAATGCCAGACAGAGACAGCTAGCTAGCATGCATGTACAGTTGCCCACACAGAGTCGAGAAGCTACAACAACAACAAACACTTGGGCGACAGACATACAGAGAGCAGTGTGTCTAAGTAAGGCGATGATCGGCCCACGATGCGTCGTTTGCAGCGGCAACAAAAAAAAAAAAGTAAGAAAAAATACTAAAAATTTATACAGAGCGAGCACCAAAACTGAGGCAGCAAGCAGCAACAGCTTTGACTCCAAACAGTTTTTCAACCTCAGTTGAAACGCAAAAACGCAACCGGAAGGAAATTATCGGTTTAAATAGTTATTGTCAATAGTGAAGTATATAGTGTAGTGTAAAAATCGTAACGCTTTCGATTTACGCGCCAAACGCATGAGATCGTTAAAAACTAAAATTAAAAAGTTAAGAAAACTAAAAGTTGCGTGTTTCAAATCAAAATTGCATAATCTCAACAACAACAACAACAACTACAGCAACAGTCACAGCATCAGCATCATCATCATCATCTTTAGTCTGCTCTTATCGCTTATCTCTCAATGCATTGAGCTCGTCGCGTAATCGCAGTAGCGCTGTAAGCCGGCTTGCGCTCATCCTTTGACTAGCTGTAAGCGGCATTTTCTTTATCGCCAACTGGCCATCTTTCAACTCGAGGTTGCAAGTTTAATTCGCAGTCGTAGTCGCAGATCGCGCGTGCGTCGCCGTTTTGGGGTCCGCCTCGTAATTAATTACAAACGCAGTTCGCAGATCGGTTGCAAGTTCTTTCGCTCTCTCTCTCTCTCTTTCTTTCTCTCTCGCTCATTCTGTGACTTAACCAGAGTTGCCGCTGAAAACTTCTTATTTACGCGCTATATCTTGATTTCACCACGAAGAGAGTATAACCGCGACTCTCCTTATACCCTACCTCGACCCACAACCTACTCCCCCCCTCCCCACTCCCCTCTCGTACTGTTTGTGTTTCTATGTGCTCCTTGCGTGCAACTGCATCGACGACATCTGATTGCCTTTTTATGGCAGGTAAGTAGCTTTGGCCCCGGCAACCAATTCACAAAAGGGGTCTAGTGCCTGACTGCCTGACTGCCTGCTTGCCTGGTCTTGGGCTGACATCTAAACAAGTCTATTAATGTTGATGTTGGGCCAGAAAGAACCAGAAAGGCTCTTAAGGCCAGTACCCTGTTTGCTAGTGAATGTTTATGGCCATTTCATTTGGCGGATTATTTATGATTTATGCGGCATTTTAATGGTAATTTTTATTAGATGATCGCACACAGCACAATTCAAAGCATTTAAACACAAGTCGCGTTACGTGAATACAAAAAAAAAATCTGCAAAAATGAGAGCAGTACAACAGGAATAAGGTATTCAGATCAGTGAAAAAAGATTAAGCTAATGATAAATGTGTTGCAATAAACTAATTTGATACTTATTCAATAGAAATAGAAATATTTTTTTCATTATTTCGAGAACAAACATTGTAATGTAACTTTATTTCAAGCTCTTCATAAGTAAAATCATTTTTCTGCATCAAACATTTTTATGTTTACAGAAAGAAAGAAAAGTTTAGTCAAAAAATTCTCATTTTCTATATTGTTCTTAAAGTAATTAATTATAAAATCATTAGTTAAAATTAAGTTTGCTTGAAATCTCCTTAATCAAAATAGGAAAACTTATTCTTCGCATAAAATAGTAAAAAGTGTTGCAAAACGCATAAAAAAAGGGAATGTTTGTTCTGTTGCTCATCTTCAAATATTACTTATCATATAACATAAGTTTATCTACTAAACTAAGTAAAATGTTTGTCTTGAAAAGATTTGTGTTTTTTGATTACGTTGTAGCAAATCAATTAGATGGCGAATCATGTGCCGTAATTTTGTCCACAAAACTTCGCATGTTTATAAAAGCACCCACACTCAAACACATACAGCAGAGAGAGTGAGAGAGAGAGCGAGAGAGAGGGAGATACAACAGTTGCAAAATGTCAAGAGTCGAAAAGCGCGCGTGTGGCACAAAATGTCAAAGGTCAATCGTGAAACAGCGACAGAAACAACTACAGACAGCCAGCAAGGTATCTGAATGTGTGACTAATTAAATAAGATTCTAGGCTTCGGCTTAAAATTTCATGCGTCCAACATTAATTAAAGTTGGAACAACAGGAGCAGATCTGGAACATTTTCTGCTACAGTTTGACATTTAAATAAATGCTGCGACAAATATCAAAGTTGAAACGGTCTGCGTATCTCTCCTTCTTCTGTTTGAATCTCAGTCGATAGGTTATCTGCGCTTGAATGGAGTGCGTAGAATACGAGACACATTCACCGTATGACGTCACAACGTAAGCTTTTTTTTATTCATGGCTTGCATTTCCATTCATTCATTCCATTCAGTAATATTCATTCGAAAAACGCCATTTGCCGCCATTTTGTCTTTTTGTATGTTGCGAGTGTGTGTGTGGCAGTGAAGGGCAACAGCAACAGTTGCTAGTCGCTTGTACCTTTTACCGGATACAACTTATTTCACCGCCCCCCATCCCACACCCATCCGAGCAACAATCGCTGTCATAGCAACACATACACCCACACACGTGGCATTTGGCTACTTGTACTATACAGGCAAACAGTCAGCTAACCGCAAAGGGCAAAGTGCGTGTATATTTCTAGCTATTTATACGTATGTGTCCTGGTAATACTACTCCAACAGGTTCAGCTCTTTCATAAGAAATCCTGGCAAATGTTGAGCTTAGTTTGCTGTTAATTTTTTTTTTTTTTTTTTATTTTCTTATTATTAGGAAATGCCTAAATAAATGGTAATCCAACTGTTGCTTTACGTTTGTGAAGGTGTTTAGAATATAAGTATATAGATATATATAAATTTTGGAATAGCTTAGATAATTTTTGGCTACAAATTTGAATCCTAAGCAGCATATGTATATCAAAACTTTAATAAGCCTTTGTTTTTAGATAATATAAATATGTTAGCAATCATAATTTTTGCAAAGTTTATAAATCACAAAAGTGATTTACTGCAATATTAATTAAAAAATTTCAAAATTATTAAAAAATATGTGGTACAAGAAACTTGTAATGGTTCCAAAATAATCCACTGGAAACTTAAAATATATGCTCTTGTTGACTTTTCAATAAACAAAGCTTATAAATTACATAGTGTTATAGAATTATACTCAAGATCTACTTTAGGGGACCTACTGGTCAAGAGCTATTGGCCTCTTTGGTGTTGTTGACTGCTTAGAGATTTTAATTTCGTTTCTGTGAACGTGCTTACACATATAAGTTTTTTATTTTTAACATAATTAGATGTTTTACCAAGATTAATTACAAGGAGTATACTTGAATGCGGAAATAAGTCAACGCCAGGAACCAAGTTAAGACTTCTAAGTTCAAATAGAAGGAATTTCTTCTGCACAGAATCAATTCTATCCTGGTGAATCCCGCGGGGACCACACAAAAGATCCATACTCAAGGATGGGATGGACTAATTCGTATTACTCCGACAGACAACACAATTACTCCGAAAGAGAAGATAAGAGTTTTGCTGGAAAGCCAATTATATTTTAATTTTGAAGCAACAAAAAACATAATCCAACCCCGCTATTAGAAAGAGAAGGAGAGATTTTATTGAAATTCCTGAATTGAGAAAAACACAAAGATATTTTGCCACACCTACACTAAGTTTTGTGTGGCAGGCAGTCAAGTCAAAAAGATCCTTTGCCGTCAAACACCCCCACAGTTGGGCAGGCTAAATGGCAAATGGCATGAATCAACAAGTTGAAATGCCGGACCCGAAAATTTACGTTTTTTCACTTTTTCCTTTCGTTTTTGGTTGATTCTCTTTCTCGCTTGCTGCTCTCTGTCTGCCAAACTGTTGCAAGTTCTGTTCATTCATGCGATTATTAAGATGTTGTTAACTGTTGTTATGCGTAGTCACTGCTTTTTTTTTGGGCTCCTACAATCTCATTCTTGTCGCGATTTAATTGATGCTAAACTTTGACCTTTAAATGGCAAATGGAATGTGGGTCCTTATTATTATACAAACATATAAATATTTTCTTCTCGTTGTATTCCTTATTTTGTTTTTTTTTCCGTTATTGCCGTGAACTGAAATTTCTAGCAAAGGTTGTTGTTGCCATAGCTGCCAGCTGTTGCTCTTTTTTTAGGTTTTGGGTGTTCACATTAAGCATATAGCTCCAATGTCTTACAATTCACATTTAAAGCTTTTGCATTTCGTAGAATTTGGGTCAGCCAAAAGGTCAAATGTTCTAAATGGTCACAAAATTTATGAACGAAAAAAGTTTAGAGCTTTTCATTCACAAAAATTGAGAATACTTGATTTAGATTGCTCCTCAAAGCGAGCATTACAAAATAAATATATAATAATAATGTACATATTGAGCTCATTAAAACCAAACCTGTTAACTTTCTGCAATCAAGATTTTCTGAACAGGTCGGCTACTTACTAATTAATGTATACCTAACGCCAAGCATTACTCATACGCATGATAAGCCCGAAATAAACTACCCAACATATACGTCATTCCAAACGATAATTGGCAATTATGAATCGATGTTTTAAGTAGCACGAAATGTGAAAGCAATTGGCAATAGATAAACATCATATGACGCTATATGAATTAATGGATTAATACATATATTTTTCATATGTGTTGTTAAACTATTGCGTAGACGCTGAAGAAATTGTTCAGGGAGAGAGAAAGTGAGTCTAAAAGAGAACAGCACCTAATTAGTTGTAAGTTAAATAAGTGAACAATTTGTAAGACCACTTCTCAAACGCACCCACACATACGCTCTCTGTCTTTCTGTCCATTTCGTTTTCCATGCCACTCTCTATCTTTCACCTACTGTCGCTCTCTCTTTAACTCTCTCAACCCACACGCTGGCTGCCCAAACAGGAGCTACTGTTGATGGGCTCCCATATCAAAACAACAAATCCAAAATGCCGGTTTTGCACTCTCTCGTCTCATAGAGAAGAAGAGAAAACAATATTGGAGAACATGTAGAGAGCATTTAACAAAATACATTATATGTAATACTAATAAAGCAAAACACAAAATAACAATTAAATTGATAAAACTTTTCATCTTGTCGTTGCTTTTGCTTTTTTGTTGATGACGAGGCAAACACTTTTCGGGCATTTCGATTCGTTTCCGATGTTTGACGCCGACGCAGCCGATTTGCCGCTTCTGCTCAGTCGGTTTTGTTATTGCTGCAGCTGCTGCTGTTGCTGATACGATTTTCATCACTGGCGATGCCGAGTTTTCCCATTTTCATTTTCAATTTTCATCGCTCGCGCGCCAGTAGCGCATTGACGGCTCACCAGCTCGTCTCGGCTGCTTTCGTTTTCCTTTTGCCACCCGCGACGGCGTTAATCACTTATTAATAATAAGAAAGAAAACAACAAAATTGAAAATTTTGCAAACAAAATTTACAAAAACTTCAAACAACAACTTTTCAAATAGCATATCGAAAAACCTATGTCTTTTAAGTAAATAATTTTGGTGCCAAGAACTTTTTATGTGCGAAAATGATAAATAGAAAAAATATTTTTAAAAAAATTTTACCGACGGCATTTTAACAAAACATATTTGTTGAGAACAAATTGTTGAAAATAACAATTAAATACATATGAAGTTTACAAGTTTTTGAGGTCAAATCAAAGAGAAATTAATATGCATATATTTTTTTTAAAGAAATTGGTATTAGGCGAATTTTAAGCTAAAGTCCAAGTGAATTTATGAAGTGAATTTCAATAAAAATAAACGAAATTAAACAAATATTTGATAAAGGTAATAAAAAAGCTAAAAATAGTTTGACTACGAATTTAGCTCATTATATAAAGAATGAAAATTACAAACATTAAAATTATATTATGAATATTTATTATGAAATACAGCCTGAATATAATTTTTTCTAATCATACTTTCTCTTCTTATATTCTTATCTTACAGATCTCTGCAAATATAAATCAATAAATTAACTTAATATCAATAATCGAAACCAACCAAATGAAAGACTGATTTAATGACGTCAAATTGAATTACATCAATCTCAAAAGTGAAAAGCCAATCAAAACAAATAATTATTACAATGTGTA
Organism: Scaptomyza montana; assembly: GCA_018904305.1. NCBI lineage: Eukaryota > Metazoa > Arthropoda > Insecta > Diptera > Drosophilidae > Scaptomyza > Scaptomyza montana. Next base: position 5,700,023 of record JAEIGR010000001.1, read on the forward strand.
AATTCTGAAACTAATTCCAAAAACTCCAAATGGGCCCAACTCTGTTGATGCATTTTCGTTTTTATTCTTTTTTGTTCGGTTCCATTTTGTTTGCTATACGATTTTCATTTTCGCTCGATAACAACGCTTACAGAAGTCACAAAAATGTTGCTGACAATGAGGCGACAGAATGAACTGATAAGCAGCCAGCAGCATTCCACAGCCACAGTGACGATCACAAGTACAGCCACGCCATCACCACCACCGCCGCCCCTACTTGCAACAGTGGCTCAACCCACAACTGCATTAGAGTCCACGCCTGTTTTAAGTCTTGTGGCAACTTCTTCAAGTGCTGCACAGGATTCACTCAATACCCCCACAACGCCCGTGAATCGCAATCCTTTACAGTTTACTGCACCACTTGCACCACCACCGCCCCTTGTAGCGCCCACTTTTAGCTACTACAATAGCAACAACAACAGCAACGTCGCTACTTCAGTGCCCCAGTCAGCTTCAAGTTATTTGCAGCATCAGGGCAAGGAGGAATTGGACGAGTACGTGGATATATTACAAGTGCAACAGCTGTTGCTTGACTCTTCAGCGGCCGCCGCAGTGGCAGCTAATCAAAACGTTACTAATCCCAACCAAGAGCAGCAACAGCAACATCTACAGCTACAACACCAGCAACAACAACTCGCTAAGCCGCGTCCGCGCATCAATCTGCAAAAAGCATCGGAGTATGCCGCCCAATTAGCGCAGGGTAAGTTCAATCGGCGACTGGCATGCACTTGGAAATCATTATGGAATTGAATTAAGAAAAATTGCTACATAACGAACATTTTGCTCAAAGTACTAAAGTTACTTAAACAGTTGTGTGCAATTTTTCAAATTCTTGAGCATATATTTTTCTAAGTGTAACTTGCGCTAAATTGCAACTGCATTACTTAAGTCAGTGTTTCCCCTACTAGCTGAGACAACTTCACCTGCATCGCGTCGCGTATTGTTGGACTATCCGAATCCGTATTTATACGGCAATCATTATCATCACACGCCGCCAAGCGAGGACCTCGTGGCCCTTTGGTTTGGCAGCAATGGAACAGGTGAGTCATTCATTCAATCCAACAGATACTATATATATACAGACCCCCATGCAAGTGCAGCATTTAACTAATAATTACCTCCAGTCGAGTGTGAATAGTTGTCATAGGCGAGTGGCGCGAACGCATTCATAATTGTATCTGCCAGATACGCATGGTGAAAACATGAAAATCCAATAAGAAGGAGACAAGTCGCTAGTTTGTATTAAAATAAAGTCGAATTTGTTATACACTTAAGTAGTCAATTTTAATAAGTAAATATTGAAATGTTTCTATAGTGTCAAATTTCTTATTACTTTTGCAGCATTATTTAAAATTTACAAATAAGTAAACCTAAGAATTTGTTCTTGTAAAGTTTGAAGCTACATAGGTTAGGTTAGGTTGAACCGGCTGACCCTCCCAGGAGAGTGTCGCACATAGACCGCTAAAGGGTCCTTAGTGAGGCCGGTGATCGGACATGGGTAGGACTATTTCTCGTCAGAAGCTTTTTGGGTTCCTGCTTGCTGGCTTCTTCGAGCGAAGCTTGAAAGGGAGTTTGGAATTAGCGTAGTCTTTGTGCTGCCAGTGCGGGGCAGCTGCAAAGGAGGTGCTCAAGCGTTTCCTTGACACCTGGTTCCCTGCATTTCCTGCATTCTAGCTACATAATTTCGAACATATTTTTAATGTAAATGAAAAAAAAACCATCATCTTTGCACATTGTTTACAATATAAATAATATTTATTTTTCGCAAAATTAACAACATTAAAATCATGATGATACCAAATAAATTTATAAATTTGTTTTAGGAACTTTCAATTCGTGATTTTTCCAGCTTCTTTAAAATTTTGCTCCAAATTCTCAAACCGATTTAATTCTTCAAATTATATAATTGAGTTCTCAAACTACTTGATTAGTATGTTAGTTAATGTTCACAAAGACTTGAATCGAGAATGAGATAATTTTTATAATATGACAAAATCATCGCTAAATTCCAAGAACTCGAACTGATTTAACTAAGCGAATGCAAATGCATTTCATAAACAAAGTTTTTAGTCTCTTTGCATTTTGTGGCGCCTCGTGCATATTTTGGCTGTCTCATTGCATAATTCTCTGGCGACAGGCGATTTTTGCAGGCGTCAAGGGGCCGGTCTTCCATGTTCCATAGTGCAGTTACTCAAAATAATCGTTGTGCGGCAATAAATTGCCAAAATTAATCTATGAATGAGCTGACAGCCAGAGTTGTGTGTATTTTACCCCCACCATCTCTTTAGGTTACTTTGGTGCGGTTTTTGTAATAGGTTAATAAATATACATATTTTGCGCACTTTAATGCCGTTCGCTTGTAATTCTCTGATGGCGCCTTCAATGGATCGCCGTCTCATAGAGTCGATGTCTCTCTTAGTTTTTGAAAAGTTGCCAAAAACTTGAAATTCAATTTACAAATGATGCAGCACATTCGCCCCTAGCGCCCTTTCGTTTTCTTGCTTTGCTTAGTTTTGGTTTTTTTTCTGTTTGCCATGGCAATGAACAACAGGTGTTTTCCCAGGTCTTGGCGATCCCCTCACCATTCTCTCTCTCCACTATCTCTTTATCTTCATAAAGGCCACTTGCGAATGCAACATGCAACGGACGATATAGTCGTCACACGTTCCATCGATTACACCGTCTGCCGTTTCGGGGCTTGGTCGCCTTTCGACTTTGCGTTTTTATGCCAAAATTAAGTTCAGCGCCAAGACCACCCAAAGTGTGTCAATGTTGCGTCTTTTTTTTATCATCTTTGAAAGATCGAATTTAAAATGTGCATAGAATATGATTGACTAAAAATTACAAATATATGTTTTCAGCATGTTAACTTACATTTTTAGGAATTTAAAAACTTATTACAACAAATAAAATAAATCAAGGTGATAAATGATGTTTGTTAATCGAGAAGAATGATAACAGTGTACTAAAATTATCAAATGAAAAGGCTTGCGGGTTAATCAAATTTTCCAAAACAATACTATAAAATACATCAAAATAAGGTTGAATGATTTATGAAACATTCTCAACTTAAAAATTTGTCTCCCATTTTTTTAACAAATATTATATTTGTGGCTTTAGAAGACAATCTCTATCAAAGGTCAAATATAATTGAATATTAAGCCCACTTATGCTGTAACCTTGTTGCATATTGCTACAGTTGCTACTGTGATTGTGATTTTGATTCGGATTATTGTTTTCAATGCTATTTTTTACCCCTTTCTACCGACAAGACGGGCAAGCTGTACTGTTAAGTACTCGTATTTCCAAGATGCACACAAATTGCCTTAATTAATTAATATCATAAATACGCGACGGCGCTTAATTGCCGAATGGAGCAGCAAAAACAGCACAAGCACAAAATGCAAATAAAAAACAAATAAACAATAAAGAGTAAATATGTCTCTCTCTTTCACTCATGGCAGCGCTAATTAGCCAGGAAATGACCCCAGCTGACCGATCGACAGCAAACGGCAGCAAAAGCAGAAACTGCAGCCAGAGTAGTCACACAGCTGACTGACCCTAATCGACAGGAAGCTGACTCAATCTGAGAGACAAGAGCAGACAGACAGACAGACAGATAGACAGACAGAAAGACAGACCATGGCCACAACATTCTGTTGCACTTCAGTTGCAATCAATATTCATAAATCTCTCAGCCGCTCTCACAAAGGTTTTACCAATTAATAACGTGACCCGTTTTATATGTGCTATATCTAAATAGAAAAAATCAAGCTGGGTGATCGTTTCCAATGAAAAATCACACACAAAGTCTTTCAGCGTTTGTCAACAACAACAACAACAGCACGGTTGTCACTGGTAAACCTTGCAACTGGCAGCAACACGAAGCACAGACGTCGCGACGTTGCCAAGAAAAACTGCAAGAAAATTAAGGCGACAATCGGCGCTGGGGCAACCTTTGCGCCTTTTGTGCAACGGAAATCGCTGACATGGACCACACCAGAGTTCCAAGCTCCAAGTCGACTACTGTCTGCCAAGCCATTGAGGCTTGCCTAATGTTTAATTAAGGTGATTGCTGTGCGGTCATTTGAACGTTGTTGTTGCTGTTGTCGTTTCAGTTGCTGCTGTTGCTTTCGGCTGCTGTTGTTTGCTGACAACAACACCTCACGAATGATCACCAAATTGGTTTGTAAGGATCTAAGCGTGCTTCGCTTTGGCCCATGTCAAACACTTTGGGCCAAAGGACATCGTTGCCAGTACCAACCACCCTGTCTCTTCCCTCCTCTCTGTCTATATAACCGTTGATTGCCAGACGTTGCCGCAGCTTTAATGAAGATTAATTGCAATCAGTGCGCCAGTTGAGCGGCGATTAATTGCAGAGCGAACAAGCAAGTGAGCTAGAGAGAGAATAGGAGGGACAAACAGAAAGAGAGAGAGAGAGAGAGAGAGAGAGACAGAGCTCTTGTACAGATGGAAATGAGCTAAGGAAACTGCAATATTGGCCTAGACTTCCTCCTAGACTGCTCTGCTGAGGATGTGCATTAAGCTATCAGTGTTGCCAACTTTGATGCAGCCAATAAATAAGGCTTGTTTTGAAAAGCAACCTATTGTGATATACAAATATATTGTTTTAAATAATTATTTTTAATTTTATTTACATATTTTTAGCCAAGAACTTTTGCTAAAGAAGTCTACTTATTTATAATTATAAGAATGAAGTGATTTTAATTATAAATGCCCTTAACTTCAACACTAAGAAAGAATAAAGACGCCGATAAGATAAAATACATATTTAAACTTTATATAAAGAAAACTAATAAAAGCCAAATTATTTTTGACAAAACTTTACTATTTAAGTAAAATGAAATTAACGGAGAAAACAACTAAGTATATTGCGCAAACTTTCGCCTTAAAGTAGAAACTTACACTTAAAACAGCTGAGTAAATGAAAAATCCTATAACTGACAGCACTATTGCCTGTCTCTCATATTAAAGTTTGGCTATAAAATCTCTGCTTTCTGCTAAGCTTCGTGTTGCCTTGTACTGTTTGCCTTTGGCCGTGGCTTTGTCTGCGGTTCAGAAGTTCACAAGACCTCACGAGACGCAGTTGCAGGCAACTTAATTGCCATATACATGGCAAATGTTGAATGACGTTTGCTGCCGGCTCAATACTCTGTTGGTGGCACAAACCAGCTGATGAATTGTGATGGGGAGAGTTGCCAAATTGGCAAAGATTTGTCACGGTCCATCACTGGCAGTAACCACCATAATGAACTTAACTAGCTCATAAATCTGACCCGCAGTGATTCAAATTTTATTAACATATTGTTGGCTGGAAAAGTGTGCCATGAATGGATCTGCTGAGCGAGTTTTTATATACATTTGTTGCTACATATATTATCTAATAGCTTTTTTTTTTTTGTATTTTGCATTGTCACCTGCTTGCATGAGATTTAAAACTGGCGCCAGTCTTTTGGCCAGACTTTGTCTCTTTGTCTGAGGCTGGCCCGATCGATTTAAATCAAATGTTTTTATATTAGAAAACCGCAGCCCGTGGGTAGATATATTTTCGGTTTGTGGTTTGCATTTAACTTGGCCTAAGTTATAATTTGTGTATTTCTGTATTCCATTTTAACGGCTTTCAAAGTGAACGCCACTTTGGCATCATATGGCTAAAAATAGAGTCATAGCTCAGAGGCCAAAAGTTTAGCTGTCGACTAAGCCACTATTTTACATACGTGTGTCAATTTATTTGTGTTAGTGTGTGGGCGTTGAAATACAGAAGCTGCAAACCTTGTTATATACATACTTATCTATATTTATGCATTTATAGCATTTAAATGCAGTCTAATTTGTATTTAAGCTGCGAAGTCTTATGAAAGTTACGAGCAAAGAAAATTTCCACTGTATTGAATAGAAAAAACAGTTAAAACGGAAGAGACAAAAACTTTTGAGTATTTTCTAAAAATGGGCATACATTTAAGCAATGCAAATACTTGCATGATAAAAAATGTAGACTTGCATTTTAACATATTATTCTTTTTTGATTGATTAAAATCAAGAAAAGCAACTTTCCGAATGAATGGGTCAAGGATTAACTTGAGAATCGAGAAATATGAATGGTTTCAGGTCATCATTGATAAACGTCGCGTGTTTCTGTGCTTTTGCAACTAATCCAGATAAACATCTGAGATACTGAAGATGCGCCCACGCAGTCGGCTTTAACCTGTTGGCGCCGTCGTTTGTTAGCAACTTGGTAGAAGCCCACGCAGTAGACAAAAAAACAACAAATTTGTTAACCGCAAACAATCATTAAAAACAAGCAGCGTATAAACTATATTGAAATTTGTTTGATTTTCATTTGCAAATGCAAATAAATAAAATCAAATATAAAACCGCAAAATCTTTTATGGGATTTGCATAAAAAATTGCCAACTACAAATCGAACATGAAAACTAGAGACAGAATCGAAGCCCAGCCCGAGCCGAATTCATTCATGAGCCGAACCGAGATCCATTCATAAGTTGTACATTTCTAGTTTAAGGTAAGCCACCAAAACGAACACCACCTACTTGCAACTACCAACTTGCAACTGGCAACTGGCAACTGGCAACTGGCAACTGGCAAACAACAACTGGCAACTGCATATTATTAATAACATTTTTTTGGTTCGTTTTTGGGGTCACATGTTGGCGTGTGTTGCAAATTAAATTTGCAAATTATAGGCTGTCGCAGCGGGTTTCCGGTACGACAACAACAACAACAACATATGTACATGCTACAAGGCTCTCTCTCCCTCACTTTTACTGTCTCTGTTTGCCTCTCTTCAACTTTTTCCAGGGCGCTTCAAATGTGCAAAACGCAAACAAACTCAGGGCTTGGAAAGATAGAGCGCCAGTCTTAAGCGCTGCACTTTATCACGCTCTTGGCCCCGGCTTGACAAGCTCAATGGATATTTATACCTCCTCCCAAACTCCCCAACCACCCACAACTCACCAAAAATGGCACATTTGAACTGTCTTGCAACAGTCAGCGTCGCAGTCATAGTTGGATTCAGAGTCACAGTCAGAGTTAGATTTGGAGTCGTAGTTACAATCGTCTGACATTTGAGATTTGAGGCAAAATGTCAGTCACTGCTCAAAAAGTCCATTCTTTTCACGGTTTCACTGTAGAGCCGCTCGAGCTGATCAACATCGTGGGCTGTCTAAGACTCTTGGCCAAAGAGATGGTTCATAAAAATGACAAATGTGATTTCAATTCAACGAATGTGTGATGCTCTCTACTTATGATCTGTTAGATTTTTGAATTAAAAGCATATCAATATGAATAAAAACTTGTAAATGTCTAGCAAGCTTTTGAAAAAATAAAAAAATTATTGTATAACCAGATTTGTTTAAATAGTTAAGAATCTTTCACTTGCATTGATCACCCCTTTCGACTCAAATAAGGAATAATTTCTTTACTTTTTGAATATTAAAAATAAATAATTAGATAAAAATCAGTGTATATTAAACTATATATATACTTATATATATATTTTCAGAATAATTTATTATTATTTGTGTATTCTTTGCATATTATTTTGCATTTCAATACTGAAAGAGTTAAAGTTTTGGTTATTACAATTCGAAATAGACATGATCCCAGGGTAACTTTTACTTAGTATAGAAACTAACTTTTTTTTACTATTCTGTTGCATTTTAGAATATAATATTTGGTTATTACATCCGATTTTGTTAGATTATTTTGCCTTGTAAGCCTAATAACTGTACTAATAAGACCTTGGAACTAGGCAAGTGTATTTGCAGACATACATTATGTACAAAAACAAAAAGAGGGGTCAGTTGGGCAGTTCACAAGATTTCAAACTAAATTTGGTAGTCGAATAATTTACATTAAATTTATGCTGTTTATTGTTCTGTTTGATGTTTGTTGTTGCTGCTTTTCCTATTATTGTCATTAATGTTATGTACGTTGTTTGTTGTTGTTGTTGCGTGATTTGGAGTTTTTTGTTAGTGATTTTCTAGTCAGTTTTCTTGGTGGGCGTAACGCGCGCGCTGAGCTTTCGACCCACTCAGTTGATATTTTGGCGTTTTACCTTTTTTAGAGACGCTTTGGTAGAGCCGCCACCAAAGTTGTTGCTTTTGAGATTGGTAAGATTTGATTGGTCAATGGTCAAAATGCTGGTAGCTGTGATTTCAAGTGCGTTTCCCATTGCGTTTGCTCTTGTTGGCTGCTGCTCCATGCCATGCCACTTGACATATTTTAATGAAGCAGCAACAACCTCAAAAATACATAAATAGACAATTTTCGAGAGACACACAAATTACGCGCATATTTTCTAATGAGCTCATGCGCGCCATAGATTGACATGGTTCGAAGCGATTTGGCTCGTACGGAACGGCCAAAAGTCTAATAGACACACACGAACACAGAGCTCCCGCTGTCGCCAATTGACAATTTCAAGTGTACGTGTCCAAAGATTTATGCTTGCTTTTCACATGCACAAAACACTCACAAACAAAACGAAATGCCGAAAAGGGGGGAATTCTTTGAGTTGATTATGGAGCAAAAGATGATGTTGACGCTGCTTGCCAAGTTTTCTATTTTTCTTTTTATTTTTTGTTTCAATCCCGCTGGGTGTAGATATCGTTAACACAAAGCCAAATTTTGTCTGCTGTCAATGTTGAAAGATGCGACGATTTGTGACTGAGCAAACAGAAAAACATGCTAATTAGTGCTGCTAATGGGATAAGTGCTCTCGCTTAATACATGTATATATATATATATATCGTATATATATATAATTATATGTGTTTACTTTCAGTCTGTTTAGCATTCTTAAAGTTTCGTAAATTTAATGCTTCAAGGTTTAAATATGTAGCCGCAACTCACCTTATTTTTATTAAAAGAAAATCATTTAAATCTATATAAAACTCAAAAGCATCATTTTGTCGCATTTTTATATTTATATTCATAGTAATATGATTATTCTCACATTTTTTAAAATCACTGAAAAATTTACATACAGTTTTAAGAGTTGGTTTCAGAGTTTAATTGGCATCTTAGTAATTTGTCATCATGAGATATTGTTTTTGCTTTTATTATTGAAGAACATTTAATTTGTTCTATTACTTTTTGCGGTTTCTTCCACCATATGTCGAATAGTTTAAAAGTTTTGGGATCTTTTTACCGATTCACAAAAAGAAAAATATTTTTATGTTCTCTTAAATCAAAATTTAATAAGTTTGAAACCATAATTTCAGCATTTTTTCATTATTCTTAAAGGGCTCATTGAACAGTTGACCACCCAAATAAAGGAATAAAGTCAGATTGAATTTAAACGCCAATTTTTTCATGAAGTCATTAATAATTGATGCATATATGTGCATCATACAGCATATAACTAATGACTTACAGCAAAGAGTTGAGCACATATGGTCAACCTTTTTGACCCCACTTATGACAAGAAACCAATGCTAATATATATTAGAGGTTAACTGAGCAGCGCAAGCACAAAAAAGGAATTAAAGATTGTTGCATTACAATCAAAATGCATTTATAAAACAATCTGTTGCCAAACAATCGCATCCAGTAGTAGTCCATTAACAAAAGAATAACCGTTTACTGCAGCACACACTCATATGCGACGTATGTATGTGTATTGTGCAGCACATCCTCTAATCACACACTCACATACAATAGACAACACTAACAACAAAAGCAACAACAACATAACTGCAATCAGGCCACCAAATCGCAAAACGACTTCAACTGCAACTGCAACTTACAGCCTGACGACAGCAGCCAACAAAAACCCAAACAAAATTGTACACAAAGCTACTTACTTTGGGCAACAGACAGCCCCCGCAAAACTAATATAAAATAAATATAAAAAGCAAAAAAAAAAACCAAAAAAAAGACAAAAAAGAAGGCAACATGAAAATGCGCCAGTTGCAACAACAGTGAGTTTATTTTATTTTTTCTAAGCCGACACGCGTTGACTTTGGCTACACGAAAGTCGACGCAGTTCCACTCTTGTTGCTCTTGGCTTGTTTCTTGTCGCTGGAAGCTGCTGTGACTTCCTCGAACCTCTCACTCGCACTTGGTGACACTGTTTATGCATTTGAACAGTGGAACAAATTTGCAGCTGATTTATGTAAATCGCCATCGAGAGAGCGCGCTTTTTTTGGTGGCTCCCAATCAGCGCGTTGTGTTTTGTTGCATGTGCATTAAATGCTACTTTTGCTCCTCCTGGCTCTGACTCCTTCAATTGACTCAGACTCTGACACAGCCGCTCTGTCTCTGCCTGCCTGTCTTAGTGCCTGCTGCAGCTGGCTGGCGTTGTATTGTGCCGTTATTTGGCCCAAAACGTTCAGCTCAAAGCGCTATAAAACTGCAACTCATTCACTGCTAAAAAATGAACAACAAAAAAAAAAAACATTTTCGTTATGAATGAAGCTGCCCACGCGCAATGCCACAAAAAAAGAGACAAAAAAAAGACAAAATCCAAATAACAACTGACGCTGCAGTCGACGTCGACAGCGGATGTTGTTGGTGCTGCAGCGGTTGCTGTTCATGTTGTTGTTGTCGTGCTGCGCCCCATTCATTAAACGTATTTCGATAACTTTGGGTAAGATATGAGCATAAAGAAAGAGTTGAATATGGCTGCGAATATATATTACAGAAAGGATTTCAAAAATATATGAGAATTACCAATTAATATAAAAAAATAAATGCAAGTTAATGCAACAGTTCCATTACCAACCAAAATTTAATTTTTTATTTTTTCAGATTAATTGCAAAATTAAAGTTTAAATTTTTTTTTTAAATTTAAAAAAAAAAAAAAATTTTTTTTTTTAATACATTTATGAACATTTAAGTATAATTATGATTTATTTAGTATATACCTTTACACTGAAAACTATCAAGTACTATGTATTTATTTTACTCGAGGTGAAATTATAGGCCAGACAATTATTAATTATGTTCAAAAGTTATTAAAAGTGTTTTCGGAGCAAAAACGAATTCATTTAAGTTTAATGAAATGATTGACAGCTGTTTACAGGGTATCTCTTTTTAAGTATTGCCCTAATAAAACACTAAGCCTTAGATTTATTACATTTTTGGCAGTGGGGCGACCTCTGCGACTTCGGCGCATGCGCAGCAGTCGCTGCCAAAACTGCAATTTTGTCGCTTTTCATGCCAAAAATCGATCAACGAAGCCGCCGCAACCACCGACACCACCTCCACCACTACCCATGTTGTCGTTGCGTCGTGACAAGCGAGTGGCAGTTAAAAAAAAAGCAAAAAAAAAACCAGAGCCTGAGTTGAGAGGCTCAGTTATGGTTTTTTTTTTTTATATTTTTTGCTGTTGGCCAATATTCAAATGCAATTTATGTCATCGTCGTTGCTTTTGTGCATGCGCTCTCATATGACGTCAGCCTGGCCATGGATGTGGTTAGTGGTTCAGTGGTTGCGTTCTTGTTGTTGCTGGTGTTGTAGTTTTATTTTGCTGTTTACCAGCTATAAAGTTGTAATGCCCGCCAGCTGTGTGAGAATTTGGTTATTGCCAGCGCCTTGACAGCAACTTGAAAGCCAATGCAAAACATAACATTGCATAAACAAAATGCTATTGTCGGAATCAACTTAACAACTATCAATATACATAAATACGCGTAGAGCATTGCATAATTAAGTTGGTTATGTGTGTGTGAGTGTGTGCAGAAAGTCTCTTTATGGCTAAATTTGCTATGCTTCAAATAGGTTCTAAAGAAAAATGTAACTTAAAGCTTTTAAACAAACCAGCTGGAAGCTGCTTAAAAATCGACTTATAAGTTTCGTTATGCATATAAGAAATCTGTTTACGATCAATTTAAAATAATATATTCAACTTTTATTACTAAATTGAATTCATTTGCATTTTATAAATTAAATTTTCTATGTTGATTTATAAGTTTTTATATATTCAAGTTTTCTTTATACTTTGCTTTTTTATTTGCATTATTGCAAAATAGATCTAAAAGTATTTAATTAAATAAGTTTTTTATTTATTGCCTCTTCATTATCATTATCATTATTCTGTAGATAGCTTCCTATGTTTTATCAATTTTTGTCATCCAAGTTTGATTCATCTATAAAATACCCCCAAAACTGCTTAATATTATTTTAGGTTTCAAGCTAGATTCCCTTAAAGAAGTTTGTTAAAAATCTAAGAAATTTATTACTCAACTGTTCCAGAAAAAACCTAACAACATAATAAGTCTGTTTATGTCAACTGCATTTGATGATAATCTAGCAGCAGCGTCGAAATGAGAACACATAATATTTAACTATAAATGGCCTCGATCAATACGTGACACCATGAACTAAACTTTAACGACTTGAAAAATATTAGAACAGTTTCTACGGCAAACAATGACAGCCGTTGACAATCTTTGAAATATGATATTGTGCCAGGGAAAACTAAGCTGCATGCTGATTGCAGAGTTGCTTGAGTTTTCACTACACTTAAACAAAAGCTTAAAAAAGAAGATTCATTCAGCTCAGATTTTCGAAATGTGTTTTTTTATGCATTGAATGCATCGAATGATGTCGTAGCATTTGACAGTTAATTTGTTTGCATTGCCTAAAGTTAAGGTTTTAGGCACTTTCCGGTCTTCCCCGACAAACAACAACATGATGCTAATGCGGTTCCGGTATGCATGGCTAATGGAGACGAGACGAGAGCCAAGTTGTGTTGTATTGACTCTTAGCCATGGCCATCAATTTGCATTTGCTGCCCACGGTTCTCCACCCGAGTCTCGTGCCCTTTTGGCACCTGGGCGCACAGATCATTGTTTGTTTCATTCATTCCGTTTGATTCATTCATGATTTCATCATCATCATGTGGCGCACAACGTGGGCTCCGATTTTTTACTACTTCATTCATAAAACCCAAACTCAGTCGCGTGCGCTGCCCCAAAACTGTAACCGAATATCCATATCGAATACCCAAAATGCTGCTCGTTGATTTTATTAGGCTAAGCTGCGGGCATCTTCTTCTTTTTTTATTTTTTTGTATTGAGCTCTGCGAAGTTTGCTGCAACTTTTGGTCGCATCTGCGTGTCGTTGTTGTGCGTCGCTTAATTTTAGCAACATTTAACCCAGTTTTTCATTTTGGTTTTGCTAATGAAGTGTCAACAACAAATTGAATGTCTAACATTTGTTGCATGTCGCCAGCAACAACAAAAAAAAAAGCAACAAGTGAGACGACAACGAGTGCTCAACAACATGTGCGTTTGTCTGTGTCTTTGTTTAATGCTTTAAATAAATAAATGCGAATGCAAATGCAAAATGTAAAAGTCAACATGAAATTTCAGTTGAAGTCAAACTAAAAGCCAACGAAGCTGTTATGCTCTCCAAAAGAAAAAAACAATTAATAAATATATACGAGGAGCGCATAATTTAAAATAAAATTGCTTTAGAAATAAATTTGATTATTATTTTCTCTGTGAACTCATTAAATAAACTATTTGAATAAAAATTATAAATAAAACTGCAATAATAATCGTAAATTTTTGAAGAGTTGGAAATAAAGTCAAATAATTTTATTTTCTTATAAGTTTTTATATTTTTCACCTCAGTTAATAGCTCTTCCCTATTGTTAGGCAACCCATGAATCGAGTTACCTTTCTATAAACTCAATTTCAAGTTTTCTCGGTTCGATTTGCAGAAATTCTAATTCTTGGCTTCAAAAATCGTATACTTAGAAATCATTGTCAAGATTTGTCCAACCGCTCAACTCTTTTATCGATCACAAAAGTAGAATACTATATATTCATCATCTGATTATCACAATGCTCTTTGACTGCCAAGTGTATATATAATAATATAATTTATGCCAATGCGTAGCCGACACGTAGGCCCATGCACAGGGCACAGTGCCATTCATTGATGGTGCGGCTCAGTAGTTGTTGCGGTTGTTGTTTGTTGTCGCTGTTGCAATCACTGAACATCGCTTGCCAAGTGTGTCGTAGTCGCCGTCAACGTCGGCGTCGGCGTCAACTGCAACACAAAGTTAAAGCCAGCGGTCAATTTGCATACAACAGCCGCCGTTTTGTGAATGAAAATCTGCTGAGTTTGTTTTTTCTTCAATTTTTTGGCCGACAACAACAAATTAAAGCGGCAACTGCAATAAATTGTTGAATTTTATTACGCTGCGTCGTAGATACGTATACGTAGATACAGGGTGCTGAAGCCAGCAACTGCCTACGCACTGACCGCAGCCCACACACCATACACCAAGTTGTATCTGTAAGATACGCAGCTCAGCAGCAAAGTCTCTCTCTCTCTCTCCCTCTTCCTTACTTGCTTTCTGATCTGTCGTGCGCCATGTTGCGGCTAATTTGATTTCTGCATTGCCAAACGCTTTGCCAGTCAAAAGCTGCCGATTACCTTTTGCAACGCCAACACACACACACACACACACACACACCTGGATACATACAGATACTTGGCTAGAAGCTGCTTGTTTTCATTGATGATTTTCTGCTTTTGGTTATGTTGACTGTGTCTATGACATTTGCCTTGTCAGTGTCACAGCTAGCTGACTGCCTGTTGCTTTGATTCATTCATTCATTTAATTTTTGTTTCTCTGCCTCGTCTCGCAGCTTTATTAATTGCTGTGCCTTGCCAAGCCGTGAATGTGATAATAAATTATTACAGCAAAAGACATTTGCCGGGTGGGCGTCCATTACATAAAAAACAACAACGAAGTACAAAATACAAAAACAGATACATCGATTTATAGTTGGCAAGAGAAGCAAGCCTTGATCCGTTGCTTAGCTGTTGAGCAGCTTATTCTGACCTGGTCAAGTGCTTGTTGTTGGTAAGCTAATTTGCTTACGCATTTGCTATTCGATTTCCTGTCTAGGTGGTGTGTTTTGAAAAGAAAGTTTTAAGCTGCCAATTAAATATGGCTACAAGGCTATCTACCTCATAAATAGACAACATAATTATTAAGTATTATTATGTGCTATTAAAGTGAATGACAAACAGAGACAAAATATATTGAATAACACTTTAAATTTGTTGTTTTTATGAAAAATACTAATAAAAATATTTTTATAAACTATAGTTTTAAAAGTAAACCATTCTTAACAAAACTTTTTAACAGTCTTAAAAAATACTTATTTAATAAAAATAAAATATTATAAAAATATATTCGTCAACTCATATAACTAAATGTTTTTTAAGCTCGAATAACTTAGAGTAAAAGAATTGGTTGCAGTTTCAATAACTTGTAAGCAAAAAAATTTATGACATAAAAAATCTATCCTTAAATCAGAAATACCACAAAAAAAAGCTTATCCCAAAATTGTTATCCATTTAACTAAAGAGTTATAAAAAATATAATATAATATGCAAATATGTTTGTATTAACATAAAAAGATTACGATCTGTGAATTGTGTGTACTTAAGATCAGATGATCTTAAGATCAGATGATCTTACGATATTACCCAAAAAAAAATTTAATATTTTACTGCTTAAATCTAGAAATAGCCAGGCATTATTTATGCATCCATTAAGCAGATTGTGATTTTAAAACATTCTGCATATAAAACTATTAGCAAAATATGCTGCCAAATTGTACAGACCATAAAGTATATATAAATAAGTTGGCAATTAGACACAGAATTTTAAATATTTACCAACTATATTTATGGCAAAACTGTTAAACAGGAATGTCAAAAATAAAATTATATGTTTAAGAACACTGCCGAAATACTCGTTTTTAGATTGAAATAATATTGTTGCCCATGATATTATGAAAATTGTTAAGTGTAGCCAAATAAAACGGTTTAGTTTAGTTCTTAAAGTCCAACCGCATTGTTTATGGCCTCGACGAGCTTAAAATGCCAGATCACAGCACAGAAAGTGCAACCGAAAAAAGAATGAACGAAAAAAACTAAAATGATGACAAGCAAAATGAGAATTTATATGGGAAGCCATAAAGAAGACGACGCATAAATAACAAGATGCAAGCCCACTGAGGCATGCAACCTGAAGAAGATCTCTTCTCGTCTCGACGTCGCACGCGAAACTAATTAAATTAAAGGCGATCGGCCGTTATGGCTACCATGAATACCGTATCTGTATCCATAGTTTTACCATCCATTATTTCGAGGGTGGGCGTGAGAGCGAGCCCGAGAAATTTATGTGCCATAATTTAGAATGCATTTCAAGTGCGAAGTGTATTTTCTCACACCCCCAAACAAACAAAAACACACACTAAATTGTGCGAACAGTGTACTTAATAAGTGGCAACCCACTTGGCTAACCAATTTGGCAACTGAGTCGCGTGGCTGACTAAATGGACGCCTCCAGTCGATTGTCTACTGTCTACTAGCGTCTCTCTTTCGATCTGTTTTTGGAGCGTGAGCAGCTCAGGTTCAATTCAATTCAGTTGACTGACCCCTCGTTCATTCCGTGTGTAGGACAAAAGCGGCACGCGACCCGCTCACGTCACTAACACCACCATCGGCACCACTACTAGCATCTCCAACGCAATCCTCCACAACCACCTCCACACACATACAATTACGTACATATGTATTATGAGAATTTTTGCGTGCTTTTTCTCTCGCTTGGCATCGACAAGTGTAGGGGACGTTTATGTTTAAGTTTGTTTGACATCGCGTCGTCGGCGCGTCTGGTCGCAAATTTTTTGCGGGGGTTTTTTGTTGAGCTTTTGCCAGTATTTGCTTCTTTTTTTTTATTGATACCCTGTACACCCACCCAAAAAAATATGTTCCATAATAATATATCAATGCGTCTTTAATGTTTATCATAAAATATATTGAAAATTATTGCAACGCATATTAAAAGAATATTTTTTCGCTACATTATTAGTTATAACAGCAAGAGGTAAATATTTTTTTTCTGCTAGTTTTTCAGCATGCAAACCCGAATGTATCAATATTAAGAGGTATATTAGGATTTATTCTAGTCAAGCACTTTTACTTACTTTTGTTTGTTTGTTTTTCACATACACCCACACCCACATGCACACACACGCCCGCACCCACAAAACAGTTTAGAAAAGTCGATCGACCAAATTCTCTACCCACCTGCGCCGACAAGATGTCGGTCAGCTACAGATTTGCGACTAAGTTCAAGGGCAGCATTTAAAGAAAAACCTTTGTACAAATATCTTTAAGAATTTTTTAGTTTGTGCTTTGAGCCTGGGCGTTTAGTTGGCACGCGCTACAAGCCAAAAGAACGCCTCGTTGACTTGAATTGGCCCACGTTTTATTCTTCAAGTCACATTCTGAGCGTAACTTGCACTTTTCTGCGTGTCATTTGTCGCCTTTTTTTCGATTTTATTTTTTTTTTCATTGCTTTTTATTTTTATTTTGAAGTATTGACGTGGTCGTCGCCTGGTCGTGTGCCGGCTCAAATAAATCAACCACAAAGCCGCTTGTTGCCGGCTGCCGTTGCACGCCTATCGCATCCGGTTCGCCCAAGCAAAGTTGGATTTTTGTGTTCTTATTATTGTATTTTGTATTTAAAAAAAAAAAAAATAAACTTAATTTTGATTCTTGCGCATTATGCAAAAGCTTAAAGCACAGACTCAATCAAGCCATTTTATAAGCCATTTTGTGTGGCTTTTTATTTGATTATAATATATTTTTTGGCATGCCTTGCAAATCGACGCCTGGCGCATTGTCGGAGCCCCTTGTCAGAGGAGTCGGGCCAACATGGCAGTCAACAAATTTACGACATAATAATTTACATTTATCTGCTTGCAACGAGCCAGCCAACAATAACAACAACAACAAACTGGATTGATATATATATTTTTTTATGCGTGCATTTTGTTTAGTTTTTATTTGCAATAAAAAAAATCATCTTTTACCAAGACGAAGACGAAGTGCACTTGAAGAACCTCATTTTATATAAATGAATAAAACCGTTTGCTAATAAATTAGAAAAGAAATTAAAACAAACACTTTATAAATTAACATTATACAATATGGTATATAATTCTTTTTGTTATTATTATTTGTGCAAAAGCATTAAGAAAAAGTTTTAATTTTAAATGTCGTTTAGAATGCTTGAGATGTGACAAACGCCATTAAATAGTTGTAATATCCAATTGTATTTGTAGTTGATTAACATTCAGCGCCATGTTGTTTAATAAGTTACCTTTGCGATATGTCGCCGTCAGACGGCGCAGACGTTGCCTCTTTATCAGTTTATTACTTGGCAAACTTTTCATTTTAATATCATTCGCATTTGCGCAATGCAATCGCTTCAATGTTGCTGCTGTTGTTGTTGCTGCAGTTGAGCGACTTTTAATTTTGAACGCCTTCGTGTCGAGACCTGAACAAATCGGGTTGGCTGGTTGGCTCTGGCTCTGGCTCTGACTGACTGCCGCAATGATAAATGTGCACCGGTTTTAAAGGCGTCACAGCAATGCGACAAGCTTTGTTTATTGTGCCCCACCATGTTCAAAATGTATTCTCTGTTTGTTTTACTCAACTTAAAGTCAAGGGGAGTAAAACAAACATACAGACATGAACCGTGAGAGAGAGAACAAACTTTCATTATCTCCCCTCGTTTTCGCCTTTTCTCTTCATTGTTGTGCCAAGCAAAAATCGATGGAGCTAAAAATTGCCGGTTTCTGGGTACATTGCGCTCCCACTCTCGATGAAATGGTTGTTTGCGTAAAATTTCCCGGTCATTTTTATGAATGAATATTCAAAATCATAGCATACTTAACAGCGCGCCTGCGTAATGTTCATGTGTGCGAGTGTGCGTGTGTGCCTGTGTGTGTGTGTGACTTTTCGACATTGAGTTGTGACGAAAGCAACGCGTCCTTGACTCTGACAACAG
Source organism: Scaptomyza montana (assembly GCA_018904305.1). NCBI lineage: Eukaryota > Metazoa > Arthropoda > Insecta > Diptera > Drosophilidae > Scaptomyza > Scaptomyza montana. Next base: position 5,718,942 of record JAEIGR010000001.1, read on the forward strand.
GTGGATGTTTTCTATCGGCATTTACTTTATTTGCCGTCATTTCGTTATTGTTGTAGCCAACTCTGACGCAGAGAGAGCCATGAAAATGTCGCGGCCCATAAATTGTCATCAAATTGCCATTTGCACTATGTAGCTAAAAGTAAACCAGCTACAAAATGAGCCAAATGTCAAATGTCGACGGCAGACGAAAAGCTACAGTTAATAGCTTATAATACATTTGAATGAAACTATTTTAAAATAAATAATATAGATATAAATATTCTTTCTCTTATAAAATAAATAATTGTTGGTACATCAAAAATACACTTATATCAGAACTTTTTTCTAAACTTTTTCAACTTAAGTCCCCTTTGTCATTTGCATGGTGAAATTAGTTAAAAATAGTCGACGACGCGTAGTTTATTGTTGTTGTTAAGACCGTTGTTGGCCGTATATGATGATTAAGCGATCGCATGAAATTATTAACTTGTTTTTGTGCCTGGCAGCACAATGTTGCCATTTTTGGAGTTGCGACCCAGCGAAACCGCAATTAAACACAAATCACAAAGTTTGCCCAAAATTGGTTAAGACTCAAGAAACGAGCTAAGAGAATAACAATCAAAGCAAAAGGGAGAAACAAGAGAAACAACTAAATGCCAACAATGAAGACGATGATGTGCCTCGAAATTTGTGGTGCCTACTTTTGACCAAATTTGGTTGAACGTTTATCGCTCGATTTTTGGTTATTTAAGTTGTTGTATTGTATAATATACTTGTATAGCTCGTACCGGTAACCATTCAAAAGCTTTTTGTCACTTGACCCGTTTCTTTTTGATATTTTTTGTGTCTTCGTTTTTTTGTCTTTAAGCCACACGAATTTATTGTGATGCCAAAGCAAATAAAAACGTTGTGATTTTATGAATTTAAGCACTTGACATTTCATTTTGGCCAGTGTCGAAATCATGTCATCTGACTAACACTTCAGCATTAAGTTGAATGAGACACAAGACTAAGTTAAAACTAAACGATTATTTTTTCAAAAGCATTATTATAATAAATAAATTATTTATTTAACTTTAAAAGTCTTACTTTTAACAAAAAAACAGATTACCAACATGTTTTATTTTTATCGAAGTTAAAGGAAAAATTCACTTTTTTATTAAAGTCTTATTTTACTTAAAACACCTTTACAAAAATAAATAAAATTTTATTTATTATTAAATATTTTACATTTCTTTCAGATGTTTGTATAATAAAATTAGAAAATACGTTTTATAAGTTCTTCACTTTGTTGTTTATCAACTTCAAAAAAGATTTTCACTTAATTTCAAATGCATTAAAAGTTGATTAATTTGTTAGAATTACAAAAGTGTTTTCCATCGTGTTCAGCATTAATTTGCCGTGTGATTTTTTTATTTTCGTGCAACATTTTACTGACAAAATGTCTGGAATGGAATGGAATGGGGAAATAAATAGTACAAGTAGTTGTTTTCAAAATGCAAGTTGGCAGACCGCAAAAAGAAATTGCATGTTTTTGCTAACGAAAAGAGCCAAAAAACTATTTGAAGTTATTTTCGCCACTTGGCCTGACACTCGTCTGTGTCATTGTTCCATGTGTGGTTTGTTTGTATGCGACTTGTTGTTGCACTGTTGCAGTTGTTGTTGTTGCTGTTGTTGTTTGGAGTGTGGCTGTAAAGTGTTCGCCTGTCGCTTTCATTATGCATCCAAAAGCCAAAGCAGCAAAAGCGAACAATGTAGGCGTATTTTGATTATGATAAACTGGCGAATTATGTTGTCACTTTGCATTTTTCATATAGAATGAAATTATATTTTATAGTATGCGCTGCGCTGCACTGTGACTTTGTTTTTTTTTTTTTCGTTTTTTCTTATATTTCCACCGGCTGCTGCTGCTGCTTCTTCCTGCTCACGTTGCTGTTGTTCATATTGTGATTGTCGCGTCGTCTCTTCAAAATATTTACATGTCGTGGCATTTGAAGGGATTTATGTCGCCCCCAAAGTCTTTGCCGTCTCTCTGTCAAACCCGCGACTTTGCAGCTATGAAAAATGACAGCAACTAGCGCGATTGGAGAATTGTATTAGCCAGCGTTTAAAATGTTTTTTTTTTTTTGGGCTGGGAAAATTAAAAAAAAATAATTTATGTATATTTAACTTTTTTGCGCTGCCATTTGTTTAGCTTAGCGACGTCAGCAAAGGTACAAAAAAAAGAACCAAATAGAAAAACTATAAAAATCAAACTATTTTGTGTATCTCTGCTTAAGCTTTTATATTCTAGGCAGCGGCTATATTTAAACTATGCCCAAGCTATTTATAATGCTTCACGTAACGAATATTAGCTGTTGATTATAAACAAAAAAATTCTTTTTTTCCCCATTAAGTAATTTACGCGCGCTGACGCTGCTTCAAGTTCAGCTGAAAAATTTGCAATAAACACACAAAGAAGCACAACAATGACGTAGTAGAAGCTGTTTGCTGCTTAAGACACAAAAATCCCACCCACACCATTGGGGCGCATCAAAAAGAAAAACAAATAAACATGTTCTAACTATAGGTGCTCAGTTCAGTCTGGAGCGTCTAAATATAGATGCAACCGTATTTGCAATTATCGTGTGGCACGTCATGGATTTTTAAGACGAATTGAGTTTAGTTTCTTTTTTCTTTCTCTATAAATAGCGCCCCAAACTAAATGGGCCACTAAATCAATAAAACTACACACAGCACAGATATCAAAAGACCTAAAAGTAAGTGACACACTTTCGATTTTCTGACAAAAAAATGCAGATGTTTACTTAAACATTTTACTTTACAGTGTACTTATGCGCATCCTTACACTCACCCGAACAATTACATGAATTTAGATGATTAATTTTTTGTATTTTGAGCAAATAATATTGTTATGCTCTTTCTTATTGGATTTTTAAATAATATCATTGCATTTTCTAAATAATTTACTCAAAAATAAACAGAATCTTTGCTGTGAACAGCTGTGTCCAAAGCAGAAACTGGGAAGATTTTGTGTTTTTGGAGGTTGGGTGAACTGTTTAACAGCGCTGCGAACATAAAAATTACAAGCTATATCAAGACTGAAGATACTTCGACGGGGCATACCGAATATTTATGGTTACAACGCGGCGCAAACATGACAAAAATTTGTCGTTTTCTTTTTCTGTGTTTTTTGGTTTCTAGGCTGTTTTTCTGTATTCAGTTTGTTGCTGGCCTGGCCTGGCCTGGCCTGGCCCATTGTCAAAGCGGAAAACATTAGCCATATGAAATTCGGAAAATTAATGATGTAACTTGGCGCAGCGGAATTGTGTCATGGATCTTAAAGATATTCGGCGCTACCTTCAAATGCCTTTCGTATGCTCATTAGCCAAGCATTGGCTGCCAGGCCCTTCATCCACTCAATATGCGTTGGATAGACATACATACATGCATGTATCCAAGTAGCTGAGTATCTATATCTACTCTATACTAAATGCCCGCCTAAAATTAGATAGCAAAATGTATGCTAGAATTTTAGGCCGATTGACGCACAATGTGAACTTTGTGACGCTATCTTGCTTATCGATATAACTCTATCTATAGCTAACTGTTTTTCAACCTGTGACGTCCTTTGTCAACTGATAAAGCGACTTCGTTGTCAAAATTATCCACATATCTATCTATTCGTTGAGTATGCAGTTGAGATACAATTGTCGTTTTAGCTGATCATCAATTAAAATACATTATTGTGGGTCATTCCAAAAATGGGATCACATTCTATATGCAACCATTAGGCATAAATATGTGTAAAACGAAGAAAAACTGTGCATTTGTCACAATATCTTATTTTAAGAAATGGATAGATAAACTTGTCCTAAATATGAGAAACTTAAGATACACTCATCGATTGTGATTAGTAAGATCAGATGTGAGCTTTAGAGATTTTCAGTAAGACACTTTGATTTCAACGCTGATGCTAGTTAGCCAAAACAAAAAATATTTATATATTTTTCATGTACAATTAAAATTCAAATAATTATTTCTGTTAGCGCTGGTTTCCAAAAACTCTTCTGAACTTTAAATCCATTTTAAGCTGTGACTACAGATCGTAGGATATTTTAACAAAGTTACGATACTCCTCAGTTTAGGGTATAGCGTATAGAAGAACAAACCATTTGGCTTATGAAACACACAAACATACAGAGACAGACAACATTTTTGTGCTATAAACTATAAACGGCATTTAGTGGGATTAACTTTTTGTGGCCGTCGTTGTCATATAAATATCCACACATTGCTGTGTGCGCCTCGTAAATAAAGCCATTAAAATGGAATCCAAGGCATCTCGGGAAATCAAAATAAAATAAAATTATTAAGAATGAAATGCATTTTAATTTTTATTTGCAGCAAAAGTTCTGTGACAACTTTTTCATGCACGAATGCAAATCTTTCTCTCTTTCTGCCAATGATTGGCATTAGCTATTTTTGGGTAAACGTGTGAACGTCATTGAAGAGTGCCTAAAATTACCTTGACCGAGGCCCGAGGCCCAATGCCCAAATAGAATACAAAACTGCTATAAATAGCTGGCACAATCAGCACTCATTTATTTATTTACCATACATTGTACACTACAAACATACGTGAGCATCTAAAGCGAGCCGAGCTGATTAAGCGCCCCCAGAATTTATGAACTTGACGTGCAAAATTTCGATTTGTAATTATTTGGCTATTTGCACGAGGCACATTTCACGTCATTACCTGGCCAACTGTAAACAGATGGATCTAAGCAAATCAGTTAGATAATTGTTTACATAGTTTAGTGCACAGGGAGGTGTGGCGTGTGAAGTAAATATAGCAAGTGAGAGAAATTCCAATTTAGGCATGATGCCGACCTGAGATCTTAGTCAAGTTTTGTACAAATGGCGCACGTTCTCTTACCGAATACATTGACCAGCTGATTAGCAAGTCGGTCTTTTAACATTAATCAAAACTTTAAGTAAAGAAGAATTTAATCACATAAGTATATATTTATTATCGTTTTAAACAATGCAAGGACAGTATATGCAATTCTTAAATATTTTGTTTTTGTTCTTTAAAAAATGAAGTTAATTTCGTGCGACGACTGGAAATGTAGGGTTAGAGTATTAAATATTTAACAGACAACAAATGAGATTTGTTCCTCTTGTTTTTTGTTCATACCGCAGCCAGCTGCTGTTTTCTCATGTACGTATGCCAAAGTATAAACAAAAAAAAAAATACACACACAAATAATAATAATTATGAATAATTTGTGTGTGTGTTTTATAGAAAACATGTTCATCAAAAATGTTTTTAAATTTAGTGAAATGAGGCACGCGTTTTATATTTAGATGATTGCCATGGCCTTACAATTTGCCACAAATGCAGGAGTAAGAGCAAGGGAAGGTGAGTGGGGCTGACAGGCCCATTGGGCGTTGGGAAAGGAAAACAAAAGGCACTTTTCACTATTTGTCATGTTTTTTGGCGCAATTTGTTGACCCACTTTCACCAAATTTTTAAAGTCGAGCGGCTTATGCCTAATTTGGTATGCTCACACATTATTGCTTATGAATATTCAATAAAAGTTTGCAATTAAACAAAGAGTCAACAACAATCATAACAAAACAACAACAGCTACCTGCCAGTGGGAGGCCATAAATACTCTTTGGAGCTGACAAATTGGCTCAGCTTTCGAAATGAATGATTGAAAATCTGTAAACAACAAAATTTAAATAAATAAACTCAATATTTTGTGTTATCAGATTTGAGTTCCAGTTATGGCCACGTTAATAATTAAAAGACTGTTGCAACAGATGAAAGTTTTAAGCTCAATTTAAATTTAAATCAATCCTAGAAGTTCGTAAGCCTTAAGATTTGTAGAAAGTGCAAAGAAATACAGGGAGAAAGCACAGAAAAAAGCAGACAATAATTAGAAATTGTTAACGATACAAAATTTATGATATTTGAAGACACAAGATTTGAAGACAGTTCAAAAAAAAAAATAAAGAAAAGCCAAAGGAATTACAAAATGTATTATCAGATCTTAGACAGGGTGTCTATAGCCTTCAGCGCAGCGTTTGCACATTTTTATGTATTAAAAAAAAATTTTATGACTTAATTTATGATCTGTTTTATTTTGGTTTATTAATCTGACGCCAAAATAAAAATATATTTAACAGCATACATGAGTATATATGTATATATACATAAAAAAAAGATTTATATCGTTAAAAATATTAATTTATGATTTATTTATTATGAGTTGAATGTTTGTGACTGTCTTAAAAAAGCGCCGCTTATTGTCAACTCATAAAACTAACATATATTTTTTGTACCTTTTCCTTAAAAAAGTTTAAAAATAAATTGATTTAAGATTCAAATAATAATTTTGAGAAAAATAATATTGGTAATTGGTTCGACTTTATCTTTCTAAAATTTGTTAGATTAGCTTTATTATGATTTACTAGCTTTATATTATTTATTCTATAATATTTCAGTAAAAGTTAAATTATTGCCCATGAAATTTCTAATAATTCATTATTCTCACCTTTGAAAAAATTCCCTTTTCACAAATCACATTTTGTTTATTGCTTAATTTCGACCAATGGAAAATTTCCTATGACTTGACTGTGTGAATTTTTAATTAGTGTCTGAGTTGTTATTGGCGTTGCTGTTGTTGTTGCTCTATATTCTGTTGACTGGAGCAATTTACGGCAACATGCCAAGCTCATAAAGCCTATTTGATGACCATAAATTATCCAATATAATAATAATAAAGGTACAACACAACCAAAATTTTATATATAGAAATAAATTTTTTTACACAAATAAAATTTTAAAATTGTGAAAAGATATAATATACATATGTATGTATGCATGTAAGATTAACACAATAAAATTTAAGCATTATCAAAACATATATCACAGATTAAGATGCATTTGATGTATTTGTATATATTTATGTATTAATTCACACCTCGATGAAGCCTTACAATATCTTACTGAATGATGACGCCCACCAGGCCATATTGGGCTTATGGGCCGCACACTGGCTTATGGCATTTTATATAGCCTCTTCAATTTTTGAGCAACATAAAATGAAGTTGTCTTGCGTAATGCGCAGCTGGCGCAGCAAACAATCAAAACTCAATATGTGAATGGAAAATGGAAGTGTGAGTAAGGAAGTTGTAGCTACAAAGCGCTTATTGGTGGCGGCCAAATGGAAAAGCAAGGCATAGAAAATAGACGGATAAAAAAACAACACACAATTGTCAAGAGCTTTGGCAGACAGACTCGACCAATAATAACAAGTGGCAAACAAAACACACACATACATTCATACAGATGAATGATCATACTTATAGATTTTACAAATTGTGAGTGCGAGATAGATAGATAGATTGTGCAATGCAAACGTAGCTAAAGATTTAAGTATGCGAGACCAGTCAATATGCTTTTAATTACAACCTACACGATACATCGAATCGAATCGACTCAACGCAACTCGACTCGACTCAAGAGCTGCTGCCCTAACAAGAGTTTCTCTCGGTCTCTGGCCAACCATTTATGGCAATGCGGTGGACCTTGTTGGGATAACTATCTACTACAACTACTAGCTATATAGAGAATGTGAACGTGTTAACTGTGGAGAAGAGGTGGAGAGGTCGAACTAAAGCTTGGCATTGGCGCGTCTCGATTGTTCACCGTCTCACTCTTTTATTCATTTACTCTCGCTATCTGAATGTTTGTTTGTTTGTTTGATATGCATGGTGTTGTGGTTGTTTTTGTTGTTGATTTTTTTGAGGCGCGTGCCATGTGTCATGCAACTTGCGACTTGCGACTATCTAACGCCTCTGCCTCATCAACAACCGTCTCCCCATATATTGACCCACGCATCAAGCAAAACAAGCAACAGCAGCCACAACAACAACAACTCAGCAAAAGTTCTCGACGAGAGATAACACGACATAGAAAAGCCCACACGACGCACACAATTGGCATATGGGCAGATATCTATATATTTATGCCTATATGCACGTAAGAACATATACATTTGCACATTCGAATGGTGCTAAATGCGTTTACAGTGACACTCATTCGATTAGAAACACAACACTAATAAGTGTGACCATATTGTTGTGCATTAATTAAGTTTATTTAATAAATCATAACCAATAAACTTGATTTATTTGCACTATCTTGTGTTGTTATCGCAATTTATTTTGATATCTATGTAAACAAAAATATGATTTAGGTCAATAAAATTGGAAAAAGTAATTTAACTGGGGAAAAAAGTACAGAATTTACGTTTGTCATGGTTAGAAGGTAGTCTTGACATACTTCAAGTAACCTTCTTTATAACTTAAGTTTTTCCTCAATACTTTACTAGAAAGGATTGAATGATCCATATTTTCCCAACTTGTACTCTCGGCACATTTGAATCAATTGTTAATGTTTACAAATGCATTATTCATTATTGTTGCAGATGTAGGTATTTTAAAATATGCACATTCTATCTCTAATAGCTAATAATAAACTATTAATTCGCCATTTTTGGATCTACATACCAATATCAACTAATATTTCTCGCAATTGGAAGCTTATAAACGTTATAAACAATCATATGTGTAAAATTGCACATTACAAACGCCAAATTCCTTAGAATTTAAATAGAGTTCCATAGTTATTTGCCCAGCTCTGTTACTTTACACTTCTAGTATATTGATACGTACTTTTATATGATTCTCTGCCATGACAAACTTCAATTAGTTTGCTAATGCGACAAAAACAACAGCAACAACATACAGTTGAAGCTATTAATGAATGCTGGCAAATTTATGAATGTTTATTAGTTGCTGGGTGCGCTGCCAATTGAGGAAGAGGTGCAGCCAACAGCCTTATTGCCTCATTCAAACGCTCAAAACTCAATCTCAGTTTGCAGATTCAGTCTTAGCTCCTTATTAATCTGCCCCTGCTCAGTGCGATCAGCATCATTCATGTCCATCTTTGGCTTTTCATCAGCACTAAACAAGCAAATTGACAATCAATCATCCACAAAAAAAACTATATATAAAAACAAAATATAATATTTTATACTTCTTACTAAGCATAATGCCTAGAAAACGGTGTGTTTTTTTATACCCTGTAGCTAATTTAGAAAAAAACTTATAAAGGGTTAATATGAAACTTAAAAATCAATTCATAAAACTTAACTTGTAAGTAAAATAATAAGGTTTTATTACAACAAAACTGCAAAATGATTAAAAATTTTGAGTAATATTTTCTGAGGATTTTCGAACACTTTCAGAAAGCAGGCCTTTCAAAAATGCAATCAATAGTCCGTATAAAAAATCACTAAACATAACTTAAGGCTCACAAACATTTATTAATTTAAGGTATATTATGTTGATTGCTAAGATGAAATGCGTGGTTACCAATATTGTTAATGTACTTAGATAATTTTTTAACATCTGATGCTTAAATATATTTTTAGTTTTCACTGGGTATCCGTTGGTCTAGCGTTCGCACATCAAACATTCTTGACCGCACTCGTTTTTTAAGTTGAGCGGGACGAATCTCAAATGTATTTGTTGTTGTGTAGGTGTCAGTTGATAGGGGCTCGGCGCCAAACAAACTCTTAAGGCTACTGAAAGCCAATAATTAAGGCACTTGCAGTTAAATTGCAGTGCCCCAACATCCCAAAAAAAAAAAAAACATGATCCAATGCTGGTGCGGCAGTAGTTGAGCGATTGCAGTTGCTATTTATGGCCAAGTTGAAGGCGAAGACGACGTCATAAAAACGTTGTGTCCGAATAAGTCACGTTATTTTTGGCCGACTGGCGTAATGAGATTTTATTTTTCACTACACACAGCGCATTAATGTTTACAGGTGGCATGTGCCCAGTGCTTGCCCCGATGCCCGAAGCACCCTTATCAACGACAGCTTCCCTTTTACACAGTGCACAAAAGTGGCTAAATCGTTTGTTTGTTTCGAAATTCTTAACCTATATTAAAATTAAAATAAAAGTCCATGGCGATTTTTTTTTTAATTTTTATCTAAAGATTTTTTTATAAAGCTATTGTTAATTAATATTAAATGAATATTCGAAGAATGCCAGTTTCAAATCAAATTGTTTACGGTGTAGAATTGCACACCTTCCTAATGGCTAACCAAATAAACAAATACTTTCGTAAATGTGGACGTCGTGTGAAGACTTTTTAAAAATAGTCCTCGATGTTTTTGTTGTTTTTTGGCTCTTGTTTTGCATTTGTGCCCCAAACTTTCACAAATGAGGCAAAGTTCTATTTTTGGTATTTATCGAATGTTTCTGTATCTGTAGCTGTTGCTACATACATACATATATCTATATATATATACTATATGTGCACACATTTATCTGGCAGATAACGGCACGTAATTTCGCGCCGTCTGTTCGAAAAATAAAAAAAAATACATAACTTTTTGCCGACGTCAAAAGTTGCTGCCAATTGTATCGGCGTTTATTTTTAGGTCATGGCGTGCTGCTGCCACAACAAGCTTCAGAAAACAGTTCAGAATATTGGTTTTGTGTGTTTTGGTTTTCTTTTTGCCGGCCGGCCGGCAAATCTTATTACTTTGGGTCATGGTCACCCTTATTAACACTACTCCCAAAATCGCACTTTGCGGTTCATAATGCTTTAGAGCACAAACTCGTAAATAAATTAAATTTTTAACATTTTACTTAAGTTGGCAGCGTTTCAATAGAATTTCGCGCTAAAAGTTTTCCGCTGCTTTTGTGGCTATTTTGTTTATGTGGCATTTTGTTTATGTTTCGTTTTTGTGTGCAACAATGCGGAATGCGCTTTTCAGTTGTTGTTGTTGTTGGCGGTGTTGGTTATGGTGTTGTTGATGCTACTTGATTCGCAACCTTGTCCTTAGCACATGAAAAACTGTTTTTGGTTTACTGTCCCCGCCGCAGCGAGAAAAATAATGTGCAAATTTAAATATACATATTGTATTTGGCCTGTCAATGGGGCTGGTGGTGGGGTGGCATATGAAAATGTTTTATGTGGCATGGAAAATTGACAAGCGCTGGCAAATGCATAAACACAAACACTCGAATGCGGAATCGTAAATTAGGTAGTTTGAATACACAAATTCTAAGATTGTTCAACTTTTCGATTATTTTTCAAAGTCTCAAGTTCAAGTACATTAATATTAAATAATTGTCTCTTATTTTTGAAGTGTATTTTATATTCCTTGCAAATGTAAATAAATAACTTAAGATTTTTTTGTTAAGACATAAAATGTTAGAACGAAAATTTTTTATAGAAACAAAGCTAAATTTAAGTTCACTTATAAAAGTTACTTATTTTGTTTTATATTTTATAAACTCTTTGAAGCTAAAAATTCACATTAACAAATATTATAATAATAATTGGTACAAATTTCTATTTGTTCTTACCTGAAACTAGAAATAGAATCTACTTAAAGATAGCAAATTAAAAATATTAAAGTTACTTTGAAATCTCATCTCAATTCAGTTAAAGATTGGTTAAACTCAAATATTTTTCCTTAGTCATTTGCCACACGCCCCGTTTTTAATTACTTCCTTAACGAAGCCAAAAGCAAATACCTAAACTTCCGCTTTCCTTGACCGAGCGATATACTAGACAACCAAATTTTCCAACATGCTTATAACAAATGTGGTCAAAACTCAAAAATCAAACTATCCATAAATGGTCAAGTGAATCATTTGTTTAAATTTTGTAAACAATTTCATTTTGGCGGTGTGTTTACGTAGATTGAAAAGTTAATGGGCCGCAATCGCGGCATATGAACGTTGATGACGTATTTTGGGAAATCATAACACAACACACACACACACACACACACCAACAGACACAAACACAAATATAGAGAGCATGTCGACTGGGGTACCTGTTGTCTTATTTTCACCTCAGAGCCCCATTTTCGATGAGCGACCAAGAGAGCGAGCTGCTGAGAGATCGATTTAGTGAAACTCACCACTGCTCACACATACACACACACGCACACAAGCAGCTGACACTAGGGAAACGGGCCTGGCAAACTGTTGATTGGCTGCAGTGCGCGTGCGCCACGAAAATGGCTGCAACGTAGGGAGGCAACAAGCCAAACGATTGGATACACTAGCCAACCGGCTGCTCAAAAGTGTATTAGTGTGTGTGTGTGTGTGCCGTGACGCGCGAGATCCCCACGAACGGAACTCTCTCGCTCTCACAGCAAACACGCTTTCGTTTCGATATCGAACTGGACGCCGTTATGCTTTGAGGCGCGTGCCAGTCCGCTGCCAAGTAGGGGCAATGTATATATGGCTACGCGCTCTCTCTCTCTCTCTCAGCTAGCTTTGGAAGCGTGTGTGTGTGTGTGAGTGAGTGTCTGTGCTTTGCTGTGGCCAAAGTTGAGTTTTCATTCATAAAAACTGAAAGAGGGCGCATCTCGTGCCTCAGTTGTGTTCGAACAAGCAAACGCGACGGTTTGAAAGCTTAAGCAAAAGCTGCCAACAAATTAATAGAAAAAATCTTTAAAAGAAAAAATCAAATTTAAACGTACACAACTACACAGATCTACAAAATATATATATATTTGAATATATATATATATTTCAAAACAAATATTGTGCAAAATACGAAAGCAAAAAGTGTCATTCATAAATGTGAAACAACAACAATCAAATCGAATTTACTTTTGCTTGCGATTAGTGAAAGAGAGAGTGAAAGGATACTTTTATGCAAAACTTGGCGACGTTCGCTGTGTGAAAGCTGCGCGCTCCTACAAACCCCCCCTGATAAACATACACACAGACCACCCGCCCCCCTCTCTCTTCTTTTATCAACCACTGTGTGTCGATGAATGAAAAGCTAGCAGTAAACTGTGACGTACATAAGAAAATAAATTATACACAATATACATACATATATGAAATACATACAATTACAGTTATACGGCAAAAGATGTTAACTTAGGCATAAATTGCGTTGAATTTTTATAACAAATTTAATACAAAAGCCAACATTAAAGTGAGAAAAGTGTTTGTGTGAGTGTGTGTGTGTGTTAGGCAATCTCAAAGATTGCGCTAAACTAAAAAGGGAAAACAACCTTTGAATTCTTCAGCACGTGCCATTGCGATCCAGGTGATTAATTTGTGAACAATTCCTTAATTATACAAAATATTAATTATTATAAAAATTCAATTCAGTTAAGTTATCTTTAGAAACTTTTGAATCTAAAGATTTGATATTCAGCTTAGCGGAAGTCATAAAATAAAACTTTTGTGACATTTAAAATAATTTGTTCGGGAGAGCATTTCTTGACAATCTAATTAAATTTTTTTCTTTTTTAAGATTTTATGTGACAACTTTAAAAGTTGTATAATATTTTAATATATATTGCTGATTTTATTTAAATGACGAATCTTATATTTGAAATTTATAATTTAAAAATTTGTTTTTTAGATGTGATTTAAGATTAATATTTTTTTATGCTGCAATAAGCTTAAATTCTTTTGTAAATGTCATTCAATAAGTTAATTTTTAGGCGAATTATCTTGTTTACATAGCTTTAATAAACATTTCTAACTTATTTATCGGTTTTTATTTGCATAAAAAAAAAACTTAATCAACAAATAAGATAATTAGTACAAAAATTCAATATGCATAAAATTAATCTTATATCTAGCAGAAAAGTTCGTTTTAAGCACAATTTATACGGTTTTTGTACAAAGTCTACTGAGATAATAAAATGTTTTTAAATTTGTTTGTAAATAAAAAAGTATTTATATATTTTTTGCAAGCAAAGTTTATTTTATTTATAAAAATCTCTTCCTGACGACGCTGTTGTATTTGTTTCAAATTTTTTTTTATTTTATTTAAGCAACAATTTGCAATTTTGTTAGTTTTAAGCCATGCGAACGATGCATAAATTCATTTAACGCATAATAAAAATTTCTTCACGTTATTAAACAGCACCGCAAAATCCTCAATAAAAACAGATTCAGATACAGATACAGATACAGCTATAGAGACAACACCTGCAACTTTGTCTGTCTGTCTATATACTATATATATCTACATATATATGAACATATATCGTTGGGCAACATCATACGCATCAGCTGTATATATTGCAATTTTTGTAATTAAATTATTGTCATTGCACTTTGCGCTTAATTTGAAAAGCGCGCGCTCTTCCAACAGCAGCAACAACAACAACAACAACAACGAATAGAATTTTCATATAGACAATTTAATGGCACATCTTAGGATGAACACCGCCGACAGACGCTAAAAGTGTTTTGGGCCAACTAGCCCAACCCCAACATTCACAAGATGTTAAAAGGCAAAAGCAAAAGTGTATATAAAAAGAAAAACAATTAGCAAAATGATTTACACGCAGCCTCCCATGTCCAGCAGCAACAACAACAACAAGATACATATTTTTCAATTTCCTCACTTTTCTTTTATAGTTTTTTTTTATTTTATATTTTTTCTGTGTATTTAACCAAATAATTATGACATCAAAAACAAAATACCGACGGCTCATCGAAGAGTCGCTTAACACACGCACACACCCACAGACATACACACACACAGACACACACACAAATGACACTTTGACACCACAGCCACTGACCACTTAATTTGGTGGTGCTGCTATTGGTTGGCTTTTGGTGGTTGGATTTGCTGCACCTGACTGCATTTCAAGCTAACGAAAACAACAACTAAAGGCAACGGGCCCGCCCAGCAGTTAAGTGCTCACAAATATAGGATTTTTTAGTTGCATTCAAGTGGATTCATTTTACATATTATACTATATATACCCTGTAAAGCAGTTATGTGGGAGGTTGGAAGTTAGATCTAAGACTTTGATAAACAATTATTTATTAAACCTAACTTAAATCTAAATCTGTATATTTTACATGTTTTTTGATGAGCTAGTCGAAGAATATATTATTTATTATACATTTATTTAGCTTTTGTACCCATTTATCATTTAATCAGTTGGCTATAAAATTTGTAAAATTTGTTTGCTCAAACCAGAAACACAATTTAATGCTACAGTAATTAATTAATTCACTTTAAAATATTCAGTTACTTTTAATAGGGTATAACACATACGAGATGTTGTTTGTCGTTGTTGTTGTTGTTGTTGTTGTTGTTGCATAACACTGTTTGCTATATTGCTGTAGTGCCTGCGGCTGTTTATTTTCATTAATTGTTCTCATGAGGAAAACACAACAGCAACAACACCAAAAAGCAACACCAACAACACCAACATGCCCAGCCAAAGCTGTTGGCATGAAAAGTGTGACAAAGTGTTACGCATGCAACGACGGCGTCGGTACAAAAAAACCAACAAAAACCAAAAAAGATACATTTTCCATGTTGCTGTTGTTTTTGTTGCTGCATGTTGTTGCACTGCTTAACTTGTTGTTGGCTGCTTCAGTTGTCCGAGTCCAAGCTGCCCGCTGCGTGAATGATGGACTTTGTCTTTGTCTCCTGCAACTGCCAACTTCTCTGATAGGCACAGTTGTTGTTGTTGTTGTTGCTGTTGTTGTTTTCTTTTTCAACCTCATCCAACTCTTTGCGCCCTCTTCTCTCTGTGCGCGCTGTCTGTGTTGCATCCGTGTCGCATGCGAGTTGCATGTTTGTGTATCTATGTAGCTGCCACAGATACTTTTACTGTACGTCTTTTGCATTTTGACTAATGATGCCACCTCTCTGTCTTCATTCTCTCCTTCTCACCTTCCCTCTCAAGGCGTTTCTCCAATTTCTTTTTATGTTAATAACCAAAACAAGCAAACATCAATACTTAATTCTTGTTGTTGTTAATTGCTTATGGCATATGGGGTTTTTTTCTTTTCTTGAGCTGAAGGTTATTGTGATATCAAATCTCAAATCTCAAAAAAAAAAACGCTATATGCAAATCTGTCAGCATCAAATAATAAAAGAAATAAGTAAACGCAATGTACATAAAAATAATAAACGAAAAGACAACAAATTTCGGCTATTGTTGGAGCCGCTAAGTAGCCAGAGACGCTAAGGTCGCAACTTAATCCTCCAATGAGGTCTCCATGAAAAAAAAAATATATGTCTAAACGAAAAAACAAAAAAACAAAAACAACAAACTTAAAGCCCAAAGATGCATTGAGTACCTATGTATCTGTGTGTGTGTGTTTTTTTTTTTGTTTGACTGTGGGTCAGGTCCAAGATCGCGCCGGTCCACTTGCCAAGCTAAACAAATTGGCGCCCATCTATCGAATTGTTAACACTCAAAGACCAGAACCCCAAATGAAACTACGGAACCAGTCAGACACAGGCAACAACAACAACGACATCAACCGGTTTTAGCAAAACTTAATTAAAATAATATCAACATAACAATTTTTATTATTTTATTTTTTGCTGCTGCTGCGGCTGCGGTTGCTGCTGCTGCTGCTGCCTTTCTTTCTTCCTCATCTGAGGGGGCTTGAAGCTGTGTGCCAATATTCATTCATGGCAAATATCTTGAACGCAACTCGATCTGTCGTCTAAGGCGACTAAGATCGAGACTACTACAACATCTAACCGAAATGCTATGCAAAATTATGCAGAGTGAAAGAAACAGGCAACACAGACATACAGACAAACAGACAGACAGACACATAAGATTTACTATATACATTCAAGTTTATATGTGCTTAATGCAGTGTTAATTGACTAAGCTCAACTTAAAATAAAGATTATAAAATTGTGAAAAGTAATAAAAATGTTTTATAGTATAAGATTTTTGAGTTCAGTAGATTATATATACATACGTAAAGTTTTTCAGAATAAATATGAAATAATAAAAATCGTTAAACACATTCAAAAGACTTACAATTACATTGAATGTTTCAAATTATTCGATTGATATTTTTATTATTATTTTATTTTATTATTTTTGATTATTTATCAACGAAGTATTTTCTTTGAAAGCTGTTACTTTCGAAGAAATTGTAGCACTTCGGCAAGCTGCACTGTACTAGGCTTAAACTTAAAATGTAAATGTCTGCGGCACGAACAGCTTCAACAATAACAGCAACAGCAACAACAACAACAACGAAAATGACTACAACAACAACATAAACGTTCGCAGCTTTGCTTCTTTATATATGTATAGATATTTTTTTGTTTTTTTTTTTTTTAAGGGAGTGTCAATTGTTAGCCAAGTTATTAAGCGCACAAAAAGAAGCTGAAGCGGAGAGCTGGCCAAGATCCAAGCTGTGCGATTGAGAAGCCACCAGGCCAGGCCAGGCCAGGCCAGGCAAGATCAGACAGCTCAGGCCAGAACCAAGCCAGACCAGTTCGCCACAGTTGACTCTGAGCCACAACAATAAAAACAAAACAAACACACACACACACACTCGCTGTTTGAGAGATGTGAATGATTCATGTGGCAGTCGTATTCAGAAGATACAAATCTTTGATCGACTGTAAAAATTATTGACTGAGCCGCATAATTTTATGAATGAAATGGAGGCAACAACAGCAACAGCAACAACAACTAAAGACGGTCACAGCACGCGCTGCCATTGTCAATGTATCTGTATCTGTATCTGTATAGAGCTGCATGTGTATGTGTATCTATGTCTTTCTGTGTGCAGCATTCAATGTAATTTCACTGCTGCTCCGCTCGCTGCTTGTCTCGTCTCGAGTGCACTTTGCCACGGAAATTATGCGTGAAATCAAATGTAAATAAAACAAAAAAGCAAAAGTGCCAAAACAGCAAACGCTGCTGGAGACCAACATCAAGAGTAGACTGCCTCACGTCCAAGCAGTCAGCATACAAAATAAGAAGGAGCCAGGCTACAAATGTCGGATACGCTGCGGCACGGTAGTTATTTTGGCGCATAGCTGCCTGTCAACACAAGTGCACTTGTAATGCAAATCAACGCGGTCAAGTCGAACCGCAAGACGCAAAGACGCAAAACGCGCAGCAGACAACAACACTCGAGCGCTGATGATGACGCCACACAGTTGCCACAAGATTCACTCAGTTGTATACACTTAACAAAAACAACTACTATTGTGAATTTAGATATATTTCGATTTAACTTTTCTATTTTAAACTCTTGTTAAAATCAAAAATGCTTTAGCCTGGTTTTGTAAGGAAATGTTATGTTGGTTAGTTTAAGCTTTCAATTGCGGATATAACTGCAATTTTTTGCAGTGTATTTGTAACTGGAGATGCCCATGTGTGTATTTTTGTTGTTTGCCAGTCAAATCAACGCCATTTGCCAAATTATAAGCCAAGTTTATGGCATAAATGAGCAGATTTTAATTGCGCTTGCGCAACTTCAAGTATTTTGCTTGCCATGCATTTTCTGTAAATAAATATATAGTATGTGTTGTGTGATGATGTTTGGCCATTGCGTAAGGTCAATGCTTGACCCAATGTCCCAATGTGTGACCCACTTGCTGCGAAGAGGTAGGTGGGCAGCTGTGGGAAAGCCACATGTTCTACTTCTCACTGCTGTCCACTTAAGCGTTTTAATCGATTTTAATTTAATTGCTAAGGTCTGGTGTGGGCGCAGTCGCAGCTGCTAAAAACGAAAGTCTTACATTAACCAGCAACAACTAAAGCAACAACAACAACAGCAACAACAAGATGTAACACTGACAATTTGTGGCAAATTAAATTGTTTGCGGTTTCATAAATTGTTGTCAACTTGTGGACTGTGGCTGGGGCTGCGTGTTATGCAATTGAACGGCTGTCATGGCAAATCAATTAAAAATTTGTTGGCCGAAAATCGACCTGTAATTTATGGCTGCCCGATTTTGGGTTGATTGTCTAGCAGCACCAGCACCACCCGCTGTGACAGACTTTAAAATTGCAAATTGTATACTTTATGCCTTAATACTAACAGTTCATAACGAATTAAAACTGGCAACTGATCAGTTTATGTGTCTAATTAATTGGAAGCTGTGAAAATGCAATTAATTTGTCAATATCAACTAAGCTTTAAGCAAATAAGTTAAACATGATTTTATACCCAAAACACTTAGTAATATATTTCCGATCTTTGTAAAATTCAAAATTCTTTTCTTTTATTTAAACTTTTGAGGGAAATAATTTTATATATTTAATTTATGTAAAAAAAAGTATAAGTCTTAAGATAATCCGTTAACATTCTTTTGGTATTGATAAATTAGTTTTCAAAACTAGCTTAGACCATAAATTAAAATAAACTTTTTTGAAATATTCAACACTTCAACTTATACTTATCATTATGTTTGTTCTGGTCTTTGATTTAATTAGGCGGCGTAGCCCCTGGAACTCCATCAGCGGCCATGATCATGGAAGGGCTTGAAACCCTGGTGGCGCCAACGCATCACGCATTCCTGCTAACCGAATCGGCCGCCGCGGCCCATTTCAATGTGCTAAGCTTTGACACTTGTTTATTCAAAACGAGCACGGCCCAGAGCAGCAGCCCGTCGGCAGCTAGTTATCTGAGTGCCGCACAATTTGGCGGTGGCAGCGGCGTTGGTCTCGGCCTCGGAGCCAGCAGCTCATCGGCGGCTGCCAGCAGCAGCAGCGGTCAAACATTTCTACACTACACTACAGCAGCAACAACAAGTCACAATCACAACAACAACAACAACAACAATAATAACAATAATTCAGTGCTGCGTGCACGCAATCAAACAGCCACGCCCACACAGGGCGGCAGTCCTGGCAACGTTGCTGCACAGCCAATTGCCGGCAGCGCAGCAGCAGCGAGCAGCGGACGCAGTTCAGCATCGCATCTCAGCCTGTTGAATACAAGCCAACACAGTCCCGTTACGGCCACTGAGCACGGCGTGGCCGTTGAGGGCAAACAGCTGATTGAGGCACTGCCCGGAGATCTCAATACGCCGGTGACCACATCCAGCGATATCCCTTCATTCTTTGGGCCATCAACAGTGGTGGAACCACCACGAATCACCGGTAAGTAACAATTGCAACAGGCTTTCCTTGCTTGGTTTTTTGTAAGATTTAAGTTAACATAGAAACGGATAACTACGATAGAAATAAAACTCACTTCAGTCTAGATCTCTGGCCTTTTACTTAAAGGTTAGCTTTCCATAAACAAAACATCATTTAAATTCATCATTTTGCCAGCAATCCCTCAACCAACACCACGACATAGCAGACAAACTTTACCCGTTAGCGTAGAGAATTAAAAAAAATAAAAGAAAAACATTGCGATCTGTACTTTTTTTTTGCCATGGGTTTCTTTATCTGAGCTCTGCTAATGGATGCAGCTGCCACATGCTGCAGTTGCAGCAGTTTCCAAAAAGGCTGCACAGACTCTAAATATGTGCAACTAATCCGATGTCAGGCTTAAGTCTCCACATAAATCAGCCTCAGCCGAGGCCAGAAAGCCACAAAAGTCAGCAAACAAACTGCAATCTTTAAC
The DNA here is from genome assembly GCA_018904305.1 of Scaptomyza montana. NCBI lineage: Eukaryota > Metazoa > Arthropoda > Insecta > Diptera > Drosophilidae > Scaptomyza > Scaptomyza montana. The sequence continues at coordinate 5,739,381 of JAEIGR010000001.1, forward strand.
TTGCCCCTCTCTCTCTCTCTCTCTCTGTATCTATCTAACTCTCATTTATTCGTCTCTTTCGAGCTCTCATTCTTCGCAGAAAAACATGATCAAAATAAAAAAACAAACATTAAATAAATAAATAAACATTCCAAATATCAAGTACCAATTTTATTGAAATCATTTTTTTAAGTTTTTTTTTCATTTTGATTTCATTTTGTGATTTCTTTTCTTTAATTATGGGCCATGTTAAGAGTCAAATTGAAGAGCTTCACGTATTTCGACATGAATTTATAAAGGAAAAAAAAGTGTTTGACATTTAATGGATATATCTGTATATGGATTCATTAATATACGTAGTCATTAAATTAAATTTTATTAATTGCAAATAATTGCTGAGAGGGAAAAAGAGATCTTGAGAAACGAGAGAGAGAGTGAGAGAGTTCTTCTAAGACTGCACAAAAGCACTTAATTAATCAACATGGCAACAACAACAACAACAACAACTAGCACAATAATAATAATGCATAATAGCAACAACAATAATGTATTGTCGGCACATGTATTAAACATTTCCGTTCAGTGTCAATGTTTCGAGCGCAATTTACTCGACTCGAGATACCGACTCACAGACTCGCCAGAGTCCAGACGATATTTCAACGCTATAATGCTACATATAGTCATGACAGATATGCACAAAACAAAATACAAGCTACAAAAATAAAAGAAACAATTCTCACATATACATTTCTAATTGAATTAAGGCAAAGCAAATAAAGTATACTAGATTTTCCCCAAGCGCTATCAAAGACAATTGACTTTAATTGCTCGCGTCATATTTCTGTTTTCTTTTCTTTTTTTTTTCATTTTATATTTTATTTTTTTTTTTTTTTGCAGCGTTAAGAAAAAATTCTTGTGCTCAGATTTTGTTAAACAACAAAAGTTTAGTTGACCAATTGAAAATGCATCAAATACATATTTAAGTATAAGTATGTGCATATATTTAGTAGCTAAAAAATCTAAAAATTGGACGCGTCGCGCCAGAAAATGCCACTCATAAATTTGGCGCAGTCGTCTGACAAGCGCACAAAAAAAACCCACGCACTTAAATCTATAAGAAAAATCATCAGAAAAACAAAAAAAAAAGCAAATGTTTTTGCAAAAACAAAAGATACAACAAAATACATATTTATAAATACAAAAAGACATGAAAACAATTTGCATGAAACAAGGAGAAAGAAGCGTATTTCTTTTCTAGTTGGCTGCTGGCAATGATAAAGCTGCTTTTAATCGCTAAACTTGGCAGTCGACTTATGTCCAAATTGGATGAGTTATGCTGGCCAAAATTGCCATCAGAGGTTTAAGGGCGCCAACAAAATTGACAATATTCCATTGTTCTATAGCCTTTCCGCAAGTGCTGTCAACTGGCCAAAATAAACTACTTACAACATTAATTGTGCCCAAACAATAAATAAATAAACTTATATACTTACTACTCGTAGATCTTTATGACTAAGGCCCCAACCACTGTAGTAGTTGGCGGTCTGTGTGTGATATCGGCTGGCTGTGAACGAATGAAAAGAAAAATTCTGTGAATTTAAGCGCATGTCGAGATTGATGTCGCAGCACATTAGGCGCTTTGCAACTCAATCAATACTCCATAGCGAACGAACGAACGGCGGTGGCATTAATGACAACGGCAATGATCTTCATCATGATGTGTGTGCCATGCCCCCAAGCAAGAAATCAAAAGAAAAATAAAAAAAAAAGTCCACACACAGTTCCCGGCTTTTATGCAAAAACCAGCGGTAGCCGCGTAATTAGTCTTCTGGCCGACACTTTTGCCTAAACAGAGATGGTGGCGTGAACAAAAAGCACGCAAAACACTAAACACAAAATACAACTAGCTAGAGTTTCAAATTTTAATAGAAGGTTTTATTTTTGAGAACTTTTTTTATAATGTTAATTTTGTGATATGGTTACGTTTTTTAAGCTAGAATTTGCAAATATGTAACAACAAAAATTCACACTCAATTTTCAACTCGTGAGTTTTGTGGCATGTGAATTGATGTTATTGTTTTGCACGTGAGTGTGTGGCACTGTCCATCACTGGCATCAACTGTTGCCGACTGTTGAACGGCAACGATGAGCGATGATGCCGACCTCCCGTGTCGTTCGATTTCCGCGAAATCAAACCTCGCCCAGCTGCAACAGCAGCAGCAGCAGCAACCCATATAACACTTACCACTACTTCCAATGCCAATGCCATTCAAGCGAACTGTGATTGATATCAGCCACAAGACAAAAAAAAACAACAAAAAAAACTTATGCAGAAAAAGAAGAGCAAAAACAAAACAAAAAAGAAGCCAATGCAAAATTTATCAAGCTTTTGAAGCTGAGCTAAAAGATAAAAACCGAAACCGTTGACTAATAAAGCAAATCTACTTTCCTTTTCCATTTGCAGGCTCAATTGAATCGGAAGATTTGTCGCTGGAGCCGCAGATTGTTTCTGTTGCAAGTCCTGTGTTGTCCTCGTGCAGCCCATTGAAGGAGGAGCGCAGCACGCCGCCCGCTTTGTCCATTGTCAAGGAAGAATCAAGTAATAATAGTTGTAACATGTACCCACTACACAACAACAACAACAACAACAGCCACCAACAACAACACACAACATCCACAACAGCCACATCAACAACAGCAACAGCCACCGCCACAGCAACAACAACAATTAAACAAATTGCTAGCGATGCGAGCAACAACACTGAAAGTGTTCGCTCGCCTGTAGCAGCAACAACAACAACAACAACAGCTGGCAGTAGCAGCAACAACAACACTCAACACTCACAACAACAACAACAGTTGCATCACAACAACAATAGCCACTGTCAACACAGTCATCAACAACAGCAACAGCAGCAGCAGCATTTGAGCTCGCCGCAACAACAATACCAATTACAACAACACCAAATACTACACCAACAACAGCAACAGTTGCCACACCATCATCATCATCATCATCACCATCATCACAGTCATCAACAACATCAGCAACACCAACAGCAACACCAACAGCAACAACAACAGCAACACCAACAGCAGCAACACATACAACAACACCAACAACAGCAACACCAACAACAACAGCAACACTATCAACAACATGCACTACAACAACAGCAACAACAACAACTGCCTGGCAAAATCTCATATCGCGGCATTTTCACCACCACAGGCAACAACAACAACAACAGCAACATGAGCGCCACACAGCAACTACAACAACAACAACAGCAGCAACAGCAACAGCAACAGTTGTCAACGCCACAGATAAACATTTTGCCCGGTCAAATGTCACCACCCTCAAATAGTTTGGGCAACAGTTGGGGTCTGCCCAGTCCAGACAAATCGCTCTTCCAGCCACCCATGTTCAGTATGCCCGCCCACTATGCCGTGCAACAACAGCAGCAGCAACAGCAACAACAGCAACAAGTACAGCAGCAGCAACAACAACAGGCTGCTGCTGCCACGCCCTCCCCATATGATGATGAGCGTGCAGCAGTTGCTGCTGCACAACATGCCGAACTGCTCGGTCTGAGCATGGATTGTACACCCCTGTTGCTCAAGCAACCGACACCAACATACACGGGAGCAACTGTCTCGACAGCAGGATTTGCCAGTCTCGCCGAGCTGCAAAGCAATCATGATCAGCTGCAGCAACAGCAACAGCAGTATGCAGTGCGTTCACAATTATCTGTTGGCACTCCAAAATATCAATGGCTAGATACGCCCACTGATTATGCAGCTGCAGCAGCAGTCGTACAGCAGCAACAGCAGCAGCAGCAACAACAGCAACAGACGCTAGTGCTCCCAGGACCAACATCCTCGGCTAGCTCAAGCAATGCCGCACTGGGTGTACTCATACCCAAGCAGGAAAGCTATGTTGACATGCAGCCAGGATCGAATGGCACTGGGTATTCCAGTGCTTCAGCTGCTGCTGCTGCGGCCGCGGCCGCGGCTGCCGTACAACTGGCCGAGTACAGTCCATCGACGAGCAAAGGACACGAGATACTCTCCCAGGTCTATCAGCAGAGCAGTGTGCCATTGAAACTTGTGCCCGTCAAGCCCCGCAAGTATCCCAATCGTCCCAGCAAGACACCCGTACATGAACGTCCCTATGCCTGCCCCGTGGAGAATTGCGATAGGCGTTTCTCGCGCTCCGATGAGCTAACGCGGCATATACGCATCCATACGGGTCAGAAGCCATTCCAGTGTCGCATCTGCATGCGCAGTTTTAGTCGCAGCGATCATTTGACTACACACATACGCACACACACCGGTGAGAAGCCGTTTAGTTGCGATATTTGTGGCCGCAAATTCGCTAGATCCGATGAGAAGAAGCGACATGCCAAGGTTCATCTAAAGCAGCGCATTAAGAAGGAATCAAAACTGAGTCGCGAGCAACACCAACAGCAGCAGCAACAGCAACAACAAGCAGCCGCAGCAGCTGCACAGCAACAACAGCAATTGCAACAGCAGCAGCAACAGCAGCAACATCAGCAGCAACAACATCAACAATATCAGCATCATCATTTGCTGCATGCCGCCGATTTGGCAATTGTGACAACAAGTGCAACGAGCATGTAGGCCACAGAGAACTCAACGTCATCGTTTGATTCCAGAGACTTGGCCTACGAAATGAGCATGGATCTTAGTCTGGCCATTGACATTGATGAGAGTCCTTTGCCATTTGATTTGACGTTGACCTCCGATTATGGCACACTCTCACCAATACCAAGTCCAACGCATTTCAACTTTATGCTACTTGGCCAACACTTAAACGAGGATTCGTTAAGTCAAGGCCTTTAAATTTGCAAGCCAATACAATAAGTGCTTAATAACCATGCAGGAATCAATTGCTGATGCTGAATTTAAGGAACACAGAAGAAGAACAAAATTAATTACAATTTATTAGCTAATTTAGTTGGCATGTTAAAGCCGTAATTTTTGGGTTGTGCTATCAGCAACATCTCAGCAAGACAAAAATGAATGTTAAATATTGCGTATATAAAAAAAAAAAACGTGAAACTCAAGCAGCTGCTTTAAAAAACAAAAAACAATACAAAGTTACTAACCCAACAAAGTCTAAAAGAAAGTTTAACGAAATATTACTAAACAAATTAATCATAATATTTACAAATATTTAACTTATGTCTCTAATACTGTGATCTCATGTGTAATAATTATTAATTTTAATTTCTTATAACTAAAAAACATATAAAAAAGTTAATTTTTAATGCAATTATAATCCTTTTCAACTTTGCATAGCTAATGTTCATTTTAAAAAGAAAACAAAACAAAACATAAAAAGTCTAACACAAGAAACTAATTTATTGCAGTTAAGCATTTTTAAAGTCTATTATTAACTTATTTAGCATTTTAGTGTTTAGGTTTTAACACACACAAGCACAGACATTGAAAAAAGAAAACAAACATAAAAAAAAGTTAGCATATCATTTTTGTATAAGCATATAAGAGATTAACGAAAGAAAAAAAAACCGCAGCCATTTTTGTGCATGTCATAAGTTACAGAACGTAAGTTGAATGTGTGTTAAGTAAGGAACGAACAAATAAATTGTGCAACAAATTATTATAGTTAATCAGTTAAATGTAATTATTATAAAAAAAAATAATGTGAATTACGTGTTAAAAATGCCCCTTGTACTTCCTTAATTGATTAGAAATCAACGGCAACAAAATATCTAAATCTAATTTAAAGAAAAAAAAAAACAAAGTTCAATTTTAAATACGTTTTTGTATATCAAGAAAAAATTTATGAACATAAATTTACCTTAGTTTTCTTAGTTTAAAATTGCTTTACACCTAAGTTGAAAACATTTTTTATATATGATTAGCTTATTTTATTTTCGAAAATATATAACAATTTTTAAAAACAATATGCAAAACATAAATATGTTTTTGTTTACTCTTATTTTTTATTGTTGATTTCCTTTTCTTTTTCAGTTTTAAAACTTATGAATACTAAAATAGCTCAGTCAGTTTATAGATGAGCGAATTGCTTAGCCTTAAGAATCTAACAAAAAAAAACGAGTAGGTTAAAGTTAAAAAACTACATGGAACTCACGTGCCACTATAGCAACGACAGCTGAATAACGAATGAAACGAATGGTTTTTTGCGCTTGTTATAGTGCTATATTTTAGATCTATACATAGAAGAACATACTTTGCATTGCGGCTGATAAGAGACACAAGCTTGAACTACGGATGAAAAGGGATCTTCAAGAATTTCGAGATATATTTCTATAAGTGAATCGTTTTAAGTGCATATTCAATAAAATTAAAACAATTTTGATGTCTTACATGTACAAAACTGATGAAAAATTAAAACAGGTCGCGAAAAGCCTTAAAAAAAAATAAAAATTTAAATACATATTAAAATTAAACTTAAATGTGTGAAACTTATGTGCCATCATATAAAAAAAACAAAACAATATACGAAACGTAACATAAGCTAAAACATTTTTAAGAAAAACAAGCTGAAAACAAAATCAAAAATGTTCGCTACATGACATTACAAAAAAAAATAAGCAAAAAAATTTTTAAAATTATAAACTTGAAATTAAAAACGTTGTGATTTATATTGTTTATTCGATGCATGGTTCAATGTCAAAATATTAAATTCTCGTGTATTCAAAAATAGAAAACTAAAAAATGAATCTATTTAACCGTTTATGTATGTATGTAAGTGCAGCATGTAAAAAATTATTGGACAGTTTTTCTTCCATACATAAGTACATATATATGTACATATACATAATTATGTATGTATGTATAGTGTGTTAAATTCATAGGTGGAAAATTTGGATAAATGTATTTATTGATGCATTCTTAGCTAGCTTAAATTTATTTGTAGCTAAATCAGAGATTTAACAAAATATATAGATCAAACAATATAAGTTCAAATGCTCAAGAAAAATAAGTGGATTTTTTTAATCAATGTTGCATTGACGTTGTTTTTATGTATGTGTGAAATAAGCTTAATTCGAATATATATTAATGTTTTTTCCATGTTTTAAATGTGCACGTTAAGTAAAAAATAATTAAACGTACGAGTACAAGTACATTTCAAGACTAACAATAAGATCTCTCAATTCTGAATTCTAATTTTTAAAGACTGTCCCTGTATAAAGCTTAAGCATTCGGAAGCAAAATCAGAATTTTAAGTGCGTGTTTAGTTTTATCAAAGGATCGATCGTTTCTTTCTATAAACGTACATAAACATATACTACAATATAAGCTCTATATACATATATGTATGTATGTATTATCAACTCTCATTTGAACTTGTAGCTGTATCAATTGTTTCTATCAACGATTTATATAATGATACTTTAACAGATATCCCTAGCTCTTAAGTTTATATTTTGTGTCGACTTATATTACCATATAAACCTAAATCCATATATACTTCAACTATAAAGAGATAATAACAATATGCAAATTTGGCAAAACAAAAACAAATACAACAAACAACTTTTTGAACAAATAAAAGAGAAAAATTTCAGATTTATCCGTGTCTTTCACTATGGCCCATATAAATTACAGCAACATACATTTCAATCAGCCATATCTATGCCATATAATGCGCTGTCTATATTGCAGGTATGACCAACGAAATGCACCGCTAATAAAAAGCGCAATAAAATTGAAAATAATAGCCAAAAGCTGAAGTTGAATGCTGAACACGAGTTGACCAGCTCCAACTGCAAGCTTCAGCTTCAGCTTCACATTGACGATATATGCCGGCACTCAAAACTAATGAAATGTTCCCAAGTCAAAACGATGTTGCACTCCAGTGGCACAGCCACACGCGCTACGAAAGTCGCCCAACCACCACAACTTCTACTTGTGCCGCACCACCCCCTCCCTCACTTTTGACTTTGCTGCCCAACAGCCGGCAGCGACAGCAACAGAGACAGAGACAGGCGCATGTCGGTTCTGGAAATTCTTCAGTTTTGTTTGAGGGGCGAGCTAGGCAAAGCAAAGACGAGCAGCCGACGACGCAACGTCGCGACGTTACCGGGCCAAAGTTATGAGCGCAATTCTATCGTAAAAATGCTTGTGAAATGATAGCAATACCCAAGACAGACATCGAATCCTAAATACCCTAACTAACTTTTATTATAATTGATTAATTGTTGGAAATTAAGGTTTGCAATAAAAAAGCTGTTAGAAATCGCATTCAGATCAACGAAAGTTGGCGTCTGCTCTTGGCCCAACGAATAACTGAGTATCTGTCTTAAGTACTTAACTATTCTTATCGTAACAAAATATTTTACGTTTTCATATAATAATTCCTTTGTAGATTGTAGAGTTTCGAAATATTTAGAGCTAAAAATTAAAAGTAATAATTTCATTTCTTCAAATATGTTTAAAAAATAAATACTTTTTGATTTTAAAATTTTCATAATTAATCAAGAAAAAATAAAACATTTAAGACAAACTTTGTTGCATAATTGAATACATAGTTAACACACACTTTTACAAGTGTATTTAAAATGCAAAATGCTTTCACGGCAGCTTCCTTGGCCTGGTCAAGCCTAGCCTGGCCTGGCCTAGCTCGACTTGGCCTGCCACAGTTAAGGTTTGCATCGCTTGCAAAACTAAACTAAACTAGAAATTCTTGTCTGTGCCTCGCAATCATCGCTGGGCGTGCATAGCGGGAGCGATGCGGCAAAAGGAGAAGAAACTGTAGCTGTTTGCAGTCTTTAAGTTGTGCTGCAGCTAAAGCTGAAGCCACGAAACTCTTGTGGAGTAGCGTTTTGTGATTTGTGTGCTTGCGGTACAATTTGAGCCCCGAGCTGTGGCTACCAATGGCCAGTTACCCATTTAAGACGGCAACGCTTATGACAGGCGCAAACAAAATTATTTGAGTCAAGTCCAGAAGAAATAGAGAGCATCCAAGTGTAATCCATGGACTCGGGAAAAAGAAAAACAGGTGATGAACTGCAATTTTGCAGTGGCACATGTGCGGATGTCGCCTTAAGTGCGTCAATTTGACTTGTTTAGGTGTCTAGATGCCATTCAGCTGATAAAAGCGCACAAAAAATTGATTTCAATTTGATAAGAGGAGACAATTTTTTGTCGTTCGGTAGCGCCAATATATGACCAACTGCTTAGATTTCTTATCGTAGTTGGCTTAACAAAAAAAAAAAAAACAAAACAAAAATAATGTCGTCCAATGCGAGTGAAAATACTTTCCAGGCATTTAACGTCCGATGAGCCTCCCAACACACAGAGGACCACAAGCTATACGTTTTTCTTTTCTGACCATATCGCTAGGCGAGGTGTCGCCAGTCAATGCCACTGATGAGTCTCTCAAAAAGACTGTCGAATACATTGGCGATTGCAATGTGAAGAGACTTAAGGAGAAAACCGGATTAACGTAGAAAAAATGTCATGCAGGCAATCTCTTTTGGGCCTTGGCTTAATATCTTTGCTTAACAGCTAATGAGTTGCCGTTAGTGATTTATTTTGGTAAATGAATAGAATTGCCTGGCATTTACCAAAGTTAACTTTGCATGCCACATGCAAACATCAGCCACAATTTCATTTTTCACTGCCCAAAAAACAACAACAACACTTACGGCACGACTTTACATAGTTACTCTCAAAATAAAAGAAAAACCATTCGGATTCCATAATTTCTTTTAAATATCTTAGTTTGGACCTGGGTCTCATGGAAGAGGTTTAGGCCAAGAAGGGGGCACAATAGAAAAATAAATATTTAGGGGATAAAGTTCTTGATAGGGCAATGCAATTAATATTGTGGCGTATCGCACCACGTATGACAAATGACTAATTGAATACCTCTTATATGTTATTATGCCAAGATCAGGCGAATCTTCAAGCAGGACAGCACTAGAATCCATGTATGACATTGAAAAAGTACAGAAGCCTGACAGTGGTCAGGTTTCACGTTTTGTGGTTTATGGTCTAATCAAAACTAATTCATCATTTGCACTGCCAATGCATTAGCCCAAGAGAAAGAGACAACACAAGTGAACAACATTTTAACCAAACTCAAGACACAAGACTCAAGCGTATCTATGGCCACATATTTCATAGTCGCTGTTGTCGCACAGAAGCATTTCATGGCCATAAAGAAACTAGATCAATTTAATTCGTTTTCGGTTTTATTTTAAGCTAGGGAACGTAGAAACTGGAAGAGCTGCAGGCTGGCAACCAAACTGGCGACATTGCGGAAGCGTGCCACTTTGTCAATGCATTGTGCCGCGGGCGTTTCTTGTGACCAAAGGCGCCGCTCCACAGACTCTACACCACAAACTCTACTCCAACTGGCCAACAAGATGGCCAGACAGCTACAGCTACTCTCTGGTATGCCTGATAAATGCATTTGGAATGGCATTGGTAGCTTGCTGCTCTTATCAGTGTTTGTAATTAGCGCATTTGCATTAAAAATAGCAATAATTTCCTATAAAGAAGCCAAACATCGATATACCCGGTATATACAGTGAAGAGTGTGTGTGTGTCTCACTCACTCTCCATATAATTACAGGAAGTGATGTAGAATTAAAAACGAAACATTAAATAGATAGCGTCATGATGTCTACACTATGGAGTCCAAAGAGTTTGCTATTAGACTTAGTGATGGTAGCGTGATACCAAAATATATATATATATATAGCTAAATAAAGGAAAAATATTTTTCATAAATATCATCCATTAGCTTGTAATTCTTAAAAACGTATTATGTAACACAAACGAACAAAATATTTGCATATACAATTTAAAGAATTGTAAATTTTCGAAAAAATCAAATGCGAACGCCATAGCGGATAGTATCAGTGTTGCCAGATTTTGAGCGCTCGCATAAGCTAGATTCTAGGAAAAATAAGCTAAAATAAGCTATTTAACAAGTAACTTAGTCACACTGATATCAATTGAATCATCCAGAAATAAGCTATATTTTGACGATCCTATGTGATTTTTGTAAATTTTATAAGCTTTAATATTTTCATATATGCTAGATCTAGCCTGAAATAAGCTAACCTGGCAACACTGGATAGTATGTACAGCCGTTTTTGTTTCAGTTGCCCTAGCACTGAGCGGGCAAGCGACAACCAAGAACGGTAAAAATGTGTTAGTATTTGTGTGCATGTGCGTTTTTTACATTTCTGCTGAGCCTGCTCGTCGAGACTTTGTTATTGTTGATTGTTTTTCTTTGTCTGCGTCTTCGACAAGTGGACTACTGAATATTAGATTATAGTTAGAAAAACAATTTTTATACATTGCAGCAATTATTCTTATTTCTATAACTGTATGCAATCTAATTATAGTAACAGGGTGATTTATTAACAATATAATATTGAATATGCAGAATGCACTCACCGGTAGCAGCAACAACACAGATACATACTGTTCAATGCAAATGCTCCCTCTTTCTCTCTCTCTTTTTTTCACTGAGCACTTTCACAAAAACAAAAAGCACACACTTACACACAACAATAATTAAATGAGATGCAACTCATTCTTTCCTTTCGATATATATATGTACATACATATGTATGCTTATATTATTTTATTTTATTTTCACTGCACTTCACACACAAAAAAAAAAAACAACAAAAACAACACATTCGTACGGGCGCGGTTATCCTCTCTCTTTAATTTTTTCGCGACCCGGCAGAGCAGCAAGAAAATGGCGCGCGTTTGCAAATTTTTCATTTGCTTAAAAACACTTTAAAAAGCAATTACACGGCGATTCTATGATGTTATAAACACTTTGCGTATGTTCAGTGCGCGATATAAACACAATTTGACTATTAATATAGGGCGAATCAATTTTAATTAAATAAATACGCGGACGATAATCTTCCAACGATGTAAAGACGCGCAAAGTTCCAGGCTTACTGCCTTTGTGAATAAAGTGAACAATTGGAACTTGTGAACTTGTGAACTTGTGGAAGGTAACGATCGCTCTCTGTAGTTAGAGCAGGACAGTCCTTTTAACATATAATTCTATTCACGAAACTGATTTACATTCGTGTGCAGCAACAACTAAAAAGGCAAACATTTTTGTTTTTGCATGTATTTTAATATTGCCATTGCTCTTGCTTTTAATGTTATGTTTAAAAGATTACAAATAAAAAAAAAATCAATGAGTGTTGGAACTCAAGGGCGCTGTGTGTTTGTTGGTGTGTTTGTTTTCTTGAACAAAAATAATATTTTATTGAATTTGGGTTTACTTTTTGGATATGGGTTCATCATTTGTCAGTTCATTCTCTTATTAAAGAAGCCCGCTATGTTAGTCTGTAAGTGTGTGTGTGTGTGTGTGTGTATTCACAATAGAAGCAATACAGAATTGCGCTAGACGAATGATAAATGTTGGATACTCTTATAATGTTGGAAGATGATATGTTATTAAACTGATTTTAGTTATTTCTCAATTGTGTGCTAAAGCCAACCTTTGCTAATGAAAATAATCAAAATATGCAATTATTGCAAATATATTCTATAACTACATATCCACAATAGCACTTATATTTTATTAGGGTATCCAACATTCATCATTCGTCTAGTGCATTTATGTTTTGCTTCTTTTGTATATGCACACAAACTCACACTTTTTATTTTAGCTAAATTTAATTATTGCCAACTCATTATTCTCTATTATAACTAAATACTATATTAATAATTGCCAACCCAGCAACCCTGCTCCTACAAATAAATAAGCTTGTTCGTAATAGTATTTGCTATTGTGCTTGTTTGTGGGCATAACATCAACCGCGTGACTCGACTTTATCAGTCGGCTGTATCTCTGACTCTTAGCACAAACAAAACAAAGCGAATTCAAAGCACAAACAAAACAAAGCGAATTCAAAGCAACAGACAGCGTTCGTTAATTCACGAGCGAGACTTCGTCTTTTAGGACCACTTTTCTCTGCCGCAACACCAATACCATCATTTTCGTTTGCAAGCAAAGACAATTCTTGTACAACAAACACATACTATTTCAATTTTTGACTGCCTATCTGTGTGAGTTCCAGCAGCGAGTTACAGCGGCGAAATAACGCAGCGAGGGTATGCATGTGAGTTACGGCAGAGAAGTTTGATTGTGTGACTTTTAATAGTCAATCTACCGCGCGTAAAGATGTAAACACATCAAAAATAAAAAATAAATGTTAATCCAAAGATTGCAAAGCGTAGATTTCATTTCCATTATGAAGCTCATGCTGAAAAAATTCAAGACACGCACTCATCTCTAATCTGAAATTGATTGTTTGTAGTTCCACAGCCATCAATTAGTTTGTCTAGGCGGCAATTAAGAATTCCAGGCTAGCGCCATCTACAGTTTGGTTGCACCAATTAGCCAAGACTTATTTATGACAGCAAAATAAACTTTCCAATTGTTGTCACAACTCTGCATATCCTTTTAAAAATGGTTTATATAGTATTTATATATATTGTTAGTTTTATATATATCATATCTTTTATATTGCAATTAATCTTGAATCTTTGTAGCAATTATGTGCACTAATTAATGGTTATTTAAACAAACTTGGCAACGCGTTTTGCGCACATTTGAACCAATTATCTCGGGGAGGCCTTAGACTGAGCTTGAGCTTCAGCCTCTGTCTCCGGCGGATTGTCGAACCGCCTATCGTTGACCAAGGCGTGCATTCATTGATTCACAATTAATGTTGATTATCAAGATCTGCAACAAAAACGCCCCAATTTGCAAAAGCGAAAGATTTGCGCAGGTGCACAGCCTCTCTCAAAATCGATCGACGATAGACGATCAGTGAGCTGATTTTTTTTTTTCATTCTTCTCTTGGTTTTTTTGGCTGCTCGATCACAAATTCAGTAGCCGTTTTGACTGCCTAATGATGGCCCCCACTCGGTGGGGGCCAATGAATTATTACGCTAACCACCAGCCATGTTAGCACAATTGGCCTACAAGTCTATTATTATTTATGCAAAAGGCTGATGTTGCTGCTGTTGCTGCCAACGGTTGATGGCAACATTCAGCGGATCTGTCGATCGATGCCGTTAACTGAACTACGCCGGTCATCAATCTTGAAATTATTGCCGCCGCATTGGGCGCCCCCAAACGTATTTGCATCTAGCCTTACCGCTTTAAGCCAGCTGCAGCTGAGTGTAACAGAGAGAAAGAGTGCTTTAAGCCGATCGAAAATGTGTGGCAGCAACAATATTTATGCTCTCCATTGACTGTAAAGAAAGGAAAAAAGTTGAGACTTTACTTAATATCAAAGACACTCAAGGTCTATTTGTGTGTCTGCAGTCAGTGTCTGAGTCTAAGTGGAAGATTGCATATTCATCACAATAAGACACACACTCAGCCCAGACTGGAAGATTATTTAAAAACAAAAATAAAAGGAGAGCTAAACTAGAGGTCTATGCAATATCAAGTTATTTGGACCAGCTAATGGGTCAGTGTGTAGATAACACAAAAAGAGAAGCTTATGTTGGATTCATAAGTTAGAGTTAATGTCCTATTACTGCAGACGAACTTCAACTCGTTATACTAAATCATAAGAAATAAAAGCTGGCTTTTCACTTGGCCAGTTTTACTGTTCGAAGTTTACCCTTTGAATTGTGGCAAGTTGAAATTAATTAATGGCTGGTTCAATTAAAATTGCAACATGCAGTTGAACAGAGTTTTTTTGTTTAACGCCAAAATCTAAATGCCATACTAGCAAGTCCCTCTGGATGGTGGACACAGCTGCTGCTGCTGCTGCTATTGCTGCCACGATCCCATGTACAACTTGTTGCTACAACTTGCGTGCATCGTTGCTGATGAGCAGCAACAACAACAACAGCAGCAGCAGCAACATGTGTTGCTCCAGTGCTAATCTGCATCGACTTGTGGATTCGAGGTAACTTGCTACGGCATTTGTGGACTTGTGTGTCCTGCGGGCAGGCATAAAGCCACTGTGTAAAATCAATTTAGATTTGCTGCCTTCCCTCAACCCGCGCACGACTTCAACAACTCACGTCCTTGGCAATTTGTGGCGAAAATGGAAAATTGTTGTTCAATTATTTGTAGCCCCGCTTGTAAATTTCCATGCCAGGTGACAAGAATTGTAATAACTTGCTTAGTCCGCCAAGGTGCACAGTAAAAAAAAGACAAAACAAACAAAATAAATTCTTGCAAATCTTAATTCTAGCTCTAAAAATAAACTTTAAGCTCAAAAATCCTTAACATTGTATCTTTGTTTATTTACTTACTTCAACTTATTAAATAAAAAGCTTAGCACAAAAAGTTTAAAATTCCGCTAATTCACTTTTTTCAATAAAACCCCAAAGATTTAAATTAAAACTCAATTTCTTTGTTGTTGTATGTTGCTTCTGCTCGATGCCACCTACTCTGCTGCTGCATTAGCACTTTACTTATCTACTATTTAGGCAGAAATTTATTTAAGGCTTTTTATTTTTTGGCTGAAAACCCAATTAGTTTGTCGTGCGGGCCACACGCACGAAATTAACATTTCTTTACAAATTTCCCAACGGTATTTATTGTCTTGAGCGCTAGATAAGCGAACTACTCCTAAGAAAAAATAAAAATAAAAACAAAAAGACTTAAGGTAATTATCACAACATAGGTAAACAAAACGCAGTCTCTCATTCCAAATGAAATTAGCATTTAAATTGTTTAGCCGAGAGTTATATATTTATATACTATATTGCTGTTGGTCTTTTTGCTGATAAGCAGCCGAAAATGGTGCACTTATTGACAACTTTAACAAGTCAACGAAAATAAAAACAAAATAAAAACCAAGAAACTTCAAATAAAAAGCGTTTATAAATGCTTTTTGGGTCAAAATACACGAACAACGAAAAATGCTAACTCCAAAATCAATTAACACACTTTGGGGAAATTCATTTGTTTAGAAATCTGTTCAGATGCGGGACGCTGCTCATCAAATAAAAATGTCAATTGATGGACAACCTAAAGAGAGCAGCTCGTCTCACCAAATTTGCCCACCCACACTTGAGACCGACCAGCATTAGTTTCAATCGAAAACCTTGATGAGCTTGTTGACAAATTTTCAAATTAAACGCTTCGCTAAGCAATGGGGAATACGTTTATTATTATGGGAATTGTAATACATATGCTATGTTAATTTTGATGTTTTATCAAAGATAAACGAAGTCAATATGTGTGTGTGTGTGTGTGTGTGCTGTGATCAAAAGTGCAGCAGAACTTGAACATGATTCTACGGCGCTGACAGCATAAAAATTTTTATGCGCATTCCACGACAACATCAGCAACAACAACAATACACGTAGCGACAGCAAAAATAAAAAATAAAAAAAACAGAAAGATCAAAACATGACAATAAAAATCAGGACTCTAAAAACGGGTCGCCTGCCGAGTCGTCGTCGTCGTCGTCGTCGCGTTCCATCTGTGGCCTCTGTCTCTGGACGTGTGCCGGTTTTAACGCCAAAAGTGTGACATATAATTTTGAAAATGACAGGCAGCAACAATAACAACAACCATTTCTTGCTAAAGCAACAACTCAACGGCGAGAATGTCACCAAATGAAAGACACGCAACACGAAAGAGGGCCCCTTTGAGTTTTCAAGCAGATCAACTTATTGGTTGGCGATAGGGGGCAGGGTTAAGGAGAGGTGTAGCGGCATTGAAAGCCCCTGCAACGGTCAGACGTTTCAGACCTGACCATTTACTTTACGACTGCCGTGTGCCGTTTTGGATGTTCCTTTAATTTTTATGCTCCTCTTTTGCGTCTCATTTACAAATTTAATTCGAATTGCGACTAAAAAAAGAAAAAAAAAACACAGTCCAAAAGCAAAGAGGAAGCGACTTTGAACAAAATAATAAATAAAGACCATATGGCGAATATTAGGGAATCCAAAATTCAAAACTTACCAAATTTCTCACAAAAAAATCAATGAACAGAAAAATAAAACAAATTTTTTTCTAGTGTTTGGCAAACAATTTTCAAATATTGTGGTACAATTCATCAATTATTATTCAGTTTAGCACTATAAAATATATCTCTTCTAAGCATTTATAATATTATTATAATATTTTTGACAAGTTTTTGTTATAAGCAAGAAGGTAAAATTAGTATTTATTTTATGACAGTTATTATTTGAATTTACTAGCTATTATATTATGGAATTATTAAAGAATTCAATACTTTACACCCAAAAATGCTCATTAGCTGTAAAAGCGATCATGTAGCTGCCAAAGAAAAAGAAAACCATTGATTTCCAGCTTCAGATAAAGTACATTTTTATTTGGAAACGGAAATAGAAAAATGGGTTTGGCCCATGGACCCAGTCATCGTAGTGTTGCAGTGCCTTGCCCTTGCTTCCTCTTTGGCCCAAAGGCGCGACGAAACAGCTAACAAAAACACAACAACTCTGTCAGACACGTCACCAAAATGGCTAAATGCATTTGCAACGCTTCGTCTGTGCAACGAAAGCGCCACAAACAAAAATGAAAATAAAAATATAGCAACGCACCAGACTGCAAACTGAAGAAGGAAGAGTGAAGAATAAAGAGTAAAGACTGAAGAAGGAAGAGTGAAGAATAAAGAGTAAAGACTGAAGATTTGCAGTGTCTTGTGGGAGAGACAAATCTGCACTTACAAAAATTGTATAGCGAGTTGTTTGATATTAATTTCTCACAAAATTTAATTATTAACATTGAAACTAAAATACCTTAAATAGAATAAATGTTTTGTGTATCGAGAAGCTTATTAAAAAAAGTTTTATAAAGTTTTAAATGTTTTTCCACCAACACAATAGAAAACATCTCGCTTGAATGTTTTTTTAAAATACACTCACAGTTTTTAGAGTTTCATTTCGATTGCTTGTAAAATATTTGTAAGATTTTTGTGGGTATAAAAATGTTTTCCCTAATGCTTTTTTTTAAGTGTTTATTACCAGACTCCAAATAAAATTGCAGCTCTGGTTTTTGAATGGCTGTAAATAATATCCTGAAGGCTGTTTGACTTGATTTTGTAAATTTTTAATTGAAATTACATTGAATGAGCTTATGAAATATATTTATATGCGCTGGACAAATGTCGAAGAAAAATTAATTAAAAACTACTAGATATTGAGCCGAATGCTGCCAGTCCACCCCATGTGGAGTGTGTGTATGTTTGTGTGTGTGTGTGTGTGTGTGTGTATTTGGAGAGTGTCAACGTGGCCGAGATTATTTACATTTACACCTGCTTTGGGGCGTTGTCGACGATTGTGCGGGGCACTCACCGCACTAATGATGCGGCCAGTTAAGTTTGACATTTGGCTGCGTGTCGAGACCACCAACTGAGTGGGGCAAGCAGATACTGGCAGAGGCAGAGCTCTTCTTATATCTGTTGATTTCATTGGTGATGCTTATCAGTTGGCTGGCTGTCTGTTGTCTTCCTCGCTTGGTACCGTTGCATTAATTAATGAACAAGAAATCTCTTACTACTATTTTGATGCCTATCGCATGCCCATCGCCAAATCAGCGATTAATGCAAATGCCGTTTGGTTTTTTGTTTAGTTTTCTGTTTGTTTTGGATGAGGGCGGAAAATAACTTACAATTATCGAAAAGTGTTGAAAATGCTTTGATTGCTTACGGCCGCTCGATAAATGACGATGATAACAAAGCAATGAACAAGATGCGATGACATAATTTTGATAAGGCACTAAAATAGCTAAGATATTAATTTGTTTACACTTGACTTAAAAATACGCATAAATTATGATTCGAGCTTAAGTATGTAGCTGGGAGGAGGAGAGGGGAGGACTGGTGTAACGGAAGTGATGCATTAATCTTTGGGTCACAATTTGTCAGGGTTTCTTTCATTCATAAAATTGCCATCGATTGTTTGAATGGAAATTGAAAAGCCTTCCATCGAAACAAGCCACAAGTCGAACAAGCAGTGTTGTTGCTGTCCATTGTCCATTTGCGTGTTTATAAATAGAAGTAAATTAATAACATAAGTACCTAATCCAATCAATCAAACTGTAAAATCACACAGCCTCCATAGAAACCAAACCAAAGCCAATGCAAAAGGTAAACTAACAACAACAACAACAACAAAAACAGCGCACTGTTGGAGTGTCTGCCTCTGTGACTGACTGACTACAAGATAAAAACATCAACAGCAACAACGGTCACAAGCACAACAACAACACCAGCAACAACAACAACGAGACACAAAAGCCTTAACCTAAAGTTTTAGCTGTAACAAAAATCGGATATGCCCATCCCTAAAAATCTCAGCAAGCAGAAAGAGAGGTACACACATTGAGAGCGAGATAGCGACAAGAGAAAAAAAATGATAGCAACGAAAAAATTATTAATACGACAAAAGTAGAAGAGTAGAATTTTTGTTTTAGTATGCCCTTTAAGTGGAGTACATGCAGTTTATTATGAAGTTAACCAAAAACTCTATAAAATATGTATACCAAAACAAAATGATAAAAATATTAAAAAATGTTTATTAAAATCTTTTTAACTTTGCTAACTTATGGAATATACTAATACTAATATTAATTATTTTTCCTTTAATATAATATAATTGTTCAATATTTTATATTCTTATTTACCATACTTGATTTATCGAGAGTATTCTTAGCTTCGCCATGGCGATGACAATTGTTTTGAGTTCTTTTAAGTTTTTTCTTGTTCTTATACGTCATCTTCCATGGGCACGTTGAGCTGATGCTGTCGGCCGGCGACATTGCGGAACTGAAACTGGCGATAGTTGATCGTCCGTTGCTTTGGTCTGGTTGCTGTTTTGTGCTTTGCTGTGTGTGCGGTTGTTGTGGCTGTGGGGATTCTAAGCCACAGTCTGCCAAGTCTGGCAGCAGTCCAGTTTTCTGCCTCATCTGTGGCAGCTTCGCATTCACGCCCTTGCCCCCTAAACGTCTTGGCCCCAACGGATGGCCGGGCCCTGCTCTCTGACAATCCTTAATTTTTATTTTTATATATAAAGTTGTTTTTTTTCGTTTTCATTTTTGTTACGTTTTTTTTTTTTTTTTTTTGCTGGCTCGGTGGGTCTGAGTTGACTCTCTGTTGGCTCTTTTATGAATATGAATGGCTTAGCACGCGCCTTTTAAGCCACCAGCTGAGATGACTTGTGGCTTTTCAATTTCTTGTCGTTGGCCCCGTCGCGTTTTGCTCTTTTACTTGTTGCCCCCTTGTCGTTGGTCGTCGTCGTATGTATTGATCATTTGATTTTACTTCTTCTTTTTTGTGAACTATTGAGTACTTGACGTGGCTCAGTCGACGTTCCGTTCCAACAGTTTATAATGACTGCGCAATTTCTTTTCGCTCAATTGTGGTACTTAGCGTATTACTTGAGATGCCATTGTTTTAGAAAGTCTATCTAACGGATGAAGCTACAAAATAGTTTAAGTAAAGTGCACAATTTTTATATTTTTGGGCCATCAAGGATACAAAGTTAAGTTCTTGTTTAATGTAGGGTATATGTTTGCCTTTTATTGAGTTCAAATTGCCATCGTTTGTTGTTGTTACCAGGCAATTGCCTTTGACAATTTGTTGTGAGATGTGCGCCGGAAATGAGTAATCAAGATTATGCGATATTAGCAAAAATAGATTTGATTTTGGGGGCGCTTTCAATTGATTGATGAGGTTAGACAGCAGCAACGGCGATCAGACAAGCAAGCATCGTGATCTCGTCATGTCTGTGTGTGTGAATGAACGAATGAATGGCTTACAAAACACAGTTACGAGCTGCAAAAGGGGCAGAAGATAGGGAGAGTGAATCTCAGTTGAGCTGAAGACCGTTGCCGATTGTGCAGTGTGGGCGAATATCGAATAGAAAATGCTTTTAATGTGTTCAGTAGTCAAAACAGAGCAAAATAAAATGCTGAGCACCTTTAGGATCAGTGATTTTACAGGTAAATTGTGTTTAGTTTTAGTAATATTCATGAGTAGAATAACAAAACCTTTAAAACAACGACATCTAATGCTGCAAATACGAAATTGCAATAAAGTTTGAACGCAAATCAGATTAAGTGATGTTAAAATCACTTGCTCATACGTCAAGACAAATTAGTTAAGTAGCTGTTTAACTGTTCAAACGATTAGCAAATGTTACACAGAAATCTAAACCAAATCTTTATAGATAAATCACAAAATCCGACCTCAATCTGCAGTTTAACAGCTTGCTTAGCTTCCTCAATTACAAAACGGTTCACATCGACTCCAAGATTAATGCCAATGAAATTTGAAGCTTGCTGACCAATAACTCCTTTATAGTAATTTCCACTCACTCAATGACTGTCCCATGTGCTTTTTGCGTGTGCAATTAAAATGTTAGTTATGAACGATCGAGTCAACAAACAGGTGAAATGTAAGCCACAAGCTTATGTATGTTTGTAAGTCAGCGATTTATGAGACCTTGGTTAACTGCAACTTGGCACACTAAGGTTACCCGCTTACCGCTCTCTAGTATCGTTTTTCCGTTTGTGGCGACTGAGTCAAACTGGGCGACGCAAATGAACTTCATCAAGTAATGACCGGGCTGATGAGGCGCAGCCACATTTCTTTCTCTAAGCCCAATAGTGGTGTGTAACATGAGTACTTTACGAAAAGATACAGATCAGTAGCTAGACAATAAAACCAATGCCTTCGGACCCGTTGCCATTAAAACGCTAGCCCATCATACTAACCCTTCTAATTAGCTAGAGGGAGAGAAAGAAAAATGGAGCTAAGAAGAAAAACCAGCGAAGTGGGCATAAAACTCAACATTTTATGTAATGTGTTCATTAGAGCTGGCTAGTCAAGTTGAAGTTAAAGCATTCTTGAATAATTGATCCAATAACACAGCGTGTCGTTGATTTTTACAATCTAGGCGATAAAAGTTGACTATCGTCGTTGATCGATATTATCGCAAAACTGTTATTAATTGAGGCACGCTCTTCTGTCTTGTGGAATTTCTAAAGTGTTTCTTTGTCTTCAGTCTACCATTTACATATTAAAATCGATTTTATTGATAGCACGGCATTTTTCTGGTATTTTGTAAAGTTGTTTTTTTTTTAACTTTATTTTACCCATCTATTTAGCTCCATCATCTTGCATAGCCGCCACAATTTACGATTGCCTGCTGACAAAGGTTTGACAGGCCTCGTAAAAATGGCGGGATATCATCAAAATGGTAACTGCTAAACATCCAGAGGGCATATTTATACGATAGTATGTTGAACTTTTAAATGGTTGCATCTTGATATCTTGTCGCATGAGTTCCAATAGCAAGTATGTGACGTTCAGAATGAAGCAAACGGCAAACTTTCAATCAATCATTACTTTTAGGATCTATGAGTTTGAAATTCTTGAAGATATGTAAGAAAACTTAGATTTAGTGGCTCTGTTAACTTAAAAAGTTTTAAATCATGTAATAAACTTCTTGTAATAACGATTACAGGATACATTTATCTTCGATCATACTTAACTTTGTTCTGTAACTAAAAATATTTATGCCTCGTTTGGAATTTGTTTCATTTTGATTGCGGTTTTTAGGTGTAAATGGCAATTAGCATGATGAACGGACGAGCGTTTGTGTTGCCGGTTTATGGTGGTTGGCTCTTTGGCTCATTGGTTGCTTAATTTAGAGCCACACTCTCCACCCCGCGTCCCCCGCCTTTGTCCACACAACGTTTGTCAACGGTCTTAAGGCTGGCCTGTCCATTGACATGACAGGAGACATAAATGCCACACGCGCTTTGCCATTGGCGTCTTCTGCTGTCCTGTATCCCGTTCGCAGTCATAAAGTCATGAAGCGATGCGCTTGCTGTTTTTGTTATTGCTTGCTTCTAGTTGTTGTTGTTGTTCCTGTTGCTTGTTGGCATAAACTAGGCAAGTAAATGGCTGATCATTAGGACGCAACAAAATGTTTGCAATACATATTTTCAATTCAATTTGCGGCCATCAGCCTGGATCAGATTTGCACAATCCGAGCTTAACTTTTGCTTTAGCACAATACGTGTTTTATGTGCCACAAATTGAGTGCATAAATCACCACAACTAACGAGCAACGAGAGTGAGAGGATAAAATGTGCACACGTAACGCTACTGAACGCCGAAATGACGAGATCCCCAAAACAAAATGGCCGCGATTCTACGTGATTGATAAAATGGCGTGACAAACATGCGTTGACAATGCGATTAAACAGAACTCTCAAGCATTAAATTCGACGACCTCGACGAACGGTAGCCTCAAAAGGTACAACACGAAGTTAATCATATTCCATTGACTGAGAGAGCGACAAAAAATTATAATTATTTACAATTTTCAGATACATTGCAACTAAGAAAACTACCTTCAAAGGGTTTGCTTTAAAATAAACATGTTTGTTATTTTTTGCCACAACGACACTGAAATAATTTTAATTATTGAGCATAAACATTATTTTTGGGCATTTATTTAATTCAATTTTCTGTCATACACCGTTTTAAGATCAAAAAAATAAAAGATCTTTGTTACAGATAAAGCCATTTAATTATTTTCACCGCATTCTTAACTCTTTACGTATTTACAACATTCCAAAGGGATTTAATTATTAAAACCCATCTTAAATATTTATAAATTTAATAATAATATGCATAAACGAACGATTTTTGAGCCCCCTACAATTTCTAAGCCAGTTACACAAATTTAAATAACTATGTTTTTTTTTCGTGTTGGTTGAGCTGTGCTGTTCCCGCCCTGCTGTGCCCCACGCTAAAGATCAGCGGCAATGTTTTTATTTTTAGCTAGATTGGCGCCTGTTTGATGATTTTTAATGCGCCCAGAGGCCAGGAGGCCAGCGTGCACCGCGGCACTTGCCACAACACACAAAACTTGTCCAGTCGAAGATCGTAAAGAGTTTTTTTAATTTTTCTTTTTGCCTTTTGGTTTTAAGCTTTTGTCTGGCGCTAATGAGCCAAAGCTCAGTTGATTTTTGGGTCTTATTTATGGCACTCGAGTGCCCATATCTTGGCTTTGTTTCCAAAACATTTTGCTGTTGCATCAATTAAGAGATGCCCACTCGTGCACCCTGGCTACCGTAACAAGAAACTTGTTTTCTGCCCAACTCTAGCTTCAACTTTGTAAATGGATTGCGGTAAAATACAAAAAAATATATTGAATAAAAAGCACGAAAATTGAAATGTTTTATTAAAATTTTTCAACAGCTTTGACGCAAGTTAATTAAAAATAATATTCAACTTTTTTCCTACGATTGCCGTTGCAATTGTTTAACTCATGACAGCTTGGACATGTTAACTAATAGAAAAGTTGGCTTTAGCTGGAGAAGAGTGTCAGTCGACGAATGTGTTGCTATTAAAACTCAATACCCTTGTGTAGGGTATACATAAATCGCAACTATTTCAAGCAAGAACATAAATATTTAGCTTTCCTTACCTAGGGCCAAAGTAGCCAGTTCTATATAATCATAATTATTTAATGGTTTCTTTTATTATGAAAAAAGTTTGCCCTAGTTACAGTCGTCTCATTTGCACCAAAAGCCATGTCTTGCAAGCTTTAAAACAAAACGCGATT
The DNA here is from genome assembly GCA_018904305.1 of Scaptomyza montana. NCBI lineage: Eukaryota > Metazoa > Arthropoda > Insecta > Diptera > Drosophilidae > Scaptomyza > Scaptomyza montana. The sequence goes on from JAEIGR010000001.1 coordinate 5,763,957, forward strand.
TGTTTAATATTTATTTGTTGTTATATAGTTTGCCATTTCAAACATTTATTGCCATGTCGGGTGAGCCAAATAGGCACACGGATACAGATACAGTTGCAATTACAGATACATATGTTATTTAAGCCAGCCCGCATTTTGGGGCGTTTACATTTTGGCCTAAACTAGTTTTGGGAATGTGTTTGCAGTTTCATTTGATATTTGGTGTTTGCCCATTTCTGGCATTTGTAAATATTTTATTTACATTCACAACGCCCCATTTGTCAGAATTCTCAACGTAAGATAATGTAGCGAATCGAAAGAGTATTCGCTTTAGCTATCTTTTCAATTTGTCTTTTTTGTTTTGCACCTGTTAACGAGTGGTTTTTGTTGATGCGCGCTTTCTTATTAGCGGCTCATTAGCGTTGCCAATTGACGCCTTAGTGTTGCCACGCCCATCAAACGATCGGGCTGACTGCACGCAATGCATGGACGGGGCAGCTCGTTAGGAGCCGCTGATTACGCACCCAATCTTTAGGCCCGAGCCAGAGGACAGAGTACTGCAATTATATGCACGCAAATAAACAATTGAAAACATCTTTGGGCGTTTATCACTGGACCCGCTCAATGGGGCGACAGCCGCTTTGGCGTTTAATTTTACGGCTTTATTAACAAACGGGCAGCAGCTGGCAACAACAACAGCTATTGGCGAGGCAGGCAGTCAGCTAGCTAGCCAGTTTAAGACAGCTGGTAATTTGATGGGCCCCCCAGGGTAAAACATCAAGTGCTGGCCATTCAAACTGAGCTACTGTCTTCGATGATTTGATTTAACAGCCATCGTACCGCAATAGCACCACATGAACAAGCCACAAAATGCAACAACTAATGATTACCACATACAACAACTACTACAATCGAGTCGTCTCAAGTTGGCCTTAAGTGTCAGCTTAAACTTAAGACAAAGCATCCGCTTCAATGGCAATTTAAAATTGCTATGTTTTCTTTCTCTTTAGTTTCAAATATGCAATAAATGTGATTTCGAATGGTTATATTCTAATGTAAATAAACATAAGTTTGACTTTTGTTTGCAAATGTATTTTGCACACAATCATCATTTGTTGAGAGTTCTTCACGAACTAAGATAGAGAATCTAAAAATTTGAAAGAAACCATTTTAAAATTTAAAAATTCTGTTTGGTAAGTGTTTTGAGTCAAAACTTTTGATGCATTAAACTGATGCTGATGAGCTAATTTCGCATTTCATTAGAATTTGGCAAAGTTTGTTCGATTACTGATATCGATAAAATGTTTTATGAAAAGCCAAGAATCCGTGTTTCCATTCTCACTTCGAAAAAGTTGTTTTACAAATAAGAAAAACAAATCCCCATTGAATTGCTTTCCAATTATCAAAAGTTTATTCAACCATACGGAAATTTTTTGTTATTAAGTTATTTATATTATTAAATTTAAAAGGCTCATGAGTCTAGGGTTTAAGATTATTTATGACCAGAGCACGTGCAGTTAATATTTCCTCAAACTGAAAAAACTAAAACTCGACTGTTCCATTAACCAATTGCTTTCACTGCATTGGCTAAGCGCCGTGTGCCCATCGGCGACAGTTGTTGCTGCCGGTTGAGTTTTTAAGACTTGTTGCTAATTGGCCGCCCGCCATGTGGCGATTTGTCAATGTGTGTGCGCGCCCGACTCCTTAGAAACTCTACGCATGCGCCACGCAATGTGGCAAACAACTACTACACGCAACACGAATTTCAACAACAAAATTTGTCATGGCAACTTCATCGTTTTGGGCGGCCGTTTTGTCACTACGGCGGCCACAAACGACGCGGAATGCTAACAAATTTGTGAACATGCCACAGTTTACAGCTTGCCACGTTTACAACTACCATTTGTCTGCGTTTGTTTTGTGTATTTGTGTTTTCTGGCCCACCCATTGTTATAGTTATTGGGCGCCCATGTACAAGTGACAATTCAACTTTGACTGGCATTTGTAGAGCACAGCAACAGGCTGCTGCTGCTGCTGCTGCTAACGCTATTGCATGCAACATGTGTTCCATAAAACTTGTTGTTTCGAGCTTGTCGGGCGGCAAATCAAAAAACTGTTTATAGCAAAGAGGCTGAAACTGGCAGCGCAGCGCAACAGGTAGTGCATTCAGGGATTCAGTGAAGAATTTAACGAGGGAGAAAAATCTTTAAATTTCGCAGCATTAATTTCGAATTTAGTTACAGATGCTATTGAAGAACTTTCAATGGGCATAAAAAATTGATTTTCAAGAACATTAAAGAACAATAATCATTGAAGTTAACTTTTCATTCCATTATTTCCCTGATTTCCAGGCCAAAGTGTGTTACTTCTAAGTAAAGTGATTAATAAACTTTTTATTGAATAAACATAAATTATGAAATGTAGCCAAACCAGCAGCAAACTAATCAACACATTAAACACGTGTAAAAACAGCTAAAAGCCAAAGTAATAAAACTTTATCTGTATAAAATTTTTAAATCTTTTCTTTTACCAACCTTAATTAGCTTCAATAATTTAAATTATCACAGTAAATAAGTAGTATTATTATTAAGTTGTAACTCTATAAAATCTTGTTTTCAATCATTTAAACATTTTATCACAAGGAACTCCAATCGAACTCTTCGTAATGTCAAAGCTTATAATATGTGCTTGCTTTTTTCCCACTACATATTTATATTTTCTCTCTTTCTGTTTGTCTTACTGCCCTATATGCATATGAATACACCTTTGCCCCCCCCTTAACAGACTTTTCTCTCATTCGATTCGATGTTGACTTCTCGGTTGCTTTTGCACTAATTCGTTTTCACACTTTTCATGCTTGAGACAGGCTTAAATGGCCGCAGGGGATTTTGGTATATTTTGCCTTGCCAGCGCCTAATTTCGTAGACCGATCTTATATCGGGGTCTGGCTGTCTCCGCCCCTTCATACCCTGCAGCCGTTGCAGCACCACTAATATTTATATTTGCCCTGCATTTCTTTCTTGCTCGATGCAAGCGATTTGATAAGCAAATGGAAATGCAGCTCTCACAACTGTTGTGGTGTGGTACTGGGGGTGGGGGGACATATGGACGTCTGTGTCGGCGAAAGGTGCGAATAAATAATTTTCAGTAGCAGCAGCAACTGTGGCCACCAAGCAAACGTCCACCACTCGACGACCCATAGCTGGAGCTGCAGCTAGAGCTAGAGCTTGACTCGAATCGGAGCTGAAGCCAGACAAATATTTTATTGCAAATTTGCTGATATTGGACGACAGGCGGCAACTGCAGCAGTTGGCTGGCTGTTTTGCATATTAAATTTATTTTATTGAATATGGCCAAAGATATGGGTGAGATAAAACGAGAATGGATTCAAAAGTATCAAAGACTTTCCTTAAAGTTGCAATAACAAAATCGATTAGAGAAGGAAATTAATAATACAAATTGTAAAAGTTATTACAAATAATAAAAGGAAAACCACAAATTCGCTGACAACAAAATCAATATAAATAAACTTAATGCATTTTGTGAAAAACCTTTTAATATTATAATGAAATAAATTGAAATCAACTGAAATCGAATGTTAAATTTAACGTTGAACTCTTTTGGATGATTTAGTAATTTCAAAATCTATAATCTATTATAGTGTAGTTGCATAAAACAACTTCAAAACATTACCCCTTTTAAGCATAAGCAACATAATTCAATAGAGTTTTATTCAACAAAAGTTATGAGCTGCCCTCGCTTGCATTTAGATTTCGAACTTATTGTAATACTGCCCCCCATACACCACACTCGACACCACCCTCTCCAGCTCTCTCCACCCCTTGCCTTAGACTCTTTCCACAGCACTCTTCTTAACACCCCCCCTCCCCCCCCACTCTCTCACACACACACTTTATATGCCCGTCCACAAGCATAATTGCTATGACGCCATGCTAGGTGCCCAGCGGGCGATGAATTATTAATTGCTGTTGATTTGCATTGAGATTTTCTTTTCCCGGGTTCATTATTGGTGCACTTTTTTTATTTATACAGTTTATGTTTATTTTTTTCTTTTGGCCAAAATCGTTGCTAGCCAAGAAAATTGCTGGCCCAAGTGTAAACATAATAATCAACGGGCATTCTATGTATGCCGATATGTGTATGTATACTATTATAGTTTAGTATGTAGCGATCAGCAAATGCGCTTTAACAAAATGGCCGCCGGACATTTGACAATGCGGCCCCCAATTGACACCTGAGCGTTCATAGTTGCTGTTGTCTGTTGTTGCTGCTGTTGCAGCTGTAATTGTTATTTATGCACTTGCATTTAACTGTAATGGCATGGGGCAAGCCATGCCCCAAAGCTGGTGGGCGTAACTGGAGCGTTTCTGTAGCCTGGACGATTACACAAGAGTTTAGCACTCTTAATTGTCCAGCAGCCACACACAGCTATTGCTGCTACTGAGGTTGTGTGTGTGTGTGTGTTTTGAGCCACATTCCGCATTAAAACACATTACATACAAGTACACAACGCCCCTTTTTGTGAAATGAAGGGCGTGACTCCTTCTGTGTACACGATAAAAATTATGAAACCAAAAATATAAATCAGCCAAGAAGTTTTGTCTTGATGGAGTGACGAAAATTAAATACCCTTTCAGATTTTGTCTCTCTTCCTTGTAACGAATCTCAAGGAGACAAGAAAAAACTTTCTTATTGATAAAATTCGTAATACAGAATGGTTTTTTGATTCTTCCTTCTGAGCTAGAATGTGACTTATATGATCGGGAATGGTAGATAGTTTGTAACAGAATTCAAATACTCTTGTTTATGGGTGCAACAAAAACGAAAGAAGAAAACAGTCAACCATCATATTCATCATCCTCCACCTGCACCACCTTCACTATCGCCGCCGCAAGCAAATAGGCAAGCACACGCGCTTAAGTTCAACTTATGTTAGAGATGATGATGAGGATGAGGACGATGGTGATGGTTTTGAGTTGAGTTGAGTTGAGTTGACTTGACTACTGTGTTGCAGCTTGATCCCTGGAATTTGACTTGGGCAACAGGCAACTGGGGAATAAAGGCAAACGGCTTTTGTGCTGCTCGCAACCACTTAACTCGCTTAAGCGCTGTTTGCTTGTCAAAATTGCAGCAGCATCAGCAGGAACAGCAACCGCTGCCGCCACCGCAAATAACAGCAACAACAACAACAACAGAATCGGCATCAACAACAGCTTTAGCATGCAAAAGCCGCAAGACACGTCTCTTGGCAAGATGACGCAGTCAGAATGAGTCCTCAGCCAAATGAATTAACCCTTTTACTTTGTACATAGCTAGCGGATAAACACTGTTGGTTGGCAGCAGCAACAACAACAGCAACAACGGCAACTGATTTGTTATATTCTTGCAGCTACTGTCGGTGCAATGTTGTTGTTGCTGTTGTTCATTTATATTGTTGTGAGTGTGGGTTCTGCGTTTTCGGTCATCAACAACGCATTACACCAGTTCAAAAATGTTAAGAAAGTAAACTTTCTTTGTCTTGTAGTTATTGAATATAGTTATAGACAGGTAAAGGCTTTAAAAACGAAGAAGAAAAAAAGCTCAGCATCATTTAAATGATTCATGAATTTTATAAAGCAAGTCCATATGGATTTACATAGATTGATTTTTTGATTATTAATTTTGATATTTGTTTGAAATTAAGTCAGCCATTTTGTTTGTCAATGGTTTACTCCAACTTTTATGTGATTCCAACATTTTCGCCAGACTTTTTGTGGTGTATATTTAAATACAAATGCTTACCGCTTTTGCCACTCGAGCGATGGAGAATTGCGCGTAATTTCGTTGCGGTCTTTGGTCTTGGCGCGTCATCAACATAATCGCCGTCAACGGGCCGTCAACAACATCAAACTGCCAGCAGAATGTTGCTACTGTTTCCATCGCCGCGCAGACAGCAGCAACAAACAGTCCGACGAAGACAAACAGCAACAAGAACCACAACATTGGCAGCGGTGCAAATGTGAAGTGGATTTTTTCATTTTTTTTTTTTTCAAGATGATGATCAAAGCACTTTTAACAGCCTTAGCAAGCCGGGAGACTTAACAAAAGCGTGTCAAACATTTTGTACAAAAAAAAACTGTCGAAAAAAATATTGAACGCATATACATACATACATATATATTTATAAAATCGGGCAATAATGCGTTTGGTATTGTTTCAGTTTTACACAGTTGAAACCGTACTTAATATACTGCAGATATTCTACCACATACATGGATTTTTGGAATATTTGCACGTTCTGCCATTTTGGACACAGATCCATCACTATATCTACTCCGCAAGCTTCTATATATTCGGTGTGCTAACGGTTTTTGCTAGCATCAATATCTGCACCGGACATAATGTATCATTGAAAATGGAAGTTATACGAACAGTTATCGGCTCTTTGCTGCACATTTTTATATCGCTTCTGACGCTTAGGGATGCGGAGAAAGATTTCCATTTGATGTACATAGTCGGTGAATGGAAGTTGGAGGTGGAGAAACCAGTTCATCCCTTCCTTAAATATTTGCGTGCCCAGGCCGTTTGTGCCTTGGTTTGTGGCGTTGCCTATGCTCTGCACGCAATAATTGTGATAGACGTTATTCTATCGAACGAAGAGGCCACCAATGTCGAAACAATATTGGAAGATGATGACATAGAAGAGGATACTGATTATATTCCCGTTCGCCTATATGTCCTTGGCGAGGTGGTTCAGGCACGTCTGGAGAGAATGGAATGGTTCATTGAATATGAGAGCGGTACATCAATGCCAATTTGAACAATGATTTTTATGTTTTTCATTTGAAAATTATTTATACATTTTTTTTTTTGGTTGAAATAAAATTGTGAATTAAATACTTTGATAAAAATCTATTGCAAAAAAAAATAATTAAATATTATTTTCTAAAAAATATTCTATATAAATCAGCTTTTAATTTATAAAGTAAGTTAACTTAATTTTAGATTTTATCGAAATTATTTTTCCTTCTATCTATCAAATAGGTTTTCAAATTAAATAATAATTTAATGTTTTCAAATGTTATTTTTTGTTTACTATAATATAATTTATAATAATTTTGTATTCAAAATCAGATTCGCTATTTCACAACTAAAAAAAAAAAAAGCCCGACAACCCTGGCACTAAGCAACCCGTTCATTTTAAATAATTTGTGTGACAATTGTCGAAAGTTATTGAAATTAAAAACAAAACACACAAAAAAAACAAACGAATATCATATTCTAACAAAAAAATCATTTAGCATCTATAGGATATTTATACAAGAGCGGTTTAAAATTGTGGGGGCAATGTTGCGTCCAGTGCTATTTCAGTTTTACACCATTGAAACGCTACTTAATCTCGTTCTAATGTTCTTTCATATACGTGGTTTTTTGGTGTACCCATTAGATTTTCTACCGATTCTACATCAGGTTCAACACTATATATATTCCCTGTGCTTCTACACTTTCACGGTGCTCACGATTTTTTCAAGTATCAACATCTGCACCGGATTTCAGTGTTCCACGACCAATGAAATTTTACGCACAACGTGCGGTTTTCTATGCTATACGTGCGCATCGCTGATGACGCTGCGCGATGCCGAAAAGGATTTTCACTTGATGTACATAATGGCTGAATGGAAGCTGGAGGTGGAGAAACCAGTGCATCCCTACTTTCAGTATATGCGTGCCCAGGCTTTACTTGCTCTGATCTGTGCCGTTGTCTATCTGATGCACTGCATCATTGTCGTCGATGTGGTGCTCTCTATAGATGATCAATTAAATAGCGAATATGATGAGAATGATAATGACTCATACGCTGATGATTTTTCACCCGTTCGCCTCTATGTGCTTGGCGAGGCGGTGCAGTCAAAACTGGAGCAGTATGGTTGGTTTAATGATTTTCAACACGGCCATTCGATTTTCATATAGAAACTATAATTTTCTTGAATCATGTAATAGTAAATTTGTGATCGTATGACGTCAGTGAAGCTAGTGTTTGTTCATGGGCAGAGGGAGGGGTAGATACGCAACAGATTTTATCGGATAGATGCCTTCTGGCAGATTGTGACGACAATGTGTGGCAAAACAGAGAGAGATAAGCAACGGCAGGCAGCATGGTTGCCGCATGAAGGGCGCATGTGCCGGCAAAGTCGAGTGCAGAAAATCAATAAATTATGGGCTAAGGCCAGTCAAGAGCAAGGCTAAAACTTTGTTGGCCCTGTCCCCGGCTTCGTATGCAAACAAAAAAGAAACTTTTCCACGCAGGTTTTGCCTGAATGGAAAGGCAGACAAGAGAAAAAGTGAGAGAGAGAGAGAGCGAGAGAGAGAGAAATAGAGAGAGGGAGAGCGAAGTAAAGGTTGGTTTGGGTGGACGCAAGCTCTTTTCATTCATAAAACTGAGCATTCACTTTCCGTTTTTCTATCCATGCCTTACTCAAGGCTATTTTTAACGCACGCACACACACACCAGACACATACATACACACCAGCCGGCCGGAAATTGCGTTTGGAGACAACTTTTTCTTTGCCGGCAGCCATCATCGCCATTCAAGGCTGAAACTTTTGCGAAAAATTTAAAACTTTACTCGGAAAACTGTAACAAAAAGCTTAACATATAGCTTAAAATATCTTTAGAACAGAGAATTTTAATGTATTTTAATGTTTTCAATTTTAAGAAAATTTTTAAATACAAAATTCTTTTTATTCTTTTAAAATGCAATAAATAAAATCCTCTGAAATCAAATACATATTTTGTGATGCATTTCTGTAGCTATATAAAATCAATTTGTTAACTTGATATATAATTTATCTCCAAAACTAAGCAAATCAAGACACAAACAAAAAAAAAGCAGAAGAAAAACTTTTGTTTGTGAAAAAGTTAGTCTGGTCTTAGCCCAGTGATTATGCAATATGGTCAAGAACAATCCATTAAATAAAACTTATTAAACCAAAACAGTTAATTGTAATAAATAAAGCAATAAAAATAAACTTTAACAACTGTCTGGAAAAGCAGGCAAAACACAACGAAACAAATCTTGGTTGTCTAACAAAAATCTTAAATGGCGCGACAATTGTCGTAAAAAACTTGTGGGAAAATCAATATGGATAACCACACGACGCCAGCGACAATGGCGCGTCCTTGACAAGAAGGGGTGTGAGAGTGGGGAGGGTCAAGAACCATACCCATTCATGAACAAAAAGCCCAACAGGCATTTTATGAATGAATTCGAAAAGGGGGGAAATATATCGAAGCAAAAGACATGCGCATTAAAGGACTCGTCAATGAGAGCGAAATAGATTGAGAGAGAGGAGTTAATTTCCCCTATTGCGTGCGCTGACGTAACTACGCTCAAGGTCAGCGTAGAATTTCATTCATAAAAATCGAACGCCAAAAGGCGCGGCGCGTGTGTAGCGGTAAATGTGTGTGTGTATGTGAACACGCGCGTGATAGCCCAAGAGGGGGGGAAATTGGAGTTGGCAAAAGAGTATGGAATGGAATAGGTTTTACTTTTTGGTGGGTTAAAAGCGCACTATTTGCAGCTTGTTGATTTTGCTACGCAAGCAAACATTTTCCATTTTCATTCATGAAATCCCTTTCAATGTTAAACACAGCCAAACAGTTTATACAACTTTTCTAGCGGAAATTCAACCTTTTTAAGTTTATGCGTTAATTAGGAAAATACAGTTATCTTTTGATAGCCAAATTTGAATACGTTAGCGGAACGAAGGTCACGTTTTGACAATATAATTGATCGACAAGTCTAATATTATTATGGTTTGTGTCAAAAGTTCGACTTCCGAAGTAAGCAACAAATTAAAACTAAAACACCTGACTTTTCAAATAGAAACATACCAATATTGCTTGGCTGATATAATCCTATATTAGAGTATCTGCAAACGTGAAAGTCACACTGCCTAACAAGGACATTACAGGACGTCATCCCACACAAGTTTACATAAGGAAATTAGTTTTAATGCAGAGGCGGTGCGGAAGTTGAAACAAATTTACGACTTTTTGATTTACGTTGTTTGGCAGCCATTTTCGCTATTTTATGGCTGTGCGTTTGCTAGTTACTTTTGGGAAACAACTTAATTCTAATTTAATCCTAGCTAATCTAAATCTATCTTGTTTTTCATCAGAATAAAAGTTGCAAATATTTTAAGGCCATTTTATTTATTCTATAAATTTAGCTGTTTATTTCAATTCGTCTTTGCTGCATATTAGGATTCACCCGTTTCTTAGCTAAAATGTAAACAAATCTAAATTCAAGTTTGACCGTTTGCGACTAATGGTTACATTGTAGTGTTACATGGTCACACTGGAGCCTTTGAAGCCCTTAATCAAAATAAACTAACGATCCCTTAAAACTTAATACTAAATCGATTTGAGTACTATGTTTGAATTAAAGCAAAAAAACAAACCAACAAACCAAAATACAAATAAAGTTTGAGAATATATTTTCAAATTCAACTTATAGATGAGAAAACATAAGCACAATTTCTTAACTTAAACAATACATATAACATGGTACATAAAAATCCATTTCATTTAGATCTACAAATTACAAAAAGTCATCCAATGGACGCAAGCGATTTACACAAAAACCACAAAGTTTGAAAGTTAAATAGTTAAATAGTGTATGCAGTTCCAGCTACGTTGTAGCATTTGGTGCCGTTGTCACGAACGGATCGGATTCGGAACGTTTGTGAGTGCGCTTGGGCAAACGCTTGGTTCGCTCCTGCTGTGCACTGGCACTGGCCTCAAAGCCAGTTAATAGATCTGGTTCGCTGCGTGCCTGTTCCTCATCCTGGTAGACCTCTTGGGTATTGCTTTGGGTGGCATTCAAATTCGTCACCTGCTCGTTGAGGCACACATCGTCCAGATCAACATCGCTATTGGAGAAGAGTGCAGTAGCGCCCAGTTCTAATGAATTTGTCACATCCAATTCATGCTTGCTGGACGAGTTTTTTGGCGTGGACGTCGATGTGACATTGAGCCGTGAGAAATTCAAACTTTGATCCAGGGGCGAGTTTGCATTTGCAACATTTGTAGGTTTAAATGCATTACTATTGCTGTTGTTATTATTATTGTTGTTCGGTGATGTTTGCACATTTGTGCTGTTTCCAGCAACAAATGGCATATTGGTCATACTGCTGGGCGTTGAGCTGTTTCTCTCCGTCTGATGCTCCTTCATCAGTTTGCATGCCTTGCCCAAAGCACAAACAGTTAAACAAATGCGCAAGCCCAAAACGAACAAGTAGGCCAACAAAAATAGCAGCCAGGCAGCTAAATTGTGAAATGAGACTGCCGTATAGATTGCCTTGATGAGCACTACAGATAGCGGGAATGGTATAAAACCCATGCGACGTGCCACCAAATCCGAATGATCCGAAAATGCGTGCTTCTGTCGTGTCTGCGTCATATCGTAGGCCAAACTTGTCGTATATTCCCGATATATGCTCTCAGGCAATTCGTTGAATCTTGTGATAAAAGCATGCTTCACCCAGTCAATGAGTATCTCGGTAAACAAGACCGCAAAGCAATCGGGCAACATGACACAGAACTGTGTTATGCTCCAATCAAACTCTTTCATGGTCTGTATCATTACAATGAACAGTAGCACAGATAAATGGAAGCGTTCACGGACATCGCTACAGGTCAATTGGAACAGATTGTTCTTGTCAAACTTCTTGAAAACGGATCCTTTAAGCTCGACAAAATTATTCGATATCATTATAGTAAGGAGGCCTTTATTGTTGGAATTGACAGCAACATTGAGACAGGTGGCCTATAAAAATAAAGTGCAAATCAAATTTTTAAATTTCGATGTAACAAACGATATCAACAACAGTGAAAATAATCGAATTCAACTTACCTGAAACATGATGAGACCGCTGTGCAAAAACACATAAATGAGCGTAAATAGAATGTGTGTGAGAACGCCAAAATGTTCGCGTTTGGAGTTCTTTGGCTCTGTTGCCGTCCAGAAGAGAGCATCAATTGTGTCCTGGCCAAATGCAGAGAGTAAACGATCCCCAACCTCAAGCATATTGTAAAATATGTACAGCTTGATGATTGACTGGGATTTGATGATGTGATAAACGCGATTGGTGTCCACCAGCAGCATTATCAACGTCACCGATATCCAAATGGCACCCTTCAGCAAATCACATATCTCAGCTGGCGATAATAGCCTTTGATTGCCGCTGCGCAGTCGACAAATGCGTGCAACGGTGCGCGTTAATAGTGACCAAATAGCGAGGAGGAACCGAACCGGCAGAAATGTGTGTATATAGAAAAAGGAATCGGCGCACTGCATTATGCCATAGACCATAAAGCGTTCCAGATCGCGTGGTATGCGCATAAAGCTATATATCTTCTGGCGCCTGGCCGAATAACGTTCCTCATCGTGCTCCAACATATAGCCGCGTGTCATTTCCACTTTGAAGAAGTCGTAAAATGTGTTTGTCTCTGAGCCGGCTAAATGAGATTGACGGAGTGTAAATGGATCGATATTGAATCTCAATTGATCGTGCTTACCATTATGCAGGCGCTGTTGTGCTGCTGTTGCTGCAACGCCAACATCATCTTGCAATGTTGGCTGTTTGGCCTTTGGCAGTTTGTAAATTTCATCACTTTGCAGCTCCTCGATGCGGTTGTTGACGGCACTGACATCACTTCGAAAACGCAGCTGCCTTTTTGTGGCACTGGGATTCTGTGTATTATGCATATAATCAGCTTTTTCTAGTTTATGGTTTTCTGTGATCTGCTTCTTTGTCAATTTGGCAAGCCAATTATATTTTGTTTTGCTCCGCTGTTTCTTATTTGTGAGCAGTGTGTGCCCTCCAACGGCTGTGAAAAATATAACGTGTAGCCCTGGTCATTAAATTTATTATTTTTTTACCTTTAGATGTGCACACACTAACACGAAAATTATTATCGATTAGCAGCAATTCTCTTTGCATTTGTTGTTTTCAATTTAAATAACAATCGGCCATACTGTGAGTAAGAATCAATAATATAACAAAATTGTTGCTAGCTCTTGTTCAGTTAAGTGGCATCGTCTGAAAGTATTGTTTCAAAATATCGATAATTAAATAGTCATCGTCATACAAGTGTCTTTATCGATGCAAGTAAATTTGTTCAACAACCCTACTTTTAAGAAGAGTTTGACTTGTTAGTGTTTTATTTCATTCATTTATCAGTTTGATAAAGAATATGACTGCATCCGTAGATTTGAGCTCCTATCGTGATCAGCACTTTAAAGTAAGCATAAGCGTTTTCATTCAACATATACGGTTCGTAATGTATTTGATCACTTTCTCCAGGGCTCACGGTCGGAGCAAGAACGCTCTTTACGCGACACAACCACTCTTTATGTTGGAAATTTATCATTTTACACAACCGAGGAGCAGATACACGAACTTTTCTCCCGTTGTGGTGATGTGCGCATCATTGTTATGGGCCTGGACAAGTACAAAAAGACGCCCTGCGGCTTTTGTTTTGTGGAGTATTACACGCGAGCCGAAGCCGAGGCTTCCATGAGGTTAGCTGCGGCCACATCACAACAATAAAAAAGTGTAAAACAAAATCAATTTATTGCAGATTCGTGAACGGTACGCGACTTGATGACCGACTGATACGTGTCGATTGGGATGCCGGCTTTATAGAGGGCCGTCAATATGGACGCGGCAAAACCGGCGGACAAGTGCGTGATGAATATCGAACAGATTATGATGCAGGACGAGGTGGTTACGGCAAGCTGCTCTCCCAGAAAATTGCGCCCAACACAGACAACCGTTAGTAATAAGACTCTCAGCAGCTAGATATTAAACAACAAAACAAAAAAATATATTACGCATAGTTTTTTCTAATTGCATTAATTTCATTTTATTCACTACGCATATAATTGATAATCTGATATTGATTGGCACTGGGCCTCGGCACTAACTATAACATGATTAATTCCCTACAAGCATATATTTTAATGTGTAGTAATTATGTTGTGCTCCTATTTTTTGCCGATGTTGTTGGCCAGCGAGCAGCTGAGGCCGGTGCCATCGGGCTCAATGTTTAATTCCTTGACCTCGCCGTTTTGAACAACCATGGAGTAGCGCTTGGAGCGCACGCCGCCCAGTGGCGGAAGATCAATGTTCACATCCAAAGCGGATGCAAATGCACCAGTAGGATCGGCCAACAAACGCACCTTGCCACCGGCTCCATGCTGTTTGCCCCAAGCGGACATCACAAATGGATCGTTTACCGAAACACAAACGATCTCATCCACGCCTTGTTCCGATTTCAGGGAGTCGGCCGTACTAATGTATCCCGGCAAATGGGTCTGCGAGATAATGATGAAGTACATTAATATAAAATTATGAAATGAACAAGAATAAAATGAGTAAAGAGCTTATCTGTTTTAATGACAAATTTATTAATACAAAAAAAACTCACCTTGGAGCAACCAGGAGTAAATGCACCGGGAACACCAAAGAATATTACTTTCTTGCCATTTGTCAGCTCAGCAGTGTTTATTTTGTTTGCTGGCGAATCCTCAAAGAGGTCCACAGAAGGCAGTTTGTCTCCAACCTAAAATTATTAACACACATGTAAGTAATTGCGTTGATTTAACCTTGAAATTGTCGGCCGATGTCGCTACCACATTAATCAATATTTATGCGGCCCTTTTTTGTGCTTATGTAATTTTACAAGTGAGGCAATAGTTTTATTTGGTAAATGGGAGGGATGTTGTGCTGTAAACTTACCTTAACCATGGCTCCAAGTGTTCTGGAAAAAGATCTGACGTTTGACTTCGTAGAGTTAACAACTCGAATAACCAAATTGCACGCCTGCATTACTGACACTGGCACCGCTCACACACACAGTAGCACCTGATCAACTGTAGAGTTGCCAGGCTGTTGCAAAAAAATATGAAATAGGTACTCAATCATGCTTTTTTTAATCTCGGAAACAAAATTAAAGTATTTGTTTTAAGTCTTATATCGAGTTAACGGCAAAGCGCTCCAAATCGTCAAGGCTCTGTTCTTTGAGCTTTGCCTCAAAGTCTGTCATGAATTCATTGGTCAGCCGTTCGGATTGAGCTTCTGTGTAGTATTTGCGAAAGGCGCGATGAATACAATCGCGTAGCCCAGGCTTCATGACAACAAGGTTGATTTTTGTGCCCTCCTTGATATTTGGATACGAGGCAATTGTCTGATCATTGTTTAATGGTCGTCCAAGCAATAACAGTTTTTGATTTGAGGCGGGAATTTGTAATTCAGCGTCTATTTTTTCTTTTACCTCCAGAATGGTAGACGTCGATGACACCTGGGCGGCAAGAGAGACAACTTTACAGTCGTTCCAAAATAATAATATTTAAAACCACTTACCTCGAGTGTACAATCTGTGCCCTTAAGCACCTTAATTGTTATTTTCATTTTTTATCTTAAGCGTACTTCCTTAAAATTTATTTACTTTATAAACACAAAATTCAGTGTTGCCATCTGAAATTTAGTGATGCAATAACTTTCGATAAGTCTGCATATGTTTTGTCACTGTCTGATACACCGATAATAAGTATATAACTAAAACTTGGGGCACAATATCATATACCTTTCGAACAATCATTTAACATTTTATCCAAAACTTTGCCATCCATAAGTATTTAATAACATTAGGTCCGCGTTATTTAATTTGATAAGATATTAATTGTTCAATATATGATTCAAAAATTATGGAAAATAATATTACTATAATATTGTTACAAATTTGCAAATATTAGAAATAATAAGTCCTGGTTATTTATCAGTATTTATATAGCTATAAATCAGTTCGGCAGACGCTGCAGAATGATATCGATAAGAATGTTTTCTAGTTAAAATGACCATCGATATTTTGACTGATATCTGCTAAAGCTGCTATAGGTCTGTCCGGCAGCACTACATTTATTAAGCAGCGACGTTGCGTGAACAAAATTATATTTTACATAAATAAATCTTTATAGTTAAACTACCTTTTGATGTTTAGTGTTATTGTTAAAAAGGTGAACTAACAACCCTAGCACTGATAACACGTTCTAAATTGCGCGAAAGCTTTTTACAAAATTCGCAATCGAAGGAGAAAATAATAGCGCAAAAGTGAAGCGCAAATAATTCACACAGCAAATATCCACAGCCTCGAGAGCTCGAGTGCATTAACGAGAAAACAGTGCGAATGCGATTGCGAGTGTTGTGTGTGCGTGTGTTAGAATATACATTTTACGTAAAACAGAAAAGAAAGATATAAAAACGAAATCATCTATAATCAGCAACAAATTTAATGTTAAATCGCAGTAGGGGCAAATTTAACAAGTTCTTGCAGCTTCTGGCGGTAAATAAAAGGCTCTATCTACAAGTGCCTGCCCAACCCTAAACCTTCCCCCCTATGACAATCACATTTACAGTTAAAAGTTTTTTTATATTGTGCATATCTATTATTGTTTGGCTTGTCGTTTTTCTGCAACTATTAATTATGCATAGTACACATAAATTTTATTTATATTCTCTCTGTTCCCCCATGTTAGCGAGCAGAGCTGTCGCCCTACTCGCGCTCTAAGGTGATATATAAAGTTTGAAATTGCTCATGTCTTTTACATATAGTCCGGTTGCCTCTTAACAATATTAATATATAGCGGAATGTTAAGAGCCAGCCATGCTCCCCAATGCCCGCTAACCCCTTCAAGTATATCCACAAACGTTGTCGACACACACAATTGACGTTCGAATGGGAACGAGATGAATTCTGAGTCTGGCAACTCTGATCGACGGCCATTGCTTCGCAACTTGTTGCTTGCTGTCGCATTGCGTTTGTGTGTTTTGCTATTTTTTGCGTTTACTGTTTCGCGGAAGCAACAAAATTGACGAGAGTGTATTTTCAAGGGCCTTCACCTGGTCATTTGATTCCTATTGGAATAATCCCTATAAACTATAGTGTGTTAACATTAACATATTTATACATTCAATTAACGTATGTGTATAGATGCACACAACAAACGCATATATGTAGTTGTGTCGAAACTGATCAAGTGCAACTTCTTAGATATGTTAAGAACCGTTTAGAACCGGATTCGGCGTGTTTAAAGCAATGGAATGGTATTAATATGTGACAACTTCAACTTCAGGCCAAGTGCACACGGTTTTCTTTCTTCTTTCCTTCCTTTCCTCTTTGTGTTCGCAAAACGTCTGCTCGTACGTGTGCGTGTATGTATGTGTGTGTAGGCTGATCGGCACTTTTGCTGCATGTTGTTGTTGTTATTGACTTATTTTATTTTATTGTTTTTTTATGTCTAATTTTGTTTTTGTTATTGCTACGTTAATTTTCTTTTCAACACTTCCATACAGCAGTGGATTGTGAATTGTGCCCGTAATTATCAGATTCAAATCAATTAAAATAGCGTGAGAGAAAGAGTGAGGTAAAGAACAAATTAAAGAGCACAATAACTCTCAGCTGTTGTTGTTGTTGGTTTTGGTAAACGTAACAGGAAGAAGCAGAAGACAAAACAACAGCAGTGCCAATATAAAGCTGCAGATAAAGCTGAAAGCGTATTATGGATAACGAAGCGCTAGAAACAGAAACAAAAAGCACGACAGCAGCAGCAGTAGCGGCGGTGTCAACAGCGACAGAGGCAGCAGCAGCGGCAACCAAAAACGAAACGGCACCAACATATAACAACAACAAAGTCACAGCAGCTACTAACGGTATCAAAGAGAATATCAGTAACTTTAGTACAACAACATCAACAACAACGCCATCATCACCAACAGCAACAACGTCGCCCATCGTTGTGACCAGCGGCACAGTTGTTGTTCCAACTACCAACAAAAGCGAGGTAAGCTATAAATGTTTTTATGTACATCTTTTGTCCATCACTAGCGCTTAATTAGGGTCTTGGATGTTGTTATCGTATGAACTTTAAAAATAAACATGCTATAAATTCATGTTATCTTGAAGATGAAATAATTAAATGAGTACCGAATATAAGTTATATAAAAATTTTCTAAAAATAGTAATATTAAATAGATGGCGTTTAAAAAAATTATGATTTTATTTCCTCGACAATTACAATTTTGTTGAAGGTTTAATTACCATACAAGGAAATATCAAATACTTTTTCAAAAATGTTAACAAATGAAATGAAAATAAATGAATAGAAATAAAAAAGAAATAAAAATAATAATTTGATTTTGAACATGCTTACAATAACAACATCCTTACCATGACGTCAACAATATATAGATCGATTTATGTGTCAAGTCTTGTCGTACCCTATATATAGCACTTGTATACTTCCTTGTGGCCTCAACCATAACGCACAAAATGAATATCTAATCTTATCAACGCCAATGTGTACCCCAAATGAATGATTCCAACTAGACTCAATGTGTATGCCTACCAAATAAATAGAACTCAATGTAGTAAAGCACCTACAAACATAATCAAATACTAGATTTATGTATGTATGTATAGAAAGTATGCTCCATATCTTTGTTGGCATTACTAAAAACGAGACTAACACCCACCCACAGGCGACAGCTCGACTTAGGCGACAAGGATTTGCACAGAGCAAGGTAAAAAAGATAATGTGTACAAAGGATGTTGAGCCCAATGTGTTTGCAAGTGATATTTGTTTTTTTTTCTTTTGTTAAAATTGTGTAATTTGTTTGGATTTTGCTTTTGTTACGCTCTTCCGCTGGACTCTCTCTTGCCGCCCCATCGTCCACCCTCTTGCTCACTCTCTCAATCTCTTTTTCCGAAAGAGAAACGACACATTCCGCAAATGACCCTGAATTTGCTCGGTATTTGCAGGCTAACAAGACAGACAGGGACAGCACACCACCGCGAGATGCACCACCACCCACGCAGATCACGAAAGGCTTGAACCTATCAACAACGCCTCTAGTGCGCAAGGAGAAACGTCAAAGCAGCAGCCGTTATAATGTGTCCAAGAACTGCGAACTGACGGCGCTCAGTCCTCTCAATGAAAGTGAGTAAACAACATACATATTAACATGAACGAACGCACACACTCACACCAATACATATTAATCATGTATAGGTATGTGTGGCGTTGGTTTTTATTCAAACCTTGTAATTTTTGTTAAATGTTTATTTGCGTATGCCGATTAACAGTTGTATGTCAGTTTTATTGCTTTTTGATTATTAAGTAAGTTCGCTAAGGTCAAGTGAGAAATGTTTGTTTTTGCAGGGTTGTTCAACGCTACATAACTTACAAACAAACATACATATACACAAATATATATATTCTATTTTGCTAGTTACTCCCACCGCCCCAATTTTGACACTTGCCTTGCGCGCCACTTACATTCTCCCGTGCCATTTCTCTCTTGCTGTCCAGATCCTCTCACGATTTGTTTAAGTTTTTTTTTATATTGTTGCTTACTCACTTGCTAATTATTAAAACGTTTGCCATTGGCATTCAAATTTTTGCCATTTTGGCTATCTGGCATTGCTGTCATCGCCGTCACAATTTTATTGTTTTTGTTGCTTGTCATTAAATATGCGCGCTCTCTCCGCTGCTGCTGCTGCGCTCACTCTCTCATGCTGAGCTCGCCTACGGCAAACTTTATCGATTTTTTTCTCCTGGGCGCCTGCCTGCCCTCAACAAATAGCCCCGCAGTCAACACGATTTTGCGGCCGCTCCGCATTAAATCTTAAACAATTTATTGTTTAAGTCATTGCCAACGTTTATTCAAACATTTTACTCGTTTTCGCAAATAACTGTTTTGTCGACGCGTTGCACCGTTAAATCAAAAATCAAATCGTTAATTTTCCAGACATTTGCAAATCAAAACCGGTTCCGTTACCAATAGACAATTGTAAGTCATAAAATATGTACACTTATGTCACATATAGATAAATTATAGCTGACATTGCGTGTGGTGTCAATAGTTATAGTTTTTATTGTTCTTTTATTGCCCAGCACAAAACATCATTTTTCATTTTCATATACATTTTTTCATATCGAATTGTTTAAAATTCATTTGCATTTCATGCATACATTATTATATCATAATATATCTTTTGCAATTCCTATTACAGATGCTATAAAAATCATAATTAACGCTTAACAAAATTAAACAAAAACAAAAAAAGGGTCCAAACAAACTTAACCTTGATAGAGTCGCATTTTCCTACCCCAAAGTGTGTTGTTGTTGTAAATAGCAATTAGCAAATGAAAAAACATTAAGGCAAAGTGCAAGTGCAATGCGTTTCGAATGCGTTGCAATTAAACCAAGTGCGGCACTAATGAAATGGTCATCGGTGCTATGTTGTTGACGGGTAACCATCTAAACGGTCCCAACAGACAGCAGCAGCAGCAACAACAACAACAACAGCAGCAGCAAACTACTGCAACAGCAGCAGCAGTAGCCAACAACAACAAATCATTAGCAGCTGCAACAGTTCAACAGGGGGAGCAACAACAACAAACACCGGTAAAGCCGGTAAAAGCAACAGCTGCCGGCGCTGGCTACTATGCGCTGGGTGGCGTACGTTTACCCAAATCACCATCTTTTCACAGCGGCTTAGATCAGCTGGCTGACGACGACGACGACAACGTAGAGGAGAACGACAAGGAGGAGGAGCAGCAGGATAGCAGCAAGTTTAAGTTTAGCAGCGTGGAGGAGCTTAAAGCAAAATTTGAGGCGCAGGCACGTAAAATGCCACTGTCGCCACCAGATACAAGTGTTGCCAGCACAATAACGGCAACAACAGCAACAACAACAGCATCATCATCGCCATCTTCATCATCGACTAGCTCAAATTCATCGGGCTCAGCTCTATCATCATTGTCACAGGCTGGCTCATCCTCGCTAGCCTCTGCTGCTGCCAGCTGCTCCACCTCATCGGCTGTCACATATGGTGGAGGTGCAAATTCTGCAGCTGCCGCTCTAATAGCTGGGTCATCGCCATATGGCTCACAATCATCAACATCCTCGCTGTCGCTCTCGTCCAATGCGACAAATGTTGCAGCAGCAACAGCACCAACAACAACAGCAGCAGCGATGTCTAAGAACACATCCAGCGCAGCAGCAGCGGCGGATACAACTGGAACTGGAGCTGGCTGCAGTGGCATTTCGTTGGTGTCTACATTGGCTCAACATTTCTCGGCAGCAAGCACGGCCAGCTCATTGCTAAGCACTGCAACTGCAGCAGCCACAACAGTCAGTTCAGCCAGCAACAAGGTTTGCAGCAATTAAAAACTACACAAAAAACAACACACACTTTTACACACAACAACAACAACAACTATAATAACTACATAGAGTGGTAGTAGTTTCACACATAATGAATGAACAAAAAAATCTCTGCTCTCTGCTCATTTCATAAATCGAATTCACAAAAACCAAACGAAAAAACCCTCTGTTCATTCAACAGTCACCCGTGAGCGCCGCCGCGGCCATTAAGAATATATTGAATGCCACCAAAAGTGTTGGGAGCAATGCAGTTGCTGCTGCCATCACCACCAACAATAGCACCACCATCAACACCACTAACACCAGCAGCATCAGCAACATTAGCAACGTGGTCGAGAAGTGATGCTTGATGGCGGCGGCAGCGGTACAAGCACAAGCGCCACAACAGTGGCACAGAATCTGGTGGGTGGCATAAGCATTTCATTGGGAATTGGTGGCGCAAATGCGGCAACTGTGGCATCATCATTAACATCAACGTTGGCAACGTCATCAGCGTCTGCGTCGGCGTCGGCTCTACGCCAAAATGGCGATAGCATAATTGTCCATCACAATAATCTATCGTCGCCGCAGACGCTGCAACAGCTGACGGGAAGTCCAGGACGTGCACGCGATCGGAATCTGTTTCACTTACCGCCAAATGCATCAACTGCGCTGGCGTTGCCGCCTCTGCGAGGTTGCTATTGATTACGCTACTTCTTAGCTATTCGTACAGTTTCAACAGTATCTCAAATTGAGATAATGTGTTATAGTTTCGCTTGCTTTTTGATTTTTTGAATTGTTGTTTCGTTGATAATATCCCTTTATTTGTTTTGTAATGGATTATGTGTATGGTTTATTTTGTTTTTGTACAAATTAATATAAAACCCTTTAATTTATTTGCTTAGAAACGGCTGCGATTGAGCGTGAGGAATTGTTCCTGCAGAAACTACGACAATGCTGCACCTTGTTCGATTTCTCCGAGCCGCTAAGCGATCTAAAATGGAAGGAGGTAAAACGCGCCGCTCTCCACGAGATGGTCGAGTATCTTTCCAATCAGAGTGGTGTCATTACAGAGATTGTCTATCCGGAGGCCATCAATATGGTCAGTACAGTTTACAAAAGTTTTATATATATTATTGCTAAATGAATTTTATATATTCTTTTTAGTTTTCTGTAAACCTTTTTCGCACATTGCCGCCCTCATCAAATCCTAATGGCGCTGAATTTGATCCAGAGGAGGATGAGCCAACATTGGAATCATCTTGGCCACATTTACAATTAGTCTATGAGCTATTTTTGCGCTTCTTGGAGTCACCCGATTTTCAGCCAAATATTGCAAAACGTTTTATCGATCATCAATTTGTATTACAATTGTTGGACTTATTCGATTCGGAGGATCCGCGTGAACGTGATTTTCTAAAGACTGTTTTACATCGCATATATGGCAAATTTTTGGGTTTGAGGGCATTTATAAGGAAGCAAATCAATAATGTGTTTTACAGGTTAGTAAATCTAATATAATTAAATGAGATCCTTTCACTCATATATATGTTTAACAAAATCTTCCCTAGATTTATCTATGAAACGGAACATCATAATGGCATTGCAGAGCTGTTGGAAATTTTGGGTAGCATCATTAATGGCTTTGCTTTACCGCTCAAAGAGGAGCATAAACAATTTTTACTTAAGGTATTGCTGCCATTGCACAAAGCCAAGAGCCTATCCGTGTATCATCCGCAGCTTACCTATTGTGTGGTGCAATTCCTTGAAAAGGATCCCAGCTTATCAGAAGCAGTCATTAAGTAAGTCAAACAGTATCCAATCTAACGTTGAACAATCATATTTACCTCTTGCACAATTTGTTTTTGCAGAAGTCTGTTAAAGTTTTGGCCAAAAACACACAGTCCCAAGGAAGTAATGTTTTTAAACGAACTGGAGGAGCTGCTTGATGTCATTGAGCCGGCCGAGTTTCAAAAGGTGATGGTGCCACTGTTCCGGCAGATATCCAAAAGCGTATCCTCGCCACACTTTCAGGTGGCGGAACGTGCGCTGTATTATTGGAACAATGAGTATATTATGTCGCTGATAGCGGATAACTCGCATATCATATTGCCCATCATGTTTCCGGCGCTAAATCGCAACTCCAAGACGCACTGGAATAAGACCATACATGGTCTCATTTACAATGCACTTAAGCTTTTTATGGAAATGAATCAGCGATTGTTTGATGAGTGTAGCAAAAACTACAAACAGGAGAAGCAGCAGTAAGAAATAGAACAAATCATTCTTTTATACTTAAGCCAAGCATTTTCAAAAATTTGTTGTAGGGAACGCGAGAAGCTTACGCAGCGCGAGGAGCTATGGCAGCAGGTAGAAAGTCTGGCCAAAACTAATCCGGAATGGACTAAGACGCGACACTTTAATGTTGGTTTGCCAATGTCCGATAGTCAAATACTGTACGATCAATACAATGATAGTTGTGATCTTACCTACGATAAGTTTGAGCAACAGACAAGGCCGCAACCGCCGCTAAAGCAACAACAACAGCCAAATCAGGAGCCCAGAGAGGTGAGACAAGCCATTGCCACACTAACCACACTACACAACTACTAACTGTGCACAACAACACATCAATTCACACAAACATATTGTTTGTATCATAAGAACAGCGAGAGTGTGTTCGTGTATGTGTGTGTGTTTGTGTATGTGCCTGTTGCGAATGGCAGCTAAATCCTTCAACCACCTATATTAACACTTAATCATACGTTAGTTTGAATAAAACTCCTGTTACAAACAATAATCGTACTCATGACCAGTTATAAATACATGTTTCTTTATCTGTATTCTATTAATATATATGTACAACTAATTTATTGGTTTTTTACTACTAGACATAGAGTCATTTTTCAAACCAACCAAAGCCATTTGTTTTAGTTCCCTGTACATGAAACTAAACAGCAACAAGTCTAGACTTTATTAACAATTCATGCAAAAATTATACAAATCGTTCATCAAATAAATTTTAATAATCGATAACTTAAAAACTTTAATACTGAAAATTTATTTTTTACCAAACTCGTAGTCTGTGTCATATGTCATATGCATTAAAAAAAAAAAAAAACTATATATGTATATATATCTGTATATATTTCTTGTGGTTTCGATAAATGGAGATATTGGTCTATAGAAATTGAATAGTTATATTTCACAGACCACATTCTATCTATTGGGAATATAAAAAATCTAAAGCTATAATTTTAAATAAAGGAATTTGTATAGGAAATTTAACTTTTTAATGTATTCCTTAGAAATATTCTTTTATTTGAAGGGGATAAATGTAAAAAAAAAGGTTATTCTATTATTAATCAGACTTAATCAACACTTCTTTTAATAAAAATGAAATAAAGCAGTTACACACACACACACACACTTATGTAAATAAAATAAAACAATAGTTGATATTTTGATTTACTTTATGTACATAAATTTTCGTGCAATTTGTTAACTTAATGCGCAGTGTTGGCAACTAACTACAGTATACAGACCATGTACATAAAACATACCAATCAAACAAAGCCAAATCACTTAAACTATTACCACTACTACAACTACTATTAGAACTATACAGTTTGAATAACACCATCAAATTTTGTAAATGT
Organism: Scaptomyza montana; assembly: GCA_018904305.1. NCBI lineage: Eukaryota > Metazoa > Arthropoda > Insecta > Diptera > Drosophilidae > Scaptomyza > Scaptomyza montana. Next base: position 5,788,871 of record JAEIGR010000001.1, read on the forward strand.
CAAAACGTCAAGTGTCGCACACTATTGTAATCGTAATCGTGTACTCGTGTATCGATAATCGGTCTGGGCTCAAAAACCAAAACAAATCAACAAAAACAAATTGGGAGGTCATCATATAAATGCCTTATGTCTGCATTACGCTCCCCTCCCACCCACAGATACGCGGTGAACGCAACAGGGACAAACCGCTGATACGACGAAAATCCGATCTGCCTTCTGACAGCGGTGTCGTGAACGCTCTCATCGAACACAAGCGAACCGATGAGTACCTGACAACGCCGCCGCCAGATGCAAACAACTGTTAGGCGAGTCTGCATGCTGCTATACGTCTCTCCCCCTCTCCACTTCGAACGGGGCTGGTCCAATGCTAAGGTTCTTTTTAGATTAAAAATACAAAAACAAAACACACACACTAAACAAAAACAGAACACGACAGAGACAACACAATTTTATATGTATGTCTAATCGACGATTATAATGATAGGGGGGACAAGATGTTGCTTGATGAGATGATAATGATACCGATAATGTAATGTAATAATTGTTAATATGTGTATTGCAGTCGTGGGTGTTTGTGTGAGCGTGCAACGATTTTAGCACACAATTTCAAAATATAATTATACAAATAATAACTACAAATAATAAATAAACATGCATATTAGCAACCAACAATAAAGAGGTAAAAATCCCAAACTAAGAAAAGCTTTTTTTGAGTTTTGCATGCGCCAAAACAAAAACAAACAAAAAAGATATACAATACGTTTTTGCCCCACTGCTGTTTTTTCTTGCATGCATCTGTTGTCAAATATATTGTTTGCAAACATTTGAATAATAAAATGGTTACATTTATGCTCTTACCATTTCAGTGAAAACGTCAAAATTTGTACAGTTTTTGAATTGACATTGCGTAAGCTTAAGACGTAAGAATCAACCACCTTTGATTGAGCATCCCAACCATATATACTATATAGAAGATATAATACTATTTTTGTTATAGCTACAATACTCATACTTCATACAAATATAATGCGCACGGGCGGTATGCAAAAGTCAAGAACTTTTAGGATCCAAACTATTCTAGTGAGCAAACTTTAACCAAGTAATTTTTAGTTATTGTACAAAAACAAAATGCAATAGACTTAGCTAAATTAATAGTTATAATATTTTAAACCGAGCTTATTCAAAGTGTATGTAAATCCGACTATAACAATATAAAGTCATCAATCAAATTTTTTTTCCCTAAATAGTTTTTCCTGATTTTAATAATTACATTGCTCACTTTTGTGATCTATTTTCGACTTTTCTATACCGCTAAAACGCTGTTTATATTTTATTCACATACAACAGCTCTATAATAGAGGCCACAACTTCTTCGTAAAACTGAACCATAATAAACTATAACTATTATCATACAATATGCGATTAACCTTACAATAAGCTGCTTAATTTTATATGCTATATATATATTTATATATATTTGTGTGTATGTGTGCTTATTGTAATTTGTTAAAAACAAATGTGGTATGTGTATTATTGTTTGTGTGTGTATGGTTTTCTTATGAAACAAGTACAATATACATTTAAATTGAAAGTTATTTGTAGTGGTTGCCAAATAATTACTAAGCTAAAGTTTCTTTTCGATCAACTTACCTTGAAGAAAATTTTGTTTTCAACATCGTCAGATGAATAAGGACCGCAAGAGCACTTCAATGATGTCTACATTTACATACAAAAATCTATAAACATATAAATAGTAAATCGCTTGATCATAATACATTAATATCCATCCCTCATATGAAATCCGGCAACGGAATCAAAAACTGACTGGACTATTTGCTGGTCGTAGCTACTATTTCTATATATAATTAAATATATATATATATATATTTGTATACACATAAATAGAATCCGTGTCAAATCCTTAAATTGGCACAAATGCCAGGCACAACAGTCATATACGTACAAGTCCTGGTATCTGGCGCGGATTCATATTGAAAATATTTTCAATTATTCTAGCAAAAAGGTAATATGTACAATTTTTGCTACCACTACCAAGTGCTGTACAGGCCAAGTAAATGAAAGGCTTCATGTAGTTATATAGACACATAAATATATATTATATATAGAGATGTATTTACATATTTTTGGCATTATAAATACAATATAAAAGTTACAGAACAATAAAATATAAAAAAAAAAAATAACTAAAGCAAAAAAAAATTCCTTAAGCTGAAAAACGGTGAAAATCAATGTTTTCAATAAAAGAACTAAATGAAATAAAACGAAATTTGTGTTATACGGGACTTTAAAAAAAAATAAATAAATCGTATTTGTAATAAAAGGCATATAGAGCAGTAACAAAATTGTGTAATTTTTTGTAACATTATGAATAAAAGTTAAATCATGTCAAGAAACAGCCCTTTCCAACATATCATTCTACAATCTTATAGGGTAAACTTGTTTAGCCCGACTGGCCTTAGCATTAACGTTAAGCAGCATTTAAAAAAAAATGTATAAAAAAAATAAACAACTTAATAGCAAGGAACATTTACAGATCGCCTTAAATACGTTAGCACACACACAAAACGGGACGATTAATGATCAGAGATTTTGGCCACGGATTTAAATAAGCTTTTCCTGTTTAGTTCACGGGCGGCTGTAACGGCACGAGTCCGCGTGTCTTGGCTGCCAGCTCGGTGAGATGCTGCTGCAATATCCGCTTGTTGACCTTTCCTCTGTGGAGTACAACAATTAGAAACGAACGGTTAGAAGTTAACAAAATATTACTTACTTAATAATGAGCGATACATAGCGCTGTTTCTCCTCCTCGGTAATAAGCTCTGAGGGAAAATTGGGCACGGCCATTATGTTCTTTAGCCAAATGGCCATTTCGGCGGGATACTTTTTGTTCATGGCCAACAAGACATCAGCAAATTTATCCACTTGCTGTCGTGGTGTCATATAGCCAACACATATCATTGTCGTGTGCAAAATCTGTTCCCCATTGGCCAGCACCACGTCGGTCATGTGTGCATGATTGCGCGACTGCATCACAAAGTGTGTGACAAACTGTATGCTGTTGCGTATGGCACCATTTTCGGGTAAGGTCATGCAACGCTGGGCATAGTAGATGAGACGTTCGTATGCAAGTGTCTTGTCTTCCAACACTTGGGGAACCTTTTTAATAATTTGTGTGAGACAGGCAAAAAACATTTCCATGGTGTCTGATATATTGGAGAAGTTCTGTCCGGGTGTATTCTCAAACAATTTAAAACTATGCATTATAAACTCCAGCAGCAGTTGCTTCATTAATGGCCTGCTGCTCTCCTCCGCATAAAAGTTTACAATGACCTGCAAAATAAAATGGTAAATAATTGTATATATTTGTGAAAATTGGTAACTTCTAACCGTCTTGGATATCTCAAGTGTGGGTGCACAGCAGCGAGTCTGAAAGCTGGCCACAATAAAATAGCACAAATCCTGCAGCATGGGACGAAAGCTGTCTTTTAAATTCATGATGGCATGCTTCAAGGCGCTGCAAGCAACCTTAAAAAAAAGAAACTTATTATGAAACTTTACAAAATAAAAATACGAATTTCTTATACCTCTAAAACATCAAGTTCCTCTACCCAAAGCTCGGCAATACGTCGAAAAATGGGCATAGTCTTTTCCATAACTAGCAGGACAGGCTGCACATTATGCAGATCCTTAAGATCGTCATCAAGATCCGTGTTGAGCGATGAAAATAGTGTAGAGATCATGCTAAGACGAAAAATAGTACGAATGCGTGCTGCTGGTGTTGTCTTAATTAGAAAACATAGAAGATTGGATTAAGACATTAAGATCCATTAAGAAATAAAAAAATATGTTAAACTTACAGCACCCGCCTGACAAATCGTCTGCAACTCCTCAAAACAAGGACTAACTATTATATCCAAATATCTGGGTATCTGTTCCGGTGGCAACAGGCTCATTAGCTTGCCAATACTAAACATAAGACGCACCGCATCCGAGTTCTTCATGCGACCCGATACAAGCGTTAACTGACAAGCGTTAAGCAACGGTTCGGCATACGGTTTCAATTGCAACTGACAATCCCGACAGAGTTCTTTAAGGCCTAGTGTTGCCTGTGCCGACATTGTTGAATTCAAGCCACGCACCAGCAGATCAATGGCTGGCGGTATAAAAGTTGGATTATCCATCAACCAAGAGCAATACGAGCCAATCGTCTCTAGTGCAGTGCCAAGCAACTTTTCATTTAGCTTCTCATAGGGTATGTCGGAGAGGACGCGCATTAATTTAGGTATTTGGCGTGACTCCTCGCCACCAAAATGCTCGGCCACCGATTGAAACGAGTAGATGCATGCTTCTAGTTTTGTCCAGTGTGTTGGATGCTCTTGCAGCTCTTTGATGGCCTCGTCTAGCATAGCAGCCAAAATCTCTAGAATGTAATCATCCAGCACATCATAGCAATACATCTGTAAATTTAATATAAACATGCTAATCTTAACTTTGACAAGTAATATGGACTCACAAAAGTATCGGATATATCCTGACGATAGCAGCGAAAACATTCTAGATCATCCGAGTTCCACTTCTCAATGGAGCTCTCATCGGGCTGCTCGGATTTGCGTACCAACACTGTGGTCAAGTGTGCATATAGTGGTTTAATATGCTCCCAACACTTGCGCTTCTGTTCATCGGGCATGGCAAACACATCGCCCTGCAGCATATACCAAAAGGCCAAGGCCATAGTGCTGCAGGATTCCTCTACCGGATAAATACCCGGCTTGTCCGTACACTGCAATATCTCATGCACCATGCGATTCCATATGGCAGATAGCTCCGGATCTGTAGCCGTAATGCCACTCAAAAATAGCGATGAGTGCCGTTCCACAGAGGACACAAATAGCATATAGATATGCACAATAATATCTTCATTGTCATTATCACGTTTCCATTCGCGCTGCGTAATATCGCACAATGAATCCAAAAACATTTTGATTAGCACTGCAGCCGTCTTTGGATAGTTGTGACAATCAGGTTGCACAATAATATTGACCATGGCCTTAAGACAGGTCTCGGCCAAATCGTTCTCATCGGCACTCATGCAGCCAAGGCCAGAGCGAATGCAGGGCCAATAACACTTGTTCACTATCTCCAAGAACACGCTACAGATGCTTACACAGGCCTCAATGCAGTAACCAATTTGCCTACATAAGTTTTAACAATAGATTTGAACACTTGTTAAAATGTAAATCTGTATTGCTTGACATATCACACCTGATCCAAACGCTAACGCATTTCACCGCACGCACCATATTGCCATAGCCCTCGGTGTCCCATGGTTCGCTGTTAATTTGCTGCTTTAAATATGTCTCAACAGTCTGCAGAATGAGTGGAACGCGTTTCCCGATCTCGCCGCGCAGCGTCACCCGCTTGACGGACGTATGAATGACCTGCGCCTCCTCGGGTATGCCCAGCAACACTTCCAGCATGATCCACAATTGCACATCGGCGCTGACATTCGGTATGCGTTGGCTTTGGAACGTTTCAATTACCTCCTCAATGGCGAGAGGCCATTCTTCCAACATGTGCACTATAAAGGCGCTTAGCTGATATTAAAAGAGAGAGTGACTAAGATAAGTGGTTTCTATGTGAAGCCATTGATTGCCTTTACCGATAAGCAGAGACGATTAAGCACCAGCTTAGGTCCAGCAGCGAATTGTACAATTTTCTCTAAAATCTTTTGCTTGAGCTCCTCGCGGTTTTCGGACGGCACTTCGTGCCAGTATTTCATTAGCTTTGAGTGCAATGTAATTGCGCCAAAAAATTGAACTTCTTGGCTCTGCGCAGTGGAAAGCAAAAAAAAGAAAAATAATTGAAACGTGTATAGACAACTGATGGATTTATTTACCTTGCCGAGCTGCATTAGCTGCCAGGAGAATTGCCAGGCCTGTGGGCTGGCTTCGGCTTTCGTAAGCCATTCGTGTGTAATTGCTTGTTCCTGCGATGTTGAGCGGTAAAACACAACGACAGCCTCCTCTAAGGCAGGGAGATCAATTGTTGCAAAGTCCATGGTTGACGGCTTTAACTGATAAGCTGCCACAAATCGCTCAAGTCCCAGCAAATTAAGCAGGACTTGGCTTTTTCAAACTTTTCTTTTTATTTTGATGCAAAAACGAGCTCCTAACGACTAGGGGTGGAAAGTGATTTTCACGTATCGACAATATCGAGAAGCGGAGCAGAAAATGTATCGATAATTATGCAATGTCGATAAAAATGCGGGCTGCAATAACAACGCGGTCACATGAATTACTTGACTATCTTAACAGGTTGTTTACTTCTGCAGATTAAGTTCAATTTTCGCATTTATTTATTCCCTCTAATTTACTATTTTTATGTAACAATAAGCACAACTTAGTGAAAAGTTAAATTACATTAATTCGAATTTGTTTTAAAACGTTCATAAATCAATTTATTCAATGCTGTTTAACATTATTGAAATTCAAATTAAATCTCCTGAGCAATAAAATCATCTTATTAATAAAATTAGGCGTTGAAAAAATAAGTATGCCTTCTTTGAATCCATTTTTTTAACTGGTCATACATATACATTTTTAAACTATGAAAAAAATGAAATATATTTCGTACTACAAAGTGCATTTTAGAACTCAAAGTTTAGCTTCCAGAAGCAATACTTAAGCTTCGAGCAATTTTGCTCGATATAGAACTTGCTTTCCTTATCCACATACAAAGTCAGGAGCTCATTTGTGCATAAAGTGGTCACGGCCTTGGCCGAGTCGGCAGTTTTTAGCATGGAGCGTTCAAAAACACACCACTTATTTGTGCAGAGGCCCGGGTTCTGCAGTTCCAGCAGTTTGAAATTATTCTCCAGCTGCTTTCCTTCAACCACTTGGGGCAGCACCATGGTACATTTTAATAGCCCAAAATGCTTGATGAGACTGGAGCATTTGTAAAAATTTGTAGTGCGAACGCCTGCTGTGATCCAGTCACAGGTCTCATTATCCTCACAGAGCACCCAAATTTTGTCATCATATGCCGTAATTGAGGCATAGTCACTGAAGTTCAAGCGGTCACAGCCTTGAGATGACTCAAACAATTGAAACAAATGCTCCATTTGACGATTAAATGCTGGATGTTGGCCATCAACATTATTGCTAATGACTAAAGCATACTTGCGGTGTTCCGGCTTCATAATAATGTAAGGTGCAGTTGGAGCAGTCGGAGAAGCTTCTTGATTCGCACTGATTGGTATGGTAAGATTGTGATTAACAATCTCCCTGAATAAAGCAGATCCTTTTGGCTCTACTTGAGCTTCTTCACGGATTATCGGAGCAACGGGTTGAACACTTACAAGTGGAGTGAGATTGTTATTATCAAGCTCTCTTAATAAAGTAGGTGGTGGTGAAGTTACGAGAGTCTTGGCAATGAACTTCACTTCAGATTGAGAAGACGTTTGTGTGTTTGGTAATTGAACACAAATGTTCTGCTGAGAAACTGTCGGAATTTGATTGTCTAGAATCAACAAAGACATAGCTGTAGTAGATGTTGGCTCACAATTTGATTCGTTGAGCTCCTTTACAAGGCGAGATCTAAAATTTTACTTGGATAAGTACATGTTTACACAAAATAAAACGAGTGTCTTGAACGATCGTATGACCAACCTTTTTTCTGGAGAAATATTTTTGTCATTTAGTTTGCGCTTTAGGTTGCGCTTATCCTCGCTTGAATCCGATGCGGAACTATTGCTGCTGTTATCTGTTGAATCAGTTTCGGATGATGTCGAATGCCACGATTCATCCGAATCAACAATATTCTCGCAATATTGTGGCACAGTATCGATGGGCAATTTTGGTGCGTCCGACGGCTTGCTAAAGAAATACGCTTGATCGTCACCTTCTTTTTGATTGTAGAACTGCAAGAAGCAATGAAACTTTTTGTTTGCATATAGAGAAATTGCAGTGCCATTCATCTTGTTGCCGCGAACTTCCTGATCAACAACCTTGTTGAGTGTATCAAAATCTTCTATGGTACGATTAAGTGTTTGTATTTGCTGTTCATTGGCTGGTATGTCCACATAGCATTCCAAATGAGTCTTTAAATCGTAGATTGTGGCACCGTCGTCAATGTCAAAAATAAGAGGTGCCTAAAATAACAGTGATCGTTTTTTAGTAAGCATATGTGTATTTTTACTATTCACTCACTTTAACCTTTCCATGATCCTCCAATTTAATTTTCACAAACATAGCGCAATTCAGAGAAGTGCAAAATTAAGCAAAATTTTTAAGACTCTGCGAGTAACGCTTTGGTATGAACAAAAAAAAATACACCTATACATGCACCCAAAACTACAGTTATAACCAGAGCTGCCATTCTCTACAAATTGAAGCCGGTAAAAAGTGTTAGATAATAAAGTATGAATGATAATGTTTTACAGCACTGAAAACCGCATGAGCTGTAAACAAGTTGCAACAATTTGTTTATAAATAACACTCTTTAAAAAAATGTCAGTGCCCAAGCGTATGCTGGTTATCGACAACGGTTCCTACGAATGCCGTGTCGGATGGCATGACACAAAGCACCCAGAACTGCGCTTTCGAAATGTGCTTACAAAGCCGCGCAAGGATAGAAAAAAAGATAGCAGCAATTTAATCGACGCTGCTGCTGCGCCGGCTCCAACAGTTGAGGAAATTCAAGTTGGAAATGATATAACTAACATTGAAGCAGTCCGAGCACATCTCAAATCACCTTTTGAGCGCAACGTAATAACCAACTGGAATCATCAGGAGCAAATCTTCGACTACATTTTTAGTAAAATGGGCTTTGATGGTGAAGAAAGAATAAAAAATCCGATTGTGATAACCGAAGCATTGGCCAATCCCAACATGTGTCGACGGCAAATGAGTGAACTGCTCTTCGAGTGCTACAATGTGCCGGCTGTGTCCTACGGCATCGACGCCCTCTACAGCTGGCGGCATCATCAGCAAAAGCACAAACATGTGGTGGATTCATTAATCATATCGTTTGGCTATAGCACAACACATGTCATTCCGGTGCTGAACGGCCGTATGCGGCTAGAGCATGTGCGTCGCCTTAATGTGGGTGGATTTCACATAAATAGCTATTTGTTTCGTCTAATGCAAATGAAATATCCAGTCCATCTAAATGCCATTTCCAGTCGCATTGAGAAACTTGTTCACGAGCACAGTCACATTGCCGTGGACTACAAAGAGGAGCTGCTAAAGTGGTCCCAACTTGACTACTACGATGCGCACGTAATGAAGATCCAGCTACCTTACAATCAAGTGACGGCAACAAATGCGCTCCTCACTGTCGAACAAAAGCAGGAGAAACGACGGGAGTTGGCGCATCGATTGCTAGATATCAAGAATCGGCGCGAGCGCGAGAAACTGCAGGAGGATGAAGAATACTTGCAGGTAAGCTGCACCCAAATCAATCGAATCCAAATTTATATATTTATAAATTTTTCTATAATTCCATATTTCTCAGGTGCTGCGCAAGCTGCGACAATTGTATGATCAGCAAAATCTTCAGAAATTTGAACGTGCTCTGCAGCAGCAACAAATTGGCAATTTAGAGGAACTAGACAAACTAGTGGGAACGCTGACTGCACGTATTAAACGTATCAAGGAACGGGCTGAAAGTGGCCCCACTCGACCCAGCAAGCAGCAGGACAAGCTGGACAAGATGCCCAAGCCGCCAGAGGGCATGCCCCAGGCACAATGGCTGGCCGAGATGCGTGAGAAGCGCGAAGAGTTGCAACGCCGAAAACAGGCGCGTCAACAACAGCGCCAGGAACAAACCAAGCGACATACACATGCAGCGCAGGAACGAATGAGGATCATCTCGACGCTGGCACGCAGCGAGAAGCGACGCAAGGCTAATGCAGAGGAAGAGGACGATGGCTTTGGCATGAACGACAATGATTGGGATGTGTATAAGCGCATCAATCGTTACAACGATGATAGTGACTCGGATGCGGAGAATGAACGTTTGCTCGAATACGAGAAGATTCTGAATCATTACGATGCCGGATTCGATGATGCCAACAATGCTGCAATGCAGGCACTCACTGCCGCCGAAAATTATCAACTGCACTTTGGTGTGGAGGAAATACGTGTGCCGGAGATACTTTTCCAGCCGAGCATGATTGGTTGCACAGAGGCAGGTCTTGCAGAACTTATAGCTTTTGTGCTTAAGCTTTTTAATGCAGAGGAGCAGCAGCGTCTGGTGTCACATGTTTATCTAACCGGCAGCTGTGCGCAGTTTCGCGGCTTAAAGGAAAGATTGGCCAAGGAGCTGCTGGAGATGCGTCCGTTTCAGTCGACTTTTGCCATTTACGAGTCACAGGATCCCACATTGTCCGCCTGGTTGGGCGCCTGCCTACAGGCGAATGAAAAAAACTTTGCTGAATCATCGCTGACCACACGACAGCAATACCAAGATAGAGGCAGCGAATACTTTCGAGAGCACAGATCTAGCAATATCTATTATCCTACACCAAAAGATTAGCCTTTATTGTAACAAGCATATATGGAAAACAAATAAATTACCCTAGAACTAGAATAGTAACTCTGTTACATCGTTGCCAAAGAGTAAATTCCATGAACTGGGCACAGTCAGCTTAAAGCTGGAATCCTCACCATCGCGCAGCTGAAGGAAATCTTCGCACAATTCGTTTAGTTCGCGCACAATCAGACTAGCATCTGTGGAGTTGTCACCTTCCAGTAGGTAGCGGAAAAGCAGCATAACTGCCACCTGTTTCTCTTCAAAGGCCTTGTACAGCTGAAGAGCATTGCCGCCACCAAAGATAAATTCTCCCGTGTGCTCCTTCCACGTTACCAGTGATGCATTACCCAGCTGTTCCGAATGTGCTGACTTAAAGTTATCGCTAGCGCGATAAGCCCATGGCGATTCCCCGATAACGCGTTGCTCGAAGCCAAAGCTGCCGCTTAGGATGACCACACGACGTGCCGGCTGCAGCAGCTCCACCAATGTATTCTGGAAACTCTTTGTGTGACGCGCAATCAGCGGTGCACGGAATTGTATGACCAGCAGCTTGTCATCGACAGACTCGTATAACTCACAGGATGCCACCCGCTCGTTGGGCTCGTGCTGATAGGCTGAGGGTCCATAGACCGGTATCAAAGCAGGATGGGTTAGGCTACCGATGCGGTTAAGCTTCTTGGACGCAATCAACAAGTCGCAGGCTAATTGAGCAGCATTTCCAACACAAATGCTAGGTATGATAACCGTATAATTAGCCACTTCAAGTTTTTTAGCTTTATTTTTAAGGAATAACATTTTGTGCTGTGCGTCTTGGTCCGAAAATTGAAAATTGACAAAAATATGAAAGTAATGTAGCAGTGCTGTAAAACGAAATAAAATGTTAAGCAACAGCTGTAATGTTAAGAATATTAAATGCTTTTAAGCCAGCAATTAAATAAGTGTGCATCATATAATTACAATCGGGACGCAAGTTGAATCAAACTTTTGTTAAGTTTTGGGTACTTAACGAAAAGTTTTGTTTTTGTTTTGCTAAGAATATAAACAAACAAATAATTCAAATAAGTACTCACTGTGCGCGCTGTTAATCAAATTTTTGGCAAGTGTCAAAAGTGCCGCTGCAAATGCAACTCTGTGTGCATATTGTTTTATTTCATTTTTTTATTTAATGCAAATGCCCGGCTTTTGAAGATTGGGTGAGCAAAACATGTCCAATTCAGTGAATATATCGGTAGAGACAACGTGCGAAAACCAAATACGAGAAATCGCCTACGATGGCACAGAGCTGTACCAACCGTAAGTGCTAAAATTTGTTTAAATGTAAAATAACAAGTTGCCTTGCATTATTCTCAACAAGTTGCTCCTCCACAGACCGCCGACACTTTCCGAGAGTCTCGCAAAATGCGCTGCTCGTATCGACTTTAGCAAAACGTCGCTGGATGATCTGAAGAAGGAGGAGAAATCGGCAGCTGCCGCTGAGGATAAAGACGATAAAGATAATCAATTTCAGGAGAGCCTATGGCCCTGGGATGCAGTACGCAATAAGCTGAAGGATGCCTACACTGAAATCTGTGTGCTATCCGATGTCATATCCATTGCCAAGGACAAGCGTTACCTGGTGCTAGATCCGCTGCCGGAGGATGGCGACGACACCAAAGCCATTGTGCAGGTGTATAGTCGCAAAAAAGCCATCTCACAGGCGGCTCAAGTGCTCCTTAGTGGTGCCGAGAGACTACGCACTGCCCACAGCGAGCAGCGTAGTCGCAATGTATCCGACTTTCATATTGAGCTATTGCGTCTGCGACAGAATTGGCGCTTGAAGAAGGTATCGAATGGTGCCATAATTGGTGATCTCAGCTATCGCACGGCTGGCTCCAAGTTTGGCATGAGCGGCACCTTTGAAGTGACCAAAGCGGAAGATGCACTGGATGACGAAGGGGGTGCTGGAACAAGCGCAAGCGCCTCTGCTGCATCCAGTGGTAGTAGCAGCAACAATGGCATGCAGCTAAAAGCTAGCTCCGCTTTACGCGTCATCGTGCCCGCCGAGCTGCAAGGAGTTGCCTACATAAAGGTTATCACACAAAAAGATCAGGAGGATTTGTGCACCGCTCAGGTATAAATTTAAATGTTTTTTTTTTGTATGCTTCTCTAACAATTTAAAATCATATTAGGTGAACCTTATGGGCCATGGTCCAAACATAACCGCACAAGTGGGCGTTTGGCAAAAGACGCTGGAATTCGCACAGAATGTGCTTTTTTGCAAAGAGCTATTTGCGCAGCTTGCTCGCGAGGCCATTCAACTGCAGGCGCCCATTCCGCATGTGGTGATTGGGAATCAGATACGTGCCACACTGCTGCCTAATATACAGCTTATCATCTCGTTGTGCCACTCGACTAGTTTCGATTCTAGCCAACCGGCGCCCATCAACGATCATGATCATGTGCTGGAGCATTCGTTGCACCAGCTGCTGCGCGAGGTGCACTACAAGAACTCACATCATCCGTTTCCACATCCGGCGAGTGCACCGCTTGGCCCCAGCAAAAAACGCATGCTGGCTGGCCCAACAGCTGCGGATCGCGAAGCTCTGCTGGACATGACCAAAACGCAAACAATACTCGAGCAGATCATTTCCCAGGCACAGCACATCTTTATGCGTAAGCGTACGCAGTATGTGCTTGATACGCTGGCACGCGATGTCAAAGATCCACAAATTGTTTCGCACTGGAATGCCATGAACAGCCCAACCATGTCGTGTGTAAAGATTAATATTGTGACACATGGCTATGATGCCATTGGACGAACCTCTCTGGTCATTCATGTCAAGGAGCGTTCACTGAAATGCATCTGTCGCGATGGACGTGTCATGCGATTGTCGTATGAGCCGCAGGAGCTGCGCGATCTCATACTCTGCCAAATCAATTCGCACCAGATTAGCTGCCTGGTCAGCTTGGCCCGGTGCATGGCCTGGACAGTGCTGTCGAATAGCAATCATTTGGGCATTGGTAAAGTGGAGCCATTGGGTAATGCCAGCTCGTGTTTGTTAGCTTCGCCTAACAGCGATCGCATGATTGCCGTCCAGATACGTTGCGATCCGCAAATCGATGTTAAAGTTTATATTGCCCGCAGTCCGCGACAGGACTTCTTTCCCAGTCCATTGGTGCCGGAAAAGATCTGGGAGAATTTGGGTGGCAATTTCAAGGAGGTAAGGAATCCCAATTAAATATATATTAATTCTTCCTTAACAACCTTTGTATTATTTAAGGTGCGTTTCGACAAGATCGAGGGCAAAAGTTTTCTCAATAAAATGGAATTTCTGATGGCATCGCTGACCAGCAATACATCATGAATTCAAGCACATAATTTAGATTTTTAGCATACATAATTGTAATAAAATAATAATTGCTTAAGTAAGCTTACACAGTATATATATAAAAATGCATATACCATTTCAATCATTTTAATACTGCATTTTGTAAACGGCCAAGTTGTTCCAGTCGCGTTGCGGTTGACTATTTGGTGGATGGTGATTCGGACGTGGTTCCAGAACGCTATCCTCTAAGCTGACCACATTGGCACGATTCGTGCTCTGTTTAAATGAAATGTAAGTTACTTGTAAAAGTGCAAAATTTTATATATTTCTTACCCAACGTTCTAGATCACAAAAGTTAATGTCATAATGCTGCGCCAATTCTGATTGCAATGTTGTTTGTGGCTGTGCCACACGCAAATAGAGACCACGATTTGTAGAGAATAAGACGGGAACACGACTAGCTGGCGCTGAGTCGGCACCAATCCCTACACCACCGCCGATTTGTCGATAGGTTAGGCAATTGGACAAACCGTGAACCGTTGGCTCCGTTGGACGATTAATTTCCTCACCAGTTGCAGCAGCGGTAGCCGCGGCCGCCACGTTGCGCGCACAACCCAGGCAGCTATAAAAACAGGACGCCACTTTGTTGCACTCCTCAATGGATGCGTTTTTTCAAACTACAACTACTATATAAATGCATCGGTTTATTGATTATTATGTTTGAGTTTGACGCCACATCGACGACGACTGGCGGCGCTATCATCACTAAGTGAACTCCGGACGGCGGTTAGCCAATGTAATTAGCAAACAGTGAAAAGTTTGTGTGGGCCAAGTTGCCAGTAGCAACGTGCCTCAATCTACGCTCAATTAGTCGCAACATATACTTACATATGTTTGTATACATGAAAAGCTGTGCGTGTGCCACGCCAATTTTTTCTCTGTTTGGGGATTGGGCTTTATTTCTTGGAGCTTGTGTGTCTCATATTTTAACTGCACGCATTTCACTACAAATTATGCTATCAAAAGATCATTGCCCGTTGATGAAATATATCTTTGACGAAACCAAGCTCGGAAATATAAATGTTATTTTAATTTTTAATTTATCTATATACATATATCAATATGTTCCGCTGCGCTTAGTTTGGTTTCATTAAGCTAACATAATATTTATGGTTCAAAGTGACAATTGTTATGTTAAACCTAGTGAAGTATGCACTATGATAACTAATTACTATTGTAAATCAAAATACATAACTACTTTTTCAATTGCCTCCATTAGAGCTAAGTGCTTGTTCATTAACAGCACGTACATAAATATTAATTCGTAAATATTAGGCAAAGGTTATGTAGCAATTAGGTTAAAAATAGAAAGCTTTAACTGAAATTGTCGAAACTGATATCAAAACTAATTATTTTTATTAGACCTCAACTTTTTAATAATTCGAGAAGATTGGAAGAGAACTACATTAAATTACAGTTGATTAATTTAAAATGGTACGGTTAAGTAAAAATCTTGATTTGTGTCTAATTTAAGGATGATTTTTTAAACAATCTAAATAGAATCACTGTAAGCTACAGTTAATCTACCATATTATGGTTTACATTATTTGCGTATTTATAGAACCAACAATATCAGTTAAGTCAAAAAACATTTGAAAGATATTCCCTAATTTAAAGAACATTTCTGGAAACATATATAAACTACCAAATTAGTTGTTGACCGTATTATTAGAACAACTGCTATCTCTATGTGGTCGGAAAGCTTGCAGTTCAAATTTTAGAGACCCTCCAGAACCGCAATCCTAGAAATGTTACAAGAAAAACTTTATTTTTTTTTACTTTTTACAAATATTGTTTTAAAACTTTATTTCATTTTATATTATATTGTTTTTTTTTTTGTTTTTGTGTTGTGTACTTGTAAATTGTATAATTAACACTAAAATACTTATTTAAACATTATTTTTATTTTATATAATATATTCAATTGGGATTTTTCAATTTTTTTCTGGGCATTTTCTCATTTTCATTTTTTTGTTATCTTTCAATTTTGTTGCTGTTTTTTTTTTTTAGTTTTTGTTTACTAAACGCCGCGCCATTACACATAAATACATTTATATAGATACAGCAATTGAAACGCTTAAACTTAAAGCGTTGCAGATAATAAATTTAACTTAGATACTATTTAAGTTGTTTTGCTTTCGCGTTCGCATCATTATTATTATTTTTCATTTTCTTGTGGTGCGGCATCAATTCATCAATAATAATAATAATTCATGCAGCACATGTTGCAACAGTTAGTTGCATATATATATATATATATTTCAAATTCCGACACATTAAACATATACGTACAGTATTTAAAATAGAATTTGTCGTTAAATAATGTTATCAATTGTTTTTGGGTTTTCCATTTTCTTTTTTGTGCTTATAATGCAAAGAATTTTATTTTGATTTTTTTGTTATTAGTTTAGTTGTTTTTTGTTTGTTTTTTTTTATGGGTTTTACGCTTATAAATTAGCTTTCAAATCTAAATTCTACGGATTTCTTGGTTTTTATCTTTATCTTTTTCTTATTTATGTGAATGTGCTGTGTCTAGAAAAGATGTAAGCACAGACATATACTATTATTTATATATTAATATACTACAAATATATATATATATATATATATTTTTATTTATATATATACTTTATGCATATTATTAACATTAGCTGCGCAGCCACAGCCAACATTAACTAACTTTTGTACAGCTTTGTTTTAAGTGGAGTTATTTTTTTGTTTGTTTTAGTTTTTAGCGTGATATTTTTTGAAGTAAACTTTTTATAAGATTAGGTTTTGCTACATTTCTTGTTGCCTGCTGCCTTTAAGTAATAGATAATTATTATTTATATTTATATATGCATTATTAAACAGCTAATTCTTAGAGTTAAACGCGTAGCTATTTTTGCAATAAATATGTGCATACAATACGCCACAATCCATCCGTATATTTATTCATTTCGCTGCCCTAATGCACAATGTCGACATCGAAGAAATCTTAAAACAAGTGCACAAAAAAGTTTCGTTTGTCGTACTTCTCCAATAAAAAAAAATAATTGGGGGGAGATAAATTATAAATATTGCTCGATTTGCCAAATACGGCAGTTGAAGGAACTTAATTAACAAATTGTTGCTTGTATAACACACACACACACACTCATACACAAAAATATACAAATGCACAAATAGACGTAGAATTAAATTTTCAATATTTTAGGTTTGGCATTAATTAAAAAATTAAACAAAATATGACAAACTACAAACGCATACAAAACAAATATTTGAAAATGACGACGACACAGTGCTACCTTTACAATTTGTTTAAAAAGAGAAACACATAGTAGAACAACAACAAAAAAAAGTGTATATAAAAAGTACATTGTGAGAAAAACAAGCACACACACACACAATCAAGATATTGCAATTGTTGTGCGTGCACGTGTGTGACATACTACATATCCATCATATACATATGTTCAATAATGCTAACTATGATCATTCGTAATATATATGTATATATTATAAATATTTCTTCATTTTTTGTTTTGCATCTTTAAGTTTTTGTTTTTTTTTTTTTTTTTTTTGTTGCGCCTTTAAGACTTTGTTGCTTAACAAAAGATCCTGTTGTCTGCCATCTCAGTTTTCTACAATACAATATTATTAATATTTATATACTTAGTTTATATTTTTGTATATCTCTATATAAGTATATGCAATTAATCACACAAACAGAAAATGTACATAGATGGTCTAGCTGTTAAATATTCCATAATTTTTTTATGTTTTGAAATTTTTTTTTTTTTTTTTTTAATAATGCTAAGCGCAAGTAAATTTGTTAAAATTGCTAAGAAATTAGTTGACAGACTGTGTGTGAGTGTGTGTTTGTATGGAGGCTACAGTTTTTTTTTTTTTCTATCTTTTTCTTTATTTGTTTTTGACTTGTTGCAACAAAACTTTCCCAAAGACTTTGCTAAGCATTTTGTAAGTAGCATTTGCTGTTGTCGCATTTAACGTTACAATTTAAGTATATGTTGCTTGATTTTGTTTTATGTTTTTGTTTTTTGCCATGTCAAGTCAGCCACAGAACCGCCGCCGTTGCCACTTGGTCGCATTTTAATTTGAAAATGTGAGTTGGAATATTGTTTGTTTGTTTTGCTTTTGCTTTTCGCTTATTATTTGCAATTTTACATATTTTGTTTTTTGTTTTTTTTTTTTTAGACTATTACATATAATAATATATATAATATAATTAATTTACTTTATGCTTATTTACCAAGGATTTTCACTACCGTGTGTTTTTGTTTAGAAATTGAGTTCTTTTGCAAAATGCGCGCCAGTGGGGGGCACAGTTGTCGGGTTGCCAGATTGGTTGTGGTTGCCAGGATTGCTGTTGTTGCCACTCAGCAAATTGGAGGCAGCTGCACCAAGCGCCGCAGCAGCTATGGATGCAGCCGTTGAGCTACCATTTGGACCACCACCACTAGATGAGGCGGCAGCAACAACAGCTGCCACTGCAGCTGCCATAGTGTTGAGATGTTGCTGTTGTTGTTGCTGAAGCTGAAGGTGCTGGTGTTGCTGATGTTGATGATGTTGTTATGGCATAAAATAGTCCGGATGATCTGTGTCTTTCTCAAATCGCTTGGCCTCCTCGTGCATGCTCTCTTTGATCTTCAATATGGCCGCCGATTCGGTTTGATCATTCTCGCCTGGACCGCCAAAGCCGCCTAAATTGTAATCGCCCATGCCGCTGCCGGAATCCTCGCGCGGCGTACCCGGTCCCCCGTTGGCTGGTGAGTTTTTCATGCCATCGAGACCGCTCCCATCCGGACCTCCACCGCCGCCATTAAGTACCGGACCCATTGAATTAGGACCACCGCCCATAGGTCCCATGCCGCCGGGTCCACCGCCACCACCACCACCGCCACTGCCGTCGGGTCCACCTCCCATGGGGAATTCGGGTTTCATAAGTGAGTACATGCTGTCGCCGGGTCCGCCAACGGGGCCACCTTGCGTATTATCCTGTGGCGAGGGCATGATGGGCGTTCCAGGTCCAGGCGGTCCATTTGAGCCAGGTCCGGGTCCATAGTTGCCAGGCGATGATGATGAATACGCATTCATTGGCGCCGATGCATTTGGTTGCCATTGTGGCGGTCGACCGCCTCCGCCACCCATGCCCATCGGTGGCATGCCACCAGGTCCACCGGGTGCCGGACCGCGCATGCCGCCTGGTCCTCCATAGCCCATCGGACCCATGCCGGGGCCACGGGGCGGATTCATGCGCGGATTCATGGGACCCATACCACCCCCTGGTCCGGGCCGCGTTGGATCCATACTGTTGGGCATCATCGGTTGTCCGGGTGGCCCATTGAATTCATTGCCCATGCCCTGCATGCGCACACCGGGTCGTGGACCGCCCGGATATCGGGGGCCACCCATAAACGGCGGCTGGCCGGGCATCATCTGCGACGGCGGCGGCTGTGGACTTGAGGCGTGCGTTGGCGGCGACGGCCGCATTGTCGAATTTGGGAAAAAATTTGGACCCATTGGTCCGCCGGGGCCCATGGGGCCGCCATCACCACCAGGTGGCATCTGGCCTAAAGGACTGGGCGCTGGGCCACCGGCATTGTGTGGTCCACCGGGTCCGATGCCATTCACACCATAGCCGGAGCTAACAAAGCCATAATCATGGAAAGCTTTCGCTTCTGAGCTATGATCGCACTGATCACGACGCTCTGGCGCCGCACAATACAGATCCCAGAAGACACACCACCAAGTGTGCAGAAATCCCGGCGGTTCACCAAGCGTTATGTTCTTCTCCCATCGTATTTCGGAGAGGAATGTCTGTGCCGCCTTTTGTGCGCCCACGTGCAGCAGATATTCGTACACATATAGCGCTAATTTCTCTCTTGCCTGCGCATCTGACGGCACGGCGGATGTCTTCGATTTTCCGTACATTTTGTTGTTGTTGTTTTTGTGATGTGATGTTACACTTTTCGAGTTTGTTCTACTCCTGTTGTGTTGTTGCTTTATGTGGTTGCTGCTCTCGCTCTTTTGCGTACTCAAACTTCCACTTCCACTTTATTTAAATTTTTAAAGTTTGTTTAACTGCTCCTCCTCTGCTAATGGTGCTGCCTCCAGCGGCTGTTGCGCGCTCGTTTTGCTTTTTAGTTGCTGTTCTGTTATGCTGCTCTTCTTATTGCTCTGTTGTTTTTGTTGTTGTTATTTGTATAATTGGCGCTCAGATCTCGCGCTGCTCACGCAGCCGTTCTCCGCCGCTCTATTGCTTCCACCATTTTGTTATATTTTATTGTTTTTATGTGTTGTTTAACGTTCGTTCGTTCGTTTGTTCGAAAGCCAAAAAAACCAAAAACACTTGGTGCCTTCTACTTTGATTTTTACAATAAACTTTTAGCGCGCTACCTTGACTTGCTGCTGCTGCTGCTTGCTGTCGCCACTTCTTCTTCGTTTTACCGTTTATTTTCCTTTTTTTCAGGTATTTTGCCTGATTGTTGCTGCTTCTTCTTGCACAACCACTGAAAACAGAAAACAGAAAAAAAATATATAAGCAAAGAGAGCCAAATATATGTGAGTATGCGTGAGCTTGTATGTGTGTTGCAAAAAGTGTATGTGTGCGTGAGTGCGGCTGCGGCTTGAGCGCGTGTGAGAGAGAGGGAGTGCGCGCATTGTCGACAAAACGGCACAAGTGCTACACTGTTAGCTAAAAGAAATGGCACACGTGCTAACTGTTAACACTGCCTTAAATCGTTTATTTTCAACTGTTTTAATAAATCGTTGCAAATAGTTCACTATTGTTTGTAAAGGTCATTGTAACATAGAACATATGAAGTAAATGTTCATGGGTACATAGATAGCAGGGCGTGCGCTGACTTTCGTCACAGACTTTAATGCGTCGTTCACTCGTGTGTTCCCCTATTTGCTCACCAGGTGAGTGAGTGATGCTCAGTTTGTAGGTTGGAAAAGGCAAGGAACATAACAGCAAGCAACGTAATCTGCTTCTGCTGCTGCCGTCGCGCACTCACTGTCAAATGCTTATATTCAAATCAAATTTCGTGTACAATGCTGTGTACAGTGGAACAGCATGATCGATTTTTCGCTCTTATTGACAGCTTGCACCTCGAAGTTGTTGTTATGATAAGAATGCCAAACGTTAGGCGGTGACAGGTGGATTGCGATTTTACAAGCACAACAGCCAAAAGGAGATAAAAATTTCAATGCAGCAATTTGGCTGGCGCTTATAACAACAAACTCCAGGAGACTAAAAAAAAATTTAGACCTTAAAATAGCAATATTGTGCTTTTGTAAATCTAACATCATGGTACAGTTTTAGAATGGTGGTTCGCATTTGTAAGCTTTTGAAAATTATAATCGCTACTTTAATGACTCCAAAATGAATTGTATATTTCGTTAGGGCTCTTTCTTCCAAACATATATTAATTTTTATATTTCAAAATATAAAGTGGGCTCAGAAAAATTGGTAACGCCTCTCTTTTGTAAAAAACTCTAATATACAAAAATATGATTTTGATTGAAAAACGTAGTTTGGGATTTTAGAAAAATTTTCTACTTGAAAGTGGTTTAGAGAGAGTAATTGTTGGATTTGTATAAGACATATTTATATACATACATATACAGATGTAAGCATGTAGTAAATATATAAGTGATGCCCGAGGCAAAGCTAATTCACGCATTGCACAGGTAAAAGTTACTTTTTTGTCTTTTGTTGTTTCACTGTCAACTCATTGGAACCTATTCAAATTTGACTACATCACGATTCGCTTGGCAGACACATATATTTTTTTTTGTTGTGTTGCCATTGCTGCTTTCTGAGTTTCTTCTGGGCTTCACTCGTTGCTTTTGTTGTTAATCAACAGCATCATAGCATGCTGGGCCTTTTCTACAGGGGGCTAAAAAATACCGGTCGTCGTTACTGACCGAACCCCAAACAGTAATAAGTGTGTACATATGTACGTCTGTATGCACATACAGTGTTAACTCAGAAATTAGAATTTCCATAAAAATTTTCAAAGTGCATTTTACATTAAAACTTTGTCGAGAGGAATTATGAATTGGTATCAAGTTGTCGTATTTGCGAGTGTACACTGTGTATGTTTATTTTATGATACTGTTTGATACCATTGATGCTGTTGTTCAATAGAAGATAGTAAAACAACAACGGCGACAATAGTATCGTTAAAGACGTCTGAAGTTTGTACGCGGGAATTCTTTCCTTACACGATTTACATATACTTTACAGCACACGAATTTTTAAAGCCACAATATGATTTAAATTATTACACTACATGTATATGTTGTTTTTGTTGCAACTGCATACGCACCTTGTGTTTAAATATATTGTTGACTTATATATATTTGTTCATATGTTGCATTATGTACTTGAGCTGCTTTTGGGTGGCAAATGTTTTTGTTGTTGTGGTTGCTGCTGATTGCAATAGTATCACAAAATCAACAAGAGAGGGCGCTCACAGCGAATGGTAGAGGCACAGACAGAGTTGTCGGATAAAGAGAGCAAAATACGTAATTTTATTACAATTTCATTGATTTTTCGTATTTGCGGCGCCTCATATGTTTTCGCGCAACATACATACATATAACTGTTTATTATTAAACCGCGCGCCTGTCTACTTTTTGCACCAATTCTCTAAATTGCGCTCGTATTTGCATAAGTATGTGATGTTTGTGTGTGTATGTGCATGTGTGTTTTTAATTTCTTTTCTAAACACACTTTTCGCCTCGCTTATTGTTGTTTCTGTAATTTTTGCAAGTTTTCTTTTTACACGCTTTTCATTCGCACTGCGCTTTGTCCGTGTATTCGTCGTCGTTGTCGACGATTGCTTTTACTGCCTTCACTGCTGCTGCTTCTTCTTCTTCCACTAAAAATCGGCTCTTTTTAGCCTGTACGACGAAATTTTCACGGCGAGCTATTGCGTTGAAATACATTTTAAATAAATTTCATTTCATTGGCAAACACTGCGTTTACATTTTCACTTTAATTTATTAATTATTATTTTGATTATTGCACAGTAAATTATTTGTATAAATATTTTCACTGCTACAAGTTGCGCTGTCGTCGTTGTCGTCGTCTTCTCGTCGTCGCGTTTCAAATGGCGAATGTGGTGGGAAGAAGCGAACAAACCAACACTTCTTTCTGCTCATTATTTTGATAAGTGCTTTGCGCGTGGATGCTCTAGTTATCTCGCTCACACGCACATTGCACGCTTAGGGCTGCCAGACTAGCAAATAAAGCAGATTGGAAAAATGAAATCTATGCAGTGTCTTGAACGTAAAAAATATTAAACAAGATAATAAATAATTATGATTAACTTTTTTTTTAAGTACTATATCCATTAGATCAGTATTTATAGATTATTAAGAGATATTAAACGCTCGTGCTTAAGGTGGCAGCACTGTGTCTCCGGCGTTTTACTCATTTTGTTTTTCCTCCATTCTTTACACGCTCTCTTTCTCTGTCTTTCATTTTTTGTGTACATGCATTTATGTGTATGGGTTGGAACAATTGACTGCGAGTGCGTCGATATTGCATTCAGTAATGTTCCTTGTTGTGTTTTGACGCGAAGTAGTGCCGATGGGTAAGTTTACAAACAAAAAATTAAAATAATCCGAATAATAGGTGCATGAAGTACTTATTTCTGTCAATATTTGTTAATTGTTTACTTTATTAACCATGTCAAATTAATAGCCAGGGATGTCAAAATAAATCGAAAAATCGAGCTATCGGCACATGTAAATATCGAATTTTATTTGAAACATTAATTCAATAAAACTATAAGTTTGCAAATAAATGCATTTAAATTAGTTTAAAAAAAAATTAATTAACGCACTTAAGCATTTGTATGAATGCTTGTCACCTGACTTTGTTTTTTGCATATTTGAAATGCTAACAGCATTTTGACGAGCTTTGTGCAAACTAGCTATATTCCATTAGCGAAATAGCCGTTAGTTATTTAAAAAAGAAACTTTCATCAATCGGCAGCCAGTGCGCAAGAACCTTATACCTTGCCGCCAAATAGCAGCAGCCGCGTGGCATAAGCAGAAAACAGTGCAACTGCAACTGTACGCGGCAGCAGTGCGAGCTCCGGATTATCTGGCCAAAACAAAACGCCAAACAGATTGCATTTACTTTACAGCGATATTCTCGTGTGTTGTTTGGTGACGCGAGCGCGTTTCGAAGGTGGAAAGCAATGCGTCTAATAAATGTTGCAGTTGAATTAAATATCAATTTCAATTAATATAACGCCTCACGCACGCAAGGACATAACGTTAACAGTTAAGTTTCATTATTGTAATTGTTAAATTAAATTTATAGCGTTTTAAATGTATGTAAGGAAGCACGTGACCGGATTTCAACAAAAAATATTTCCCTTACAAATAAGGTTTATTAAGAAACATGGTTTGCATTTCAGAAAATATATTTGACACTCTAATAGCTCAATTCAACTAGAATTTTTACGGCTTTATCATTTATCAAATAATTAATGGCTATTTGCGACTATCTGTCAATTCCCCTTTGTCAATTTTTATTTGACACATTTTTTGGGCCAAATCGTTCGGCTCAAACAAGCTATTTTTTCTTTTTGCATTTCGAATATTTTTTTATTTTTTTTTTTTTGACGTCAGCTCCCAAGGGCAGTATATGCATGCAGTTTTTTTATTTTTTATTGTGTGTGCTTGTATTTTTACGGAAAATCTGACTTACATTCGAATTTTGCTTGGATTCTGTTGTTCCTCTCCTTTTGCTGTTCGTTTTGGGGTACAATATTTTACGGAATGGAGCTTCTCTATCGCTCATTTATTTACCACAACACACTTACACACAAACGCATGTGTAGCCCGTTGCACTAACGGGCTTAACTATGATTCCGTTATGAGTGTCTTTTATTCCTTTTGAATTGAATTTTCGTTGCTAAATTGCACAATTTTGCTGCCCATTTCTTCCACAGAGAGATTAAGTCAGCTTTGCTTTTATCATTCTCGGGGATGCATTTCCAAAAAAAGTTCGCTGTGGAATTTCAGAAAATGCAATTACGATTATGGAATTTTGTTCACAACGCTCAAGAGAAATATTTTTAATACATGTTCCATATCATATTTAAACAGACGTATAATTAAAATTGTAAAATTTTTTAATTTGATCTTCTTTCTTAATAATCGAAATTCTTAAAAAATAAAATTTATCAATCATTTATTAAATGATAAAAATACTTAACCATTTAAATAAGTACGCAGCTTTGTTCAACACTACCAATTGCTTCGACTAGCATAAGCAGCTATCGATTTATTGGCCAATCGATTGGTCTACAGCCAAAACGCAATTGTAAGACAATTTCCGTTTTATATCCTGCATTAATGGCGTTTTCAATGCAACAATTTACACGTGCTGCACATTATTTTATTATTAAATCCATAGAGCTGCGGCAGCAACTGTAATTTGTTCACGTACATGGATGCGTGTGTTTATGTGTGCTTGTATTTAAATAAAGATTTATGTGGTGCATTTTAAGCTGCTCTAAGCCAATTTGAATGTCAACTGGCAATTAACACAGAACATGCGTTGTTGTACGATAATTTAATGACTTAACTTCTTCAACGTTTGCCACAGATTATTGCATGAAGATTGATTAGTAACGCTCCCAAGGTGGCGACAC
This sequence comes from Scaptomyza montana, assembly GCA_018904305.1. NCBI lineage: Eukaryota > Metazoa > Arthropoda > Insecta > Diptera > Drosophilidae > Scaptomyza > Scaptomyza montana. The sequence continues at coordinate 5,814,477 of JAEIGR010000001.1, forward strand.
AATTATATTTGAATGCTTGCAATAACAAACCTCTTATACTACTTATATATAAGAAAAACATTCCCTTGTTGTACTTGTATAACAAGCAATTTTGGCTTTAACTTACTGCACTTACTTTCACACACACACAAACACATCACTGCCAGCCGCAGCGTCAGAGCCGTTGGGCATTGTTTAATGGGCGGCTGGAGCATATTTTACGAGTAAGTGCATCCTTGTCGGGTTGCTTTTGCAGTAATCCACGCAACCAGGCAGTCGGGCAGTCAGCCATCGTCGCTTTTTGGTTGGCTGCCAGGATTTATGAAGCACTCGCCCCCAAAAGACGGCCGTTTCCGTTTCCTGTCGCTTACTTTCAGGTTGTGCTACACTCGTAATTCAATTGCATATTCACGAACAAAAATATGGTTACTGATTTATGAGATTTATTATACTTTTGGCCCTGCTGACCCACAAACCAAGCTAGCATTGGCAACAAATGCAAGTCGCTTAAATTTCATATTTGTATTTATCTACGTAATACATTTTGAATAGCTTTTGCTATACCGGAAGATGAAAATGCAAATCGTCTTGTTGTTACCGATATTAATCCTTTGAACGTTTATAAACGTACCAGCATTTCGCACTAGCTTTGCTGTGTGAATTGCTTGTTATCGAAAAAGCGAACAAAAAATTTTACAAACCTTAACAATTTAAAACAATTTAAATTCCGTTTTAAAATGTATTTAACATATTTATTTGAATAACTGTTTTGCCGAAAAATCTCGTTAGCCCTGGGCCCAAAAAGCTGGGCAACTCATTATCGTTAAAACTGAAATTCCCCTGGCGTATGGCAAACAATGTGTCCTCCCCCGAACACTACCCACCCTTCCTTATCTGATATGCCGTGTCATATGTTATAATATAGGGATTTTGTATCGCATAATTAAAACGGCTGACAGAGTTAATTTACTTTAATATTGATGGCGGCAAAATGACAATTAAATATTTCATTAGCATTGCAACTCAGGGATAACGAAATGACACACATTAAAACACACACAAACACACACACATACACACTCAGTTACCGACAACCGCAGCGCCGAAAAGCACGCAATGAAATCTTTTTTTTTTTGCTTCTCAAATTTCATTTCAACTAGTACCTTAAAACTAAAAATTGTGTTTAAAGTTGAAAACAATGGCACGTAGTGAGCACAGTGTGACCATTCCTTCTTTCCCCCGGGAGAGGCTTCAAGGGAGGAAGGATAACCGGTGACAGCAGGGCAAAAGCCAATATGTAAACAGAAGCGCAAGAGTTGCGCCGCTTGACTGACAGAAATTGAAAGCCAATGCTTAAGGGAGTGCCAAGGGAAACTAAAAGGGTTTTTTTGTGCTGCAACAGTGGCCACACGCAGCACGTGGCGGAAACACATACATACATACATTCAAACCACATATGATGCATGTTTCCTTTTTCCTTTTCGAGCTGGGTGTCGGCTCACATGGGATAGCCACAAGATGCTGAAATTTAAGATATGCAAATAATTGCCGAGCAAAACTTTATGTGAAGTAAAAATATTTTTAGTGTCGTTTTATTAAATCCATTCCTTAAGATATAATATACAATGCAACACAAAAATATGTACTTAGAAATCACAAACCGTTAAGGGGTTTCTAATTTCTTACATTAAAACTGACAAATTTTTTTATTAGAAAACAAGTTTATTCTGTCTAGAAAGTTGAACAAAAATTTGTAAAAAGTCTAGACAAAGTTTTACAAACGAAAAATATCTCTAAAAAGGTTTTTCAAATATACCAAGTAGTTTCGTTGAGTGATTATCTTTCAATAACATGTCTCTTCTTCAATACCCTGTTTATTTTTGCTTCTTTATCTTTTTCACTCTATCCAGACATTTTAACTTCTTAAGGTTGACACTTTGAATAAATAAAATATTTGTTATTTGCTAACAATACGGGTCTGAACATTTAAATGCTAACGTTAACTAAAACAAAATTAAAAATCTAGTCTATGGTTTGTAAATAAAATTAATTTAACAAACAAACGTTTTCTTCTATTATTTCTAAAAAAAAGTCTAAATCAATCGTAAACCATATAATTTTAATATGCTTTATTTTATTAATATATTTTCTCAAAAAAATTCTTATATATTAACAAGACTTGACTTAAGCTTTGTTAACATTTCAGTAAATAGTTTCTTCGAATAATATGTATTAGCTTTAATTTGTTTAATTTTCATTTAGTATTTTATGAAACTCTACTGAAATTTTCATTTATTTAAGCATATTTTCGATTATAAAAATCTCCAACCTTTTTTTTAACCCCATTCTCTAAAGATAAACACATAAACGAGATTAATATTGAATTTTAATTTGTTAAACTTTTAAACTTGCTGATATCTGTTAAATACTCTGCCAACATAAAATTTAAATAAATTTTGTATACAAATAATTTAATCAGCTTACGCAAACTTTGAATAAAAAGTCACTGATTACCTAATCAATATATAAGTAAATTAACTGTTTGCTTAACTCTGGTTGCCATTGTTGCCACAACTCATTAACGTGTCCATTTTGGCACCTTCTCTTTCCCACTGCATTTTATCGCATTTGATATTATGTGTATACTATATATACTACTACTACTGCTACTCTATGTACTATTTGCAGTGCAGTTCATGTGGTCTTTGTAGGAGAACGCACTGCCGCTTAAATGCGGTGGGTGCGGAGTGTGAGAGATGCGTGTTAGATTTGCATGACTGCGTTTTGAAGTCAGAGGAGATAGACGGCGCGAAAGGGGTGGGTGGTAGCAAGTTGGTGCACTGGTATTTTTAGGGCGATGACACGCCTATGCAGCGACAACGATAACATACCAAAATAAACAGACACGACGTGCTGCAACAGCAACAGCAACTGCAGCAGCAGCAGGATACGTGCCACATCCAACAATAATATTTAAGGCAACGGCAACTACAATGCAACCTTCTCATTTGGAAGAGGCGCAAAGCTTGCCTTCCCCTCCCCCCTTCTCAATGAGCTGCACCAGCTGGTCCTTATGTCGGCGGTGTTTGTTGGCTGTGACTGCAGAGCATCCAGAGATAGTGCCAGATCCTGCGCCCATTTCATGCCCGCTAACCGAGCAACAACAAGAAGACTCTGAAGCTCCTGCATACACTTTTTTTTAATAGGGTATTCGGCACTTATCATTGGATTTGTTTCGAATTAAAGCTGCAGCCAATTTTGATGATTTCAAAAAATTACAATAAAAAATTAAACTTTACGATTGCGATCAAATAAATTTCTTAACCTTCTTCAGCTTATTAGAATGATATAAATTTTAGATAAATATCGATTATCTTAAGAAAATGGACGAATAAAATCGTAGAACTCTGCGATTTGATAGCTTTTGAAATATCTAAAAAATTTCTTCACTTGAACATTAAACAAATTTAGTTTAAATTATTTATCTAGCAAGGTAGCCGGCCTAGTATATAAAACGAGACTTTGTAAAAGCTTTAAAAGAGTATAAATGAAGCGACATATTTAAAGTTTCCCGCTGTTTCTTTTGGCATGTTTGTTTAGGATGCCAAATGCTACAAACTTATTTGCATTTATATAAAGTGGTGGAAGGTGAAAGGGGCGATGTTGAAATTGCTGTTTTTTTTTTTTTTTTTGTTGCACTTAATTTGTTCAAATTGCAATAATTTGCATGGTAATTTTTGCAAATAAAATTAGTGTGTAATATTTTAATTGCATTTCCGACGAAAAGCTCCTTTAATGGAAATTGTGTAAAATGCAAAAAAGATAATTAAAGTAAAAACCAACGCAAAAATAATGTATACTATCATTTACTACGCTCGACTTAAGTAACTCATCATGTATGCTGCCTTTGGCAGGGAGATAAACTGGAAACTTGCGTCTTTGCACCCGCTGCGCCTTTTTCGTTGCAGCACAAGCAACTACAATGCGTAACAACAATGCAGAAGGCACTTAATTAATTTTAAAGGCAGATTAAAAGCAAAGCATAAACCATGCCCGTTACAGGAAGCAAAGCTGAAACGACGCCAAAAGCAAAACGAAAGCAGATGCTGATGTTGCGTATACGCCAAGGCGGCTATCATCTTGACTGCACATTTCTCTGACGTTGATTAATTTGTGTGCGTGCTGATAACAGGGTGTGTTGCGGTGTGCTGAGTGTGTAGAGAAGTGGGAATGGACGGGTTAGTCACTTGGGGGCGTGTCAGTGCATTGGTAGAGAAATTGCATGGTGCGCTTCTGTTGCGGTTTTCTAACAATGGAAACAAATCGAAGTGGTCAAAACGATAGAAAAACAAGTAAGATTGAATGTGTCAAGAAAGCTCGACTTAAAGATACCCTGTAGTTAGTTAGTGATATCCTATCAAAACTCATACAGTTTCAAGTATTTAACCCCTTGCATAAATAACACAACATTTCTTGAACAACAACCATGTTTGTTGATAAAATTTGATATTGAATCAATGTAAAGATAAGGTTTTTTCTCCAAGACCAAACAATTTCTTGATAACTGTGGTTTTTGCTAATCGATTGTTATCGATAAAATAAAAACGCAGAAAGTTATTGGTTTTGATTTCTAATAAACTTAAGCATAAAACAATTTTCTCCTCACTTTAAATGGTTGCAGGGTTAACCAATTTTCCAACTCTTTCTGTCAGTTGTCAGGCCTTTGTTGAATGTTTGCCAGTCGCAGAGTAAGGTAGCAGAATAGCGGTGCAGTGCTGTGTAGTAGGGTGAGTCAAAACCAAAGTACTCTGGCACGAACGCTTTACTACAATAGTAACTATAAAGTACATACCATAAAGTTAAATTCAATTACCTTTAAAGGTGTGACAAAAGTGGCATTGAAGTTCTCAACTCGTTGCCGCTAGTTGCCCAAAACCTCAAAACACAAATACATGACAAGCAACTGAAAAACAATTGCTGTCAAGCCCAGAAAGTTTTCTCAAGTTAAAATGTTTGAACTGATAAAAACAGAACAAAAACTGCTGTAAGTTTGTCTTTGCATTCGGCATTGAGGACTTAAGAATGACCACCAAATTAATAATTATTGTGTGCGTAAGTGAAAAGCATTCAATCTAAAATTATTTGAAGACATAAACATTTGAATGCCACATTCAAACTAGAGTTTGTGATAATAAGTAAATAACGCTTCTATTTATGTACTTAAATGTGTTTTACAAGTTTGCAATCAATTTTTTTCGTCTGTTCATATTCGTTTTTCGTTTATTTTATTTTGATTGAGGCAAATTGGCAGCCACGTTATTTAAATTGTAAATGCCAATGGGATAAAATTGCATTGTTGCCACCCTTTGTGCATGTGACAGCACGTTTTTGTATTTGTGGTGACTGTACATCAAATATTTGACAGTTTAATAAGAATACAACGTTATGTTGGCCCAATTTGTCAACTTGTAAATGAGTTGCTGTCCGCTATTGAATTTTTTTTACCATTTTATATAAGAATAAAGAGAAAATCAACATGACAAAATGTTCAAAATGAAGCTTGGGAACAAAAGCATTAATTTACAAAATGCTTGAATATATTTCTTGACTGATTTAAATTAATTTTTAAACCTACTTTATGTAAATAATACATGTCTGTAGCAAATAACGTTAGTTTTGATCTCTTAAATTACCTAGAATTATAATATTTGTATGCAGACTGTTAAAGTACAATAATGAGAATATCCAAATGGTTTTAGATTATCGTGCACATTACCATTTTGAACTTTGGCACATTTTTTACGGACGCAGTGTTCCCAGTTGGGCAATGTCCTTTGAGCAATGAGGTGCCACTGTAACCGCCGTTGGCTGAAACAGCATTCTTAAACAGCAAAAAAAAAAAACTCACACACACACAAGGACGATGCAGGAATGGTTAGCTAAAGCTGAAGATTCATCTTGTTGCAGCTATAGCTGTGCACTTAATAATTCATAAACATCAATCAGGAACAAGGGGTCTATGTGCCCCCAAAGTGCATTCCATCAGTCTCATGCCAGACGAGCCAGGCAGGAATGGATGACTCGTTAGAAGCACTCCACGGCATACCATTCCTGAATGGGCGCATCGCATCAACACTTCAAATGTGTTTGTCTGATTTGTGTGGCACTGTGCATTAGTAAACATTTTGTTGTCAGTGCTCGTCATTTGCTGTCAACCCCATGAGACGAGTTGTCGACGCTCAAAGTCAGTTGCAAGTCGAGCGGATGAGGGTGAGATTGAAAAGGAAATTGCAGCCAGTTGGATAAATTCCACATGCTTAATAGTCTAGTCACTAAAAGAGTCAGATTTGTATGGCTTTTACTGGAATTAAATGCACACAATAAACACAAAAACAATATGAAAATAAATGATGCATCATATTTAACGCGAAAATAATTACTTATGTATGCAGAAAATGTTATGCACACTACAAATAGTTTATGGTAGTGGCTTTTAAAGTCCAACAATTTACTCTATGGTTACGTTTAAAAGTAAATGAAAAACGAACAGCAGCAAAACATGTAAAAGGATATTATTGTTTGTAGTGGTATAGAAAGCGCAAGAAGTTTAAATTATGTGCATAAACGTAAAGCGTAAAAGTTTATAGAATGTTTCAGGTATCATAATCAACATAAGAGTTAAACTTCCAAGTATATGTAGTGCTGTGTATTGGTATTTTTATTGTAAGGTTAAATGAAAATACTATAAGAAAGAAAATGTAGATTGTTGTAACAACTTTGTAGCATTAATACAGAATGTTTATCAATAAACTAAAAGCTTCCGAAACTTTTGAAACAACGCAAACAGTAAACAGCAAACTGTCTATTTACCCAACAGCAAACAGTAAACCCAAACATTTCAGAGATGCCTTTTAAGTGTTGAAAAGTTTAGTTTACCAGTTGCAGTGCTATAAAATTAATTAAACAAGAGAAATGTGTGCTATTTAATTTAAAAACAATTGAGTATATTGAGTTGGTTTTTAAAACCTTTAAATATTTAACATTCTATTTGGTTACAAAATATTTGGACTTTATGCAACCTAATTTAATATTCATGTTTAACTGATTATTATCAATGATTAATGACATATTGGTCATTTGTACTACACGAGTCATGTTTGTTAACAGATTGAACATAACACACAGCATATTAAATTATCTCGCATCTGTCGGTCCATTAATCAATCGAATAAAAATGCAATTGCGAATCGATGCGAATTCAATTCGCAAATGTTAACCCGGCCAAAGGACTGTCGCTGCCACGTTCATAAGCTAAAGCACGTCGCAGACCAACAACAACAATCAGCAGATACCGTTGCCAAATCAAATACACTAGTCATTCATATGTATATTTGTATAAAGTATGTATCTGTTTGAGCTCAAATACGTTTTAGAAATCAGTGAAACAAACAACAAACAAACTGTCTAAAAATGTCTCTTGTCTGCGCTAAAATGCAGGCAAAAAACTCATTTCAAATTATAAACACAAGCACCGGACGGCATTTTATGTGTTCCAGACAGGCGGACGACATTCAGGCCGACATTCAGTTAGAATATGTCCCTGTCGCAGCAAAACTGGCATAAACTTATTGCAAATGGGGAAACAAAAGAAAAGTGTTGAAAATTTATATACCCTGTGTTTATGAAATGGTGAGAGATAAAATTGAAGCGCTGTTTTTCACTAAAAAAAAAAAAAACTTATAAATCGTATTCAAATTATGATTAAATTAAATAAAAATGTTTTGATAAAATAATATCTAAGTTTAAAAAAAAAAAACAATAACTTGATACGATATTTTGTATAATTTTAATACTTCCATTGACAAGTTTCGAATTTTTTTTTTCCATTTCTTTCCAACTTTTATAACTAGCCAAACATGTTCTCATTCTGGAATTGAATATGCCTTACAACACAAACACTAAATAATTTTCAAAATCGATTGCAATATTGGGCCATTCTCATATGTGTTTGTTGTATTGTATAAACCACAACTGATTGTCAAACCACATTGTAAACATACGGACTTGAAATATACTTTTGTGTACAATAATGTGCAAAAACAGTAAGCACACAAGAACATTTTGCGGATAACCGATATATTCGCAACAATATTTAAAATTCAATTGACACATTTGTTTGCTGGAATTTCTTTGATTAAAATAAATTAAAAAGCTTAACTTTTAAAAGTTAGTCTCTTGTCAACTCTTAAACAAAACGAAACTTATGAACCAGCTTTACTCATTCTCCTTTGCTAATACAACCTTTTTTGGTGTAATGGGTATAAATGTGTCCTTGCTATGGAGATTTCACCATAGCATTTGTGCAGTTGCCTTTTACTATAAAAAATTTTCAGCTCTCTCGCGCTGACAAAGTAAGTGTTGCATAGTTAGAGGCGCAGAGATTTGTGCTTCGCTCAAATTTATTCCCACTCATGCTATTTCGCTCTCCCACTCTTTCTCTTTCTCTCCGGCTAGTTTGTTCACAGCTGTTGCACGCTCCATCTCTGTCTAAAGTTTTGGCCAGTTTTAATGCACTTATGAAGTAGGTAGCTAAGTACGTTGTTATAATGCGCGACAGTTTTTGCTGCTGAATAAAAAAAAAATGCGCTGGGAAAACTTTGCACGTGACAGCTTTGTTATTATTTGGGAACAAAGCCAAACAAACAAAAAACTATTATATTAAGTTGATCTGTTCGGGGCCGTAGGACTTTTGGTACCGGCCACAGCAATTGTCGCATGATTTACAACATTATGCAAAAAACTTAAACTAAATTTCGGGCACAAATGTACCTCGTTATTTGTTCGGTTTGCATGACATTCTGTTTGGAATTTTGTGTCGATTTTCTGCAATAAGCAAAAATAATGAAAACTACATTGATATTTGTATAGCTGCCATCGAATTTGCATTCAAAGCCATGACTCTCACAATGGATCAATAATTTAATTTTGTTCAATTGTAGGCCACATTTTGAGGTCGAATGGGCTGTTAGTAAATTAAGTTAAGGGATTTAAAACTTAATGCTAGGCAATTTGTGACACTCCTTTAATGTATGCAAAACTTTAGAAGATTAATTGGAAATCTGAATGGCTAATTACATTTCGAAAACAAAATTTGTTTGACTTTGGAAAATGTTTTTTTAAAAACGAAAGTAGATACCTTATAAAAAAAGCTTCAACTGCAGTTCAATGTTTGTTTTTTAGACTTCTTCATATTAATCTATGCCCAAATATTGTAATTTAATTATAATTTATTATACGTAGCCTACAGACTTTTGTTATTTTTACTACCGTAATTTAAAACAATAAACGCAGGTAATTAATAAATATAAATGTATGCAGCTATGCATTTAAATATTTACATAAATAATGTTATAAGCTTGCTTATTTGTTATGCAAATTATGAGAAATTTTATAATTATAGGACATGGCGAACATTTTCAATCCTTACCCCATTTATTAGCATTTAGAGTCAAGAAGATTATGTTGTGATTCCATGCAAATAATTGTAATTTTGTGCTTTGATGCTTCATTTATTTATTTAACATATGCATTTTACTGCTTTTCTATTTTGTTAGATTTTCTTTTGTATTTCCTTACACATGTAAATTTAAACCATCTCACACTCACAGCATATTCAGAATATATTAGCTATTGAGCATGAGCTTTCTTCTTGATTTACTTCAAGCATGAAATCCACTCTTAACTCTCCATTTGATTTACCTACAAGTCGAGTGCAGAACCAAGTGTTCCTTTCAAAGGCGATTTCCCTAACTTTTTTTTTTTTTTAAAAAAAAAGCTCCTTCCATCCGCTTGCTTACATCCTTTTTGCCTTTTCAATTTTCATCTCTCTTATCCTTTAGAGCACTTGGTGCACTTTTTTATGCCAGGCAAACGAGTGCAGAGGAAAATTTAACTGCGAGTCTATACTGTATTGCAACAGAGTCCATAAAGCCACAAAACCAGGCGCCAACTATAGTGGACGTTAATAAGGCGTTAAATTGCCTAATTGCCGATTATTATTCCCTAAGGGCTATAGCGATAAGCCAGCGCAAGGATAAGCGCCATATTTTTCAGGTTCATGCTCGCTTTCCGTCTAGAAGTATTTTCTCTTATTTTTTTGAATAAACCCTGTTAAGTAAGTTAAGTTCTGCCCACACACTCTGCGTTGTGGAGCCAAACAAATTTTCGTTACTTTCGAATGCAGTGCAAGGCATGCAATAACCGAACAACAAAAGCAACAAAAGCAACAACAAATATGCCAAAAAAAATCATAAATAGCTCGCTTGAGTGCATTTCAAATAGGACAGCAACAACAACAACACCATCATCATCAACTGTAACAAGCAAAGCCGCTTTAAGGATTTTTGAGAATGTTTCACTTTACATTTTGGTTGAGCTACCCTTACTTTAGTATGATCATGAGATGGTATATTAGCCGTCATTGAAGATTGTAAAAGTTTACGGAGATTAAAATTATTATCTTAAGTATTTTTCTGCTATTTTTACAACTTGTTGCGGTATTTAATACCTTGCAGTATTTTATTAATCATTTTTTGTATTTTTATATCTATGTAAACAATTCTCGTCCCAAAAGAAAGATGCATTCCTAGTTAAATAGCACAATATGCAAAATTTATTATTTAAATAACAAATTCTTTTAAGAAAATTTAATTAATTTTGGTTAGGGTATTTTATATTCGTTACGTTTGATTGAAATATGATTTAAAGTTAGTGTTTTGTTTTCTGGTTTGCCCTTGCCGCTGGCAGTCAGCCAAATTGTGTTGTTCGGCGTGGGCGTGCTGCCAGCCAAGGGGGGCGTGACAGCTTACAGCAGCCACACTTCAGCCAGGGGTCTTCATTGCTTTAAAAATTTCGGCTCATAAAATGCGCTGCATAAATTGCAACAACACGGTTCGGGAAGCAAATGCAAAGGGGAGCGAAAAAACAACCTGCAGGACGACACGAACGAAACGGACACGGGAAATGAACCCACAGAGAGTGACCCCAACTGTAAATTGGCCCTGCGGCTGACGTAGCAATTAAATTTCATTTTATAAACTGCTTTCTCTCGCTCTCTCTCTCTCTCTCCAAAATCATTGAAGCTTCACTGCGTGTGCAATTAGTCCTAGTGCCCAGAGTAACCCAGAGAAGCAACAAACAGAAACACAAAATGAAAATAAAACCTTAACATAAAAGCATCAAATGTCGTTGCATTGACATCAAAGAGGCGGAAGGCGTTGGGCTAGTCAGTGTGGCGCCCCACAATGCGGACACATTAGGTTGACACCACGCTCTGAACTAGTTTCTGACTTGTTTGTTTGTTTGTTTTTCTAGCAATATTTGCATCAACGGACAAAGCCAGAAGCGCACTTTAAAAATTAGTCAATGGCTGTGCTGTAAGTGGCTTGAGGTGTGGATTTTCCGTCCCAAGTATATTCCTAAAGCCCTAATTTTATTCTTTTTTTGGTTTTGGCACCAGACTGAAACACACACAGAGAGACAGTTGGTTGCAGCTTGTGGCATTGAAGTGTTAGCCAACTGGGTCAACAATTGGTTAGGAATAGAAAATAGAAAATAAAATAAAATCAGCTTGCTATCACCAAAATGTAAACCTTTAGCGCTTGCCAAAGGTATACTTGGCTTAAATGATGATAATCATCGTTGATGGTGCTTCATTTACATAAACTAAATGCTGTTAATTCCAACAACTCAACAAGTTGAAAACTATTTTCTATTTGCCATAAAAGCTGGCAGCTTAAAGCTGTTAACAGCATTAAAGTTATAAAAGTTAAAGTTAAAGTTTCTTCAAATTTAAAATATTTTATAAATAGTTTTTACTGCGAATTCTATTGTACTAACAACTTTTCCATTATAAAAAAAATACATTGAACTTTTTCATTATAAATCTTTTCAATAAAAATTTAATGTCTTAAGTGTCCAAAAACAAACTCTTTGTGTTGGTTTTGAATCTTAAGTATTTTGTATTTGGTTTACGTGATTTTGTAGCCATAAATGCCATAAATAAAAGATACATTTTAATAAAAAAGAGGATAAAGATAATGATCATATTAGTTCGGTACAATGTCAGTCTGGCTAAACGCAACTTTTTTCAATTTATTTGTTGTTTGTTAAGTGCCAATACTTATTAACTCTTATAAAGTCTATATAAATTTTCTATTCAGCATTTGCATCTCAACATTATTTAAGCCAACGGATGTTGATAGTACTTGTGCCAATTTGCCATTACATTTTGTCATAAAGTAGCATTAAATAAAACCACTTTCAAGCATTAGATAATGAAAACCGAATAGCATTTACTTTGACGATTCTACTCGCATTCTGGAGTGTCTTTTCTAGTGGCCGCAAAAAGACTTGTCGAACGCAATTGCACAAACTTGTGCAAGTATTTGCGTTGTTAACTTGAATTCGCTGTGGGCCGCTTAGGACGACCCTCAACCGACCGCTCGTATTAGGGTAAAAACGTCAATTCAATTTCCGCTAGACAGCTGCATGCTGTTCCATTTCCACATGAACACTTACATTTGTCGGCTGTCAAAGTCGTGTCTATTGAATGCCGGGTCATGGCATCTTTTCCTTTTTACATTCAGCTGCATCAGCATAATGGTTCATATATATATATAAGTATATATATCTAAATGCACATGTGTTCCGGACAGCTTAATATGGTACAATAAAAATAAAAATGGATACAATAATATGGCTATGTGTGCCGCACATAATACAGCAAACAATTTTCAGCTTTGTTGTTATAATCGCTAAATATTGAAAATATAAATCTTTTAAACATAAATTAACACAATCATATGGTTAAACAAATTTATTTCGCAATCACGCCTATGAAAATAGCCAGAAATGACGAAAGAACAAAAAATAAAATATAAGAAATTGGCAACACTGGATCTGGGAAAAACAACTCATTTAAATGACCTGGCAGCATTGCACATTTAAACGTGCTACTGCTGAATGCGAGCATTCAATGGCTGCCAGCCAGGCAGCAGCTAAAGCAAACAATGTTTGTACATATGAATGTATGTATGCACACACACACACATACACACATACACTTGAAGCAAACAAAACAAACCAGCATCAACAACTCTTAACCTCGATGAGCCGCCCGCAAAACGTGGCGTATGAGTAACGCAGCTGTTGTGGCGCAAAATTTATAGCACAACTCTGGGGGCTACTTTTTGTGTAGGTTCATCAAATATTTATAAAAAAAATCCTTTTGTTGTAGTTTCTTAACATCTCTATTTCTTACTCTCTCTCTCTCTCTCTCTCTCTTTTGCAGATGCACTCGAATTTGCTGATATTTATTTGGCGACGCAAGCTTTCATTTCTGCTGCTGGCATCTGGACTCATTTTACTCGGTCTTTGGACATGGGCCATACTTATTGATACGACAAAAACGCTGCCAACAACAACACTTACACAACAACAAACTCAAAACAATGCACAGTCCAGTGAGCCAAATTATCAGCACGTTCACATCATCCAGAAACTGATTGCCCAAGCGAATCGTGTTTTGCGTGCAGACCGGCAAAAGGATAACGCTGAGCATCCATCGCCAGTGCAACGTCTGTTGGGCAACGTACGATTTTTGCGTCCCACACAGGCCAAGAAGGCACCGCTACCCTTGGCTGATAGCTATCTTTTTGAGCAGGAGCGTTTTAAAATTCTTGAACAGCAGCAGCGTCAACGCAACGCTGGCATGGAGGAGCTAAATGCCAATGCTGAGGATGATCGCATGCTTAGCTCAGCGGAACGCCAAACTCAATATGAGCACGAACTGCAACGCATGGGTGTTCCAGCAGTGGCAGGCATTGGACCCGATGGACCACGTGCGCCTGCGGAGCGACTAGTTCATCTCGATCTCAAGGGTGCGCCGCCCAAGCTAAGCTTCCTAAAGCAATTGTTGCCCGTGTTGCGGGCTTTGGGCGCCACAGGTTTGCTCATCGAATACGAGGATATGTTTCCCTACAGTGGTGCTCTGCAATCGCTTGCCGCTCACAATGCCTACAAGGAAGCTGAACTGAAGGTTAGTAAAATATCTTTAATAACTTAATTATAATTTAGTTTATGCTAATGGTGGGCCAATGTAAAATGGGTGATAAACCTAAAGAAATATTATTTTTTAAAACGGACTTTCATCAAGTTTTTTTTTTTTATCAATTTAACTTAAATTTTCTGTTTGTTTTTTATTAATAATATAAAGTGTAACACTTCTTTGTTGATTCCTTTTGATGATGCTTAGAATATTTATTTTTTTCAATTTCTGCTTTGCATTCTTTTATAGGATTTCTTGGAGACAGCATGGGTGGAGTATGGACTGAGCATAATGCCACTAGTGCAGACATTTGGTCATCTGGAGTATGCACTGAAACTGACCGGGTTTGAGCAGCTGCGTGAACTGCCCGAAAGCCCACAATCGATATGCCCCAGTCAGCCACAGAGCATGGCACTGCTGGAGCAGATGCTCACCCAGGTGATTGAGCTGCATATGAGACCTTCGGCGAATGCGACACCTTCAACGCCGGAGCTGCCCATTAAGTTTACACACTTGCATATTGGCTGCGACGAGGTGCAACGCATGGGTGAATGTTCCTTGTGTCGACAGCGGATGCGCAGCGAAATCTTTCTAACACATGTGATAAGTTTGGCGCATTTTGTGCGTCGCCGCTGGCCGCAGCTGCATGTTGTCATCTGGGATGATCAGTTGCGTGAGATGACATTGAGTGAGCTGCAGAATTCTCAGATTGGTAGCTATGTGGAGCCCATGGTGTGGGTATATGCCAGCGATATCTATCACTTTATACAGCCTCAGCTGTGGGATACATACTCAAAGGTCTTTCCCAGTGCTTGGGCGGCATCTGCGTATAAGGGTGCCTTTGGAGAGAGCTTGTTGGTGCCGCCGTTGCAGCAACATCTGGAGAATAATATACGCTGGTTAGCTGTCATAGCCAAGGAGGGTGGACGCTTTGCTAAGGGCTTTCGAGGCTTGGCTTTGACTGGTTGGCAACGCTATGATCATTTTGCTGTGCTCTGTGAACTGTTGCCGGTGGGCATGCCAAGCTTGATGACATCGTTGTCCACCGTTGCCAAGGGTTATTTTAGCACAAATCCTCGAGATAATGAACTGTTGCGTGTGCTGCGCTGTGTTTTCCAGCCGGATAGTCGACGTTCCGGTCATCCCTGGTTGGAACTGCATTCCAATGCGCACTATAGTCAACTCTTTGCCGTGTGCAGCTATCCAGGACATCTGGTTTTTAAGTACACGCTCCGTTTGTACGACAAACTGGCCGAAGTACGCAACTATTTACAGCAAACGCAGGAGCACAGCGCCTGGCTTTCCAACTATAATGTGCGGCATAATTTTAGCTCGCCACAGCGAGTACTGGAGCTTACGGCGCGCACTCCACAGCTGATTGAGGAGTTGCGTGTGATGGCGCGTGAGTCCCAGCAGCTGCTGTGGGATGTCTACGATGAGCATACAGTGGCAGAGTTTGTGGAGCAGCACATATATCCCAGCATAAGTGCATTGCATCAACAGCTGATGGGTGGGCAATCTTTGTTGCAGAGGCGCACCTGGCCGCAACGACCGCTGCCAATTTCACTGGAACTGCAGCAGGATATGGGTCTTATCACTACACATGAACAGCAGCATCAACATCAGCAGCACTGAATGACTTTTTTTTTACTGATGAATCAACATATTTTGTAGTCGAGGGCGTTCGAAACGCCCTAAACCTAAAGAATAATAACGGTTAATTTCCCATGTTTGCATAAATGTGGCTCTTCTCGTGATGCAAAACATTAATTGTTTATTTTTTAACATAATACATACATACATATACATCTATCACTTTTTCCAAGCGCAATTAGTCGTGCATATAAATATAACATGCTAATCAATAAATTTTTGCATATGCCAAATAACAGTAAAATGGTTGCAATTTTGTATTTAATGCTTTGAGCTTTTTCTCACTATAAAAATAATTAGTAATAATAAACTACAAATATGCAGGAAAGCTTTCAAAACAGTTGCCATATGCTATTCAAGTTTGCGCGCCATTAATGCCACAGCCAAGCTTCCGGAACAGGGCTGCCATCTTGATGCAGCGCAAAGGACCTAACTTAATTTTGTTGGTATTTTGTGTATATTGTCATTGTCATGCGTATTTCATTGAACAGGACGAAAAAATGGCAATATAAGCAAAACATGTGTTCGCGCAAAATCGATGAATAAACGCTTTAAGCAAATTATTAATTCGACAGTGCTGTGAGGCGAAACAAAAGTAAACATTTATTGGATAATAATAAAACTAAACTGAGTCGTTTCTTTTGCACATTTTGGACGGCGGGTTTTAATCTCCAAATCAGATAAAAATCAAGTGAAAAATGGGCATCACAGAAACGCCGAAAACAGCAGCAACACCAACAACAACGACTGGCACGGGAGCGGCTAATGAGAGCATAAAAGTTTTAACTTTGGACACATTTCAGGAAATTTTCAAGCATGTGGAGCCGGAAGTAGAAATCGAGGCATTCGAGGTGTGTTTGTGTGCGTTTATTATTACGTACGAATTCTTGGTATATATGTATGTATGTTTGCATTTTGTGTATGTTTAAGCTAGCGCAAGGCTCAGACCGTGGTGATAACTATACGGCAGCACTGTATCGCATCTACCTGAGTGGGAAGCGACAAAATTTAGATGGCAGCACACAAAAATGGGAACAGAATGTTATATGCAAGGTGTTGCCAGAGAGCGTTGTCCAAAGAGAGGCCTATAAGAGCGATAAGCTCTTTCGGTTAGTTTTCTTATTGAGATTTTCAAAAAATAAATGTTCATGCTTATTTTTTTGCAGCAATGAAGTGGAGTTTTATACCACAATAATGCCGGAGCTAGTCAAGTTTCAGGCAAACAAAACGGGCCAGGAAGCTCAATTATTCAATTCCATACCCAAATGCTATACAGCGAGACAAGATCTGCTTATAATGGGTTAGTAATTTGAATTTTCACAAGATGTGTATTCACAATATTGTCATCTAGAGGATCTTCGTGTTCGCGGCTTTGAGATGTCGGATCGTCACAAGGGGCTCAGCATGGAGGAGACGGAGTCAGTGCTGCTGCAAGTGGCACAGTTACATGCTCTCAGTTTGGCGTACAAGTTTGAGCATCCGCTGGAGTTTACAAAAATGTGCAGTGCTATCAGTGAGGGCATCTTCTGCACAGCGAATACTAGCTGGTATAAAAACTACTATGAGCGTCTCACAAAGAATGCTATTAAAATGGTGTCCGATGTTCTGGCCGAGGATTCAAAATATATGCAAGCGATGCGTAGTTTTGCCGAAGGCTCCTCATTCTTTGGACAGATGGTGGAACTGGCCAGTGCCGAGTCGCCCTTGTCGGCAATATGTCATGGAGATTGTTGGGTGAACAATTTTTTATATCGATACGACCCCGAGGATCGACAACGCGTGCTGGAAGTGGCACTGGTTGACTTTCAGCTAGTGCGCTACAGTTCCATTGCATTGGATATTGCCAATCTTCTGTATTGCTGCACCACCAAGCAAATGAGAGATGCTCAGCTTCAAACGCTGCTTAAGGTCTATACAGAAGAATTATTTAAATGGCTGGAATTGCTTTGCACCGTTCTCCCAGAACATTGCGATACTCTGGAAAAACTGCAAGAACTGTTAGTTTGTGGTTCAGTACAAATAAGGGAATATTAATATATATATGAACAAAAATTCAATCTTACAGATTTGCTCTGGAACTGAAAACCTATGGACGGTTTGCTCTTGGTCTGGCCATGGACATTATACCAATAAGTACGTGTTCCTCGGAAGATGCACCCGATATGTATTTAAAACGCAATGATGCACTCGAGGAGGATGTAGGCGCACCCACTCTAAACTTTCCGCCCAACGATCTGTGTCGACAAAAGATGTCCGAAATTGTCATTGACATGGTCGATGGGGACATGCTCTAGAGGATGGCCAAATAGCCGCACTTAGTTCAAGTTATGTTGCTTTTCAGTCTTGCTCAATTAGAATATATTATACACAAGTGTTATTTAAGTTCACTAACAAGCACAATATTTAGGTTAGCATAGACATTAAAATACTTTCCAATGCATAATAATATGTTTACCGTTACGTTTCTCTAGCAGCCAACTTAACAACGTTGCATCCATTGAGCATGCAATAAACGCGTCGATTGTGAATTTAATGCGTAAATAGTATTAATCTAGTTACCTTCAAATAGTTTAACAAACCAGACAATAAACAACTTGTCTAGGCATACGCGTGTTTTTCTATAGTATTGTGTTTACACAAAAGCAATAAATTACATACATATGAACGCATAATATGACATATGGTGATCATTTTTTTCTCCATCATTTTAAAGGTTCACACTGGAGCACCAGCAAACCACAATAAAAATTAACCGCGCTGTGAGCCCTATGCAAAACTCAAAGAAAAGTTTGTTTTTAAGTGTCGCAATCAGGGAACTACATATGTATACCAAAACTTTTTATTAATATTCCATTGTAATTATAAATGGAATTATTGTTCACTTAATAGTCCGCCTTGGCCGTCCAGGTAGCTTTGTTGCCCATCACGCCCTTGTCACAATTGTTGCGCAAAAATCTTAGACCCGCCTCAATGGAGCGCTCCAGATCAGCCTGAGATTTGGCCCGCTTGGTATCTGGTGGTCCACCATAGCCAGCATCAAGACAGGCAGGTGGCGGAATAGCAGCACCTTGAGTGTGAGCCTGCACTGAGCTGCTTGCTGATGATTCTGCATCCGGCTCATCGCTTGATTTTGTGTAATTTCGTCGCTGGAATTGCTTTTCACGCTTGGTGGAATGAAAGCTGTTGAACTCCAGTTCACTAATTGGCAAGTGCTGCATTGGTGGTGGCATGCTATTGAAATTGGTACGTTTTGGTGGCGCCTCGGGAATAGGTGCAAACTCTGGAGTACGCACAGCACGCTGCTTTGTGTTCCACTGTTCCTGGGACATGGGCAACTTTTCGGCCTTATATTGCCATTCCTCTGGCTGCGCATCATTTTCACTGTGATTCTTGGGCACGCCGCTTTTGTCTCGATCCCAATCTCGTATGTGTTCTTTGCGCAACTCTTCACGTTCCGCTTCCTCGGCTGCCTTTAATGCTGCCTTGGTCTCATCAATTTTGGTCTTTTCGCTCTCGATTTCCAATGATTTTTCAGTTGCTTCTGACTTTTTGAGTTGTTGCTCCCGCTCATACTCCTCCTTGCTCATGGGCGGAAGACCATTGCGCACCCTTATCCTGTTCTTCGCAGCAAACACGCGATCTGCAACGATTCTGTTGCGCTGATCACGTATCTTATCGCGGCGCTTTTGTTCTGCTTCCGTTTCTTTACGTGACTGCTCCAGTTCGCTTTGCTGCTTGGCACGCTCCGCCTCGTCCGTAGAAAAGGCATAGTAGCTGACGCCGTGGGTGCGCGCCTCATCGAAAAATACATCCTGATAATGCACATCTGACTTTTCCACATTCTCTATTTCTTTGCGTTCCCAGTTTAGGCGCTGCTCATCGTGTTTGGTCATCGTGGATAATGCTTCACTAAATACACTCTCTGTAGGCTTTGGCCCATAGATTGGCACTTCAAAGTCGTCTTGTTCATCGTCGCTCTTGTGTTGGTTTCCCTTGGTGTCTATCATCCAATTGGCCTTGGTTTGATCTAAACGTTCTGGCATGCTGTTTGCCAGTTGTTTATCGCGTTTTATTGCCGCGCTAAGCTCATGTCGCAAACATTTACGCGTTCGTCCAAGACAATCTGTGTACTCCACTTCGTCATCATCGTTGCCAGCCTCGGTGCTTTCCCTGCTATCATCACTACTGCTGCTGCTAATCAGTGGTTCTCTTGGAGCACAGGTTGGTGGCTCTTTTTCGATTTCCTCCTGCTCCTGCCGCTTGCGATTGAACATCACTAGACAGTTGTCATCCGAGTTGAGACTGCCGCCGCTGCGGCTCATGCGATCATAGAATTTGCTCTTTGCTTCGAGAACACGCCGCGATTTATCCAACTGTCCAATGTCTTCTGTTTCATACACCTTAGCATTATCGTTCCGGCTGATTTCTTTGTAATTGTGTTCCTTTTTGCTACTGCAGCTAGATCTTGACTTTTCCTTTTCGATAGTGACTTTATTTGGCCTGAACTCTGTAGCCGAAGTCTTAGTTGCTTTGGCCAGTTTGACTTCATGCTGCTTGCGTTGTAATTCTGCTTTTAAACTGAGCAGCGACGATAAATTTACGCTAATTGCTTTAGTTGGATCGTTCATATTTGAAAGACAAATATAAAATAATTAAAGACGAACAGCGTCAGCTGTTTACAGTGCAGGTTTAGAAGTACTCGATTGTAAAAAAAAGTAGCTATTCGCAAAAGTATCGACACAGTAAACAAACCGATAATACGGGAAAGCAAATGGAAGAGAATTACCAAGAGCAATAAAAGCAAATACACTTTATTTACAAAATCAAACTCCATAAAATGTCTGGCGCTGGTGATGAATTTCAGGTGGTCACACGCAAGAAATGGATGGCGCGCAAATGTCTGAGCCGACGGAACCGACACAAATCTGAAAGCGAATATTTGAACGATTGCCCAGATGTTAATGTTGACAGCTTTAAAGCGTAAATATCAATACACACATTTGTTTTTGTTGATAATTTGATTGTTATTAATTTTGTAGTCGCCTGGAGCGACTCTGCTGTGAAATGACCCAAAGTGATTACTTTTTGCTATCAATGGAGACGCTGCAACAAGAACTCGATAAACTAAAGCGGCCATTGGAACGCATTGTGTGTCTGGGCCTTGGACCGTTCACCCGCACTCACCAGGCGTTACATCAGGTTGCTTTTATTGTTAGCGCACAGCGGCAACATAAGATAAAGGAAGCCCTATACTATGATCCTGTGTTTCGTGATACTGAAAAGGAGTTGCTTAAACGTCTAGGCGGCACTGTGTTGACCGAAGACAAATCAGGCAGACACGAAGCTACAATACCAACACTATATTATTTGCCCCACTGTCCCTACGCCCTAATGCACAATCTGCTCTGGTGTAATTGGACCAGTGAAAGGATATCAAATGTATTTTTAATCTCAAATAGCTTTGAGATGCTAACACTGAACAGGATAAAGGGTCGCAACGCTGATGATCACATTATCCGCATAACGGCACATTGCACAGAAGCTATCCTGGAGGATGATTATGATCAGCAAAATGTATTTAATGATTTGTCATTGCACAGCTTTCCCATCGACAAACTACCAGCATCCGATGACGAAACATTTTGGAAAAGATCTAGTCTCTTAAAAGTGAACGAAGATGAATTGCAAACGGAATTAATTACAGAGGCTGCAATGGCTGCGTTAAGCATTAGCTCGTAATCCAAATAAGGCAATATACAAATACTAACTAGCTCTATCAGAAACGAGTATTTTATTTAAATGCTATAATACTTATACTTCAACAACTTTGCCCTATAGGCACATAAACTCTTCCAGTTTCTTATCCTGCTCCTTAAGTGTTCGATCGGCTGCCCGTTTGCGCTGTCTATTTAATCTTTTCCGTTTTATTTTTGGCCGTTGCTGCTTCTTTTTTGTGCGTTGCACAATTTTTGGTTTTAACTCTATAGTTGGCATTTTGTTAGTGCGCCTGGCCTGCACGCCTTTCTCCTTGGCTACAAAGGCACAGGGCAACAGCTGCAGCTGCTCATGTAGGCGACTAACCAGGCTTGCCGAAATGGGCAAATAGCTGTTGTTGTCGCTGATAAAGTCAAAATTAGTCGGCGGCTTGCACATGATCAGATCATGTAACTGAAAGCATTGCGTTGTCTTCTCCAATGTGGGTCGGCACAACAGAAACTTGTCAATGTATTTGGGTGAATAGCGTAAGAGATATTTGCCAGGTACAACGGCTCGTAGCAATTTGAGGAACTCATGCAGCTGGCACAGCTGCTGTGGCATACTAATTTTATAGTGTTCGTGTAGCTGCTTCTCTACGGAGTCCAGTGTTAGCTGCTGCTCCAGCATCAGTTCGAATTCGCGCAATGATATTCTCGTGCAATGACCCGAGTTGGTTTGAAGCAATTTCATTTGCAACCAGGCGCTGATCAGTTCATACTTGGTCATTATTTCACAACCACATTCCGGCTTGTTCTCCAGCTTGATGAGATGGCAACCGAGCGGTTGCTTTCCCAATGCATCACGCACAGCTGCTATAGAAAGCGTGCTGCACATTAAGAAGGCGGCATCTAAACTATCCGCCTTCAATCGCCAGCTTATCAATGCACTATTACTTTGCGCCGCTTGAATTGGATATTCTTCGTCATCGATTGGATGCAGCTTATATTCAGGCTGACTTAGTTGGTCAGCATTCCCTATAACTAAATCGTTGTTTAACTTCATGACTCCATTGGCTGTAAACTGCAGCCTTTGATCTGGCGCATATGCAGCATATGCTTCTGTCACAATATGATTGTTTGTGTGCCAGCCACAATTACGTGCCGGCAGCGGTTCGTGGAACTCAAAACACTTTTGCCTTCCGTCCGCAATCTTACGAATGTGCAATAACATTTCTGTGGGCATATCAACATAGGCGCCAGGCATTAAAAGCAACAACATGGCATCCAATGGCAATACAAACACATCTTCCTCCACATCCCGAAGTTGTCTTTGAAGTTCTGACGCAAATAATTGTGTGGGAGTTTCATTTGCAACGCCTGCGAGTGCATAGCGATCCAAACGCAAACGCAACTTTCTTAAATAGTTTTGACTCAGTTTGACTTCAGGCCAATAACGCACATTGCCCGTGCGAAAGAGAAGCTCAACCTGCTCCATGCTGGCGGTATCCACATTGAGATTCTTGCATTGTTGCAACTGCGGCAGGCCGGTGTGTGTTATAAAGCTTTCATTGGGCAGAGATGGTAGCAAATGTTGCATTCGCAGCTTTAACCATTTGCTATAGTTGTCAACCAATGGCTTCATTGGTGCATATAAGCGCTCCTTTTCTAGGCTGGCATAGTCGTAAATATACTTTTGCACAACCTGCTGTTCTGTGGCCCATTTGGATTGCACTGTACGCCAGACAACAAAATCAGCCTCGTCCACACTGGAGCCCTGTTGGAAGGAAAGTAACACACGCAAGCAGGCAGAATGTTGGGCGCGACCAAGTACCGAATAGCGCTTCTGTGCATTGGGAAACGTGTATTGCAATTGTTCGTTGGTGTGATCATATACTGTCTGTCTTATAACTTCTTGCGTGCGTGGATCTTGGCGTTCAAATCGGCATTCATAAGATGAGAAGATTTGTGATTCCTTATGTTGCTCTTCATTTAAAATGTCTGGGTCCAGCTCGTTGAGGAAGGCATAAAGTGAGTCGCCAGCATGGTCAAATGATTTGTTAAACACTGTATACGAGGGCTGATTGCGAAATACTTCATGCATTTCCATTATTATTATTTTTTTTTTTTTTGGGCAGCCTTTAACACATTTTTATTACGTTTATAGTTGTCGTTTCGTTTCGCATTGTACGCTCACCTGTTAACTTAACATTGTGCTGGAATGTTATTAACAGCATTAAAAAACTGTCGTTACGAGTTTTCATTGCGATATTCCAAAATTGATAATACAATAAAGCAGAGAAGCTTCGAACAGCGTAATAGTAAGTAATCTTTGATAAATAAATTATTTTCCGGCTATTTTACTGGCCTGTGCAATGAAACAGGTGTTCATGGAATAATACCAATGATTGTAAGTCAATGCGAATATATATGTCGACTTGCAGTTAATTTGATTTCGTAAAAAAAAAAACAGCAACATTAAAAAGATCTTTTATTTTCAATATATCAAGATTCATAACAACGAATTTTGTTAGCCGTTAGCTATTTACGCATTATTCCGGGCACACATCAAATTTCATAGTGGCCAGATCCGCCAAACCGCACTCAATGACATCGCCAGCTTTAAAAACATCGGCACCATGTGGCGTGCCCGTGAGAATCAAATCATTGGGCTCCAAAGTCATATACTTGGAGACGTAGGCAATAATGTCGGGTACATTGAATACCAAATCTGCCGTGCAGCCACTCTGCCTTATTTCGCCGTTAACCTTAAGCCAAAGAGGCAGTGTGTGGGGATCCTCGACAGCATCGAAGGGTATAAACCGAGAAACAGGCGTAGAGGTATCGAATCCCTTGCCTAACGTCCAGGAGCCGCCAGTCGCTCGTGCTGCACTTAAATTACATTGGGCAGTTAGATCTAAAGCCAAACAATATCCGCCAACATGTTCCATTGCATGCGCTTTGGATACATTCTTGCAACGTGATCCAATGACAACACCCAGCTCTACTTCATAAGCAACTTTTGTGAACACTTTTGGCAACTTAAAAATTATATAAATTAATAGTAAGAAATAAACTAGATAAGAACCTATTGATTTTAAGTGCAACTCACCACAATTGGAGAGCCTTCTCGTAGATAAGAAGTTGTAGGCTTTAGAAAAACGATAGGTTCTGTGGGCACTGGTACTTTTCTGGCCTTGACAGCGCACCTGTAATTAAGAAAGTTAACTTTTAAGTTTTTAAATAAGAAATTAAAATACATACATATAATTAAGCGCAACTCCTATAATCTTTTTGCCCTCAAATACAAAGTTGGCCGCATCTTGGTTGCGTTGGCAGGCCATTAGATAGCGAGCAGATAGGCGCACCACTGGAAGAAAGTTATTTATTATTATTAGTATTATATATAGTTGGAATATCAAAAAAGAAAATATGTCGATTAAAAAATAACTGTCGGTTTAAAAATAAGGCTTACAAATTATAAGTTAATACGAATACAGGTTGCGAACACTGCGGTCGAATGAATGTGACTTAAATGAGTTGAGCATTTATGTATAACAATGTTATTAATCACTTACTCGCGTTAACGCTGTATTTATTGGGCCTGAAGGTTATCTGAAGACGTGCCCCTCTCCCTAAAATTGTTTATCAATAGGAATTAAATAACATCAAAATTGAGTGATCAACATGGAACTAGATCGGCTGTTCAATAGAATGTAGTGTGACCGACGCACACGATAATCCTATGAGTGCACAACTAGCAACGTAAACGCAAAACTACCAACGTAATGTTACGCATCTGACTTGTCATTGTCTATCGACAGCTGCAAGCCATTGAACTTGTATATATTTGGAAATATCAATTAAATTAAATTTTGTTTGCCATCATGAGTGCCTTAACTCTTTGCACTTATTGTTGACATTGGGAGCTTTGTAACGAAATATTAAAAAAAATTTTCTATTTGAACATAATCGGACAAAGCAAACTCAAAAGAACAAAAGAAATTAAATCTTACGAACGAACTAGATTAGTGTCATAAATCGAACTTGTTCGTTCATTTAGTTCGGTGAGTCGTTCGCGCGAACTTATTCCAAACGAGTGGTACAACTCTAACATTTACGTGCCGTCGCTTATTAATAGTGAAGAAAAAAATTTATAAAAATATATTAAATAAAGTGTAAGAGTGTAAGGCAAATACACGTGCATTTGCGGGCAATAGCACGGTGTATCTGCAACCAAATAGCTGTGCAAAAATTAAAAAGGCTCAGCTAATAACACAAAAGTCCAATGAAAAGTATAAAGAATGACTTGTCAAAGAGAATAACACGAATTTGTTGGAGACAGTAACGCGCGGCGTGGTGAATAAATATAAAGCGCGAACGAGAAAGCAATGAAATACTTAAGTGGGCAAAAACGAGAAAGCGCTAAAGTCACCACCCTGAGAAGAGAGTTGTTGTAGGGACAACCTCAAACCTCAAATTTTTGTAATTTTCTTGCAATTTAATACAATGCCCAAATTACTAATTAATGGAAACACACAAGTGCTAAGTTAATTTCGGTATTGTTTGGTTTAAGTTATTGCGAAACAATAAATCTGTGCGCTTGCTAGATTGTGTGTGTGTGTGTGTATATATTAAAGAGCAGCAGCCTACTATATAAATTCAACAAACACAACAACACAATGATTAAAATGGAGACTGACAAAATGATGGACGAGACTAACTCCAATGCACAAGCAGTAAGTTCATTATTATTATTATTCAGGTGTAGCTGATGCGTTGCAATATAAACGTACATAGCGTTCAATATATATACATACATGTGTACATATAGGCGTACAAACATACCTAATGCTCAAGGTGTCACATCATTATGTTCAGTTGTATCTGTGTTTTATTTTCGTATACACATGCTACATACATACCTATGTATATGTGTTTTGCACTCGTGCACTCTATTAACATTTTGTTAGCATTTCTTTTTTGATGCTTAACCTTAAACATATCAAATTAGCTCATATTTTTATGCCCTGTACACATTATGAATTAATAAAAAGAGTTCTAAAAATGTTGTGTTTATGCTGGTTTATATAAAAAAGTATATGCTATGTGTATCGATATATTGGTGAGAAAGACGAGCGAAAATTATTTAGCCAATAAGAATTATAATTTAAGGGTATCTGCTATTAACTTGAGTAGAAAACTTATGTATGTTATAGTTTTTGTTTTTTTTTTTATGTTTATACATAATAAGCAGTTAATTGGCCTTCGTTACTTTCAAGTTTTGTTTATGTACATATATGTCCATATATAAACACACATGCTCATTTATTTTTATTATTATTGTAGTATTTATTTCAATCCATTCAATCGGATTTGTTTTGTATATTTCAATAATTGTGCGTAATATTAAAGTTAAGTCCACTCCCCTTCCGCCACTTTAACCCAATTCGCAATTCAGTGAATAAATGCTTTTCCATTTATTTACTCGGTTTCTGTTTGCTGCTCTTTCTGGGTCAAAAGTTGATTTTAAACCAAATGTTCGCGCACAGCAACTAAGTTACATTTGAGTCATCTTTGTTATTGTTGTCCCAAAATCTGGCATCAAGGTGAGATGGCAACTAAATTGTGCATAAGCGAATTTTTTTTTGTTTATCATTAATATTTCGCAGCAAACTCTCACATGAAATAGGTCCAAGAAAAACGGTCGCACATACATTCATACACACACACACACACATATGCATATACAAGGCTGCAAACCGGTTCATAGTGTAACCTCATCGATATTGTTGTCTCTGGATTTTGATAATCGTCGAAATCATTAACCAAAAACCATCTTATCGTGAGCAATATTAAATCAAGTCTGTAGTTGTCAATAATAATGGTTTAATTCGCTTAAGTTAATCCAAGGAAGGCCAAATTAAATACTATCTGTATTACAAAACAACGTATCTTTACCATCTTTATATTATTCTTTTACTGCCATAATCTCTCATATTTTTCCATTTAGTAGAATTTTTCGTAGCAAAGCTATACTATTTCAGGGAAACTTGTAAAGTAGTGCCCTGACCTACATACCTAGTATGTAGCTGGGAAAACTTATACAAGTTTCGAGTGGAAAAATATTTGTTAGCATTGTTAAGTGGCAAATAAGCGTAGTTGGAGGCCGTCGCAAGTCGCCTCAACAATCATTACCTACACCAAAATAGTTAGTCTCAAAAATGATTTTAACTTTATTTTTAATGCAAATGCAAATAAATAGATCTAACAAATAGCAAAAGTAACAACAACAACTAATATGATATGCTATTAAATTAAGCTGCTAAAAACGTGTACAAACAAATATAGAAAATGCTAACAATTAATTGTTCATTTCAACACACAAACACACACCTGCATAGACAAGGTTTAGTTGTAAACAAGGTATTAAAGCTAGTATATTTATACATATCATATACACAAATACATTAACGTATACATTATATTTATAAATTGTTTTCATTGAAGTTAACTTAATTATTCGAAATCGCACTCATTTGAGTAATTATTTTTCATTATTATTATTGTATTTTTTTTGCCAGCCTTCAGAGAGATATATGTAGTTAATTTATTTGACTTTAAATAACAATAATTTTAATATCTCATTACAAAAAAACAAAAAAAAATTATTACCGTTTTATCTATTAAATATTTGATTTCTCGCAATTATGTTCCTTTTCGTCACGTACCCATAATTTGTTACATTTTCTTCAACTTTGTTAAGCACATTTAATGGCTTACTTTTAAATATTGTTCAACATAGAATCCCTCTTTTTGAATATCATAATTTCTAAATGATTTAATTACTTTTTGCTAGAATAGTTAGTTTTTTTATTTCTCTCATCTCAACCAATGAATGATATAATGCTGATAGATCTTGCGCATTCTCAAGCTGAGTTGGTTTTTTGTTGTGCTTTTTTGGTTTTCTTAGCTTTGCCATTTTCGTGCTAAATAAAGTCCAAATACATAAGTGGAGACTAAAATACAAAAAACAAAAAGACAAGCTCAACTAATTGGCTAATTGTAAGCGGCGAAGTTTATTTGTTGGTCGCCAGCTCGTCTAAAAAAGTTGCACAATTTCGACTTGGCACATAACACGACCGGGCCATTAATCATACCTCAGTGCCAAGAGCTACCTACTTTCCAGCATTTACGAGTTAACCTCTGACATGATCAAGGGTGGGTAGGGGGGAAGAACTTCATAAAAAGAGATAGCTGTTACATATACACATTTACATTTACTTCATCAGTTTTTTTGTATGTTGAACAGAAAATTTCATAATTTCTTTCCATTTTCAATTCTTTAGTTCACAACCACAATGCTGTACGATCCGGTGCGCAAGAAAGATTCATCACCATCATATCAGACAGAGCGAGATGTGTGCTTTCAGTACTTTACACAGTGGAGCGAATCGGGACAGGTGGACTTTGTGGAACAGCTGTTGTCGCGCATGTGCCACTATCAGCATGGACAGATCAATGCGTTCCTCAAGCCGATGTTACAACGCGACTTTATAACACTGCTGCCAAGTAAGTCAATTGTGCAATTGTGCATTATTTCCGAATGACTAATTGTTGTGAAACATAAACTACATACGAGTAAAACAAATATATATCTGGGAGCGGCTAATCAAAGTTTTAAATATCCACAAAGATGATAAGCATATTGTTGTAAAGTACAAAATTATATATATTATCTGAGCGGAAACCTCAGCAAATAATGTAAATGCATTTGAAAAACTTGACCTTAACGAAGGACATTTTTTCTGGGATCAACGTAAAGATGTTGAAGTTTTCCATGTAGTTTTAACTTCTATTCTCTTTTATCCATAAAACAGCTTGTTTAAAGATTTGTAGCTTTTAGAAACCTATAATTATAGATAAGAATTAAATTTAATTAATTCTCTTGGTTTTTAAAAAACAGACATGATTTGAAAAACTTACTCTGCAAATCCAAAAAAATCTAGTACATTTTTTAAATTTGTTTATAAAGTTATTTTAAAGTTTAAACTATAAATTCCGTTACCAGCTTGCTAAAAAATTCACTTTATTCATTTATGTACGTTTTTAAGCACTCAATCGATCTCAACTGTAACATAAAGTTAAACATCAACAAGATAAGAACTAAAAGCGAAACGATTTAAAAAAGCAGTGATGCGAAATGAAGAGTTTAAGAAATAAACAAACACAATGTGAAGGAACAAAGTTGAATAGCAAACATAACAGGGTAACGGAACAAATTGCAATACACTCTCTCTCGCTCTCTCTCTCTCTCCCCCCTCTTTTCGTCCGTTCTCCCCTAATCCTTGACGTGACTGCGTTGCCGTGCAACTGTTACGTAGCGGGATAACAACAGGGGGCTGACGTTGCAGCAGGTGTTGCTGGTGCTGTCTGCTTTTGACGTTGTTGGAGTTGTTGTTGGCGCTGCTTATGTTGTTGACTCAAAGGTCATTGCTTCCATTAAATGCGCTTCGACAGAATAAGAAAGAAAACAAAAAAGAAAAAAACTGTTAAACAAAAGCAAAAGGCTTTAGAAAACGTTACGCATCAATGTTGTGTTCGATTCAATGGAGAAAATGATTGTAATGGAAATGCATGTTATTATTTAAACCCAATTCCAAAGTGGGGAATCAAAATCAATAAGATAATCATAACCAAAGTTAAAACATATTGTTAGGTCATAACAATATACAGTGTTGATCAAGTATATATAATATGTATGTATTGTTGTACCTGCGAGCTGGATTCTTGAATGCACACAGGATATCCTTATGTGCATGTGCGCATAATTACATGTTTATTGTCAAAGGATTACCTGTGGCAGTTTTTAATCCCCAACAGGACATTTTAAGTTAGTTGTAGGAGGTCGAACTTTAAATACTCTTAACATGTAATTTAACGCAGGTTGCTGCTGATAACAAAGCAAAGATAAATTTCTATATAAGGTTCAGACATTTTATCCCGTTATATGACATTATTTGAGTGACTTTTATTTCCCTAAAAGAACAACTTTAACAAAGGAGATTAAAAGCGATACAAGAAATTAGATGCAATGTCATGGACATTTTTCTCAAATTGAAAACTGATATGTGCAGCTCATTTTTCTTAATGATGTCGTATGAAAAATATTTGTTTTTTATTTCTTTACACATTTACTTTTTTGCGTTGGTAGAGGCGTTACATCTTTCTTGACTAAATGATAACAGCTTTGGTGTAAGACAAGAGAAAGAAGAAAAGAAAGAGGAATAAAAAATTCTCGATTTTCTTTTGCTTGTGCGTTTTTTATTTGTCAGGATAAGCGCGTGTATTGAGAGAGAAAAAAAAAAACAAGTAAGAAGGCTCTAGTCGGGAGAGCCCGACTAGAAAATACCCTGAACCCAGTTGCAATAAATATATTAAATTTATATAAGACTTTGGTATACTGACTTAGCTTCAATCGTTTAAACTCGATATCTCCGGTGTTTCTTAACCGATTTGGACGAAATTTTCAGAAAAGCTCTATCGTTACTCATTCTTTCAACCCTCATTTTTACATTTTCCAAATTCGATATTTTTTTGTTATCGATTCCATGTGTATATCGGAAACCAGAATAGTTATCGATAATTTGAAGCAAACTTGTTCTGCTCATGGTATAGGAGAACTTATATTCAAAATCTGAAGTCTCTAGCTCTTGTTGTCTCTGAGATCCACGCGTTCATACAGACGGACAGACAGACAGACGGACGGACAGACGGACATGGCTATATCGTCTCGGCTGTTGATGCTGATCAAGAATATATATACTTTATGGGGTCGGAGATGCTGCCTTCTGCCTGTTACATACTTTTGCACAAAACCATTATACCCTTTTTACCCATTTTATGGGTTAAGGGTATAAAAATAGAACGAGACAGGGAAATAAGCACCGTTGTTTTCTCCTCCATTAACATTGTAATGCACTTCAAAAGCAGCTAACCAGCCAGCCAGTCACACACACACACTCACATATAGAAATGACAGACAACACTGAGGATAGGCAGGCGACATGGACCGTTAGATGGCGACTAGAAAAATAACAAAAACAACAACAGCAAACGGCGACAACTTGAACTACATCAACGTTACAAACATGCTGGCTGTTGTTGTTGTTGTTTTCTTGTTGTCGTTGCAAAGTCACTTGGCGAGTTATGCACATTTTTAATTGTGTTTGGCAAATGCAGCAAACAGCACTTCATTCACTTCACTCACTTTGCAGACCAGCAGGGCCACTTGCCCGCCTTCCAAACCTCCTCCCAAATCACCTCTCCCTTTTTTTTATGTTTCTATTGCTAGCTGTCAATTCTATCCACTCCCGCTGCTCAAAGCCGTTAGGTGCGTCCAAAGTTTGCGTCTGTAGGTGGCGCGTGGGTCTCTAAAGAGCGCCTACCCACTGAGTCGCGGAATTATTTAGTATTTGGTTATCATATTGCTTCATTAGTGACAGCAGATCACAAGTCGCATCTGCGATGAGTCACAACTAGACCTTACCTACTTTTTCTTGCATTGCATAGTTTAAGGTACTGAGATACATGAGTGTTTTAAGGATGGATTAACTAAATCGGATAATATTTTATAATATCTTTCATTCGTGCTATATTTATGTGGCCATAACTGTAAACTAAGTATAGATATGTTGGGTTAGTCATTTACTTGTCAGGAAGCGCGCAACGCAGTCAAGCTAAACAAACTGAAAGTTGTGATGAGTCATCAAGGTTTACTTGCATGTCAGTTTATATCTCTTGAAATGGGTTCATTCGTCTACGTTCACCATCTCATAGTGAAACGTTAACTTCAAAGATGTTATAATGTAATAATAAAAAAGTATAAACATTAACTGAATAATTATTTTAATTATTATTTTGCTTAACAGAAAAAGGTCTGGATCATATTGCCGAGAATGTTTTATCGTATTTGGATGCTGAGTCGCTAAAGTCCGCGGAATTGGTGTGCAAAGAATGGTTGCGTGTCATATCCGAGGGCATGCTGTGGAAAAAGCTCATCGAGCGCAAGGTGCGCACAGATTCATTGTGGCGTGGCCTAGCCGAACGTCGCAATTGGATGCAGCATTTGTTTAAGCCACGACCAGGACAAATACAGAGGCCGCACTCATTCCATCGCGAGCTATTTCCCAAGATCATGAATGTGCGTAGCAAATGCAAATACTTATTTTATACCTGACTGACTAGTTAAATGTGGTTTGATTGCAGGATATTGACAGCATAGAGAATAACTGGCGAACAGGACGACACATGCTGCGTCGGATTAACTGTCGCTCGGAAAACTCAAAGGGTGTCTATTGCCTGCAGTATGACGATGGCAAAATTGTGTCCGGCTTGCGGGATAATACGATCAAGATATGGGATCGCACGGATCTACAATGCGTCAAGGTTAGATGTGAAAAAAATCGGTTATATAAAAGTCCTTTCCACATACTCAGTTCCTTTCCTTTTTATAGACTCTAATGGGGCACACTGGTTCGGTGCTGTGCCTGCAATATGACGACAAAGTTATTATCAGCGGCTCCAGCGATTCGACGGTGCGTGTGTGGGATGTAAATACGGGTGAAATGGTTAATACACTCATTCATCACTGCGAGGCGGTGCTACATTTGCGCTTCAACAATGGCATGATGGTTACCTGCTCCAAGGATCGTTCGATTGCTGTCTGGGACATGACCTCGCCCAGCGAGATCACGTTGCGTCGCGTCCTAGTCGGACATCGTGCCGCTGTCAATGTGGTGGACTTTGATGAAAAATATATTGTGTCAGCCAGCGGTGATCGCACCATTAAAGTGTGGTCCACATCAAGCTGCGAATTTGTCCGTACTCTAAATGGTCACAAACGTGGCATCGCTTGCCTTCAGTACAGGGATCGTCTGGTGGTTAGTGGCAGTTCCGACAATTCAATAAGGTAACGTATTTAATTGATTTGCATTTGAATAAGTAACTTATATATGTATGCATTCAATCATTTCTCTTCACACTCGACAGGCTGTGGGATATTGAGTGCGGCGCCTGTTTGCGTGTTTTGGAGGGCCATGAGGAACTGGTGCGCTGCATCCGCTTCGATACGAAGCGCATTGTCAGCGGCGCCTATGATGGCAAAATCAAGGTATGGGATTTGGTTGCCGCGCTGGATCCGCGCGCCGCCTCCAACACCCTGTGCCTCAATACCCTTGTGGTAAGTGTAAATACTTTTCTCTCAGATGGATTACTTATTTGATTTGAATTTAGGAGCATACTGGTCGAGTTTTTCGCCTGCAATTCGATGAGTTTCAAATTGTGAGCAGCTCGCACGATGATACTATATTGATATGGGACTTTCTAAATTTCACGCCCAATGAGAACAAGACCGGCCGAACACCATCACGTAAGAAGCAGCTTTCACTTATTTATATCGTTTGTGTATGTGTGTGTTAAATATTTCAATATCATCTCATCTCTTCGGTTTTGTTGTTTAGCGGCTCTTATGGAACATTAACATTTTGTGCGAAGGCAGCTGCGTGAATTTAAGCTGCATTCCTCCAGTGATGAGGAGGGGCAACAGGAGAACGGTGGCGAAAAAGATAATGATGATAATGATTCTGCCAGCAACGCTGATTACAATAATGCAGATAATAATACTGAGCTCGATGATATCGATCATGATTACGTCTATTGTCCACATAAGCATCATCATAATCGAAATAGCTTAGCTCTTGATAATGCTAAAAAAATAACTAATGAATTAAACAAAAAGCATTGAGAGTCGTCCATTAATTTATGTTGAGCCCAAGGTACTGCGATCTCCGATTTTACTGAAATGCAAAAAAAAAAAAAAAACAAAACAAAAAAAAACGAAAAGCAAACTAAAAACAAAACAACTATGAAAACCTTTTATAATTAATACAAACAAATACATAAATGCGTATAATATGAATAATTGAAGTTATTAAAGTATGCAAGAAAACCCAATAATAAATACAAAAAGAGTATAATAAATATTTTTGCATAAACTGGCTGTTAGGATTGAGAAATATACGAAATGGAAAAAATATTATATGTATATTAAAACTTATATATATAGTATAACAATATAAACAGAATTTTGTTTTAGTTATTTAGGCATTATATAAATAATGAAGCTCAGTCTGTGTGAATCATTGGATCAACTGTTTTTGCTTGTAACACCGATACAAAAGTTTATGTAACTAATGTTAAGCTCAAAAAAAAAAAAAAAACTACAACACTTCGGGAAGAGCGCAGTTTTAAGAAATTCTTGAGATTTGTGGTAAATTCTATTCTTAAACATTCACGCAACTAGAATATTCTTACTACATTATCAAAAATGTCAGATCGTACAGAGCATAGTCTTCAGTATAAATGTTAGTTATAGCTTCATAAAGTTCTGGGCAAAACATAAATACATTTCATTGAAATTTCAACATTATGAATTGCTTTTGTCATACTGCACATATTTTTATTTAATAAAATGCCTGATGTTAAAACTGTAAAAACAAAATCATGATAAACTGAATAATTAGGACTTTAAAGATACCTTTTTAAAAAATTTAAAAATGAAAACTATTTGTGTGAAGTAACATAAGAGTTGTACATGTTTTCACTTGGCCTGTATTTAAACAGTGCTATTTGATACTGTTCATTAGGAAAAAATATAAAAGAACACATTAAAAGTAATAAAAAAAAATATATCCTGCAATAAATAAGAACATTTTTTAATTGATTTAGCTAAATCCTATGCATATGTAGAAGTTAGCTAGTTCTCATGTTTTTCAAAACATCGTTGATTGTCAACAATTGATAATTTACTATATATTGCATAACCTTAAGTTTCAAATCTACTTCCGCGCTCGTATATTATGTATATAATGTTTTAATGTAAGCCTAAGAAAAGTTAATGAATATAAATATACTATATACTTACGTACATACCCAATATGTGAAATTGTTTAATGGAAATGCCAATAGCTTGTTAATAATTGGCAATAGCAACTGCAGTTTGCGCAAATTGGTACTATAGATAATACTATATATGATAAGAGATAATAAATTGTGTATAAATGCTATTTGATGGTGATTTATTTCATGTTGTGCACTCATATAAATATGTATAAGTAAGTACACACGATACTGGGCGTTCATATAATTTTTAACAATCAATTTTCAAAGAAAATAGCGCTTTCATTTTTAAAAGCCGCGCGAGTAATTCATCGATATATATATTTTTTAACGTATCGATACTTTAACATATGTTGCTGTAGCATTTAACTGTCAGCTGTTTTAGCATATTTCTATTGTTTATTTGACGTATTCCTTGTGTGGGTTTTGTTTCTTGTGAAATCAAAATATATTTTTTATTTACCGGTTTTAAGCTTTCAAATGCATGGTACACGTTTTCTTTCAAAGCTACTGAAAACTCCACAAGCCACTACATCCGTTCTTTACCATTTCCGTCAGCACTTGGGAACATCCGTTAGCCGCATGTCTTCGCCACCACAAAAAATCGCCAAAACAGCAACAAAAACTGAAATTTCAGCAGACATAATAGCACAACTTGGAAAGCCACCCAGAATGCGTGAGAATCCTGCATTCACCAAGGTCGACAGTGCCGAGTTCCATAGCATTTTCACACCCGAACTGGAGGCACTCGTTGCGCTCTTCAATAAATACAACTATGAGCTGCGAATTGCTGGCGGTGCCGTGCGTGACATATTAATGAGCATTAAACCAAAGGATGTAGATTTTGCAACGACAGCGACACCGGATCAAATGAAAGAGATGTTCACGAAGGAGGAGGTGCGCATGATCAACGCAAAAGGGGAGAAGCATGGCACAATTACGCCGCGCATCAACAACACGGAGAACTTTGAGGTGACCACATTGCGCATCGATGTACGGACAGATGGACGCCATGCAGATGTTGTGTTCACCACCGATTGGCAGCTGGATGCAAATCGTCGCGATTTAACAATCAACTCCATGTTCCTTGGTCTCGATGGCACCGTCTATGATTACTTTTATGGCTATGATGATGTTCTGCGACGTCGCATCGTGTTCGTAGGTGATGCCGACGTTCGCATCAAGGAGGACTATTTACGCATACTTCGTTACTTTCGCTTTTATGGCCGCATTGCAGCAGAACCCAATTCACACGACCAGGCTACACTGGACGCCATCAAGGCCAATGCTGAAGGTCTGGCGCGGATAAGTGGCGAACGCGTTTGGGCTGAGCTTCAGAAGATTGTTGTGGGCAACTATTGTCGGGAGTTGATCCTGGAAATGTATAATTGTGGCCTTTTGCAACACTGTGGGCTGCCGGTGGAGCCAAATGTTGCAGAATTTAAGCGACTTTGCAGCGACCTGAAACTGTCTGAGGAGCCACATCTTCCCATTCTCTACTTGGTGGGCCTTCTGCACAGCCACGAGCAGGCAATGCAACTCCATGAGCGTCTCAAGTTATCCGCTTACGAGCGCGATATGGCGCTCTTCATTACACAGCAGCGACATCGAGTTGATTCCGAGTACAACTCCCTGCGTGACTATCAAAAACTGTGCCTGCAGACGTATGCCAAACGGGACTACGTCGAACAGCTGCTCAAGTATGCCAACAAGTTAGAACTATACAATCAATTGAAGGCGTGGCAGCTGCCCAACTTTCCGATTAGAGGAAATGCTCTTAATAGTTTTGGCCTGGTAAATAAGAAAGTTGGTACTGTTTTATCCGAATTGCGTTTGCTATGGGCGGACAGTGATTTTAAGTTGACGGCGGAGGAGTTGCTGGATAAGGTACCTACGATAATGGAGCAACTGCAGCAATCACCGCCAAGCACACCAAATAAAAAACAACGTAAGCAATAAATTAATTCCCATAGTTGGGATTCGACATCTTGTCAATTTATAATACTTTGTT
The DNA here is from genome assembly GCA_018904305.1 of Scaptomyza montana. Taxonomy (NCBI): domain Eukaryota; kingdom Metazoa; phylum Arthropoda; class Insecta; order Diptera; family Drosophilidae; genus Scaptomyza; species Scaptomyza montana. The sequence continues at coordinate 5,851,879 of JAEIGR010000001.1, forward strand.
AAATATCTGAATGGGACGTTTAAAGCCTGCTTTGCAGTGCTCCGGCACGCCCATGAGTTCCATGTTGGCAAAACCCACATCTGGGCTAAGTAAATAGTCAGTAAATTGATTTGGTTTAAAACTGATATCATTGTAATTTTCGAGTATTTTGTCCTGCAAATATGAAAATCGAAAGTTATTAATAGAGCGGAATTTTATTGTTTCGTTATTCACTCACCGTAAGCTTCTTGCGTCGTTTATACGTATCAAAAGATTGTGGCTCCAAAATAAGCTTGCCACCGGGACGCAGCTGCAGGAACATGCGCCTGAAAGCCTGTTTTAAGCCCGCATCACAGAAGTTCAGATGTATCCATTTGGTAACCGAAAGGCACAGGATAACATCGTATTGTGGACGCTCAATCTCGAGCAGCACATCGTCTTCCAGCACATAATTGCCATGAACAAATTTCACATTGTATGGAAACATGCCAGCTGCGTTAGCGTTTGACAAGGTGTTAGAACGTTTTAGCGCATTTACGGCATTTTGTGCACTGTGCGCCAAATTGCGATCTATATCCAGACCAATAAGACTTTTTACCTTAAATTTCTTTGCAATCTCAATGGACAGATGACCCGAATTGCAGCCAATGTCCAGCAGCTGTTTGCCACTAAATAGATGCTGATGTGTAGCCAGAACATCCAAGCGTATGTCATGGAAATCCTTGTCTAATATTCGCTTTCCATAGTAGTGCCTATAGTTGCCATACATGTATGCCTCATTCTTGTTCTGTTTAGGCTCTTTGCCAGTGTTGCCAACATTTTTGTTATCCAGCTGAAGTCGCTTTTTTGGGCGCTGTGAAGGTGAACGTTGAAGGCACTCTTTATTGTTATTGTCCCCAGGCACGTGCACCACGCCGACGGATTCGTTTGCTGTGTGCTTCAGTCTTTTGATATTCTGTGCGTCACCTTCAACATCGGCAGATGCTGAGCGCTTATCACCAGGTAACATTGTATTGTTATTGTTTTCCACATTCATTGTGGATTTTTTAAACGTTTAAAATCGTTTAAGCCAACATATACAAAACATTGAGCGGCAATAACAGTTTCTGTTTGAGGCAGTGTTGCAAATAGCCGAAAATGTATGTGCTGGAAAACATTATATTCTTAAAGGTATCGATACCTTACAATCATGTGAATTATTTTAATAAGTAAATATTAATTTTTTTAAGGCAATAGCATATTTCTTGACGCCGTAACTTTATTTCGTTTACAGTAATGAAAAACAACCAACTTATCATTTATTGCCTGCGGGTTTTACCCCGAATCTGGTGCTAGAAAATAAAAGCTGATTGCTATAAATATCTAGCTCTTCTGAATCTTGTACCATGTACAACGCTGAAAGCTATGAACCGTGCCGATATTTAAACAGTTTTTTTAAGCATACTTTTAGGAAGTTTTTTTGGATTCCACAATTCTGAAATGCCAAAAATTCATGATCGCAAACTGATTTAAAAGAATATAATGTATCGATTTATCCATACATAAAATTACATCTTGCTAAAGGACATTATGCGAGAAAATAGTATAGCCAATATGAATAAAACGCAACTAGTTTTTTGTTGTTGTTTATTTTTATGTGCGTACGCACATGCACATACTATTGTTTTTGTTTAATGTACGTAAATATAATGTATGTATTGTGTGTTGTTTTATGCACTGATATAAATATAAATGTGGTGTTGTATTTAAACATAAGTGTAAATTAAAGAATTAATATAATGCACTTATGTATGCGTAGAAATGAATGTATGTCTTTGTTCGTTACCTAGAGGTCTGAACAACGCATGTATGCATATATATATATATAAATGTATATATTAATATCGTAGTAGTATTATAATGGATGTAAGTAATGCTAGATGTGGTATGGTATGGTATGTTGTAATATGGTATGGTTTTTAATGTTAGGTTGTCTACAATATGCATGTGGGCTTTAGGCTCTACAAATTAAACAAATTCAATTCAAATTGCTAAAGCGCATTTCATACATTTATGTATTATTTCATTTAGTTTGCATACTGTGGTTGACGATCTAACGGGACATATTTGTAGATATACAGCGATATATCAGTTAAATTCCTTATTGTTTTCCTTCTGATGAAGAGTGAATGCAAATATTTTGTATGGTGTATGGGGTGTGTATTATGTGTATAATGATTCTTGGCTTGGTAATGCTGATAAGATCCAAACATTGAGCAATTATGTTCCGTTCAGTAAAGTGTGGTTAACCTCAATTTCAAAACAAGATTTTTATACATTTGTTGATCTTGTGCGGTGTTTTCTTTTAATACAATACTCAGAACAAGGTTTATTTCGATAATGTTTTTCATGCGGTTGTCTTTTCGATTTGTGTGTTTTGAATGAAATGCTCTTCTGTGTTGCTCGTTCTTGTTATTTAAAAAACGCTAGGGCTAGTTTCGCATATGCGGATAGTAGGGGTTTCGTTTTCGTATCTTTTTTTTTGTTTTTGCATATTTTTCTTGGGATTATAATTTGTTTGCTGGGCTGTCTTGCTGTGCACATCCATCCATCATTCGACCATGTTGATTTTCTTTTCGTTTCTCCATAATTTGTAATTACCAGAGTCCCGACGAATATCCACCGGGTGGCACACGGTTCTTGTTAATTATCTGATTGCCACCGTTCATGGCTGGTGCTGGTTGTATATAATCGTTTCCACCAGCTTTGTAGCCCTCACCAGTCACAGGATTGCCTTCTGATATTAAAAGAAATAAATGCAGAGAAATGTTATCAATATGCATGTGATATATAATATTTAAGCTTAGGATATAGTTTGACGCTTTAAATGCTTTAATTTCATATTTTGCTTTAGTAAAACGTTTTCATTTTTAATGACCTATTTTAGTTGATGTTCGTTTTTATTATTATGTATTATAATTGTCGCGTGATACGAGCAATATTTGTGAATTTTTAACGATGTTTTGGTGTGAATGGTTTATTATATAACACCCTATCTGTGCTCTTGCTTACTTGTGCAACAATATCAATTATAGCGATAAACAAAACAATGGTAGTAGCTCACTAAATGGCTGGAACTTTATGAAGGTGTTAATCTTTAATTACGCCGTTTTTAAAAAATAAATAAAAAACATGAAACAATTAATCGCGTAAATAGGTCGGAAGTATGTTTCAGTTTATTTTAAAGCAATATCACTTTACCTGATCTGTTGCCAACGTTAATTTTGAGATTCTCAGTCGAAGAAGAAACGGAAGATGATGCTGACGACACCGAACCACTTTTGCCATTATATTTGCCCTTATTATTGGTAAGCAATGGCTGTGCGGCATTTGTGTTTTGTCCGAATGGAATGCTGCTTTTCATATGATTCTTGGCCGGCGTTATGGGACGTGCCGGTTCACCAAATAAACGAGAATACGAGTCAACGGGTTTCTGGCCCCTTCGAGGTGCATCACCTGTACGCAAAAAAAAGTTCAAAATGAAAATATGTTTTTTGTTTTTATAAAAATAAATGCTAGTTACAAAAAGACAATCAATTAGTTTGCTGTGATAAAATAACTATACAAATTGTTGCACACAAGTAAAGCACAAAATTAAAATGTTAACCATAAGCAGACAGGATTAACAAGTTAATATAAATGAAGCACGCACATCTGAAAGCATGAGATTAAGCAAGATTTATTTTAATAATTAACAATGTGAGGTGTGCTGGCTGCAATATGCAAATGGATTTTGATTTTAAGATGCCAATCGATATAAATTTGCATGGTTTGAGAGCACAAAGAGCAAAGAATAATCATTAGTTTATTGCAGTGTACTTTTGGACTTTTCAATTTGTGTTTTTAAGCCCAGAGGGAAGGCTGTTTGACCTATAGGATTTTTATGTTTATGACTTTTATCGGTTTAATAACTGCTTCTCCATTTACATTCTATGTGGTTTTTTGTACTTGGGGGCGTTCTAATATAATTTAAAACGTGCATTGTTTTTGTTCGTTTCAAGAGTAAAAACAATGTTTCATTGTTAAGAAAAAACGTTTTGGAATTGCCATGTACCCATTTTTAAAGTAGAATGAAGATTCTTAATTCGTTTAAATAAGAATATTTTGTGAAGTTTACTATTTTGTAGTGTTTTAGCTTTGTGCTAGAATAAATTAAAGGTGACTGAAGACTAGATTTGCATACTACAAGTTCTGTTTGTCTTTTGCACAATTAAATTAGTTGCCAAAAAATCAATAGCAGAATTAAAACAAAATATTTGTTTATTTTTGTTAAATCGGACACATAAAAAATATGTTTGTATTTATGTACCAATGTAATAAAATCTGTGAGCTCCTTGCCGTACTGTAAAGATATATAGAAAAAAAAGAGAAGAGAGAGAGAGAGAGAGAAAGGGAAAGAAGGAAAAACGAGATACATTCAATATAAGACAGCTGACTTTTGCATTTTTAAAGTGCTTTTTGGACATAATAACAAGAATTGGATGAAATTCTTACATTTTTGTATTAGCAAAAGGACAAAAACGATCCAATTTATAGCCTCAAATATCGGACTTATCACAAGATGACAAATATTATTTTAAAAAGTGAAAGAAATAAATAAGCGAGTTTTATAAGCTGGACTAGACAATTATTTGCTGAGTGTTTGGAATGAGATATGAAATATATTTGATTTTCAATTTCAATAGCCAGATATGTAAATAATTAAAAAAAATATATATATAGAGCTTTAAAGACAACTTGTGTGATTATTGTATTTTTTATTTTAAATCAATTACTTACCATTGTTCTTCTGAGCGGCATCCTTATCGGCTGAGAATATGTTTGAGGCCATACGATTTTGGACGTTGCGTGGAGTCTGAGGCATGTCAGAACCAAAAATGTCACTCGATCCACCGCCTGGAGCCCTCAACACCCTAAAAAAAATAGAGGATTTTTTTTAGGTTAGTCACATTGCTACAGAAAATAAATAATTATAGAGTTTACGATGTTTATAATTTTCTACACTTAGAATGTGACTTTGAAACAAAAAAGAGAATAGATAAGAAACGTGCCATCTAAGTCAATTATAAGGAAATGGATATGAAGTATGCCTAATTATCATCATAGAACCGCAGACATTGCAATTATTCTGCTTGGCTTAGAAAAGTCACGCATTGCAATCCAGATGAGAGGCTACAAAAAATGTAAGCCAAGAAAGAAAGACAGAGAGAGCAAGCACTTAAAATCACGCCAGATTCTTCACTGCTTTGTAGCACAAAAGCTTTGAGCCAACGGCAACGGTGCGGAAAAGCCTGATGCCAACAGTTGCATTCATTGCCTATGCTAAGATTACTTTACGAGTGCTCCCATTGTGAGTTTAAGTGTGTGTGTTTGTGTTTGTTTGTGTTGCTGTTTTTTACTCCCACGTACAGTTAGTTAAATTTGTTATGATTCGGCGTTTGTAAACGAAACATTGTTCCAATTAAAAATGGGCTAGAAGTGTACCATAAAAGTCGTACTAACAAATTTATGCAACAGCCAGAAGGGAGTTATAAGCCCATAAAATTGATATTTAACAGTTAGACGTTGCTCAAATCTTGGTAAGAATATTAACTTAATTCAAAAACTAGTCAACTTTGTTTGCGATTTATATTATCCAATGATCCCAGCATTGCAATATTTTATATATTGAATTAGATGTTGGAAGCTATTTAAGTTAAAGTACAGAAACAAAAGTATTTCTTGCATGAATCTGTTACTACTTGAATAGGCAAGGCAGTCAGCAGCCAGTGTTGTGTAATTGAACCTATATTAATATGGTTTGAAAAATGTGTTACGTGACGTGACATAACTTTCGTGGCATATTTTGCCATAATTATTAACTTAAATTTATGGCATATAAAGTATCTAAGCAATTTTTTTTTTGGTAATAATTCACATTTTAACACTTTAGAGTGGAGGCACTGATTTTGCATAATAAATAGGAGTAATCTTGTATAATGCAACAACTGCACAAAAACAATTTAACAATGATGCAATTTCTGCTCACATTTAACTAAAACTGAATTTAAGATCGTTCAAATTTAGATAAAAGAGTTTGATTGACTTGTGGCTCAATGAATAGATTGCCCAAAAGCGCAACTTGTCTGGTTTAATTGTAATTTATTGCTGCCTATATAAAATGCTTAATTAGTTGTTGTATTATAACGACAAAATATTGATCACTGTTGATCGGTAAAAGTTAACATCATACAAGGATGAATGGGAGAGGCGTTTGAATTTGTTGCTTGCGCAAATCGGCTATTTACTACTATCGAAAGCCTTTCACATATTCACAATGTGTTAGGCAGCAGCAGCAGCAGCAGCAGCAGCGGCACAGAGGCAAATCAGAAATTAAAATTGACTTTTTGTTTTTGTTGCTGTTTTTTGCATTGACCAGAGAATGTGAGAAAAAAAAAGTAAACCTGACCGGCAGGTAATTGCAGTGCAGATGGTTCATATGCCATCGGCAAGAGTCGAAGTGAGCTCTAAACTTGCTATTGGTTGACAGTCGATGCCACCACAACACATTGACAAGGGGATGGAAAAGTAGGGGAGTGGAGGGGAGCTAGAGTGTTGTGCTTTTACCTAGTACACGAAGTGCATTGCAATGGAGACAACACTACTAAATGTGTATTGAGTCAATGACAACGAAAATGTTGAACACTTCTTATCCACAAAAAAAAAAAAAAGCTGAAGAAAAAAAACCTTACGGGTAAAAGTTGTTTGCTGATCACCTAAAGTAAAAGTGATAGTTGCTGCATTGATTTAGTTTTAAGCAAAACACTTGCCCCTTTTTGGCCAATCTTTGATATATTTTTTCCCATTGTTTTCTTTATTGTTTAAGTCAATTGGTGTTGGGAATACAGAACTGCTTCACATTTAAAAGACTTCAAGGTACATAAGTTGGATTTCAACTAGAACAGAGTGTCTTGAATTTAAAAGCTTAAGAAAAAAATAAATAATGAGCGTAGCTACTTTTTGTACTTGGCTTATTCGATTTCGAAATATGATTGTTTGCCTTTTGTAAGTGAAAATTAAAGCTTTTCCTACAAATCTTGTTCAATTACTGCTAACATTGTTTGGGAGGGTCGAATATTGTCTGTGTACAACAAACTTTGTGGTATAAATTGGTTTTCTTTTGTGATTTCTTTCATATAACGTTTAACTATTTATAAGATGCATCATGCACTTTCTCAGAAAGATAAACAATTAACAAACATCTTCACAGTTTGATAATTGTTTATTATCTTTTGTATTAAACTTAGCTTACAGAATCACACTAAAACTCTAAATGTAGAATTGAAAATTCGTACGCAGTGATTTTGTAATTTTTATTAATATTTCTTTCAATGTTTAGTTGAAAGTTTCTGATTAAAACAAACCGCAGCAAAGCTCTTAAAAAAAGCACAACATCAAATTCTTTCTTTTCACATTCTCCGAAGATCATCTGTATTATTTTATGATACAACCTGATTATTTTGTTGTTCAACAATGCATTCCAAAACGACTACAATAAGGCAGGGAGAGAGATGAAAGCACAGTGGAATGCCGGTGATGATAACAATTTGTTGGGCCATTGTGGTTATATTGCAGCTTCAATAACTTCAATAGTTCAACTGTCTGAGACGGGTCGAAAGAAAGAAAGCGGCTGTAAATAACGAAACACAAAACCCCACCCAATGGAAGTTAATTTTCTATTTGGCTGATTGCGGCTTGCAGCATGCAGCATGGCGAGCTTATGTCATCAAAGGTCCGCACAGGTTGTTGCATGTGCTTGGGCGCTATTTGCAACGTCAGCCCATGCTGCCATGCAGCTTTGTAACGAAGCTCGGAAAAAGACGAGTGACAGCTTTTAAAAAAATAATGTATAAATTGATTAATTGCAATTAATTTTTATGAGTTTGTTTAAACGCGACATGTAAGCTGGACGTCTGTCATAAAGTTTTTCTTATGCTCAACAAATCTTAGGTCTCACAAAAATTATAATTATTTACTTGTTGAGATAGGTGAAAGGCGGTGAACATTTTTTCCGGCTTTAATTTTGGTGATTTATTTTTAAAGAGCTAAAACCAACACTAAAATTGTTTAAAAAACGGAAATAATAAAAAAAATAAACATATATCACTGTGGACTGCCGTCCACGCAGTGAAGATGCGCACCGGGAAGTGTGCAGCACTTAAATTATTAGTCAAAATAATTGTCTATGAAAATTTATAAACTTTATGTATTTACTGCAGGCTGGAGTTAAATATTTAAGAAATAATATTCTCACCAAAAGGGTTCTTACCTATATTATAAAGTTTGCATAATCTCAATAACATTGTGTACAAAAAATACAACTTATATATTGTCTATCTACCACCTGTTCGTCAACACAATACACACACAAAATGAGGCTTACAAGAGTTGTATCGAACTTTGAATGAGTATGGTTTTTCGACTTTTTTTTTTTGTTTTTACAATGTTGCAGTTCATTCGTCTGTAACAAACAAATGTCCGACTAATTGTTCATCAGTAGAGTTCATTTGTTATTTTTTTCTATATTATCATTATTATTTTTTTTTTATTGAGTTTCGGTTTGTTTTAAATTGGTTGCTTTGCCTTTGGTATTATATTGTGATTGCAGCGATCTGCTGGAGCGCATCAAACCGTTATTGTTTGGCTGCAGCATTGTTTCACTTAAAACGTGTCCCGCAGAAGCTCGTGCAACCGCAAACAAAAAAAAAAAAAAAACAGCATAAAGAAAATTTAACTGAAGCACGAAAATTGTGTGTGGTTTGAATGAATGTATGCATGTAATGCATTTGTTGCTGCTGTTGTTTTTTTGTTGTAGATGTTTTTGTTACTTGTGTAGTATGTATTTGGTTTCTGTTGATTTCCCTAAAATGTTGATTAGCTGTATGCATTATAATTGCCCGGCATGCTAGAAAACAAAAATCAACAGACGGACGCTTAAATGACTTGCTTGATGGAGCCTCTGATGGGGCCGGCCAATGCTGCAATAATACTTTCCCTGCACTGCTTTGTGTTGCACTGTGACAGGCAGGCAGATAGGCAGGCAGGCAAACAGAGCTGTGCATTCAAGCGGCGAGTTGTTGCGAGCTCCGTCCGGAGTTGATCGATGTTGCCGATATCCGATGTTGCACTTTTTTGATGGATTGGCGCGCGCTCTCGCAAGCATTTCGAATGTTCGGTAATTTCCTCTTGGCTTTTAGGAATTTGATCAGGTGTGCCATCAATTTGGACAACAACAACAAACAGCAACAACACAAAAACAATTGGAGAAAAGGTAACTATAACTGTGTTCAAGCTGATGAAGATTGAATACCCTTTGTTTTACTATTTTGTTTTGTTTTATAAGTTGTAGCTCTCGCTACGGGGTACCTTTACATTTAACACTGTGGACAAGAGATACTTTTTAAGATTTGTATTTGCTTAGGCTTTGATAAAAGCCTCTTTGAAGACTTGTTGGCTAAGCTTAATAATTTATTTAAGTTAGATGACCCATTACTACTTAGGTCAATGAACGATATTTATTTTGTTTAAACTTTAAAGCGATTAAGTAAGCAATTACTAAGGCTTTGAATCCTTTTAATGAAGGTTAAACTCATTTAATAATACTTTCAGTGTAATATGCCTAATGAATAAATCTTATGAAGGATATTTTCGTATAAGAAACTGGTGTAAAATATTTCTTTTAGAATTACAATTTATGGTAAAACTTCCAATTCTAAATTATGTCTTACAATATTATGAAAATTCCATTGTTTAATTAATAAGCGCAATCAAATTCATAAATATATTGTGTACATATCATGTGAAATGTCAAAGCTGATCTAACTTTAAATCTTCTACATGTATCTTATGCATGTATCGGTTATCTATCACATCTATAATACAATTACAAATCGCTGTGAAGCATTGAATGTCACACCTCTGAACACCTTTTCTTCCAATTGGCCAGGTAACAATCAATCCAATTAACAAGACGCGCACACCACAAACATATATATATATATGTATGTATAAAGCTTGCGAAGAATCTTGTGATTCACAGCTATGTTAGCTAGCTGACTGGATGACTGGTTGACTTGGCTGTCTGCCAGTCTGGGGCTGCACAACAGTTAGATTGTCAATTATCGATAGTGTTTTCCGCGCTTGATCAATAATTATCGATTAGCTGCGTAGAAAGTATATAGTATACATATACAGCAAAGGGGAAAAGAAAAGTTGCCGCGCCACCACTGCCACTACTTAACAATTATGCATGTGTATATGCGCAAAAGATCGGCATTTCATAGGCTGGCCTTAGCCAATTTTATTTTTTTTTATTTTTTTCGTGTGTGTGTTTAAATTTGAGAGAATTAATGACAGTAGAGTGACTTTAAGCTTCAAATAGCGAAAGTTGGCAAATTGCGAATAATTTTGATAAAAACCATGTCGAGGATATATTACAGCTCTGTCACGCAACGTGTAAACGTATTTACTTCATAAACTATAAACGAAAGGAGCTGTCGTTAAAAAGTTGAGGTATGAATTGCTTCAAATATGTCATGTTTCAACTAAGAAGTTTATTTGGCTTACTCGAATTGCGGTTTAAAAAGTAAAAAGAAATCAGTATTTAGTCTTTGTGGTTAATTCCAATTAGTAAGTAAATATATTTAAAAGTATGAAATTATTATTCTTTAAATAAGATTATTTACCTCAAAAACCGAAATGCTGATATTTGTATAAATTTAATGCACCTCTTTGTCATTAGTCTGAACAGTAAGTTTAACTAAAACATTTAAACGTTTAAGAACCAATTCCAAGTTTCAAAATATACATAGTATTATTTCTTCTAAATTTAATATTTTAGATAATTTATTGTTTTTGGAATTGTAACCAAAATCGACCAAACATCAAAGAGCATTAAATGCTTCGGCAAGCAAATTATTGCCGACAGGCACAAGAAGGTACGAAATTACATGGAGAATGCGCAACAAAGGACGAGTTACACTAATGTTCCATTTTCAAGTATATAGTGGTGAATACGTAAGTCGTATATACATACTGTAAGAATTCCAAGAATGTATGTTGTTACTATGACGTTTTTAATCAGATTTACCAACTGGTAAGGTACTTTATTTGGTAATACTTTTCCTGTTTGCCCTAAAACAGCATATCAATACTGTTGACATAGTAACTATATGTATATAATAAATATTTATACATGTATGGGCAAGAATAAGCCAAAATAGTTTGACCTACTAAAGAATTGCGCTGCATAAATAAGTAAAAATTTTAATAATCAAAAAAATATGAACAAAACACAATAGAAATCACATCAAAATGGAATGCTACTAAGTATATTTAAGCAAATGTTATGTTTATTCGAAAATAATGTGCATTGTCTATTTGGAAGACAATTGTATTGTAATAACAAGAAATAAACAATGCCATAAAAATAAAAAAAAATACCTCATTGCAACGATTTCCGCCGCACATACAAAAGAGATACAGTTATGTACATTTAATAATACTTTCGAGGAAAAGTCACGCCTTTAAAAATTTAATTAAATACCAACCATAAATTTAGGCCGAAAAGGAAAGCTTACAAAATATGCATTTATAGACTCTTCACCCACCTTCCAAACTCCACAAAAGTGCATACGAAATACCAAATGCGATTAATAGCTGCAAGTGTTTAAACGTGATATAAAAAAATGGGTTTTTTTTGGTTTTGACAAGAAGCTAAAACATTGTTAATCTTGATGACTTAATGCTGAAGAGTGACTTTTAATTAAATTTAGATAAATATTTACGCTGTGTCAAAAGAAACTTAGCTTTCGTGTAAGCTGACTTAAAAAGTTCTGAACAACGAACGACCTTAGACGGAAGTAAAAAGCATTTTTGCTCAATAAACTGCACCCATACAGAATTACCAAATTTGGCGATTAAGTTGTTTGTGTTTGTTTTTTTTTTTGCCAAACAGATATTAACTTTTATTTTGAACTGTGTGTGTGTACACACCCTTAATTAAACAATTAAGAACGTTTCTTTGACGTCAATTGATTTAATAGATTTTTGCAGAATTGTATACTATTAAAGATATACATTTTTAACTATTTATTCATTAATTTTTTTTTTTTTAAGTTTTTATAAGAGTTTTCGTAATTCTTTTCAAAGGTTTACACAATCATTTTTGAATTTATGAGCTAACCGCTTCAACTTCTTTATTCCCATACTATATTACAAACAAAATAATACTACAAAAGCAGGTAAGAAAGAGCCTTATTGACTATGAGGGCAAAGAGCATTTATTTGTGTTTCTTTTTTTTTATACATATTAATATTGTTAGTGTTACTGTGGTCTAGATAGGCGGCAAGACTGGCAAGAAGTCGCATGCAAAACAAAAGCAGGGATTGGGACAAACGAAACAAAAAATCAATGAACTGCTTAGGCTTAGAGGCAGTAGTAGAAGTAGTCGTCGTCGTAGTAGGGGCACTCAATAAAGAGGTTCTTGCCAGATTACATGTGTATGCGGTGTGAGTGACCAATACAATTAAACAATGCACACATGTGGTGAAAGCCATAAGGGTGAATGTACGGTAAATTACAGCACAACAAAAGTGCATATTTTGAAACCATCCCCTCCCCAAAATATACCCCAACGTATGTTAATGCATATGTATTTAGGATCCACATGGAAAGTTTGGGGTAACACAATACATTCAACTTAAAACTCACCTCTTTTTGGCTTTGCCGACATTGTAAAGTTCGACATGTTTAAATGCAGCATAAGTAGCCATCCTTTATATATGTTTATTTATATTTTGTGTATCGTTTTGATATTTATGATTTGGTAATTTAATTTTTTTTTATTACGAAAAAAACCTAAAGAACACAAATAAATTACATTTACTGTTGACAACATAAGGAAAATTTGCAAATTCAATCATTGGAAGCAGTTTGAGACAGGCAAGTGCGTCAGCGAAAAATATATAATCACAAAAAAAACAACAAAAACGTGTATCTAGAGGAACCTGCAAAGCAGTGATGATGACTCATGCTGCATGCTGCATGCTGTTGCAGCAATGATGCCTGCAACGGATGCTGTGCGCATGATAAAAAAATCAATAAAATTTTGTGTGTGGTTGGCAAAGTCCTTATTTTATGACTGTCAAAAATTACACTTGTTTCTGCCGCTCCCAATTGAAATTTGCAAACATTCCCAAATTGTGTATGTGTTTTTCTTTTCATTTATTCTTTTGTATATATTTTCTTTAAGGACACTCACAAATAACCGACCTAAACGCGCTTCTTCTCTATTGATGTATATCAAAATTTCTTTTAGTCACAATCAACACGTATTTTTGACGACTTAATATTTAAGTGATATGCGTTCGTTTTGATTTAATATATAATTTTCTTTAAAATTTTAACCGCACAGAATGAAAGCCAAGTGCTTCTTAATTTCCCTGTTATGCTGGTACGTATTGAAGTTTGTGTGTTGTTTTAGCGTTAGCTGACGTTGCGAGCGCTTCAGTGTGAAGCTGACGACTGAAGTGCATTGGGAAAAGTGAAAAGCATTTATTACCACCGGAGCTCGCAGTTACACGAACGACGCCGAGAAGTCTTATCGATCCAAAAACAAAAGCACCAGTCGCGAAGCTCCCAACACACAAACACTCTCAGAGAGATTTTCATGTAACCGCAAACAGAGAGAGAGGGAGAGAGAGAGAGAAAGGCAAAGCACCGGACACTTCGCTTTGTAAATATTATATGCACTCGCACTCGTACTGTAACTCATGGTGTATTTTCAGTGCGAGAGTGGCGTACGTAGCGTCGTGTTGGGGCTGGCAGGCTGTAACCGTATCAAAACAAAAAACAAACTACAGCTGATTGAAGTTACAAAAGCGTTGGTCTCTCTATTTCTCTCTCTTCTTTAAGTCTCTCGTTCTCACATGCTCATCTTATAAATTCATATGTAATGTAAATTTGGAGCTGCAAATGCATGCAAAAGAACTTCACCAGAGTTGGAAAACTCGTAAATGCTGTTGAATTTGTATTCTGAATGTTACATACTTAACTAGTGTTGCAAAGTTTTTATGTAAAGTGACCTAATAACGTTAATGCCCGAATAATTTCTGTTGCCAATTAAAATAGAAAGAATTTTTTTTAATAAACTATTATTTGGTTTACAGTTGATTGAGTCTTTTTTTTTATAAACAATTGGTTCACAGTAAAATTGTATTTATATACGTATATATATTTTTTTGTTAAGCTTTCTAGCTATGTTGTATTTTTCGTTATTAAAGTTTCCATATAATAAAGTAATTTTCTTGTCTCTTTCATCATAAGTATAGGGATGTACGAAATTTCTATATATATACGAGTTCAAAACTAAAATACTACTTCACAAGAAAACTCAAGAGGCAAAACGTAAAGGCATTTATCCACTGAGTGCTTTCTTTTGCTCTGGAGGCAGCAATCTTAAACAATCTCCCCCAATAAGACATATTGATTTGGCGAAAGGCAGCCGTCAACTCCGTCTCTAACAGATGAGGAGCTCAAGAAACCAAAAGACCACGAATATTGATGCGAGCAGATCACAATGCATTTACATTGTAAATACATAGTCTAGAGTAAAATCCATTCAGTTTTGTAACAGTTTTATGTGTTTTTAATTGATGACACCGAAAAATGTGAAGATGGCATCAGCAGTATATCATGTGCAAGAGTATTTAATGTTCGTCACGGCAAAGTTAATTGGTCTTTCATGCTCTACCATTGTAAAAAGTAGTTCAGGTCTAGTGCATCTTATGTTTCTTAGTTTAGCTTTTGCTCTGGGTACCGTTAGAGCTGGGAGTCCATTAGAAGCTGAGATTGAAAGACTGCCAGCTACTAGCAAAAATTAAAAAACAAAAAAAAAAAAACAAATAATACAAAATTGAAGACGAACAAACAAACGAAGCAGAAAACATTGTGCTGCAAGTTGCATGTTGTATTTGGTATTTGGTTGTTGTGGCGTCGACATAGTAAATCACTTTCATCATCATCAGCAGCATCTGGGAGAGAAACTTGATATGCTGGCAAATTAATTTAAAATTCAATTCGGAATTGCCTGCATTCAAATCAAAATGCATTTACGTAGTATACCGTTTACATTATTGCTATTTCTATCTCGCTCGTTTCGTAAAAAACATTTGGCACACATTTCCGTGCAACACAGGAAGCAAGTAGTGTTGGTTCCACTTTGCGTGCTTCTTTTAATTCTTTTTTTTGTAATTGTATTTTTAGTTTAAAGTTGGCAGTTCTTTGCATGCTGGCCTAGCTGTCAAAGTATGAGTGTCATTTAAGCCACATGACACCACACATCGCCACAGGCAAACTTTTTAAGCTCTTTCGTCTATCTAGCAATTCACTTGCCCACATTGTAGTGCAACCCACTGGACTGGGTTAAAAATAGTAAGCACATAAAGGCAGCATCTGTGCCTCGTTCTTTTGCAGTTGTACATTTGCGGAATGGCTTGCCTAATTGTCGAGCATCGTTTCGTCGGGTCAAGTATTTATGTCTGTGTGCTTTATCTTTTCAAAATCGTCTGTATCTCCCCTTATATTTGGTTTTTTTCTTTTTGCCTTATTTGCAACAAGCAGACGTTAACCAAGTGGGGAGTCTTTATGTACAACCGGAATGTGAACGCCCATGCAAAGAATCATACTCGTCGTCTTTGGTGGACACTGTGTGCGATCATTTTAAAGATTGAGCATCTGACAGTCAATAATAGCCAATTCTTGTTACATGCATTAAAACAACATTATATTATGTTCTTAAGTTGCAGTTGATGAAAATGAATGAGAAACTTCTAAGAAAAAACTTAGGAATGCTATTCATAATGGTAATTTATATTTGGGGAAGATCACATTATTATATTATTTTTTGTGTACTTCTCCACTTTAAAAACAAGAATGAAAACTGGAGCAATTAAACATTTCACAATTAGAGTTAGAGTATGATTTCCAAAAAGATTAAGTTTTAATGATTCCATCAAATTTTGTAAATTTTAATAAGAGATGTTGCATTGTTTAGACTGTATCTTAATTGGAATTACTTTTTGATTGATGATTTAAGTAATCAATTGATTCTGCCTAAGGGGAAATAAACAATTTAACTAAGATGTTTACACAAACAAAAAGCCCTATTAACTGCATGTATCCAAACAGTCCAATTTGAAGTGTCTTTTTGCTGAGGTATAATGTTATATATACATATATACGTAAGTACAACTTTACTTCACAAGTATTTATTATAACACATTTTATGAGTGCATGTGGTATATATGTATATAAAAGTTTAAGGCTTTTAAACGCCTCTCCGACACAACCCAGACAACTTTTCTTTTTTGGACTGTCTATTTTAATTATAGCTTCGGGCACATTTCTTTTTTTTAATTTTTTGTTTTTCTGTGTGTGCTTCAGCGGGCTGCTTTTGATTTAGTCACTTTATTTTTTTGGTAAACATTTTCCGCTTGTGTGTACTAGAGTACATAAGTACATACATTGGGGGGAAAGGGGAAAACAAGAAAAAAAGGGTTAACAGTTTTCACTGCATTTCACTCGGCAATTGACTGACCGACCAACTACTTAAAAGCCACAGATTAAATGGAATAATTAGTCGACCGGCCGTGCAAACTAAAATATTAACTAAGACAAAGCACAGAGCAAAAATAAAAAAAAACCGGATCAACAAAGCTGACCGAATCCACTTAGTTCAACAACATTTTGTCAGTGATTCCTTTTCGAAAGTACTCTTGGCCAGAAGATGGCCAGAGAGTGCTTAAATACTGTTTACGTGTTTGTGTGTGTGTGGTAAATAAGCTGTGGGCTTGGCGCTTCTATACATAAATTACACGTTTTTTTTTTTTTGTGGTAATAAAAATTGACATATGCTCTAGTTTAGGCATTAAATAGTCTGTTAATTGACACACAACAGCTAGAAAAATCATAAAGGGGAGTTTGTTTCTGAAGCAATAAAATTAAAAATAAATTATCTGCTGTGGGATTTTAAAGCTTATCAGTGCCAATAACCTTTACAAGTCAAGTTCTTTTACTTTTATGAATACAAATTTTTAGCATTTTGATAACGAATGTTTATCATTTTTATAATATTACATTTACATTTGTGCTTCCGTAAATACTTTCATGTCATTTCATTTCAAAATAATTAATAAAAATCCAATTAGAATTATGACAATGCCAAGCAAAATATAAGCCTATTTAATTGAATTCATTGAAAAGCAACAATTAGTGTGTACAAAAAAAGTCGTAACTCGATATTTACAGTTTTTCAAAAATACACTTCAATTAAACAATTGCCCAAGTGAGGAGGATTTTTATGTTCTTTTAAGTGATTTATAGATCAGTTGATAAATGAACGTAGGTGGACAATTTGTCAGTTAGCTCATAGAAAACAAATTGGGTTGTGAGAAACAATGTTTGTTTAAGATACACAAAGCATTGTAAACATTGAATAAAGAAATAAGCACCAATAATTAAATTAAAAACTCTTGCAATGATTCTGCAATTAATTTGGATCTTAGGTTGATTAATATTCTTTAATAAATTTTATATTTAAAATATCTTAATTTTAAAATGTCCTATGTAAATTTATGTTACATCATCAAAGATTTATGAATTTTTAGTTTTTCAACACACTACAAAAATAAGTAAATAAAGCATATTATTGATTAATTATTGTATAATTTCGGGCTTTTATTTTGGTTTTGAAAGGTAAAACTGTTCAGAAATTATCGCGTTATAATCACTTAGGTAATATGTGTGCACACTTTTGTACAATTAACACGTATTATTGATTTTCATAAGCGTTGTTTTTATTTTATTTTGTTATTATAGGACACTAAATTGCTTGCTGGTGCGTAATGAATTAATAATATTTATGTTTCACTTAAACTATGAAAAGTTCAAAGAAAAGAAACAAGCCGCCAGGAGAAAGATAGTAAGTAAATGTTTAGACTTTAGAGTAAATAGCCAACACACCGAGGTAACAAATAAATCTTTGTTGTTTATTGACCGAAAAGTGAAAGGCAATTCAATTTGTGTACTGTGCAAGCTTTTGGGATAGAATTTGTTACACTCTTTGCGTGTTTAATACAGCATATCCGAAAAAAAAACCACATATAAAACACACTGTTGTTAAATATAATGAAGCACTAATCAGTTTTGTGCAGCTCTTAAAGTGTAAGAAAAGACTTTTCTCTTTTTACAAAATGAAAAAGAAAAGGAAAGAAAAACAATAAAATCTAACACTTTACCTAATAGCTTAGCAGGCACGTTTCAAATTGTCTGTGTATAATTAATATGCATGAACTATAGGCTTATAATTGTTTTTAAGAATTATATGCAACACATGCAACTAATTCACTCGAATTGCGATGAACACGTTACAGATAAAAGACTTTTTCTCAGTTGGACGTCAAGACCGTTAAGATGCCACACACAAACACACAACAGCATGCAACAAACAAAATAAATCAAAGTGAAAACAAGAAGACAAATCCCATTCCATGTTTACAGCATATACATTTTAACTATGACATAGCGCCTTGTATTTTTTCTTTTTTGTCTCTATTTATAATAGTTTATACTGAAAAAATATGTTTAGTTAATGCCTAATTAATGCAGTGTGTTTGTTAAATATGTAAGTGTATAGTTAATATACATAACACACACACATTAATCTGTTTAGAAGTTCGAAATAATTCTGAACTACTGACTGATTGCTACGTAGTAGTAAATTACTCTTGACTCAAACCTTTCAACTTCGTTTATTTTGTTTGGTATTAATGGTTTGTGCATTGACTAGACATGTACTGCTTGCTTGAACTGCTTGGCAGTCTTGTCTTCGAGCCTAAACTAAGGTCGCAACCGATGAGCGGCTAGTGCACTGCTTGTTTTTTTGTTTTTCAAAACAAAAATAGATTTCAAATTTCTTGATTATGTATTCGCAGATTTTTAATGTCCCCTTTATTTATAGGAATATTTGTAAGCTTATAAAAATATAAATTATTGACGAAGCACAGATAAAAGAAGCAACAGAGTCGACAATTTGCAACTTATGTGTGTGTAATGTTAGTATTTCTATTATTGCAATTCAAAACTGGTTACAGGGTATTTTCTATGCTAACTAACTGTTTATTTATCTAACTGCTTTGATGATAACACTTAAGACAGTTAGCTTGATAGCTTTACCACCATTTTTTTTACATAAACAATGTTGGCAAACGAGTTTCCTAAAATTCCCATTAGCAAATGATAAACTAACCTTAAAAACAAAATGATTATGCGTAAAAGAAGCTGTCAAGGATGCTTAACAGTATAGGTGGGGTTACAGTTTAAATAAAGATTTGCAATGTCATTTAAAATAAAGAGAAGAAAAACTTTCCCCATACTCTTTGCTTACTTGTTGGCTGCATGCGAAATTCTTCGTTGAGTGTCAAATGGGAATGAACTCCAGACAACTGCTGCAAGCTCTCTTCTTCTTCGTTTGCTCGTTTTCATTATTCATGTATGCAAGCCAATAATTTTCAGTTTCATACTGATAATGCAGCTCTGATGAACAAGTTAAATGCAGCTTCTTCTTGTTTGTCATTTAAGATTATTGAAAGATAGGCATTAAAAAAAGTATTTCAAGCAAATTGCAAAATCTTTTTTTTTTAATGTAGAACAGAACATTGTCTACAGCATTTTCGTATTTCTGTCAATAAACCACCCTGAAAACGTTTCACTTGCTTGCAAAATTAATTAAAGGCCTCGAGAGTTGAATTTGGCATGTGCATTTCGAAAGCAAAAACACCCCAAAATGGCTTAGTTATAAATCCGTAAATCCTCATAATAAATGCATTTCTACCCTTCTGATGAAAAAAACGTGCAACGTGTCAAAATTGACGGTTCGTGCTCAAATTACTACACTTCTAGACTTCTTCAGTATTGTTTTTATTTACGTGAGACAACTAATTATGCCTCTAGGTTGCATTTTAGTACATATGAGCAAAACTTGAGTTGTTTCTTGAGAAATTTCTAGAATCTGCTATTTTACAAATCTAATTTTAAGTTGTTAAAGTACTTAAGTATGCATCTGGAAGTTTCTATAGAAATTTTTGTATAAATGTATTTTAAGAAAGATTTAACAAATGGACTGATAAAAGACAAATGAGTAAATATGTATATATTTATCGAAATGTTTAATTTGAAAGAAGTTTTAATGCGCATAGGGACTATAATAATGCGTAGTTTGAATGCTAAAACGATGCATTTATTTATAGTAGGATTCATTTGGGAGTTGCTGTTTGGTTTTTTTTTTAAAGGCGCGGCGCCAAATACATATTAATGATTCATAACCAGGCATCGTAGCCTTTTGTTAAATGCTTCTTTGTCATGTACTTCATTTTAGCAGGCGTATGCATATAATGTTGCCATTGCCACAAAGCCAGACAAAGACGTTTTGAGAATCAAGAAGAAAATGCAAAATGTATTCATCAGACTGAAGTCTTAATACTCTATATTTAATTGCATTTCAAACAGAGCTCGACGTTATCAAACTTTATGCAGAAATAATTTATAAAGAAATATTTATAGTTAATTGTTAAAGATTTGAGATTTATTTATTTAGAATTCTTCAAAATTGCGCCCAATTAAAAAATACATACCCCTATGACACATGATTGCTGTAATTAAGCAGACTTTTTTGTCTATATGAAGATTTTGTTTCTATAAGCAATTGTGCTTGCGTCGTCGTTTAACGACCTCCATTCAAGTTGCTTTTGTGCTCAACGAAGCGTTTGCATTTGTCAATAAAAAGAATTAACGCACTGGAACTGTCACCAAGTAAGGATATAATTGGCATGCCAATACAAACAAATGTGAGAGTATTAAACGTAATTTATTTAACCAAAATACAATTTTTGCATCTTATTAACTGGGTTTAGCCACAAACCTAGTTTCGATAGAAATTCTCTTCAGCAATATTTAAATATCAAAAATAAAAACGATTAAGAATAAACACATGTTTAAGTTAATTTATTCAAACTACTTTTGTTTGGCATTGATTTCACCAAAGCGTATATTGTTTATATATAAATGTGAATACAGTTTGTTAAGCATTAATATTTCTGATACGTATCATATGGTAAAAACTTAACCACATTCAAACAATTATAATGGTGTCATATAACTTAGATGCGTGTCCCTATTCTATAATTACCTGTTGGATTAAACACGCGCCCAGCTAATGATTTTTTATATTTTTTTTTACTGGATCGTCTAGCCACAAGAAGCATTTATCGCTGTGACTCATGAGTCACAGTGATTTACACACAAATGCACATAAATCTGTATTTAGGTCTGCGTGTGTGTGCGTGTGTAGGTATGTCTTTTGCCGTTATTTGAAAATATCACTGACATGAAACGAAAAATCCAGACTGACGGTTGCACCTACCTGATCTTACCATTCATTCTCTTTCTTTTGCTATCTCATTTTGTCTAATTCCGTGGCGATTAGTTCTAGAAGCTCAATTAAGGAGTAAGCCCAAAGCCAGTAAAAATCAACAATTGTTAGACGGCGAAAAGAACAGACACAAACAACAATACCAATAACAGCAAAACCAACAACAACAACAACAGTGTGGCAAACACGTAATAACATGCAAAGTCTATGTCCATACTCTGGCACTTTGAAAAATAAATTTATGTAGAAGAAAAGTTCAATGCACTTTTCTGCCGGTTGCACATTGGCAAGCAAAAGGTATAAAAAAAAAACATACACACAAACTATAAAGTCGCGTGACTAGTTACCGCTAATACTTAACCAAACAATGTAAATTATATATATATACATACTATATAGGAATTGGCTGAGAGCCCACCAAGTATAGAAACAGTCGAATACTTATGCATTTTTAAGCGCACGCTCTGCTTTATATACATTGAAAAAATATTAATACAGTGGTCTCTCCTAACCTTAAAATTCATTAAGAATAAGATTCGTCAATGGATTTTATTTTTAGGGCAATGGTTTTACAGCTTTTCTTCTAAAATACGTACTTTTGAGTTAGGAAACCTAGAGATCGTTTAAATTGTATCATATGATTGTTTATACAAAGTAATAAATTTCCAAAAATTTACTTTTTGTTTTTCGAGTGTCCACTGTATGGAACCAAATGAAATTAAGGTTGCAGTAGACAGGGCAGGGCATTAGGCGGGTTGGTTGTTAGCCGGAAATTTCTTTGGGGTTGTTGCTGATGTCCATCATCAATAAATAATAATACATTTTCTAGCACCAACTTGTCCTATTTAGGAGCTGTACTTGTGGCGATGTCAGAGAATTTTGTTTGTTCACAAACAGCTGCCATAGAAACAATCGGTGGAAAGTAGAACGATTTTTATGAAAAAAAAAAACAACCATTGTGTGGCCAAGATAATAAATATATCGCTCATCCGCTATCTTAAGGTTTCATTTAATCTTTGGACACTCCCGCGAAGAGATTTGTTTTCTTGTTTAATATGCAAAGAATTTACATAAATATTTCATATCTCGCGCCCATCTCTAACGTCATAACACAAGCAGCTGGGTACATATGGTGATAATCGATAAAAACAAACAATGCTTCAATTAGAACGTTTTGATTTGAAAGTATTGCCTATGCGAGAATGTTTTTATTTTCACCAAGTTAATTTTATTACTAGTCAAATTGCAGAGAGTTTGCTAACTTGATAGTTTGTTAACCCTGTACGACAACGATCACCGTTTTTTTTTTTTTTTTTTAATTAAAACAAACGAATGACTCATGCAGTTTACAAAAAAAATTCCCTTAGGATTGGTATCGTTTACAAATGTTACTTCCTTGAGCGCACCACACGAGTGGAAATGCAGATAACATACATTATAGGGTTCGGATACACTAATAACCGAAATACGTGTTAGTATGTATATGTGTGTGGGATATCGGTTGTCAAGGGTGTTTACTGCACTGCTATGGGTTTCAGCGCGAGTCGAAAAAAAAGAAAACAAATAGTGGTGGCCATTGTGGAATGAAACAATTATTAGTCCGTTTGTACATAAGCACATATTTTTGTATGCAAAAGACAAAGTGCAGCGAACAGACAGACGATCTCAAGTAACAAGTGTAATGATCGTATACACTAAATAAAACCATATTTAAAGTACGAAGCAAATGTTTGTAGATTACGCCGGATATTTCCTTTAATCTAGCTCATGTACCATCGTAACATACATACAAACTCAGCCTCTTGAGATAAACCAACACTGATCGCATATAACTAAAGTAACTGCATACACACACACACACACACACACGCTTAAACAACCACGCATTTATGTACGTAGGATTCATGTAAAAATATTAAAAAGCTACGAATACCATTAGGGACATTGGTAAACATATTCATTTACATTTACATTAACCCCCACATAAATATCCACAATGCACAAATGTCAGAAAATTATTAAAAAGGCAATAACTTACTTGCTGCTAGGTTTGTTTTCGGCAATATCAAAGTTAGCGATCATTTTGATTGTTTTTCTTATTTTGGTAGATTGGCAATACTTTTTACACGTCTTTAGCAACAAAGCTGTAAACTTGAACTTTAATTTAAGTTATAATTATTTTTAAAATGCACACTAAAGCAGACCGGCTAAAAATGCATCCGCACACACTGCTCAATCGAAATAGAATGAGATGGAGTAATTAATCGATGTATTAAATGGTTGACATATCGAAGGCTTACTGGCTGAACATTCTCGGTCACACTGTTCTGCTCGTCTTGAACAGTTAATAGCTCATCGATACATCGACCAACTAACATTATTCGTCTATGTTATGAACCTTTCTAGAGCAAGCGACTAGTTTTTTTGATTAAAAACCTATTGAGTTTTGCCATGACCTTCAGATTGTAAAAATAAAAAGCAATTTAAAAGAAAAAAATAACAAGGACATGAGTTCTTTTGTAATTGAGTGCTTTTTTGCAAAGAAACAAAACAAAATATTTGCGCAACATATGGCTCCTGTTAACGCAGTCAAGAGCACGAAACAAACTGTTAACGCTTCATTCCTTATTCTGTTATCAATTCCAACGTTTTCCAACACATAAATTATACACATGCACATACACAAATACTAGCGTACAGTCGCAACATCTTAAAAAATTGAAACTTTATTTTGCATCGCAAAAACTATACCACGAAAAATTTCCACAAGCTAATTTAAGTTGATATTAGTAATGCTTGTGACCACTACGATAAAATCAATGTCGTAGGCCCACAGATAACAAAAGTCAACAGCAACAAATCCCCAACATGATTGCATCCGAATCGGAGGCAATAAATTCGGCCACCTATGTGGATAATTATCTGGATTCTGTGGAGAATCTACCTGATGATGTGCAGCGCCAGCTTTCCCGTATACGTGACATTGATGTTCAGTATAGAGGTAAGCATAAAGAACCGAATATCTAATTGAACTGTATAAAATAACCTCTATCTCCAATAGGTCTAATCCGTGATGTTGATCACTATTATGACCTCTATATGCAGCACCTTAACTCACCGGACACCCAACGCCGATGCCGTTCCATAACGCGTATGCACCAGAGCTTAATACAAGCCCAAGAGCTGGGCGATGAGAAAATGCAGATTGTCAATCATTTGCAAGAGATAATTGATGTTAAGGTAAGACAATTGGACACAGATCAGCAAAATCTCGACTTGAAAGAGGAGCGTGAACAGCGTTACATTCTGCTCGATGAAGGACCCAACGCAAAATTGCAAAGGTTACAAAGCCCCATGTGCGATCAGGTCAACAGTGCCGTCAACAATGTATTAAATAGCACCGGATTGGCGGCCAGCAATGTAGCCAATTTGGTTGCCAAGGATCATTATGCTACACTTGGTTTTAGTGCAGTTATTGGCGCGGCCGCAACTGCTGCTGGCTTAAGTGGAAATTCTGGTGGCTTAACACCCACATATGATCGTTCCAGTCATCTAACAAGCAGTGGAAACAATGGATACAATGGCACCTACTGTGGCAGCAACAGCAGCGATCTTCAACGCTCGGCAAGCAAACGTTCGCGGCGTCGCAATGAGAGTGTAGTAAACAATGGCAGCTCCAATGAAATGGGTGGCAATGAATCCAACTCCGCGAATGAAGCTGGCAGCGGTGGCAATGGAATCCGCGAACGCAAAGCATCAATTAGTAGCGGTGTTGGTGGCTTGGGACAACGCAAGAGTCATGCACAGCTGGCAGGCGGAAGTGGTGGTATTGTCGGTGTTGGTGGTGGCGCCACGGCTGGAGGCAGCGGTGGTGCTGCTGCTGGTGGCGGCAGCGGCGGTGTTGTTGGTATTGGAAGTGCCACCGGTAATGTCACCAATTCGGGCAAGAAAAAGAAACGCAAAGTGCGTGGCGCTGGCGCTTCGAATACGTCGGCGAATGCACGGGAGGAAACGCCACCTCCAGAGCCCATAGATCCCGATGAGCCAACTTACTGCGTTTGTAATCAGGTATGTAAGGCAATAGTTGATAAAGAATTGCTACATTTTATTCAATACGACTCTAAATATATATTTTATTTAATTGTTTTTATTAACCATTTGCAGATTTCTTTCGGCGAAATGATACTTTGCGACAACGATTTGTGCCCCATCGAGTGGTTTCACTTTTCGTGCGTTTCACTTGTACTGAAGCCAAAGGGTAAATGGTTTTGTCCAAATTGTCGCGGTGAACGACCAAATGTTATGAAGCCGAAGGCACAATTTCTAAAGGAGCTGGAGCGCTACAACAAGGAAAAGGAGGAGAAAACCTAAAATAACTTTCATTAAAAAAAAAAAAAACAGTTTTGTGTTTAACACAGCCGTTTTAATTTCTAATTTCAACCAAGGCTCTGCACTATGTAAATTATTCGCTTCTTAAACTTGTAGTTATTTTAAGCACAAACCCACTTTATGCAAATTCAACTTTAAATTATCTATATGTTTGGCCCTACGCAGCTCTTTACCCACACTATTTGGTGGTTTAAGGTAACTTTTTTGTATAAACGTTCACGCTACATTATAAATAGGAATAAAAACTTAACATATACTAATAAACATTGATATTCATACTGAATATCGTAAAGTTACGTGCCAATCAATTAAGGGCCTAGGACCAAGTTGGCTTAGATCGATATAAATAGTATTGTTGATACAACTTGAAAAAAGCCATTATAAATACAGTGAAATTTTTAAAAACACAATGGTCGCTAGTATTTTGTATTAAATCTTTTATTAGTTTATATATTTAATAAAATTTTGTTTTTATTTATTCTTTGTTTTTTGAACATAATTAAAATTGGTAGAACGAAAATTGGAAATAATATTTAAATTTTGATCAAGGTTTTTAAACTTTTAAGCGACTATTGTACAGGCGCGCCCAGATTGACATAAGTAGAATAATTTTAATACTTCATTTAATAATCGAATGTTATTACATTTGTATAGTACAATAGTAAATTTATTTGTATAAATATGAATTATGTGTAAATATACACTCGTCGTGTTGTATAAAAAAATACATATATGTGTGTAAATGGATAATAGTATTCATAAGGCACAATTTAGTAGCAAACAGAATGTCATTAAAAAATTAATCTATGGACGGATTAGTTGATTGTATACACTTAAAAACTAAATGCATATATTTAAAATGCTTTACAAATTGTAAATGTTCGGTTTGCCGATGACATCCCTCAATGAAGAGCATCTCTAAGGCATTAAAAGCTCAATATTCGGGTTTTGTATAATCAAAAAGATTTGGTACTGCGAGAAGACAACGAGCCAGCAATATATCTAAAAGAATATGTAAGCAAAAAACATGGTTAACTATTTGTTTAAGACCATTATTTAATAAACTTACATTATAGGCCATCCAAACAAAGTTCAAAAGTGCTGAGAATGTTTGTTCCAGCTATTAAAAAGAAAACATCAATAATGTTTAAAAGATATATGTACATCTTTTGCGTGCATACAAACTTACGTATATGTAGTAGCCTCCAATTAACCACAAGCTCCAGGCAAATTGAAATAGAATCGCTAGACCAAATAAACATAGCCATGGCAAAAGCCAGCCACGAGTACTGTAAAAAATACATTGCATATACCAAAATTCCAAACATTTCGTACAGTCTTTTGAACTCACCTAATTTTAATGCCAAAGCAGACCAGACATGAGGAGATTATAATACAAAATAAGTATATTATATAGAAAGCACCTGCTAACGGCATGGAAGTGTTTATGTCCGTCTCAAACAACGGTGAATAAAGTTGAGCAGATTCTCCACCAGCGAGCATGTAGCAAATAAGCGTAATCAGCACAAAACTTACAGCGGCCGTATAGGCGGCGACTGCATAGCTGCCTGTGCGTACATTGTTCGACCAGATAATTGGCGACCAACAGGAGCTCAAGACTACCATTTTTAATTAATTATCTCCTGGTTATTTACAACGAAATGAAACAAACGCGCATGCAAACAACTTTTTTTACTGTCAACGCCCTGGCAGTGTGACCGAATACAATTAACATTACATACTTTAAATGACGCATTGAACAATATAAAACTCATTTACAGTAATTGCGTTTTCGAAGCGTGAAGGTAGAAAACCAAACTCGCAATTTTACTTCTTTTTGCAAAACTTTAGTTATATCTCTAATTTCCTAAAATAGCTCGATTAAAGGAAAACGGCTAAAAGTTTGGTTCCAAAACAAGTTCGCTGTTTTCGCACGGTTCACAATCTCGTGCCTCACAAATCTATCGATAGGCTACTGGAGGAGCTGCTCTCTCTCTCGAGAACTGATAGAGTGCAATCGAACGCGATTGACAACGGTTATGCTCGGAAGACTGTCGCGGATTTAATTTTTTATTTAAGATACGGCATTCGTGAATAAAGTCATAGTGACAACAAAAAGTGCGCGAATCTAAAAAAGCCGAACAAAAATATGTTAAGGTGTGTATTTTTAGTCGATTGCTGTAAATTTAAATACTTTCGTAAAGGGATCGAGTTTAAGTTTGTTTATGGCGCTCCGTTAAACAAATGTACATAAATGTGTGCAAACTGTGTGCAGTGCTTAAATTTAGACAGATCTGCAAGGAATGCATTAACATGCCACAAGGCTTAATATAGGTCACTTTAGCGCATGCGAATCTCCTGTATTTAAGTCCACACAAAAAAAAGTACAAAGTAAAACGAAAAAAGTGAACAGAAAAAATTATTGGGTTCAATGAAGAGTCCATTTCACTATGGTAATTTTGTTGTTGTTGTTGTTATTGAATTTTGTTTGCCAATGTGATGGGAAGAAAGAAGTGTGTTTCGAGATCATGCTCTTATGTCTTTTATAAAGATCATTTGGGTACTGTGCACATATAAAGTAGCAATCACACCACAGTCGGAGCAGCCAGCGAGCATCGACCCATATTTCGATTTCATTTCATTTACAAAAAAAAAAGGCGGACAAAAAAAAAACACAACACCAACCAAAACAAAACAAAAACAACATGAAAAGCAACTTTTGCTCGGCAGAAAGACAAAAAAAAAAAAAAAACTACTGCTCGGTACTCAACTGCAGGCAAAGAAGTCGAAAGAAGATAAATGCTGTAAAAAAGGCAAAGCATGAGTGTATTTTGAAGATGCTTTTTCATCATCATCATCATCATCATATTTCGACTGCGTGTTGTCTGTTTCTGCTTCATCTTCTTCTTCTTATTGAAGAGGCATACTTTCGCTATTCATATTGCATATTATTAATGTATTTGGTCTTCTTTAAATAAGTGCCAGTCCAGTCAGTTGTCCAATTTTAAAATAAACATATCTTTTCTGTCGTTGTTGTATTTCAATATTGTTATTTTTACACACATTTTCTTTATTTTTTTGTCATATACTCGGTTATATATACAATATTTTTTTACTAAGCACTCAAGTGGCAAGTTAATTGTCGCTTTACTTGCTCAAGCTGTTTGTCACATTTTATTTGATTAGCGCAAATAATGCAAGTTAATAGCTTAAATACTAATACTCAGTAAGAGTGTATGTATGTATGTATCTGTGTTTGTGTGTGTGTGTGTTTAAGAACAACAAGAAACTGCGACTAAGGAATTGCAGCTGTAAGTTTAGCTTTAATAATCTTAGCAGTTTGTTACAAAGTTTAACAATCTGTATTTGATGCCTTAATCGGCTTTTTGTCACTTTTTAATTTGGTTTTAAAACCATTTAATGTAAGACTTAAAATATCCACAATTAAACAAAATTTTCCCTAATAAAAAAAAAAAACAAGAGATTTTATAGGAATATTTCCAATATGTAAGCAATTACACATTTGTAAACATATGTTTATAGCTGTTATGATAGGTTTTACCAGTCTCTCAGCTGAAAAAAAAAAAACAGCTTCGTAAGTTAGACATCAACATAAACTCAGTTTAAAGGCGTTTTATTGTATAATATTATTATTATTCAAATAATTATAGCCATATTATAATTTCTAATGCACCAATTTAAGCAATATTTATTCAATCTAAATGTGAGACCAATTTGGCCACTTTGTATGCAACAATGTCTGTTTGCCACCGGCATTCATAATGCCACTTTGGTGCCATTTGAACGTCTGTTGGCAATATTCGTAATGTGACTATTTAAAACCTTATGCTGATGTCTTATGGAGTGAAAACGTCCTGCTGTTTGAAAACAAATTATAGGCATGTAATGTTGCATGTTATGTTATGCTCTGCCGATCTGCCACTGCCCTGCTGCTTAAAGACCCGACCCATTGCCTAGGCCAGTCAGACAGCCCGACAGCTAGCCTAGCTAGCTAGCAGGCAAGCCATTCGACCGACCGACCGGCCGACCGTCAAACTTGTAGAGTGGGAGTGGAAGTGGGAGTGGGAGGAGCATGAGATCAGACTTAGTTAGCAGTTGTTGTTATTGTTGCTTTTGGTTGCTTGATGCCCAATGCTGATGCTGCTATTTGCTTGTTGCTAGTGGTGCTGGTGGTGCTGGTGGTGTGGTAACACTCAAAAGTCAGCCCGGTTTGGCCTCTTGGATTTCAGCTTGAATTCGTTTGCAGTTGCAGTTGTTGCATTTTGTGCAACATCGCGACGTTTACGTTTGAGGCTTTAGTATCTTTTGGCTCTCTAATAATCTCCTAGCTGTTTATTGGACTTTTAATAATTGTCTGCAACAAAGTTTGAGCGAATCAAACTATAACAACTTGCTAGCTAAGTATTTAAAGCAAGAGCCAAAAGTGTATCTTCCTTAAAATCAACATTTTATGATCAAATATACATTTATCCAAGTTTTGTCACATTCACATGCTTTCACATCTATATATATTTTGTGCCTCTTCTGAAAGAATGGGATTAAGAAAAAAAGATTGCTTTACCATGTCCTCTGCGCAGTTTTATCTCATACTATGTAATCTCTTATGCTGTTACAAATTGTTTGACATATGCATTTTTGCAATTTATTTTTGATATGTGAGAACTAATGTAAAATGCTGTTGGATTTGGTTAGGACCTGCCCACAAATGGGGTAAACCAACAGCAAAGAGAGCAATAATCAGCTTTTGTGTCGGCAAGTTACACTATTAATGTTGTTGTTGTTGTTGCTGTTTGCTGTTGCACACACTGTAGTGCGATACTCACGACCTCGTCAGTTGCAGACACGCCCACATTGAAGCTGTCCGCCTGCATCCGTATGAGTTAAACTCAAGAGCAAAGAAAGCTGGTGCGCAAGGCTAACGAAGCTTCATATTTTAAAAACGTATATCTTCGAATGTACAAATCCATGTTTGAATACACGCATACTGGCCATATGTATATTTATTTACATTCAGGGTGATTAGGAAGTGGCAATTAAAGTTGATGAGACCAATTCCTTATCGGCTGCATTGTGAAAGCTTTAATGTGAAACGAAATGTGATATTGTGATGTGTTAAAAATGATTTATTATTACCATAAAAAAATATTTAAATTCAAATTTTGTAACTATGCAATTATATTTTTGTGTTGATTAGCAATCAGTTTTGGTTGTTTAACGGCTAAGCATCATATATTCAATCAAAACAAAAATCCAATTGATGTGTGTAAGAAATAATTATAACTTACAGACACATCACCAATATTGGGCATGAGGTCATGAATAACGTTTAACAAACGCATATATTAAGTAAAAAGATTAAGTTTAGTGGCAAAACTTTAGTATTGTGAAACAGAATCTCATGCAACATTGCCTTATTATTATTAAATATCATTGCAAATTTTAACTACCTAAAGATGCAATAATGAGAAGGGAAGTCATTCAAGAAGAGTCCGCTAAGCTGCTTTTACTTTCCTCTTAAATTTAATTTAAAAAAAAAAATGATCCTGCAAGCATACAAAAAAATTGTTGATCAATATCTTGGTTGATCTATGATTATGCTATTTATATGCAATGGAAACTTTCACAAGTGTCGTCGTTAAGTTTACCAGCCTAATTTTTGTGGCCATCTTGCTGGCCACCGATTATTATTAGTTTATAAGGCGACCAATTGCTTATCTATTGGATTTCATCAACAAACACAATAACGTTGTTACCTACTTTTTTTTCCCATCATCGTTTATGTCTGAATTGTCTATGTATTTTCTTCCTGTTGCACTTTCATAAAGCAATTTATCGCTCGTTTAAAGTAAAAGATGCAGAGCAAAAAGTACTGATACTTTCCATAAAAAAGAAAAAAAAATTAAATCAAGTTAAGTTCCGCCTCATTGTTTAGCTACAAACAAAAAGGAAAAAAAAAACATAAAAATAAAAACAGCAAAAAACTAGCAGACAAACTTTAAATTTACTAATTGAATGTTGTGCACAACCGAATATGCTTTATCGTTTTTTTTTGTTTTTGTTTTTTGTTCATTCACTTGAACTGTTAGGTCACTTCACAAAAAGGTCGTGAAAGTATGACTCCTAAGTGCAACCTAATCGAAAATCAAAAGAGAAACGACGCGGCGCGACGCGACGCTTTGCGACTTAAAAACTTAAACAGATTGGACGTCTGAAATGCGCTTTTGGCGCTTTATTTGATGAATTAAGTTAACAATTTACCAAAACCACTAAGACTAACTTGTGTTGTCAACTTGGCAAGAACCTGTTGCATCCAATTCAAAGAAAAAAATTTAAACATTTGTTAAAGATTATTTAATCTTTTTATCTTTATCAACTTATATCTTTTATGTGTAGACTTTGAAATACATTTAGTGAAGGTGAATTGTGGTTAGCGATTTACTTTTCAGTGCGCTAGATACATTTGTGGCTTATCTATCTGTTAATGTTTTAAGTCTATTAAAACTAAAATTAGACAAGAAAACAAACTGATCTAGTTATCAAAAATAAACTTTATTTACATGTGATAAAATTCTTAACATTCTTTGTTGCTTCTGTTTGTTTGCATCGTTCTTACTCATTAATATTTCGGAACAATTTTTTTCTCAACGAATAACCATAATTATTCTAAAGCAAAATCTAAGCTTTGCAACTTGTTTCCAGTTTTGTATTTACCAATGTTGAACTTGAACCGACTGATTAAATTTCGTGTGAATGTTAAACTCAAGTAAGGCCAAGGTGTCGATAGCTGCTTACTTTGATTTGGTGGTTGCAAATACATATTGTAGTTAAATGTATACTATTTGCAACATTCACAGTGGGTGCAACACGATAAACTTGTTGGTAAATTACGAGATGAGTTATATAACTATATACTATAAATGCAATTCTTAGAAGTTTATATTAAGTTTTCTTTTCCTATTTATATTCCTATTAAAATGTTTGTTGTATATACTTATTTCCAAGTTTTAATAACTAGAATAAGAAAAACTTAAACGCGAGTTCAGGTCACAATTCAA
Organism: Scaptomyza montana; assembly: GCA_018904305.1. Taxonomy (NCBI): domain Eukaryota; kingdom Metazoa; phylum Arthropoda; class Insecta; order Diptera; family Drosophilidae; genus Scaptomyza; species Scaptomyza montana. Next base: position 5,884,889 of record JAEIGR010000001.1, read on the forward strand.
ATCATATCAAGTTTTTAACATATTGAAGTAAACTTGAAAATATTTAATTACCTTTGTTTGTTATTAATTAGACACAGAAATTCACAAAAAATTGGCTAAAAATAAGAATTCTCTGCTACTACTAATTTTTCTGATTCGTAGCACATAATTTTTAATTTCTAAAGTTCAAGTACTAGAAAATTTCCATTAACAAATGAATACAGTATTTCCAGACAAATGCGCATATATGCAAATAAATATTTTGACTGTTGTTTAAATTTTAACTTACGTATTACTTATTTGCCTACAAAATAACTAGATAAAAAAAAAATCACGGAGATAAAGCGAAAATTTCAAGATTATTAAACGTACCTCAGCAGTAGAAAAATAAGCACAACGAAGCTTAAATGCTCTGGAAAGTAAGAGCGTCTTTTATTTCGTATAAAACATTATTGAAGTGTGTTCTATTTTGAATTCTGTTGCTTAAAATATACATTTTTGTAATCATGAAAAAAATTAAGAATAAGTTCTTTGCGATTGTGTTTGAACAAAACAAAATTCAATTTAAAATAATTAAATTGTATGCCTTCGGGATCCTAAAGAATGATCATTAAAAACCCATAAAAGTTTTGACATGTTGCGAACATTCTGCACTCTGGGATGCAAAGGCGTCTAACCGGCTGCCATCTCAACACTCAACAATAATAACAATTAAGCCTGGCAACGCGCTATGTAACATGCTGTGATTGTGACTGCGACTTCGTCTGAGTTGGCAATATGGCGCGATATACTATGCTTGCTATCTATTTTTATACATAGTACATTTTTTTAGGCCGTTTAATGCCTTGGCTGTTTTGACTGACAAGTGACAGCAGCTCAACGCTGCGATGCATTGCAGTGCAATACTTGTCTTTTGTGTAAAGTGTAGGCCTCCTATGATTAATCTGTGCCGCGCTTCAGCAGCATGTCAGCAACACCTTCAGCTTCTTTTCATTCGCAGCCCAATCTCAACAATGAACACAACAAGAATTAGGCTGATTATGCAGATGTGCAGATACCCTATAGATACGATTTTTAACATTAGTTTATAAATATAATTTAAAGAAACCTTTTATTTACTGCTTTTTAAACTTTTTGACGTTTTTTTATTGACAATTTACTTATAACTGAATGTCAATCTTACTGAGACATTTCAAAATAAAGCTTCCGACTTTTCTTTGAAATAATTACAAAAAAAAAATAACAAAAGACTGAATTGCAAAGCAAAACTACAAATGAAAAGTTAACTACTACTATTAATTTTCAACTGTTGTGTTAAAACAAAAGAAGCCTTTCTCCGGTAACAAAATGCGTTGCAAACCGGAAAAAAACACATGTCTTTATTGTCAAGCTAGCGTAACAACTTTTGTTTACAAAATGCCATTTAAAAGTGATGCGACACATAGCCATAAAACTAATAATAGGTGTAGTAATATATTAAGTAAGTTTCTTGAACTTAAAATAAATCGAAAATCGATATTAAATTTTATTCCAATATATTAAAATTAAGTAATATTATTTTTGGAATTCCTTTCATAAATGGGTTTTTTGGATCTGTTTATAAGTCTAGAGTAAAAATACTATGATATCAAATTATAATACATAATTATATATTATGTATATAAAAATTACAAACTACTACTAACAAGTATTTGTTTTGTTGGGTTTGTGCATCCAAAAAAGTGTGGCACACTTTGCGGCTTCTACGAAAAATATATTTTCCTTTTCGCCAGGTTTTTTTGTTGCCACAGATTAAGTATACAAGAATCAGTCGACTGTTTATATACCCTAACTGACATGCTAATAATTATTCATTGTATTTAATTAAATTAACTTAGTTTTTTGCTATTCTTATGTACTTTCTTTGTGATAATTATTCTTTTTTACTTTACCAAAAATTTAGCAAACATTTTATTCTACTCATAAATTGTATTTTGCAGATATCTCGTTCCGTTAATATTTGTACATTGGAATTAACGGCAGGTCCTCAAAACGAAGGCTTTTTGAGATCATATTTATATGTAAGTGTTAAGATAAAGGCATGTTAAGATTTGTAAACTAATCGACATATTTTCTTTTTACAAATAGATAAATCAAAATAGCACATCTAGAACATCTATTAATATATCAATAATCGCTATAAGGATCAAAAACGATCCACAAAGTATAAATACCAAAAAAATACCAATTGAACCTAATGCTTCAGGCATTATAACACACAAAAGGAATCAATGATTTTCAAAAATATACCGCTCTCGAAAAACATACCACAATTAGACAACAAAAACCAAACCCACAACAACAACAACAACAATAACAATGAGGATAACGATCCGTCAAATCGAAAATCAAATCAGATGCAACGATTTTGTGAAAAGCTTCGGCGTCCAAACGAAATTGGTACAGAAAGCTCGCGAGCATGGGCCTTCTGCGACCGTTGCTGTGGAGAGAGACAACAGCAACAGCAGCAGAAACAGCAGCAGCAACGACAAAAGCAGCGACAGCAGCAGCCTGGCATCGTTGCTTTTTATCGTTCGTATACGGATTCAGTGTCTGATTTGTCGTCGTATCGTTTTGTCTCCGATGAGCAAGATGCCAATGTTAATGATGATGTTGTTGTTGCCAATCATGATAATGATGATGATGACGTTGGCGTTGGCTCACTGTCGCTGCCGTTTATAGAAATAGAACAACGCCAGCCAAAAACATCAACTATCGCCCAAGACAAAAAAACAACAACAAGCACAACAACATCAGCGCCAACGGATAAGGCCATAAAAATTGAAACGTCACACGCGTCATCCACAAATCGTCGCGTATTACCCATAATTTGTTGTTATACGATTAACAAATTCACTCAACAGCAACAGCAGCAACAGCCGCAGACGCAAGAACAATTATCTAAACCAAGAACACTTGAATATTATCCGAATGAACCGTGTCGCGATCATAGTTTTCGTTCCTATGTACGTTGTTGCGATCGTCGCCAACCGCCACCCGTGCCGCCAAAACCGAAACCGCGTATTTGTATCGAGGTTACCGCATGCAGTGACAGTCCCGATCCAGCTGAACCTGCGCTCAAAACACGCCGTTTGGAACAGCAACTAATCTACCCATTGGAGTACACAACTAAAATACATCAAATTCCCAAAGGCAACATCAACAGCAGCTGTTCAAATTCGAATTCAACGTACGGTTCTACACCAGTGCCAGCTGAAAATAGCCGCGAATTGCATGCATTTGACAGCAATCATAATTGTAAGTTCGACACAGCATCGGTGCAATCGAAAACAGCATGCGTTCTACGCTACGATCGTAATGGACATCTCAAACAGGAGCTTACTGTAAATCAAAATATTCGTAAATCAACACCGGAAACGGATAAGCACTTCGCCGGTCAATCGGAAATTGTGCTACATAATGACACATTTAATGAATATTATAATGCGCCACAGCATATGAAAATCGACAGCTATATTGATTTATATGAAGCAGCAAAGCCAAGTGAACTAGAAAGACAATTGTCACAAACAAAATTAAGCATTGCTGACGACGACGCGTCTGATGTTCATATAGATTTAAATTTACCAGATGATTCAATCTCCGATTGCAGCGAGAAAACGGTTTTCATTCACAATTTGGACCAATCGAATAGTTCCTCAAATGTGTCATTGCACTCAAATTTTGGCAACATCGCGCTGCATAATCTAACATATTGTACAATACCTCAGCAGACAATTGCTGTGACTCCATTGCAATTGAGACACCTGCCGATTATACAAACATTTAATTGTTCTCCATATGCGTATACTACAGCTGGACATAACGGTGACAAAGATGTAAGTATCTTCTATACATAATTCATACAAAATAATGAATGTGCTGCGAAATATATGACAAATAGATGTATGTATGTATATTTGACTGAGGTATACATTCTTACTCACATATGTATGTATGTTGTATACATAATTGCGCATACACAGGGAATCACAGTAAACGCTCGCTTATAAAAATGTCTTTCAAATACTATTTTGTGCTAAAAGCACAATTCGAAAATGTATGCTTGTATTATTTATTAAAATGAACGGATTAAATAGGATGTCTATGAATAGAATTTTGGAAATAAATAATAATTATATATACAAATATGCGAGAGCCTAAAGCCGACTAAAAGGAAACCCACACTCGAAATTTAAAAATAAAATTTAAAACTGTTTTCCAAAGAAAAGTTCAGATTTGAATATTGATTTTAGTCTGAGACACATAAAATAAAATTCTTTCTTTATTACTTAATTTTGGATATTTTTTAGTATTTTCACAATGAAAATGATTATTAAAATATCCTTCTTAAAACTTTTTATTTGGATATAATAGAAAACATTAACCATAATCATATAAATTGATTAAAATAAAAAAAAAAGAATTCCCTAAAAAGATTAAATATACGTTTTTAATTTATTGCAATCTTGTTCTTTTGTGTCTTTTCACTATTTTGAAAACGTCAATGTTAAAATTATAAGCTCTGCATAAAAGTGCAATTCCAATGCAAAATCAACAATTTTGTTTATTGGTTCGTTTGAACTTAATTAGTTTTTATGAACTTTTGATTCAATTTGAAAACAAAATAAATAATTTAAAGGTGTGAATAATGAGAGAATGCTGTAGTTAGTCTCTCGATTCTACTATATTCTCCTAATGTCCATACAAATGTTTGTATGTACAAATGTACAATATGAATGCACTCATATGATGGAGGATGAAAAATTGTCAGTTTGATTTCGTGTTTAAATGTACATATGCGCAATTTGTATGCGTATTTACTTACAAACATAATTACGAGCTATATTCACACACACACACATATAAATAAATATATATTATTGTGCTAATGGTGCCACAATTTGATTGTTCTTTTGTTGTTGTAAGATTCTTTTAATATGTGTGTTTAAGGTAGTTCATACATCTGTACAATTTTGAGTTTTGTCAGATTTTTACGCTCTTTCTATCTGTCTCTCTCTCTCACTCTCTCTTGCTCTCTTTCGTAGTTGGTATAAATTCTTGTTGTTTATACTAAAAATATCACTGTGTGCGTATACTGAGATATATATGTATATACATTTTTTTTGTCTGTTTTACATATAGAAAAAGATATGTATTTTGTTTTCATATCATTTCTGTTTTGCCTTACATTGTGTTTTATGTGTCACTGTGCACGGAAAAGCGATAATCACGCACGGGATAATCTTGTGCATTAGACTAAGGAAAATTCCTTAATGTTTTCTTTAAGTTTTTGTTAACTTATTGTTATATGTAAAGTGACTTAGATCTCAGAATCAATACAGTTAATAAAAGTTATTTGTTCTTTTCTCTTTCAACAAAAGTTTAAGGTATTAATCAAAAAATGAAACTGTAGTTTAAGAAAAGAATCCCTATTTTATAGACTTTAAGTTAGTAAATTAATAAAATTTAGTTACAAGTAAGTATTATTAAAAAGATTTTCAAGACAAGTTAAAAATGAGCTTGCCTAAAAATTCTAGAGCATTTTTCAGTCTTCTTCAAAACATTTCAAAACTGAACATGATGTTGTTTCTTAATGAATGCACATGATTATTTTTATTTGAGCAGAAAAGAGAGAGTGAGAGAGAGAGAGAGAGAGAGAGAGAAAAGTGTGAAGAGAGTGAATTGAGAGAGAAATGACGTCCATAGATAGAACAATGCAACGATTATATTGTCGCTGCCGTGCGAACTGGAAAACAAATTCGATTAAATTTTCATCAAATTGATTTCTGATATTTTATTATTTTATTGCAGCAGACAATGGAGAAACGACGTAATACCCTGGATCGCTTTCAGCGCCTGACATTTGGACGCAAATCAACGCCAGCCTCATCCACAGAAGGCACCTCCAATTCTCGAGCGGGAAGTACAGAAAAAACACGTAAAACTTCTGATCGATCCGAACGACTCAAAGAGCTAACGGAACTCTTGCGTGGTGGTGGCGGTGGGAGTGGCAGCGGTGCCGGTGGCAGCAGTTCACGTGCCTCATCAACGCCAACACCACCACCCGTACCACCGCCACGCCGTCCCCGCCTGCCGCACAACAACAATTCAACAACAAGCAGCTTGGAATTGCAAGACAACAACAGCGCATGCCAAAGCGTGGGCGCACCATGCCAGCCAATCGAAGATGCGCCACCAACAGCCAGCAGCAACATTATAAGTCCATTACAAAAGCAGAGCAGCAATAGCATAAGTGTGCCTAATACAAGCACACAGCAACTCATTCAGTCGATGCGGCCAAACGCAAGTTTCTCCAACTTGGAAGCTTTCATGTTTTGCACTCGAGAGAAGTCAAAAACACCACCACCACCACCACCACCACTAACACCAATACCAACACTGAAACAAGCAGTTGATGAAGGTGAGATCGTCAGTAGTGAATGGGCAACGCAGCTGTCCAGAGCGGAAAGTCGCACACCGAAAGGGATTTTACCGTTTCGTTCCGTTTCGTTCTCACAACTTGATTGTAAATCAACATTAAGTGCGTTGCGCGATCGACTGCGGCGGGACAAGGCCGTTGAGAGCCCCCCACCCACTTGTAACAATAACAAAACGATAAACGATTTGCCGGATCCGGGTTGGATACACATACCGTTAAAGAGTACGGCTGTGTGTATAAATCTCAACTACGGTCAGGAGAAATCACTTGAGAACGTGCTGGAAGACGTGCCAGATACAATAGCCGAAGAAGATATATTCAACACAGATAATTGCAGTGTTGCCAGTATCACTCCGGCCACGGCTAGCAGTGTTATTGCAGCACACGCCAAAATGGAATCCCTATCAGATACTATACTCTCCGAGAGCGAATGCAATCTCAAAGAGGAGGAGCCCCCTCTCGCTTTGGAACAAAATCTGGCTAGACTTCGCGAGGAGCAGTTGCCACTGGAATCGTCACCGGATAATATATTACAAACAGCCACAACTTGTTTGATACCCGTGTCGGTTTATGAGTGTGCCGCCCAAGAGTGGTTGGAGGCACCTGCACAGGAATGGGTGCAAGTGGCACCGGAATTTGGCATGGTACCGGAGACAGTGCAACCACCGGTTGCACGTGCCGCATGCAAAATAATGCAAACGGAAACTTTGACAACGTTGCCAACAATCTCCGTGAGTCGCAGCTCCGAAGAGGATGAAATAATCAATCCAAGTCCTACTGAAGAGTCAACCGATCCGTGTACTCGCATATACGATTCAGTGGATGAGCAACAGCGGCCGGATGAACTTGACTTGGAGTCAATAGCGACGCCCAGACACAGTACTGGGGAGCGGCACAAGCGACATCTGGACAAATCCACCAAACGTAAGGGCATGTATATCGATAACTCTGATTGGCATCAGCCGGCTGCTCCGCATCGTGGACTCGCATTGGACATATCGATAGCCAACTTTCAAGCCATCAAGCCAGATTCACCCGATGACTGCAATAGTCCAATAATGTTTGACATGAGTACGCCAGAGCATGAGAAGCCAGCGCCCTCGTGGCGAGGATCACAAGAGAAACCACAGCTTTTGAGCAGTTTTAGTTGTCAGAGCAGCGAGGAAAAGGATGATACAGCCAGCAATAACAATAGCAAAAGCAACAGTTTTTTGCAAACGGATTCCATGTCCGATACTGAAGAACGCATTAGTTGGAGTCCAACTCCGAGTGGGGATTACGAAAGTAAACGCTATTCAAAACGACCCTTAACCGTACGTGGTCCATACGGACAGATGTTGGAGGCGGAACTAAAAAAACCAAATCGCATGCACTTCGAGGAGATACTTGAGGAAATGCGTGAATCAGACGGGTGAGTTTAATAAGTATTTTATAGCAGTAGAATATTTTTGATTTATCATTATTGAAAACCTTTTGTTGTATTTGGAAATGTTTTGCTTAGTAGAATCGGGAAATGAAATATTGTTGTATTGTATTTTCGCAACAGTTTGCACTTACCATCAAAACTTTCAAGCATTAAATGAATATGACTCAATCAGAATATTCGAACATTGTTTACATTGCCTTTCGATGGATGCGTTTTAATTAACAACTTCTGACAACAGTTAAGAACCAATCTAAATAGACAAGAAAATAAGTACGTTCATTAGGAAACACGCATTTGATTAACTTTGTTTAAAGGCAGCTTTATAAATACGACTGTAAAATGTATACTCAGCAACACTAAATAAACAAATAATGTATTCTCATTATGTATCTTCAGTTTACATACACGTCGTGACACAAAGCCATCACTTGGCTCCATACGCACCAACATGCCACAATACTCAAGTTCGATGCGTGTGCGTAAATCGAACGCATATTTGCCAGTTCCAACACACACTCGAGCTGCCTCGACACCATCGCAAATTGAGCATATGAGCAGCAAGAGTGCACAACTACCAATTTCAGTCTCTGCCAAGGATCTAAATGAGACGGTATCAGCTGCTGATAAGCAGACGTCACATCAAATGAAACGTGCCGCATCCGAGGCGCCGCAACCCAAATCACATCACAGCAAACGCAGTCAATCGATAAGTAGCGATACTAAAGCTGCACATCAACATCATCACAGTCATCATCATCATCATCATCATACGAAACGCAATGCTGATGCCAACAGCAGCAACAATACTAGTAGCAGCAGCAGCAGCAACAACAAATCCAATGTGCCGCCAACAGCTGCCTTGCTGGCGGAGCTACTCAAGGGATCCAGTGAGAATATGCTATCTGAGCAGCGCCAAAAAACCATTGCGGTACGTAGCTAACAAACATATTTATACATTTATTTATGGGGGCAACGATTTATAGAATTTAGTTATTCAACAATATATTTCATTATATAAACTTATAATATTTATACTCGAATAAGTGTGCGTAAATTTATTAAGTTCTTTTGAACTGTCTCTAAACGAACTGTGGTTTTTGTTTGTTAGGTGAAAGACTTTTTTGAATTGAAAAACAAATTTAAATAAAACTTCATAGGATTGAAATAAAACAATTTCTGGCTTAGTTTATTATAACTGATGTAAAAACTTTTGTATTAGCTTCTGAATGAAACCAAACAAATCGATTGAGTTTTGCGTTGTTCTAGTGTCTCTCATTGATCTTCATAGTTCTCGATAGTCTCTCATAACAACAAAAATGTGTTGGTCATTGGGAAAACCATATGTGCTTATTTGTGTACATGTGCATGAGTAGCAAGCAGGCTTTGTATTGTTTGCAGAGCATTTGGGAAATTGATTGGAAAATTCAGACAGCGTATCGGGTCTGCGCATACTCCAACAACCACTGCGCATTGGAAATGTGTCACTGTGTTAGGAAGAGCGCTGCTGTCATTTATTTCATCTCTTTGTTTTGCTCCATGCACCGTGGTTTCATCGAAAGCAATTTTGTGATTAAAAAGTCTTTTTTAGTTATTTTAACTTGAGCAATTAGATCTCAATTTGTTTAAGTAAAAGGAATATGTTGATTAATCATGCCAAGTTCTTAACAAACATCAGTTTGCTTCACTTCACTTTATTTTCTCGATTTTAGTAATTAGTTGTTGTGTCTAGGATACAGTGTTAAATAAATCATTTTTGTGTAATATTAAACTCGTAAAGTTTTTAATTTTTAAACAGCAAAGTTTTTACTGTTAATTTCATATGAATTTGGAGTTTAAATTGTCAAATAATAATTATTCAATTTTAAATAAGAACCATTTTTATTATTAAAAAAATATTTTTATTCGGAAACTTCATAGTTTCAATTAAGATTTTAATCAAGACTTATTTGTAAAAACTCCTTTTTTCAATAGACACTTAAATCATTGTGCGTATAACATTCTTCTTTAACAATTTGATTAATTTACAATTAAGCAAAAGACTTCTAATTTTATCAAGAATGCAACAAAAAACCATATCATTGATTTCAAACTACGATTTAGTTTGCTCACATTCAATTTTTCTGCCACTTGTCGCTTGCGAATTGAACCGAAAAGTGCTCATTGTAGTACATATTCCAATATGGTTAATCGTGAGAGTTGGGCCATTGTTGGGGGTGGGCTGCCTGTTTTCGATTGGAATATGAAAAATGGAATTTAAGTGTGTATTTGGCACAATGGAATGTTTTTCAACGTGTTGAGTAGCAAGCACACTCCTGTGCAGCTAGCTGCTGTATGCGCCACCAACACAATGTGAGTATTAAACCGCATCACATACACTCACTTACACACGCATAAGCACACAGAGAGATACGTATACGTATTTTCGCTGCTCTCCCGCGCGCAGCAACAGAGTCTTTCTCCGCCAACGCCAATGCGCGCGTTTAAATACTTATTTGCTTTTTGTACTACCTCAGTTGTGTGGCGAAATTTTTCGTGTTTCGTTTGTTTTATTTTGTGGTGTTGTGGAAAATATATAGATTCATCCAAAACACAGTCACACAGATAAAACAGACACGGCAATCTGCAATAAGCCAAATATCACTAACAACTACAAAATAAACGCGGAGTTTTAAAGTATTTAAAATCAACTTTCCATTTTCTTCCACTACCAAAAAAAAAAAAAAAAAACCAAAAGGAAGAAAAATACCTATGAACTGATATACATACATGCTCATAAGTACCTGCAAATGCAGAAGTGTGCAAACATGTAAAGTAAAGAATAATTAAGTATCCTGTTTATGCATTAAAGCGAAACTAAATAATAATAAAAATGATAGCAAATAGTTGCAGACTAACTTTATGACAAAAACAAAAACACACAACAATTAAATATGTGTACATGTGTATTTGTGTGTATGTGTATGTGTGTGCGTGTGTGTGTGTGCATATGTATATACAAAAGCATTTCGGCTACCATACCCAACCTCTTGTTGCGTTGCGCAGCTCAAAAAAAATTGCTTTAATTGTATTATTTTGTGAATTATATGGTGAACTACTAAAAACGCACTTTAAGCTTCAAACACAGCAAACGAAAAGCAATCAAATTACGTTTTTTCAATATATTTAAGTGCAAATATATTGAAAAAATTTGATTTATCAATGTGCTACAAACATATGCATACACGGGAAACAAACATGTTTTATATACTTTGATATAATATGTGTATACTTTTCTTAAATTCTTAACGTGCCTAGAAGCATTCGAATATATTTGAACTTGGTTTTAAACAGTTTTTACTAGAAGTTTAACTAGAAAATCAACAATAAGTACAAATATATGTTATTCAAAGTTTGTTTGAAAATCTAAAACAATTTGAAGCTTTTCAACTTTTGCTGTTTTCATGGGCATCATACACGCCAGCTTACATCTTGTGTTTGTATGTGTAAATACCCTTGTTTCTTTTTTTTTATATCATGTGGCAAAAAGACTTTTAATGCAAGAAACCACACAAACAACTTCTTCCACAAGGTTACTTAAATCTTATTTTGTGAAGAACTACGAGAACTATATATATTATCTGTATGTATTTATGTGGTAGTACTTACTTATGTTGCACGTGGGCTGTAGTTGTTCAACCCACTCGACATCTACGCAGATTTCATCGTTCCTGCTACTCCAGTACTTGTTTAAGAAGTTTTTTGCAATTTTAGTTACCTGCCTTTTATCGATGGGCAAGCACGCGAATTTAGTTTGTGCCAACAAAAACTTTTAAAAGTAGAGACAATTTTCATATACATATATACAATATTAAATGCTGAAGCAACATAATCCGTGTACAAATCAATTAAAAGTTAACAGCAACAACAACAAATAATCAAATATAATATTTAATCGCAATTAATATAAAAAATATGTCGCATAATCGTGAAAATCTACGTTTAAGTCTATTGGATTTACAAGCAACCATAACTGCACCCTCAAACACTGTTGCTGCTGCCCCATTGTTGCCACAGACCCAGGCTCATGTAATGGCAGCAACAGCAGCTATTCCAACATCCGCATCCACATCCACATCCATCCACATTGCCGGCTAGCAGCAACAGCAGCAGCACAAGCAGTGTATCACAAGCTGTCTCAATGGCAACAACAAGTGTTGCAAGGCTGAGTAAGGCTGGGTTCGCTGCGGCGCCCCATCATAATGACAAATGTGATAGGTTAAAGAAAATGACTTCAATCACTTGCTCCGATTCCGAGGATGATTCGGAGCGGCGGGCACAATTCGATACTGGCTGCAAATGGAATCTCGGCGGTTATGATGGCGTAAGTTTTGGGCAAATATTAATTAAGAGAAAGTTTGTTTTAAATACATATAGGAATCCAATAGCTTTCAGTTTAGTACAATGCCTATTTATTTGTATTCCTTTTTTTTGTCTTTCAGGACACACGCACCTATGTTGTACAGGAAATTTATCGTAACGAGCAATCCTATGTGGAATCATTGCAAACTGTTGTTATGAAGTATTTTAAAGTATTAAAATCACCAGAACATGCTGGCATGATTGATACACGCACAGTGGATGAGATATTCTTTATGGTGCCCGATATTCTTGAAATCCATGAGAAATTTTTATCGGAGCTCAAGCAACGTTTGGATGATTGGGATGTACAGCAAAAAGTTGGAGACGCCTTTATCGAAACTGTAAGCATTGCTTAACTTTAATCAGATTGTTTTAATAGCAAAAATCTTTAAAAATTGTATAGTTCTCAAAACTGGAAGTCTTGGAGGTTTACACATCGTTTGTAAACAATTGTAATCGTGCTAAAAATGCCATTCGTTCGATGAAGCATCAGCGACCCTCATTTGCCAAATTCCTCGAATCCACATCCCGCGAGCACAAAGGAAAACTAACGCTAGACAATCTACTTATAAAGCCTGTACAAAAATTTCCCAAGTAAGTAGAAATAAATTATTAATTGTTGAATATAGAAAGGATAAAATCGAAACTTTCTTGAGCCATGTAATGCCTGTAGAGTTGAAAATTTGGGTGAAACTTAACGAAAACTAACTTAAATACAAAACGAATTAAAATAGTTTTTGCCATCTTGCTAAACCTTTTCAAGCTTTGTCTATACACATATATTAAAATCAATTGCTATTCGTTAATATGATAGTAATAATATATTATGATCATTTCTTTTACAGCTACGAATTGCTTTTCCAACGCCTTATCAAGCATACAGATCACGATCATCCAGATCAAAAACATTTACAGGATGTGCTTAAGCTTGTGCATGATATTTTAGTGCACATCAATTGCAAGGAGCGCGAGATAATGGAAAATGGACAACGCGAAGCAACTTTACGTGAATTAGAAGGTGTCATAGAAGGCATTACCGATTTAATAGCACCCGAAAGGCAGTTTTTATTATTTGATTTGGTATCGATGCCTTCGGGCCAGGGTGCTCGCAAGGATCGCGGCTTTTTCCTGTTCAATGATCTATTGGTCTTGACGAGCATCAAGAAGCGCAGCGGTACCATACGGAAACCAAATAGCTCAATTTGTCCCGGCTCTGTGGCCAGTACTTTGGACACCAATAAATACAAGTTCCTCACAAAAATCTCACTTGATTGCCTCGAAATTGTCAAGTGTGAGTATTTTATTTAATTAGTTATTGCAACAATAATGCATTGCTAGATTTTCTATTTAATCTAGCTAAAGATGAAAACATTAAACGCATCGTTAGCGAAATAGAAAACCTGGCCGAAGACTGCAATAAGCTGCAACAAATAACTGATATTGCAACATCGTTGAAATATCCACATCAGTATCTGGAGGATGTCATTCGTGAACTGCATCGTGACATTCAGCGGCAGCTTTCCGAGCGTCAAACAAACGACACTCAGCTCAATATGTTGGAATTAACAGTTAGCTCACCGTAAGCAGCTTATTTTTTTTTAATATTACTAAGCATGATATTAAACAATTTGTGCTTATTTTTCAGAAATGGTAGCCAAAAGTTGACAGTGGTCTTTAACAAGACCGAGAAGCGTACTCATTGGGAGGAGGCATTCAATGAAGCTAAACTTAAGTTGGGTAAGTTAAATTTTAGTTCTATAGTTAATTTAAAATTACTAAGTTAAATACTTACAAAATACTTTTTTCTAACGGGCTAAATAAGTCAACTGAAGACATTTAAAAAATTTCTGAAACTTTAATATGTTTTATTTGAGATCATATACCATCAATCATAGTCAAAGACAAATCAATTTGTAATCCAGCGACAAAAGAATTATATAAACTTGTTTTTGTGGAGCTTTTTTTATTGATTGCTGTAAATTTTATAAAAAAATTTGATAAGATTTGATTTATATTATCAGATACTAAAGTTCAAGTGTAAAGTAAAAATGTCACTAGACTGATAAAAACCTTTTATTTGTATCAATTTTTTTGGAGTGCAAACTTTAATCGCTTCTGAAACATATTCTCAAGAGAAATTAAAGTTTTATTGAGATGTGAATGATTAAAAGGAAGTCTGTTGTAAGGTTGTTAAATTGTGTACGGTGACTTGGGTAGTTTGTAAAGGTGGGCATTGTAGGGTGGACGAGAGGTAAAACTAAATCTACAAATAATTGAAATTTTTTTTAAGGTTAAAGTGATAGTTATTGAGAATAGCTTTGGATAAGTCTTAATAAAAAAATATTGCTAACGTTTTATAATTCATATTAATATTAAGTTTATTGCTTCATTTTTAGCCGCCACACTGGAGCGACATCCTATACCCGAATTCCTAACATCCATACCAATAAGAAAGACTCGAGCTGGTCTCCAGTTTACTTGTGCAGCAGCAACGCTGAGCGATAAGCGTGATGTTTGGGTTTGCAACAGTGATGGCTATGTGGGCCAAGTGTGCATCATGTCCCTGCATCCCGAACCAAACGTTACCAGCTGCAATGGTGTGTGCAATGCCAGAATACTGTGCGTTGCATCAGTGCCAGCCTACACCAGCAGCAGCAGCGTCGAGGATCAATCCAGTGGACAGGAGGATAAACAGCAAACCTTACGCATCAGTACACCACAGCACAGCTACACACAACAGTTGCGTGACTATCGTAAAAGTATCTCTCCCATTGCCCATCACCCTGCACCCATTTTAACGGCACCAGAGAAGAAGAAAGTCACTGCGGCAATTATTGGCAATGGTGCTGATGCGACCAGCAATCAAAGTGATACTCAGCTAGATTTAAATTTAAGTTCAAGTGATGATGAGACGGATGCTATCTCAACGGCGCCCACTGAACAGCAACGCATGCCTAGCCCTGCACCCTCATTACATGCCCCATATCATCATGCGCAACAAGTAAGTACAATGAATATAAAATAAATTGTAAAATTTATTCGCCCAAGTTTGTATTATATGCAAACCTTCTTTGAAATGTTTTTTTTTTATTCGCAGGACTCCAATCCCGATGAAAGCGAATCAAATCAATCAACTATGTGGATAGGTACTGAAGATGGATGTATTCATGTTTACAACAGTACTGATAATATACGCATTAAGAAAAATCGTATTAAGATTGAACATCATTCAGCTGTGTTTTCTATATTGTAAGTGCGCAAATACAAAATACCCGAATATTTTATTTAATTGTAAACACTTTTATTATAGGTATCTAGACAATCGTGTTTTTGTATCCTTAGCCAATGGTGATATTTGTGTATATCTCAGAGATGGTGGTAAGTCTTGTAATAATTAACTGTCATTGAATCTGCCAATGTTCATCAATTTGTGTTATCTTTTTAGCTACATCTTGGAATACTTGTTTGTCGCATTGTCTCTCAATTGGCACAGTTACGAGCCCTGTAACTAAGCTGCTGAATGTAAATGGCAAATTATGGTGCTCCATACAGGGAATTATAAAAGTATTGGACACTGAATCTTTTTCGGTGAGTTGAATAAAACACTGATTTACAAAGAATGTCGTTCCTAATTCTATTTGTTTTGCAGGTCGTCAATCAAATTCAAATCTCTTCGGATTCAAAACCAATTACGAATATGACAGTAGCAAATAATTATGTTTGGATATCCATACAAAACTCAGCTCATATTAAATGTTTTCATTCCAATACGTAAGTGATGTCTATTTCGATGCAAAACATAGACTTTTAACTTATTGTTAAACTAATTGAATAGCCACCAACTTATAACTGAAGTTAACCTCGCTCCTGCCGTCAATAAAATGTTGTCCAATTGTGACGAGATTATTCGGCAACATAAAGCAGCTTGCCTGCGCGTCACTTCTCTGCTCTGCTGTAAGGATCTCATTTGGATAGGCACCAGTGCTGGCGTATTGCTCACCATGCCAGCCCAGGGCTATGAGAAGGGTGCCCATAATGTGGTGCCAACGGGCATACCACACGGTCACACTGGACATGTGCGTTTCCTGACCTTTGTGGAGACACCGTCGCATGGCGTTGAGGGCTCCTCCCAAATGTTGGCTGCAGTGGCATCAGCTCGCGAAGCTGGAAGCAGCACCAGCGATGAGTACACCAAACAAGGGTGAGTTAAAGTGAAACTTATAACAATTATTTGTTTATTGATTGTGTATTGATTGCTAATTTTTTTCTGATTAAATAGTTCAACGAAGAACAACTCCAAATCCAAATCGGAAACAAAAAATATACTTATCATATCGGGTGGTGATGGCTATGAAGATTTCCGCAACTCTGGTGCCAATTCACTGAGCGAAATTGCTGGCCGTGAGGACAGCACCAATCATTTACTCATATGGCAAATTTGAAGCAGAAGACGTAAAAATCGCTGGCGGTTATTGCTTTCGAGATGGAAAAACAACAACTAAGTTCAACTTTATTGAACTTCAACCATCTCAATAAAATATTGTCGTTTTGAGACTGCTCAAAAGCGCAATCGAGAGTAGACTGCAGCGATTTTTAGTATGTCAAATAGCCAAGGAACAAAAATCGGCTAGAGAACATTTTTTTTCAGCAAGCATATTCTTGCGTCTGTATGTTCAAACCTAACTTAGTCTAATACTTCATTGCATAAAGTATATAATTCTATATATATATATACTATATATTATATTATACTCAACTAAATAGTTAGCAATGTTAACAATTTTTGTTTTAATGCATGTATGTATATCTATATATTACTAACTTAAAGAGAAACACACACACACACACACACAGAACTACTAGTGCCAAATATACATATTTATTGCGCCAAAACATTCGGAATGAATTAAATTATGTATTTTATCAAAAATATACCCATAGCTAGGCCCAATGGCGCTATATTCCAAAATCAACACACGCATAACAACAAATTTCATATAGAATAAATATTTTTATAAAATATAGCAAATACGCAAAGTAAATATAATTACATATAACTTGAACTATTTATATAAATGTATATACATATTAAAATATATACTTACTACATACATGTTAACGCACATGCTTACATGTACATAAAGTACATGTTACAATCAAATATTAATATGTACATATACAGTATGTCCTGATGGCAATTTGAATAAAATTAATTTACCCATTTGATATAATAATATCGCCATTAAAAATACATAAAATTAAATGCAACACTTTATCGAATTTATTCTAAAAGTAATCATTGAATCAAGTATAAAACAATAAGACAGTGGCGAAAAATTAAACAAGTTTTGTAAAAATCAACATTAACATTAAGTTTAATTCGATGTATGCAACCAAATAACTTTAAATAAAACTGCTAATCGTTTTAATGGCGTTTTTAAAACGCAGTATAATACAACTTTCACGCAAGAGAATTGAATTTGAAAAATAATACAAAAAACAAAACTAACAACCCATACATACCAAGTGATATTCAAATGTTTGGGATTGTATTAACTAGCTACATATGTATGTATATTTTTCGAAATAGCATATTACTAAACTTGACTAATGCTAATGCGATGTTTGCAGTTTTATCCATAATTGGAACATCTCTTTCTTTAACAATTACTGGAACCGTCATTAAAGCTCTGCGGTCAATAGAAGTGTGTTTTCAATGTTATTATATAGATCACACTACTTGCCTAACAAGTGACTTCACACCCCTTTAATGGGGTAAATGGACACAATCTGTCTATAGATCTTTTTTTTATTGAACATGGACGATACTAAAATTGTATTTAAATTTGTGTATCTTCTGTATGTAATTAAAAATATAGGATTTTCATTTAAAAAAAAAAACAAACAAACAAAATAAATATATATATATATTTAAATTGGATTAATCAACTTATTAGCAGATTTATGTACAATAATGGTAAGCGGCTAGTTACAATACGCATTTCTTTTTATTTAAATGGCATCTGACAATTGTTATCCTACCTCTATAAATACCAGCAGGTGTTAGAATAGAAATCGATTTACATACTTATACCAGAATAAATCTGAAACAGAACTGTAATAATAGATTGTGAAACAATAATTTCCCCTTTACAAATTGCAAAGTAAGATTTAACAATAAATAGTTAAACTGTAATATGTATTAAAACAAAAAAATGCGGTTATATGTGTACGTTACCTGTTAAATAAACCAAATTTTCAAACTGAAACTACAAAAATATTTCAATTTTTTCTATTAAATGGAACAATGTTCTTAGAAAATGTAATAAACAAAATAGCAAGATGAGTAAAATGAGTGTCAAATCAATGTTAAGCTTAAAATAAGCCTAAAATTGATTTTGCTTTGACAAAGTGTTTAGAATGTGGATGTTCAAGATTAGATTATAGATGCTAAGAATTGCCAAAAATCAAATTGTCGCTTATTTGTCATCGTACGGAACAATGTAAAACGCTTCTCACGAAAGCATTGTTTATTCAGCTTGCGTCCATGGACACATACGTGTTTTGACCCAGACTCACATTTGTGCACTCAATGGCTCGATAGCCATAAAGTTTGTGCAAAAGTTTTGCCTTTTTGCTGCCAGTTTGTTTGTTGTTTTAAAGCCTTTTGAATAATTGAATTTTACGCATAATTTTGTTTTTATTTTACTTACACCTGAACGCATCCATTCCAGAGTCAAGTTTATTTATACCCTGTACTCATTTAAAACTAGTGTCCTTTTCACCTCATCAAGAACAACCAAAACAGAACATTGCTAACATATTATGTACATTGCGATTTTAATTCAATTTCCGTTTGTACTCCGTCTACCGTTTTGAACAAATTCTATTGCAGTCTTTTTTATGGACACAGAGTATTTTATGTCATGTCAAAGGACACGAAAGTTGACTAACGTATGGGACAACTTTTCTCTAACTAAAGTAAGGACACACGTCCGCTTTTGGTCTTTGTGGATTTTAACATTTCGCCTTAATACAATTAATTAATTAATTCACAACCTTTTAGTGCACAAAAGATTCTCATGTGACTCTTTTTACTTAGTTTGGAGCGGGATCGAGTTGATTTAAAATACTTAAATAATGTATAATTTAAACGTTTTTAGCTAAACTGCTATTGTAATGGATATAATATGAATATGAATTCAATTTACTGACAAAATGGTAAGCATTTGGTTCTTAGCTTAAATCCTTTAATGTATCTAATTTAGTTATCTCAATCACATAGATAATTAAGCAGCAACGTGCCCATTTAGAATATCTATCTGTTAACCTGTAAGCTTTTAATGCATTTATTTGGTTTTTTGGGTTTGCAAACAGACCCGTCGTACACATAAATCAAGTTGGTTTGATAAGTAGGCTTCTCCGGTTTTGAATTTTTCAATTTTCTGCTGCCATCGTGCTCACCACACTATGCAGTTGTGTGGCTTTTGTGGTTTTTGCACTTTGTTTGGTTGTTGATTAATTTTTTATTTCCACATTTGTCACAGCACGTGCAATTGGCATTTCGTGATTAGAAGTATGCTTGTATATCTATGGTATGTGTAAGCATCTGTTGTTCTATGAATAGTTTGACGTTTTTGCAATCAAAGGTATATTTATTTTATTTAACTTTGTTTCCATCAATAAAATATTTATATGACAGGTAACACAATTTTTTTTTTTTCAACAATGATCTATATTTACTTACAGCAAAAATCAAATTAATTAATTTATTATCACAACACTTTGACTACTTTTTAATTAACAAAGAACGAGAATTTTGTTTTACCTAAATGTATGGGTTTTGCTGACTTATATTTTTGACAAATCAATTTTTTTTTCTCAAAAATATATTAAAATCAGTTTCTTTACCTTTTTAAAATGTATGAGAAATGCATTGTATGATGAGAAATGAATTTGTAACTTAACATAAATACCACACGTTGGCAGTAGACTTCATTTTCAATTAAGTAAGTTTTTACTCTAAAAATCCTTGAACAATGTAACTTTAATTATCGTAAATTTCAAGTGTAAGTGACAAAGAAAACAAAACTGCTCAAAAGTATTTGAAATTATTATTTTTGCATGTTATTTTATCTTATAAATTACAAAAACTTTGTAAAAGTTGAGTTCTTTGATCCAATAAAGCTTAGATTATTTGTTGCATGATGAAATCATTTGTTTCTGATTTATATCGCGACGCATAAGCAACATTAGATCATATATTAAATAATATATACTTAATATATGAAGTATACTTTACTTAATGGATTATTACTGTCAATTCGTTTTATATGCAATCGTTATGCAAAAATGTAATGTATTCCATTTTAGCAGCAAAAATATGTTGTCATAACGTGACTCATTATTATTTGTGGCCATAAACTGTCGTATCCTGTGACGCCTTGCAATAAAATAAATTGTATTCATAACACGTTGGCATTATCATACACAATGTGCGTCCTTTATAGCGAAATTTTTGCAAGGGAATTTGAATGTTAAATGATGGCACTCTCATGATTTTCCAAACATCATCAGGCGGGAAAACGTATTAAAAGCTGTTAAACATT
The DNA here is from genome assembly GCA_018904305.1 of Scaptomyza montana. Lineage (NCBI taxonomy): Eukaryota > Metazoa > Arthropoda > Insecta > Diptera > Drosophilidae > Scaptomyza > Scaptomyza montana. Next base: position 5,905,782 of record JAEIGR010000001.1, read on the forward strand.
CAATTCAATCCAATATAAAAATCAAAGTTACTTTTCATTCACCACTTGCTGGTTTTCATTTCCATAATTAAACAAAATTGTTCAATATTAAAACAAAAATGTTCAGCTTAGCATAAAAATCATATTAAGGATCGTTGAATTTTTGGCGAGAAAAAACTTATTAAGCTCTTAGCGGGGAATGTTGTGGTGAGCGCACATTTGTAATTCTAATTAAGATGTAATTTCATCCTTCACATTCATAATTTTGCGCAATTCTATTGAAAAAGAGTTCGTAAACTTGCGTGCTATTGTCTAATTAGCAGCATACATTGCCAATGTTTACTTTAATATATCAGTTACAATTCAAATGCCTTCCAGCCATTTCATTTATAAGAAATACGCATGCGCTTGATTATGCATTCCTTCCGTTGGCTCCTACGTCTTAAATACGTTCCACTTTTTTACTATGCTATTTCCTCTTACCAAAAATGGCCAGTATTAATTTGATGGATTAACTTGTAAGTCATATTTAAATCGAACAAGTTATTAGCAATTGAACGATTAGTTAAAGGATACTTAAAACTCATTAAACAGTTTATATAGAGTCTTAAGATGATCTTATAAATACTCAAAATTTTTAAATGAATTCTTATTGTTTTTTTAAGTATAACAATCTAGTTTAATTAAATTTCCATACATATGTTTGCAGGGTATTTTAAAGAGTTTTAATTGTATATTTCTTAGAATTATTCAATTGGTGAGGCAGCCGACCATTAAATAAAGCAACATACACAATGTTAATACATTTAAGCACTTATGAGAATCACACAAATGCAAATAAACATTTAAAGCACTCACAAAAATCTTGTTATTTATAAATCTAACGTATTTACAGTTATGGCGAATCTGGAAATAAAGCAAATATCAACAAACCGAAAAAAAAAACCAAATAGAAAACCACTATAAAAGGATTAAGAACAGGGCAGACTTTACGGCTCTAATCTTAAACATGCAACACACAGGCATTTGTAAATCGTAGATAGTATATTATAGTAGTATGTGTAGGTGTACAAAAAACGGGACCCACAAATTGGAAACTGTTTTTGTACAACAATTTCCCCACCAAAACCACACACACACCCAACACAAACGTACTTAAACATTTAGAGGGAAACGTGCAGCACACTCGTGGTGGCATGTATCTTTCGGATACGCGAGTTCTCTCTGTTGTGCGTTACGGTTGTCAAAGCAGACGGCAGTTCTGTAAGAGCTCTCAACCGATGCAGTCGCGTCTAGCTGAATTTTGACTATGTTGAATGTGAATATTAACAAAATCGTTAGACAGGAATACGTCAAGTTTTGTCACGGTAGTATGTTGCCGTGTCGCGTCTTAGTAATTCAAGTGAACCGCGTGTGACACGATACAATTTCATTATCTTACCAATCTTGACCACTTGTCTACCATTACGAAATGTCCAAGACAACTTAGCAAGAGTGTGAACTTAACAATAAACGAAAGTGTGCGATTTAAACAAGTTGTAATATCAAAACAAAAGACATTAAAACATTTAATTCCATTTGCTCACATATGGAAATTATTATTATTGCGCCCTACGCCTTGGGCCTAGTTACTGTTATTGCAATGTTGAGTGCATTACACTTGCACATCTAAACATATGTACGTAGTACTACTGTTTATAGTATATGTGTGTAGGCGAGCGCATAATTAAGGAAACACACTACTGATAATGGTAATTGACAAAAGGTTTTTTTTACAAATGTGTAAACAAACTTTGAAACAATGAAAAAAAAGCCAGATAAGACTATGAATGAATAAATACTTAAGTACAAATTTATGTAACGCTCGTTGCCTTAGAGACCTTAACAATTGACCAACCATTAATAACATGTGCATATTTAGTTAAGGGTTTTTTTCTTCTTAATGGTTATTTCATATTGAAAATTCAAAATGCAACTTCTCAAACAAATATTTATGCACATATGTATGTGTGTGGCAAGCGGCAAGCGAATGCATCTAATAATAATCATTTGTTATGTCTGTCCAAGTTGCAAGCGTATGTTTTTTTTTATTTTTTTGTGTCGTAAATGTTGCAAACAGCTGTTCTTAAGCCCATTATTGACAGCTGGCATTTTTAATGGCATTTTAATGCTTAGATTCAAACCAAATAAAGTGCCTTTCATAATCTAAATTTTGTATTCGCAATTTTTCTAAATTATGTATATGTATTTGTGTATGTTGTATGTATGCATGTGAATACACCCACATAACTTTTGTTATATTAAGTATGTCGACATATGAATGTAATTAAAAGAAAACGTCTGTTTATTTCCATTGGGGCTATGTGCAAGCATATAAATATGAATAAGAGGCTTTTAATGTAATAAATGATGTATTGTTCTTGGTGGGGAATTAAGTAATAAGAGGAAGGTCACCAGCTGTCACTCCACCCATAAAAAACCAAATGGGCAGATAATTTGCACCAGATATTTATGTTCACGTACATATACATGCGTAAGGGCAAATTTTGCCAATCTCATGGCCATATGCACTACTACATATACATACAATGCTCATCTACATCAAGTCATAACCGCAAAACTAGCGTTAACGCCAAACACAAAAACAAAAAAACAAAGCAAACAAACAATTGGTACAGAATAGTGGTTTTATTTGTAATTGGGTTTGTAATCCGTTTTACATGTTGCCGTCGAAACTTTTCAATTGCAAATCGACTGTTACCATTATTATTTAATTATGTATTTAAGTTTACCATTTCTGTGATTCTGTACAGAACATTTCAATTGATTTTCATTAAAAAGTTAATTTTGATTGAATTTCGCTTACTTTTTAAGGGATTTGCGCTAACAGCACTTTTTATGTGTTTATATATCTCTAATATATATAAAGATATCACAATTTGTGAACATATGGACATGTTTACGATTGCTTCCTGCTCATATAAAAATGTGAGGGAATTGAACTTTTAGTGTGAAATAAATCTTGCGTTGGCACTTTGGAAATTAGGATGTGGCCAAAATAGCCTTAAGAAAAACTTTATTGAATTATTCTTTTAGAAATACTTTCTGAGGTAAAAACTTCAGTTTTGTGTATTTTTTGTTTCAGGGACTTATAAAAAATAGTCTAAAAATATTCCTCTTTGAATAATATTAACAATATTCATATTCAAAAATTAAAAACATAAAATAGTTTATTTTACATCTGCTAAGCATAAAAATCTTTTTGCCACAATAAAAAAAGCAAGGGAATCTTCTGCCTGATCTACTTTATATACGCTTGACAGAAGAAACCAATTAGAAACCATTCTATATTGTTAAACTACGTCATGATTAATAGCACAAAAAACACAAATGAGAATATTTAGTTTTGCATGTGTGCAAAAGAAAAAAAGGTTTGTAAATAATTGCTTGATTTGTTATCAAATGTGCGATAAGCGACTCAACTACAGTTTGATGATAAATCAAACACAAAAATACTTTTGATGCACGTGTGTCTTGTATGACGTGAAATTAGTGTAGCTATATATTTAAACAAGCAGATTAAAACATTAAAATCTGTACAATGCACAAATTTATAAGTACTAATGTGCCGAAATCGCTTTAGATAATCCATAAGCCTTCATAAGGTATACATATGTTCTGTCTTACTGGCAAATGCCACCTTGTCTGTGTCGGCTTTCGGTTTTAATTTGCTTATCACGTACACACACACACACACTCACACACGAGTCATATTTATAAATATTCAAACACAGACGCAACACACATAAGCAATTGCAATCTACGACAGCATAAGGCATTTGGTGAACGCTATCAGACGCTAAATAAATAATACTTAATACCACATTATTGTCAGGAGCAGTAAGAGTGTCGTGGAACTGTCGATTTCTGGCATGGTTGGGTTCTTTTTTCATTAGTCCAAATCAGTTGAGCATTATTCGTCGGTGCAACTCCATAGGTGATTGGAAGAAATAATAGTGCTTCATTCAATATACATGCTAGACAAATATTAAAACGAAAGAAGCGTCGGAAATGCTAGCAACATTTTGTTTGTGTTTAATGCCAAGCACCTCTTGAATTGGGGTTTCCTCGTGTCGCGTCATTCAACGGTTTATATTCCCTTATGTTTAATTATAATTAATTTTTACAAATAATATAATTGTGATTAATGTGCTTAAATGTTACTGAAAGAGACATTGTTGACAAGAATTTTCCATTTAAATTCAATCATGTAGATTAATTTCAATTTGACAGCTTGATAAGGTTCAATTGGCAAGCCATGTCCAATAAAATGGCAAAAGAACAACAAAACGAGATAAACGAATATAAATCCAATGTGGCATTTACATTTAACTGGTAACTTGATTATTTTATTTTTGTTTAAGTTTGCAATCAAACAAATTGTGAATCGGAAAAGTGAAAATACAAATATTTTTTTTTTTATCTTGAACAAAATTTATTGTGCCTTCGACTTTTTATTGGGATAGGAATCCTAAATTATGTTAACCATATACATTTCAAGCTATTTAATTTACCATCTTTGTATAAAAAACACCGTCGGTTGCTATGTCAATCAGACTTTGGCAATATTTATTGGATGTTTCATTCTCGAATCAATACAACTTCGATATCGTTTTTATGCAAATATCACAGTTGGCTGTCCCTGCATAAACGAATAATCGTATATAATACATTAATTTCTGAGCTAAGCAAACAACAATAAATATGAACACTATAATAATAATTTAGTATCTTGTTTACTCTATCATTTTAGGACATCAACAAATCAAATTATAGAATGAATAACAAAAATTTAAGTAAAGATGGCAAAATTAAGCTACTATTACATATTTCTTCCAATGCCTATAAAGCTGTGAAACTATGTAAACTATGTTGATTTAGGAAGTCAAAATACGGCATTTATGGCAATCCACTTACAGTTGGATAATCCAAACGCTATATTCCCGCCCCTGATGTATGTGGCAGCCACTTTCCTTGCCACCACCGGCGTTCTTGGATCGCAACTACACAACTCTTCCATTGGTAACGATGACTTCCTAGATGAATGGAACAGCATTGGCAATCACTCCTTAGCACCATCTACAACTACACTCAATGCTGGCTATGCAATTAATAGTAGTACACCGACATGGCAGTCCAAACTAAATGGTTCTGAAAATTATACAACATTTGGCAATTCAGGGCCGGCAACAACAGTTTTCAATTACTACAACGAATCTGCCCCGGCTGCTGAATGGGCCCATTTCTATGATCTCATTCTGTCATGGCAGGGCATCTGTTTGTTTGCCGTCTTTTGCACATTCATTGTTGTCACCGTCATTGGAAATACTCTCATCATATTAGCTGTTCTTACAACTCGCCGACTTCGCACCGTTACAAATTGTTTTGTCATGAGTTTAGCGATTGCTGACTTACTTGTTGGCATATTCGTGATGCCACCGGCAGTTGCTGTTCATCTTATTGGTAAGTAATAGACACTTGTATGTGTAGTGTTGTTGTTTCTATGCATCCTATTTATTTTATGCATTTCCATTTTGTTGCTTTTGTCTCGGTGGTCGCGACGCGTCGGTTAATTGCCATAAAATAGCTTGTTAAAAAGTTCTTAAAATTATTTCTTTGTATGTTTGTATAAGATGTGTTTCATTTCAATACTTAAGTCGAAAAGCTTCTCAAAATTGTTTTCAAAGGCCTATTTTCATAAATTCTTTATAAAGCACAAAAACACCACTCTCGCTTGTCGTTGGTATTTGGCGTGTGCGTTGAGATTTTTCGAGGAATTGTTTGCTACTGCTCCAAAATTCTAACAATGTGTCCCGTTCCAATGTTGTCTTTTCAATCATTTAGCAGAATTTTTCTCCCACGCATTCTTAAGCAAAAGTTAATTTCGCATGTCTGTTAAGAAAAAACTTTAAGCTTAAGTCAATATTTGACGTTAATCGATAGCTGGTACTATTTTCAGGCTCTTGGCGACTCGGCTGGATACTGTGCGATATTTGGATATCTTTTGATGTGCTGCTCTGCACCGCATCGATTTTAAGTTTGTGTGCCATCAGTGTTGATAGGTATAACATTTTGAATTTAAATGCCCAGGCTAAGAAGGTGCTGCTACAATGCAAACAAATCTTAAACATTCTAGATACCTTGCTGTTACTCAGCCACTTACCTATTCGAGGAAACGACGTTCCAAGCGCCTGGCGCTTTTAATGATTCTTATCGTTTGGATACTGGCATTAGCAATTACCTGTCCGCCCATGCTAGGCTGGTAAGTAGAAAGAGAACTAGTAAATTTGCATGCATACGTTTGCTGTTTTATATTAAAGTCAGATTTATGTGCGCATATTAAGTATACGCTAATGCAAAGTTAGAGCTGCAAGTCAAAGTATATTTTCTCCGAACGGAATGCTATTAAAGAAGCAAGCAAATTTGTAGTTACGTATTTAATAAATTTAACCATTTAACTTTTGTTTAAAATAACCTTGTGACCCCATAAAGTTTATAATGCTTCCAAAAAGAAATAGTATCCAGTTCTTGGTCAGCTCACAGCGTATGTGAATATTGATTAAATTATTTTATGCAGCATTTACGTTATGTAGTTTTCTCAAATTACATGTTTTTGTTTTTGTATTTTTCGTAGGTACGAGCCAGGACGGCGAGATTTACGAGAGTGTCGCTATAACCAAAACGAAGGCTATGTAATTTTCTCAGCGATGGGTTCATTTTTCATACCAATGGCAGTCATGATTTATGTTTATGCCAAAATATCTTGTGTTATAGCAAAAAGACACGACAATATGACCGATATTAATGTTCATAACAAGGTAAGTAATAATCGAAAATTTATTAAGGCACTGATTATAATAGTTTATATGATTTATCTTCTTTTTTTTTAATAGTTAAGAAAATCTTTTTACTTGCATTTACCAATGATAAATTAATGTCATATGTTAAAGAACATTTATTTTTAACTTAAGGTGGATAAAACGTACAAATTGGCTTAACTGTAAAACAAAATAGTTAATTTCTTCGACCTTCTTTAACAGATAAAACACAAATGCAATGTTTAAACATCATTAGCATGTTTATAAAGAAAGTTTTGAATGCGATTTCGCAGCTGCGATTCAAATTCATATTTTCATAACTTTCAGCAAACAAATTTATTCTTGTTTGAAAAGCTTAAACTTATTGAATTAAATCAACTCAGCTTTGAACATGTCGGACAACTAGCGCAAAGTCAATAAAATCGAATGAAAACAATGGCAACAGAATAATATAAGTAAAGATGGGGGAATAAAATGTTTTAAAAATATGTTTTTTGTTGCTCTTGTACAGAAATTTAAACGCTACACCGCCGCAGATGTTGAAAACGAATTTTCCGAGCAGGAACAGAGTACAGTCTATAGAAGCAAACCAGCCACGGTACAAACATTCTCCGACCAGACAATATCCAAGGAACTACAGGAAATCACACTGAGTAAATCGGACAATCTTGGCATGACGACAACAGCCAGTGGAGTTTATGCTGGAAATTGTCAGTCTCTGCTGACATTACCCTCCACCAAAGAGAGTGACAGCGGCAAGAGCAGTAGCTATGAGCTAACACGACCAGCCTCATTGTCGATAAAACGCACCTCGACCGCTTCGACAACGATGACCACAATGGCAAGTGGCATTGGGCCCGGCAGCAGTTTATTAGATGCCCAATGGCAGGGACAATCACAATTACAGCAGCAACAACAACAACAACATCAGGTGCGCACACATAGCTTTCGGCATGCCCATCTTAGTGTTGGTGGCGGCCAGCGTGGTCACCAACATCATTATCATCATCATCATCATCATCAGAGTGGCGCTGGTGCTGGCAGTGCAGCGGATGCAGCAACCACAACAGCAACAACCAATATTAAATCTCTATCGAACCGCATTACGTCGCTAAAAAAGGAGAATAAAACTACACAAACATTGAGCATTGTCGTCGGTGGTTTCATTGCATGTTGGTTACCATTCTTCGTCTACTATCTTATAACGCCATTCCTTGCCGAGCATCAAGTAAGCGGCACACTGGCAAAAGCACTCACCTGGCTGGGTTGGTTCAACAGCGCCATAAATCCATTTATTTACGCATTTTACAGCGTCGACTTTCGAGCCGCCTTCTGGCGCTTGACCTGCAAGCGTTTTTTCAGCGACGAGCCAAAGCCACAATTTCCCACAAACACCATGTCCATCAGGCGATAGTCGCGGCGTGGCGCCACCTCACATTCCAACACCCCCAACACCATCAAAACCAACACCACCCGCACATGACATAATAGGAATAAACTGTTATGCGACTAGAAACTTGCAAGTGGACAATGTGGTTGGACCTGCATATTATTTCGGTGTCACTCTCTAACTCTTATGCAGGTACTACACTCTGAAAACATTTAACAAAAACTGTGTTTGAAATTAAGCAAAACTAATGTCTTGTTTTGATAAACAAAAAGAACATTTTATCATGAAATGATTTCACAAAGTAAAAAACAATATCACAATGTTATAAACTAAAGGTTAGTTTTAAAGTTTTTCTGAGTGTAGTTAGAAAACTTGCCACTTGCAACTAAAAATTTAAATTTATGCAAATGACAGTGTTGGGTGTGTTTTCCCCTGAACTATGACACAATTATCTACAAGCAAATGTATTTAATTCTTAAAGTAAGCTTTCTATCTAGATTCTAGAATCTTTTTGTGATGCGTTTCAAGTCACATCGAAGCGAGAGACGCATTCAGATAAACATTTGTAAATACGTTCATACAATTTCATTCACTTAAGGGCATTTGAAAGGACGACACGAATCGATTTAGTAATTTCCGTCACGTTTTTTCATCGCTTTACCAACCGGCTACTTGTCCTATTGCAATTATATAAAGCCTGTGCAAAACATTTAAATTGTGCACACTGTTCATTGAGTTTATTTTGTGTTATATACAAAAAAACAACATATAAAAGAATATTTATAGATACACGTATACATATGTAATGGATACCTTGTATTTGTACACCTTATGCCAATTATGCGTCCTTGTAATCCAATTTTGGATTTAAATGACAACTTCCACAAGAAACTTTGTAGTATTGTTCTTTTGTAAGCATTAATAGTTGAATATATCAAAATATAATAAATAAACACATATTTTTAATTTTCATTGTGATTTAGCCTTAAACAAACCAAAAGAACATTTCAATTCTAAATGTAGTTCTATGTCTAAAATAAAAACTATAAAATTATCAAACCAAAATTGTAAAACGGCACAATTTGTAGTCAATTGCTAATTACTATTTAATAGTTGTAGTTGTAGTGACAGCTGGCACAATCCGTTGCATAATATCATATACACACAATATATTTAAGCCTTTCGAGCATTACCAAAATATAATTAATGAATAAAACCAAATCTCAAAATTCTAGCTCACCGAGGAATATAAATAACATTTGAATTTGAAACAAAGAGTATCACGAAAATTGTTGGTAAATTTTACAAATTTTTGTTATGAACTCAATCAAATTTAAACATCTATCTATTAAAATACGAACTTTTTAAAGCCAGAAAGTCATCTAAAAAGCATAAACTGTATTTTATTTAATTATTCGTTTATATAAATGGGATTATATTTAATACGATTGTATTTATTTATTTGAATTTTTATTTAATACAATCCTAAAACTTAAATAACTTATTTGATATTGGTTTTCTATTGAAAAAAAGTGTCTGCAAGGTGCTAAGCTAAAACCATTTGTGACTTAAACATTAAAAGAATCCGTGGTAAGGTGAAAAGGAGCTGAGAAAACTAGAAATAAAACCTTTTGGCATTGAATTTGCACCTTTTAATTATTGGGTCAATCGCATTTAAATGGCAGAATGGCGAGAATTCTGACCTTTCACAAAGAAATTTAAATTCTTGCACTTACTTGTAAGTATATATTTAACGATAAAGAGTCAAATGATGTCAGTGCAAGGAGCCATGGCAACCAAAAACCCAAATTACACTGGCATCAAATTCGTTTAGTATACTCTGGCAGTAAAGTGTGTTGTAATTCCTTGGAGATTTCTTTACCTCACCTATCCTCCCCCAAATGCTTGTTAATGTTGTACAATAAATAAGTATGTTATATTGTGTGATTACGTAACTACTACAAGTATGATGACCGCATTCTCTTTTGTGGTTTTCAAGTTTGTCACCAAATGTTCAACGCTTGCTTAATCAGGAAATTTACTTTCTAAACAACAAACCGACCAACTACCTTAATTACAATGCATGTTAGGTGGGATACTAAGAGTTTACTAACATTTTGTTAGAGTTTGTTGCTTAGGGCTTTGAGAAATTTTTTAATTGAAGTGCACAATGTTGAATGCAGTTTTATTTTTTTTTATTTTGCCACACTTTTTGGCATACTTATGCAAATGTATTGATATGTCTTCTTCTGGCTTAAGGGTTGAAAATTATTAGCTAAATAAATGGCCAAAAAGTATGTCTACGATTAATTTCTTATTCATGTATTTGCTTTATATACACATGTAAATTTTTGAACTGGTAAATAAAAATAAATAAATACAAGCTTAAAAACAAATTGATTTATTTTATACTACACAATTATTCAAACTAAATGTTTTTATGTTGGTTATGAATGGCTTAGGCGCGAAACATATTGATGTGATTTCGCGGCAGTTTCTGTTTACAGATGTGCCGACATGTCAAACGCCAAAATGCAGCTCGAAAATCGGGATTAAAGGCATAAATGAAGGGATTAATGGCACAATTAAGCCAACCGAACCAAGTAAAAAATGACATAAGACCTTCAAGTTTCTTAAGCTGCGGCAAAAACGGTATCAACAGATAATAAACAAAAAATGGCGTCCAACAGGCAATCAGACCGCCCATAACAATCGTCAGTGTCTTGGTGGCTTTGGTGGTTTTGACTTTGGTCGAAACCCGCATTGGAACACGATGACTGGCCAATTGCCGTTGCAGCTGGTGCGATGTTGTCGACGCCCTCTTGGCCACATTATGACTTGCCGTTTCCAAAGCCGTAGATTGACTATCGTTGTAATACAGTGCTGGTATGGTTAGAGATGAAGCACGGCGCCTTTGATATCGGCAACTATCGTCGGTGCAGTGAATAAGTGAAGACGTTCTTGAGATTTCCATTAGTTCATAGAATGTGGGCTGATGTTTTAGCTTCATGCGCTTATCATGCAGTTTTGAGTCCTGACATTTACTGCATTTAAAATTGACAGTGCTGAAAATGGGGTTTGGTTGCGTGCTTAAGACACTGCAACGAGCGTCACAGCATGGCAAACATTTGTGTGGATTGCAACGAAACACCTCTGATTCAGATATAAAATTGCAATCGACATCTACATCATGATCAGCTGTGCGTTCCGTGTTCTGCAAAAAACATCAATAAATATATAAACACACGGTATGTTTGATTGTTGGAAATAAAATACGTACTGCATCGCGCACAATTCGCTGTCGACGAGAATTCAATATACAACCAATCCGTACGTAAACATATAGCATCACTGTGAGTGGCATAAAAAATGAACCCATTGCCGAGTAAACAACATATCCTTTATTCTGATTGTAGCGGCATTCAATAGAGTCTCCCTGAGGGCTATTTCTGCCATGCTCGTACCTATGAAAACAAATAAAACAAAAGTGAAAATCATACATATAACTTGAGTAAATATATTTAAATTAAATTACTTGCTGACTTAATTAAATTATCAACAATATACGAATATATATAGGGTAGATTTATTTATATGAAGCGTTTACTTTTTTGACATAAGTTGTTAATATATAGAAAAACTAAGAGCCCGTTCTATAAAATAATATAGAAACTTCTTAGTTCTTAATATGTGAAAAAAATGCATAGTTTTTGCATAAAATTGTTGTGATTTACAAAATGTTTCAAGCACTATAAAAAAAGCTGTGTCAACAAATTTAAATAAAATTTAATTATTATGTGAAAACATTTTTTTGTTTTTTGTAAAAGCAAAATGTACGAAACGCGCCCTTATTAAACCAATTTTAATTAGAAATAAACATGATAATTAATTGCAAATTGCTCTTAACGACATATAGTACTTGATAGAAGGATACTCACCAGCCGAGTATGGGTGGGCAAGTAATAACGAATGCGAGTAACCAAACTCCAAGAATCATTAACAATGCCAATCGTTTGCAACGCCACTTTTTCGAATATGTCAATGGTTGTGTCACTGCGAGATACCTAAGTACAAAGCAATAAAATACAGAGTAAATGAAAACAAAAAGCAAGGGGCATATTGTGTATAAAGCTGTTGACAAACGTCCCTAGCAAACAGCGTCGCAGCATGGCGTCAACAGCAAACTTGGAAATGCTATTAAAATGTAATTGAAACTTCCAACAAAAGCAAGCGAGCCTCTCTGCTACGTACTGCAACAGTTTCTTTTACTCAGTTTGGGTTTTGTTGTCACTAATGGTGGGTGGTGTGTGTGTGTGTGTGTGTGACACTAGTGTATATAGTCTATTTGTTGCACGGACCCCGTTAAAGTTGACTTTAAACGCCACCAGGCAATGGATGGGCCAATAAAAAACATCTCTTTGCTCAGTAATTTTACCTTTTTTATGCGTATATGACGACATGCAAATGAATTGTGCCTTTTAACACAACCCGCGAATTAACGCGTGACATAAAAATTAAGGGTTTGTTGGCTCAGCCATTTAATAGATGCTTTCGCACACATCCATTTACTAGCCATAAAGTTACAAAGTTACAAAAAAAATGTATATATAATAGGAATAATTCGTTGTCAAGGGAATAGCTTAGCAGTTTGACACTCATTTTCATTTTTTTAATTACTTACCTATCTAAGCTGATGGCACACAGACTGAGAATGGATGCCGTACACAGCAATATGTCGAAAGATATCCAAATATCGCACAGTACCAAGCCAAGTTGCCATGAACCTGCATAAGTGAAAGAGAATTATAGATATGAGATCATAAAAACAACAGAAGTGCATTCCTTGGGTTGGCAATGCTAAGATACCCAGTAAAAAGTATGCATGTTGAATATTTAAAAAAAACGTATACGTAATGTATAAAAAAAACTTATGAAATTTGGTATTGAACTTTGCACAGAAAAATCTCTTGAGCTGCAACAGTTCAACAGGTGTTTCCAGCTGAAAAGGATGTTGAGTTTCTGTATTATTATTAATTTTTTTACTGAAACACTTTACAACGTACAACTTTTTAAGTACTTGTTACTCTTAAGACATGTTTAAAAATATTGTAAGCATGTCAAGCCGTTTAATGTTCGTAAGGGCTCAACAATACAAATAGCTGCTCCCAACCCACAAAAGGGTTGTTGAAAGGCAAAGTTTTTGGTTTGGATGCTGACGCCGAGAAGTTGTTTGGCTTCTAAAACAATACGCATACCAGTAAGCGCATCGTACATTGATTAAATTTATTTTTTTTAATTTACCCATTTGTTTGTGGAAAGTTCTTGAAAGTAGAAAGTTTTAATGCTAGGCATGTTAACAACCATAAAGGCATGTAATTACCTTTTGGATTTTCTCTTGGCCATAAGCAATTTTTTTGTTCGTTTAAACTTTTCGGCCAGGCAAAAGTTTTGTTAAAAATTCTTCAAACGTTGGCACGGACGGATGTCAAAAAGTATTTGAAAACCGTAAATTATGTTAAATATGAAGACGATCATATCTCTGGCGTTTAATATTTATTATCATACCGACCGTTACACACATTTGCACACCTTTCATAACTTTAAAACCAATAAAGAAATGTTTATAATTTATTTAGCCATATAGTACATACCAATGACGTGAACAGCAACCGCCGGCGGCATTACAAAAATGCCCACAAGTAAATCAGCAACAGCTAAACTCATAACAAAACAATTTGTAACCGTGCGAAGACGCCGGGTGGTCAAAACAGCTAAGATGACGAGCATGTTGCCAATTACAGTTACCAGTATAAGTAGTAAGAAAATGGCCACAGCCAATGATTTTGGCCATTCCATGCTTTTCCAATCGGAGTTCATTATTCATATCATAATCCGTAAAACTTTCAGTTGTTTGTCATTTTCACATTATTTTCTTGTTTATTTTTGTTGTATTGTAATCGTTGTTGTTGCATGGTAAATGCGTATTTGAATGACCTTTGCCAATTAATGAATTTTAGCTGATTGCTTTACAAAATAATTGCCTAAAAACAAAAAACAAATTTAATTAGGTTTTTATTTATAGAAGTAAATAGCTGCAAACACAAAAGATTTTATGCGAGGAAGAAATAAATTTGTTTTTCAGCTATCAATTAATTGATTTTACAGAGTTCAGTTTAAGCCCTGAACCCAACTTACCAAACTTGACGTCATAATTATTTATAAAATAATGTTCCTTCTGCATAATATGCACATTTTTTAGAATGCACTTTATACTTTAAGTGTAACCTTCAGTCAGACAAAATCTAATGCTTGTTTGTATACTTGTAGTTAATTTTTATTAATTTGCCGTTTAGACACACCTGTTAAGATAAATATGTAAATACAAACATAGAACACAACGTTTTTGTGCACAATGTATTTTAAATTGAAATTTCGCAGTCTGTGATTTAATGCTTTTATTAATAATCCAGTTGGGTTCTGCTAAAATATAGCCAGGTGTGTACGCTTTTAATAAATTTAATGAATTATCTATTCACGTGTAAAATTTTGGCGTTTTATTTGCACACTGCACAATTTACATTTGGCTTGTTATTTGCTTTTCTAGTTGATTGAGATAGTTTATATATGTACGTAGGTTTTATATTTTTGTAATATTTGTCCTCTGGATTTGATTTTAATCGTAGTAGTTTTTTTTACTTGTCAATTTACACTAGAAGCCAAAACATAAACATAGTACGAGTGTAAAATATCTTATGCACCGCACAATTGCTAAAGGCACACGGCGATTACAAACTGATGGAGCAACTTTTTGTAGAATTGGCTAGCGTTTAGCGCTGTGGGTAACTGAGCGCAGCCAATGCTTCGTATGAGCATTTTTTCTCCCCCGTTTTGTTATTTGCGGCTAAAGTACACAAAACACAGCGCACTAAACCAACAACATGGGAAAATGTTTTGTTGTTGTTGCTTTTGGAATTTTTATTATTATTTTTAGCATTATTTAAACGGCGCGGCGCGCACACATTTGATTCTGTTGCTCCTATATTTGGAATATATTCAAAATATTGTGAGTAACAAAATTTAACAAAAAATAAGTTCTGTAGGGTACAGATATTAGCAACAAAATCCTCATAAAATTAATCAAAAGTATTTTCTAATAACAAAATGTATTTATCGTATAAAAATTTAATTAAAATCACTTTATTTTAAAATCTAGCTGATTATTTAATGTATGATTTTTAAGCTCCTATGAATGAATTGTTTTAGTCATTTTTGCTTTGAAAAACGTTTATAATACGAATATAACCAGGATTATTTACATATGTGATCATGCGTGGGCGTTCCAATTACCATTAGATTAACTGCTATCGACTGGTTTATTGAAAAATTTATCAGTTGTTTATTGCTTTAATAGCAATTGACGCATGTCTCTTTATACACTTATTTATGTTCATTGTTCAATTGATAACCATTCACTTCATAGAAACAAATTAGAGTATAATGCACTACACATTTCAATTAACTATATTTTATTATATAATTATAGTTAATTTTTTTAAAATCAATTTTTTTAAATATAAATTGATTAAAATACATATTATTTTTCAATATTTAATCAATTAGTCTTTTTTAGCATTTTTTAATGATCATTGTTTTAAACGTTTGCATTTTTATTCGTTTTCTTTAATAAGTACTTTATTTTTTCATTTTACTATGCATATTTATTTATTAAAAACATGCTATATTTTTATTTAATAAGTATTTCAATTTTATTTGAAATTTTATCATTAAGTCTTTTTTGGTTTTTGTTTTTTCATTTGCAACTAAACGCCAGGACGTGTCGAGTAAGACTAAAACATTTCGAAGCGGGTCCACACATTTTGCTAATTTTCCACACGCTTGGGTGTTTTTCTTAGCTTTTTGCCTAGTGCCTGGGCTTCATTACCGCGTATGTGCGCTACATACTAACAACTCTATGAGCGTGCAGCTTTTAACTAATCTAAAAATGTGAATTCGTGTGTTGTAAGTGCTCCATAGATAATAAGTATAGTAATCACAGGGGTGTCATTGCTCCGAAAAGTATGTTACAAAAAAGGGATGGGCACTTGAAATTTCTATTTATAATACAGAAAACAAAAATAGCTACGAACTAAAATCAGTATGAAAGAGAATACGCTTAACGTAAATTATTATTACCATCTATTTGGACATATGTAGTATATATATGTACCAGCCTAGGCCTAAAGTACCGCTACATAGCTATACGCTTTAATTAGTTTTTGTTTGTGTCTTGTTTATCAAAGTACAAATAGGTAATATACAATATAATAACACATATGCCACACAAATTGTATGTATGTCTTCGTCAAATTATCATAAGTACTTAGCATTTAAAATGCTAGTCAAATTGTATACCCTGTAACCATCATGGAAGAGGACTATGAAAGTCGATGATTGTAATTTTTATTTATTTTATTATTCTACATTTACAAATACTTGCTATCAGTTGAATCATATCTACTCAAGACATATTGAAATATTTTTAACAAAGCAAGTTCATTTTTAAATTATTACCTATTAAATACATATATAACTTGTGTAAGTAAATTTTTATTGATTACGTTAATATTGTAAATGTTAATACATACTATATTCTTATTTTTTAAATTGTTTATTTATTAAATTAATTACTACGTTAGCAGCACTCTAAAAAAAGTTATTATATTATTAACTTTATCTTAAGGCAAAATAGAATACGCATATTTAAAAAATACTGGGTATCCAGGTGTTGGTGATGCCGATTACAAATTTTGTCAATCCTTGTGACACCATTAAGTCCGATTTTTTGCATTTAAACTGATTATTTAAAGTCACTGTAAAAAATCATAAAATTAAAAAACTAAATCATACGGCAGAAAAAAAGCCGAGCCTATATCCATTTGTAAATGAATTCGGTTATTTTCAGTTGAAGCTCCTGCAGATAGTTTTTCAAATGCAAATGATGCAGGATTGGAGCCTGATGCTACATGCGCTGAATCACACATCCTTTAAATGAATTCATCCTTACATCGATTTCACCCTCCTCTAGCTGTAACAAAATATGAATTAATTATGTCATTGAATAGCAAAAAAATAATATAGACATACCTCATCAAATGCATAAATATCCTGATAGCATGAAGGTGAAATACACTGCCGTAAACAATTTAATTTGGCAGCCATCGCTGAATTGACATTCACACACTGGGAATTTTGACCACAAGCTAGCTCGTAATCATGATAGGTTATTTCCTTAATAAATCAAAAGTAAACAAACATTTGAAAAATCAATACTACACAAAAGTTGCAAGTAGTAAACTTACATTTTTACTGGTTTCCTTGTATGCATATTCTGGAAAATGAAAAGTTGCTGCTTTAGGTAGGATTTTACCATTTCTATAATTTTCTGCAGCGCAAAAAACAATTTTTAATAGAAATATTGCACGCAATAACTCAATAAGACGTGACATTTTCAACCGGCTCTCAATTGTTGACAAATTTTGGTATATTTTTCTTAGTAGATTTTCGGTTTGGGATTTTTGTATATGAGGGTGAAATTGTCCTCTTTACCGTAGAAACAAAAGCCAAATGTTAATAATGGACTGTTAAGGACTAACATCTGTTAAACATAACAGAAAGAAAGCTTTCAGTTACCGACAATTTTTGTACGGTTTTTTTTAATCATATATTCATTTAATTACATACATCAATTTAAACAAATATTATTTGAATTATACATTTATAGGTCTCACAATAAGTTGGCTATATCTTTTATTATTTAGCATTTTTTGTGCATATGTTATAAACAAACAAACATCAATTCACATAAATATATTATTCTGACAAACTTTTAAAAGTTGTATAATAAACTATGTTACTTTATACATATTTCAGCAATATACTTTTTGAGTACACATTTAAAAATTACACAGTAAAATACGTTTAAATACGGTAATTATTTTGCTTCATATATAAGTAGTTTGATTGTTGTGACATTAATAACATTTAACATGTGTTGTGGATTACATGGGATTCTTTTATATATTTGTCTAAAAAGGATATAGTTACAAACAAACTTCCTGGCTGCAATGGCCTTCAAAAACATTATAGCAATACTGGATTTAAGAGATACATATTTAAAAGATATGTACGTTTACATTTAGGCTTATAGAGAGCTTGAAGTAAACCAATGTAATTAATACGATTATCACAACTAGCAATTCATTATCCTCTACTTTAACAAAGTTTTGCTTACTTCTTCACAAGCCCTTACCTACAGGTCTTAATAAAAGAAAATAAACCTATCAAATACTTAAGTAAACAAATCACAAGGAGTTTCTTCACTTAAGCCAAGTGTGTATTAGAAAATAGCGGGTGAAGAATAAATCCGTGAATACAACTTATTGCATAAACACTTTGGAGCTCTCGGAATAATAAAAGACTTTCTTGGACCTGCCAAACAATAGTACACCCAAGCTTAAAGATATTATATCTCTTTACACATAATCCTCATTATTCTTCAGCATTTTTTGGGTCTCCGGGCCTGTAGCTTTTGAAGGAATTTGAGCAAATGGATTTGGTTGTTCAATCGAGCCGCGTATCGTGAAATTAGAAGTTGGAGGCATTGAGTCACTGTATTTGTATTTTAACGCGCTCTTCCGACAAATGCCCAATCTGTAGGCACAAGTGAATATTAAATTGAGATATAGTTAACTCAAAATGTTTAACTACTTACTTGGACAACAAGAGAAACAGATCCTGACGATATTGGGATGTTAGAATGGCATACAAATATGGATCAGCACACGAGTTCAATGGATAGAAGAATACAAGTAATATCTTTGACTTGGTTACGTTGATCAATGGATAGCCTGCCAATGCGGTAAGGCCAAAAAATGCAATTGGTGCACCACAAGCAAAGTTTATAAATACCTGTAAAACAAAAACATTAATACGTAAAATATCTTTCAATTTTTAAACCATCCAAACTTATATAATAAATCACTTATTTGTTTACAGGCACCTAAGGCATTCAACTTAAACCATTTTGGGAATTATTAAAAAATCAAAGCTAAAAATAATTACTATTTATTCCAAAATAAAAGTAATTACACAACCAAAATTTGAATTGCTATTTTAAGTAAATATTTAAATATTAAAAATTCTTTTTAAAAGACTTACCAGAAGTGCCATTTTTTTGGCGATACTCATTTCACCGGGATTGTTTTGGCGTGCATTTCGAGTTTCATGACCAAGAGATAAATAGATTTGAGAATAGCATATGGCAATAATGGCAAAAGCCAAAAAATTGCAGCCCAAAATCACCACCAAATAGACTGAATCGAATATGTCGCGTTTTTCCATGGGCAGGCAAATACTAAATAAATTATATTTTTATTAGTAATGTGTGAAAATTTTCAGTGTTCATTTTACTCACCTTGTAGATGAATAATTGCTAATGCCAAACAACGGCAATGAGGACATAGTTATAGAGTAGGCCCAGCCGGCTATCATTATGCCAGCTGCCGAACGTAACTTAATACGTTTGTTCAAGTACAAAGCATGTGTGATGGCAAACCATCGTTCAATTGTAACGACAGTTAGGGCAAAGACCGATAAATGGCTTGCAAATACGGTTAAAAAGCCGGCAACTTTGCAGCCCAAACCTAAACACAAACATATGAAAGCTAAAGAACATCAAATAAATTGAGCAATAAACTTACCATATTGCCAATCGAAAGCGTAGTTAAAATATTCGCCCATTGAATGTGCATCAATTGAAGCAATTAGCAGCAAATACAGACCCAGACATAAATCAGCAAAAGCAAGATGGCAAATAAGAAAGCGTGGCACGGATGGACTCTCGGATCTATAAATAAGCATTAACGTATTATCATAAAACTCTAATTTATCAATAAACTTACTTAATTGATAATATAACAGTGAGAACTGCAACATTTCCCACAATTGCCAAAGCAACAACAATCCAAACAGCTATGCGAAGCCATTGATAGCCCATGACATCCTCACAGGGATTTAAGGCATTCGGCATGGGATAACATTCAACATTTGGTTTTCTACATAAAAAATAAATCACAATTAAGTATTTTTCGAGTGCATCACATTTTTTTGTATGTATTTACCTGAATGTAAAGTTACCGCAATACTCAGCCATTTGATCATCATCTGGATTTATTGTAATCTGTTCATGAAATATTCCAATGTTGTTCAGTGTCGAATCAGCCATATAATCATATGTTTTGGGTGTTTCTTCAGTTAGCTCTTTATCGTTTTTGTTGGACATAACGTTAGACAAATCACGATTCCAGCGACTAAAAGTCAAGGGAAAATGCGTTGGTCAAATGAAGTTGAGAAACATATTTAAAATACACAAACCCATAATATATTTCAGCCAGATCGTTCATTGCTGTGGCGTTTTTGTTAGACTTTCTAACACCCTGCTTTTGCAGGTCCCGCTCACTATCGCACTGTTCCCGCCATTTCTGCAATTCCTGCATGCGTTGAGCGTGCCTTTGGGGATCGTGGCGCGAAGGGAATTGAAATGCACAGCAATGGAAGGAATGAGTTAAGTGCGCTCTTTGCAAGTTCTATGAATATTGAAAACAAACAACAAATCAGTTAGCAGAAATACAAAGGCAAAGCAATTTAATTTTGAAAGTATTTACCTGAAAGTTATAAATGGAAGGAATCGTTTTCAAAGTATGCGTATTCATTATATATAATACTTCAACGGTCTGCAGTCCTGCCGATGGTAAGCGTACAAGCGAAGTGCTCGAGAGATCACTGTTTAAAGATAAGGTGATAAAAACTTTAAACTTTTCAATTATTGTTACTTACAGTTCGGTCATATCAATGATGCCATAAAATGCATTCGGATGAAGCTCACTTAGTCGCCGGTTTTCCTTTAACGAACTATAGATTATGTTATAATTTGTTTTGGAAATATTTAAATAATTTACTTACAGTTTTGCTATTTTGGAGCCCATAAATGCGGAATCATCAATAAAGTGTATGTCATTGTTTGCTAAAACGCTTTAAATTTGGAATAAAAAAATTAGTTTTACTACAAGATGTGTTGGAATGTCTTAACTTACAATTGTGCAGTCTTTACTTGAATAGATTTGGAATCAATTCGAGAAATTTGATTATTATCAAGATCTCTATAAGTATAAAAATATATATTTGATTAAATAATATAAGTATTATAATAGGATAAATACCAATTACTTACATCATTTGCATTATATTATAGGGTGGTAAATGTCCAAGATCGGGCACGCTTGTTAAACCACTGTTAATTATGCGTCTAAATGAAAGTAAATTTCAATTTATTCAATTAATTTTTTTTTTTTCGATTAATAACGAATTTTTTTCAAAGTCTAAAAAAAAAATATATTCAACATCTAATGGATTTCTTTTTGTAAATTTAAACTATGTCATGTAGAAAACTTTTTCACATCAAAAGAGAAGCTAAAATATTCTATAAGCTAGTTTGTATATATTTATACATATGTACATATTATAAGCTTGACAACATAAACTTCCACCGTTACCACCCACACTTTATAATAATACTCTTTAATGAACTGACTTTGAGGCTTAAGCTGCATTAAACAGTGTATAATATGTATGTAATATGATACTCTGATTCAGGAATTATAAGTTGAGCCATATAACAATTTAACAATCCCATTTATCCATGCATACACATATGTCCTTACAAATTTTTCGTTTAAGATTGTGGCTGGAATTTCTGGCAAAATAAGCAAGCAGTTATTTAATAACAATAATATTTCAAACGAGTTCGTACAGCGTAAATTATTTTTTAGAAAAAATGCTTTTGTTGCACTTACATTATTTCAATGGTATCCGAAATTCCCTCGAAAACATTTTTGGAAAGGAATGTTAATTTTGGTGCATGTGAAATATAGCTATAATCAATAAGCGTGTGTTAACTTATGTTTATATGCATATTACAGTAAAGCAAAAAATATTACTTACATGGTTCGTAGAATCGATAAATTAGAAAAGGCGCCATTTTGTATGGTTTCGAGTTTCGGACAGTCAATGAAGGCACTGCAAAGATTGAAAATAATAGTGCATATGCGTTGCTTTAAGGCGTTGAAAACTCAAGCTCAAAAATAAAAGGCTAGAAGGATATATACTCACACATCCAACATTGTACTGGCATATACCTTTAAGCCAATCGAGCGTAACATCGGCAAACCCGCTGATGCAATTGTTAGCCTTTGTAGAGGCAACTTCAATGTTTGTGGCACACGTGTCAGAGCTTCGCCCTCGCAGCGGCACTCGAACTCATTCTACGGCAAAAAAAAGCAAATATTGTGCATAATTTTTAGAACTTTGTGGTATATCTAACATAACATAATAACATTAGGGGTAGTAAGTAATTGAGTTGTGAGTAAATTATGACTAGAAAGTCGCCTTAATGCAATTTAAGTACAAAAGTTTTGTGTTAAAGTTAAATAGTTTTTATGATTTTACATTTACATTTCCTTCACTTGCAGCTCTAATGACAGCGTTTAAAACTTAGCTTTACGAATTTACTCATTGGTTTAATGCAATGATTATGTAATCATCGTGCACTTACTTGATTGGTTGCTTCCCAGCAGCAACACTTCCAAACGGATGCATCAACGATTGGCAACGTTGTCGTAGTGGCTAAGGTGTCAGTTTCATTACCATTATCCGTTGCTGGCTTAATATTTGGATAGATATTGAAACCGTTTCTACTGTCATAGCAGTTAGTGCTTGCTTGATGAGCACAACACACAAGCAGAGATAACATAAATAATGTGAAAAAATCAAATTGTAATCTAATGGCCATGCACAACATTTTCCTTAACGTTTTCAGAATTCACTTTATATATATTTCTTTTGAATTTTTTGCCACTTTCTTCTTAATTTCCTTTGCTAGCTCTTTTGCTGCTGCTGCTGCTGCTGCTCGACATTTACTTAGTTGACATGGAGACCGGCTAGATGGTCAACACTCTGATAGCTAGTTTTGCAATGCGTCTTCTGATGTTTCATTTTGATTGCTTCGCTATGATCCAAAAAGGCGTTATTTAACTGAAATAAAGTGTGTTGTATTTATTATTTTAATCATCAAGCTAATTACATTAACTGAATGAGTTAAAAATTATATTAAAAATATTATGAATAAATTTTAAATTTTTATTAAAGAAATTTAGATAAATTTTCTTCATTTTTCATTTTTTTTAAATTTTAAATTATTTTAATATTACCAAAAATGGTTAAAATAAAATAGAAAAGTAATTTCCATCTAAGTTTGATGCCTAGAAATTAATGTTTCGTAACAAATTAGTAAGAGTAAATATATATTTAGTGATAGGTCAATACATACATATAGATTATTGCACAAAGCATATACCCACAAGGCATTTACAAAGCACAGCCTCAAAAAATTTTGCACCTATTGATGAAGATGTGAATTAAATTTTCACGTATGGTGACGAACGCGTGTTTGATTGACTTTTCAATTTATACAAAGTTATGATGGTACGAATCCGTGAATATTGTTTAACACGCAAACTGTGGCCCGCGAGTCAATAAATAATCAATTTATTCTAAAAATTAAAAATACAAACAATGATATCAAGTAATTTATCTAATAAAACAGTAAAACGTGAACACTTCTACGTCAAATATAAAATTTGTTGTTGTTTGTGTTGATAACTTCTTAATAACACTTTTTTTTAAAGCTTATTAAAAAGAAAAAACAAAATTGCTTGTATTGTTTCATGTTTAATAATTACAAAAACGTGGGATTTTTTTTTTTTAAATCTTGACCATGGCAACACATTTGACCCAATGCATAAACACATATTTTTTGTTGTTTATAACTCTTTTTTTTTACATGCATGCCCGATCTTAATCTACTTTTTCAATTAACATCTGGGTTTGTAAACATACAAAAATTCGCACTTGACTTATCAGTAAGTATTATTTTTAGCTGCTCATGCCGGTCTGAGCTTTAGTCTCATTTAATTATCGTGAATTTTATTTATTACTGTTTCTTATTGTTTTTATTTATTTTATTTTGTGTATAGAACTAATTAGAATCAAATTTATACAACTATTTGAATAGTTCATTTATAAACATAAAATAAGTTTTGTAAGTCCTTTAATCAACATTGTGACAGGTCAACAATTATCAGTCAATGTCCCATTAACTCGAAACACAGTATCTTTTGTGTATTGTAGTTTTCAAAGTTCGTTAGAGTATGCACGTGCCCAACAACATTGTTATTTCAAGAAAAGACAAATGAAAGCGATGCCGACAAATATTCGCCGATTTCCATGCTTCTTAATTAACCAATATTTGTGTGTTAAATATGCACAGTTGGTTTTCTCCTATCTGCTGATTAGATTCATAATGTTCTGTGTAAGAAAACACAGTGTTGAATGAGTAACATTATTTATTTAAGAAGATTTTATTTGCAGTGCAAATTTCATTTCATATATTGTATTTGTATAATTTTGCATCAATATACACATCGGATAAGCAAATAACTAAAACTTGCAAATTGACTTTCATCTGATGATCCAATAATAACGATAATTTAAAAAAAAAAATCTCGATAACAAAACTTGTTTTCAATCAAAAATGGAATTTTATGTTGAAGTGCACAGAGAAATTATTCACAAGTTTGAATAGCATTAATAAAGCTGTATATATCAGAAAAATTGAAAATGCTTCTGACATTTATCGTTTTTCACATCACTGATTAATGATTATGGTTTGCATTTGTGTTTGTTCTTGGCATGTTTATTCGTAAATGGTTTTCACAGTAAAATTTATAATAAAATTAACGAATTTTGGTTAGAACACCAAACTTAAATAATACACACACATACACATATGATGTATGTGCCCTTTGATCCAAATATTCGTGGGAGGCGCAACAGATGTAAATCCAAACACAATTTATGCACTTTTTTGTTTTGATTCTTCAACGCTTTTTTATTTATTTTTTAATATATTTAATTGAAATTTTACACTTACCTACGTTATTTTGTGTATTGTACTAGTAAGTATATTATGTTTAGCACGCATTCAAGTATTTCACTTGGCCGAAATTTTTTCAAATTTCATGTAAATAGGACAGCGTGGGCACAAGCAATTTTACTAAACACCTCATCTTGCACAAAATTTTCGGACAAGACAATCTCAGTTAATTTCTCCGAGCGTATTACCGTTCGCGTCTCTTTGCACCTGTTGAATGGCGACAACTGAAATATCTGTTAAGCAAGAGACGCTTCATTCGAAACCGGAAATCACAAATATGTATACAACATCGTACAACATCGTATCGGGCCCGAGAGCACTTCCCAACCTAGCTATAGCTATAGCTGCAGCTATTTATGTATATATGTATGTATGTATGTATGTGTTGAGTAAATAAGCTACGAAAGCTATCCGAAACAAAAGTGGGGCTGTGCTTAACAAGGCTTTTGATTTAGCTTTCAGTGGGTGTTTACATTTTACGGTTGTTTTTAGTGAAAGCTTTCGCATTCGTAGGCAGCTCCCGTTTGGGGTAGCTCGAATCGTTTTGTTCTTTCACAAAAACTATATAAAGTAAGCGGTTTGTCTAATAAAATGTTTTGACAAAAACGTAAAATCAACAAATCACAAATCAAATTTGATCTGAGCAAATATTAACAAATAAAAAATTTCAACTCGTTTTTGTTTTTAACATTTCACATCGAGTAACATAAGCGGCTTGACAATGAATATGAACTTTAAATTCAAGAAGGATCATTCATTTGAAAAGCGGCGTTCAGAGGGTGACAAAATACGGCGAAAGTATCCGGATCGTGTGCCGGTCATCGTGGAGAAGACACCAAAAACGCGTCATGCCGATCTGGACAAGAAGAAATATTTGCTGCCCAATGATCTTACTGTGGGTCAATTCTATTTTCTTATACGTAAACGCATCAATCTTCGTCCGGATGATGCTCTATTTTTCTTTGTGAATAGCGTCATTCCACCGACATCGGCTACGATGGGCATATTGTATCATGAGCATCGCGATAAGGATTTTTTCCTGTACATGGCTTATTCCGATGAGAATATCAACGGTGAGGAGCAGCCTCAGTCTTAGTTTGTTGGTGCTCTGATTCAGTTTTTTTTCTTTTGTTTATAAATTGCAGTCTATAAATAAATTTTCGATAGAGTTGCAGCAATTGCAAATTAAATTATAAGTTTATCATTTTGTGGATATAAAAAAAAGTACAAAATTTAAATGCAACTAACAATAATAATAATACCTCGTTTATATATTATTTAATCAAGCCAAATAGTTGTACACTTAATTAACACAATAGCGAGAATCTAAAATCTATCACCTACCATACACATTTTCCAATTAGATGACATTCTTGTTAAGTTTAATAATTCTACGACGACATATTAGATTAGTTTATAATTCTATCACAAGCTAGCGTTACATGGTTATTTACTAAAAAAAATAAAAAGATATGTTAAGTTTATTTTATTATTTTTTGTACATCCTTTTTGTGGATGTTATCAGATTCTTATGTGTGAGTATCATGAACAGTGTTAATTGTGAACTTATTTGACTTCCTTCACATATAAAATTAAGTTTATAAAAGTCAACAATTCGAATTTCATAGGTTAATATTATTTAAGCAGGAATCTCATGCTGGTACTAATAAACCTTTATTTGTATTTTTAAATCAATTTAAATATGTTATGTTATATACAAAGAATAAATAAAGCGTTTTAAAATACATTAATGAATTACATACGCCAAGCATTAAGATCGACTGAAGGAAGTCTCGGATCATCGCAGTGTACCAGCATGTTGCTAAAAATATTTAAAACAAAATTAAAACTCAACGTGCAATTTAGTTTGTTTTATTTTAACAACTTACCCTGGAAAATCGGCTCGCACAAAACCCGCTGTTGGCACAGTGTGCAGAGTCAAATGATCAGCATTATCGCATATTAAACGTGCTATGCTGGCCTTGCGCACTTCCTGCAGTTGTGCTGGCTTAAATGCAGCTGGATTGATCTTCTTATCATATTCGTAGAAGTAGCGATCGCCATGCTTGAAGCGTGCAAACTGATCGGCAATAATCTCCGAAAATGTTATGCCAACGATACCGTCTTGAACAGCTTGTTCCAGCAAACCGCCAACCCATAAATCAATATCATCTGGCGAACGATAGACACGCGACAGTTTTTCACCAACCTGCATTGCAAAAAGCAATTTATTTAAATATGTTTATAGTTTAGTAAACGTTTAATATACTCACGTCCTTTGGAAACTGATCGAAACTTCGAAGCTTTGGTGCACCCATTACTTCGAGATAATCATTATAGCAACGCAGTCCTTGATCGCGTCCACGTTGTATATTAATTGAAGCCAAATCCAAACCAAATGGACTATCGCCACGAAAGAGATATCTACTGAGCTATAGATTTACACAAAGTAATAAATATTGCAGCTTTTCAAGGTTTTTTAAACACTTACGCCCTGTGTTACGGAGCTATCTACTTGTTGCATTGGCTGTGTAAAAAGCGCTTGCAGCATATCATCAAAGAACTCACGTTTGCGCATTCGCGATGGATTAAACATAACATCTGGTATATTAATGATCTCATCACGTATGCGAAATTTGCCATCAACACTAAATGAACAAGTATTACAAGTATAAATGAGTTCAATTTCTTATGTTAAATCTTAAACTATGAAGAAAGAAAAAAAATATATACAATCAGATCGCAAATACTACCTAGAATGACCCATGCGGAAAGCAGCGCCAGAGAACTCATTAGTAATAGCAGGATTAACATCAACATTATAGTCACTAGAATATCCTTGATGCTGAGGTGTCAAACGGAAACGTTTCATTTGTTTTGGTCCAATCACGGCTGGTAGATACTCATTATAGGTAATATGCTGTAGCTCAGCAATCACAATGCGTCGTGACTCCTGATAAAGCCATTCATCGGTTGCCGTGGGATTCAATTTGGCCAAAACTTTCGCAACACGGTTATGCTCACGAGCCCAAATAATTTGCAGTGTAATAAGTGAGATTATTTGATTTGTGCGTCCATCACCTAAATAATAAAAGTTATTTTCAAAACGCCAAATTTAAATAACATAACAATAGTTTAACTTTCCCGACTTGAAACACGATTTGCCTGGTTCGTCACTGCCACAGGCGCCCTTATCCCTTGTGAGTGGCAATAGATCCCGACCAAAATCATTAAACATGCGCAACCGGCCGCCATGAAAAGTGCGTAGATCGCGGGACGCCTCCTCATTGGAACCGTAAACGGGCGAGGCATCGATAAAGTGGGTTACTTTGCTGCGCTGCTTGCCATAGCTCAATTGACAGTCGGCACTCGGCACAAGGGAGAGTCGTACAAGATTTAGGCAGCGCACACCAAAGGCGCTATAAAATTCATCGTTCTCCGCCACTGGAATGGGCATACAGGCAATGTGTTGTTTGTCACGGGGAAGCATGCTTTTGCCACCTGGGGAACAACATTGCACCAGGCTGCCATTCTCATCCAGACGCACTGAAGCCGACTGGGAAACATCGTGAGCCAAAAGCTGGCCAAATTGCATGATAAGCTGATTGTATTTGGCATGTGGTCGATGCACATCCTCGAAAAGAACACGCGAGATATCACGAGCACTTGTGAGTTGACTGCCATCTTTGGACCTGGCACGTGGTGTCCAAATACCATCCTCATACGCTGGCGGCAACAGGCGTTCCATAGGTTGTCCAGCGGCACCCCAATGCGAACGCTGTGCCAGCGGATTATTGCAAGTGCCATCTAGACTACGAATATTATCCAAGCCACGACATATTGGCGGCGCTTGGCAATGGTGACCTAACGACGTCTTTGAGAATTTCACCTGCACATTATTCGTAAGAAAATCATCTAGGGGCACATTTTCCTTTTTACTAAAAACCTGCGTCGTTATGACCTGTTCAAGTGCATTGTTTGACAATGCAAAATTATGCATCTCCTCTTTGGGTGTGGAGTGGAAAACAATGCCATGTATGAAATCAGGATGACCACGTTGAACGGGTATTTGAAGATGGCCAATTTTGTGCATTAAATGCTCAAAATTCTTGCGCGCCTCCTCGAGTACATTGGCTGGCAGAAAAGCTGGAAAAGCAGCATGTCGTTCCTTATTCTCACCTGCCGTATGATTTTGACCCGTCTCACAGCAGTAGCCAAATTTACCAGCAGGCAAGTCACAAACTTGTGGCTTCTCATGCTGTCCCATTCGCACATGGGCTGGACATTGTATTTGCGGAACACATTTCACACCTATTTTGCATGGTTTGCACTTCTCCATTAATCCGCTTTTGGCCACATCTGCAAATACAAATAAATCATATTTTAAAATCAACTGCATGTCCCAATCTATAATGCAATCTAATATAAATTTATTTAATATTATGTGTGTATGTAATATGTAAAAGATATTTGAAAATCTATTTCTCTAACTATCTAATTTACTATGTTCATTTCTCTCTTCTATTCTTTAATTTTTTCAGTAGCACATTTTCACTCTATTTATCCGCTTTGCTTTAACTTAGACGTTTTAACTTTGTAGATCTGTCTTGCTCACACCTTTCAGATGCATCAAATAATCTATTAAAATCAAAAATTAATGCACTCTTATCTTAAACAAATAAATGGAGACAATTTTTTTTAAGTCTCGATTTTAAAAGAAAAAAATATAATTTAAAACTAAAACGGAGCACTGGATGTTGTTTAATGTACATAGATCATACTTACAGCTTTTTACATAAATATGCAAGTTAAATTCATTAAGTGTACATTCAAACTTGTAAGAAAGAGATAGCTACAATTCGAATAAGAGCCGCTAGAATCCGCCATTAACTAAAGCGGTTTTTGCACACATTTCCATGTAGACAACATCCCACTGCTAAAGAACTTACCTTCATTGTGAGGATGCTCTTCCGCGACTTTCAAATCATTTTGCCGCAATGAATATGAATAGGCAATTTGTATAGTCACATTTGCAACAAGGCAGTATAATAATAAAACACATACCCTACGCATTTTGCAGCGTTCTATGCACATTAAGTTAAAACTGCAAACAGCTAATGAATTCACTTATACTATTTAACGGTGGTTTTATAATAAAGTGACCAGACAATGTAACTGCAAAAATACCTAATTTTTTATATGAAATATTTTCAATATTGAAAAAATACTATACATGAATTCTATCATTCATTTCACAGATTATCCTATTTTTTATATCAAGTTTTTTTAACTTTGAAATGGCTTGCGAATATTCACATTTATAATAAGTGAAGTGAAACAGTAAGACCGATATTTAAAATGCCACACTGCATAAATTGATTCATAATATTGGCAACACTGAAAATATTTTTACTATCGCAATGTAAAATCCATACTATCGATACTATCGATTTGATCTAAACATTTGTCAATGTTCCATCCGCCATATTTGTTCGCGTCAGTTGAGATGTCCGGCAACGCTAAAAATCGCTTTGTACAGGGCCAGCTCGTCGTCATGCTGAGAAATAATAATGAAAAATAAGTGAAATACACTGGATTCAAAAGAAAATGTGCATAAATTATATGCAGAATATGTCAAGCAATTAACCGAGTGTGAATTTATCATTAACCAGTCGTTTTTTCATGCGCACAACAGTTATGAATAGTTTTTTTCGGCAGCGCAGACAAGACTTGGCATACAATTTATGGTTCGTACTCGTACCGAGCTTGTCTTCTCACGCGAGTTCGTCGTTTTTAGTGTATATAGCCAGTCTATGGACGGTCGATGCGTGAATATATTTCTATGTGTAAGTGTGTGGGTGTGTTGTACACATGAGTATGAGTGTGTGTGTGTCGATTAGTTGTGAAAAATGACTTGAAATCAAGCAAGAATTTACCGCAAACTAAAAAGTAGAAGAAACACCTAATATGTACATAAGTACGTACATACAGGATCAAAGTTCGGTACAGATACATGTGTGTCTCTTTGTATTTGAGAGTGTGTATACAGAAAATATTACAAAAAAAATTTGTCGTGCCAGATCCTTGCATCATCAACATCATCAGCACAGGGTCAAACCAACGGCAAAAATATGTACCAATCTCTGCGCCAAACCAAAAGATAATCACTAAAATGACAAAATGGAAAAAACCTCTTTAATGTAGCATAAACGAGACGACGACAGCGACTACGACAAACGTCAGCAGCAGCAAGCATTGCAATTACAACTGTTGTTTGTTCGTCAACTGCAAATATCTAGCGAAATGCAACAGAAATATATTAAAGCTTGACGCTGAAATTCACAGTAGAGCTATAAAAAATGCACTTACATCTAAAAGAAAAAAAATAAGCAAAAACAATTTGTTAAAAACGCGACACCTAAACTCGTTTTGTTCTCACATTCGGCATTAAAATTTAAATATAAACACAGTGGTTGTCTCGCTCTCACACATCTATTTGCATTACGAAAAAAGGCCGCATATTATAATACAAGCGAGATAAATAGCACACCGCACAAAACGAAAATCGACAAGAGAGCGCGCAAAAAATCCAAAAGCAAATGATACGAAAAGAAATCGCACGCCAAGTGGATAATGAAAAAAGTATAAAATTAATGCCACAAATTGAAAAACTGTCTACAAAATTGTATTAACGCGCTTCAGCGACTTATATCTAACGTTATACTCCTGTCATATGCCCAAAATAAAAGTCTAGAGAAAATGATCTATAATGAAATGTGTCTAATGACTTTACGTGGTCTAAAGATAAACACTAAGTTAAATACATACTCCTATTTTCAAATCACATATCTTGACCGACACGAGCAAAGAGCGAATAGCAATCGGAATATTTGCATATGGAAATCGTGTGCAATTAAAATATGCACTTTTATCTATAATTGCACACATATTTGAGAAAAAAATATAATTATAAATTAGAAAATATTTCCAAATTAGATTAATTTTAATTCTTAGTCGAAATTAAAAATGCATGTGTTAAAATAAATATAAACTAAAAGTTCAATCCAGTGGTAAAAAGAATTTCGTTATAAACTGCCAATTAATAAAGCGAATGTTGTAGATAAGCCGACCGCTTACATTTATTTATTTTCGAATTAAAAATAATTATTGGCCATTCGGGTAGTTGCAATATTAAATAATTAATTATGCCATATTGCGAATTATTTGTGCGTGCTAACAATAAAATTACATATGTTATACCAGTATAAAAGAACTATTAGAAAAATTAAAAAAAATCTCAACATTTAAATAAAAATAATAAATTAATAAATAATTTACTGCCCTTTTGCAAACAAAAACTAATACAGACAACCGCTGCCGTTCATAAGTGCGACAGTGAGAGGGACACTCGCATGCAAGTGAGATGGCGTTGCTGCCAAATGTAAAGAGCGCGAGACTGAAATTGAGAGAGAGAGCACGAAAGAGAGCAGCCCTCTCTCTTTGGCTGTCAACGCGCGACAATTTGTAAACGGACAGTCAGAGAATGCTGTGGTAGCTGCTGACTTTTCAATACACAGAATGAAGAGTTACAAAATTTGTTGGCGGCCAAAAAGAAATACGTATTTTGCAATTATGTACATACTTGCATGACCACCTGGTGTACATTTTGACTGATGATTGTGATGTTTGTTATTATTTGTGAACGATTTATTGTGCTTGAAAGTTAGAACTAACCGAATACTTCTTCAAAACTTGCAGCTCACATAACCTCAAATTTGCCGCTGCAGTCGGGGAAGTCGTCGTCATCAGCGTCAACGTTGTTGTTGTCTGTGAAGATTCTTCATCAAGCAATAGCTAAACAATTTGTTAAGCATCAGCAGCATAGAGCAGCAACAGCAGCATCATCATCGCCAACCCAAAAATTCGGTGGCAATGAATGAAAAAATAAAATCGCCCTCAACGTTGGGCGGTGGTTCAGCCGGTGGTGGTGGTGGTGCTAATGCGGCCGCAACGGTTGCAGGGAGCGCTGCAGGTGGCGCCACACCGCCCACATCGGGCCCGCCCACGCCTAACAACGGCAACGATCCTAACATACAACAACAACTACAACAACAACAGCAAGGTGGTCCCTTGCCCCATCCCTATGGCGGGCCACCAGCGCCAGTTGCACCACCTGATCCAGCCGCAGCGGCCATGTCCCACTATCACCATCTACATCAACAACAACAGCAGCATCCACAAGGACCGCCAATGCCTCCACACATGCAACATCATGGTGGACCACCACCGCCACCACAGGGACCACTGCCGCTGCCACCAGAGCATACACCCGGTGTCAAGGATGAGTATGGTTCGGCACATTTGCCACCGCCGCATGCACATCCCGCCTATGCGCGCTATCACTCTGGCGATCCCAATATGGATCCCTATCGCTATGCAAACACGCAACAACCACCACCTGGCAGCAAACCGCCGCCCCAGCAGCAGCAGCCCCAAGGTCCTGGTGGCTCCCCAAATCGGCCGCCACAGCAACAGCAACGTTATATACCCGGACAACCGCCGCAGGGTCCAACACCCACATTGAATTCATTACTGCAATCGTCAAATCCGCCGCCACCACCACAACATCGCTATGCTAACAATTACGATTCACAGCAAGCGGCCAACGCAGCAGCTGCAGCGGCAGCAGCCGCACAACAACAACAGCAGCAGCAACAACAACCTGGTGGTCCACCTGGGCCACCACCACCACTACCCGGCCATGGTCCGCCGCCGCCACAACACCAACCATACGGTGCACAACAAGGTGGCTGGGCACCACCACCAAGACCCTACAGCCCACAGCTGGGATCAACATATAGGACACCTCCACCGGTAAGTCGAGATTGAGATCGAGATCAACTTTTATACTGTCCAACAACTTCCATATAAAGAATCCCAAGGGGACAAGAAAGAACCTTCGTAATATAGTATACGTTATAGAAAATTCTTTATGAGCAAGTTCGTTATACGGAAGTCTAACTGTATATCGTGTGTGTGTGAAAGGTATACTTAAGTTGCCAGAGCTTTTATTCTTTATAATCGTATAGTCCCTTCAGTAAATATCTATTTATTGTTCAAGAAATCTTACCTAGTCGATATGGTTCAATGTTTGTCTTAGAGCTTCAACAGGCTTATACGCCTAAAGATCTCGAAAACGTTGAAAGCAAAGAAAGTAGTTTTAAGCTGAAATCAAAAGTGGGAGACTCGAATTTAAACCGCACATACAGACTACGGTGGAAACACAATAGCCCACAGTGTACAAATAACCACATCGACGTTTTTACTTTCGCTCGCACATTTTCCTTTAAAGTTTACGTGCTAGTCGACATTTGTGTTGTTCTCTTAAAGGTAGACCCCCCCCCCCTCCCCCTCAAGATAAAAAAAACAACAACACAAAAAATTGCGCATTCTGTAGGTTCCGCAATATGCCGCAGACATACTGACACATATACATACATATGTATATATAACAGAGATTTTCGCGCACAACCCAAAGTACACACAACTTGCCCAAAAAGAACCTGTACACTCGTTGCCGGAAAACAACAACAACAACAAAAGTAACAAACAACAACAAAACATGAAAAGGAAACAGAAACAGGCGGCGGCAGAAGAGAAGTAGATGAAGAAATTGCCGGCACCACCATCATCACCATTACCCATTGCACTCACAATTCACTATCATCACTACCACCACCAGCACGACGACGACGACGAGACCATGGTAGAATTATAAAAGGTTACTTACTCAGTTTGCCAGCCCTCATTGAGGGTGCTTATTGTTTGCTTTTTTGTCAATACGCATTGGCACCTTGATCTGAGAAGTCATGTGGCGTATACATTTTTGCTTGTTTGTTATTGTTTGACAATATATTAATTTGAATTTAATATAACGGTACAAAGTTAAGGTTCTTTTGTGCGTGCAAGAGTAGTGCATATGGTCTCTCTCTCTCTCTCTCCCCTTTAAGAATTTAAGCACTTCACCACAGCCGAATATATCTACTATGTATGTGTATATAGTTACCATCATGGACGAGACCACCATCTGACAAAAAGCAAGAAGAGACGCGGCATTTGCGTTTCGACACGTACATACATACATACAAACATATATGTCTGTTCGCGCTTCGGTTTATTTGTGTGTGTGCTTTTTTGTGTTTTGTTGTGTTTATTCGTTTTTGTTTTTTTTTTTTTTCAATTTTTTTTACTTTTGTTTACACACATTCTTCTTCTGTTGTTGTTTATGCTACGTCTTTGCTTTCTATGTATAATTATTCGCTAGTTCATCTTTATATCATTTAGTTGCTCAAAGTTGCTTGTTACATAAATGCGATTAGAATTATTTAATAAATGCTTTGCTTTAAGTGCTGATATATCCATGCAGTTTTATATTTGATTAATGTATCATAAAAAAACTATTTATCAAACTCATTTGATTTATGACTTGACAAGTAAATTTATGAAAAACTTAGGCAAGGGTATTCCATCGTCGTCATCTATCAAAGCTTTTTACTTTGTTTATAATTTATATAAAAACAAAATTTCAAGAGCCCATTGATAAATTTAGTATCTTGTTAAGATGACTAACACTAGTCAATTAAAAGGCAATGAACTTAACATACCAAATTATGACTGTGCTTAAAAAAAACCAAATACATGTATGTATGTACAGTCGAACTTCCATATAACGAAGCTCAAGGGAACAAGAAAAAACTTCGTTATAGAGAAATTTCGTTATATAGAATGGGTTTTTGACTGAATCAAATTGCAGGGTCTTGATTTTTGGCTTCGTTGTAAAGAAAATACGTTATACGGAAGTTCTTTATATGGAAGTTCGACTGTATAAGCAAAACAACTTGCTCGACTTTGCGTCTTATCTGCAACTTAATATGCATTATAAATTGTTTAATGGGCGCTTTGTTGTATTCAAAACGTTGAACACTAATTAAGATGTCAAGTTATCAACCTTAGAATACAATTATTAATGTGTTTTTATGTATTATATATCATGAGAACAGACTGACTTTCATATTAACTATCTCTTTGTATCCTTAATAATTCAATGAATGATAGAAAAGTTAAGTTTCTTACCAAAAACTGCAAAACGATTGCAATTGTTTTTTTTTTTGAATATTCAACATCTTAACTGTCTTGTTCGTCGGTCTGTCTGTTTGTTTGTCAACAGGTGTTACATACATATATAATCATTCAACGTGCAATACCACTTAACGGCTTCAGGTTTCTGAACTTTTGTGACCTTTGAACGATTATGTTTATGGGCATTTGTTTTGGTATTTGCTACGCCAATCGCACAACCCCATGCCACAGACATTTTGGCCTCATA
The DNA here is from genome assembly GCA_018904305.1 of Scaptomyza montana. Lineage (NCBI taxonomy): Eukaryota > Metazoa > Arthropoda > Insecta > Diptera > Drosophilidae > Scaptomyza > Scaptomyza montana. The sequence goes on from JAEIGR010000001.1 coordinate 5,942,522, forward strand.
CTGGGTCTTGTTGTTGTCTCTGTGTATTTATTTCTTTCCTTTTTTTTTTTAGTATTGTTTGTTGTTGTTGGGTCGTTTAAAGTTCTTTTAAGGTTCGTTCGACCTTCAAAAAGTGGCGCACATAAAATTCCGCCTTTGGTGTTTGTTATTATCCTTTTGTGTTTATTGCATCGAGGGGGTTGTTTATTTTGTGTCGCGTGTATATGTATATAAATACTCACATATTTTATATATTCGCATAAAGTAATAAAATGTTCAATCTTGTATCTTAAATTTGTAAACCCGGGTCATTATTTTCCAATCATTTTCTTTCAAGTATTAATATTTGTCGCCAACGCTCAAATCCATACGAATTTCATACAAAATGCTCCCTTAATATTGCTGTTGGCAATCATATTTATTAATGTCTGTATGTATTGTTGTCTGTTTTAAACTTTCCCCTTTTATTGTGGCAAGTGTATTTAATCATATAAACTTACATACTCATATCCTACATAAAAACACGTCTGGCTCTATGCTGCGTATGTTGTGTAAAATGAAATAATAGACACACAGGAAAGAGGAGAATGCTTTTTATACCCAGTAAAGAGTAGATTTTTCAGTGAAGTGTATTTATATTATACATATTATGCTAGTATATAGAGAAGTTCGATTATGGAAGATTAGAAGTTGCAGTTCTAATAAATATTTTTTAAGTTCAATTTGTTTATTTTCATGTTATTTTTTTAATTTTTATTTAATGTGTAAATACATATGTTGAAAATAAATCTTTATAATAAATTTCCATTCATCAAAAATCCTCATATAAATGGAAGGACATAATCATTAAGGATATCTTATGATCGATTCAATCGCTCTCCCTTAACTAGACCATTTTTTACATATTCCCTGTTTTTTTCTTTGCTATTTTGGCTGGGTTGGTCTGCTGCTACTGCTATTATATTTTGAATTCGTAGCCGGCTTTTAACCTACCACCGTTAAAAACACAGCGTAGACAAAATGCAGTTTCCTCGTCTCTGCCCTTCATCATTCTCCCCATTCGTTCATTCAGGCACGGCACGGCACGGGCACGGTCTGTCTGTTCGACTGTCATACACACAAACGTTATTTTTCTCCGTTGCGCTGTCATTCGTTTGTTCGTTTGGGTCGTTCGTTCGTACGTGTTTGTGCGACCCTTCTCTGTCTCTCTCCCTCCCTCCCTACTCTTTCTTTTTGTGTTTATGTGAGTTCTACTCCAGCCCTGCTTTGGTGCTGACTGTCGTACACACACACAAACACACGCAACTCACTCACTCACATTCACATTTGCTGCTTTTGATTTTCATCCATGATGAGTTTTCCCTTTTTTGTTGCTTTAGTTCTCTTTAGCCACAGACACACAAGCGCACATAAAAGTCCCTCGTCGGTATGCAGTAAAACCATCCATTCATGTTTCCTGTCACCCCGAAGTGGACCAAGCCGACGTTTGCTATGCTGCCTGCCTGCCTTGCTTGCTTACTTGCTTGCTTGTCCTGCCGGCTTAAGCGCACACAAACACAATCAGACACACACACACACACGTACATACATACATATACATATATACACGTGTGCGTCCATTGCTGGCATCTCTCCCATTAGATTTATTGCCATGTTTTACTTCGGTCTGGCATTTGCAACAATGCTTCAACGACGACGACGACTTTGGTGTTGTGTTTGTTGTTGTTGTTGTTGTTTTTGCTTTGCCATTTGTTATGGGCATTGCCTTTGGGTCTGTTTTTTGGGCGTGAGTGCGGGTGTGCGTTTGTATGATTGTAATTGTTTGATTGTGTATAGATATATGCATACGTGTGTATATCTATTCCATCTATTCGTCGTTGTCTCTCTTCATTTGTGTCTTGTGTCCGTACTGAAGTATTTTATTTCATGCATTTCCATTTATCCTTTGTGCACCACTCTGAATTGAATGCAAAGCTTTTAAGTTCATCCTAGCTAAAGGCACTATTTTAATTTTTATTATAGAAAATGTCGATTAATAAACTTTAGAATTTAGTTTATTTTTACTTAAATCTAAGGAAATTATTTTAGATGCTAAGATGTTGATATTTAGATATTGTTCTTGGAGATCCTAAGTAATTAAATCTTATTCATACATATATGTGTGTACTTATTTAAATACATAAAACACACCTTAATTAAATGTACAACAAAGGATCAAACAACATTTGTAACTATCAATCTACAATTTTCCCCTAGAAGCGCCAAAGGGTGTTATATGTATCGAAAAACGAATGTGTTGCGATTTGTTCTGAATTGATTGTGAAAAATCGATTAAAAAGATCCAAAAAAAGAACGTTACAAAAATTGAAATGAATGAGCCACTTACGGGCACAGACAGTTTTTCAATTACTCGACACAGACTGTGATACAAATATTTAATGGATTACAAATAAATACAGTGTTTCCTCGAAAGAGTGAACTTATGAGAACCGAGGGTGTTCACTCCATCAAAATGTTCTAAGTAACAAGTTGCGGAAAAGATTATTGAAAATGTAATATGTTTACTGTTTCGAATGGAGTTCCCTGAAGTTTTCAATGTATTGAGTGTTCACTCTTTGGAGGCAGCACTGCATTGGCAAATGCAAATAATTAAACTGAAATGTAATTTTTCTTTATTTATTTACAGTCAAATACTTCCAGAGGTCAATCACCATATCCGCCAGCTCACAGTCAAAACTCAGGTTCCTATCCCAGTTCGCCCCAACAACAACAACAGCAGCAGCAGCAACAACAACAAGCGGCACAGCAGTCCGGTGGCGCACCCGGAGCTCCGGTGCCACCACCTGGTCCCACACAGCAACCACAACAACAACAGCAGCAACAACAACAAAATACACCGCCCACTTCTCAATATTCGCCGTACCCGCAACGATATCCAACACCACCAGGTTTACCGGCAACTGGGCCCAATCATCGAACTGCCTACACAACACACCAGGTGAGAGAAATACATTGTTAATCAGGAGGGGTTGCCCAGTCCCATTACTCTCAGTTCTCCTTTAATAAGAATATGCAAGACAATATTAATATCAGGCGGCAAATATGAAGCCAAATATTGCCATTTTCAATTCAGTTTAGTTGTGAAAGAACAGTTTTGGCTGGCCAGAAACCTTTTGTTTAGATTCTTAACTTTAGAACTATTTAAACTCGTATTTCAAACTATAGTCTGGGACAGGAACTAAACCTAGGTCGTCTCGATATCGAGGATTCATTCGTTAATCAATTCTATTAGAATTGTATTTCTTGCTTTCGCTTATGGATTGAAAAAATTAAGAAATTAATAAAGTTATAATAAGCCATGATTAACAAATTCCTTTTTCAGGAATATTTAATTGAATCACTTTTGTTTGTTTGAAAATTAGTTACTTATGTCTGTTTCCTTTTTTACTTGTTCTTTCAGTATCCCGAACCAAATCGACCGTGGCCGGGTGGCTCATCGCCAAGTCCTGGACCCGGCCATCCATTGCCGCCTGCCTCACCGCATCATGCAACGCTACAGCAACCGCCAACGCCGCATGCCGCTGGTGGTGGTCCGCCACCAAGCAGTAGTCCCGGTCATGCACCGAGTCCATCGCCACAGCCATCGCAGGCATCACCATCGCCACATCAGGTAATTAATTCAATCTACCTTTAATTAGAATTCAATTACTTAGCAAGATGCCCTTTAAATGTAGTTGCAAGTGCTGCAACTCTTGAGCTCAATTGTAGCCCTTGACTGATACGCGCTATCAGAGAGAGCGCAACAACTTTAATGTTGTCGGTGTGACTTCAATTCTGTGCATACATATGAACATATTTGGGCAAGAGGAACTACGCTTGTTTGATATCTACAATGTATATATGTATGTACATATACATGTATGCGTTGAGCTCCATTTATTCATTCAGAATGTCCGTGATATGGTCGCTGTTGCCGTTGACGCTGCCGTCGGAATTCCTCATACCATTTGGTTTTTTTTTTTTTTTACCCATTCCCTTTATGTCGGTGTTGTTGTTGTTGGTGTGCACAAATACATACATAGATAAAACAGGGGTACACTCAAGATCTCACAAAGAGCATCTGTTTTCACATACATATATGCATGTATTTGGGTCAATGCCAAGGTCATTGTTGTTGTTCTTATTGCTGTTGTATTTGTTGTTGTTGTTACTGCCTGCAGGCTATTCATTTTTATATGCCGTGCTAACACAAAACGGGAACTTGATTCACTTGCTGCGACAATTCTTCAAGCTTTAAAGCGAATCACGCGGTGAAAGAGCGAAAACTGTTCTGATTGGGAAAATTGTGAATGCAGAAACTCCACAATAACAATATTATGGTGTTGCCAAACTTATTGGCTTCAGTAAGAAGTTGAGTTGGTTGCGATTTTGTCCAAATTTTTTGCTTCTGAGCTGTGCACATTTAATTAACTCAAATGCAAACAATAAAAACAAGTCTTTATTATTGTTATCTTCAGCTGGCGATCCTTTATGCCATTTACGCTATGTGCACACACACAAGAATGTTCGTTTTAGTTATAAAATTTGCAGTTTGCACACGCAAACACACACACACACAAAGACATGTATTTGTAAAACAGAGCCGCACACACCCACAAAAAAAAAAAAACCTAATGAATGTTGTTCGTTCAACAGTTGCGGTGTGGTTTTCAACGGTATTGTGCTGTTTTCAAACAACTCAGCTGTGTCGAGCAATTTTTCTCTGCTGCCGCTGGCTCTCTGCTTGCTTCCGTTTGTTGTGCACACATATTGCATGAGTCCTATGTATGTACATATGTATGTAATCTGTAACTGAATAATGCAAAAGTTGCACTATGAAATTGTGTGCAATAATTACCGACTTGTACATAAACCTGGCTGTAAGCCATTCTGTTTATACCTGCTATGTAGTAAGCGCTTTGTGTTAATTTAGATTCATATATTTTGTTCGTTAAGATTTGTAAACAGCATTTCATATTAGCATGTATAAAATTATTTTTTTAATAATTAGAAACTATAAATGTAATGTGTTCACTTCTAATATTGCAAGTTTCTGAATTTTCAATAGTTTGTACACTATTTTCGTTATTGTTGTTAAATACGTTGTGAAAATATGTTCAACAACACTTAATACATGCATACGTTCATAGATACATACATGTGTATGCGTATGTGTATGTACGCATGTTTCTTATAAATGATTTCATTGTGCCATTCCCGCAGCGCCTGTTTTTCTTTCCAAGTAATTTTTCTACACGCCGGCAAGCTTACATTCAACACAAATATACACACACACACACATATGCATACATATTAACAACTAAAAACGTGGGCCGCCTTTAGCTTGAAGAGCGTCGCCCCATCGTAAAAACACACACACATACATACATACACACTCAAATACTTACGAACATATAAAAACATATCTGGCTTTTTTGCTTTGCCTTCTGTTGCCGCTGCCTTTGCCGCCTGTGGTGGCTTTGCTATTCTCGTCATCAACGCGCCGCAGCCGTTCCCGATGCTACTCAAGTATACTCCATGCCGGCGCCCCCCATTGTACCCCGTGCTAGCACAATTTACCCATAAACCAAACACTCGACGCGCTCTTTGCCATTGCTTGCTCTGGGCACGAAAGCGAATGAACAGAGAAACGACGACGAGCAAAGAAACGAATGGCTAGCGCTGTTGTTTTTGTTCTCTTTATTTTATTTATTTGATATTTCGACGTGTGAATGTGTGTGCACGTACGTATATGCATGCATAAGCGCTTATGTGTGTGTGTGTTCGTTCACGTTGCTGTTTCTTATCTACGTCTTTGTCATCGTCGTCGTGTGTTGGCTCACTCAAAGCGCGCCATAACTACCACTGCCACATCTCCAATCCGGGCCCCTCTGTACACTTCGATTTGCTGCTGCTGCAGTTCGCGTCGACTTTGTAGTTATTCGTTCGTTCCACATAGCTTTTGCTCTGGCCTGGCCCGGCCTGGCCTGCCTGCCTGCCTGCCTGCCAGCTTGCCTGCTGTTGTTGTTTTTTTTTCGCTTTGACTTTGCCGTTGCCGTCGTCGTTTGCTGGCTGTTTCCCCCGTCAGTTCGTCGTACATTTCATTTCACTTCACTTAATTTCTCAGATACCAAAACGAACACAACAACGTCGTTACCCGTCGCGTCTACCGTACCACAACCCACCCCGCCGCTCTCCCCCTCATCATCATTTATATCGACAATGTTGATCCCGCGACGTTCGTTTTACTGTGCTGCGACTCGAATTGCTGTCGGCTTAAGTCTCCGTATTAAGCTTTATGTGTGTGTGTGTGTGAATTTACTTGGCATCTAAGTGTGTGTTTCTTATTTGTGCGCGCTCTCTTGGTCTGAGTTGTTTCTTTTTTTGAGCTTGCTTGGTTTTCTTATGAGCAGGGCGGCAAACTAAGTTTACACTGTACGACTGTTTAGAATTTCAGCATGGAAAGTCAGCTTTGTTGTTGATATTCTAATACGAGAGTTTATTGCGGATGTGTGTGTGTGTGGTAAGCTGGTTAGAATTGCGCAACTTTAACAGTGCGTGCTCTTAAATAAAAAATGCGACTATGTAGATAAAAGTAATTGCAGAAAAAATCATATAATGGGGATCTAATTTTGTAAACTTATTTATCTTAAAAGTTTTTTATTTTATTAAATAACATCTTTCTTTGCATATTGCAGGAGCTGATTGGACAAAATAGTAACGATAGTTCAAGTGGCGGTGCACATAGTGGCATGGGCTCTGGCCCACCCGGTACGCCAAATCCACAGCAAGTCATGAGGCCAACACCCTCACCGACTGGCTCCTCGGGCTCCAGATCAATGTCTCCTGCAGTGGGTTAGTAGCTGGATCATAAAATAAATGCCTTAAATACAGACATTAGTTAATAATCGTTTATTTGTTTTACAATTTAGCACAAAATCATCCAATCTCGCGTCCCGCGAGTAATCAGTCAAGTAGTGGCGGTCCAATGCAGCAGCCAACAGTGGTTGGTGGACCGCCACCTATGCCACCACATGGTCTACCCGGTGGGCCACCATCTCAGCAACAATCTCAGCAGCAACAGCAGGCATCAAATTCAGCATCGTCGGCGAGTAATTCGCCACAACAGACGCCACCGCCAGCACCGCTGCCAAATCAAAATGTTAACAATATGGCAACACCACCACCACCGCCACAAGGGGCAACAGGTGGTTACGCCATGCCGCAGCATATGCATGGCAGTTACAAAATGGGTATGCCGGGACAAAATCCTGGTGCCCAAGGATATCCACCACAGCAATATCCACAAGGTATGTTTTAATGGTACATTTATGCATTTTCTTTTAAAAAATGATTTGTTTACTCATTTCTAGGCAACTACCCGCCACGCCCTCAGTATCCGTCGGGTGCCTATGGCGCTGGACCACCACCACCGCCAGGCAGTCAACCCGCTGGCGGTGCCAACAGCATGCCATCTGGTGCACAACCTGGCTACCCACGATCCATGCCCAATCACAGCAGTGGTAGTCCACATCCACAATATCCGCCATATCAATGGGTGCCGCCTTCGCCACAACAATCGGTGCCTGGCGGTGCAACCGGTCAAATTGGACCAGCGATGGGCAACCATGTGCAGGGCAAGGGTACACCACCGCCGGTGGGGCCACCGCCGTCACAGGGCAGTGGCTCACCGCGGCCACTCAACTATCTAAAGCAGCATTTACAACACAAAGGTGGATACGGTTCCAGTCCAGGTGGTCCACAGCCACAGGGTTATGGCAATGGGCCAACTGGCATGCATCCCTCAATGCCAATGGGTCCGCCACACCATATGGGTCCGCCGCAGAGTATGGGTCCACCGACCAGTACACCGCCACAATCAATGTTGGGCGCACCGCCTGGCAGTGACAGTGGTGCAGAGCATATATCGCAGGATAATGGCATCAGTTCGTCGGGTTCATCGCCGGCGCCGGGTATGCATGCAGTTACCGCTGTGGTTACAACTGGACCAGATGGCACACCAATGGATGATGTTAGTCAACAGAGTACGCTCTCGAATGCATCGGCTGGTAAGTTGCGACAAAAACCTTTACTTTGAAATTTTAACTAGAACAATTTCATTGCTTTGACAGCATCTGGCGAGGATCCACAATGTACTACACCAAAGTCGCGCAAACATGATCCATATAGCCAAAGCCATTTAGCACCACCAAGCACTTCACCACATCCAGCTGTTATGCATGGAGGCGGCGGTGGTCCAACTGGCGAAGAATATGAAATGAATTCTCCCCCAAATTGGACACGGCCAGCTGCAAGTTCGGTGAGTAGCTTATATATTTTTATAACTAATAGATTGTTAATTATTATTTTAATATTTATAGCAGGTATTCAACAGTCATGTTCCTGTTCAACAAGAACCATTTCGTAGCACTATAACAACAACTAAAAAATCCGATTCGCTGTGCAAATTGTATGAGATGGATGACAATCCGGAAAGACGTGGATGGTTAGATAAGCTGCGTGCTTTCATGGAGGAGCGTCGGACACCAATAACGGCGTGTCCAACCATCTCAAAACAGCCACTCGATTTATATAGGTTATATATTTATGTAAAAGAACGTGGCGGATTCGTCGAGGTATGCAAGGTGCCGTAGTAACTCCTTTTACTAACTTCTTTTTAGATTTACTAGCAAAACCAAACCAAAATTAATAATCAACAAACCAACCAAATCAATCAAACCACCACCACAAATAAATAAAACACCACCAAACCAAAGTAAAAAAAAAATAACAAACTGTAGCCAACACCAAAAAAGATAATTACTTTGTTTTTTAAATTCTATAAATGTGGGGAAAAAAAAAGTTCAAACTCCTGCCACAAAAGCATGATATTCCCTTTGAAATGGTTTTTAAAGTTTGTTCATTAATTCATTCAATGTTCAATGAATCCGATTTTTTATAGTTGTGTTTTTACACGTTTGCATGCCAATTTTTTGACAGCATGCCTTACAACAAAAAAAATACACTTGGTTTTGTCTTTTTAAAGAGATTTTTTATAAATGGAATTTGTCAAATGTTTGTTCAGGTTTTTAATTTTCTCCTATTTTTGTCCGTGTTTGAATCCAATCTTCATTACTAACCCAACCATATATATTTATCGTTGAATGCGAAACAAAAATCGATTTCATTTGCTCGTTACTCTTTTCATATTTTCTTCTTCTTTCCTAACTAACTAACGCACTCCTCTTTTGAAAATAAGTGTCTAATCTCTTGTATCTTTAAATATACACGCATATATTCTCATTGTTGTCATCAGGTGACTAAGAGCAAGACCTGGAAGGATATTGCCGGTTTGCTTGGCATCGGCGCCAGCAGCAGCGCTGCCTACACATTACGTAAACACTACACAAAAAATCTGTTGGCTTTTGAGTGTCATTTTGATCGCGGCGATATCGATCCCTTACCAATCATACAGCAAGTGGAGGCCGGTAGCAAGAAAAAGACAACGAAAGCTGCCTCGGTGCCATCACCAGGTAAGTGTTTATCAGATATAAAGTTTAACAAGGGCTTTAAATGTTTAATTTTTGATATTTTTTGTGCAAACGTATGCTTTGAGACATTAGTTTTTGATATATGACTTTGATCTTTAAAAACTAATTTGAGTAAATTGACAAAAAATTTATTGCAGTTTCTTTTCTTACAAGGATTATAACTTATGATTCTTTTCTAAAAGAAATGCCTAAGATTTCATAAATATATATTTATACTTGCAATTACAACATAAAAATCACATTTATTCAATTTATTCCTCCTAGTTAAAAAGTAACTATGAATTAGTAGATTCGTCTTTTTGGTCGAAAGAATTGCTAGAATTATTATCAAAGTACAACTTTCTATCACAAATAAAGTTATAAAGAGAGAAATAAAAACCATTTAAGCTTTTGTTATTCAAGTATATTAACAATCTAAATACAACATTAATATACATAATTAATCATCATTATAATATTTTTATTCATTTTTTTTTTTAAACAACAAACTTTTTACTTTGACAATACCCAAAATTCAATTTGCAAACCAACCGGTGGTGGTCATTTGGATGCTGGAACAACAAATTCGACAGGGTCATCGAATTCGCAGGACTCTTTCCCAGCACCACCGGGTAGCGGTGCGCCCAATACAAATATCGATGGCTATACGGGCTATACGGGCGGTGGTGCCTATCCACCATCGGCTGGTCCGCAACCAGATTATGCTGCAGCGGGTCAAATGCCAAGGCCGCCATCACAAAATAATCCGCAGGCACCTCATCCAGGTAAGCAAAAGAAACTTCGATTATCTATACTATATTATACGATGTTCGATCGATTAATTTTGGAAATTTCATACATTAAACAAATACTTTTAACATATTCTACATAAATTATGTAATTGATGATTATTTGTTGTATAATATTATCATATATTTGTAAATTGTCCCCATTCATTAAATATATATTTATTTTTGTTCAATGTTTTATGTGTATTGCAAATACATAGATAATGCATTAATATTTTATTTTTCGTTGCCTCACATCAATTTTATTTCATTATTAATTTCACATGTGTGTGTGTTATTTGTTTTTATTCATTTTTATGTTGGTTACGTAAATATAAATGGGCGCAATTCCACTACTACTACTACTTCCACTACTTTAATATTGCAATCACCTGAAAACCACCAATAATCCACAACCAACAACACCACCACACATCGCACCATTTCAAATTCAACAAAAACAATTTCGAACTTCAAAACAACAACCACAAACAATTCAACTGTTTATTATGTTTATACTGTGACATTATTCATTCATTTCTTCATCAATCCATCCATAAATCATCATCAACAAATGCCGCTTGCCATACCACAAAAAAACCAAAAATCAATCAAACCAAAAAAAAAGGCACACAAAATCAAGCAGCTGCCGCTGTTGTTGCCGGTGATAACATAAATGTGAGCAATCCCTTTGAAGATCCAATTGCTGGTGGTGGTGCTGCAAATGTTGCAAATTCGAATGCTGCTGCTGCTGCTGCTGTTGGTGGTGGAAATGGTGGTGCTCCTCCAGCACCGCCCCCACATTCACCGCACACAGCGCCACAAACGGCTAACCAACACCACCAACAACAAGTTGGCATTCCTCCAACGCAATTGCCAACACAGCCGTCACAGCAGCAACCACCGGCGCCACCACCACAGCAACATGGTCCACCATCGACGCAGCATGCACGCCCACCACCAACTGGAGTACCTTATCCACCAGGTAGCTCTGGGTATCCAACGCCTGTGTCTAGAACGCCAGGTATACATTCATCTTGTTTTCTCCTCTTTTTTTCTCCTCTCTTTCTCTTTGTTTTATATTGTTTTTCTTTTCAAATATATTTCGATGTCAAAATTATTTAAAATGGGCCCTTCTTTTAATCGATTTGATTGTCAAAACCAAACCAAAACCAATTCACATTATTCTTCATTTAATTTATGTATTATAAAAATTGGTCTGCATGTGGGACGTACTTAGTGTATATAAGAATACTATATTAAATTGCTTGTGAATAAAATTTAATTGTTTTTGTTTTTCAAATCTATTATTATCACACATCAGATTACCTTATCAAAAGTGCTTTTCATATTAGATAAATAAGATTCACGTATATCACTTAGGTAACAAATTAACATATTATATTTTTAATTTGTTTGTGAATAGTTTAACTTGATTTATTTGCTTATCTAATCAATATTTACATACATTTAATATGCTCTAATTTTATTTTTAAATTAAATGATCAAAAATGTTGATCTCCATAATTTCCATTGAAGCTTGAGGAAACCATATGAATATGATAGGAGGGAACGTACAATATCATGTAAAAAAGTATTAAAATAATCATAATATTGGACCGAATTCTCTTTTACTTGAACTTCTCTTAAAGGAAATTTTAAATTAATGTTATTTTTGTGAAAAGAAATTCTAAAAATTATTTATTTATGTGTTGACAAGGATAAGATATTTACATAACATTGAATACATTGAAAAATGAGAAGGTTAAGTTATTGAAATAATTTGCACGATTAAGCGAACTCAAAAAGTTTTTAACAAAATATCAAGCACTCAGTTAAAGAATAAAAAGAAATTTTGAAATAGTTCTTCGTATACCAAATAGCAATATTATTTTATGTATCTTTATCGTTTTTATTTTTATGCTTAAATATTTTGTATTATATTTTTGTAAACATATTTCGCCAACTATCATTTGCTTTGCTTGATATTAGAAAAGTAGAAAAATATGAAACTAAGAATATTTTTATAATTTTTTCAGGTTCACCTTATCCAACACAACCCGGTGCATATGGTCAATATGGTTCTGGCGATCAGTATAATGCCGCTGGCCCACCCGGCCAACCTTTCGGACCAAATCAGGGACAATATCCGCCGCAGAATCGCAATATGTATCCTCCCTATGGGCCTGAAGGGGAAGCGTGAGTGCACAATTCATATACAAAACACAAAAAACTCAACTAACACAAACTTAAAAACACTCAAACTCAGAAACACAGAAAGACAACCGTACTGTGCCTTATTTTATTTGCTATGGAATATTTTAGAGATCTGCTTATCGATTGCTAAAACGATTTTCAATATCATTGCAGAGGGTTTTTGAAATTTGCCACTCATTACAAAAATTATGTCCGATAATATTATACATTTGCATTTGGACCAATATTGAGAAGGAAAATGAAATACTTGCCACACCGATTTTGTTTTGCTTCTGCAAGGTTTGGAAAATAATCGGTCTGAAATTTTGCTTTTCCCAACAGCAAAAAATATAAAAAAAAAAAAAATTGCCTCATTGTAATAATATCCCATAAGCAAAGAGGATTTATGTAGTAAATTCCCATTACAAGCATTCAAGTTCTATATCATACTTATATCTTTCACAACAAAAGTCTTATAAACTTCTTGTTACGGCTTGCTTAACCATTAAACACATTAAGGGGTGCTTTTATTTTACTTATTAATACCCAAATGTCTGCAAGGGTATTCATATTTCGTCAGCCGAAACTAAATTTTCCAACTTGATTCTTATCAATACTTTTTTGTATATTTATTTTTTGTTATAAATAGCCCTCCCGCTGGTGCTAATCAGTATGGACCGTATGGAAACCGACCATATAGTCAAGCGCCACCCGGCGGACCACAGCCAGCAGCACAAGCCGTACCAGGCGGACCACCAGCAAGTGGAGCGCCAGTAGCACCACCAAATAGTGGTTATCCACCAACCACTCCCAACCAACAGGATTACTACAGGCCACCAGACCAGGTAGTTTATTAACTTTGTGTGCAAATCATTAATAAAGCTAAACACTTTTCATTTTAAAATTAACAGAGTCCCCAACCGCGACGGCATCCGGACTTTATTAAAGATTCACAACCTTATCCTGGCTATGCGGCAAGGCCTCAAATTTATGGTAAGTCAAGGGATCTTTTTTCTTGGATATTTAAAAATCTTTTTTTGCATTTGCTAATTAGGTGGTTGGCAAGGCGGCAACCAGCAGTATCGACCTCAATATCCCACATCGTCTGCTCCACAGTCGTGGGGCAATGCACCGCCACGGGGTGCAGCACCGCCTGGTGGACCGCATGGACCGCACGGCCAACAGCAACCTGGTGTTCCACAGTGGGAACAGCATCGTTATCCACCACAACAGCCACCACCGCCGCCGCAGCAACAACAACCGCCCTATCAGCAGGCTGGACAACCGCCTGGACAGCCTCAGCAACAACCACAACAGCAGCAGACACAGCAGCAGCAACAGCAACCTGCACCACAGTGGGCACAAATTAATGCCGTACAGGGACCACCACCTGGAGCGAATATACCGCAACCGGGCGCATCTCTGCGTCCACCAATGGGTGTTGCACAACAACAACAGCAGCAACAACAACAACAGCAGCAACAACAACAACAACGCATGCCGCCCAGTGGAGTGCCTGGGATGCCGCCACAACAGCAGCCCGGTGGACCACCAGGTGCAGTGCCACAAGTGCCACATGTTGGTGTACCGCCAGCAGGTATGCCGCCTGTAGCTGGTGGCTTGGTGAAACCACCGTACGCAATGCCACCGCCATCACAAGCGGTCGGCACGTCACCGGTTGGTATACCAATGGTGGGCAGCGTACCAGTCGCCATGCTTCCACAAAAGCCACCATCCATCGGTGGTCCGGTGGGCATGATGCAGCCGACGCTACAACAGCAACAGCAGCAACAGCAACAACAACAACAACAGCAGCAACAACCATCACCACATCAGCTGCCGCCCAATCAGCAGCAGGCCAACTATGGACCACAGATGCCTATGCCTGGCACAGCCGGTGCACAGCTGGTCAAGAAGGAGCTGATCTTTCCTCACGACAGTGTTGAGTCAACAACACCGGTGCTTTATCGACGGAAACGTCTGACCAAACTGGATGTATGCCCCGTGGATCCGTGGCGAATATTTATGGCAATGCGTTCGGGATTACTTACAGAATGCACCTGGGCATTGGATGTGTTAAATGTACTATTGTTTGATGACACAACTGTACAGTTCTTTGGCATATCAAATTTGCCGGGTCTGCTAACGTTGTTGTTGGAGCACTTTCAAAAGAATCTCGCCGAGATGTTCGACGAGCGTTGCGACGATGCCAATACCAATACAAATAATGACGATGCGGCCAATCACGATGACGATGCTGACAGTGGCACGGTCTCATTAAAAATGGAGGAGAAGTTGCAACGACGACAGACGCGTTGTGGCGTGCGCAGCATTTGTAGTTATAATCGAAGGCGACACTATGAGAATATGGATGTGATCAAGCAGCGTGATGATTCCGATAATGATGCAGATGAGGGCATAGACTTAGGTCAGGTGCGTGTCCAACCAAATCCGGAAGAGCGTTCACTTCTACTCTCGTTTACGCCCAACTATACGCTGGTCACGCGTAAAGGTGTTCCAGTGCGAATCCAAACTGCCGATCATGACATCTTTGTGGATGAGCGCCAGAAGGCATGGGATATTGATACAAATAAATTGTATGAACAGCTAGAGCCAGTGGGCAGTAATGCCTGGACATATGGGTTCACGGAACCGGATCCACTTGATGGCATTATCGATGTGTTCAAATCCGAGATTGTTAACATTCCATTTGCGCGATACATACGCTCCAAACACAAGCCCGGCAAACCGCATATTATCGCACAGAAACCCAACAACAATAACAACAACAACAGTAGTCACCTGAGGCCAGAAGATATATCCACAGTGCTAAAACAGGAGGATACCACAAGCAGCAGCGCCACCGAGGACAGCAGTCTACTCCACCAGACATATAACAAAAAGCGTCGACTTGTCAGCAGTAGTGGCGAGCCCAAGAAGTCCAAACTGCAAACTGCCGACGATGAATTCGCTCAACCCACTGTGGAGGTGAAAAAGGAGGCGACTTCGGTGGCGATGGCAGATAGTGAGAACTTAACGGACAGTGATTGTCGTGCCATTGATATGGAAATTGAAACGCCACAGCGACTCACAAATGGTGTTGCCCAACCGAAAGGATTTGACCCCAAGTCAACGATACGCGATGATGCGCATGTGTTGCAACGTCGTCGGGATTCCAGCTATGAGGATGAATGCTATACGCGTGATGAGGCCTCGCTGTACTTGGTGAATGATAGCCAGGATTCGTTGGCACGTCGCTGCATAGCGCTCTCGAATATCTTTCGCAATTTAACCTTTGTGCCCGGCAACGAAACCGTCTTGGCGAAATCAACGCGCTTTCTAGCAGTACTCGGACGACTGTTGCTACTTAATCACGATCATTTGAGGCGCACACCCAAGACGCGCAACTATGATCGGGAGGAGGATACAGACTTTACGGACTCGTGCAGCTCGTTGCAGGGTGAACGTGAATGGTGGTGGGAGTATTTGATAACCATTCGAGAGAATATGTTGGTGGCGATGGCAAATATAGCAGGACACTTGGAGTTGTCACGCTATGATGAATTGATTGCACGTCCACTTATCGATGGCCTGCTCCACTGGGCCGTCTGTCCCAGTGCCCATGGGCAGGATCCGTTCCCCTCATGCGGTCCCAATTCGGCGCTGTCGCCGCAACGTCTCGCCTTGGAAGCGTTGTGTAAACTGTGTGTTACGGATGCCAATGTAGATTTGGTGATTGCAACGCCACCGTTTTCAAGGCTGGAGAAACTGTGTGCGGTGCTCACGCGACATTTGTGCCGCAACGAGGATCAGGTGTTGCGTGAATTCTCGGTCAATTTGTTGCATTACCTAGCGGCGGCAGACAGTGCAATGGCCCGTACTGTGGCGCTTCAATCGCCGTGCATCTCGTATCTGGTGGCATTCATTGAGCAGGCGGAGCAGACGGCATTGGGCGTCGCAAATCAGCATGGCATCAATTATTTGCGCGAAAATCCCGACTCGATGGGCACCAGTTTGGATATGTTGCGACGAGCAGCCGGCACATTACTTCATCTGGCCAAACATCCCGATAATCGATCGCTTTTCATGCAGCAGGAGCAACGTTTACTTGGTCTCGTCATGTCACACATTCTGGATCAGCAGGTGGCATTGATCATATCACGTGTACTTTATCAAGTTTCGCGCGGCACTGGACCAATGCATTCCGTAGAATATCGATTGCTGCAGCAGCGACAACAACAACAGCAGCTACAGCAAAGGTCAACAACGACGACAACAACAACAGCTGATAAACAAAGTGCTGCCGTAAAAACGGAAGACGAACAAACGTTGGATGTTAAAGCTGCCGGTGTCGTTGCTGCTGCCACAAAAACAACAACAACAATAACAGCAGCAACAACAACAGCGACATCATCAACAGCTGTCATCAATGATGATAGCAGCAATGGCAGTCAACAATTGCCACCGGCAGCCACATTCAATGATGTGAGCAACAGCAGCACCAACAGCAACAGTTGTGGCACTGTCAGCAGCAATCAAACGAATAGCAGCAGCAGCGTGGGCAGCAATAATCAAACAACAACACTCAACAATTTGGTAACGCCTAGCGAACAGCAGCAGCAACAGGTGGTTAAATTATCAACTTCCACAAGCTCATCGTCAGCGTCGACAACGTCTTCCGCATTGTCAGCAAATACGTTGAGTAACATCAATGCAGCAGCTGCAGCAGTAGTAACACAACAACAGCAACCACAACAACAACAACAACAATCAACGGCAACTGCAGTGGCACAACAAACATCAGCACCACCACCAACCAATGCAAATACAACCGCCGCCGTTGCGTAGTATACAACAATGCTGCCGGCATCAACATCTTACTATTGGCAACGTGACGATGACGTTGCAATCGATGAATATTGCAAAAGAAACTAAACTTAACGAAGAAACACACACACATGAATGTAGAGTAAATGCGTACAATGTATAGTTCGTATAATGTAAATTAACACAAAACTTGAAAGAGAGAGGGAGAGTGAGGGGGAATAGAATGTTGATAATTAATGATGATATGATGACATTTTGTTGGTGCGTCTTTTTGAAAGCGAATCACTTAAGTACTGTGTAGCATAGCCACAAATTGTATATGCTAAAAGTTAATATAATAATCTTCAAAATTCAACTACAACAAGAAGAATAACAAAAAACAAACAAACAAAATGGTCTATAATCGATAACAATTTGGCCACACAATAACTGTATATTTTTTCACTCAAATCTATAGTTATATATATATATATATATAAAAATACAAAACAAAACAATTGCGCATAATACAAACAAAACAGAAACGATAAAGAAACGAGAAAACAAATGTTGATATGGCGTTATAATTAGCCCCTCTTCAAATTTTAGCAATGTATTTTCAAAGGTCAAAACTTAAGGCAGGAAGAACGTTTAATTGCATGCGTAAAAATTAAGCACACAACATACTTATGTATTAAATTTAATAAACAAGAAAAATAACTAACTAAACACACACATGCATACGATATATATATATATATATATATATATAAAGTATAAACATATATATATATAGAAATATAGAAATATGTATGTGTATAAATCTATAAATATTAAAACACACAATAAGCAGTATAAATAAAAAAAAAACGATAAAGAATAATGTGTGTTAAAAGAAAAACATATACATAGGTTAGTTTTTAAACAAAAATTCTAAAAATTATATATATATATATATATATAAACTCTAATATAAATACTATTATTACATAATATGTCATATGAATTCATATAGTGAACATATTAATGAGAAATAAAATAAAAACCTTACAAAGTATGCATATGCGTATGCAAACTGATAAGAGAAACTATGTAATACATAATTAAAACAAAAATCGATATTAATGTGGACAAACTGAGATGCAGTAAATTATACACATTAATTATAAATTAAAGCAACAAAATCCCAAAACCAACAACAAACAAAAAATAATATTGTACATACTTAAAACTATTTTGTAAATTGTATCCTGTATTTTGTTTTCGCAGTTCGTCATTTCGTATTATATGTATGTTTGTCTGCGTGTGTGTGTGTGTGTGAATTGTCAACGAATGATTTTTTAACTTAAATTGAAATATGATCGTAAACAATTTATATATTTTTTACTTATATTTTATTTTTTTGTTGGCATAAACACACTGCACATAAAAAACAACCAACAACCAGAATAACGTAAAACAGAAATATGCGAAATGTGGGAGCACTAAATGTTGTAATTTTTTTTATGTTGTTTGTATTATTTACTAAAGTGCTGCTGGAACAAGGTTTTATTTTAAATATATATATATATATATTAAACATAATTTAGGCGTTAATGACAAGCTTAAATCATAAGTTTTTATCTTAATCTTAATTTAAAAATATTCAATCTTAACGAAAAATACAGTACATACAAAAGCTAGAAAAGAATATGAACTAAGCTATATAGAAGCACGCAAAATTAATTAAACATGCTTTACATATAAAACAAAAGGCGTGAAGAAACAACCAATAGAAAACAACAACAAAAATAATATACATTTGCAAAAAAATAAATCATTGAGCACCTGAAAATGGACATGTGCGAAAATGTTGTAAAACTGTACTTTGATGCATATGCAATTAAAGCTCTTAGAATACATGGCAATATTACAAAAAGGACTGCTGTTTAAAAAAAAAAAAAAAGGAAAAAGTAAAGTAAAAAATAACTAAAAAAAAAAATATATATATATATATATATAAAGTCAAGTAGATTGGGCTAGTGTAGCGAGCCCATTATACTTACACAAACATATATGTATGTCATGTCGATCAACAACAGGAATACAAGGATCAGTTGAAGCCCTAAAGATAAACGTTAATTTATGTAGTTGTTTTCCAAAACACAAATATGACTCAACATCTCGATATCGATATATTTACTTGTAGTTACTAGTGTATAATTTTGCTAGGATGTAAATGTATGTCCCTCAAACTTAATTTAATTATTTAATTAATATACATACATATATAATATAAAATATAGTGTTTTTCTACTAATTCTAAGTGGGGCGTACAGTCAATATTTATTTCTTTTCTAAATAGATATGGCAAACGGCGTTGTATTATCCTCTAGCAACTCAGGACATATATTGATGATTGAATCATATTCGAACCGAAATTAAGTTTTCAAACACAAACATGGAATGTAAGAAAATAAACACAAAGCACTGTTTTTTTAAACCGTAAAGCTTTTATATTCTTTGTATGCTACAGATTCGTAGATAAGTTTTTAAAACTTTCGAATAAAACTATCGATAAGGCGCGTCTCTATTGTGGACGGAGCCGAAACAATTTAAGGGTTAGCAATCTCGAAGCAAAATTTGCACTTTATATACATACTTACATATTTTAGATACGATCAATCAAAAGTCACTTGACGAGTGGCTACTGCTGCAGCCCTGCAGAAAAACCCGTTACACTATTTTTGTTTGAAAAAATGAGTAAATATTGATTTATGGCAAAAAAAGGAACAAAGCGAGGTGTCATAATGCGGCCACACTGCGAAGCACAACAAACATCGATAGTGCCAAGTCGATAAGTAAATCAGTCTTATCAGAATTTTCTCTGTTAAAGTGGGTGTGTACTTCATTGCTCAATTAGCAAAATAAATTTCATTAAATTTCAACGGTAAATAGCATGCGAAGTTTAAATTGTATTATTAATAAATATTTGTAAACCAGTTTTCGTTTTAATTGTGTTTGTATTAAAGGCATGTTAAGTGAATATTGTTTTAATACAGTAAAATAACAAATTCGCAACATACATACACAGTTTTCTGAATTAAGCTGTGTACATATGTATGTATGAACATTGCATAGTGCCTTTTTCCGTTATATCGCTTATATCTTACTTTGATATACTAGCATAAGTAAATACATATTTATATAAAAAGAATTATGATTTTAATTGTGTCGGCATTGCTATATTTTTCTTTTTAAAGCCGCTTATCGATTCAACATCAGTGAAAAGCAGTATTACTGTTTGTGGATTTAGAATGTGTATCCAATTGTAAGATACTTGTTTGAATTAGTGCATTTATTTGTACGCATATCAAATAAGAGAAAATGTTTGCTAATGCCTCTAGCCAACACAAAAAATTAAAAAAAAAACAAAAATGAAAAACTCACTGAGTCAGTTTCCACCCCAGTTGCAAAGTGTACGATGACGTAGTCGTAGGCCTCAAATAGGGTCGGTGCGGCCGCCGACATTCATCAAGTACTTGAAAAGCCGATTATCATTCAAGCATATTAACATAACAGTAGTCAGAATGCTTCTTCCTGCGCTTAAATTTATTTAGTGTGTGTATGTATTAATATGTCTGCATGAAATACACATTTGTGCCATTCACCATTTGGTACAAATTTGTTGTGTTCTGCTTGTGTTTCTTTCTTTTTAGTTTTTTAACACCGCATCAGAGCCCACAAAGTTCAATGCTCGCTTGCGTGTTAACTCCCATAGTCGTATGTATGTACACATGTACGATTACGCTTATAGTTGACTGCAACAAAAAGCAAACATAAATACGTACATACATACATATAACCATGTACACTTAAGCTGTCTGCAATTGTGACCTACGAATTGTTATTTGTGTCAGTTTAACTTATTTGTACTTTTTATGCATGCAAATTTAGTTCTATACATACATACATACATATGTATGTGAAAACTGTCTGCTCACAATCCAATTCGATTCAGCCTAAAACTAGTTACTTTTTCTAACGTAAGCGAATAAGTCGGTCTTGTTTTTCACTAACTTAATCGAACACATACCTTATCGATCGATTTTGGAAAGACCACTCGCCAGTTTAGAAAATTGTTGGCCAAATTAGTATGAGGGAAAGTGAAATTTTTGAACTCATTTCACGCTTAAGATTAAAAACATTAGCGAAAAAGTGTTGAATATCTGTTAAGCAAAATAATTGGATACGTTTAACATCGAAACACAAATTTAGTTTATTTTTTCGATTTCTTCTAATTTCTTTAACCTTGATTGATTTTCACTTAATAACTTACTCAAACACTTACTATTATTCTTTTTCAGAACTAACAAATTTAATAGCAAAATGTCAACCAGCCCAAAGCCTGTTAAAAAAGTGCCTATTCACCTACAAAGCGCCCAAAATCGCATTTACATTAAAAACGGCGTAATCGTCAACCATGATAAGACTTTTAAAGCGGACGTTTACATTGAGGATGGCATCATTAAGTATGACAATTACAGAAAAAGAAATAATAAGTTTTAAAACTAAATACATTTGATATTCTTTGGCAGATTTGTTGGACCAGCTAGCGAAATAACAATACCTGGAGGAGTGCGTACCATCGATGCAATGGAAAAAATGATTATACCTGGAGGTATTGATCCTCATACACATCTGCAGTGTCCGATGGGTGACACGGTCACCGTCGATGAGTAAGTTGTACAACTAAAAAGCTATTATGTATAAATAAAAGTGATTTTCTTTTTTTTTCCAGTTTCTATCGTGGAACAAAGGCTGCAGTTGCCGGTGGCACAACCATGATAAGTATGATCAATATTAGAGTTGTTTGAATACTTATTTTTATGTATGACATTTTGTGTTGTAGTTGACTGTGTGCTGCCTAAAAAGCATGAGTCAATGATCGAGGCATATGACAAGTGGCGCAGCTGGGCAGATCCTAAGGTGTGTTGTGACTATGCTTTGCATGTGGGCATTACCTGGTGGTCCAAATCGGTTTCCGAGGAGATTGGTATACTTTGCAAGGAGCTGGGCGTTAACTCGCTTAAAATGTATATGGCCTATAAGGGTCTCTATATGCTAAACGATGCTGATCTTTTGGATGTTTTCGAGCGTATTAGAAGTCTAAATGGCGTTGCGATGGTAAAGGACTTTGCATTGAATTTGTCGTTCAAATTAAATAAATTGACACTGCTTTTTAGGTACATGCTGAAAATGGAGATATCATTGCCAAAAATACAAAATGCTTATTGGCCGATGGCATCTGTGGACCCGAGGGGCACGAACTGTCACGCCAAGAGGAAGTGGAGGCAGAGGCAGTGCATCGCGCTTGCATATTGGCCCATCAGGTGAGTGGCTTAAAGGAAAGCATAATCAATCAAGTTGTAAAATAAAACCAAAGCTCATGGATTTGTGGGAAATGTTGCAATATACATATGTATGTAAAGATATATATGAAAATGTACATAAATACAAGCATATTATATACAATATAACTATAATTTTGTTTGTGTTTTTGATTTTGTTATTATTTCCATTATGTATGATGCACCCTTTGTACATAAGATAAGATTGTATGCGGTATGTGGCACTTGATATAACTCCAATAAATATAAACCCTAAGGCTGATGCTGATGCACATGCACACAATAAATACAAAACTCGATTGTGGCTTCAATCAAGTTAATTTCGAAGCCAGCCGAGTTCCGAGATCAGACTTCTGGTGAAGTAAGTAACTTAGCCATTGGCTAAAGTAATATCGCCCAATAACTCTGGTTACGTTTGATCCTAACACTTCAAAACATCAAACGTCCAACAATTTGCTTGCCTTTTAGTTTTAAGCATACATATTTTGTACAAACTATTATTAACTAATACGTGTTGAATAAATCTTAGATGAAGACACCTCTATACGTTGCTGGCGTAACTAGCAAATCCTCTGCTGAACTTGTGGGTCGTGCCCGTCGCAGTGGATATTGCGTGTTTGGAGAAACTTTGGCTAGCTCCATTGGTCGCAGTATGAGCAGTGTTCGTAAGCCAGAACGCATTTATTATATCACTAGTCCACCAATTCGTATGTCTGCCGAAACGCCAAGACAATTGATGAAGTCCTTGGCATAGTAAGCATTTTTATATTTTTAAAACATTTAGAAAATACTTATATTAATAACTTCCTTTTTGATATAGCGATGATTTGCAGGTCACTGGCAGTGATAACTGTACCTATAATAAGAAACAGAAGGAGCTTGGCTTGAAGGACTTTACTAAAATTCCAAATGGCGTTAATGGTGCAGAGGATCGCATGTCTGTCGTATGGGAAAAGGGAGTCCAACAAGGTCTGCTTGATCCTTGTAGATTTGTTGCTGTTACCAGCACAAATGCTGCTAAAATTTTCAACATCTACCCACAAAAAGGACGCATTGGTATTTTGAAAGCTTAAATTATTAAATGACTGGAATAAAACATTATATTTTGCTTTTAGCTGTTGGCTCGGACGCTGATATTGTGATTTGGAATCCACAGGCAACGCGCACCATCTCAAAGGATACCCATCATCATGCGTGCGACATGAACATTTTTGAGGGCATGACTGTGCATGGTGTGCCCGAAATTGTATTGGTGCGTGGACGAATTTGTTCCGAGAATGGAACAGTTCGGGTTGCCGAAGGTCATGGACGCTTTATACCGATGCCAGTGCGTCCACCATTTGTTTATGACATTATTGAGGGTAAGGTGCCATCATCTGAGGATCATCCGCACGAGGAGCATCACAATGGCAATTTGGCCAAGAAGTTTGCTGAATTGGACATTCTTATACCACCACCGGAGCCACTAGCTGAAATGATGGCTGGTAATATACCAATGCCGGCTGAAGGTTCCGTATGCAGCACACCTTCTGTGCGTGGACGCGTTGATGGCCATCGCGACATGCAGGAATCTTCTTTCTCGATTAGTCGTGAGTAGCCAAAAAAAAAAAACAACTATATAACTATTCCCTTTAAATACGTACTAATACTTTGCTTATTCTTATACCCGTATTCAGAGGAATTGGATAGATCTGGTGTTCGTTCTTGCATTAAAGTTAAGAACCCGCCAGGTGGGAAATCATCTGGATTTTGGTAAACAAAATAACATCTTATCGACGACATAATAATCGCACAAAGCGGTCTTCATCAGCCAGAATCTGCGCTCATTTAATATTTAAGATTTATATAGCCACAACATAAGAATCATATAGCCACAAATTAATAATCTTCGCTATTTATATTATTGTATGTTTCCTCATTGATTAGCTTAGTTTAATCACGTTTACATACATATTTATGTAAATATATATAGCTGAATATTGTTTAAATCACTTAGATTTCCCAGTTAATGAGATGGCATCAGTATGCTTTAAATGTACCAGTGGTTTAATAGTATTTATTCTTGCATAAAAAGAATCAAATGTTCTGTTTGTTTTACCCGCTTAGTGCTTTCCAGTATATCTTAAAAAAATAAAGTTGAAAATATTTATTGATTTAATGTTACGTTGTAGTTATGCACTCTTTATTTAAAAATTATGATTGACAAACTATGCAAAATTATATATTTTTTATTATATATTAACTCAATTTAAGTATTATAATACACAGTTATTTACGCTGAATATATAATTACAATTGGTTTCTTTTTATTTTAACAATATACATATATATCATTCCTGTTGCAAATAAAATACAGCTACATACTATATCTGCCTAAACAGAAGAATTGCGTTAAATATCAAACTCCAAATCGATTCAGAGCCATTACGTAATCTGTCAATGTGTACTCAAAATTTGATCAGATTAATTGGATAATTTATAATTGAATTAATAATTTAATTTACTTTAACTGATTAACTTACAAGAGGTAAAATTAAAATTTGATTGGTTTTACCTGTCTGCCTTTGATCTACTATATACTTACAATGTGTTAAAGCAAAACAGTATTAATAATCATTATAAAAGTCATACATAATAAACATACTAGACAACTAAAATCCGTTAATTTAAATCGCATGAGTCTGTGGTGCTGCTTTAAAAAAAAAAACAAAACATATATATACATATATGTATATATGTGTGTGGAGACAAATTTTACTGCTTAATAGATACTTTCACTGCTGTATTGGCTTACACACTAAAAATCATTCGTAGTGTAACCTAACTGGGACTTAACAACTAAATTTCAATAGCAATGACAATTTGTATGTATTTGCGCTTTAACGGCGTCAATTGTGATTGATGGAGGCGTAGGAATGCATGCTGCCCTTAAACGAATTTGCGTGCTATGTGAAGAAAAACGCTGCAAACAAAATTAAATTCGTTATGAAATATGTTTTGATTTCATACGGTGAAAAAATATTTACCTTTCAGTTACTCCTACATATGCTTATAGCTTCTTTAAATATGCAGCACATTTAACAGCACTGCTTACTTGCCCCGTATTTAGCAGACCTAATTTTTTGTGCTTAGCGCGGAATTTCTTCACGTAGGCATCAATCAAATTTTTGATTTTATGTGGATTTATTTCACCCGATCGACTGTGACAGATCTGTAAAAATTTTAAAACCATATACATCAACTAAAAACATTATTAATAATGTACTTTTAAGTCACATACCTTCGGTACAGCACGTCGCATAATATCTTTGTAATCGTCTTTGTTGATCACTTTTTTGTTGAAATGTGGTTTCAGCACTAATTTTACTTCCTCAACAACACGCTCTTGGCGATTTAGCTTGCGTATAAACTGATAGAGCGAAGTCATAGCATTAGTTTTAAAAGGTAACCAATTATGTTTGGTATTTACTTACACGATCTTTGACTTGTAAATCAACTGCTGAACTTGGCACATCATCATAAAGTTTACCATGGTCCTCGGTCGATTTGTTACCTGAAATCACGCAGAAAAGTTGAGTGTCATGATGGAAATTGTAGTTTAAGAAATGGCAAGTTGGCAAAACTGTTAAGGCTAAGGCTTAAACAACAACAACAGAAAACATAAAAAGAGTTTTGCTTTCTTTCGTTTTTGATAAAAATTATTTTCATAAATAAATAATTAAAATATTGAAAAAAGATTGATTAAATAAACTGAACTATAAATTGCAAATACATAAAAATCAACTCAAAAGAGTCAAAAAACGTCTGTTCAAGGCCTTTGCATTTATAACATAAGAACACTTTGCTATTCACGATAGAATATATTTTGAAAATATCTTTTATGTTTACACTTCTTACCAAATATGTATTTAAATAAATATCTCAAATTTTCTAACATTTTAGTAAAGTCGCAAATTTACTGCATTCAGACAGACAGAAATCGGGTTCAAACGGAAGTTTTCGTAACGCTCTCCTATGCAAAGTTTCGTTTTGGTTTTGTTTTTGGGCTGCTGCATTAAATTACTCACTTGGCGTGTAATAGATTGGTAAATACTAGAACAATACTAAGGACCCACCTTTGTTTTTCGTTTTGCGTTCGTTTTTGTTATTTGCACGTTGCTTGTTCCTTCCGGTTGTGCTATTGAAACGCGATATTATTCGATGACCCACCGGAGAGCTGCTGCCAAATAGATTGTCAAACATTTCGGCTTTGCCGGCGCTGCCCTTAGTACGACGAACTGAACCAATAGCATTGCCATCTGGCGGTGGCTCAAACAAATCCTCATAGTCTGCCGAACCCGGCGAATATGGACTCTCAATTTCCTTGTTAAAGGAGTCATCAAGGCTGGTGGGAACAGCAGTGGTGCTGCCATTACGCAAATTACTAACACTGCTTGCTGGTAGATTAACAATGCCACTGCTGCTGCTGGCAACACTGCCACCTGCCTTGGGTAGCTTTCGGACCAGGCTTGTTGTCGTTGGACTAGATATCGATGGTATGTGCTGAGATGAGGAGACCACGGTGCTGCTACTCGACAACAGAACGTTTGAAAGCACTGTAATCGTATTGGAACAATCTGCAGCTGCTTTGTCTTCAGCATTAGATACTGTTAGGGATGTGCTCATTGAACTGCTGCTGCTTAGATATTGAGAGGTGGACGATGTTGCATCACAGGATTTGCTGGCCAATTCCTGTTGTATGATGCTGCTGTTGCTATTGCTTGGCTTACTGCTCATCAGCGCCATGACCAGATCTACAGGGTTTATGCTTACATTATTCGCATTCGTTTGGCTCGTTGCATTGCTGGCACTGGACAAAGTTGGTGTGGCAAGATTAATATCTGTTAGATCATCGTTGCTATTGTGACTGTTGTGTTGTTTCTGTGCATCATGTTTCTCCACAGCACCACCCGACACCAAACTAACACCAACACCACTACTACCACCAACCCCAACACCACCGCCACCTCCAGAATCCAAACTCTGTGGCAGATTGGGTGTGGGTGAGCGTGGCGAGAGTGATGGTGATTTGGTTGGCTCAAACGGATCATAGGCATCCGGTGAGCATGGACCCGATTCTGGTGGCGTATTTGGTCCAATTTTACTCTGTGACTCATTTGAATGTGTTGGTGCGTCATGTGACTCATTGTTTGCATTGCTGCTGTTGCTGCGCATGGAGCACACCGTGTCCATCTCATCCGCTGAATGAATATCGTCAGCATCATCGTGCAGTGGATTGTTGCGCACCTTGTGCTGCTTCTTGGAGGGCAGATTGAATTTTACTAGATGCGGTTCGGGTGGCGTCTTCGGTCCGGTTGTCTGCTGTGTCAGATTTTCATAGGATGTCTCCATTATCGTTTCCATACAATTCGCTGGCGGCGTCTTTTCACGCTGTCCATTCTCACGCATCTCACGCTCATGATCTGTGCCAGAGACAGCGCTGCTGCGTCGACGTTCACGTCGCATGTGTATCAATTCACTATCATTGGCATCCTCGCTGTCCGTTAGCACAATCACATCGGCCGGCTCCTGATGTACCTGGAATGGTGAACGCTCCAAGTCGATAATAGCCACCGGCTTGGCATCAAGTTTCTTGCGTTTGCGTTTTGATTTCTTGCTACTACTGTTCGTAACTCGATCAATGGAGGTGCGTCTATTGCCATGATACTCATCCCGCGATGCGGGCAATGTGATAACGGTTTGTTGCTGCTGCAGTTGCTGTAGTTGTTGTGCCGAAGACGAGGAAGAGGAGTTGGCAGATGCTGCCAAAGCATTCGCTTCTTTGTTAAAACTAACGCTCACAAGAATATTATTGCCAGAGGCAAAGACCTCCTTGGATGGCAATGGTTCTGGGGTCATTGTATGGCGTTTACGCTTCTTTTCCTTTCGCTGTTGCTTGTCCCTCTTCTTCTTGCTCTTGTCTCGCTTGGCTTTGACCTTTTTGCTCGCCAGCGGCGTTAGGCTGCGATGAGAATGAAGATGGGCATGAGCATGACCATGACCATGAGCATGAGCATGCGTATGGATGTGTCCATGGCTATGTGGATGAATTTGCATTTGGCTGTAGTGTGCACCTGTCGCTGATGGCGATGCCAATGGTGGCGTCCACGATCCTGGTTTATCACCACCACAACCTCCAGTTGCTCCACCCGTATTGCTGTCATGCATGAAATTCAAACGATCCGCGGATAGACTTGGCGTTGGCGATGGTGACCAGTGCGTAGCGGATGGTTTCTTTGATTTCTTGCCCAATTGCGGTCCCAGAAAATCATCGGCATCGGCAAAAGGATCACGCTGGCGGGAAATGCGACGTTGTCGTCCAGCAATTGGACTACTGCTACCCGGACGCTTTTTGCCCTTCTTTTTCTTGTGGCCCTCCTTCTTTTTCTTCTTCTTTTGTCGCGTAGTCTTGGAACGACTGCGACTCAGCCGAGGTGTATAACGCGGCGAATAGCCAGGTGAATGTTGCAGCAGCAGCTGCTGCTGCTGTTTACCAACCAGTTGCATATTCCGATTACCATTTAGACGCGCTGGCGTATTCGAACGTGATCTCAATGAATGCAAGCTGTGTGCACTGCCGCGATGTGCGTGAATTACTCCACCAGCTTGTAGATGCATTGGAGAATGCTCATAACGGCGGCCAATGGGCGACATTGATCTTCGTTGTTGATGTTGAAGATGATGTTGTTGATGCTGACGCAAAACAGTGCCGGGTGGCGGTGTTGGTGATATACTAAAGCTGCGCAAACGTCGCGCTGGAGAACCGGAACGTGTCCGTGAACGCGACAAACTGCGCGAGATGCTTCTCGAGTGTGGTTGATGACGTTCGTAGCTAATGGAGCGACTACGTCCCGAACGTGCTGCATCACGACCAAAGCGATCCTTGTGCTGATGCCTAGATGAATTGCTAACCACATGCCGAACATCGTAGCGTGGCAATTCTCGGCGTTTGGGTCTCTGATATGGCGCTTGCATGTGCTGCTGCGGATAATGTTGATAATGCTGTTGTGGATGTTCATGCTGCTGGCGATAGGGCTGCGATTGATGATAGCCTCGTTGCTGAAATTGTTGATTGCGTGCATTGAAACCGCGTCCACGTCCAAATCCACGACCATAATCGCGACCTCTTAGCGGGCCACGGAAACGTCCTTTCGAATTGCTACGAGAACGGCTAAACGACTTTGAGCGACTGTGACGTGGACGACGCGCATGCGGCGATCGACTCAACGAACGGCTGCGATAAGCCGGACTACGACGAGGACTGCGATTTACACTACGTGGACGTGGTGGAGTTCGTGGGCGACTTCGACTTCGACTTCTACTACGACTCCTGCTAAGACTTTGGCCAGAAAGTGGCGTCTTTGAGTGGGAGCGACTTGAGCGACTGCGTTTGTGTTGCTGCTGTTTATCGGTGCGATAATTGCGATCTTTGCGTCGCTTGCCCACCTTTTTGAATGTCTCGGCATTCTCTTTGACACGTTTGGAGCTGCGTTTCGATTTGTCACCATGGCGACTGCGACTGCGACGCTTTTCTGTTGCCTGCTGATTGGTGATATCATCATCTTCGGATATTTGTTCGGTGCTCATACGTGCTGTATGCTCCAATGCCTCATCCGTTGCTTGCTCAATATTAACCACGTCATTCTCGTCATCTGACTTTTTAGCAGCGCTTGCTTCATCGCCATCGCCATCATCATCTTCAGCTGATGGCTTATCCAGTTGCTGTTGTGCTGCAGCAGCAGCAGCAGCAGCCTCCTCTTCCAATGTCTTTTCATCCAAACAGGGAGTATAGGAACGTTCTGGTTCAGAGTCGCTGCTGGATATCCTTGGGGTTGGTTCATCTGCTACAGAAGCGGACGTATCTTTCTCCGGTGTTTTCGCATCGAGCGCTTTTTTATACTCCTTTGGCTTGTCAATCTCCAATTCTTCCCAATCGCTATCGTCGTACAATTCTAATACACCTTTACTTTTGTCCACAGTTAGGCTATCCTTGTTGATGGGACTAGGAGTGCTGGGCGTCTTTGGCGCATCAACATCATCATCATCAGCTTTAGTTTTCGATAGAGCAGGAGAAACGACATCATCATCGATGCAATTGCTGCAATCGAGCTCATCTTGAGCTGCGTCATCATCATTATTTTTCTTGCTTTTAGCTTTATCCTCATTTTTATCAACATCCTCCTGCTCATCGGTTGGATTTTCTGGTTCGTATAAATCGCTGACGCTAACATTGCTTTCCAAATTACCGGAATGATGAGCTTGAGTGTTGGAAACTGCATCGAATGGGGGCTCTGGTGGCAATGGTATGTCATCATCATCGTCTAATTGAACTAAATCTTCATTCATTTCATCGTCATCCTGAGGTAAGTAAAATATTTTTGAAAATTGAAAGAAAGAAAATAACATATCACGGTTAGTATGCCAAAGATTCTTTACATTTCAATAGCAGCTACAATAGAGACAGATATAGTTTTATGTAGTTGCACCAGCCATCATTTAAGCTCTTTTTTTTCTGGTATATTATACCCTGAAGAAATTAGACTTGGGTAAAGACTCTTTAAAATTATATATATTTAGGCATACTTTGCAATAAAGGCAGAAAATATGTCAGTTTATCGTTAATGAAGTAATGAAGTTGCAAATGTATGTGCAACAAACACAAGAAAGCCAATCCCACCCCAAAATGTATATATAAGACGATCACTCCCATGCTTTGTGCTATTTGTGATTGATCACAGAAACATTTGTATTTCATACGCAGTTAAGGATTATTTCAAACAAAACCTTAATGACTTTCACATTTTTTAAGCCATTTGACCTGAGTGACTGAGCGATGGGTAATAAATCACAGTAAGAGCGAGAGAGCTGAACATTTTTAGATTTTGTGATGACTTTGAAAAATACAGCCGATAAATGCTTGAACAACTTTTGTATACAAATTTGTTGTTCACGATCCGAATTAAGAATTCATAATATAATGTATACTAATTTATCAGAAAATTCAGCGTTAGTATGGAATTGTGGTAAGTAGACACATATAAAGTAATACACAATACACTTGGCATCTAAAAAAATTCTAATTATTGATAACTAAGACTTAACATTTGCCCAATGTTAAACAAGTAAGAAGGCTCTAGTCGGGAGAGCCCGACTAGAAGATACCCTGAACCCAGTTGCAAAAAATAAATTAAATTTATATAAGACTTTGGTATACTGACTTAACTTCAATCGATTAAATTCGATATCTCCGGTGTTTCTTAACCGATTTAGACGAAATTTTCAGAAAAGATCTATTTTTACCCATTCTTTCAACCGATCACACATGTATATCGGAAACCAGAATAGTTATCGATAACTTGAAGCAAACTTGTTCTGCTCATGGTATAGGAGAACTTATATCCAAAATCTGAAGTCTCTAGCTCTTGGAGTCTCTGAGATCCACGCGTTCATACAGACGGACGGACAGACGGACATGGCTATATCGACTCGGCTGTTGATGCTGATCAAGAATATATATACTTTATGGGGTCGGAGATGCTTCCTTCTGCCTGTTACATACTTTTGCACAAAACTATTATACCCTTATTTACCCATTTTATGGGTTAAGGGTATAAAAACACTGGGTTATTCGTATACTCAAATTCACTTAAAACCCTACGATAAATCCTGTTAATAGTTAAAGACTGATTTTAAATTTTCATTTGGTGTTTTTATAGAAAAACGAATATTGATTACACTACGAGTATCTGCGTAAAAGGAAAATAATAACATTTTTTGTGGATTTTAGCCATGTAAAGATGAAAATCACAAAAATTATTTGGTGGATAAGTTTCTAAGACATCCTAAGTGAGTTTTCGAGATATATTCTGAGGCCACATAAAGAAAAAAATAAGCCTTCTTTAAACTAAGATTTTTTGCAACTAAAAATTTGTTTTCTTTAAAAACTATTTTCAACTATAAAAATCTCATATAACTTTTTTACTGATCCGGTTTTAATGCTTAAAAACAAAACAAACATTAAAATATTAAGTGGAATAATGTATGTTATCGATTTTCAAGACTTTTGACTTCAGCGATCTTGAAATTTGTAATTCGCTTACAAAACATTTTGGAAATGCTTAAGACAATAATGAATACTTCAAATCAATAAGACAGCATTTAGTTGTATCAACTGGGCTAATAGAAATAGTCTTTAAAAGAGATAACAAGGCCTTTTCGGCCAAATCAAACAGACATAATGAACAAAAATTAAATATAAATTAGAATAATAAGACCCAAAATATCACAAACTGAGCATAAAAACATTACTTTGAGTAAAGTTTTGTAAAATTGTATATCAAAGTTTTACTACTTAAGCTCAATTAATCAATTTCTAGATTATTGAATAAAAGTTGTTTTGGAAACAAGTAGTATAAAGCAAATTTGTACTTCTTATCGCAAGTATATTTAAATACGCCTTTAGCTTTTTAAAGGAGAATAAATGAGTGAATAATGCAATCAGAATAAATCTTTTCATAATAAAATACAAAGCCCACATATTCAAATGAAACGTAACGTTATAAATATTTGCCATTTCTTAAACAAAAGAAAGTATTATATATTATTGTTGCCCATTAATTACCTTATCAGAGGTCCTGGCAGCTGGTTGGGGTTGCGCAAAGAGTTCAGTGGCAACAGCTTGCGACTCTTGCGAGTATATTGAGAAATTTGGACAACTGTCGTCGTCATCGTCATCATCTTTGTTCGCATTAGTTTTGTTTCCATAATCGGTGTTAAGTTTAAACAACGAACTATTCCAGGATAAGCTAGGCGGCGGTGCCGGTGGTGGTGGCACAGTTAAGACCGGTGGCATTGTACGCAAAACTGGTGCATTTATGGGCGCAGGTAAGCCAGCAAATAGTTGACGCTGTGGCTGCTGCTGCGGAGGAATGAGAAAACTGCTCGGGGCACGTGAAAGCCCTGGCGTTAAACTTGCACCGCTTAAAAATGCTGATTGGCGGGGAGTTTGTTGCAGGTTTTGATTGCGTTGCTGCTGCTGTTGTTGATTGGGTGTATTAAAGCGTATGTTGAATGGTATAAAGTTTGTATTTGGCGCATTGTTGTTGTTGCTATTGAAATTTGGACTGTTAAAACTGTTCTCGTTTGAGTTATTATCACCATGTTGATATTGATTTGCACCACCGCCACCACCACCACCTGAACCAGCTCCACCGCCACGATAACTGTTGTTATTGCTGTTGTTGTTATTGCTGTAACGATTATTGTAGTTGCCACCGGCAGCACCACCTCGTCCAAAATTAGGCGTTGCTCCACCACGCTGATAAAGCGGCGCCTGTGTGATATGTGCGGCTGTATCATTTTGTTTGGCCGGCAAATTGAGTGTTCCATCGGCATTTATATGCACATCGCTCAGATTACGTGAGGCATTGTGCCAACGATCCTGCAGCTCCATAATGCTGGATAATATATCAGTAGACGCCGTCGTCGTTGCTGATGTTCTTGCCTTGCCCATAAGCAATGCTTTACGCTGACGTGATGCACCAATGCGTGGCATGCGTATCGTAGTTTGCACGGCCGTTGCAGCTGTTGCATCCGTTGCGTCCCCATCCTCTCGTGTGCCATCACTGTCAGAGAAATAATCCAAATCATTGGGATTGCCAAAGAGCGTAAAACTGGCAGCACTGCCGCCACCCAAATGCGTTCGATGCACTTCATCCCGTTTGACGCCCAATTGCTCGGCCAGACGTTGGCTGGCAGTGAGACGAACTCCATCAGTGCCATGACTGCTAGTTGCCTTCCGCTTGCGTCGACGTCGACGTATGACCTTTTTGCGTGTTTTAATTGCAAACTTCTCATCAAAATTATTGAGATCATACTCGACTACAAAGGTTCGATGTTTGCGTCGACTACGTCGCGTTGTTGTCGTCGTCGTTCTGGTCCTTGTTCGGGTGCGTGTAGTTTGCGTAGTTGTTCGACCCGTGCGCCTTGTGGTCTGTCTCGTCAGTGTTGTAGATGAGGAGGTCGAGGATCTCGTTTGTGTGTGCCTTAAAACTGCGGCTCGTATACGCTCGTTTTGACGTGTGCGTAATATGCGTGGCTGTTGCACCTGCCGCACGCGAAGACGCGTTTCAGGCAGTCCCATGCCACGGATATCCTCGTACAGTGTGTGCAGATCCTCGGCAAGTTCGAGATCCTCGTCTTCGGCCTCGTCTGCAGAATCAATGCAGTTGTCACAGTACCATGAGCCGGCGGGTATTCGATCTAGTGCCGGTTCCAGACAATCCATGTGATAACCCTGATTACAGCTATCGCAAAGCAGCATGATGTCCTCACGATCCGTACTATTGCATATCTGACAATTTGTGTAATCCTCATCGTCAACGACCACAACATCGTCCTCATCCTCTAGCACAAGCTCTTTCCTCGGCTGGCTCGAATCCATGCGAATCTCACGCACGTTCTGACGTCTCTCGTAATTGTCCAGAACAATAATGCGATCGAATTCAAGTCGATCAATGGGGCAGGTTTGTACATTACTCGCCCATGCCTCAATGCAGGTGGCACAAAACATATGATCGCAGGTAACAGGTCTCCCAATCTCCTGCTGCCGAAACGTTAATAAACATATGGGACATTTCTCAAGCAGTTCGTTGCTGCTGCTGCAACTGCTCCGACTGCTGCTGCTGCTGTCGGTATTGAAACCATCAGCGAGTTCTGCCTGAGCATCTGCATTATTGGATGCAACGGTTGCTACTTCTTCATCTTCAGTAGACTCATCTTCGGAAATTCCTAACTTTATTCGTTTCTTTTCGCGTTCCTTTTTTCTCGTAGCTCGTTGATTTATCTGAATAGACAAATAAATTGTTTTAAATATAAATATTTAATATGCATATAGAAAAATATAATATTATACGATCTGAATAATTGTAATTTAAACAGTTATATGTACTTTATTCAATATTTTCAACAGTCTCATTAAATAAAAATATTAAAAAAATTATTTACCTCAATACCGCTAGATAAAGTCTCGTTGTCAAGTGGAAGACGATTTGGATTTGGTCGTCTTCTGAGCTGGCGATTTGATATCCTTGTCGGCTCTTGCTGACGATTAGAGCGTTCATTCCGGCGTAATAGTGAAGCCGAAGAGCATGTTGGCCGTGTACCAAGGTCAATGCCCACACTCATAGATGATTCGACAGAGGCGGCAATGGAGGTGGCAGGGGGAATAACATTTTCATCGACGTCAGTGTCATCGGAATCGTTAAATTCAATGCGCATGATGATGCGACGTTTCCTCTTTTCGCGATCGTTATTACACTGTACCGTCTTCCTGCTGCAAGACGGCTGATTCATCTCTGCATCGCTGCAGTCGCCGGATTCGGGCATGCTGATGCAACTCCGTAGGTGTGTATGTTTGTTAAAAATTATATACAATTCTTATTATTGTAGTTGAAACTTGTGGAGCGATTTCAATTCGCGTTAAAATCGGTATTTATATGTTTATTTTCAACTTTTACTCCTTGTTCATATACGATTTTTCTACTTCTTCGGTGCTACATTTTTCAGTTAAGTTGGCTGCGCTTATGCCAACCTATCGATGTCTTTAATAATAAGCTATTGATATCGTCACTCTAAGTGGCGTCTAAAACTGTTGAGGCCGCTGCTCTTGAAATCTGCACGAAGTCACAGTGCTTTCCAAACTGTTATTTCAACTGATTGTCTCTAAACGTTAACAAGAATTGCATATTCGAAATATTTTTGTTGCCATCGAATACAACAACGTTCAATACTTTTTTTAATTAATGCAGAAAGTTTATTATTTATGTTTTCACGTTTAAACAAAAATTTTCATGTTCAACTATTCACACACATACACACGCACACTTACACACTGCAAGTCAAGTCAAGCATTATCGATGAATTGTCACGGGCTACTATCGTTAGTAAAACTATTTATCATTGAATGCACTAAACCTGGTCACACATTTAATAAATTATGATTAAAATGTTTTTAAAAAAATTAGTACGTATCAATGCACTTATATTAATTATATAATTTTGTATAACATGAAACCAAGGGCCAAAATTCATATATATGCTAAAACCAATTTCTTTATATTGCGATTGCAATAATCGATAAATCTGGCTTCGATATTATCGACAGGCCTGTTGGCAATATTTGCATATTCGTTGATTTCTGCGCCGTGTGCCCGCTAAAAATTACTCGATGAAGCGCTGATGGAAGTTAAGTATGGTTATAAAAGTTAAATTTTATAAGCATTAATAGATCTCAGTCTAAAAGTGAATAAGTGAAAAGTGAAATCAATTTAAACCGAACCCACTTCCACATAATTAAACATCTTAAAGATTCGTTTTTCGTTGTCGCCGGGTTCATGACCAACGTGAACGAGGTACAATTTTGCGCAAGAAAAAGTTAGGAAAATATATATATCAAAACCGCAGTTATGTTTACAACTCGTAAGCATGTCGATGAACATGTCAAGAAGATGTTGGCCAAAACGCCGAATGGCAAGGAGGTAAGCTATATGCTCCTAAATTATTGTGCAATGGTATTTTTTTTTAGCAACGCTTGCGAAATGTGCGCCCGCCATTTATATACATATGTATATACAGACAAATCAATGTGCATGTGTGTGCGCGTCTGTGTATCGGCGTCTCTTGCCGTCACGAAGCGGCTTTACCGATAAAAATGCGATTCGCTTATTTTCCTGCAATATCAACAAACACTGCGTTTATATTTTTGAATTAAGTTGTATAGTCGAAGTATTGTTGCAGCATTCCCTTGTCTTGAAATAATAATACAGACATAAGAAGGCAAAAATAAACTAATTACTTGTTAACAAAATGTATTTTGATTTTGTATTGCATTCAACTTCAAATACTTGATATAAAACCCTAACAATTTGTCAGTTGCTTTTGGCGTTGCCAGAATTCCTTTGCTATGCCAATTAGTTGTCTGTGTCTCAACAATTTGTGCAGCATTTTCGCCGGATTTATTTTTGTGACTTAAGCCGAAGTGATCGATTATTTGCATTTGACATTAAAAGTCTTGCATTTTAAGTCTATAGCATCAATAATAGTAAGCGCAGCCACTTCGATTATACATACAAACTTTAACAATTTTGTGGTAAATATTTTATTTATTTTTGAGGTTATGTCTGATATACTCTTCTCATTTTATTTTCTTTCACACATTTACAGCGCGACTTAAAGGGTTTGAGTATAGGTCGCTTGTACATCAAGGTGCAAGAATATCCCAAGGCCATTGAATATTTGAATGCGTTTTTAGCTACTGACGATAATGCTGTTGCCCATAAGCTAATTGCCTTTTGCTATAAAGAGCATAAAAATCCGGATTTACGGAAAGCATTATATCACTATCAGCGCTCCATTCAACTGAATCCCAAACAGCCCGATATCATTAAAGAAGCCCTCGAATTGCTGCATAATAACAAAGCCATATTTAATAAAGAGCGTGCCAACTATTGGATGGAATTGGCCCAAAAGGGCAATTTTATGCAGAATAGTGATTTGATGCTTGCGTTACGCTTAGAGTCGGCGAACGACGAAACAGATTCAAAAGAATCCATGGAAATGATGATTCAAAAGGAGTTGCAGGCGCATCCACATGATATGTTATTACGTGTGCGATTGATGCACAACTACTTGGAAACCAAACGCATTGATGATGCCTTCAATTATGCCTACAAAACAGAAGTGGAAAAGCCAGGACAATGTCAGTTGAGTGATTGGTACGATGTTATATGGACGGTGCTCCAGAAGAGTGAGCAATCCAAAGAGACAACCAAAAATTGGCCATACTGGCAACTGGTGTTCATTACACTCGAGCGCCTCATTGAGTTTAGCCTGCAGTCAGAATTATCATCTAGTTTGGGCGATAGCATTGCCCAGCTCTTTAAACTGGATCAGTATGTGTATAAATTTAGTCTGCTAGCCGACAATCTAACAATCAATGGTGGCCGTGAGCTACATCAGTGCTGCCTGGAACACTATACGGCTCAGGTGGTGTTGCATGCTGCAACAGGGCTCTTCAAGCGTGAACTGTTGGGCAAAAAAAACAAATGGTCGAATACGGTGCGTAGTGCATTGCCCCTTCTGCTTTTGGGCTATCAGCATAATACATTGAAGGATAAGTCATCGTTATGGCAGCGTCACTTGAACAAAAACCAGAAAAATATATTGGAACTTTGGCGAAATCAGGCAGCGTTTCGCTCGGCACAACTGGGACGCACACTGTATGGCTGCTTGCAGCAAATTGGAGATTCTGCAACTGAAATTATCAATAATTGGCAACAGCAGAATTATTCGGAAGGCCTCTGGGCCAATAGCGATGAGCTTTTGGCCACCGTACGCCAGCACTGTGCCGATAGCCAATGGCGCTCTCAGCTCTATCAGCAATTGTATACGCAGCCCGATCATAAACTTAAGGAACAAACGTCGCAGTTGATGCGCGATGCACGCTTGCAGCAGCCCATGTATGAATGGCCAACTGTGGCCGAGATTGAGGAATATGAACAGCAGGCACTGATGCTTGTACCACCAACGCTCGAACATCACGTTTATTTAGCACTGGGCACCAAAAATTTAGCCGAGGCGCCGCGTATTCATTTCTACAAATCGTTGCAACGCGATTGCAGGCAGCCTGTGAATCATAGCGCTGTGGATTCACTAAGCCAACTTGATGCAGATGTATTTCTTTATGCGGTTGTGCTACAAGCGCAGCGTAAGCTTCACGTGCAACGTGAAAATTACAATAGCTATCATGTGGGTAATCGCAATGCAAACGCACGTCCACATATGTTGCCATTTGCCAACATTATGAACTGTAATGGTCTTATAACAACGGAGCAGAGCCAGTGGTGGAGTCTGATGCAGCGCTTTCAGGATAACATCAATATGTCCAAACATCGTGATCAGCTGCAGTTGGGTCTAGAGGCGGTGCGTGGCCTCAAGCCTAAGGCGGACATCATTATGGTACTTCAGTTGGGCAAGCTGCTTGCGAATCGTGAAGATCGCCACAATTTACATTCACGCATCGAGACATTCTATAAAATGGGCATCAATATGCTGCGTCGCCATCAACAACACAAGCTCGAACCATTTTACAGGTATTTCAAGTATGCTAATCACGAAGCAAGCAGCGTCTGGCTGCAAACTCAGCAGCTTGCGGAGGAAGCCGTTGGTTATTTGAGCAAGCGTGCGTTCAAGCAGCATAGCTACCAGGACTTAATCAACGAATTACGTGGACTGCAGCT
The DNA here is from genome assembly GCA_018904305.1 of Scaptomyza montana. NCBI lineage: Eukaryota > Metazoa > Arthropoda > Insecta > Diptera > Drosophilidae > Scaptomyza > Scaptomyza montana. The sequence continues at coordinate 5,982,586 of JAEIGR010000001.1, forward strand.
GCCCATGGCAATTTATATGCAGGCGGAGGCCTATCGCAAACTGGCTGACTCCAGCCAAACAACGCGTGTAGCACGTCAAAACTATCAGGAGCGTCGTCTTGAGTCCTTGAGAAACATTAAAGATTTGCTTGTCAACCATGGTGATCACCCGCTTAATTCAGTAGTTCAGCGTGAACTTAATTCGTCTTTGGTGGAAGAGCTCTATGGATCACCCGATCTACATAACAATTCCAGCGCCTATGAGGATGCTGAAGATGATTTCTATGCCAATGCGGCAAACTCAATTAATCGGTCGCACAATCGTTCGCGACGCCAGCAAGAGTTACAGGCAACACCGCCAACAAATACAGCACAACTCGAGCATAAAATGAGTAAACAATTGTGTGCCATCAAGGATCATATCGATGGTGGCATGGAGTCTATGCGAAATGATATCAAACAGCTTACGGATAGGTTTGACACCATAGAGGAGCTGCTTAAGACCTTAAAGATCAGCGGTAACCAACAGAAACGCATCGAAACACCCATTCGTGATGTGGATACAGCAGCTGCAGCTGCTTTCGGTCTAGATGAGTTCCTTAACATGGAGGATGCATTGCAGACGAATTTCTTGAATGGCGTACAACAGTCAACTGCTCACAATGCTCCAGATCGCTTCTACACACCAGCTGGTGCCGGTGCACCGCTTCCCAATGCTGCTCAATATGGCAGCCCTATGTTTAATCAAAATCCAATGTACAACTACTTTGCTAATCAAGCTCAATTCATGAGAACTCCAGCACCAGGGCCAGCTGGCATGCCACCCAGTTTCTTTGGTAAGCAAGAGAACAAATAATTAGTATAACTTTATCGATAAGTTTTTCTGTTTCCAATCTATACGCATAATCGAAACCAAAAAACAATTTTAGTTTTCCAAATTAACAACTTTCTTTAGAAACTAAAACCAAAATAATAACCACATTATAGAATATTTAAATTAACCCAAGCTCGAAGTAGGAAGAGCAAGTTTTTCTTAATACACATTAACTATATGCACAAAGTCTATAATTCAGTGTGTCTCGTAATCTACTTGGCTTTCATATTAGTTGCAAGTTCAAAAGAAAGTTAAGCAAAAGTTATAAAAATTATAATGTATTGAAATGTATTCACTTCTCCACAAAAATTAAACTTAAATTGAAATAATAAGCACACGAAAATTTAAAAATAATCAGTCAAAGTATTACAAAATTTGCTGTGTAAGATCAGTAATTGATAAAAAGTTTAAAGAAATCAAATTGAATCGATAAATGAATACCAATCAATTATCATACTTAGAGTTAGAGGTACCAAGTTAGGTTTTAAGTTAGCTGACAACGTTCCCAAAGAATACTTTTATCAGAGTATTCCGCAATCGGTTATGTCCGACTGCAACGTTCTCACTTGTTAAGTTATAAGTCATATTATTAATTTTAATTAATAATTAATTTGTTTTTTTTTCCAGGATCACGTCCACCTGGAAACTTTGGTATATCGCCCAGCATGTATGGAACACCAACTGGTGCACCATTTATGGATAATCTCAATTACGGTATAACTGGACCGCCACATAGCTTGGTGGTCCCACAAGCATCACAAGCCCTGACAATGACTCAGTCTGCAACAAATATGCCAATTGCGTCCACTGGTGGATTCTTTAACAGTGCACAGTTTGCACCATCACCATCGATGCCACTTTTATCTGCTGTTGTAGCACAGCAGGTGCCACAACAGATGGTGCCGCCTCCGATTACACAACAGATGGTGCCGCCGCCGATGACACAACAGATGGTGCCACCGCCGATGACACAACAGATGCCACAGCAAATGGCGCAAGCAACTCAAACGGCTCCACAGCTACAGCAGCAGAAACCGAAATCAGCAACCGTTCCAGCAGTAGCTGCTCCTGTTCCAGCTGCTGCTCCTATACCAGAAGTTCCTCCTATTACAGCTGCTGCTTCGGCTCCGGCTGTTGCTCCTGTTCCGGCTGCTATACCAGCAATTTTCAACCGCGCCCTTAACAACCAGCCTGTGGAAAAAGAGCCACCCGCCAATGTGGTCATCACTAGCTCCGATCCGTTGCCGAAACCAGCTATAGCCAGTTCCCAGCCAACGCTAAGTGTCACAATACCGCCGCAGCACATCAAGCCCAGTCTAGTTTCGAACACCGAGCCGCCACAATTGCCCATCATGTCCAGCAGCGATTTCAATTTCAGTCTGGGTGGCAACAACAGCAACATCTTTAGTGGCGTCTCGTCAAGCGTTTTCTCGTTCAAGACGCAAGTTGCGCAGGCTGCTGCTGAGAAGAAAAAAGAGTTGGAGTTGGAGGCAGCAGCAGCAGCTCAAAACGAGAGCACTGGCAGTGAGCATCAGCAAAATCAGAGTGCAAGTGCTGCCGATACATCCGCTGAACTGGACTATGATCCGCGTCCAGATTTTAAGGGCATTATACCGCTGCCCGATGAGGTTGAGGTGCGTACCGGCGAGGAGAACGAAAAAATCAAGTTCAGTTATCGCGCCAAACTCTATCGCTTTGTCGACAAAGAGTGGAAGGAGCGTGGCATTGGCCTGATAAAGATATTAACCAATCAAACAACTGGCGATACACGCGTCATAATGCGACGCGAACAGACCCATAAGATTTGTGCCAATCACAAGATTAACGGTGGCATGACCATCAGCATACCGCAGCAGGATAAGGAGGAGAAAACATTGATATGGGCGGCCAATGATTTTGCCGACGAACAACTTACATTGGAAAAGTTTTTGGTACGCTTTAAGCTGGCCGAAACGGCCAAGGAGTTTAAGCTGGCCTTTGAGGATGCAGCGAAAAATGCAACGGCCACAAGCGAAGCCCTAAAGCCAACACCATTAACGTTTGGCAATTCTGCTATTAAAAGTTTTGTAACCAGCACTCCGGCTGCAACAAATCCGCCAGCCGCCAAGCAAAGTGAACCAAATAAAATGGACATCAAAGCAGTGACATCTTCAAAATCCGATACAGTTGTCGCCTCCAAAACACTGTTTGGCAGTAATTTACCAAGTAGTTCATTATCTGCAACAGCAATAACAACTAAGTCAGCATCACCATTTGCCAACTTCAACTTTGGCATGTCCAGCACACCAAATCTATCTTTTGGCAGCGTCTCTGCGGTTGCAGACAATAGCGCCACTGCCTATACAACAGCATTCAATTTTGGTAGCAGTGGCTTTGGTAAGCCAGCTGAAGATAAAAGCACTCTACTCCAGAAATCTCAGCCAGAGGCCGCAACTGCAGAAGCAGATGCTGATGAGGATTATGTGCCAACAGCACAATTTACACCAGTTATTCCATTGCCAGAGCTGGTTGAGGTGCGCACTGGTGAGGAGGATGAATTGGTGCTATTCGAGCATCGTGCCAAACTCTTGCGCTTTGACAAATCGACGAGTGAGTGGAAAGAACGTGGTCTGGGCAACATTAAGTTGCTGCAACTAAAAACCGATCCGAACCAGGTGCGTTTGCTCATGAGACGTGAACAGATCTTCAAGCTGTGCTGCAATCAACGTCTTTTGCCCGATACCAAATTTAGCTATGCCAAAAACTCACAGAATTCTCTGACCTGGGCCGGTCAGGATTATGCTGAAGAAGAACTTACCATTGAGTTGCTTTGCATACGCTTTAAAACCGCAGACACGTGCAAAAAGTTCTATGACGCGATACTGAAGGCTCAAGCAGCTATGACCACAGATCAAACCGGTCAGCAGCAAAAGAAGCCAGAGGTGGAGATGGATGTCGAAAAGCCAGTTCAAGGATTTGGTGATAAATTCAAGCCTGTGACAGGTAGCTGGAGCTGCACAGGCTGCTATACCCAGAACGACGCCACATCACTTAAATGTTTGGCATGCGAAGCGCCCAAGAATAGCACAGTGCCAGGCAACAAATCCTCAGCAGCTGCTGGCAAATTAAATTTCAGTGCTGAGCCCAACAAAGCAATGCCTGCCTTCAGCTTCGGCGCGCCTCCCGTCAAAGTGGAGGAGTCCAAAACGACGGATGTAGCAACCGAGGCGACCAAGCCAATGGGCTTTGGTGATGCCTTCAAACCAAAGACTGGTAGCTGGAGCTGTACAGGCTGCTATACCCAGAACGAAGCCACGGCACTTAAATGTTTAGCCTGTGAAGCGCCCAAGGATGGCAATGTGCCGGACAACCAAAATGGAGTCTTAAATCTCAGCAGCAATGCTGGCAAATTTAATTTTGGTTTCAATCAATCCAAACCAGCCATATCAAGCTTCACTTTTGGCTCAAACAAAAACCCAACTCCTCCCCTCTCATTTGAAGATGTTGCCAAATACAACCCAACCGAAGCATCAACGGCTGCAGCCAACACATCGACAACTGGCTTTGGGGATGCTTTCAAGCCAAAGGTGGGCAGCTGGAGCTGCCAGGGCTGTTATACCAATAATGATGGCGCACAGCTATACTGTCTGGCCTGTGAGGCACCCAAGGATGAAACTGTGCCCAAAAAGGAGAGTAACTCACTTGGCAGTGGTATAACACTGGCACCCTCGGCTGGAAAATTTACATTTGGTTTTAGTTCAGCGCCAGCAGTTCCAGCTACAACTGCTCCAAGTAGCTTGGAGGGCAACAAGTTTAGCTTCCAGCCAGCAAGCGGTAATGGTCTGGTCTCCAACACATTCAGTTTTTCAATGCAGATGCCACAACAGCAACAAGTTCAGCCCTCTGCCGATGCGAGCAATGACGATGATAACCATATCGATGAAGAGGAAAACACGGCTTATTTTGCACCCGTTATTCCATTGCCGGATAAGGTAAGTGCTTAAAAGATTGAATACAACACATTCGAAACATTCGTTTACATTAACCAATCGCCAATTGTTGCAGATTGACGTGAAAACCGGCGAAGAGGATGAGGACCTGCTGTATGTGCAGCGTGCTAAACTTTATCGCCTGGCCGAGAATGGTGAGTGGAAGGAGCGTGGCTTGGGCAACGTTAAAATTCTGCGACACAAGCAGAACAAAAATCTCCGCATTGTTATGCGACGTGAGAAAGTGCTTAAAATCTGTCTTAATCACGTGCTCAGCGCCAATGTAACGTACAAGCCCAAAGATGATAAGTCCTGGCTGTTTGCCGTGCATGATTTCAGTGAGGGTGAATCTGTATTGGAGCGATTTGCACTGCGCTTTAAGAATGCTGAAATAGCTCAAGTATTTAACAATGCGGTGAAGAGTGCGCTCAATGGCACCGCCGAACCCATCAAAGAGGAGGAGAGCACCCAACCAGCACAACAAGTACAGCAAGAAAAGCAAATGCAAAAGCAATCAAACGATGCATCGCCTTATGTTGCCGGTCAAACACCCGTCATTAAAGACGAACTACAAGTACTGGCCGAAAAACTGATGCTTAGTTATGAATTTTTAATTGCTGATAACAAGTGCAGTGGCTGCCGCGGCTGCGAACCGGAAAACTTTGACTATGGACAGCCTGCACAATTGGAGGCTGACATACAACCTCTTACTCCAATGGAACTGCCTGAATTAACGATTCCGAAGTCGTCCAGTCGTTCGCTGCTCAAGGCAAGCATTCTACCATCGAACAGCCCGCAAGCTACATCTACCATAACTACAAACAATTCTGGTGGTTTTGGTGGTTTCAGCGTCGCTGTCTCAGCAAACTCCACAGCCACTGCAGCGCCCAGCAAGGAGAGCGTTGGATTCGCTTTTGGTCAAACAGGTAAGAATTCGATTTTTGATGTAAACAAAAGGTATATTTATTTATTGCAGATAAACCCGTTTTTGGAATAGGACCAACTCTTTTTGGTGGAGTTAGCGCCCCGTCTAAGCTTCAATCGATCTTTGGAGGGTTTGCTGTAGCAGATAACGCCAAGCCACAACAGCAGTCCATCTTTGGTGGAATCGCTGCTGCGGATAACGCCACATTACCCAAGCCGCAACAGCAGACCATCTTTGGAGGAGTCGCTTCTGCAGATAAAGATTCGTCAACTAAGCCACAGCAGCAGTCGATCTTTGGAGGAGAGGTCCATGCTGCCGGCAACGAATTGGTATCTGGTAGCGATTGTTTAGTGAAGTCGGCTGACGAGGTGGCTTCCAAGTCTGTCTTTGGTTCGTTTGCAGTTGATAGCGGCTTCACAAAATCGCTGACAAGCAATCAGCCGCTTAGTCTTAGTTCTAGTGGATTTACGTTTGGCAGCAATTCTGGATTGACACCCACATTTGGCAGTTTGGCAAAGGATAATAAGGCCGCCACATTTGGAGAGTTAAGCAAAAGCAAGGAGAAGATCAAAGACAACAAGGAAAATATTGCAACGATGCCGGCAGCCGGCGACCCAACCGCAGAAACTGAACCAAAAGCCAACAACAACAACTTATTTTTGGAATGGGCGGGTAAGTCGGGAAGCGACGATTTTGCTAGTTTGGCTGCGAAGAATGGCGGCAATCCGATTGGATTTCAAAAATCTGAAACTGGCGGCTTCTTTGGGCTGACGCCAGATGGTAAGAGCATCAAATCGACCAGCAGTAGTACACCAGCAGCAACACCGACAACAAGAGATGACAATAGTACGGATAATGTCAAGGATGATAACTATGATCCACACTACGAAGCGATAATTGCGTTGCCCGATGAAATTGTCGTCAGCACCGGTGAGGAAAATGAGGAAAAACTTTTTGGTGAACGTGCTACGCTCTATCGCTACGATGCTGATAACAAAGAGTGGAAAGAGCGAGGTAAATATTAAAAAGAAAAATTAATTATTTTTAAATCATTTTAAAGTTATACTTTCCTGAAATAGGTGTTGGTGAATTGAAAATATTAAAGCACAAGACGTTAAATACTTATCGCATGGTGATGCGTCGCGAGCAAATTTTTAAATTGGTACTCAACATGAAGGTTGGCGCTCGCTTTACGATTGAGAACATGAATGGTCAAACGAAGAGTTTCGTCTGGGGTAATTTCAATTATGCTGAATCCCCTGAAGGTGCTGTGGAACGTTTGGCGGCACGTTTTAAGAAGCAAGAGTCTGCTGATCAATTCCTCAAGACGATAAACAAGTGCATAGAGGATGCGAAATCAACAGTTTCGGCGGCGAATCCGCAGTAAGATTGTTTTTTTTTTACTACTAATTGACATTAAATACTTTATCCACATTGCTTTAGAAATGTAACTCACTGAAGTGTAAAACTCAAAGAAGCAAAATGAAAAATGCTTAAGATATGTAATTTCTTTGTTGTAATAAGTATCCAAATAAATAAACCTAATTCCAAGTTTTTGATGTGTAAAACTCAAAGAAGTAAATGTATAACATGCTTAAGACATGCAATTTCATTGTTGCGATTCAGCGCCTGCAGCAGATATCAGCATATGAGTATAAGTGCAAGAACTCAATACAAAGGTCCGCGTGGGCAGTTGAGTGGCTGTCAATCAGAAGCGTTTGTCATATGCAAAATGCATTACATATCAGTTTATTTTCGTCGCCTTTTGTGCTGTTGCCGCTGCTGCTTCGACTTTGGTGTTGCCTGTGATTGACATTGCAAGTTGCAGGAGATTCAATAACAATGGAGCGAAGCCAAATAAGGGCCGGCAAAGATTAACTCCTTGGCATTGCTGTAAATACAATAAAAATTTTGACATCCATTTTAGTAATTTAAGGTTTTACCATAAATTATATTTAAATAGCCGTTTTAACTAAGAATACAGAGCGAAGATTCTGAACAAATTGTAACAAAATAATGGCAGAAGTACAATGCAACTTCAAAATATCGTTAACACATGTTATGTTAATTAATCAAACAAGTGGTAGAAAATTAATCAACAAGGGGTGGTGTAAAAAGGAATCAAATCGAAAAAAAAATTTTAACTACAGTCTGACTATCTGGCAGCGCTTTAATTTCGCAAGTGTCTTCTCGCAAACAATAATTAGCTGCAAGAGTTGAATAAGTTGGCAGCTCTTTAAACTGGCACTATATGCCCAAAAACGTTAACCAGAAAACAAATTTTATTCCAAGTTTTTGATTTTGGCGGTCTGGCAACTCATCTTCATATTTTATTTCATACAACACTTTTTTTTTTGTAAACTTTTGCAGCACTTATCCCGGTTGACAGCTGAACTGAGAGGGAAAGAGAGTGCACATCATTTGACATAATGACGTGGTTGAAACTGTGTGTGAAAAAAGAACAATAAATTACTGATGCCGACACAACTAGTAATCCTATTAATTAATTAATTTTGATTTGTAAACAAGCTTGCGAATTACATATTTATATAAATCCTTAACAACAGGCAGTGATACTTAAAATAACACATTAGCAGCTGAGTCGAGCACGAAAACAAGCATTTTGTATGAGCAAGAGAAAGAACATTGAATTCAGGCGGAGAACGTCAAAGCGAAGGCAATGAAACAAATTACAGCTGAATAAATATGATTTCTTGTTTGCTTGTGATGTTTGCAACAAATTAATAGACGACGACGACGTGTGACAACGCAACAGATTTACACGGCAGCAACAAAAACAACGACATTTACAATTGCGAGAGCCAGTAAGCAAGAGAGAGAGAGAAAGAGAGCGAGGTTAAAGTTTTGATTTAGAATTTGGAGCGGACAGCGCGTAGCGGTCTGCACCAACAACAACTACTATGATGAACGAAGACAGCGGCAGCGGAGCCTCGACGTCGTCCAGCGGCGGCAATGGCATTAGAAAATTCTTTGTGCGCATAACACAGGTAAGTTCGACCGTGCAATTTTAACAACTTGAGCTTTTTTTAAGCTGAATTAACTTTTTTTGCAGACCTACCAATCAACACTGGATCGCTCCACACCGCATACGCGAATGCGTTGGGTGTTTTCCGCCTTCCTTATGTTGTTGTTTGTGTTGCGCATATTTATCCACCAAGGCTGGTACATTGTGTGCTATGCATTAGGCATCTATCACCTAAACTTGTTTATTGCATTTCTGACGCCCAAAATCGATCCGGAGTTTGATCCATATGCGCAGGATGACGAGGATGAAGGTCCCAACTTGCCAACGCATAGCAATGAGGAGTTTCGGCCGTTTATACGACGATTGCCTGAATTTAAATTCTGGCTGTCGGTGACAAAGAGTACGGCAATTGGATTGTTCTGCACGTTCTTTGACTTTTTCAATGTGCCCGTATTTTGGCCAATATTGGTCATGTACTTCATAACGCTCTTCTGCATCACAATGAAGCGCCAAATTAAGCATATGATCAAGTACAAGTATTTGCCATTCACACGCAACAAGCCGCGCTATCAGCGTGTCAACGAGCCAGCGACTGGTGGCGTTCATCATTCCGGCAACTCAAAGTGACAATTAGCCGCACAGACGCCGGAAACACAAGCGACAACAACATCATCAGCGGTACCAGCAGCAGCAGCAGCAACAACAACAACAGCAGCACCTGTAGCAGTGAAAGCAACAACTAGCGACAACTTGGTGGCAGATTCATCGACTGCGGGGGTGTCACCAGTTGCTGCTAAACTACCGCAAATCATTGCAATTGAGGATTATTAGCAAGCTAGGATCGTGAATTAAGTGCAACAAAAACCCAAAAGAACACAGAAACACAACAAAAATTCAACATTTGCTTAGATTTTGGGTTCTTTTGATTTAGGTTGATTTTGATTTGCTAATTTATTGAGTTTGTCGTGCGGCGTCTTGTGCAAAGCATTGTTTATTGTTTTCCTTTTAAGTTTCTTGATAAATTGCTACATACATACATATATATTTATTTTTGTTCCCTAAAACAAAAACAGTAAGCTTTTAGCGCCACCAATTCTAATTTAAATTCAATTATGTAAACATTATTTTATGTTTCTCAAATCCAAAAAGTAGATTTACTCAATTTAACACATATTTTTTTTGATTACACCCTTGGCTAGAAATGTATTTTTCTTTATATATATATGTATATATTTTTATATACATATTTTGTTAGCGTTAACAATACAAAAAATGTTTGAATGAAAAACGGACTAAAGCAGATTTAAACTGGGTGCGTCATACGAATAAAAAAAAAAAAATGATATGCAACGAGATAATATAAAATTTCATAACCATCTAATTGCATTTAAAATTTTGCGCCAAATATTTTACAATTTGCTCTCCACTTTTAACAAGTTGACAGCACTGATACATATTAATGACGGGACGCTGGTCACACTTTTGCATCTTGTGTGAATTGTTTTAGGTATTTTTTTAGCCATTTTTATATTATTGCATGTGTTGCGAAACTGCACCACGCAATGTGTTGTGATAGTCTAAGAAAAAGTGATTGTTTTTGTTTTTTTGCAAGTTTAAGACGTTGTTTTTAGTTGTATTGCGTTCAAGTAATGCAACAATGTGCCATAGCTTTGATGGGTGCGCCTGCTGCTGCTGTATCCAAAGTAAACTCTTCAACGCCGTCGCCGACGTTGTCACAAATACCACCAATTAACAGCTAACTCAAAATTCCGCTGTTGTCCTATTTAAATTAAACTTCGTCACACACGTATAATGGGAATACAAAATGATAATGAAAAGTTAAACACTTTAAGTCGCCGTCGCTTAATCCTGTGTACCATGCTCACGTCGATTGTGACCGCTGCTTTAACAATACCCACCGCAGAAGCAGCAACTCAATCCGAAGAATCAGATTTGCAGGTGCCTGCGATAACCTTACCCGCTATACCACATTGTGTGGAGCAGCAGGAGCGACGCATTGGACGAAGGTAAGTTATATTAGATGATGAAGAAGAAGCACATGTCGGGAATTGTAATGTTCTCGATAGTTCGAGAGAGATCAAATGAAAAGAAAAGGCAAAACTATTCACAGTGGTAGCTTAAGCCATTGATTGGCAAACATACTTGGCATAAACATTTGTACAGCAACCGTTCTACTCCAACAAATATTCACACGAAAAATTGAGCATACAAATACGAAAACTATAACAATTATGTAAATTCATCAGTTTGAACGGTCTTTTATTATAAATTGATCCTGGCACAAAAACCAAAGTACACATGATTACGTTCGAAGACGAACTAGACGCATTTTTCCGCTTATCAAAGCGACGGTGAGTCATTGGCCAAAAGTGTTTAACGTTCAACTCTCTGTTTACCTGTATAAAACAACAATAATAACAAGAACAAAAAAAAAAAAAACAGCTACAAACCACATATGTATGTATGTATGTATCTATATAAATAAAACGCGTTTTGTTTTTGTATTTTAGTGTTGGGGCTTTCGGCTTATTTCATGCAATTTTGAATTTCACCATTCTTGCCGCTTTTGCTATGTTCTCTTTTGGTCTTTGGGCCCGCGTCGGCGACAGTCCATGTGTGTGTGTGTATGTGTGTGCGCGCGCGCCTGTTTGCTGCAACAAACGCGATGAACCAATAAACACTTGTTGATTTTTCTGCCTGCGCTTTGATCACATCTTTTGTTTATGAACAAAAAGCTTCCTACTCAAAACTTGCACAACTGCAGCAATGATGTGGTCTTTTGACATTGGCGGGCAAATGTCACCTGATGTTAGTGTGACCCTCTTTTTTGGGCGTGTGTACAAGTTGATGTAAAAGTTGTTCTTTATTTACATCAAGTTAAGCTGTCAATGAAAAGCTATGGTTTAAATTATTTATGTTGCAAATATAAGCACACAGGAAGACAAAACTAAGTAAGACCGCAAAAGAATATCTATGTATATGTGTATATGCATGCATACATATACATATGTACATAAAGTTTTTCTTTTAAATTATGTCACATATTACATATCTACATATTTCCGTGTATATATACATATGTATGTCCGATAAGTACTGTGTGTAGCGTTCAATTCGATAAATAACCTTATATGTATGGTTGTTCAGATTTAGTTTAAGTTCATACTTAGGAAAAATCATTGAGTTAATCGAGCGACAAATTTAATAATAATAATTATGTATCCAAATCTTTTGCCTTATAATTGTAACCTTTTTTTAAGGACTTTTTTTTGTTTTCCAATAAGAACTTCTAGTGAATAAATGTCATAATCAAATGTTTGTCAAACGACGACGACGCTGATAAGCGAAATATTGATCATGGTCATGGTCACGGTCATCATATCTAACTGGCATGCTCTTTTTATCTACAGATTACTGTACATAACGACACTCGATGGCCGTCTTAGCGCATTGGATATTGCTAAGTCTGGCAAGATGCGTTGGAGCATTGAAACAGGACCCGGACCACTAATCTCGTCAAGCATTCATCGCCTGGAGCTGACCAACAATGGGCAATTTGTGCGCATGATTCCATCGTTGAGTGGCGGCATTTACAAATTCGATGGCGACTCCATAAATCCGATTCCAATAACCGCAGATCATTTGCTCAGCTCCAGTGCAAAATTCAGTGATGATTTAGTCATCTCTGGTGGCAAGGAGACACGCAACTATGGCGTCTCAGTGCGCACCGGCCAGTTGCTCTACGAGTGCTCCATCAATGGCTGTGTGAATGCCACAAATGGCGGCGGTAGTGCCATCAATGATACTATCGATGAATCTGCCGAGGAGGAAAACTATCAGCAGCACCAGCAGCAGGAACAAAACGATGAACAGCTGCGTGATAAAGATGGTTACATAGTTCCACACAATTCGCAGCTGGACGATGTCATTGTTGTTCGGCGCCAGACGCAAACTGTGCGTGCCGTGGAATCACGCACTGGCGTTGAGCGTTGGAACTTTAGCGTTGGACAGCATGAACTTGATCTGATGCGCGCTGAAGATTGTCATGAGCAGCCACGCAATGATCTGGAACTGGCTGTGCTTGATGTTGATATCCGAGTTGTTGTTCCTGAGGGCATTATCTGTGCATTCAGCAAAAGTGATCCACAACAATTGCTGTGGAAGCATCAAGTGAGTCGTGCTGTATACACATATTAAAATCGATTTTTATATATTCGTTGATGTTGTTTGCAGTTCAACAATCCTATTGTGAGCGCCTGGCACACAAATGCTGCCGATGAACTGCAGTCCATAGATCTGTTCAGTTCCTCGCATTGGCAAGAATCGCAGCAGCAGCCACCAAATCGATCGCCCTCCATATATTTGGGCATGTACGAGAAGCAATTGTATATACAGGAGTCGATTAGTTTGCGCGAAGAGATTATGTTTCAGTCACAGAATTATCAGCAGATAAGCAACGATGGTAGCATCATGCCCAAAATACCCTTTCGACCAATTGCTGCTAGCAGTAACTCTTTAGTGCTTTTCCGCAACGAACGCGATGCAGTTGTCATTGAGGATGGGAATGGAAATAGCAACGAATTGATGCCATACGATGATCAGAGCTATGCAGTTGCAGCGCAATCAGTGTTAAATGCCTCGGAGTTTGTCAATGGCAATGGTTTCTACTTCTATGCGGAAGAGCCAGGTGGCGCGCTAGAATGTGGAACTGGGGATACACCGCCGGGTGGACTGCCAGCTATAGAGACACCGCCTGGTGGCAACAATAATACAGCTTCTGGGAATCATAGCATTAACGATGATCTCGGCTTCAGTTTGGATGATATCGATGCACCCGTTAAGGTGGTCATATTATCACTGTGGTTTTGGTGGAAGGAAATTGTAGTCATTGCGTTTACCTCAGCGGTGCTCCTAAACGTGTTTATGGGGAATCGCAATCAGCGTGTGGAACGCGAATATCTTGTAATTGAGCGGCATGTGCCCGTTCAAACGGCCATTGAGGCAACAGAGGCATCCACACAGGCGCTCCTTGGACCAGTGGTGCCATTGACGGGCTCGCGCGTCAATCGCATCAGTTTCACTGGCGGCACATCGCGCTCGATATCGGAATCAACAACTCACTCGGGCGAACACTTTACATCCCGTTTTCAAACAGATTTCGAGCTCATGCAGTGTCTGGGCCGTGGTGGCTTTGGCGTTGTATTCGAGGCCAAAAATAAATTGGATGAAAATCGTTATGCAATTAAACGCATCACATTGCCCAACAAGGAGGCATCGCGACAGCGTGTTCTGCGCGAAGCTCGCACTCTGGCCAGCTGTGAACATCACAATATAGTGCGATACTTTCACGTAAGTAAATTGATTTTACATTGCTTTATTGCATAATTAAATGAAATATTTGGTATAGTCGTGGACAGAAACTCCGCCTATGGGCTGGCAGGAAGAGGAGGATCGCAAGCTGTTGGCACATGAGCTATCCACGTCCATACAAATTGAGACGCCTGATGGCAGCACATTGCCATCGATGCTCGAGCATACACAGAATAAGCGCCATCAGCTGATCTCTTGGGTTTCGGACACGGCAAACAGTACTGCGTACAGTCATGAGCATGGGCATGGCGATAGATCGCTAAATCACATAACCGAATACAACGACGAGGATGAGGATGATGATTCGCTTATAGAGTTTCGCAGTGAATCGCAATCGGCTGCACTGCGTGCCGAAGAGGAGGACACACACGAGGAGCAGCCCGTAGAGCAGCAGCCAGACAAAAATGTGCAACGCAGCTCCATCTCAATTGACATTCATTCGGCTTCATTTGATTTAAAGAACATCAACTATTCACAACATCAGCTATCGAATTCATTTCAAATCGAATCGATACGCCCCAAGAACAGCACCAGCGACACAGACGAAGAGTCACAATCGTCACCTAGACGCAAACCCACTACATTGGCACTAGCCCACAATCATAATCACAATCAGTTGCAGCCCCAGGTAACAAATGGCAACCCATTGTCATTGCAGAATGGGGGAGGCACAGTGAAGCCCAACAAGGTGTATCTTTATATTCAAATGCAGTTGTGCCGCAAGGAGAGTTTGCGCGACTGGTTGCGTGAGAATCGTACAGAGGCGCGTGCCACACACATTGCGCACATCTTTCACCAAATAGTCGATGCTGTCGCTTATGTGCATCTAAAAGGTTTAATACATCGTGATCTGAAACCAAGTAATATATTCTTCTCGCAAGATGGCCAAATTAAAATAGGTGACTTTGGTCTCGTTACCGATATGGCGGATATACCCAATGTTGTTAACGATTGTGGCGATCAATCCGGCTTGCCAAAGGGCGCTCGTCACACACAACAAGTAGGTACACATCTGTATATGTCGCCGGAGCAATTGTGTGGCCAGCACTATGACTATAAAGTGGATATCTATTCGCTGGGTCTGATCTTCTTCGAGCTGCACGTTTACTTCTCCACCGAAATGGAGCGCATTAAGACGCTGCGTGCGTTGCGCGATGGCCAGTATCCGGAGGACTTTGTCAGCCATAAGCCAGAGCAGTATGAGTTGTTGCAACGTATGCTGTCAACGCAGCCAGCGGATCGGCCTCAAACTAAGCAGTTGAAGCAGCAACTACACGAGATTCTTCAATTGCCCGATCATCTGGTTGATGGACGCAGCGAGCAGGAAGCAATGGCAGCTGCCACACATCGTCTCAGCCGTAGTCGCACTTTTAGCACCAGCAGCGAACAGCCACCGCCTCAGCCTTAGCCTCAGTGATAGAGTATACAAGTGGTTGCGGTTGTTTGGTTTATTGTGTCAACAGTTAGCTCTTAACTTCCATTTAAGTCATCCGTTAGCATTTGCATCTAAGTTATTCATCACTGTTTAATTGAAATGATAGCAATTATTACTCATGGCACCCTGGCTATGCTTTAACCGCTCTGCCGCTGGAATGTCCACCAAGCATTCAGCTTAGTTTAAGTTATTAGTTTTATGTATACATATAAATATATGTTTATTTTAAAGTTAACTAAAGATTACATTGTAAATCGCTGCAGAGAAAAAAAAGTTAATTTTTTCAAGACTTAATAGAACTGTGTAATGACAAGTACATAGGATAAATTTGTATGTACAAGTCGTTAGTATATAATATAAAAGGACTTAAATACCCAACTTTTACCCAAATCAATTGTAGTTATTAAAATATATTTTTTAATATGAAAGGAAGCTGTGTCTGATACAATTTTTGTTTTAAGAATACCAAATAAAACTAAAATCAAAGAAATTAAAAAAAAAAAACATTTAAATTTTTATCCTGTTCCTTAATATTTTATACTTAGCATCTGCACGCAACACTGGCACACATCTGGTTGCTGCATTGGCTAAATTTCCCTGAACTTACCCAAATCATTTCAAATGCCGTTTGGACTAAAGGAAATTAACTTCGAGAACAGTTCCAGAGTCGATTTTTGATCTTCAAAGCACTTAAATGTCTTAAAAGAATTCAAGATAAATGACATAAAAGTTTATTCTATTAATTGTTTGTGTTTTTATTATTACTGTTTCTTGCGGTTTTCCAAAAACGATCTCTACATTACAACGGATTAGTCGTTATATACTTATGCGGGTTTAGATTGCGCCAAAACAAATTGCGCTAACACAATACATACATGGCAATAATAAGCATATACATATATTTGTATTTGTATATATATCGTATATATACTCGTATCGGTACTAGTACTATAATGGTGTTTATATTTTTCTTGTCGTTTGAGGCTTCATTTTGCATTGCTTAATAGTTAGTTGCGGTGTATTTGTGACATCGTTTTATATTATTGTGTATGCGGTTTTTGTTCATCATTGCATTAAAAAAGAGATCATCTCTGCCCAATTTATGTATGTACGTATGTATGTTAGTACTACTTCTGTACTCATATATAATAAGTGCATTCTTAAATTTAGTTGCTACCACTTAAATGGAATTATTATTTTTTTTTTAACGCGCTGAACAAACAATAAGCCATACAAGCGCTATTGTATTTGATTTAAAAATGTTTTTTTGTTATTTAAAATTGTATTTTTATGTTAAATGTTCATATTTTAATACATAACTACAAGTATTTCTTTAGTTTTACTGTTGCAGGGCAATGCGTTGCTTAAATATAACTCAACAGCAAAATTTTTCTCGCATTTATGTACAAGTTTTTGTGTTTTTTCAATTGTGAATCGATTTTAGCGTATGTTTTATATTTTATATTTTCAAAAATTAACAGCCATTTTGACGAATCCGTAATCGTTCAAAATCATAAGAGAAAACTCGAACCAAATACATGTACATAGTTTTTTATATACAATACGTGTATGTATGTAAGTATGTATGTATTATTCCATAAAAATACTTTGATATTCGGCGTATTTTTTGGCTTTCTTGTTTACTCTGAGTGATGAGAAATTGAAATAAGAGTTTCAGCATTGTGGAAGTAAATATATTAAAATTGTTTTTTTTTCTTTCTGTTGTTTTTTTTTTTTTTTTATTTTAAGAAATCTAATGAACACATTTCAACAAGTCAACGTATTTGGCTGCGCATTTTCTATATCGGTTAATATAACTTATGTACTATATAAATTTTCTTTGCTTTTTTTTAATATCAAAGCGTCAATACTACAGTTTAAGTATATTTTCAACAATATTCGAAATATTTTTTTAATATTATGTTTTTTCACTTGAATTAAAATATTTTTATTGCCTATAAATGTTACCCTTTATTCTAAATTCAAAAAATTTCACTATGCATCAATTTAAATTGCAGTGGAAATTCACAATATTGATTTTGCTTAATCCTTAAACTGAGCACTCAAACTTAAGTGAACTACCGTTGACCATATTTGGCAGTGCGCTCAGTTATCTTTAGTTATTTTATATACTAGTAACAGACTGACTAGTTGTGGCTCACAGTTCACACAGACCCACATTGCTGTAAACGTTAGTTATACGATAGTAGACTATGTGTGTATGCGCATTAATAGATAGCAGTTTTTAGTTAAAAACTCTTTGAAATCTCTATGTACAAAGTCAGACTTGATTGCTTATCTTTCGAGTATTTTTGAGGTAAAGAAAGAGTTTGGTATAGATTTACGTAGATTTGTTATTGTGAAAATAGTAGTAAGACGAGTGTACTTTGTCAGCAATTTCTCAAAGGAAACTTAAATCGTAATAGTACCCTACCTATAGAGCTAGTCAATATTCTTTCCAGCAATACAAATTAGACGAATAAATATTGCGATTTGTGTAAGTTATTTGTTACATCATAATATAATAACACATCATTTTATTTACTTTTTTTTTTATTCTTGTTGTGCGCTTTATTGAATTGTTGTTGTCTTAAGTTAAGTATTTATCGGTTTATTGAAAAACAACTTTCGGTTTGCATTGTTTTTAAGGCATGAGCTTAAATTATGTTTGGATTTTTTATTTATTTATTTATTTTTTATTTGGGTACTTTCAATGCATCGCCACAAAACGAAAGAAATTGTTTAAAGGCAACAATTTAAGTTAAATACTAAGTTCCTACGCTTTCCTATCATAAAAAAAAATAAATAATAATTATCAAAATTTTCGAAAATGTTTTAACTATTGAGGCTGTCGGCAGTTTATATTTATTTTATGTCTTAATTGCTGCATTTAAACAATTTCAACTACATTTGCAATTCTGTAACTTTTATTTGTTTGTCTTTTTTTTGTTCAAATTCACATACATATATGTACATATGTATATGTATTAATATTTTACTTGACCTTTAACTGCCTAAAAACTAATTCTTGAAATGATCACAACGTTAATGAATCTTTATATACATATACATACATCGGTATATAAGTATGCATATATATATATATATATATATATATATCTTTCTACTCGCTTACAGTTAGCTACCGTATAAGTATACCATTTATACTGATGGATTCTAGTTAGCATAATATTTTATTTGTAACAACAATTTATTTTATATTATTTATATTCATTAAATGTATTGTAAATTATGGTGGGATTAATTGCCTATTACGTACAAAAAAACCATATTTAATAACTTAAGCTTTTGCATTTGGCAGCTTTATTATTTAACAATTTTTGTGTGCTTGTTACTTTGCAGTAACTAGTATAAATATTTAAATTATGTATTTATTCTTGTTCAAGTTGTCCTTTTGTTCAATATTCAAAAAGCAATTTGCAAATGTTAATGCATAAAATGTGTGTTGCAAGCGAACTGCAATAAGCTAAAAAGGGACGAAAGGCGATGAATGTTGGCTAAAACGCTTGCGGCTCAAACAAACAAAACGAAACAAACCAAAGCAGCGAGTACAAAACGTTCTATTAATGACAAACAAAAGCGGCAACGAAAGTGACCAACAACGATGAGATAAAAGCCATGAGCCAAAAACCTGCAAAATGTTTGAATCGACAACAAAGTCTGCATACATATAGACACATTATGTTTGTCTGTATGTATGTAGTGCATTGTACATCCTTTTAAGTATATGCTAAAATATGCAGCAAGCGGCAAGCGTTTACCAGGACATTGTTGCCGTTTATATGCAAAGGAGTAACAAGGTCCCAGCACTGTTAACTTAACTGAAAACTCAACTGAAAAGATTCGCTTGGGATATATTATGTTATATGTATATGTATGTATAGTGTTTATGTTTGTATGTATATTATGCATTAGATCAAAATGTGTGCTTTAAAAACTTATGCAGCATTTGCTAGAGTATTGTACAGCGTCCTTTATTCCTAGTTGATTGTGAGTACTCAGCGCCAACAAGACCGCCACCGATGCCAATGCCACCAATGCCACCGCCGCCGCCGCCGCCGCCAGCTGTGCCGCTAACTCCACCGCTGCTACAGCCCATTAGCTCTCGAAATACGTCGCCAATTTTATAGTTGTATCTACAATCAGCAAACACACACACACACACACACACGCACACATTTCTATACATATTCATTCAAGTGTTTTTTGTTTTTGGTTTTTGTACTCACTGCGCTGAACACTCGACATATCCACAGCGCCAATGTTTACGCACCAGCGTTGAGATGTCCTTGAGCTCCTAAAAAGGCATAACATAAACGAGTTTTTTTTTTTATTTATTCCAAAATACCACACACAAAAATTAACAAACAAGCACTGTTTTTGATTGCGTCATTCCCACGAGTATTTTGTTATTAATTATGGTTTAAGGAAAAGGCACTCACACACACAAAACATTTTTATTTGTACAAATTTAGTGTGTTAAGGGTAAAAAATAGTATATACTCGTACATATGGCCAGTTTCTATTTTTTTTTAAATTATAATAAGGATGATAGAAATTTGTAATTTTCCATTAAAGCCACAATACTGTTTTCCTCAAATCAAATGGCTCGTTGTTATTCTCCACTGGTAAACAGCCAAGGTCGCAAATTTTCACTCTTGTACTTCAGTTAATACTTTTGTATTAAGTTTTTCTCTTAATCGTCAATTTGCCTGAAGCTGTTGAATAACTTTTTTCATACATCTCATAAAAATATTTGTTTGTGCTGTTAATTTCTATAAAGTTTGTCTTAAGTTTGAGTTTCAACAGATTTATCTTACTTTTAATTAAATTTATCCTTTCAACTTATATTGTAAATGTTCTTATCTTTTTCAAACATATCACAGTGAACAGTAAAATAATAAAATGCTTAAGTTTAGAAGCAGCTTAAAGATTAAAACGAAAATAGACAAAAAGGATTTTGCTTGGAGTAAATGAAATTTCTTTAGGATTTTAAATTAAATCAAAAAATAGAACAAAGAAAGATGAAAGTTTTATAAGAAGTTTTTAAAAAACATAACAATTTAAAAATTTGAGCTTTAATATTGACTTTGTTTATGTAAAAATGTTTTTTTTTTCTTTCTGGATGTTTCTGACTTTATTTTGTTTATGAGCATCGCATCAGCAACAAAGAGCAAATGCAAACAGTGTTTGATTTATTTTTCTAATTTAAATTAATTTAGGCAATAAGCGCGGCTTAATGGCTAATCAATTAAGTAATTAATTTGCACGTTCATAAATCAGACATAAGAAAAATCCAAGCCGGCAATTAATTGATCCCTAAGGGCCTTGCCATAATACTATAACATAATTATGTAATTAATCATTTGGGTTAAACACATACCTGCGAGTTAGCCTGCGCCTCGGTTACATTATCATATTTATTGCCGACCACAATTATGCTAAAATCACGATGACTGAAACTGTCCAAGATTTGATCTCTTATGGAGCGGCAGTACTGCAAAACATTATAATTCCATACAGTACAAATGTGTATTATTAGTGTAGATAGTGACTTACCTGAAACGTTTCCAAATTGCCCATGTCGTAGACGAGAACATAGGCGTGCACCGTTCGCAACCCCAGCGGATGTCCATTATTCCATTCAGCAAAGTTATCAGCCGGAAATCGCTTCTGGCAAGGTTGCCATGCCAATTTGTTAAGTGTTTGTTTTTCATCAGTGCCATATGAAACATATACACATACAGTACAAATATGTACACGTTATACACACACATGTATGTGTCGTTGTTGGATTTTGTATATTTTTGACGGGCACGTCCGCACATGTATTGCAAAGAGAAGTTTTTGAAAAAAAAAGAAAAATATATAAAATCATTTGGATAGTTTATTTTTTTTTCGTTATGGTAAAAATGATGATGGTAGTTTAAAAAAGTGGTTACCGTTGTTATCTGGTTTTTTGTGATGATATTAATTGTTAATACCATTAAAAAATATTGTTTACACTTTGCGTCTGCTGTGGGCAGAAAGTAAATAACATTTATCAACTTCAATAACAGTCTTTGCAAAAATAAATAAAAAAAAAACAGTACAAGGAAAAATACTCCATGATACAGGTTTATGAATGCGGTGAAAATTGCAGTTTATTTGCATACATAAAGGTAGGTAAATAAAACATGGAAAGTTGAATCATTGGACTGATTTATTTCAAGCAATTATTAAGTGCTTCTGCGGGCAATGTAAATGCATTTTGCAATTAGTATAGGGCGAAAAGGAAAAAGAGAAAATAATAAAATAGAGAACAAGAATTAACAACGAATTTAATTAATTATAAAAGTTTATGATAGTCAGTCGTTGATCATAATTTGTAAGCTCTTTTTAATATGCCCTTCCTGATTACTTAGGAAAAAATTATGTCATCAGGTTAAATAAATTCGTTTGAGTATTCTTCAAATTGCCATAACAACAGCTTGGGGGTATAATGAGAGTGCAAGCGTTGCAGAGGTCACAAATAAATGTCATAAATCAATTTGCACTGCAGTCTTTTAGGCGCAAACAAAACTCAGAAAAACACAGACGCAAGCAAACAGAGACAAAGAACTAAATATAGTCGTGTATAGCCGCACTCTGAATAATGTTGGGCGTACACAGCCCTAAGAGTTTACGCTGCTTGGCGCCATATAACGTTTTTCTTTGCTTTCCGTTCGTCAGTTCGTTCGTTCGTTTCGTGAGCTCTTAGTGCTCCTTAGACCAGGCCAACATCCATTTAGTGTTATTTGTCTGGTTGTGTCATTCTGGCAGACAGCCAGTCGACTCGACGTCTCTCAGCTTGGGCAGTATAAGTTAGCTAGATTTACGTTTTTGATTAAATTTCATTTAATTTGCGCTTTCCCTGCTGAAGTTGCTGTTGTTGCTATTGTTTTTGTCACTGTTGCGTTAATTAACGGTTTGTGTGCTATGTTGGCCCTGAAATGTGAGCAGCTCGTTAGCCGAGCTGTCCAGCTGTCTGATTGTTGCCCTCAATGGATTTAATTGTATTGAGCTTCCGATATATTTTTTTTTAATGTTTAGATTCCAAAGCTGATAGCTATTGTCAGGGCGTATCTGTGTGTCTGTGTGAGTTTTCCTGTAGCAGGAAATATATACTTCTGCCTTTCTAACAAGAAAAACATAAACACATACATGGAACAACACTCTGATGGCTTTCAATTAATTAAAATGATGATAAGTAGATGAATATATAGCGAGGAGCAGACTAACTTGTTAACTCATTTTTGCGGGGAATTTACGTTTACTAATGAGGAAAAGCAGCAGAAAAACAAATTTCATCTGCAACATTATCGTTTTGTGGGTCTTAATTGTTACATTCGAAACATTAAAGAGTTTGCATTTTATGTTTGAATAATTTCCTTGCTTTTATTGAAAAAATTTCAGTAAAGAGTTACATCTAATTGACCATTTTTTTTATCAAAACAGATTTTTCTGCACTTATTTAAAGTAAAACATTATTAGGTAAGGTTAGGTTGAACCAGCTGACCCTCCCAGGGGAGTATCACACATGGACCGCAAAAGGGTCCTTAGTGGGGCCGGTGGTTGGAGTTTAAGAATATTTTTTGTATTTATTTTTAGATAATTTTATAATTTTGTTGGCACGGCAGCTGAAACAAGCCTTGTTATGCAAGCCTTGAAATGCACAACAAATAAAATGTTTTGTAGCCTGATTTATTTATTGCAATACTTTGTCACTTGTACTTAATCATAAAAATTGACTTTGTTGTTGTCCAGTTAAATCCCAACAAATGCAAAACAAAGCCAAACTTTAAATGGTCTGACAATTCTTCTTCTAGTGGTCACAACAGAATGCCCAAAATTTGTGGCCTTCAACAAAAAAAAACAAACAAAAAAACAACAGCAACACATAATAGATCCTAACGTATGTGTTTTATATGACGAGGGGGAATGGTCTGAGAAAATGAAAATCTGTTGGATAACAAAATGCTGTTTACAGAATTGGCGACCATTACGTCTGACTTTGAGTAATAACTGACCGGCATTGCACTTGACTATGAAAAATGTGCCACAATAAACAGAAAACTTTGGTGCACACAACCCACATAACAGGCCTCTAAATTTGACACCTGATTGAACGACAACTATTTGGTCAACACAATGGCTGAAACCAACAACAACAATACTTACTAAAAGTAAATTTGTATAACTTATATTTGTTTACAATGGTTTATGTGAAGAGTGACTTTCCTACTTTTATACCAGCACACTCAATAAACAAAAAAAAAAATACACATTGTTTAAGGTTTAGTAACCGCTACACAGATTTTAATTTAGTGGTTAAATTAAATTTTTGCATTTGTTCTATAAAAATGTCAATCAATATAGAAAAATATAGCTACACAGATTACATGTCTGCTACATTCATCCTTAACATATCCCATTTTTTTTCCTTACCGAATTTTTAAACGTCTATAGGGTACAAAAAAGAGTTCACGCCAAAATGGACATGAATAAATTGAAATCAATTGACATCCGGCGCTGTATACGAGAAGTACGTGTGCAGGTGGATGCAAAAGGTGGATGGCAGAGATGCTCTCACTCGCTTTTATAGTAGTTGTAGTTGTAGTAAGTATAACAATAGAGGTTGGCCAATTGTATATCAACTGCTATCTGTCACGTCTGTCAATCCATATTTATTGTTGTACATTTTGCGAGATTCTTTTGTTTTGTTTTTTGTTTTATGTTTTCGCAAGTGCAGATTATTTTTTAGCGTGCCGACCTGATATCTGTGTACATATTTATATATGTTGCTGCCTGATTGAGGGGCTTTGTTACCATATCGCTTGACTCAACTGGGCTCAAAAATTGTGGCTCGAAAAGCTGCTTGAGAAGTGCTTTACTGAGATTCAGTTCATGTTGCTTTCTTCGACGCAAGGTCTTATATTTTGTGCACACGAAATTCACAAAACAAAAACACAGTAGAAGTGAAAATAGTTGTTGCCCTTGCTAAGGTATAAGTTAAATTAAGTGTTGGCCACAAGTGTAAACAGAATTTTATATTAAAATCATTAAGATCTATTTATTGTTTATATATGTGAATATTTTGTGTATGTAAATAAAAGCTTAAATAAGGTGTTGGACGCCTGTCATCCAGAAATAACAGTTGTAAAATTAAACTAATTAACAAGAATTATAGCTGGAAAATATAAGAAAGTTCACGCACTAAGCTTTTGGCTCATCAGAAATAAAAAACAAGACAAAACAACAAACTGACCATAAAGTCACTTCATGCATATTTATATAACATTCATGGGCACAATTTTTGTATGCACGTCGTTTTTTAGTTAACAGGGGGGTTGGATTTTTTTTAATTAAATTTTGAAGCTTGATGTTTTATTTTATATTATAATAAATTAAATAATTAAAAAAAAAAAAAATACTGAAGTATATTAAAAATTTTTTTTTTTTTTTGTTGTTTTTTTTTTTTTTTTTTGGTTTGGGTTTTTGTTTTTTGTTTCTGCCCGGAAAGGGGGAGGTTGCCTTTTTGTTTGCATTTGTTATAGTTTTTTGTTTTTGGTTTTGGGATTTACCTGGGTTTTTTTCCTTCGTTTCTGTTTTGTTATCTTGTGTGCTCATGTTAACCCAATATCAAAGGTAAACCACCAAAGGGTTTTTAAGTTTTGTGAAATTAAAATTCAAAGTTGGATGTTTTGTTACGCGTATTTTTGTTTGTTGTTGTGTGTGTTTGTTGAGCACTCACCTGGGGTGGAACGTCCAGTACCATCAGCTCCCGTATGCATGTATCGCAAACCAAACAGTTTTTATAAATTTTGCGATGAGTTGTCGTCTGATGAGTTTTGGGGAAGTCATGGTAGAAAAATTGCTGAAAAAAAACAAAAATAATAAAATACGTTTTTAAGAGCTGCACATGCATAAATATTAAATATGCATATAAAGTAATTATGCAAATTATTGTAGCCATAACTTTTCCTTTCTTTTTTGTGTCAGCATATTAAAAGAGAGATTTTCTATGCGCAGGCCTTTCAAAGGAAAGGAAAGGATTTTCACATTGTGGGTTGCCGCTCATGCTGGTTGCTTTTTCCATTTAATTTAAAATTATAAAGGCATAAAAGCGTACGTAAATTTCTGTTTCACATAATGTAAGCAAACATTTGACTGCAACTATAAGATTTAGCATATATTAAGGCTTACGATTTTCCCATGCAAACAAACAGCCAATGAAATATTTTCCAGCCCAGTTAATTGAATTCAACTTAATTATAAATTTCTGTAATAATGCAGTTCTTGAAATACGCCCAACCATCGTACGTCTTATATATAATAATTGCTAATTTTTGAAAATATATTTAAAAGCAATTTTTGCTTTTCCCAAATCAAATAAATTCAAATGCACTGCGACATAAATTATTTGTACCCAAGTAATAAATATCAAATACACATCTGGCTATCAAATCTCATTTTGTGTTCAATAAGCAGCGTCAATAAAACAAAAGCCATATCAATTGCCAGCTGTGCTGAGGAAAAGCAATAATTCAAATTGCGTATACGCCATGGTTAAAGATTAGTGTTGAGCTGCAAGCAACTAAAAGTGCTAAAATACTCGTGAGCTTTTGCTCTTAAGCGCATTTTTTTATGTGCACGATAATATAGGGAAGTTTATGGTAGAGAACACGCGTTAAAAGGCGCAAAGTCGGCCAACAGGAAAAACTCAGCCATCCAAAAGGACATAAACGTAATTTCTTATTCAATTACCAGCTCAATAAAAATAAAACTCAATGATATGCGATGTTACATAAAAGCGCAAGAAGAACGAAAGGGAGAGGGACAGAAAGAGAGATGGAGTATAACCATGTGCAGTATGTATATTCAACAATTTAAAGTTAGAGTTGGCCTTTGGCTCTAAGAGCGTTGTTACGTCGTTTTGCTGCACACAGCTGGTGTCGCCGCTTTCAGTTCACTAGCCTCTTCCGTTCCCATTGTGTTATTGAATTGCATGCGAGCATAAATTATCCTTGGTTTCATTAATAGCGTTGAGATTATAAACCAGCTGATTGGCAAGCATCACATTTACATTTAAATGTGTGTCGAAAATGTGTCGTGCTATTTCACAAAAAACACACTTACGCGCAAAATGATATCTGGTATATTATTATTGACTCGGCTGGATTAGATCTTGATACTGACTGCACACACACACACACACATACACTTAAAACACTCTACAAACGATTGGCAATCTGTTCAATGAACGCAGCTTCAAATTGGGTCAATGACAGCGCATCACTTTTCTTTTTTTAAATACAATCAGACGTAAAATATCCTCGCTCATTTCATTTACAATATACTCTACACCCACGGTGTGTGCGTGTGTGTGTGTGGGCATATAATAAGCAATTTCTATTCTTTTTTCCTTTTTTTTTTGCAACTTTGTAAAATTACTTATATTTCTTTTCTTAGCAATCTCTGATAAAATATTATATATTTAATAGCTTTGGGCGATGAAAAACAAAAAAAACCTGCGTTAAACTAACTGAGCGGACAAAAAGGCCTGCGGGTTAATGGCATCATTTTGGCCACGTTTTTAAGTTGATCGTTTGGGCTAAGCAGCTAAGATAATGGGGCTTGGGTTTTGAGTTATGAGCGGTAAAAATTAGTATGTTCTAAATATTGTTCCAGCTGCCAAGTAAAAGTTTTTAAATTTTAATTTTAATAAATTTATTTACAAAAGTTTTGGGTTTTTAATAGCTTTTTGTTAGATTCACTTGTGTCGGAGCATGTAACTCTCAGAAACATAATATTCTTTTGCATTTCTAATTTTTCGCATATAATTTTTAATAGAAGGACTCGTAAAATACCAAGCTTTAATTGTATTCAGATATAACAAGTGCAATTAAAATGCTATTCAAACATGTTGATCTTCATTCATCCATAGTTTATTAATAAATGAATACTCTTAAGTCGTTTTCTATTTTTGTTTTGATTTTCTTTTGCGTCGAACCCATTTAACATTTCTCATTTAACGGGTCAGTGGCTTGTTTGAGTGCTTCAAGCAAGCATTGCCATTAAAGGCCACTTAATTGATTTTTTAGCTCTTAATAAACCATAATAATGGGCAAAATCACTCATAATAAGTAATGAAAATCGTGGCCGCATTAAATGGCGCGGATGAAGGCATAAACACAGCTACTAGAGGTTTAAAAACGATTCACTTTAATACCCTCACGCACTAAAGCACTAGCATATTGTCCGTCTATATGTATATGCATTAAAAAAGCAGCAAAATGAACTTAAGTTGGTTGAGCAACGGTAACGCAGAACTGGAAAATGGCAAAATGGCGAACTTCCATTGACGACTGCAGTTAATTGAATTAGCACAGCAACATTCGCATCAGTTTAATGAGCAAAAGAACAACAATTGCATTTTATTAGGTCAGGTACAGTGGTCACTTGAAATGAGGGAGAGGTGATTGATCTTCCGAAATTTTAACTATGTTTAAATTTTTGCTTGATTTTATAAAATGTTAAAAATGTTATAACGTTTAAAATAAGTTTATAAATATTTAAAAATTTCTCAAAATATTGGACTTATTTAAAAGTAAATTTTTCTATGAGCGTGTTAATATTTTCCAATGAACCTTATGGTAAGATAGGTCTTTCAGCGATAGGTAAGCAATAAGTAAAACACAGCTGCTGCGCTTCTCTCAATGCTTTTTTCTTGTCTAATTACAATATAAAAACCACAAAAGATGTGAAGTGCTGCGATGCGGAAATCGAATTAACAATGCGCGCCGCGCACACACAAACACGCAGGAAGTCAAATGCTATTAGTAAACGACAGTGAGGTGGTGAGAGGTGGCAGAGAGGCAGCGAAAGGTAAAACATAATAAACACAGGCAGCTGCTGCTGTCCTATTAAAAGTTAAACTTTTGCAGCATTCATTGGACGTCATTCATAATTAATGGATATTAAAGGTGCAAAAGGTGAAAAAGGTGCAACAACGTCAGCTGCAGTTGAGCAGTCAGCATCAAGGCAGCGCCTTTTATTTTTGCTCTGCAGGAAATTTCAAATTGGTCTATTTGAAAAAGGCAATTGGTAAATTGGTTTACATGAATCCATAATTGGTTTTATTTGCATATTTAAGTGCATAATAAAAGTAATATGCATTTTTTATATATAGTTTGTTGGTTTTTATGTGAAAAGTTTTTGCTTTGCAATCAACAAATTTGCGTTTTTACTTTGAAACTTGTTTTCAAAAACTATGATTCCTAATTTTAACTATTTGTTTGTATGGGGAACATGCTCACTTGTAATATGCTTGTTTTGCCGACGCCAGTAGCCCCCAAAAATGCCGCTTTAAGGGGGCCCTGCAGCCATGGCGGCTCTGCACCACCCTCCAGAGTGATACGCTATGCCGAAATGCACTTATTTTGTATATGTAACTCCATTTCAATTGAGATTTTTGTTGTGGTTTTCGCTGGTGTTGTTGTTGCAGTTGTTTTTTGTTGAGCTTTTGTCGCTGCTCCCTTGTTACTAATGCCAGTTCCTGGACCTGCTGCTCCTGCTCCTGCTCCTGCTGCTGCTGTTTTAATATTGGCTGCTGCTGCTGTTGCTGTTGTTGTTCTTCTCGCACTATCACCGACATAATCAACGCTTCGTGTACTACCGATCAATAATTTCTTAGAATTTGTTGGCGATATTGTACTACTCCACATTATATTATTATTGTAATTGCCAATATTTAGGTTATTTCGTTTAAACGACGCCAGTTTGATTGATTTCCAAATCTTGCTTGTGGGTTAAGAAAATATCAAGTATTATTTACTTGTGCCGTACTCCACCCTCTCACTAGCTTCTGGTGGGTAAGGGATACAAAGGCATATCATGTGAACTTCTTATTGTTGGTTATTTTGTCAGCAGGTTTGCAATAAATATCTGAAAAAATTCAAGAGAATTTATATTAATAAATATATATAATTTTTTTATTTAAGCTTTCAAAAGCTAGGAAGCTACACAAAGAAAATTGTTTCTCATGTATTTTATTTAAAACTAGATTATAAGTATTTCTGGGTTTAATGTATTTTTAATAGCTCCGAGGATTTGTTTTAAGTTTAGAGTGTAATTCAGAAAGTTTTGGTAGAAAATAAATCACGGAAATTGTTATAATTTCAGCGCGTGTTTTCGAATTAATATGCTTTTAATGAGTTGGGAATTTACTTTAGAGCTTGGTGTTTTGTATTGATTATAAATTTTGTAGCATAGTTGATTCAATCACTTGATTGGCCAACAAATAAAATCGTAACAATCGAAAACATTTCACTTTTCGCATTTGGCATTGAAATCAAAATTAAGCTCCAACAATTGTTTCCCTGTTATTGGCCATTGATTGCCCTAATTCCTTTTTCACGTTTCAAACTGTTCATTTTTTTTTCTTTTACGAACAATTGTACATAGTATATAAAAACATGTGGCCCATGTCCAAGTAAGATTTCATTCTCGAATACCTTCCCCTGCCCTCATCTAACTGTCTTTCGTGGGTCGTTTTATTTCGCTGGCATCTTGGGTTTAGTTCCTGAGCCTCTCGCTGTCTGTCTTTTGTCGTTGTTGTCTTGCTCGTAATTTCTGTTTGAGTTGGGGAACGTTTTATGTGCTTTGTTCCAGTAAAATTGTATTGGTTTATTTATTGTGTTTTCAGCAAACTTGCTACAATTGTTTTTGTTGTTTGTTATTTGTCTAGCAATTCCGTTGTTAAAGGACTCCATCATTTTGTTAAGTGCTTTAAGCACTTAACGCTCGAAAATCAATTAAAAGTTTCTCTCTAAATTTTAATTGCATATGCCTCTATCTGATTTTCACCAATCACAATTCGCTCCACAATTGAATGAACTGCTTTTGTCAGCTGCTCTGACTGCAAGTGCAATTCACCCAAAAGGAAACTGCCAAAGTTTTTAGCATCTCAGGCTCAGCTGTCTGCCAAAAAACTAGAAATGGGCTAAGCATTGGCATCTCAGCATTCAAATTAAACAGCTATTTGCATGCTCTAGTTTGTGGCCAGTGTGCAATATACTATTTTTGCTTCGACTACTTCTAAAAAAAAAATCGTATCCTCCTGGTATGCTAATTTACGGCCAGGATATGCACAGCATGACAACAAAACGGAAATGAAATGTGTGCGACTTTTGCTGGCATCGCGTTGTGCTCCGAAAAGGATATTGATTTTGGGCTAAAAAGAAAACTCATAAGAATTCCGACCCGTTGCGTCCTGAAGTACATAAAATAAATGTAACAATGTATTGATCGATGGAAAATGACTGAGAAAATACCCTTGCTTTTAGCTGCTGACAAAGCATTTAAGTACTCTTTCTTTGAAATTGAATTTCTTCGATTTTTTTTGGGTCTCATTTTAATATACACATTTATTTTTGAAATAAAAGGGCTACCCACAGACAATTGTTAGGAAGCCGTTGTTTTCGCGATAGAAAACGTTTAGCTCCATTTGGCAAACACATCGAGATTGCAAAGTCTTGGGACGAGTTCATTTTGCTTCGTATTTCGATTGCTCAGCACTTAGCGCGGCTTACCGCAGCACTGATAAGGATATGAACTTACTACAGCCAAGTTGTCTGATTGAAACTGGAGCACATGTTATGGTGTTAGAACACTTATTTTGTTTACTTCCAACTCGTTTCAATTTAAATCCGATCTAAATGGCTTTATTTTGCGTAACGTCTAGAACATTTTGCATTTGTTTGCAAAGTACAATAAATCTAAGTATTAGAAATAAGTAACTTACAGCTTAAAAGCGATAAAGAAAAGCCCTCTCGATGTTTGCAATTTTTACAATAACTGATTGTCAAACATAAAATATATAGTTATATTTAACATTGCGTTCCGATTTAAATACAGCGGCATTCTTTGGGTCATTTGTTCTTTACTTCAAAACTTTAGTATTAAAATCTTGTACTTGCTTTATTTGCCGACCTTTGTTCGTTTTCAAGTAACTGCAGCTATATAATTGTTGGAAATAAACTTTGACCGCTTTAACCGCACAGCAAAGTTAAAATTGGCAATGAGCTGGACCCGGCAAACTGGCAGCTAAGTATTTGAGCCAAGATTGTTAGCTGCTTTGGTTTGGACAGCAGCTGTTTTACATTGTTTACTTTGCAGTGGCTTCAGCGAATTTAATGCATATAAAATGCGTGCTATTTGAAGAACGAGAACTATCTGCAAAAAAAAACCTATCTGAATCGAACACCTACGCAATAACTATCCAAACTGACACTATGCGTGCTACGTGCCACATGAAGTGTAGTAATTTAAAAGTGCATAATTGACACAGGGTAGAGTTTGAGTTGGAAGCAGGCTATTTTACTATAGGACATAATTAACAGTTGTCACGAAGTTATCGGAAATTACGCATATCCCTTGAGCGACAACGCAACTAAAAGAGAAAATGTTCAACAAATTGCAAGTTGTGACAAGCAATCGTATAAGTTTGTCGTCCCTGTTAGTCCGTCCATTGTATAGACATAAACGTTCGTTTGTTCATAAACTAAAATGCTTTCCCATTAAGGGACAAATACTCGCGCCCATATCACAAAATCAACGAGGCTTGAGCGAATGTCAACAAATAGAATGTCACAACTTTTTGTGTATGTGTGTGTGTGGATGTAAAACTGAGTGTGGCTGTCATCTTGGTTTGTTACTTTTAGAACAGTTCAAGACACGTACACAGACAGCACAGAACGGCACACATGGAGCTCTCAAGAGAAGAAAGCGTTATGAAATAAGCTCATGCAAAATTAAATCATTAAAATGCAGGTCAGATGAATTTCTTTTTAGCCTAAACTGTTTTGCGCACGAGTTGTTATTTATACACCCACACACACACACACACACACACACACACACACACCCTTTTAAATTTAGACACACTCGGGACATTCTGGCGTGCTTGTGCTTAAGTAGATATTTTAAGGCAAAATAATCAAAGCAACACAGATAAAACATGTAAAAAGGTTTTGAGTCGAACGATTGCTGGGCTAGCAGATACCCTGTAACCACATGTTTAACCTCTTTTGATCGAAAACTGGCAGAAGATTTTGATAAGTCCAACAATTCTGAGCAACAATTCCTGAAATCGATTTAGTTGTTTATGCATAGTAATTATTGATTGAAGATACATCATTCTCACTCTTCCACACCATTTACATAAACAAATATTTGCACAACTTTACAATGACCTTTCTAGACATTTTATATGGGCAACGAGTACAAAGTATAAACATGGCTGCAGATATTTAAAACGTTTCAGCTGTATGAAAGAAAAAGGGGCGCATCAAAGAACATGGTTAACATAACAGCGTCAACGACTTGAAAAACAAAATGTAAGTAAAAAAAACTACAACATTTACATACACAGACACAAAACACCCACAGCACCATAGGCAATGTAGGGCATATAAATTTAAGAAGCAGCTTAAATGCAATGTTGAAGTTCTCTTAAGAAAGCACTTTAATGGGTCTTGACATTTTTTTAAATGAATATTTATGAGATTTCAACCCTACAGTTAATAAATAGATCGTCAAGCAAATGACCAAAGGCACTTAGCGCTCTGACTATTGAGTTATACTGAAATGTTTAATATTTATTTAAGTTTTAAATTTTATATTCGTAAAAAAAAATATATATATATTATATTTCGTTCATGCCCTTTCTAAGCAGCTGAGGAATTGAATTTTAAATGTTGCTATTGAATTTAAGAATACTTTAGCGTTTCTCGACAGCAACCTGAGGGCCATTGTGGTGGTTTTCGAGAATTTGAAACGTGGCAACACACATTGAACGTGTCCAAATTGCTGAAACGCCTCAAAATTATGATGATGTCGTACGTGACCGGATGCCGGTCTACAAATTGAATATGTATTAAAGAAATGGTCAGCACACAAACCGCAAAAAGTGTTGCTCAGTATGAGGTGTAACTTTAAGCTCAGCCTGAGTGGTAGTAAAAAATCAGACGAGACCTTATTTGAGCAGTGAAAACTTTGTAAACTCTAGTTGAGAACACATCAACATATACTAAGGTATTTGAAAAACAAAATACGATAATCACGATTCAAATAAAAAAGAATTAAAATATGCTAGTTACAAAATATTTAGGAACATTGTCTGTATTTTTCGAAGTTCCTTAACTCAATTTTTCAAGAGAGATAATCAATCAAAAAATATACAAATAAAGGTGGCAGGTGGCAACAACATTTTTAAAAAATTCGAAAGCATGTGCTAACAATTTGTTCATAACCTTTGACAACATATCAACGTAACGGAAAACGGAAAGATAAGCTATCGCAAACGTTTTCCATTGTCAAATGTAGCGGGGGAAATGTGAAAAATTACATGCTCTGCCGAGTCAACAAAGCTCTGACTAATACAGAGCAGAAAAAAATGTTCGATTTTTTTACGGATAAGTTATCAAGAATCACATAGTATATGTTACGCAACGTACCATGCTTTGATATGGTTTACAAATTATAGGTTAAATAAATAAATGGAGATTATGTGGAAAAATCTCAACTATTAATTAAAGCTCAAAAAATGCGAAATAACAATCAAATAAATTGCTGTAAAAAACAAATCGCATTTAACAGATTCATTTTTATTATGTATTTTTCATATCTAAGTTAAATTTGATATAATAAATAAATATAAAGAAAATATAATAAAAATGCAAAGTATATAATATTCAAAAAATTTTATATTTATATTATTTTTTTGTTTTCTCAGTTTTGTTTCATGAAAATAATGACAAGAATGTAAAATTCTTTTCAACGACGTCATATCAACAACAGAAAAGCATTTATGGTTCTTCTCATGTTTCACAAGTTTTTATATATTAATGGAATTCGATACAAACGATACATTAACAAAGGTAGACAATAATTTTGTTATCACCCAATAAGGTCTCAGGTATCAAAAAAGCATTTATAATTAAAAATAATTAAAAATGCCGGCTCTAAAAAGGGAACAGAGCATGCGCCTGTTTAATATAAAAAGGACTACCCACATATACATATACATATATATGAATGAGTTTATGTAACGCTAAGCCAAATATATGTATATAGCCTTTATATAGCTGCTGCTAATGTAGTTGTCTGTTTTCTATTCCCGATTCATAAATAAGCGCAGAGATTACGCTCGCACTCGAATGTACAACTGTAAACGGGTTGGTTGGCTTGGTCCTGCTTTGCCCCTTTGCCAAGTAAATTGTGTATTTAAATTGCCAAAGTAGCAGTTTTATTTAATTTATTGCAGTTTATAAGCAGCAAATTAATTGCACAGCATTTTGTTCCGTCGCTTGCACAGTTTAATTTAGCTCCAACGGGCATAGCGTAAATGAGGACAAATAGTTGTTTGGCAATGAATTGGAATTTAAACAAATAAATGCAATGGGTGTTTGTACTTTTGTTTAATTATGAGTTCCATATTTACACTACACATTTGTGTGTGTTTAAGTTTGTTTTACACATATGTGGATTGTTTTACCAATAAAGGCAGTTCAAGTTTTTATAATATTTTTAATACTTTTTTAAATTGATTTTTTAGATCTGTTAGAAATCTATAAAAATGTTAGGTAATTTTTTGTTTCAATAACAAAAATATAATACTTTAAAAAATGTACAAAATAATGAAAATTGAGCGTAAATTTTTAAGTGAAATCAGTTGAGAATTCACTTGAGATTTTTTATATTATGCTCTGGCACAATATAAAGTAGCCCTAGTAGTACTAGTACTATATAAGTAATACAAACATATACAATATATACTTACAAAAACAGTCATAACATATTCTCACACCAGCCATGCTAGGCTAGTGATGCCTAGCAACACTTAAAATATCTAACCTTAAACTTAATGCAATAGGATGGCCCATAAGAAAGATCGCCATGGCTCTGAAATACGCGCCGAACTCCAAGACATTGTTGTGGGCGGAAAATATCGTTTAACGGGTCCTATTGGAAGCGGTTCCTTTGGGGAGCTATACCGAGCCACAAGCCTTGAGAACGGCGAAGAGGTGGCAGTTAAGCTTGAGGTTAGTTCTATGAAATATCCACAGTTGCCGCGAGAGGCAAAGATCTATAATATACTGCGTTGTGGTGTTGG
This sequence comes from Scaptomyza montana, assembly GCA_018904305.1. Lineage (NCBI taxonomy): Eukaryota > Metazoa > Arthropoda > Insecta > Diptera > Drosophilidae > Scaptomyza > Scaptomyza montana. Next base: position 6,018,359 of record JAEIGR010000001.1, read on the forward strand.
TTTTCCACAAATACACTACTATGGCGCAGAGGGTGTCTATAATGTGCTGGTGCTGGACTTATTGGGTCCAACTCTGGAGGATCTGCTAAACTTTTGCTCTCGCAAATTTAGCTTGAAGACAACTCTAATGCTGGCTGATCAGATTCTCACACGTGTAGAATATTTGCATATGAATTGTTTGCTGCATCGCGACATCAAGCCGGAGAATTTTCTTATGGGCTTGGGCAGTGAAAGGACACGTGTCTTTATGATTGACTTTGGCCTGGCCAAGAGATACTATCGTCCCAGTAGCAATACACATATCAGCTATAATGAACATCATGAACTAATTGGCACCGCTCGATATGCATCGGTTCATGCCCATTTTGCGGAGCAGGGACGTCGCGATGATTTGGAAGCGGTGGGTTATTTGTTGCTCTACTTTTTAAGGGGTCGCTTGCCTTGGCAGGGCATCAGTGCGGAGTCACGTCTGCAGAAGTACGAGCGAATTGCCGAGAGGAAATCGACAATGCCATTGCATGTCCTATGTGCTGGTATTCCCGGTGAATTCTATGTGTATTTAAAATATTGTCGTGCTTTGCAGTTTACTGAGCAGCCGGATTATATTTATTTGCGACAGCTATTTTCGATGTTATTTCGAAACAATTTGCTGCAATACGATAATCTTTTCGATTGGATGAGTTTTGATTGGGAGATGCCCCAAAATAAACGCAGGGTTTCCAAAAGACATTCAAAGAATCGAAATCATAAAAAGCGTCATGAAGACATGGAAAAGAAAGTTCAGGAAATTCCGAAAGTGTGTCCGTGTGAATATCGTTCGAAGTTGCGTCGCAAAATGAGTAATAAAGCTATTCGCTGATTATATACAGCTTTGGCTAAGTATATATATTATTTCTTATTGTTGCCTGTTCGTGTAAATGTGGTGGGATAAACAATTCTTTGTTTATCAAATCATCAACTCGTCTGCTGGCTTAATTAGTTGCGAACACTTTCAACCTCACACACAGGAAAACCTATCCAAACTTGGCAACAAAAGCTCAAGTTAAACAAACTTAGCCAATTACTCTGACTGAAACTAAACACAAATAAATACTCTGGATTTTGAAAATATCGGCAATGCGGAATAATATTAAATAGTTATTAAAATATTTTGGGGTTTTCTAGTAACGTCTCGTTTAAAATATATTTATGTATATGAATATTTTTGACAATAATAAAAAAGGTTAAAAAGATGAAAAAAAGTATTTATGATTTAAAATAAAAAGAATTATTTAATTTTCTGCATGATTGAAAATGATAAAAAGTCCACAAGTAAAAGATTACAATTGTATATTATAATAAATTATATAAGATTTATTTTCTGCATCATTGGAAGTTGTTTTTTTATTGACACATATGTTGATATCAAACCATCAATAGTGTATAATAAATGGTTATTAATATTGATGGCATTGATATTCATAAAATGCTGTTAAATTGAATGGCATTGAATGGAAAATATTTATTAATTAAATTTGAATCAGCTTTTAAGTTTATTTATTCATGTTTATTGCACTGCATATTTAAAGATTATTGAGACTGTTATTTAAAGCCATCATATTTCGCGGCTGTCAAGAACAGATGAACGCCCACAGTAAAAGATACGTTAATATAAAGGTTAATTACAAGGCAAGTCGGGCCATATTATAGTCGTTGACACACATAAACACAGAGGAGGTTAGAGCTGAACAAGAAGGTCAGTTTAAAGATGGCAAGACAAAGTAGTTTGCTTAGTCGTGCTGCAGCAATGCGAAATGGAGCACACAAAAACAGACACACACATACACTCATAAAAGGCGACTTAGCTATTTGCTGGCCAAAGCGATTTTGCTGAGCTCTCTTCTAGCCTAAGACTCCATATGCGTGGGTATATTCTATGCGTATAAATCTATAAATAACTTTGCCTGATAGCACGTACTCTACTTTTACAGCCTTACCGTTTCAGCTTACGCCCCCCCCCACACACACACACACACATACACAATAACACACAGACACACGCACGCCTTGATTCATCTTGGTCCTTCATTGTGTGTTTGCGCCTCGCTGAACATTGGCTTGGAACTCACCCAACAAACAAAAAAAAAAAAAATACCAAAATCTCTCACATATCAGATCCGCAAAATTGCCGCGTGCTGATGCATGCCTAATGCGCCAGCCGCTGCACCCACAAATACCCACCCCTCCGCTTTGCGCACCAACCAATACAAAAACACCCACAGTTCGCCGAAGCATTATAATATTTGGTTTCCATTTTGGTTTTGGTTTTCGATAGAGCATTCGAAATTAAGTTTCCCTCTTGTAGCCGGTCTGGTCTGTCGTCTTTCCCAAAAATTGCTATAAATTTGTATTTTATTTATAAGTTGAGCAGCTGCCGATGATCAAGCACATTATGCAAGCTGATAAACCGATTCTGAATGAACTTTTTGCATGGGGGCGACGCTCATATTGGCCACTTAATATAATGGGGACGATTTGGGCAGGTCAATAGGGATTTAAGATAACCTAATGGTATTAGTTAAATGACCAACAAGATGGGCAAATGATATGCTTCAAGATGGCCAGAAGATGTGCATAAAAGTCGTAAGACAAAGTCGCATGAGTTGTATAATTTAATTTGATTAAATTCTTAGCTTCAAGTTGCCAAAGAAAAAAACTTAAGCTATGCTAATTTTAGTCTCTTGAATTTAATTAAAATAAATATACTTCAACAGCTCTTAAGTTGGTTGCTCAAAAGTTTCAAACAAAAAACAATGCTAAACTAGTATATTTTTTCAAACTTTTTTCTTTTGTGCACTAATTAAATGACAAATTCGTATACAGCTTGCTTAGCATACTCAAATTAGTTGAGAAAGTATTCATTTATAACACCGGTTATTATTCGCATACATGCATACCCAATAATTAAAATGTACATATGTATGCACACACACACACACACACACACAACAAGTACGCGTCCAACCTTTAAACTGTCATCAAATTGTTTTTCTCAGCTGGCACATTTCCCATTGTCTTCATTTTTGTGTCATTTTCGCAGACTTGCATTCTGGCCGATTAGTTCGAATAAGGCAAACATTAATTGCTCGCATTGTCGACAGCTTTTTAATTACAAAAAATTTCTTAAATTAAGTACAATTAATTTGTAATGTGTGCACACATTATGCTTATCAAAAATGTATAAATTAAATTTGTACAACTTTTTCAAAATGAAAATAACATTTTTAATGCCGCTAATGGAATAACGAAGTTTGTCTATGCCGCTATTGAAATTAAAAATCCACGATGTATTATTATTATTATTATTATTATATTATTATGTTGCATAAGTACATATTTGGTAAAAAGCCACCAAAACACAAAAAAAAATATTTCAGCGTAACGAAGTTTTCTAAGTTACGAATTCGTTTCAGTTTGGTTCAATAGTAAACCAATTTTCTCTATGACAAAGTATATGCGTGTCCCCTTGAAATTCGTTATATAGAAGCTCGACTGTACAATTTTAAAGCCAAAAACTTTAAACTGCATTCATATGTGCAGCCACTAAATTGACCATAACACTCATAAAATTTTAGTTAAAAACTTTTCAGCTAGCAAACTGTACGTTGTAAAAAATAGTTGGAGTTTTGTTTTTTGTTAAGAAACAATTTGATATTTGGTTTGTGTTATAGTATTGAGGAATAAAAACGATATCCACTGAATACTGAAATGTTTTAGAGAGAAACTTTAAATAAAACTACAAGAGTTGTCTAGTTAAACTTTGAAAAATCTGTCAGTTTTCAATTAGTACTTATATTTCATTTAGTACCAGTACAGGAAAAGTTTACTATATAACCGTAAGTTGTAAGTTGAGCTAATCTTTACTGCATAACGAGGAAAACAAGATTTAATCAACATTCAGCAAATTAGCTTTAATTGCAGTTGCACACATATAGAAAGACTGAGCAAAGTCTTTGATTGCATAATTTTGTGGTCTTGCGATTAACCAGCAGAAGCAGAAAGCAGCAACATCAGCAGCAGATGGCAGTAAGCAGCAAGCGGTAAGCATCTGCTAATCATCGTAGTAGCTGCGCTGAAATTGGCAGCATTGTTAGCAGGATAACGAGTAAAAGAGGCATATAGTGTGGTGGAGAGGGAGAGTCAGATAAGCAGCCGTCGTCGTCACGTCACGATGCTCGTTACATGTGGCGTATGATTAATGTGTCTGCACAGAGCTTAATGCTTTTAAATACGCATAAATGATTGGCAATTCGCCATTTTGCATGTCTGATGTTGTTAATGCAGATTGTGGTATGTGTGTGTGTGTGAGCGTGTGTGTGCATGCAGAAAAGCTTCTGTTGCAGGCGCTTGGCCTTATATTTGATTAGCTTGTCCCAAGTGGTGCACAGTGGCACTCGCATTACAAGGCTGGTGTTCTTTTGCTGCCAATGCATTTCATTTGGGAGCTGAAAATGGCAGTCATCTTTTAGGTTGCAGTTCAAAAGCTCATCGCAACAAAAGCAGCACTGGGATAGAAGATTTTTTCATGATAGTTAAAGGCTGGCTTAAATTGATTTACTTGTGAGTGTTATAATAAATAAGACAAAATGCAATATGAAATAAATAAATAAACATATAAATAACGATATAAATAATATAAATATTTCATGCAATTGTTATCAAGTTTTAACTTGAGTTTAAAATTTATTAATTTAAGCAAATGTAATTTTTCAAAGCATTTAAAAAATATTTTAAAATATATAAATTTGTTTTCTTAATATTTACATTTTTTATGTATCTTAAAATATTCATTAAGTAGTACAGCCCTTATAATTTAGGTCCAAATAGTGATATCTCACTGTTTGCTAGTTAACTTAATTATTTAACCATTTTAACCTAAACAGTTTAGAGCTCAATTTGCCGAAATGGTAGGGCAAAAGTTGTTTCTTGTTGTGTGCTTTTAATTAGACAAATATTTGCAAGTCAACCTTGAGTCCTTGCCTGGAGGACTCGTTAACCCATATAACGAGACTCAAGGCAACAAACACAATTCAAGGCTCGCCCCTAAATTTAATAGGTGCTCAAAATGCGGCTTTGATTGATGCACTAATTGAACGTTTAATCATAAAGGAAGGCAAATATTGATTTTATTGACACATTTTGTCGGCATAAAACCAACATTTCCACGTAAAAAAATGCTTTTGCTGCGATTTGTTTACTTCTGAACCATACATGTGAATATGTATGTAAGTCCATATGCATGTTTGTCGGTAATTGGAATTGCACGGAATTTAGAATCGTTATATCAATTGCTTTGACAACGTGAAATCCAAAAATTTAGTTTAATAGCTATTTAGTAAAAAAGCTTTTTTGTTTCACGATACAAGCATTAATTGCAAACTAGGATTTAAAAGGAATTTTGATAAATAAAAAGTAAAGTTGAATAACAATAATCTGTTTCTGGTGAAATTACTAACCATGTTTTACACATAATAAAAGACCTTATATATTTACCTATACTATATAATATATATATACTATAAGTACTTCTGCAATGTGTCTTATTCCTATGTGAATTTTCGCCTTTAACTCAGACACTTACAAACGTTGCTAAACAGTTTTTCTGAGCTCACACCACTACAAAAATAAAGGAACAAGTTTCTTACATGGCTTTAGTGTTCAGTATTATAGGTTTGGCATGAATTTTTCAGTATCTAGGGATGACGTGGCAAAAAAAAACTTTTTGTGCGTTTGACTCTACTTTCTATTTCTTTCGAAAAAATCGACATGGATTTTACAACCGGATACAGACAAGAGGTTGCTGACTAAGATAAAAACAAGAATGCATAATAGAAGCAATACTCATTTATGTGTATGTGTACAGGGTATAAACAACACAAAGAGCCAAGGTCGTGAAAAGTTTTTTCTTTTTTTCGCAAGTCTCATTGTTGTATTGTTGGCCAGGTTTGTATGAAGAGAAACAACGACAAAAAAATACAAGAAAAATAAATGCAAAGTGAGCAAAAAAAAATTAAAAACTGCGCTTTGATATTTTTATTCATTGTCCTTATTATGGTTTCTGCTGGTACTTCTGGTACTGCCAGGCAATCAGAGTGCAAATCTGTCAACCAATTTTTCATTGCCTAACATTAGTGCCTAAAATAAAATGGGTAGCTGCAGCGGAGGGGGCAGGTTAAAACACTTTGCTTTTGATTGTCTTCCCTATAAACGAAAAATCCTTTGGCCCTTATTAGAAAACATGCCTGCACATATTATTCATTAATGATTTTCATGTTAGCTACAAGGTAATTTGTTGCTTACTCTTGTTGCTGTTGCTGTTGCCAAGTCAGTTGTGGCAAGTTTACAGGTTGCATTAATAATGCAATTCTCTACAGGCTTTTAGTATATCTTTCCCTTGCTCTTTCTACATTATGCCTTTGTCTCCTTCTGTCACTTATACATTGTACTCATTTGCTTGGCCTATTGTTTTGGCTTTCTCGCAGGCATTGACGTGTCTCTAATTAAATATGCGTTTAAAATGCGCATTTTCTTGTCCTGGCGACTTGCCACCGAGAATAAATTAAGCACAAAGTAAGTTGCCGTACTTTTTTTAAGGCACTTTCCTGTAAACTAGCCTCTGAAAATGTATTTGGGACAGTTGAAAATGTACACTTAAATATAATTCTTCTATATGTAGACAAAAATTTTATTTACTTCATGGGTTTATTTCACAATATGCTTGGAAAAAACAAATATATTTTTAAAATGATTCCTTCAACATATTTTTTAAACAATGCCGATTCAGGTGAATCAAACGTGTTTCAAATTTCATCGACATTCAACTCCAAACACACGCAAACGGCTAACACAGATTCTTTTACAAGACAATAAAATGGGGTCATAAAGAACTGTAATTTAAGAGATATAACTACGCATTAAAAGAAGCTTTAACGACATACAAATGTTGTCCAGCTAGGGTTGAAACAGAGCTACATGGGGTGCGGAGCAAATGAATTTAATGCTAAGCAAGAAGCCAAGAAAAAATAATTGGTTTGAAGTTCGCGCTAGAAATGTTAGAGCTGATAAAACTACAAGCAGATAAAAAGTTGTTTGCCGATGTCCAGCTCGAAAGTTTTATTTTTTGCATCCTTGGCACAGTATGTACGAATTATGTACTTATTTACGGTTTACATACATACTATATATTTTTTAAAGTAAGTATTTTCGTCGGACTTGGTTGCAATCTGTTTTTCGATATTTTTTGTAGTTTTTATTTCCTGAATTGTTTGTTGCAATTTGAGCTTTCTGTTTGTACATGCTGCAGCAGCTTGTCTTGTGCTTTTATTTATTTTATTTATTATTTTTGACTTTTTGTGTACTTGTATTTAAATGTGTGATTTTATTTAAGTGTTGGGTCCACGGGGCGTATGCACAACGTTTGGCAATTCGAGTTGGGATTTTTCTTAAATGCTGTATATGGCAATTTTCACATTTAAAAATGTGTTGCAGGGATTTATTAAAAGTAATCTGTGGAATTGTATTGCATTTAATTGTTATGGGCAAAGCTGGATTAAACTATTATTATTTTTTTTTTTAAGATATATGCTTTTGATTCAGTAAACAACAAACGTCAATTAAATCGGTTTGTCGAATTAAAACAGCTTAATTTTTTTCTTTGTTAGGATTCTGAGAATATTAAATTTCAACATTTTGTTGTTATACTTTTAGGAAATAAAATATTATAGTTGCTTATAGTTGTGCTTAATAGAAAATAAAAAAAAAATAAACTTTTAAAAAAAAAAAATTTAAAAAAAAAAAAAAAAAAATTTTTAAAAAAAAAAAAAAAAAAAAAAAAAAAAAAATCCTAATTCCTTTGTTCACCACAGCTAGAACATTCTGTAATTAAGGTAGGCACAATAGTTTTAGCAACAATGTTTTTAATCTGAATAAAAATTTGAAACTGAAAAAACATTTTGTTGATTATACTTTTAGGAAATAAAATAAGTTATAGTTGCTCCTATATTGTTGGCAACTCCTGTGCAAAATATATACTTATCGTACTGGTACTACCCGCCAGTACATTCCGTCTTCACTGTTAACGCCTACAAGAAAGGCAATTCCAGAATTATATTAATATAATTCTTCATCTACGTCCGAACAAAATTCAGCCGCCATACTGTTTCATAGATATATAAAAGGCCATACATAACCTTGTACATCAGCCGCCATATTTGTGAAAATTTATGCCTGTAATTTAAAATATTTCCATTTCCAAATAAAAAGACCCAAGTTTATTTGCGGTGTAAGAAATCAAATCATTTATTTGTTAAATGTTTCTTTTCCATTCTTACATTTAAAACACCTACACTCATATGTATGCCGGCATTATTTTCCACGAGCAAATCCATAACTATGTACAACATTAACCTCATGAATTATTGTTAATCCTCAATTGTCTTCAAACAATAATAATATTGTCTAACAACATAAACGAAAACTGTGTTAATATACATACATACAAATCTACAAGCATATGCCGGCACTTAAGCTCAAGTCTACGTACATACATACATAGCTGCCGACATATGTATGTAAGTCATATGACACAACAAATACACCAGAGCAATTGAATAATTTAAACCACTGAATATTATTAATTTCGCTATTAAAAATACACAAAATATATGCGCACATTAATTTATATAAATTACAACAAATTTACCTACATCTGCACATACATATGTACACACATTGTCGGCCAAAGTCAAGCGTACGATATACATATGCACATATAAAAGGTACATAACTCAGTACGCACTGCCGACAAACTTGCATATTTCACAATATGCAAACAATTGCTCCCTACCAACATTGTACTTGTTAACTATTTTTATTTTTCATATTTCTACACACAAAAGAACACACAATACACAAACATATGCACATAAAAAATATACACATTTATAAACCAAATAATTTTCGGCCGCTACCACACAAAGAGATAAATAAATATACACATTTTCAATTAAGCGGCATAACAAAAAAAAAACACGATCACATAACACAATATTTAAACATTATTGTCACATTTATTACTAAAACAATATAAGCATTTGTGTTTTCCGTCCACAAAGATATGTGCAAACTATTGGTTAGCTCGATATCGATAAGTTCATACTGACACAAAATCATAGAGTAGAAGACAGAAAACGGTCCTAACGTTAAGCATCGTTTTGCGTCCTCATAAGGCGATCAAAATCAATCACCATTGTGTTATTTTTTTTTCTGATTTATATTCTTTATCAAGCGCAAATTTATTAACAATTCGTACAGAAATCATTTGTTTTGTACGTTTTTGTTAATTAATTAATTAATTTATTGTTTTTTTTTTGAGACACTGCTGCGCCTTTAGTTAATAATTCGTCGTAATTATTTATTATCCGTGTGTTTCCATTCCGCTGTTCCGAACTGCATTGATCCTGTGCCTAGCGTCTGCAACAACGAATAATTATTTATTTTCTGGCGGCTAAGATCCTAGCATGCCAACGGACGCTGCCAGGGATAAGAAGAATCTCCTTCTGTTCCACTTGGGCAACACAAGAGAACAAGTTCCGATCCATTCCCATCCGTAAAACATAGTCTCTCAACAAGCAAGGAACAAACTAAGCCTAGTTCATCCACCTCTGCAAAACTTCCGGTCACACAGCCCATTACGAGGTCAACCAGTCAACATCTAAAGATGACCAGTCTGTTTGCCTTAACCAATTTTATCGCGGTGTCCGATCGTCTCGTTCAGTTTGAGGCGAAATTTGTCTCCAATCCGAAGTGTCACTGCACACGCTCAAGGTCCATCAAGATCAGGTTCGAAGTTTGTGGGACAAGGTCGAGCAGGAATTCGAACGGTGCTCACGAGCACTCTCCGAAGCCACTGGTCATGGCGTCGAATCCGACACAGAAACCCTGCGTGCGAAATATGACCACTGCTATGTGGCTTATGTACGCTGCGCATCCATGCTCAGCGAGCAAATTGAGAAGGCTACGGTTCCCATAACGAGTTCCAGTGGTGCCTATCAGCCAAGAGGCTGCCGCTTACCGCCTGTTGACACCGAAGTTTTTTCCGGAGATTATTTAAAATGGCCCACATTCCGAGACATTTTTACAGCGGTGTACATCAATAATCCAAGTCTCACCCCAGTTGAAAAGCTGTTCCATCTAAATTTAAAACAAGTGGCGATGCTAAGGCTATCGTGTCAAAGTCTCCCCTTACAAATGATGGTTTTGCGACAGCATGGCAAGCGCTTGTCAGCAGATTCGAAAACAAAAGGCTGTTAGTCAACAGCCAACTTCGAATTCTGTTCAGTGTGCAAGCCATTTCTCATGAGTCTGGAGCCGCGTTAAAAGAACTACAGAGCACCATCCAAGGGTGCCTATCGGCTTTAGAATTATCCAACATTTCCATTGAGAATTGGGATTGCCTCCTTGTTTTTATGTGTTCGTCAAAGCTCCCAAAACTCACATTATCATTATGGGAGCAATCTCTCCAGAACAAAGTAGATATTCCGACTTGGAGTGAGTTAAATAATTTCCTATTAGAGCGGTATAGAACATTAGAGGCAATCGAAGATGTACGACCTTGTACTTCCACACAGGCGTCCAGAAAAGAGCCCACTTCTAAAAGAGTAAACTCCTTTGAGGCCAAGGTAACTGCCAAGATTCAGACTTGCAAACTTTGCGCGAAGGAAAATCAACACGATTAAGCAGCACAAGTTATGTTTAAATTGTTTCGCCAGAGGTCACATCCTTAAGGATTGCACTAGTGTGCACACTTGTTACACCTGCAGGGGCGTCATAACACTCTCCTTCATCGTCCGACGAACTCCCAAGCAGGTGGGAACGGATTTGGATCCGTCCCCCAACCTACAGTCCACTTCTCCTTCACAACCGACGGTCCAAAATTATTTCTGGCAGGCACGCAGAGCGTCCTTCTCGGCACGGCAATTATCCAAGTATGTTCCTTGGGAACAAAATATCCAGCACGTGCCTTGATAGACTCTGGATCAGAAGCAACCTTCATATCTGAGCGGCTGTTTAAATTGATACGACCCCAGTCTCAATCGGTTGATGCTCAGTTTCTGGGCTCAATGGAGCTATTGCAGCCCAGCCTCAACGTTTATGCCATTTCCACATTGGCTCTCCGCTCAATCCAAGAGTTCAAATTGAAACCTCGGCTTTCGTTCTTCCAAAGTTGGCAGGAAACCTGCCCTCCTACACAATCCCTCAAAGTTCTTTGGAAGGGCCCCTAATCTGCAATTGGCAGATCCAAGCTTTACAAGAGTTCCCAGATAGATGTCTTGTTGGGAGCTGACATAATTCCATCCATTTTGTTAAAGGGGTCTTATGCCAATATATGTGGTACCTTTGGGTCAAGAAACGATTTTTGGTTGGACCATCACGGGTCCCGTTTCCAACTCCAATGCCAAAGTCATTTCGGCCTTCTCGACTCAAATTTTGCTAAGCCCAGAAGCAGGATTAGAGAAACTCTCACAAAGTTTTGGGAGGTGGAGGATATACCAGCAAAGCTGGTAAAGGAGTCCGACACAGCCTGTGAGAAGTTGTTTCAGCAGACAACCACCAAAACCGTAAGTGGTAGATATGTTGTTCCTCCCTTTCAAGAACCCTGAAGCCATCAACTTGGGGCATTCGAGATCTATCGCACTGGCTCAACTCCTTCGTAGTGAAAATCGTTTGAATAAAAACGCAGCACTAAAAGAGCAGTACGATAAGGTCCTTCAGGAGTATTCGGACCTTGGTCATATGCGGCCAGTCCCCGCTACAAACGGATCAGGCAATTTCTACCTGCCGCATCATGCTGTCTACAAGCCAGACAGTACTACAACAAAGCTTCGCGTTGTTTTCACGCCTCCAGTCCGTCTTCAAACGGCAAAGTCTTAACGACGTCCTGCATCCGGGACCCGTTCTCCAATCAGATCTGACCATGCAGATCCTTAAATGGCGATTCTTTGAGTACGTGTTTAATGCAGACATTACAAAAATGTATAGGCAAATACTGGTAGATCCCAAACACACTCCATACCAAAGAATCCTTTTCCGAACAAGGGACAATGAGGTCCGCGATTTCGAACTGAACACAGTTACCTTCGGAGTAAACTGTGCCCCATTCCTAGCTATAAGAGTACTGCAGCAACTAGCGAAAGATGTGCAGTGTCGCTACCCCTTGCAAGTGACGTTATATTGAATTACATGTACGTTGACGATGTGTAAGCAGGAGCTCACACTAAGAGTCGTGCAGTGCAATGTATTTCAGAGCTCCGTGAGGCACTTGAATCCGAGGGTTTCCATTACGCAAGTGGACTTCTAATAAAAAGACTTGCTTAAGGTCATTCCTGAGCAACATCGGCTTAGTTCTAACTTCCTTGAACTAGAGGAAGCCAGTGCAGCAAAACCCTCGGAATCCGATGGAAAGCGGATTCCGATGAGTTTTCTTACTCCTTCCCAGGTGTCGCAAACGTTAGTATCCAAGCGAGAAGTGCTTTGCAGATTGCGAAGCTGTTTGATCCAGCCGGGTGGTTAGCCCCAGTCATTGTCCGGGCAAAGATGTTCATGCAAGAGACATGGCTCAGGGAGTTAGGGTGGGATGATCCGTTACCCGATGATCTCGCTTCGAAGTGGCAAGAGTTCCTCGACCACTTTTCCAGTCTCGGCAAGGTGCGCATTCCACGATGGGTAGAAACCCAGCCAACGCTGCGACTCCAAATCCATGGTTTCTGTGATGCGTCTCAGTACGCATACGGTGCAGCGCTTTATGTCCGCACGGAAACCCGCTGTGGAATCTCTGTCCACCTCCTTACAGCAAAACTAGAGTCGCTCCCACAAAACGGTGTCCATCCCACGACTAGAGTTGTGCGGAGCCGTATTACTTGCCGAATTGTCAGCAGCTGTAATTCCACAACTTCCCTTCAAGACTGTGAGCTCTACTACTGGACTGACTCCACAATAGTTCTAGCATGGCTAAATAAGCCTCCATGTGCGTGGTCCACATTTGTGGCGAACAGGGTAACAAGAATTACTCAGGCCACAGACTCCAAACAGTGGCGCCACGTACGATCTGAGTCCAACCCAGCAGACCTCGCGAGCCGTGGGGTGTCAGCAGTTGAACTACTTAGCAGTTCACTGTGGTGGCACGGACCAGAATGGTTGAAGGTAGCGCAGCAGCATTGGCCAGCTTCTACTGAGCTTTTCTCGACACGGAACTGGAACACCGCCCTATCAAGGTCAATATGGTGAGCACCAGTTCCGCATTCCGTTTTTCGAACGATTCTCTAGTTCGATCGGGCGATGCGCGTGTTTGCGTACGTTCTACGCTTTGTATCGCGCTCGAAAGGAAGCTCACATCCAGGGTCAATAGATCTGCACCATAAGGAACTTTCCAAAGCTCAAGAAAATCTAGTCATCCTCACACAAAGAGCCGAATACCCGGTAGAGTATAAGAGTTTGCTTCAAGGGAAATCAATCCCGCGAACAAGCAGTCTTCGTAACCTTAACCCGTTCTTAGACAAGAATGGAGTCATTCGGGCCTGTGGTCGCATCCGATCCTGCGAGACTCTCAGTTATGATGAGCGGCACCCAATTCTACTGCCCTACTCGTGTCCGTATTCTCGCCTTCTGGTAAGCTTTACGCATCAAATCTCTTTGCATGGGGGCAATCAACTGATGATGCGCCTCATCCGTGCAAAGTACTGGATTCCAAAACTCAGGTGTTGGTAAATCCACGATCCACTCCTGCAAGATATGGTGGTCCATCGCAAGAAGCTCCAGACTCAACTCATGGGAGAGCTTCCTGCGCAACGCATCTTTTTCGCGGCCTTCACACACACAGGTGTTGACTTCGCCGGCCCCTTCGATGTGAAGAATTATACAGGCCGAGCGTGTTTAATAACCAAGGGGTACGTGTGTGTCTTTGTGTGTTTTAGCACTAAAGCTGTACATTTGGAAGCCACCTCAGACCTCACTACCGAGAAATTTCTTGCGGCATTTGCAAGATTCATTGCAAGACGTGGATGTCCAGCGACGATGCACTCCGATAATGGGAAGACATTTGTCGGAGCTGCCAAGGTCCTTTCCCGTGAATTTCTGGAGTCCACGAGAAACCTAGTGCTTTCCAAGTTTAGCCATCACGAGTTATCCTGGCACTTCAACCCTCCTAGTGCCCCACATATGGGTGGCTTATGGGAAGAGGGGTAAAAGTTTTAAAACTCTGTTTTATAAATCCACGTCCACGTTCAAGTATACCTTCGAGGAGTTGTCAACTCTGCTGTCCAAAGTAGAGGCATGCTTGAACTCGCGTCCATTTCGCCAATGTCCGAAGACCCGACCGATATGCTGGCCTTGAGCCCGGGTCACTCCTTGTCGGGGACCATCCTATCTAACGCCGAGCCAGAAATTGGAGCAGACGCAGGTCTATTTTGAATCGCTGGCAGCGCCTTAAATCGCTCCATCAACATTTCTGTCTCCGGTGGAAAGAGGAATACCTCAGGAGCTCCACAAAGGAATAAATGGGTTGATCTCAGATCTCCAACCAAATGATCTTGTGATTATCAAAGAAGATAATCTTCCACCAATGAATGGCGCCTAGGCGAATCCAGAACACATATCCGTGTCGACCTCAGGTCCGAGTAGTCGACGTCTTGACTGCCCGAGGCGTCGTTAAACGCCCAATCGCGAAGCTGATATTGCTTCCTCCGGCCGCAAAGCGGTCTTAAATTATCACTTATTCCCGCCAGTTTCTAATCTCCGCCCCGTTCTCCTTTCTATATTTCATTACGCAGTAAGATGACACCTCGCAAGAATCAGGAAAGAAAGGGCCCAAAAGGAACGGATCATTCCGATGCCGCGTGCCGCGGCGTTCATGCGCTGCGAAAGTGCCAACGATTTATGCGTTTGGCTGCGGAGAAGCGGCTAAGGGCTGTACTTGTAGTACTGCCCGAAGTGCCTGCGCACCAACATTCAGAGCAACTTGCCGACGGGAAGATCGGTGCCATTGTGCCAGGGGGACCACCATACTCTGCTGCACATTTCCGAAGAGCAGCCTTCTTCCCAAGCGACCACCCGCAGGACGACACAGACACAGCAGGTCTCCCCTGCCAATCCTCCTTCCGTAGAGCGAATGGCAGCCTCTCGCTCACATCGATCCTGGAGCGACAACGGACGACAGTGCTTCCAACGGTCGTACTGCGGTTGGATACAGGATCCAACACCTTCGACATCCGTGCAGTGGTCGACCCGTGCTGCCCTCTCAGTCGCATCGACTCGGACTGGCAACGGCCTTCGGCTTTCCGTCACCCGTGTCGGCACTGAACGGGCATGCACAGCAACCATCGATCGAGCTCCTCCAACTTCCGCAAGGAAGTCATCCTTCAGTGATGAAACCAGGTTTCGCACACCAGCCAAGAACATAGCGGAACATCTCCGAGATGGCATGGACATCACCCTGGCGGACGGGTTTTGGTTCCGGTCGAGCACGACCACCCTTGTTTTGGGGGCCGATCTCTATTCCGAATCATCCTGCCGGGAGTAATTCCTAGCCAAGGAGGACCTTGGCCCAAAATACCGTTTTTGGCTGATGTTGTCCGCTCATTCGCCCATCAACAATAGTTGATTCCGTGGCAATATTTCACTTCTTGTTTTTATACTTTTTTTTTGCATGACGCTGCGGGGCGGTATGTTCAGGCCTAAAAGTGGCACTGAACAAGGAGCTGCCGTCTCCCATCCTAATTCCTAATTCACACAGCTAGCAACATTCTTATTAAGGCTGGACAATAGTTTTAGCAACAATGTTTTTAATCTGAATAAACCTTTGAAAGTGAAAAGACGCGCGAGTACTTTTGGTTCCTGAAAAAGAGTTTTCGCGAAGTGCACGAATCCCACGAACACCATATTGTACATCAGGAAAATCAACCTCTACAAAATCAATAGTGCATTACATAAGAGCTTCGTTTATAATAATAACTTTAAGTGCATGAAATGATAAAAAAGCATTTTTCGTTCTTTAATATTCTTTCAAAGCTATTAGAGCATTAAATTGCCTTTCACTTAGGGCCCTCGTCCAATATTCATAAGGAATAACAAGCAGCAAAGAGTATAAAAGTAATATTGTTTATATTATAGTCTGTGCTTGCTTGCAGCTTTCAGCTGTGTTCCACAGCGTCTCACATTAAGTCTCATAATTTTTGTTCTATGTTGGCCCGTCTAATTTGTGCATTACAAGCATAATCTTTGCTGTTTGCCGCACCGCACGAAGTAAGATGGCCAAGATAAATGATGGTCATCGTGATGGCCATCCCTAATGCACCACCTGCCAACTTGTGGGCGTTGTACGGATAGAGAGTGCAGACATTTTTATAATTAATGCATAAATAATGATTTATGCAAGGTCTGATGTTGGTTAAGCCAAAAGTAAAGTAAAAAGTGTAGTAGCAAAAAGAGAAACAATACTTCTAAAACAAAAATGGACAGACAACTAACCTTTTTTTTTGTTTCTTCTTCTGTTTGGTTCTGTTTCTGGATTTAGTTTTTTATGTTGTGTTCGTGCTGCTGCCACTTGCACTATAGATGCCGCGAAGCCACACAGCTGTTGCCTCCTTTCTCTTCGGTTTTGCTGTTATGACTTTAGTTTCCGCATTTGCACGCACACAAACACAAACACACACACACACACCCACACACTTTGTAACAAAACAGTTAATTCATCATCATTATGAAATCGCTCATTGTTGTTGCTGTGTGTTGCACTTGTTGTCTTTTATTTAACGTTCAGTTTTGTTGCTTAGTTGTGTTTGTTATTGTTGTTGCTGCTGTTGCTGCTGCTGCTGTCGCTGTCCTCATGTTGGCAGCAACATAATATCCTTTTTTGTTAAATGGTTAAATAACAGCAAAACGTGACAGCGCAGCTGCTGCCACTTTGCTAAACAATTTTTGTTTAACAAAAGACGGGGGAGCGGGAAAGTCGAATAGTTGTTGCTGAGGAGTCAAAAGCCTGTAGGTCAGGTTATTGTTATTATAATTATTTTTGCTGTTATTTTCGTGTGTGGGTGGCTTTAATAATGCATAAAAGGCAGCTCGCCTAAACTATAAAACCATTGGCTGACCTTCCTATTGGTGCAGATTTATTCAAATTATCCCTCACCAATTATTGTGCTGCATACTTTTAGATGCTTATTAAAATTATGCACGTTGCTATTGTTTTTTTGGGAAAGCTGCGTAAAATTGTTGGATTCCTTTGCACAAAACTAGAAACGAACTTTTTGGTAAATGTAATTTGGCCAATATACATGTACATGGTACACGCCCCCTCACTAAAGTTTTCCCACACGCCCTAATGGAAAATTTATAGCGCAGCTGTTTTTGTGTTGGTTTTTTTTGGTTTTGTTGTTTTTACTGTTTCTACTGCTGTGGCTGTTAATGAGCTTGGTGTGGAAAAACTTGGAATATTCAACAGCTAAAGGCAGCATTGGGATTTATCTCTGAGTGCGTATTGATTTTCGGCAATCAGTTAAGTGAAGCCCAGAATGAAAACTTTTTAAAATGCCTTGCGCCTCAGAAGAGTAATAAAATGGCACATTTATTAGCTTGAAAAGTTGGCCATTTAAAATGCTCTTTGAATAGCTTTTATAAACTTAAAATAGCCTTTGCTAATACTGAAAAAAAAACACATTCAAATTTAATTCATAAAATTACTTTAAATTGCTTATTAATCTTATTTTGAATTCGCAGCTTAAGAATGCAAATATATTATTGTTTATTTTAATCTCTTCCTTTTTGTCAGAAATCTTTTGATAAAAATATTTTCATCTTTAATTAATAAAATAATTGAACTACTTTTTGAAAAGTTTTAATTGCAATATAAATATACATATATATATGCTGTAGCTATTAAAATATGCTCACTTGAACTATATCCTTCTATGATTGACTTGAAGAAAACTATCTTAATGCCGCTTGCCTTATGCTTAATGTCTGATCGAAATTCTTGCAATGTCAGCTAGCATCTTAACAATAAAATAAATATTAATAAATGGCACAATAGGACAAGCACTTGACTTGAATTATTCGTACATGTCTAACTACAATCTTTTTGACATGCAACAGTGCGTATACGTAATAATAATGTAACACGCTAAATTGTTGCCTTGGGTAACATTTGTTGCTGCTGCTTCTGCTGCTAATGCGATTTTCATAGCTATTGTTGTTGTCTATATTGATGGCATCCTTTTGGGCACACACACTCAGGCCGCTCCAGGCACCACGCTCCAGGCTCTAGGCCCAAATCAACGCAACTTATGCGCGCCAATAGGCGGCATTGATGTTAACGATGCTGTGTCTCTGTTGGCTGTAGCTGCTTTGCTGCTGCTGCTGCTGATGATGATGATAACTTATGTAACTAACGCTGCATAAATCCGTGCACACACACACACACACACACACACATCGACTCCTACACACACACACACACATACTCTCACAGAAAAAGACAGGCAGACTTGTACTTAGTTTCTCTTGCTTAACTTGTTATTTAATAATGTTTCTCAGCTTGTTCCTTCGTTCGTTTCGTCTGTTCGAGCTTATTAATAATTTCAAAAAATCTTATTGCTGGTATTTTAAGCTGCAACACTTTATTCGCTTGCCAGATTCTCGCGGTTTTAACATTTAGCCAGCGGCAACAGCAGCGACAAGAACACCAATTGCCATGAAGAAACCTGCACACTTCACATTTGGTCTGATTTTGTTGGCAACGCATACACAGACAGAATCATTCACACACACACAAACACACACACATATATGTATAAATATCCGCGCACACGTTTTGCGAGTTCAGTCACCGAGTCTAACAAGGCTGCGGCTTCGGATGCTGCGGATGACGGTTCATGTCACGTCGATGGACCATTTTTGACTGGCTTCGAATCGAAGTTGTTTTGGCATACTGAGATCTTATAACAGTTGCTGCCGCTGCCGCAGCTGCTGCTGCTGCTGCTGCTGCTGCTGCTGCTCATTGTTGTTGTTAATGCTGCTGCTCTGCTCTTCTTGGGCATCCGTGCAATGAACAAGAGTAGAATATGGAAGAGAGAGAGAGTGAGAGAGAGCGGAGCGCAAGAGAGCGTGACCCTTGTTGCATATGCTAACTGTGTTTGTCTGGTTATTTTTACTTTTTTTTTTTTGGCTTTGAAATAACGCACGTGAGAATTTTATAGCTTAAGTATGATGCCAGACAGATGCAAAAAAAAAAAAAAATACAAGAGTGAACCTTTCGATAGTTTTTATACATATTTTATTTGAAACCGGAGCTCCTAATAGTATGCTATGAAAACTTCAACTTTTAAAAATGAAACAAAAAAAAAAAACTTCAAGTTTTGAGCAATGAGAACGATGCTATATTGATACAGGTTTCGATATTAAGCCAAAATTTTATAAAAATATTTGCGCTATTTAATCAACCCTATGTTATAGCTA
The DNA here is from genome assembly GCA_018904305.1 of Scaptomyza montana. NCBI lineage: Eukaryota > Metazoa > Arthropoda > Insecta > Diptera > Drosophilidae > Scaptomyza > Scaptomyza montana. Next base: position 6,037,904 of record JAEIGR010000001.1, read on the forward strand.
CATGTTCTCCTCAGAAGTGTTTATTTAAATAAAATGTGTTTTACGTAAAACTGTTGCAATTTCTTTGATTAATGTCTTGCGTTTGCGCTAGACTTATATAATATTTAACTCATCTGGCATCATTTAAACTATACTCTCTTCCAAATCCGCTCTTATATTTGCTCTAACTTAATTTCTCTCACGTTCGCTCTCTATTTTGGTCCGTCACTCTCTCCCATTTTAGTAAAGGGACATGCGCACCTCAAAATTTTAACAACTTCGAATCTAAAAACTGGCGACAACAACAATAACTATCGTCTGCCTGTGCCCATAATCTACTTATATAGGTAACCGCAGGACCAAAAACCCGTTTAGTTTGCGCGCTGACAACTTTGTGGACAGCCGACAAACACGCACACACACACTCACACACACATCCACACAAAAAAAGAGACACAATGCATATGTTGACAAGTAGTGGGCGGACATTTGAGGAGGGGGAGGGCAAAGCAGCTACAATTTCTTTCTTTATATCTACTTTTTATGCTTTTTTTTTTGTGTGTGTTAGAAGATGGACAAAGCATTTGGTAAAAGCATTGACCTGCTTACACACCCACACAATACACACACTGGCTAAGATTTATGCTATGGCCAGGGAATGCCTTGACGTTGCAATAACAATAACAGCAATAACAGCCATAGCAGTAAGAACAGCAATAGCAACAACAACAACTGCAACACCAATAACAATTGCCATATAAATCTAATGTTAATCTTTTGACACTGTCTCGGCGGGTAGCCACGAAGCAGGAAAGTCCCTTAACTTCCGGTCATTCAGTCTAACTGTCAGCGACAACAAAAGGAGCGTCACATACACTAACACACACACACACACACACACACACGCACATACAAACATACACTACTTAGGAACAGCAGCTGGAATTTATGATCTTCCATTCTTTTGGTGTTTGTATATTTTTTAGAAATATTTTGCAGCGCTCCGAAATAAATAATAATAATAAATGTTTGCGCTTTTTATGCCAATTCAGTTGACATTTTTGTTGTTGTTTGCGTTATTTGCGTTATTTCTCATCTGTTTTGCACATTTCTTATGACAATGTCAACATTTTTGTGGCGTCCCCACAGACAAACAGACGGATAGTCAAACGGACAGACAGATAAACTCTAACATGAATTTTCAATCAGTTTGTTATTTGCTTGAGCCTTGTTTCGTGAAGGACGTATTTTGCGTATAAATTCAGATTTCTTGTGGTAACACACAAACACACACACACACAAACTTACACAAATACCAATATAGCCACAATGTGGCGCCATAAAAGTGGCAGTTGCTGTTCCGCCTTTTTTTTCTTCTGTTTAAATAAATAGATTTTCCGTTATTGATTTATAATTTTTTTGTGAGGACCTTAATTCACTAGACACACACACCCCACACACACACACACACACGTATAAATGTATAATGCTTGTTTTTCGCATTGATTTCGTTAGTGGGTTTTTGTTGAGTTATGCAAATAATTGTGAATTTCAGATTTTTGAATTATTTTTCATTGTGAAATTATTGAGTATTTGAGTATTTGCTATGAGAGCTTGATTATCACGTGCTGATTGTTTGTTTTTGATTGGCCTTTTTCAGCCCACTTAAACATTTCATAGAAACTCTCATAGAATACTATATCTTCTATAAATTTGGTTCAAAAATGTGTTGCCTACATCAAGGGGCAAGCATAAGTGGGCTTAATTATTCGAAAACTATAATATATAAATTGATACTTTATTCATATAAAAATAAGAAAAACCAATTGTAACACATAATTCATTTTTATTTTTTTAAGTTTTCATTATTGCCTTAGATTTTCAACAAATTCTATCGTAAAATAATACTGAATACATGCAATACAAAATTATAACATCATTAAAAAAGTATTGCGATTCTACAATATTTGTTAAGGGTTAGCATTAAATAAAATAAATTATTATTATTTTTAATTTAATATTAAATTAGAGTTTACTAATTAGCAACAGATAACATTATTTTTCCATAAACAGAAAACATGTTTACAATAATTTAATATTTTGTGATTCAAACAGATTTGAATTAAGCAAATATACAAAGATTATGCATGTAAATAATCAAAAATAAATTGGAATTCGTAAAAGCAAATATATATTTACGTGTGCGCAGAGCCACAAACGCATTTTTTTTTAAATTTGCATTAGCGCTTTAAAAGCCTTTAACTATTAAAGCCAACTGGCATGAACTCTAGGAAAAAATCCATGTGTTAAAAAGCTAAATGTTAATAATAAACGAGTATAGATTTCTGGTTGATTGAACACGTCAACGTACACGCAACTAGAAGCAGGCGGTTTAATTATATAAGTATATGAATTCTACTTAACTTTTGTACTTTTAATTGCCCTACAACTCGGACTATGAGTTGGAAATTCAAGAGATGCCAAAAGCAAAATTCAAACACATAATTTTATTAAACTTGTCAAAAGAGACTTCTATTTAGAATATTTACTGATGCACCGAGCTAACACGACATTCCACTGAGGTTTAAGCACTCAACAACAATGGAGCTGATCACTTAATCAAATTGACAAGCCACTCAAACAAAAAAGCTAAAATAAATAACACTTTAACAGATGTTACTTTATGTTTGTACGTGTTTTAAGCCAAAAAAATATACTTACTTGTTCAGGTGCCTTAGTAATTATTATCTAAATACAATTTCTAAACTCTGCGTTTTGGTAACAAATATATAATTTGAACAAAGCATTTAAATTTAATTAGAAATCGAGCTGAAAAAGGTCTCATTGATTTAATATTTTTTCTTTACCCGTAAGCTAAGGGTATTCTTCATAGTGTGGGATTGCATGTGCTTAAGCTTTACATAAATCAAATGCAAAGCAAAAAAAATGGAAAAAGCCTAATCAATGAATTGAAAATATGAATATACCGCAGATGCTTTGTACAACTAACAACAAATTGAGCCAATATTGTATTGGCACACATTTACAACTGCACATTGCGTATACACCCCATGTGCATATCAAGTCGGGATCGGGTGGTTGCGATGAAGCACAAGTTCGAGGCATACCATTTAATTGTGGGAACATCGCAGCCTGCACGTAAACATTTAAAATTATATACGATTGAAAAGCTGAATTTGTAAGCCATTATGTACATATATATGTATATAGTGTATATAGACAAGACTATAGGCCATAGATTTTCATTAACACGGCACACGAAACGAAGAAAGTGTCAGGGACAGACCAGTACTGACCAATGAATTCAGTTTTCCATCCATGGCATAGACCAGACGTGTCCTTGCCGTTGCGTGTGAATTTTGTCCTCAAAGCACACACACCTATCCCAAGCAGGTCCTGGGATTCATGTGTATCCGGCTTCGTGACACATGTTAACAAGTACATAGTGTGTACAGGCTCAATAAGTGGGTAATAACATTCGCTTTGAGATTTCCATTTTCATTAACAACGAAGACTCGAAGGAGGCAAGTTAACTGGCTTAAAAGTTCTTGGGAATAAGTTGCGGTTCTCAACAATTTAATCAATTGTGACTGTTTTAAAGTATTCAGATATTGTGTTGAATAAGAGCTTTAAAATACTTTTGAATGTTTAAAAGTTTTATAAAATTGTGATAAGTGAAAAAATAATAAAAACTTTTAACTTTTGTGTTGAGTGAAATTAACATCAGGAGTTTCTTGTTTGCCCAAAAGTCCGCAGACTTTATAAAATTTACAATGTTTAATTTGTCAATATAAACTTATAATATTTTGTTGATTTTAATTACTGTATAATAATTTTGATTAACACCTTTTATTTTTCTATAACAATATACATATAAAAAAAAAACAACAAAATTTTTAACTATATCTTTAGACTTTTCCACGGCTTTGACTGTGCAATGTTAATAAAAATCAAATATTTCCTGTTTAATTTTTCACCCATTTTTTAAGTGGCAAGAAAAAATGTATTTATAATCACAAAAGTATTTACAACGCATAATTTCAGCCTCATCTTTTGTTTTAATTAAATCAGGCTATAAGCTGAGGAAATCATTTCATTTCTTTACGGATATTGTGAGATCAGACTACATCAATGCAGCCCAGCAAATATACGGGCCTTGTGGCCGATTTAATGCCCAACATACGGGCAATGAAATACTCTGGACTGTTTATGCATAACTTTACCGGCGGCAGTTTGTTCATGAAGAGACTCTACTCGTCGGTGCATTTGGTTATACTTGTGTTGCACATTTGTTTAATTCTGGTGAATTTGGCATTGAATGCAGAGGAAGTGAATGAGCTGTCGGCCAACACAATAACCACATTGTTCTTTACGCATTGCATTGTTAAGTTCGTCTACTTGGCCATCAATCAAAAGAACTTTTACAGGTAACAGAACGAGCTTTGCAGGATTGAAGGCCCTAATTAATCTTCATTGTGTTAGAACTTTAAACATCTGGAATCAGGCTAATTCACATCCATTATTTGCCGAATCGGATGCCAGATATCATTCCATAGCTTTGGCCAAAATGCGTAAACTCTTCTTTCTGGTCATGTTGACAACATTTGCTTCAGCCATAGCTTGGACAACAATTACATTCTTTGGAGAAAGTGTCAAGTTTGCCATGGATAAGGAAACGAACTCTTCAATAACCGTTGAGATACCCAGGCTGCCAGTTAAGGCCTTCTATCCTTGGGATGCCAGTCATGGCATGTTCTATATGATAAGCTTTGTGCTGCAGGTCTATTACGTTCTCTTCTCCATGGTGCATTCGAATTTGTGTGATGTGATGTTCTGCTCCTGGCTGATATTCGCCTGTGAGCAACTGCAGCATCTGAAGGGCATAATGAAACCGCTAATGGAGCTATCTGCATCGCTGGACACCTATAGACCCAATTCGGCGGCATTGTTCCGTTCACTCTCCGCTAACTCCAAGTCAGAGCTCATACTCAATGAGGGTGCGTATTCTTATTTTGATGCAATATGTCGACTAGCTGTAATTTAATTGCAGAAAAGGAAATGGACATGGATATGACGGGCATCTATAGCACTAAAGCAGATTGGGGCGCACAATTTCGTGCACCATCCACGTTGCAGTCATTCAATGCTGGCGTCAATGGCAATGGCATGGCCACCAATCCCAATGGGCTCAGCAAAAAACAGGAAATGATGGTACGCAGCGCCATCAAATATTGGGTGGAACGGCACAAGCACGTCGTCCGGTAAGTCCAAATTCCCCAAATGGCCCTTCCAAACCCGCACAATGCAATGTGAAGCCAAATTGTGTGCGGCAAACACACGCACACAAATCCAATACAAGCAAGTTATACAGCCAATTGAGCAAGATTGAGTGTCCTTGTTATATATAGTATATGAACATACAATACACACACATATATTGAATTGATGTCAATAGTTAAGCACAAGATATTGTCTAGATTACGACATCGAAAGCCTTTCAAAATAAATCTGGCTTTAAAATACTCGTCAAGCATTATTTTAAAACTATGTTAATTATTTTAAAGGCTTTTGAAGCGCTCAGCGGAAGGCCAAGGCCTAAGTTTAAATAGCCGTGGAATTTAACATAATTTTTCATTATAAATAAAGATTTTATTTTTAAACAAATAAAGTTCTTATAATTAAAATAAGTGCATGATCCGTTTTAAATGTTTTATAGTATGGAAAACTAAAAGGAAAGTTTTTAAAATATAACAATTAAAATAAGCTTAAAATGTGTTAATTCATCACTTACAATGCACTTGCAATGATTATCTCTATACAAAAAAAAATATATCCGTTTAAATTTAGGTGTAAATTCTGTTCAAGCTCACGTTGATTATGATTTTGTTATTAGTTTAATGCACATCCCACTAACTTGATAAATTTGTAATTCAATTATCGAGCTTTCTCTCTCTCCCATCTCAACTGTTCTGATGTCAAAATAGGTTGGTGGCTGCCATTGGAGATACGTATGGTGCTGCTTTACTGTTGCACATGCTTGTTTCGACCATAATGCTGACATTGCTGGCCTATCAGGCAACCAAAATCAATGGCGTTAATGTTTATGCATTTACGGTAATTGGATATTTGGGATATGCACTGGCGCAGGTCTTTCACTTTTGCATTTTCGGCAACCGTCTGATTGAAGAGGTGAGTGAGTGAATAACTTTATAGTACAACTTGCAAAACAAAACTTTCTCACTTGCTCAGAGCTCATCTGTCATGGAGGCTGCATACTCCTGTCACTGGTACGATGGCTCGGAGGAGGCCAAAACTTTTGTGCAGATCGTTTGCCAGCAATGTCAAAAGGCAATGAGTATATCGGGTGCTAAATTCTTTACAGTCTCGCTGGATTTGTTTGCCTCGGTATGCCACCCACTTTTGTCACCCGCAACCCTCTTCGCTCTTACAATTTACAAATTTGAAACTTTTTCTAGGTGCTCGGTGCTGTTGTCACCTATTTCATGGTGCTGGTGCAGCTCAAGTGAACAAAATATAATAAAAAAAAACAACAACAACAACAACAAAGTTGAAAAATTGTATTGCTTGTTGTCCGTACCAGCCACAAATTGTGTCAAAGTTTATGCTTTATGACGATAGCCACAGAGCCAGCAGAGTCACATAATTTCTTTCTATATATTTGTGTGTTTAACAAACCAACAACAAAGTGTTTTACAAATATAATATTATTATCGTATATATCAGTGGCAGCAACTAGTTTACAGGCACTCACACATATGTATCAATTATTTATTGATCAATTTCAATTATAATGCTTTGGTTTTGAACTCAAGCCGCAAAACAACAAATAAATGTGTAGTAAAACATTTTTTTTTATTGCAAGAAAATATGTTTTTACTTAAACAAGTTTATTGTGAAAAACCAAAATCAACCAATGTAAGTAAAATTGGGGCAAGTGTATATTTTTGATTTATGGGATAACTCACAACATAGCAATGGATAGTTGGCAACATGAATCGGAAAGCTGTGAAAATGTAAAGCAAGAAAAATAATAAAAAATAATTCGATTATTTAAACAGATTTTTAGGCTCTAATGAAACTGAAACTTTATCAACTTAAGGTTTGTTTATCGGGCCTAAGCAGTAGATTTGACCTTTAAACGATCAAAAATACGTAGAAAAAACACAACGTTTATTAAATTTAAGTGGATGATCGTCAATATATGTTTTGTATGGTTAAAAGGCTCGGCTTGGAAAAAAAAAACTACGGTTTAAATTAACACATCGGCTTTTGGCTTAGTACATGCCTAATTGAGAATCGGGAAAAAACAACTTTAAATAGGTTGAGAGTATCACAATTGCGAATTTAATTGTTAATCTTGATTCGACTCATACCAAGAAATTTTAAGCTAAACTTTTTTGAAGCCCCACCAGAACTAGAAGTCATAAAGCAACAAATGTGCTTTAGTGTATTAAATTAACTTTTTTCAAAGTTCCAACTGTTTTTTGAACTTACTAATTTCTACTTATTTTTTGTTTAAATTCTTCTTTTTTTTTGTAGTAATTGGCGAATGTTAAATATTGAAAATGTTTTATTATCTTTTTGGCTGCACGCTCTCATGATAATCACGAAATGGACGTTAGCCTGACAGTCGCAAACTGCCACACCCACCGCCCAACGCCTACACTTGCAAATAATAAGGCACTTTAGGATTGCATGCCTCGCTGCATGCCAACAATTTCGTCTGTTGCCGGACAGATGAGCAAAACTCGCTTAATTGAATGTAAATTATTAATGGCGATTTCTAGCCAATTTTTGGTTTATGTTCATTTCTTTAGGTTTTGTTTTATTTATTTAATTATTATTTATTTTATTTTGACAGGCGCATTAAAAACTGTTAGCTAAGTCAGTTAATGCAACAACAATTGAAGTTGGCAATTAAAGTGTGTGTGTGTTGAGTGTATTAAAACGAAAAGTGGCGAAAAATGTAATTTAAAATTATACAAACATACTCGTACATGCATACATTTGAGACGCTTATATAGACACTTACACATTTTGAAAGCGGGCTTTATGATTTTTTATGATATCTCGAATTGCCCAACTTCAGTTTCAACTGCAACTGTACTGAGCCGCGCTGAACTGAACTCAAAAATACAAAAACAAAAAAAAGAAGCAACACTACAAAACTCACACTTGACTTAAATGCGGCCACGGTTGTAAGCTTGTTGTGAGCACACATCGTATAAAGGTACAAATACATATATGTAAGTATATATGTACATATCTTTAGAGCTCCGTCTGGAATTTTATATCTTCTAACAGCTTTTATGTGCCTGACACTAACACTGTGCGCCAGGAAACACACACGAAATATGTATGAGCACAAGTTGTTTGCTTGTTGCAACAACACGTTACCTTCTTCTTTTTCCACTTTATACAACACAGTTCTCGTATGTTGTACTTCCTCCTTTGCATCTTTCTCTTTAACAGCGAGCGGTTTGCTGGTTAATTTCTTTATGGCACAAACTTTCGTCTGGCAATGAAAGTTTCTTGACTTGAACAAGCTCGCGATGCAGCAACAACAAAGGCAACATCAACAACAACAACAACAACTACAACAAATATAGGTAGCGGCTGCTTAATTTATTAGTCTACTGTTTAATTAGTTTTCTTCTCTATTATCATTGTTGTTGCTTAAGACGAAAGAATCGGGGGTAAAAGTGTAAAAGGGGCGAACAGCATTTTTGTCTTAATTTCTTATTTATATTAGTTTTTTTCAGTTAACTCGTTTTGTCATTGTTTTAAAGCGTTTCTGAGCAAATTTTTTAAAACCTTTAACAAAATGTTTACGCTTTTTAGTATTTTTTATCGACTTGAACATTATGATAAATAATTTATTAAGTAATTCAGCGAAAGTTACAGCTTTGATTATTTTATTACCATCGAAATATAGAAAACATTTTGAGTAAGATAATTCATTTTATTTTAACTATTTTGAGATTTGACTTTTTGCTAGACAAAAATCTGGTTAGGGTTTTAAATGATCATATTTCTTAGTTTTTCTAATATTCTTTATTGTATTTTATTGATTAAAAATTTTGAATTTCAAAATATTTTTATGTATATCTACATTTATTTTTAAACTTTATTTAGATAAAAGAAACAATAAAGAAATTTTCATTAGGGTTTTAACCACATATAGCTTAAGGGTTCCAAAAGATTCCTTCTACAAGATTTTGAAAACTTTTTTTTATTTCATATTTAAAAATGGTTTAAACTTAATACGGAACTTAATAAAATTAATAAAATTCGTTTTAACGCCTAAGAATTAAATTTCTTTTATTTAATAATTTGAAATATTTATTTTTCTTTAATTAACTTAAGTGCTTAGTCATTTTATTGACCCTCGCTTACAGCTTTATAGCCACTTTCAAATGTTTCACTTTTTATTTGTGCAACACTTTCGTTGGCACCCAATAAAAAGTGCAGTTTAAGGTTTAATAAAACTGAAATCGTTAATGCTTAAGCGCGTTTTTGGCCCTTGGACAAAAGCCCATTTACCAGTGTTAATAACTGTTGGTAATCATTAAGTGGCTCTAGTATAATAACAAAACACGAATCATAAACGCAAACCAAGGAAAACTTATGGTCGCTGTGAAAAACTTTTTTTTTTTGCTTTGGTTTTTTTGTGTTTAATTTAAATAACAATGAGGAAATGCTACTGGCACTGACACAAGTTCAACGACTCTCCACGTAGAGTATAAATCGTAGTCAATATTACGGATTGCTCTATCAAATTGCTTAATTGAAAAATGTCGAAAATACAATAGGAAAACAACAAAATGAAATAGAAAAACTGCAATAATTATGGCAAAAGTGATTTCGAGTTGGTTAAATCCAAACAAATGTGCACGCTAAGGCATTTCGATTGGATTCACTAATTTGCAGCATAATTTTCGCCATGGCTAACAATACTTAGTCCATTTCTCATTACTTGATAGAAAGTAAAACTAAAATAAACGATTTAAAAATATGAAAAAATACACATGGACAAGTAATTAAAACAAGGCGTGGCAGCATTTAGAACTAAAACCAAAGACTTAAGCCGCAAACTTGTTCAGCGTTGGTTCGAAACTTGACTAAGCAACTGACATGAGTGTCAATTTTTCTTTACTTATTTATTTATTTTTTTTGGCTGACCGTTGTATCATACATATGTATATTGATGCCTGAATGGCCGGCAGTGGAGCGTGGAGCAGGTCTGTAGCCGTCTCTGCGCTCATTGAACTTCTCTTGCGCAAAATGACAAACAAACCACACGCCTTGTCTCCTCCCCTAACCGTCTTGGAAAAACTTACGCAGACGCAGACAGTCGTCGCTGGTTCGTGCAGATTTTTCTCTTTGACCGATTTTCGTGGCATGATCTGTTTAACGGCTTTCGGTTTTTCATGAGCTTATGCCTTGTGCTGGTGTTGTTGTTGTTGTTGTTATTGTTATTGTTATTGTTATTGCAATCGTTGTTCGTTGCTGTACGTCAGCTGCTTCGTTTGTTGATCGTTCGTCGGCTGCTTAACTTGTCGGAGTATTTATATGCGCCGTAACTTGTTTCGAGACGTTCAGATTTAGTTACCGTCTTCAGCGCTTCGGTTGAGTTTTTAGAGTGTGTCTCCATTTTGTTCCTGTGCCTAGCCCATTGGATACTCCAGCGATAAAAACTAATACCCAAAAAAGGATTACCAGCTGACTAACCAATTAACAACATCAACAATCAAGGTGAGCTGGTAGACAAGCAGGCAAATTTTAATATAGAGCCGTTTGTGCAGAAATATAAATGCAAAAATTAAGCTTCTTCTTTTGAAAAATCAGCATATCAAAATAAATCTCTGCATTTTTGTAAGACATTGTCAAGCACACACACAAACAGACAAACTGAAAGCTGAAATGCAGCATGGAATTTTAATGAGTGCAATAACAATAATATAAAATATGTGTGTGCAAAACATGATTAAATTGTGCGCCAAGCAAAACAATTGTAAATATGAACGGTCTTTTCAAAGATGGAATGAACAGAAGAATTGGAACTTAAGATTGGAATGCTTTGACAACAATAAGTCTTTAGAAAATAAAAGGCTGCATGAATTTCAATTGAAGCCGAAAATATGCGTGCCATTAAAGTGAATTAAAATGTTTGCTTCATAAAATACCTTGTAAAGTTATATGTGCTTATACTGTTAAAAGTCATATAAATATAGCAAAACATTAAGTTAACACAAAACAACAATGACACTTAAAACTTGTACTTAGAATTTCCTCATACACTTAAAGTGAGAAAACTCTGCCCACAAAATGTGCTGAAAGACCATAAACACAATTACAAAACAAACACACTCAACATTAAAGTAATAACTATAATGACATTCTCGTAGATAGACAGAGAACCAGTGAGGAAATGGGAAAACGAGAGAGAGAGAGAGAGAGAGAGGAGCGGTCTTAAGCCAAAAGACCAAAAGCCAGGCAATAAACCCGTTTCTATTTTAACCGCCTTAGATTTTGGTTTTTGCGAAGATTTTCGCAATATTTGAAGTTGCTGCAAGAAACGCAATGGCCATTAACAACAGAAATAACAACAAAAACTTTTGCCACATAGTGCAATGAGAGCTTAGTTGCCACATGGTGGCCAAAGCCACTACCACATCCAGATCCAACATACTGCTAGGCAAACATCCACAATCCACATTAATCGAATGTGCAACCGGTAGTAATTGTTGTTGGTGTTGCACGTTCGATTGCTTTTGCAGATTGCTTGTGGCATATGCTCGTACGAAGTACTTATCACGCTGTGTGGCTTTGCTTTTTCGGCATTTTTTTTTTTTTTTTAAACCAAAATTGCAGCTATGCCACATTCGCTTTTGCCGTTTGCCGTTTGGCCTAAATGAGGCCTGGCATGGTTATGTCTGTTGCCACACGGTATGAATTGTGTTGCAAGTTCAATTACATGTATTAGCGTTAAGTTTGTTAGCGCAAATCAAGAAAGACATATATTTTTAGAAATCGAAAAAAATCGATTTAGTTTTTCATGAAAGAAAATATTTAAAATGAGTGTAGAAATCTCTTAATGGAGATGAAATATTTTCTGAATCTAGTTTTGCAAAAATCTCATTGTAACAAATATCATTCCAAATCTTTATAAACATTTACTTTACGCATAGCACACAGTCAATTTACGCATTACGCATTGCCCAAGCAACAAAACAAAACAAAAAGGAATTGTAAAAGCGAAAGCAAGAAACTAAATAGATACAAAAATGACGTTGGGAGGTCAAGACCAAAGGCAAATCACAAAAGAAACATTTAAATGCGAGTGTTTAGGCCAAACGCTTTCCGGGCTCATTTATGCTCGGAAGTGTTGGTTAGTTTTAAGTACAATTTGCATAAGAGCAGCTACATTATTTATTCACTATTACACTTTGCGTGTGTCTGTTATTTTGCACTTACTTTTATGAAGTCATTTATAGTATTGTGTTATTGTTGTTATGGTTGCAGCAATTGTTGCTGATAGTACATCAAAAAGTCAACCGAAATTGTATTTAAGGTCGCTTCGCAGTTAATTTGGACTCCACTAAAAACACTCTTACGCAAATGGGCGTGAGACTTACGTACTGTCTCTATGTCGTGGCTCTGTCTCTGTCTCCGGCACTAAAAAGTACAGCAACCTTTTGACAATATGTGTATAGATGTATCGCATAAGGGGTCTGGCATTGTCAATGAAACAGCGCACTCGCCTGTGACATTAAGTGGAGATTTCATAGAAGACCAATTAAAATTTACAAAAGAAATACATACATATTATTAGATTAAAGATAGCACGTCAAAAAATTATGATTGACCAAATAATAGGTAGCTCTAATGGCCGTCGAATTTTTGAGCAGAAAAGTGAGTCTGAAACAAGTTAAATACTTTGGGGTACTTACAACAACATTCTTGTACTCTTAATGTTAATGCTCTTAACTCTTAACAAACAATAACAATTTGTAACGAAATGTACATAGATTGACGCAACAAATGTTATGTCATCTTTAGAAACCCAATTAATGTTTAAAACAGACCTATTCTTAATAATTATCTTTTCCATTTCCACACAATATTAGATGATGATGCTACATCCAACACCGGCGCAACGCGTTAGCATACGCGAGGAGTTGCGCGAACCGGAGGATCCAGCTGATATTGAGCGTGACATTAAGTTGATACGTGAATGGCTGGAGACGCAACCACATCTGCCCAAGGATATGGATGACATGCGTCTGACGACATTCTTACGCGGCTGCAAGTTTAGTCTGGAGAAGGTCAAGAAGAAGCTGGACATGTACTATACGATGAGGAACGCAGTGCCGGAGTTCTTTTCCAATCGCGATATTAATCGCGAAGAGTTGAACATTGTGTTGGATTATGTGTAAGTTGTACAAAGCGAAAATCTAGATTTCCCAAAATAAGTATACTTTTTTTAGTCACTGTCCTACATTGCCTGGAATAACACCAAATGGACGTCGGATTACGTTTATACGTGGCATTGATTGTGATTTCCAGCCGCATCATATTTTGGATGCAATGAAGGTGGCCTTAATGATTGGTGATGTTCGGTTGGCCGAAGAGTCGGTTGGCATTGCTGGAGATATTTTTATATTGGATGCAGTTGTGGCTAGTGCATCACATTTTGCCAAATTCTCACCGACTGTGGTGAAGAAATTTCTGATTGCCGTACAGGAGGCATACCCTGTCAAGGTGAAGGAAGTGCATGTGATTAATATTTCACCGTTGGTGGATACCATTTTCAACTTTGTCAAGCCGTTCGTTAAGGAGAAGATCCGTAGTCGTATTACCTTCCACAACGATGTGGAGAGTCTCTATAAAGTGGTGCCACGTGATCTGCTGCCCAATGAGTATGGCGGCAAGGCCGGACCCATCGTAGAGCTGAATCAGTGGTGGAAACAAAAGTTGATCGATAACACTGCATGGTTCAAGGAGCAGGAGGACAAGAAGGCCAACGAATCTTTGCGTCCGGGCGCACCAAAGACCTGTGATGATCTATTTGGCATGGAGGGCACATTCCGTCAATTGAACATCGATTGAGATTATTTTTCCCATGTCTTTATGTATATTTTATGCTCATATTAACCAATCATATTGTTTGCTTTACGCTTCATTTCCTATTGTCAACTCTACCTGTATGTATCTCATTGCAATAAAGTTACAAAATCAATAAAAAGAATACAAACAACCGCAGCATATTAAGGATTGAATTAGAAATAAAACACTTTGCTTTCATATTGGTCCTCGCATCCCCATTGCTAATGACTGTCATTTAAATGATGGCTGGCAAATGGCAGTTGAATGTTGGATGATGATACTCAATTGTTTAGTTTTCTCTTTTAAACTTTTCACTCTATTGTTTAATCCTTCTGTTACCCATTTCCGTTAGCGTTTCTCGCATTCCGCTTGTTGCTGTCGTTGTTCATGTTGTTTTCTACTTTGTACGACATGCATACAATGACAACGGAAACTTGTCGCATTACAGTTTCTATGCATTGGCCCTGACATGCTCCATTTTCCGTCTTAGCTCCTTTTTATTGCTACCAATTAACTCAACTACTGCACTTCTGACATATTGGCCCTATTGTTCGAAACTTAAGAGCAAGTCGTTGTCAGAACTTGTGCATTTCAAGTTTGTTCCATAGAAGTTGTTTTAATGCCCTCCTAATCCTCCTCCCGCTGGATGAGAATCAGGTTTTTGCTATTGAACTTTATATAAGACAATTAGAATTTCAACAGAAAAATGTATTAAAAACTTAAGAAAATATAAAAATTAACAATATGCTGTAGACATAATTTTGCTCAGTTATTATATAATTATAATATTTATTGTAAATGTTGATTGAGGTAAGATTTTACATTAATATTTTGAATATAGAATGATAAAATTTATTTTGGGTTTCATTACTATGATTTATAATAATATTTTCGAGGGTTTTAAATCAAATATTTAAGGTTTTGATTACTGTTTTTAAGGAAAACATTTAATTCATGACCTGGGCAAATTAGTTTATCAATAGTTTGATTGGCTGCCAATTTTCTCATTACAAATTAATATAATATTAAATTCCAATGGAAACTTTTGACAGCAGCTAACAATTTAAAAGTTTGAATGAGCTTTATATACATATTTTTAATCAACTAAACAACGCCCACAAAGGAAATAATAACAAGAATAAATGACCTATAAAAGGACATCAAAATGCATAGGAATTTTAAAAACGCCATGCAGAGCTCCAAGAAACCCATTAAGGAACACGTCAAACGGCGCGATCTATTTGTGTTTATACTTTCAACTATGAGAGTAGCTGCAATGTATCCATTGATTTTAAAAAAACGAACAAGCTGTTTGAACAATTTATTAAGAATCTTCGATAGGATTTACGAGACATTTACGCTGTTTGTGTGTGTGCATATAGCGGCATTATTTATCAGTACCATATACATTTATTATGGCAAGGGCGATCTGGAATTTCTGGTCAATTGTCTACTACAAACAATCATCTATTTGTGGACAATTTCAATGAAGTTGTATTTTCGACGCCTTAGACCTAAACTCTTGAACGATATAATTACATTTGTCAATGATAAACATCAGGTACGTTCGGCACCTGGCTTTACCTATGTAACCATGAAGGGTGCATTACGTATTTCGAACATTTGGATCAAAAGTTATGTCTACTGCTGTTATGTGGGCACGTTATTTTGGCTAGCATTGCCAATTGTTCACAGAGATCGCAGTTTACCCTTGTCATGTTGGTATCCCTTCGATTATACAGTAAGTTCTAACAAATAAATTTCTTTCTTGATTTTCACTGAAATATTTTTTTTCTTTCAGCAACCTTATGTCTATCAGTTGGTATTCTTTCTTCAAGCCATGGGACAGATTCAAGTTGCAGCCGCATTCGCCTCCTCCAGTGGTTTTCATATGGTTCTAAGTATCCTAATATCTGGACAATATGATGTCCTGTTTTGTAGTTTGAAGAATGTGCTATCAACCAGTTATTTAAGAATGGGCGTCAGTCTAGATAAGCTAAGGTAACATATTATTTATTTTGTAATTTAAAAAAATTAGTTTGGTTTATTTCTCAACTCGACTTTATCTTAAGAAGTTTTACTCAAGTATCTTTTTTATTTAGGGAAATTTAAAATGACATTTTAATAGTCCCAAATATTGAATACAAATATAAACTTACTTACAGTGAACTTCAAGAGGCACAATCTGTGGCAGATGCCGAGGTGAATCAATTAAGCTACTCCTCGGAGGAACACACTTCACTGGAAAAGCTCATCAAGCAACGAAATTCCAGCAAGATCCAGGACTTTCCTGGTGCTTTTAGACATTCTTTTAAGCGCTGTTTGCAGCATCATAGCTTTATATTATCAATACTGCATAAAATGGAAAGTTTTTACAATCCCATTTGGTTGTTAAAGATCGCCGAGTGCACTTTTCTTATGTGCCTGGTGGCATTTGTGTCCACAAAGAGCACAACAGCCAATTCATTTATGCGCATGGTATCCTTGGGCCAATATCTGTTGTTGGTACTTTACGAACTTTTTATTATCTGTTACTTTGCGGATGTTGTCTTTCAAAACAGTCAACGTTGTGGCGAGGCACTCTGGCGTAGTCCTTGGCATTTGCATATGCAACAGTTGCGCAATGATTATATAATATTCATGATTAATTCAAAGCGAGAGTTTAAGCTGACGGCTGGCAAGATATACAATCTGAATGTGGATCGCTTGAGGGCGGTAATTTTGGGATACTTTTAACTTATTAATCATATATATACCCAAATTAATATCATTTTCTTACAGACAATTACAACGGCTTTTTCATTCCTTACACTGCTGCAGAAATTGGATGCTCGTGGTTAGAGTTTGCACATTTTGCAAATTTAAATTTTATTGGTTTGTTGTTTTTAATATATTATACAATTATAAATAATTTAAAAAAATCGTTTGCTTAGAAATTGTAATACAATACACACATTCGAAAGGCAAAAGACATTGTTGGTGCGCCTCAAATAAAATAAAAACACAACGCCATCCATTTTGTTTTATGAGTAGTTGGTACTTGTGCCATATGAAACAATATGCATTAAAACACTAAGAATTAAAATTAATTTTGTATTCCACTTGTTGCCTATGTTCCTTCGCTCTGTCTCTCGATATTGCAATAAATAATTTGTTATTGTTGTTTTGAGAAATTCATAGATACTTAGAATTTTTTTTCTTTTTTTTTTTTTTTTTTTGTTAATAAATAAGCACTTTTGATTTGAATTAATTACTTTTTTTGTTATGGCTACAAAACTATAAGCAAAAATCATATACGTTTATAAGGTACTTGGGTTTATACTCTATCCGATATTAACGCCTTCATATCCAACCTCATTCTACTATTCTGTATGTTAACTACGTTGAGCAAGAAAAATGTTTAACAATTTGTTCGTCGTTTGTTTCACTTTAAATTTGTGCTTGGCATTTGTTCTTACTTAAGTATCATTGTACAGTATCAAAAAGTTGATGTATTGTTGTATTTCTGAACACTTTAAGCAAATGTTTTTTTTTTTTTTTGCTTGCTTTGTAGTTTCATCTTACATCCAAATACTACAGTTGTTTGTTTTTGCTTTTTTTTTTTTTTTTACAATGCATACAAATGTTTGCAATATTCGCCTTATAATTAGTTAATAAACAGTTGTTTGTAATTACTTTGTATTTGTTTTTTTACTTCGGAATTTGATGTTCTAGTTTGCTTTCTTAGTTCGTTTTTTTTTTTTTTTTTTTTTTTTGATTTCATGAAAAATTTACATTTGTTGATTTGTTTTAAGGTTGTGATTTTCACGAGCATATTTTGAATGTTTTACTATTCAATATCGTTCCTTATACAAATGGGGGACTGCTTAATTTTGTTAACATATATAATTATTATCAAAAAAATATTTGTATTTTATATATATATATATATATTATATATGATTAATTTTTATATTTATAAGCATTTGTGTTTAAATTGTTGCTTTCGCTCAGAATTGTATATATATTTTATATATGTATATATATTGCAATAGCAATACAGCAACAACAACAACTACAACAGAAACAATAAGGCAAACAGCCGAAAGAACAAATTATAAACAAGGCAATCAGCATTGTGCAAGTGCTTTTGATAAATGCAATATGTTAGCTGTCGATGAATTTGTTGACTTTGTTGTTGCTGTTGTCTGTGCTGTGGCTTTTTGTGCTTTACATTAAAGCTCTTTGTGCTGTTGTCACAAGATGTGGCATTGATTTTGTTACTTGTGCTGATGATTATGTTCAAGATGTTGCGTTTGTTGCTTCTGCTAGCCATTTGTTCTTGTTGTAGTTGCTGTTGAGCAAGAAACATGTTGCTGCCTACTATGTTGACTAGTTGGGAGTTGCTGCATTGCTAGCTTGAAAGCGAAACGTGAACAATACTCGTGCTATTGTCATGATTATAATGCTCCGTATTAACAATGACCTGCACCACATAGCCTTGATGTATGTTGCATTCATCGATGGGCACCTTATCACCCAACAGTTTACCGCTGTAGAACCATCGTTGGCAACACGCATCGACGCCCTCAACAGTCTGAAAGAGATATATATATAGCCAAGCTTTAGAGATATACATATTTTAAATGATAATAATGACTCACCTGTAGCTTTTTCTTGCACTGTCCGACCGTATCTTTTGAGTATACCGGCAGTTTAACATCAGTCATGCTGGATGATATGCGCAGCTTGAGGAAAATTTCAGTTCCGCCATCGACAGGCTCTGAGTATTCAGCTGGCGAGTCGCGTCCATTTTCCTCCCTTACAATGTTTATGGGATATGATAGACAATAAATGGGTACTTTGTACTGTGTGCCGAGCTCATCGTAACATTCTGTGAGGTAGCTACAATATACAATATACATTCACACAGTTGTATGTTAATAACGCGTTATCAGCAATTGCCCAAAATATATATTTTGGCTAGAGCCAAATAACATCAATGACTAGCAAGGTCTGACGTTTGCGCAACAAAGATAACAAATTGATAAATACAAAAACATAACATTTGCCAGGACTTCCTGGAAACATTTAACATGTATGTATGTGTTTCTGTTTGTGGTAAAGGTCAGCGTTGTATTAAAATAAATTATAGCACATTGCTACAGTTGTGGGCCGCAATGTTTTGGCCCTCATTCAAAAATCGATTTTTAATAGACACATAAATGTTAATCTAACTGTAGTGTAGGTCGCAGTTTATATACCCTAAAATGAATTCATTTTTAACATAGCACCTTAAAGATTAGATTAGATCATATATTGGGGAAATCATTACTTTTTAGACACATGCTATTAATAATCATTAAGTTTCAAATTGAATAAGGTACGTTTCAAAATAAATATAATCGTCGTTCACTAAATTATAGGAGCGACATCGTTTACAGCGTTCATTGCATTTTTTTTTACGCATCTGATCTTTTAGAATTCTGATATACTATATTTAAAAAACAAAGAAAATATTTATAAATAACATGGTTAATAGCACTTTGTTTACTGGAAGTTCACTTAACGCTCGTTAGTCACACACCTTAGCAAATATTTATATACTTTTTTTTATATACACCAGATATTGGTAGATGATCAAATCGACCTTTGATATACAAATCAAAGCTTTAATTGCATTAAGCCTAAAGACATTATCATGTTTTAGTTATAGTTTTACAAAAACAAACACAAGATGTTTGTTTCAAAAGCACCTGTCAAACCAAACCCATTCTACATATCGAGTGATTACTGTTAAGTTAACCAAGTTAAAGTTAATAAAAGTTACATATGGCATGCTATTGATGGAATAATGGTCAGCTTAAATCCCATAAAATTATATTGATTTTTTTGTAGTCCGCGTCAAACGTAATTAGCGTTTACTGCAACACGCGCGTCAATAAAAATCCTGGCATATGATATGGGGTAGGGTCTTCATAAAATCTAAATGGTTGGATTAACTTACCCGTTGGGAACTGAAACATTGGCGCCGTCTAGAATGGCCTGGGCCATTTGAAAGTCCAGACCTTCGGCTGCATTTGTGGCCGCTCGGAGTGCATCCCAGATCTCTTTGCGGCCATCGAAGGCCGGCGCAGTGTCCCAGAATTCATCACGTTTGGAGCGCAATTGTCCTTCGGTTAATGGAACATCTGAACGCCATTTAATTGTTTCATGGCACAGTAGACGATTTTTGCGCGCAGCGCCACCCAAAGCAATACCTTTTCAAACACGTACACGCACACAAGAATAATAACAAAAGAAAAATTACATATCGATAATGGATGCACAATTTAGATTGTGAATAAAATTGTGGAGGGTAAAAAAATTCACCTGCGCTAACCGGACGCGATGCACTCGCTGAGGAGACACTCATTGTCTCATTGTCGGGGTTCATGCGACATACACAGGCTCCCATTGTTGCTGGCTCGTGTGCTTGTACTCACATTAAAAGATGTTTGTGGCTGCGGTTTGTGCGTTTGTGTAATTTTTAATAAATTTTTACACGAGCAACAGCCGAACAAAAACCTAAAAAAGACCTAAAACAATTCACAAAAGATGCAAATCTTTGGTATTTCAATTGTGAACACAAGTTTATCGCAATGTGACCAGATATATAATTAGCTTCGTCCAGAATTAGTTCGATTGAATGACTCACCAAACTGAACGAATAAATTGAGTCCCTGGTTGTCGCTCAATTAGTTCGATAAAAATTATTTATGAGAAATAACAATAACATTGATTTGTAGGCCAGATGATACCGCTTATGTTCCTTAATCATAAAACAGGCAGCACAGATCAATAAATTAACGGTGACAATACTTGAATACAGTTTAGCGCGGTTAGCTGCTTTGTTAGAAATCGATTGCAAAGTTTCGATAATAATACCAATAGTCTGCCAGTCGGCGTCTCTACATTCAACAATTAGTGATACCTATTTGCGCTTCACATATTTAACACTACTTGCTTTTAACAAATAACAAAGTACAATGGAATTCGATAATTGTCTCGATGAAGTTAAACAGATACTTATTGAAAACACGAAGTTTTTTAAGTCTTTGGAAACATGTAACTATCTTACCATATCTTCAGTGTCTTTAAAATGCAGAATATCTTTTGGTTATTAGGTTGCGATGGCAGTTTCGCGGATGAAATAAAAAAGTTACTCGATGAAAATATGAAACAGCGTTTGGAATATGGCGAAAAGATAATTGAAATGAAGGCACACCAAAAACGTGTCGATGCCATGTTGCAGCAAGCTTCGAATGAAGCGAATACAGTCGAAGAGCTTGAACAGATCTACGCAAAGCTAGAAGAAAAGGAAGCAGAAAAACGCATAAACGTTAAACAGACGGCCGAGTACAAAAATTTTAAGACGGAAATGGAAAAACATAGTAACTCAAACGCTACAAACGCACCTGACGATGACAACGCGGTTGAAGTGTTGGTAACTGGTAATAGCTTTGTCTCAATGCACGATCCATGGTCAAAGGCCATCATGACGAATCCTGTGCGCAACATTAAGTGCGGTCACCACTACGACCGTGATACAGTAACAGCATTACTACAAAGCACCAGTGCTGCCGTACGTTGTCCAGTTGTTGGCTGCCCAAACAAAGCTTACATTCAGCTGCAGCACCTGGAGGCTGATCGTGCTTTGCATTCAGAAATTCTAGAATATGTAGCTGAGCAGAAGGCACAAGAATCATCTGAGGATGAAGCTTGAGATTTGTGTTCTTAAATGAACTTAAAAAAAACAAATATGTTTGTATAGATGTAAGTATAATAAATAAATATTTTATTATTTAACAGATGTTGGTTTAGGGTACCAGTTTGGGCCATAAATAGGGTATTCTGATTTTGTAAACAATGTTTGGCGGCTTTTTACTACTTGCATATTTTTACAGAGAAGACACTTAAAACAATCGATATATTGAAAAGCCCTGCCATTTACTTATGCAACAATCTGGCTACGCAGTCTGGCAACTTTCACAGCTGCTTGGCGCAAAACAAATTGAAAATATTACAAATGTGTATGCGATTTCGGATTTTCAGATTAATTAATATTTATTTGTATTCCAATTTAAATTAATTGTTAAATTATTAATTCGACTTTAACTTTTTTTTAACTTTTTATATAGCCAAACAGATTTTCAAGGCATTTTTTAGCCGTTCTCTTTTTATTTTATACCTTACTCTCTGTTTTTATTTTAAGATGCTGCGCATGCGCTCAACTCCTTCCAGGCATCAACAGCTGTCTGTTCCAATTGCACTGCTCCACTCACTTTGCCATTTGCAATATCAGAGGCGAGACAGAAAGCGTTCGCGTAGAAATGAGAAACAAGAAACCGGACGACCTCGACAAAGTTGTCGCAAAACAAATTTTTTTCAAAAACAGCATACGAAATAGAGAGAGGAAGTTAGTTATATTTCCAGTTGGAGTATAAAAAGTGAAATGAAGAGAGCAAAGAGCCAAGAAGAACTCTTCACACGCTTAAGCTACCAAATCTCTGCCAAACCGTTAGCCTCATATAACCAAAAATGAATATAATAAAAGAATAACAACAAACTCAATGCTCATAATGTATAAGTTACTTGTCTTTTAAATAACACACTTGTTGATTCATTATGATCATTTATTGTGATTCAATTGTTTGACAAAGAATGTATTGATTTAGAACACTGAGCAGACGTGCTGAGGTGAGTGAGTTGATATCTGTGAGCGCGCTGGGCAGACGTACCTCAATGAGGCTGAATTAACATAATAAAAATTCCTAAGGGCTAAGTACAGATATTTGGCGACTTGAAGGCATATCAAAATGCAGCCAAGTCTTGGCCGGGAAGCCGACTGCAAAACAGAGGCATCCGATACATACTGACACGACATTATCACTCGCTAGCATTGCGCGTGCAAGAGTAAGTTAACTTATACATTTCCAGCCAACTTAAACAAATAGCAAGCAACGTCGTGTTGAGAGCCACTGTTGCGACCACTTCCAATAAGCAAAAACGAAAGACTTCAATTCAGTTTGGCGAAGACAACGAACTCGAAAAGAGCTTGGCGGCGGACAACAAAATCGGTTGAAAGCTAAAATCACGTCTCTAGCGTCTCTTCCGTCTCCTTCTTCCCCCTAAATACAAAAACAAAAAAAACGGTACGTGCGCGCATGCGTATGCGTGTTTGTGTGTGTGTGTGTGTGTGTGATTGTATGTGTATATAACTGGCTAAAAGTTAAATGCAGCAACAGCAACCACAACAACAACAAAATTACAAGCCATCGCGGCCAACGGCAAAGCAAAAGAAATAACGAATAATTGAAAAGAAATCAAATGCAAAATAAAAATTTTCTGATTTGTAAATTTTGTGAGCCACGCAAGCGATTTAAGAAATACATATATGTATGTGTATTAGTGTTTAAACATATTTTTTAAGCAAAAAAAGTGAAATACATGCAAAGGCCATTTGAAAATTAAGAAAAAGTGCACTGCAAATCTCAACACTCAAACTAACTAAACAACATTCATCTAAACGGATTTATCTGCTGCTGTTGCTTCTAGGCCAACAAAATTTCTCTTAGCCATTTCCATTTAACATTTATTCGTCGTGCAGCAGTGAGAGGCATCAAACGGTACAATTTTATATGTGAAAGTTATGGGGCAGACTCAAATAAAAAAGAAAAAAACACCAACTCATTCTCAGTTTTATTTTTTCGTTGTTCAGTAGTCACTTTTCGTTTGTTGTGAGATTTATTTTATTTCTTTCACTTCTACTGATTTTCTTTTGTTAGCTAACGGGTTTGTGCTTTGCGTTGTTAGCTAAGACTTTGGCAACACTTTTGCTTTTAAATGCTGCACCAACAGCTAACAAAATTATAAAAACTGGCTATTTTGCGATTTAGATTCGGTATCATTTTGCGTTGTTGTGCACCAAAAACAAAAAAAATATAAATAAACCCGTTCCAAAAGAGACTCAAGCGCACACCTTTAAAAACAAGTTGTTCTATAAATTATAAACCTTTAATTAGCAAGCCATTTTCGTGGCATTTAACATATTGCTGTTAACTATGGACAAGTGAAATTCTTTCCACGAAAATGTCATCTAATTGACATTTATTAAACTATGCCCCATTCGAGATTTGTACAATTTTCAATGGCCTCAACGCCTACACAACGAAAACTGTCAAGAGAAGCAGACGAAGAGATGAATTAACTGAATATTTACAAGCAATGAATTGGCTTCTCTCTCTTTGTTTGCCAACTGCTCTCTATCTCACTCGTTCTCTTCTGTTTGGTTAACTCATTTAAATTTTGGACAACGTCTCGCTCAACAGCTGCCAAAATGTCTTGGCAAATATTCACTGTTTATTTGCCTTCTACGGACACCTTTTTTAATGACAAGAATTTCTGTATAAATATAGCAAAAGTAACTGTTATTTTTAGGAATCACTTATTGTAAGGCATACAAATTGTTTACCTTTTTAACAAATATAAAACATTATCTTAACAACTTATTCAAATTCAAAAATCAAAATTAATCATCACTTCAATTATTTTTTTTAACTTGTCCTTCAATGTCATTCAAAAGCCCAATCCCTTTAGTAAAAGACATGCTTATTAACAGCAAAAACAAATAAAATGCAGACAACAGAGATGAATAAAAATGTATATAAAAAAAAACCCAAATTAAATGACAGCTTTGAATTAAGTTTACGCATTGTGTAAAAACCCACAATTTGGGTTATGAGCAAACTTTATGACTCATAATGAGTAATGAATAAATACAAACATTCAAAGAACTTAGGCTGATAGGCCAAAAACATAAAACCAATTTATGTTTTTTTAATTAGGACAGTCAATTAAAACTGACAATCGCAACAATGATCAGAATGAACACTGAAATATGAAGAATGCAAAAAAACAGATCCGCCCAAACTTATTGTGACTCAGAGTTAAATGAAGGTCTTGCATTTATTATTTGCATAAGCATAACGGTAATATGATGGCAAACAAGAAGCGACTGCAACTTGACTTAATGAGTTGGCCAAGAAAAGAGTTTGGCAGGAACCTTTCTCTGATATCAGTTGAGGGAAAAAATAAAGTTTATTGAACTGAGCGAAGACAAATCACAGATAAAGTGATAAAAAAAATAAACAGCTAAAAGAAAGGTTGTGAATTTGTTAGGGACAGCTCTGGATTGAACCCGAAGCTTAAAGCGAACTGGTTTAAAAACATTAAAAACATATTAGCAGCATTTGCTATACATCTTTCGTGCCTCTTTTAAACTTCAAATGTTTTTTTAAACTACAATCCCCTTGCCAAGCCAAACCTCGTGTCCATTTTGGATTGTATCCTACTGGAAATACTTCCTATAGCATTATCTAAACCCGTTACCAACAACTGGTCAATACCCATTGAACCCACACCTCTATTGCAGTGGTTAAGCCATTTAATACCCGTTTCATTTTATATTGGCTTTCTATGGCGGCGTTCTGGCCACATTTACTGCTTGCCTGCTTGCTGCCATTATTTGTCATTGTTTGGGCATGTTTTGCGCATACTTTTCAAGTCGATCGCATTTTCCTGTACTCGATTATGAAAAAATATACAAAAAAAAAAAAAAAAACTGGTTGATCATGATACGAGTTGGTCGTTTTGAGCTGTTGCTGGCCAACAAACGGATTGGCGTGGCCGGTTTGCGTATTGGTTCGATTGGTGCGGTTTCGTTACCGTTGTTGCTAAATGTAGCAATCAATTTCAGGCAACAGCCTACAACAACAACAGTATTGCAACTATTGCTGTTGCTATTGCTGCTGCTGTTTTGTCTTATTCACAGATTGTTTTTATTATAACATTTTGTTGACTTTCACTTTTTTCTTGCATATATACACACACATCGTGTGTTTTTGCTTGAGCGGCTTTTAATTTATATCGCTTGCCTTCTTAAGTCTCAAATCATATTAAAATCCCATAAGTTTGTAGGTTTGCTAGATGTAATACTTCGGTTGAGTTTTATGTTGAGCAGCATGACGGAACGTAAGACATAGCCGGTCACTAAGTAATTTAATTTTGGTTACACCCATTGCATGATTTAATACAGTAAAGCCTCTTTTATAAGAACACTTCGGTTTAAGTGTAGTTTGTAATATCTGGAAATTTAATTTTTTTTTAATACGGAAAAGAAGGTATAAAGAATGTTCACACATTGATAGTTTCTCTTCAGAGAAGTCTGAAATAAAAATAGAAATGTAACAAGTTTTGGTTCTTAAAAAGCAATAAACAATTATTGAGGCTTATCAAATAATCGTTTGTTGATTAAAAATCAAAATGTTCTGTTTCTGGCCAACACACTTTTGGCTACCATTGTATGCTTTAACAAAAAACTTATTATATTTGTGGTTCAAGAGAGGTTTTTATTTTTTATTTACGTTTAACTAACCAAAAAATCGTGTTACTCGGCGACCACTGTAATATGATTTTTTAGTTCCTAACAATTGAAACATTTTCTTAACACACGGGTCGATAGTTGGCCCCAAAAAAAAACTAAGCATTAACGCTTGCAGCTGTTGGCCATTGTTATAACCAAATTGTATTCATTCAAAAAAAGACCAGTTTATTGTTACCCTGCTCAAGGCCTAGTCAAGTTTTGCTCGACTCAGTGAAACTGGTTGCTTATCAGAAATCTATAAGTTGTCAGTCTTTGTCTCATTTGTGGTCTTTAATCCTTTTGCTGCTCGAGTTTTCCAGCGGTAAACGCACAACGCACTGACATGAATGCTTAATTAGTTTTTGCTTGAAGTTTCTTTGGTCAGTTTAAAATATTGTGTATGTCAATCACGTTTTCTTTTCTTACATACTTTTGTACATTTGCGTGGGTTGCAGCTGGGGTTCACCTAGGGTTAAATACGTGAACTGCAGTTCACTAACAATGTTCTTATAATATTTGTTGAATTATCAGTAATGAACAAAAATAAAAATAAATCTAGTAAACATATATTTTATCTTAGTCATTTTGTCCCGTCTCTTAACAATTTCGATCAACTTATAGATGCAGCTTTTATGATTCACTGGACCATGTCCGACTGTGTATTTTCGAGTTATTATACAAGCACTTAGCTCATAATCTTGGACTTAGTCAAGTCTGATGAGCGTTTGACATTTAGCGGTAACATTAGAGTCAGAATACAAAATAAATACATAAAAAATCAAGCTCATTGACAAATCAAAGCAAGAAAGGCAAACCAGCTAAAGCTAAAAATAAGTGTTTAACTAAAGAATACACTTTTTTAAAGTTATTAAAACAAACCTATGAAGGTTATACAATACAGTATATATATATTAAATTACTTTATGTAGACTTAAGACAATAGTTCTGGAAGCACATTTTTACTATCAAAAAGACTTTCAATTTCTTAATAAGAGACAACAAAAAATGTGTGAAATTAAATATTTTTGGTAAATAGTTAAGTTGTTAACATGAAACTATTAAAAAAAAAGTTTTCTGACCGAAAAAATGTAAAAAGTATTTCCGACCGTGACAGGACTCGAACCTGCAATCTTCGGATTCGAAGTCCGACGCCTTATCCATTAGGCCACACGGTCCTGTTATGCAGCGCCGTTAGTCGCTGATATATAAGCAGTGAAAGAGGCGCGCAGCAAGCTCTTAATCAGCAAAGAGCATCCGCAACGCACTTACAAACATACAAACACACACAAATACGATTATTCACCCCTTGCTTTCAGACCAAACACTTCACGTTGCGTTTGAGGGTGGCTGCGATTACAGCAGCTGCTAGGTTAGTTCAGTTCGAGGGTTGCAATCATATGACATTGCTTTTTTTGATGACACCAAGTCTTGTGTCTTCTGCGCAGGCTTCATTCAGGCTGTCAACAGCATCCTTTGACCTTTGTTTTGTGCAAAACAGCTGTATGGCTGGAAGAATTTAAATAGATTTTTCCTAAATTCGAAAATATTGCTCGTACAATTTTGGAAATGTTGAACTTTTAAAAAAGATTCGCTTAATGTTTTTTTTTTTTTTTATTTATAGAACAGAAAACTCTTTCCTTATTCAGTAATTTTTCCACTAGTGTTATATTATTATAATTCAGAAACTTTCTATCAATTTTTAAGATTAATTCAATATTGCCCAAATGTAAAAAAAAATTTTAATCTTTTTAGATTTTTATAAATATTTTTTGAATTTTTATTCCAAATTATCGACAAAAAAATATCGAAAGTATATTTAAAATTAAAAAAAGTATAATAATTTTTGTAACACACATCTTCTTTTATATAATGCTCTATCTAAGAACCCATGCTTATTAATTTCTTCACATTGTAGAGCTATTTAATGGAAATCCAATGTAGCACAAGGCCTGCGAACATAACAATGCGATCAAAGCATGCAGTCTATGTGTGTGTATATGTATTTGTACATGCAACATGTGTTCTCGCAATTACCATAAAACCAAAACAAGCAACAGCTTTAGTTCCGTGCCAAAAGTGTAGGAACTGAGGCGTATCCAATACAAATACTTGACTGAAGATGTGTTTGCATCTTGCGCAGATTGTATTCTTTTGTTTGTAACTGTTTTGGTTATTATAATTCTCAGCCAATTTAAAATGTATTTAAGAATAGACATTTTTAATCGCATGTATTTAACTGTAGAACGTCTTTTTTTTTTTTTTAAAAAAAAACTATGATATAATAGTAATTTATTAACAATTTAGTCAAAAATTTAAAATAAAATAACCTAAATTGTAGAAGTTACCAAAATTTAATTATAAATTTTTGTTGCATTTGCAAATTAAAACCATGACTCACCTTTAACGAACGTTTTAGGATTAAATCGCTGCTTAAGTTCCTTTTAATGTTTTATGCAGGCTCGAACCGGTTCGAAGCTGGTCAAAGGCCGCACGTCCTTGAATAAAGCTGGCTTTTACAGAGCTGGTCATATGAACATATGTACTTACATACACACGTACATTTAAAACAGGCTTATCAAGAGTGGAGCTCAATTAATTTCCACTTCTTGCTTGGTTACATTACAGCCAAGATTTGCACATTCCAAGCAGCATTGAGCGGGCACCAAACGCCAGCAAGAGCAACCGTGGGAGATGTCTGCGGTGCGGCATCGCCCGATGGCACCGCCAGCCGCTGGTGGGGAGCATGGCGATAGCGATGACAACAACTTCACTGACGACGAGAGCTCACCGCTGACACACGATATCTATGGCGGCAGGTAAGTCTTATGGTATACCATATCATAGCACTCGTATATGCAAATTTTCTCAGCTCCAGCACACACCAAAAAGCTAAAAAAAAAAAAATTAACTGAGGGTCCATCATTAATACAATATCCAAAAGGAAAAAAAAAATAAAAATAGTTTGACAAGCCGGAACCAAAAAATTAACTTTAGACAACAAATAAACCTTAATTGCCATTCCCACAGCTGTGGTTGCTGTTTCTTACTGGCTACACCCAGATCTTGAAACACCGTTGACTTAACAATCACTTTATAAAGCAATTACTCTCAGCTATAGCGGAAACTAAGAGCAAAAGTGACTTTTGCATATAGTGGCTATTTATGCGATCCAGTTTTATGAATTTCTAGTACGTACTCTATAGAGTTCATAAAGTAGTTGATTTAATTTAAGGCTTTTAAAATTGGTTCGACTGCAACTTAATGTCTTTTAGTAAGTTTCCAAATCACAAACATAGCTGGGAACATAGGATTTAATTAGAGAACATACATTAAACACTTGATTAGTGTTGTGTTTATTTGCTTAAATTTTTGAAAAATTCAAAAACTTTTTAAAATTGTTATCCCTAGCCAACGCACCATACAGGAAACAAAAGGCTGGGATGTATTTCGTGATCCGCCCATTAAAATTGAGACTGGCTCGACTGCGAATCAAGAGTGTCTGGAGTTAACCATTAAGATCTTAAAAATCTTTGCCTACATACTCACATTTATAATAGTTTTAACTGGCGGCGTTATAGCCAAGGGTACAGTGCTGCTTATGACCTCGCAATTGCGCAAAGATCGCAGAGTTGAATATTGCAACAAAGATTTGGTAAGAAAATAAATACTTTACCTTAAACCTGATTAATTGTGAATTATCTTATTAAAGGGTCGCGACAAGAGCTTTGTGGTCGTCTTGCCCGAGGAAGAGCGCGTTGCTTGGATCTGGGCATTGGTGATAGCATATTCATTGCCTGAGATTGGATCGTTGATAAGATCGGCGCGTATATGTTTCTTCAAGACGTTCAAGGTGCCGAAGACGGGACACTTTCTGTTCGTCTGTCTAATGGAGAGTTTGAATGCGTTGGGAACAGCCCTATTGATGTTTGTAGTCCTGCCACAGATCGATGCCATCCAGGGCGCCATGCTAACCAATTGCTTGTGTGTAATACCTGGCATCTTTGGATTGCTCTCGCGCACCTCCAAAGAGGGCAAACGTTTTATCAAAGTCATCATTGACCTGGCTGCAGTGGCGGCACAAATAACAGGTCTCGTCATCTGGCCACTGTTAGAGAATCGTCGCGAACTCTGGGTTATACCCGTTGCCTGTATAATGATCTCTTGCGGCTGGTGGGAGAATTATGTATCGGCCCAATCTTCGTTGGGTTTGGTGCGTTCACTGGGTCGCATTAAGGAGGAGATGCAAACAACGCGCTACTTCTGTTGCATGTTCCTGTCGATTTGGAAGATCCTGTTGTTCTTCTGCGTCACACTGCTCATCTATTGGGCCAACGGCGACGAGCCGGTTAATCTATTTAGTCTATATGGCGATGCATTCGGACCGCATAAGATAGTTGTGTATGAGCTGCCGGCAAGTTTGGGTGGAGTTCTACCTGATACATTGGAATCGGCTAACATAGATACGGTAGATGTGGATGCTAGCTATAACGCGGTCGTTTATGTGCTGCTGCTACAGATCTTTGGCGCCTATTTGTGTTATATTTTTGGCAAATTTGCCTGCAAGATTCTTATACAGGGCTTCAGTTATGCTTTTCCTGTGAGTCTAACGGTTCCACTCACTGTCTCCTTGTTGATATCGGTGTGTGGCATACGAATTGATGATCCTTGTTTCTTCCACGACACCGTACCTGATTACCTGTTCTTTACAAGTCCATCGAATTTCCGATTTAATAACTTTGTCACCGAGCAAATGGCCTGGGCATGGATCCTGTGGCTATTGAGTCAAACGTGGATCGCTTTGCATATTTGGACGCCCAAGTGTGAGCGTTTGGCGACCACAGAGAAACTCTTTGTGAGACCCATGTACTCAGCTCTACTTATCGATCAATCAATGGCATTAAACCGAAGACGCGATGATCAAGCGGATGTTAAAACGGAGGTAACTAAGTAATAAAATTAATCAAAAACTGTTGAGAATAAATTGACTTTTTTCTTTCTAGGATCTTTCGGAGATTGAGAAGGAAAAGGGCGATGAATACTATGAGACGATTTCCGTGCACACGGATCGTTCATCAGCGCCAAATAAACCGTCAATTAAATCGTCGGATAATATAACTCGCATCTACACTTGTGCCACAATGTGGCATGAAACCAAAGACGAAATGATTGAGTTCTTGAAGAGCATCATGCGTATGGATGAGGATCAGTGCGCTCGGCGTGTGGCCCAAAAGTATTTGCGTGTTCTAGATCCAGACTATTATGAATTTGAAAGTAAGTGAATATGTTTAAATAAATGCAATTAGGGAGGTCTTAATATTTAATTATACAAATAATAATAATTTTTTTGACCTCCACTCTCTACTAGCCCACATATTTTTTGACGATGCCTTTGAGATTTCGGATCACAGTGATGATGATATTCAATGCAATCGTTTTGTCAAACTCTTGATAAGCACCATGGACGAATCAGCCTCTGATATACATCAGACAACAATTCGATTGCGGCCACCTAAGAAATATCCAACACCCTATGGCGGTCGATTGGTTTGGACACTACCCGGTAAAACCAAGTTTATAGCACATCTTAAGGATAAGGATCGGATACGTCATCGCAAGCGTTGGTCACAGGTCATGTACATGTACTATCTGCTGGGACATCGTCTGATGGAGTTGCCCATTTCGGTGGATCGCAAGGATGCCATAGCAGAAAATACCTACTTGTTAACACTAGATGGTGATATTGATTTCAAACCGAATGCTGTTACTCTTCTGGTGGATTTAATGAAAAAGAATCGAAATTTGGGTGCTGCTTGTGGACGGATTCATCCCGTTGGCTCCGGGCCAATGGTGTGGTATCAGCTCTTCGAATATGCAATTGGTCATTGGCTGCAGAAGGCCACCGAGCATATGATTGGATGTGTGCTGTGTTCACCAGGCTGCTTCTCACTGTTTCGTGGTAAGGCGCTGATGGATGACAATGTGATGAAAAAGTATACAGTGAAACCGACGGAGGCACGTCATTATGTTCAGTATGATCAGGGTGAGGATCGTTGGCTGTGCACCTTACTACTGCAACGTGGCTATCGTGTAGAGTATTCAGCTGCCTCAGATGCTTACACTCACTGTCCGGAGGGTTTCAATGAGTTCTACAATCAGCGACGTCGCTGGGTGCCCTCAACGATAGCGAACATCATGGATCTCTTGGGAGATGCAAAACGAACAATTAAGATCAATGATAATATCTCATTGCTGTACGTTTTCTATCAGATGATGTTGATGGGTGGCACTATTCTAGGACCCGGCACCATCTTTCTTATGTTGGTGGGTGCTTTTGTGGCCGCCTTTCGCATTGATAACTGGACATCGTTTCATTATAATATTGTGCCGATTT
Source organism: Scaptomyza montana (assembly GCA_018904305.1). Classification (NCBI taxonomy): domain Eukaryota; kingdom Metazoa; phylum Arthropoda; class Insecta; order Diptera; family Drosophilidae; genus Scaptomyza; species Scaptomyza montana. Next base: position 6,070,867 of record JAEIGR010000001.1, read on the forward strand.
TGGGCTTTATGGTCATCTGTTTCACCTGCAAATCAAATATTCAACTATTTATTGCCCAAGTGCTATCCACATGCTATGCCCTGGTTATGATGGCTGTAATTGTGGGTACAGCCTTGCAATTGGGTGAGGATGGTATCGGATCTCCGTCAGCGATCTTTTTGATATCGATGGTTGGATCATTCTTTATAGCCGCATGTTTGCATCCGCAAGAGTTTTGGTGTATAACATGCGGCTTAATCTATTTGCTGTCCATACCATCTATGTACCTTCTGCTCATCCTCTACTCAATCATCAATCTAAACGTTGTCTCCTGGGGCACACGAGAGGTGGTTGCTAAGAAGACCAAGAAGGAATTGGAAGCGGAAAAGAAGTCCGCCGAGGAGGCTAAGAAACGTGTGAAACAGAAGAGCATGTTGGGTTTTCTTCAAAGTGGCATTGGTGATAATGATGATGAGGAGGGATCGATTGAGTTCTCCCTAGCTGGATTGTTCCGCTGTGTGTTCTGTACTCATGGTAAAACTTCCGATGAGAAACAACAGTTGACCACAATTGCCGAGTCATTAGATACGATTAAACAACGCATGGATACAATTGAGAGTGCCGTGGATCCACATGGTCATCATGCAACGAGGCATAATAGACGTCGCACCACTTCCGGTGGCTCTAAAGATCATCATTTGCTCACATCGGTAGCGGAAAAATCGGGCGATGAATCAGATGAATCGGATTCGGATACGTCAGCGGAACCTAAGCAAGAACGTGATTTTCTAACAAATCCCTATTGGATTGAGGATCCCGATGTGCGCAAGGGTGAGGTGGACTTTTTGTCTAGTACGGAAATACAGTTTTGGAAGGATCTTATCGATCAGTATTTGTATCCCATCGACAATGATCCCGTGGAGCAGGTAAGACTTAATAAGTTTTAGGTTTGGGTTTACTTTAGAAAAATTTCAAGTCGTAAAAAACGGACTTAAAATCCTCTGATCTCAGTTTAAATGATAAAGCCTTAAGCTGTAATCTAGCTTCTCTAAACTTTAAGCTTTAACTTTTGTAAATTCGGAAATTACTTATCGAAGGTTGATTCAATACATAGACTTTCTGATATTTAAAACTTTAAATATACAAAATATTTTTAAGTAAATTTTGTGTCACCTTTTTAAAAATATTAATTTGTCAAAGAGGAGCGCAAATGTTAACAAATTTTTAGAATTGTTATGTGGGATGAGTTTTAAAAAATCATTGTATAGGCTTTATTGTATATTTTCTCTCACAATTCGTGGTAAGAGTATGTTTAGGTTGAGATAACTTTTAATTTTTCTCCAATCACCTGGCGATAAAATATTTTATAGGCTCGTATAGCTAAAGATCTCAAAGAGCTGCGTGATTCGTCGGTCTTTGCGTTCTTCATGATCAACGCTCTGTTCGTATTGATCGTGTTCCTGCTGCAGTTGAACAAGGATAACATTCACGTCAAATGGCCCTTTGGCGTCCGCACAAATATAACCTATGACGAGTCCACCCAGGAGGTAAATGCTTTGTTTAACAAACATCATTAACAAATTTTCTTTTTTTTTCTCTCTTTCTCTTTATTTTTCAATAAATATACATATGGTACGTTCATATCGTGATCGTGGAATTAAGGCACGCATTGCCTCCGATCTGATTGAGCTGCGAAATAAGTCGGTGTTCGCGTTTTTCATGGCCAACGCCTTATTCGTATTGATTGTCTTCTTGTTGCAACTAAATAAGGATAAATTGCATATTATATGGCCGTTGGGCGTCAAAACAAACATTACGTATATCGAAGAGACAGCTGAGGTTTATACATATATATAATTCCAGTATCAAATTTTCTAATCATCAAATTTTTTGTTTGTTACTACTACCCTAAAAGAAAAATTTATTAACTATTCTTTTTTTTTTGTTCTGTGTTTGTGTAAATATTATCTAAAAACCAAAAACTTTTCAACAATCCTCTAACTTCCTGTTGCCCTTTCTATATATCACAAATTCTCTCTGTCTGTCTTACACAATACGTTTTATGTCAAATGTCACGTCACAAACACTTTTTCATACTCTTCTTACCCAATATATGAATGTTTCTAATGTACCCAATGTTTATAAGGCGTTTCCTTAGTTTGTGTTATTCTGTTTCGTTTTTTTTTTTATATTGAAAACCCATCCTAATGGTATTGGCAAATCACCAACAACAAAAATCCTCTCTTTCATACTTGTATCAATGCAACAACAATTACAATTTGCAACAAACACATTGCCATCCAAATGCAAACGTTTCTAACAGTTAAGCCTCAACACAGTGTCAGATAACCAAAAAATAATTCTAAAATAAATAAATAAATAAAATAATGAAAAAATATAAATCCCGGATGTATGTACATACTTTAACTGGCTGGAATCAAGCTCAATTTCAAGCATGCTTCATACAATATCCCTGGCATATAAATCTAAAACACAATTATACACGCTAAAAAATGTTTGGGCTTAGGCCCTTGTGTGATATTTTGCTAAATCGTTTAATTTAAATTTTATAAAGGTGTTATGTTTATATTGAAAATTGGTCAAAAGAAAACCTCAACTTATTAATAAATTACATTAAATATTATATTTCATATACAATTCTCAAAACATATCTTTCAACACAAAATTTTTAATAACATATAATAATACTGAAGTGGCTAAAATTTCATTCAAGTTCGTTTGTTTTTGGTATTGTTACAAATAAACACCATAATAATATTAAATTAAACCGAACATTTTTTACTGTGTATGGTATCTCACATGCATAAGCATAGCAATATCACCGACAACTGGTACTATGTTCTGCAATCTTCCCGAAAAATCGTTCAATTGTTAAATGTTACTAACGATATCGAAATTATATCAATAACAAACTGCTTGCTAATATTCTTTTACAATATTTTCAAACAGGTACACATTTCCAAGGAGTATCTACAACTTGAACCCATTGGTCTGGTCTTTGTGTTCTTCTTTGCTCTGATTTTGCTCATACAATTTACGGCCATGTTGTTCCATCGTTTTGGCACTCTATCGCATATTCTAGCTTCAACGGAGTTGAATTTTTGTAAAAAGAAATCAGAGGACTTGACGCAAGATCAACTAATAGATAAGGTAAATATATGGAAACGAAAATTAATAAGTTTGCTTTATAGACCTGTTTAATCACAAAGAAAATATATAATCACACTCAAGCCCCATTAAAATTTAAAATTCGATTTATTATTGCTTGAATTTTTAATTAGATCATGTTTTTATGAACTCTACTAAAAATCATCCACATTTCACAGCACGCGGTGGAAATAGTGAAAAACTTGCAACGCTTGCAGGGCATCGATGGGGATTACGATAATGATTCTGGTTCGGGACCTGATCGCATTGCACGACGTAAAACGATACAAAACCTGGAGAAGGCTCGACAACCTCGTCGTCAAATTGGCACCTTGGATGTGGCGTTCAAGAAGCGCTTCCTCAAGCTTACAGCGGATGCAGAAAACAATCCAGCCACTCCAATACTAACACGTCGACTCACAATGCGAGCGGAAACCATTCGTGCCCTGGAGGTCAGAAAGAATTCTGTGATGGCTGAACGACGTAAATCGGCAATGCAAACGTTGGGTGCCAAAAATGATTATGGAGTAGTGACAGCGCCGCTGCCGGTGAGATTTTAAGCGAGTCTGTTTATTTTATTAAGAGTGACATTATTGTTTTTGGCTTTGAATAGATAAATAATAATGCTGCTGTGGCCAATCAGCGAAGCGGACGCATTTCCAATGCCGGAATCAGCATCAAGGATGTATTCAATGTGAATGGTGGGCCTGGAGAGGTGAGTGTCTGTAAAGATAAATCTTTGAAAACACTTTAGATAAAAGCATATATTTTCGAAGTAAATATTTGTGTTTGGTATATTAATTTTAAAAGAAGATTTCTTCTAACATTTGATTGTAATAATTGTTTTAACAACGATTTATTTATTTTTAGCAAATTTATGGCTCCAACGGTGGTGGTACCATAAACCAAGGCTACGAGCACGTCATCGATGAAGATGGCGATGGTAATTCCCTTCGTTTGACCACACGCAATCCTCATCAAGTTTCCTGGGGTCAAAATGTGACTGGCAATAATACAGGACGTTTGTAAACTACTTATGATCATTCGATTAATACATACATTTAATTAGGCTAAAAATATAAAATAAAAATACGCGCCTTTCAAAATCGAACACATAAAAATTAGAGTTAATAGTCAACACATTTATTGTTAAATTGTATATATGGAAAGGACATTGCAGGAGCCTTGTCAATACACAACGAATATTATGATTAGCTAATCACACTGCCAGTGTTAATTTTTGAATAGTGAATTGTGAGCCCGCAGGCCGATAACATTCATACTATATGCATACATAAACTATATATCATTTGTAAGGTTAGCTTTTAAGAAATTGTGATGCTGGCGCCCTTTGTGGGTACGTCGACCTAAAACACAATACCAGTAAATGCTGACACATAATACTCATTGCAAAGCTGATTTGAAAGTGTAGCAATTTACTTAAAAATATAACTATTTATGCATACATAAATCTTGATATAAACGTTTTTCAAACATGCAACTCAAATATTGTATACATTTTTGAAACAATAAATATAATAATAAAAGTAAAAGCTTAAACACAATTTTTCATTTGTGTATACAACATCGGTTCAAAAGATTTGAAGAAACACGTTTTGTTCGAAAAACATATCCATCGTTTTGTAGTCGAATATATGAAATAATATTTTGTATATTCCAAAAACAAACAAAAACTGTTTTTGACTTAAAGCCATAGTTTATTTCGAATAACATTTATTTCTATGGGTTCTGCGAAGCTGCTATCAGCTATTTAGTATATACGCATATGGGATAACACTTAGAGAGTTCTGTGTTAATTAATGTTAGACACATAACGTCTTCAATAATGTCCAAACTAGTACACCGAAAAAAAATAAAAATTTAATGTTTTGATTGGCTATTTAATGGAACAACATGTTTCCCTTTTTAGCCGCAATGGGCAGACGATCATTGGGCCCGACTTGTAGGAAAGGATTGGGTAGTCCTGGCAAATGGGAATTTTTCTTAACAACACCATTGGAATTGTCCAAGACATTATCATTGCCAAACTGATGCAAAAGAAACTTTTCCACAGCCGCATTCATATCACCATCGCCAGCTGCTGTGCCCGAAGCGTTTTCTTGATCGGCACAGTCAAACATATGCTCACTGTCACAGGTGCAATCCTGAGCTGCCTGGAATTCGCGACTATAAATAGCTGTGTTCTCAAAGTCACCAATACAATTGGCGGCCTGCTGCTGGTCTATGTCATAGCCCTCGGGGCAGGGATTGGGTGGATTGCAGTAGGCAGGTAAACTGGCATCGGTCTTAACAATGGCGCTGTAACGATTTGGCATCTCGCCCATGCCACCTGACACGTACTGATGGCCCCACAAAGAGCTGTGCTGCAGAAACTCCTGATCCCTCAACGATGGATTAGCATTGGCTGACTGCAACAGGCAATCTCGACCACCATCGCAGAGACGAGCGTATTCTGAGCGAGAAACCAAATCCACATTATCCTTGGCAGCGGCGGCAGCAGCTGCCGCTAAATCTCCCTCATTGTCCACATCATAGTATCCCACCTGCATATCGTTATCCATGCGGTTGAGCAGCTCTGTCAGCAGCACATCCGCAAATATGCTGTCCTTAGTATCATAGCCCTCAGCCTGGACAGAGCCCAACATTAATGTAATACTGACAAGTAGCATGCCAAAACCTTATGGAAATAAAATTTTAACATAATTTTTTTAGTCAATAATTTATAACAAAGCTAAACTTAAACTTACTTCTTTTTAGCTGGACTAACATATTGCGCATTTCTTATCTTTTGCTTACGTAGGAGATTTGCAGTTTTTTGACTTTTTCTTTCTTTCTATTGATTTTTCAACTACAGCAGCTGGAATTACCGTCGCAATATTGCGTTACGCTTTTTTATGTTGTGCTAACAACCAGTTGAATACACAGAATACTCACAAATTTTCCAATTGTCGCTGCATATATACGAGCGCACTCCAGTTGATAAGAATATGAGTATTCCATTGAAAGGGCGCAGGCGCAAGTTTTGTAAAGTTGCACAAAGCTTCACCATTTTGTGTTATGTTAAATAAAGCTGCTGTTAATCTTTATGCTTTTAATGTCTATTAATATCATATTTTGTTTTTGAAAAAAATAAATAGTTTTTTGACTTTTAATAATTTGTGTGGCATAAAAAATGGCAAATTTACTTTATTTCTTTCATCAGAATGAAATGATTTGTTTTGATTAAATATATTCAATAAATGCTTCGTTAATAAAAAGTTCAAGCTAAGACATTAAAATTATTTATTAATGGCTTAGATATAAAAAAGAAGGGTTTTCTTCACAAACCCAAATATTGGTACTTTCTATAAATCTAAAGAATTTACTTGCATATTGAAACACACACTTTTGAAAACATGCTTGCTACAAACAAAATAAAAGCAAAATGTGAACTTAATGAACTTATTTCAAAAAACTTATAGTTGATGTTATGTTTGATTAACTTGATGAGTACTCCTCGGATTCGGGTTGCTCCTCGCCGCTTAACATATTCATCTCATCTTCCATTTGCTGAACACAGAGTTTGTGTCGATATGTATTTGAGTGGGCGTCCAGACGCTTGCGTGATGACAAATCTAGATTGCAGGGCTCACATCTGTAAGTTTAAGAACGTTTAATAATATGCACATAACAAAATCAATTTATCACTAACCTATACTTGGGATGAGCATGTGTCATTGTGGAATGTATGCGAAGATCTTCAACGTTTTTGAATTCCAATTCGCATTCAAGGCAAGGGTAGGGTCTCTCATTGACATGTGCGCTGCAAAAGAAATAAACAGTTTGTTAAGTGTTAGGTATATTAATAGAACGTAACTTACATCTCATGACGCTGCTTGGCGCTATGCTCTAGGAATGTTTCGCCGCAAGTGCCGCATTTAAATATTCGGCCATTATTGTGCTCTTGTTGTCGATGAAATTTCAGCATTCTGTTAGTTTTGAAACTCGCTGTACATTGCCAGCATGGAAAAAACTGTTTGGCTTTCTTGTGGTCTATATGGCCGTTTAAATGCTCTGTGTAGTCACCCTCATGATTGAAATATTCACCACACTCTTCGCAAATGAAGAAATTACGAACACGCTTAGCGGGACGACTTTCTTGCAGCAGTACAAAATGTCGTTTCTCTGCTTTTGGCTGTTCCTCAGCCGTGTCCTCATCATCATATTCATATTCAGTTGGTTCATCGAAAGTTGAGTTTTCACTGACATCGTCGGGCTGATCATCAATATCATCAACAACATCGCTGCTTTCAATGACTTGCACTTCGTCACCAATATACTCCAGCTGCTCCTCGTCTACCAAATCCTCATATAGCTCCTGATCATCAACCTCTTTGCGGTTCTTTTTTAGCATTACCTCAAGATAATTTTGTGAGAAGATGCAGCGCTCCCGAAACTTGATGGCCAAATCTAGCTCTGAGATGCAACGTTGGCAAATAAAATTTGGCAACTCATCATTCTGTGCAAGCTACAAGCAAAAGTAAAAATATGTTCAAATTAAATTTTATAAAGAGCAACACATTCAGTTTTTTCTTCATCTGCTTCCTTGTTAGTTTTGCTCCTCACATTAAAGTTTAAGTTCAACTTACCTCGACTCCGGTTATAATTTTCAGGTTGAGGAGCAACTTGCCGCGTAAATAGTTAAACATATGCCGCTGGCGGTGCTTGTCCTTTATTTTGTTGGCACAGACGCGGCAAACATCATCCAAACTATTGTGGTCTTTCTCCATTTCGGCGAAATTGGCAAAAGCTTCTTCGTTTTATATCCTGCTGCTTCGTTCGCTGTAAACTTATCGTCTGCAAATTGTTAGTAAGTGAGCTCAGTTTCCGTTTTCCCTCTTGAAATGGTTGAAAACTAAACTCCAAAATGCAGTGTGTGAACTATAATGATTTCGACTGAGCTGCGTTAAACAGCTGATGGTCTATTATAGTCAATTAGTGATGGACACTTAATGATAAACTATCGATAAGTTAAGTTTGATATACTTCAATAGTAGAAGAATTTTAGTTTTTGCAATAACAAAAATAACACAAGTACATTTTTCGCGGGACTTCTTAGTAAATGTTCATGTTGTTGTTGACTATATAGTTTTATATCTGAAGCAATGATGTCCAGCCAAGCAAGTTTAAGCTCCAAATGGACCCGCCCAGATGATGTATGCGACTCTGCACGAATAAATTTTTCATTTAATTACAAAATGAGTATATTTGCAGTTTATTAAGCTACAAAGACTGAAGCAGAAAAAGAAGCAACTAGCGGCACGCGTAAGCCACAACAATAACAATAATAAGCGACTGGAGTTAGATGAGAGCGACAAATGTAAGTTGCTGGAAGCGAAAATTGCACAAAAGCGCAAGAATCCATTTGCCAAGTTAGTATTATTTTGTTTCTATAAAAATATATAAAATGAATTACCTGCAACAAATGACGACGCAAACTAATATCTAATCCAACTGCAGTTAGTTTTAAATCAGCTGTTTAACACAATATTAATGTACTTTCTATAGATCCACAGATGGCGCCAAAAAACCAAAAACTGATGAAGTTGAAGAAGAAACAATTCATTGTGAACCGGAGACCACAACGGTAAAGAATTTTGTAAATGAAAAGGCAAGTAGAACTCCTCCAGCCAAACTGGTGCTGCAAAAGTTCGATCCACAGGCTTTTGCCAGGCTGCTGCAGCAAGCGAAGTTAACGCAAGCAGAAGAGGAAGATGATGCAGCTATAGCAGCCAAACAGAAGCATACAAAGCATTTACCCGTCGACTGGTGTCTGAAGACGCGTGTGCGTTTCTTTTGCCCCACCGAGTTGCCTGCCACACAGCTAAAGACCTCACAGCTAGCCAGCGGTTTGACAAGCTTCGTGCGTTGCTTTGACTCGGACCAGACGGAGAGCACACTGGATATATCAGATGCGACGCGTTTCAATCAATGCACCTACTACTGGCAGCACCCGCACTTGCCCTGGCTGACGCTCTATCCTCGCAATGCTAAGGAGAATAATGGGATAACAATTGCCGAACGAGAGCGCAAAGCTTTGGCCAGCGAATGGGATTATAGCTTTCGTGGACTATTCCAGCTGTTGCGTGCTCGCCAGTGTCCATATTTCTATTTGTGCGCCAATTCGTTTACGGTGTTATTTCGTGCAGCTGGCACGGGAGGCCTTGCAGAGACTCATGCCCTGGTCACACCATCGACGCGTGGTATGCGGAATGCTTTGCGCCAGGAAGGGATTGAGTATAGTATGCCGTTGAAGAGAGATGCAGCAGGTGAACTAAATATCAGCCTGAACGAGGAGTCGGAAGTTAATGAGCTGTTAAAGGAAAAGCAGCCGGAAGATGAAAAGGAGCAAAATGATGGCGATGGTGATGGCGATGGTGATGGCGATGATGATGATGATGATGATGATGACTGGCTGGAGAGTTTGGGCGTGAGTGAGCGTGAAATGCGACGTATTCAAACCACGCACGCGCGCCGTTTGCAAGCGGCTGAAATGAGAGAGGATTTCAGTGATAATTCTCTGCTGCTCATTGAAGGTGTTGAGTGCCAAGGATTCTTTAGTTATCTACTGAATGCCAAGAGCACCATCACCAATGTTGGTCGCTTGGCCGGTGTACCACCTACACTTATCGCACCCGTGGCCTTTCCCAAGGCTACCATGCAACATTTGGTGCCGCGTTCAAAAAAAGTGCGTCTGGATGGCATCGATTATTATAGCATTGATATTAAGGGATTGCTCTTGCCCACATTCCTGCCCAGCGTTGCAATGTTATTGTGTGAGACAAGGGATACTTTCAGCGCCACGCTGGCAAGCAGCATTAATACCCTATCATTTAGCAAAGCTACACAAAAACTACTGGCGTCGGCGCCCGTTACTGAATCTAATGCAGATAAAGAGCAGCAACACGTTGGCTCCGGTCAGGTTTTTGGCGAACAGAATCTATCCGAGTGTGGTTTGTTGCCAGGTGTAGTAGGCGCCATTTGTAAGACGGGCCAACATGCCGTTGGATTGTTGGAGCGAATCTGTTATCAGCGTGGCGAAGGATTTGCCTGGAGCTGATGTAAGTAAAATTACAATTTATTATTCCTATAATTATTATTTCGTGATGTTCATAATGCATTAAGGAGACGTCTCCTATTATATATATAAAGCACATCTAACAGTCAATATAACCATGTTTGCAGACGAGATATTCTTTTTAAATGTTTTTAATCTTATTATTAATTTGTTTTCGAAAATAATAAATTTCTAATTGCTATTTTGCCTAATTATCCACCATGACCAACTCGTCTATGCTCCAATCCTCGTACGAATGATCGGGCAGAAAGCGTCGTATGATAATTGGTATCTTCTTCTGCTTAAGCTCTTTCATAGCTATTTGCAGTGGATCTGTTTCGCCATCCAGCTCAACCATAATGGGTGCGCACATGGCAATCTGTAGAGCTCGTGTGCCTAAAACACGCGCGCGCTCATATTTGGTCATGTATTTAGTGGTGATGCGTTTTGATTTAGGCACACCACCGCCTACAGTCCCATTGGGTGAAATTATCTCAATATTGTCCACCTCTTCTTCTTGGGCAATGTCCTCGTCCACGTCTTCATCGACATCGTCGAAATCATCACCGCCGACACTGCAAAATGAGATATATAAACAAATTTTTTACTTGCGGTTTATTTACACACAAAAAACATTTTATACGTACTCATCGTTATCATAATCACCCTCATCCATTACTGAGTTGCTTAATTGTTTTTTATTTTTTTTATTTCACAAAACACACGCTTTGTGCTTGTTCTTTCCGTTTTTGTGTTGATAATGGTGGTCGGTCGATTTCAAGCAATCCGATAAATTTTTAATGGTCACACCTCTCAAAAGCTTTGGTATTTTAATTCTCTGGTATTTTTTTGCTTGAAATTTTAAATTTACCTATCGATGATAAGGATACGGATCATAAGGGTAACCAGCGTGTTCAGGTCGTAGAGTCACGTTTTCAGGGTTTGCCGGTGGGGGCGTAGGATAGAGCTGAGCCGGATAGAGCTGTGCCGGATACGGCACATAGGGGTATAAAGGCGATTGATTTCCATAGGTTTGTAGGGGTGGAATCTGTGCCCTTCGCTCGTATGGGTGTGCATGATTTCCCGGTTCATAGTCATAGTCGACACATGTGCGAATGCTGACATTTCTCCGACGGCCATAGCCATTATCGCGTACTGTCTGGTCTCGATCAAATCGATTCAAGTCGAAATTAGCTAAAGGATTAGCCGCTGGAATTGGATGATTGCGATTGTAGGCGTAGTAAGGATCACTTGGCTCTTCAATGCTTGGTTCTAAAGGCTGTAGCGGTGGAGCATTGGGCACAATCTGACGCGGTGGCATGCGCGCAGGCGTAGGAGCAGCCGGTATTAACTGCATCGGTGGGGAGGGCCACGCTTCAAGAGGTTCAGTTAATGTACTCTTGGGCACACAGCAACGTAGTTTCTTTGGCTCTGGTGGCGGACAACAGCAATTGATGGAACTTGAGGAATGCACAGGACGGGATTTCGTTGACGGTGATGGCGATGACGATGACGCGGCAAACTGGGTCTTTGGAACTGCATGCACTGCTTGAGGTTCATTTATTTCACTTCGGGGCACGCAGCAACGTGGTTTCTGTATCTCTGGTGGCGGACAACAGCAGTGAATGGAGCTTGGAGAAAGGTCTGATGCCGGCTGAATGTCCTAAAAAAAGAAAGATTCATTAAATATATAAAGTAAACTGTCTGCCAACTCTTCATAAAATTGCAACACACCTGTCGCCTTGGTTTCTTTAACTCTGGTGGGGGACAACAGCAGTTAATGGAACTTGGGGAAAGGTTGGAAGCCGCCTGATTGTCCTTGATCGAAAATAAAAAAGATTCAATAAATGTATTAACTAAACTGTCTGGAAACTCTATAAAATTGCAACACACCTGTCGCCTTGCACTCTCCTCTCTAGCTGGGCAGCTAACGGGTTCATAATTTGAAAATCTCACATCTCGGTCATTTATTTGTCTTAGGTTGGCTACCGGCGGACTACGAAAGACGAAACAGTGCCGGTTGCGATTTCTGCTGGGAGAAGTTTTGTCTGGCATTGCCGCGTGTTTGATTAATAGGATGATCTGCCCATTAGAAATCACATTCATGAAAGAAGATTGGCTAGTGCTTCATTAGAAAAGTATAAAATTTTGATGTAAACATTTTCGAATTCTCCCTATTTCTTAAATTTACTTTTAATTTTGCTTAGTATTTTTTAACGCCTGCTCCGATAACTTCACCAGAAATCGATACTAATAACGTTTTCAGTTTATAATCATTTTTAACTAGCCGTTATCTTTTGCGTTCCTTATTATTATTTCTGTAGTAGCAGTGTCGAAATCAAGTTTTGCTTACTATTTGAAACCATTATTATTGTATGTTGCATTTTGATTTTCTCTTGTTTTGGTTCTGATTTAGACCGTCTATTGCTGCTTCTGGATCAATGCCACATTTAACTCGTATTATCTGTGGCTGTAATTCCATTATCCGTTGCTGTTGTAGTGGTTGCAAGGGAGTGCAACGGCAATCTATTTTAGTCAGCGAAACATTGTTGTTGGTTACATTTGGTTTAGGTGACGAAGCTCTGATATTGCATGCATTTGATTTGGGCGGCGAAGCTCTAATATTGCAGGTATTTGATTCCGGCGGCGAAGCTCTGATATTGCATGCATTTGATTCCGACGCCGAAGCTCGGTTTTTGCTTGCATTTGATTTCGTCGGCGAAGCTCTAATATTGCATGCATTTGAATTCGGCGACGAAGCTCTGTTTTTGCTTGCATTTGATTTCGTCGGCGAAGCTCTGATATTGCATGCATTTGAATTCGGCGACGTAGCTCTGTTTTTGCTTGTATTAGATTTCGGCGGCAAACATCTGATGTTGCATGCATTTGATTTGGGCGGCGAAGCTCTGTTTTTGCATGCATTTAATTTAGGCATTCTCACTTAAAGGAATGTGACGAAGGTGTTAAAAAAGTTCTACTAAATAATTTTAAGTGACGTGACGGTGCTAAAAAGGTTATATTAAATAATTTAAAATACCGCTAGCAACGCCAGCTCAGTTTGCTTTAAATTTGTTGATTTGTGTATATTTGCAACCTTGTCTCATTGAATGTTGCATTTCGACTTTTTCTTGTTCTTTGCCTTGTTTCTACGGGTTTCTATAGCTTCACAGTTAACTTGTATGTTCCTTGGCTCGATGGGCGTTGCCTTTTGATCAATGCTCAACTGAATGCAGGAGCAATCCGGTGCAGGCTGCCCTGGTGTGCTCTTCAACACAGGCATTCTTGCTTTATGTAAAGGTGTTAAAAAAATAATAAACTAAAATTAAACTCCGCTGGGAAGCGCCCGCTGAGATTACTTGAATTTGGCGGTTTTAAAATACCTTTTCTTATTGTATGCTGCACTTTCTTTTACTATGTTTACGCTTGCAATGGCGGCAGGCTGATTTATTTAGAACCCCCCTGGTCTGAACTGTCGGTTGCGGGATAGAACGGATTTCACAGCCCTGATGCGGGGAACCGCTCTGGGGACTGACACAATATGTGCCTCTCACGGTTTGAGTCACGGGTTCAATCACGGGTTGAGTCACGCGTTGAGTCACGGGTTGAGTCTCGGGTGCGCTCTGGGGACTGACACAATATGTTTCTCTCACGGTGTGAGTCACGGGTTCAATCACGGGTTGAGTCACGCGTTGAGTCTCGGGTGCGCTCTGGGGACTGACACAATATGTTTCTCTCACGGTTTGAGTCACGGGTTCAATCACGGGTTGAGTCACGCGTTGAGTGACGGGTTGAGTCTCAATGGTTGTGTTTTTTGGATTGCAGGCACAGTACGATTCTGGCTGCTTGGACATTTTGACCAATGCAGTGTTTGCAGTTACATGTGATGTTTTTTTGAATTGTATAACCAAAACTTATAAAATTTTACAAATTTAGAAAACTTGATATTTTCAAACGCATTTTATGTGATGCGCCTACTGTGATGAATTCACTGACGTTTAATTTTCAATTTAATTTTCTGTTATGCGATTTTGACATGAGTTGCAGATAAAAGTTTAAGTGAAAAAAGCTAGAGCATCGAGCATAGAAATACTAAAGGAATTATTGCTTACGGAGCTATTGTGCATCGCATTTGCAGTTAATTTAAGCAATGATTCCTCCAGTATTTCTATGCTCGATGGCTCGAGTTAAGTTACTTATAATCAGCCGATAAGAGCGCAGACGTCCAATGAGAGACACAAGAGCTTCTAGCTCCAAATCGAGAAATCTATCTTTAAAGGATTAATATATAAAGTACAAAAACTAGAAACAGCGCTACTATATACATATATAGCTTATTTGCCGCGTTTGTGCGACAACAATTTGTTCCATTTGTGCTAAACAAAGTGCAGTTGGTTATTTAATTTTTATTTATTTTATTTGACCGAAAAGCAAATCCAGATATATATTAAAATATGTGTTCATTGTATGCAGACGCCTTTCCTATGATTCCCACTACTGTGCCTGCCTGCACTGACAGCGTGCCTGCTTTGAATTCGGCTGCTATATGTCTCTATGCTATATTCAATTTTTAAATTGCCAACGTATTTCCTTGTTCGAATTTCCTATTGTATAACGCACTTTTTCTTTCGGGCGGGTGTCGAACAATGTCCACAATGAGCAGGTTGCATGCGCTGAGTATTTGCTTGTTGATATTGTTCACGTTGATATGGCAATGTTTGGCCGCAGTTGACGTATGCATGTGTTGGTTCCACAATCCTTGTTTGTACCGGTGGCGCATCTGGGGAAGGACACTCGCACTGCGTCCGTGCGGTCTTAACCTTGCATGTGCATTGATCCTCCACTGGCGCGACCGTTTGTGGAACGGGTCGTGGTCGGGAACAGGTATACGAATCAGCCACAGGCGTTTGTTCTATCTCATTGCGCCTGCGCCTTGGAGCGCAAGCACAAGTTACCTGTGGTTTGGACTTAGCGTTTTCTTCCCCGGACATCTTAAGGAATGCAGCGTGTGCAAGTAATTACATTTGATTTAATGTGAGACAAAATTTTAAATTTATATTTTCTGATTACCAAAAATGGAATTTTCTAGCACAGTCCCTGTGCCGACTACTGTGATGTGTTGCTTAAAATTTATTA
This sequence comes from Scaptomyza montana, assembly GCA_018904305.1. Lineage (NCBI taxonomy): Eukaryota > Metazoa > Arthropoda > Insecta > Diptera > Drosophilidae > Scaptomyza > Scaptomyza montana. The sequence goes on from JAEIGR010000001.1 coordinate 6,086,264, forward strand.
GAAAATCATTTTTAAAACTTTATTTTTTTAACTGACGTAAATGCGCTGTCAAAATGTTCTGTTTTGCAAATACTACGATACCGAATGAAAAGAATGTATAGAATTTGGGCAATATACGTCAGTCTGTACGTCCGTATGAACGCAATCTTGTTCCGACACCTTAAAGCAAATTATTTTTAATTTTGCAAATATTTTAGTTCATGTGAACATCAAAGTGTCAAGTTTAGAGTTGTACGCCCACTAGGGGGCTGGGAAATCGTTTAGAATCGTAAAATAATAATTGATAAAACCATATATTTTTCTCATCCTTGTAGCTAGATTTACCAAACTTGAGAAAATGTCCATCAAAAACCTGCATCAATAAATTTTCTGCCACTCTAATAGAAATAATCAATTATTCCGTGCTTCAAACCCAACATTTCTAAAAAAATTCAACCATAAAATCCATTTTTAACAGCCAAATATATAAATTATACAAACATTTTATATGAAGCCACTGTTGGGATTTGAGCCCGCGACTTCACTTATTCTTGTTAATAGAATATTTGTACTTGATTTAAGTATTTCGAACTTGACTTAAGCATATACTAATTTCAAGTTTTTTTCTGGAATTGTGCATACTCAATTCAAGTACATTCGAACTTAACTTAAGCTCGGCTTTTTTCTATGCCCACACCTTTCGCTCGCAGCAATAAAATTTAGTGTCGAGTTAGCTGACGATGTTTCGTAAAGATCTGCACCAATTTTTGAATAGTCAGTCTCATCATAAACCAGATTTAATACTGGTACCAGAGTATTCCGGAGTCGGTTGCGGGAGACTACAAAGTTTTCACTCAGGTTTTTTTTTTTATTCTAAAAAGCAAATTTTGATACAAATTTTAAAATAATGTGTTTGTTCTCGGAGATGCCCACGGTGTGTTCATCCGTGCTGATTAATAAAATCTCCATCCCTGTGTGCTACGCTTTCGACAATGTCCAACACTGATAGCGTACCTGATGGGGATGGTGTTGCAGTCAATTTTATATAACATTATTATTTTGGTCAAAATGTCTATAATGATGTATGCTATTTTGCCAGCCCATAAGTATTTTCCTACAACACAACTGGTTATTGTATAACGCACCCTTTTTTTGATTTTTGCGTTGCTTGACAGTGTCCACACCGAGATGCACACTGATTGCGTGTTGAAACCTGTGGCACGTTGGCATTTCGAACATATTGACGATATGGCGGTGGCCGTTGACCGCAAGAAATCTGCGCATGCGTTCGAGGAACATTCTGTACATGTCGTTGCTCCAATGCTTGGTATACCACTGGCGCAGAACAACTGCACATCGGCGGTGCAGCCTTTATCTTGCACGTGCAATCTGCACCAGGTAACTTCTTTGGTTCTTGGAAAACAGGTCGTGGGCGGGAACAGGTGTACGTATCAGCCACAGGTAATGGTTCTGCGTGTTTGCGTGAAATATTTCGAGTACTCGAACAGGCGCATTCGACATGCGGTTTTCTTTCAGATGGGCTCCCTTGCATCTCCTCATTTTTTATAGGTGCTGCCTGTGCATGGTGGCTAACAGTTTGCTGTTCGTACATTGGATGCGGTGGTGGCTCACTAGGCTGTTGATATTTTGGTTGCGGTGGTGGCTCATTACTTTGTTGGTGATCTATTGTTGGCGGTGATGTCTGATTACTTTGTTCTTTGTATGTTGGTTGCAGTGGTTGCCCATTACTTTGTTGGTTATGTATTGGCTGCGGTGTTGGCTCATTACTTTGTTTTTGATTTTTTGGATGCGGTGGTTGTGATGACTTTGATGGTTGCTCATTCACTTCAGGTTCACTTCCACGTTTGTTACGTAGTCGCCAAAATGGGTTTTTCTGTGGGGCTGCCTGATCTGTTGGTGGAGGGTCGTCTTTCACTTGCTGTTGATATTCTGTTGACTTTGCTGGCTCATTTATTTGATTTGGATGTGGTGGAGCCTGACTTGGCTCATTTATTTGATGCACACTCCCATGATTCGAAAGTGCTCGCTGTTGCTCCGGCTTATCACCCCGCAATGTTTCTTGCGGTGTCGAAGTATGCAAAGGAACCTGATTTGTTGACTGGTTGGGTTGCCCATCCATTTGGCTTGGTGATTGACCGCAGCTTCTATCCGTTGGACATGTTGATCGAAAGGGTTGCTCACCCATTTGGTGATCACTTCCATGCTTGGAAGTTGGACGCTGTAGCTCCGGGTTTTCATCCTGCCATGTTGTTTGCGGATTCGAAGTTTGTAAAGGTCCCTGACATGTCGAGTGGCAGGGTTGTCCATCTATTTGGTGATCACTCCCATGATGAGAAGTTGGGCGCCGTTGCTCCGGTTGTTGATCTCGCGAAGTTTCTGTCGTTGTCGGAGTTTGCAAAGGTACCTGATATGTTGACTTGTGGGGTTGCCGATCGATTTTGATTGGTGATTGACAACAGCTTCTATCAGTTGGACATGTTGATCGAAAGGGTTGCTCACCCATTTGGTGATCACTTCCATGCTTGGAAGTTGGTCGCCGTTCCTCCGGTTTTTCATCCCGCAAAGTTCTTTGTGCTGTTGAAGTTTTTGAAGGTCCATGACATGGCGAGCGGTAGGGCTGTCCATCCGTTTGGCCAGTTGATTGTGGGGGCCGCTCATCCTCTTGGCAAGTTGATCTCGGGGGTTGCTCATACAGTTGGCATGTTGAACGAATGGTTCGCTCATCCATTTGGCGATCACTCCCATGATGGGAAGTTGGACGCGATTGCTGCGTGTTTTTTTCTCGCAAGGGTTCTGGCGGTGTCAAAGTTTGTAAAGGTCCATGACACTTTGGCCGAAGAGGTTGCTCATTCATTTGGTCATCACTTCCACGATTGGAAGTCGGTCGCCATTGCTCCGCCTGTTTCTCCTGCTGAGTTTCTTGCGGTATCGGATTTGTTAAAGCTGCTTGGTATGCTGATTGCTGTGATCGCTTATTCACTTGATAATCTTTTCCATGATTGGAAGTTGGTTGCTGTTTATCAGGCTGTTGCTCTCGCAAAGATTCTCGTGGTGTCGAAGTTTGTAAAAGTTTCTGGCATGTTGACCTTGGGGGTCGCTCATCCGTTTGGCATGGTGAACAAAGGGGCTGCTCACCCATTTGGTGATCAATTCCATGTTTGGATGTTGGTCGCCATTGTTCCTGCTGTTCTTCTTGCAAAGGTTGTGGTGGTATCGAAGTTTGAAAAGTTCCCTGACATTTCGAACGGTAGGGTGGCTCATCTATTTGACATGGTGAACAAAGGCGTTTCTCACGCATCTGGTGATCACTACCATGATTGGAAGTTGGTCGTGGTTGCCCCTCCTGTTCATCTCGCAAAGGTTCTGGTGGAATCAAAGTTTGTAAAGGGTATTGACAGGTTGACCGGTAGGGTGGCTCATTATTTTGGCATGTTGCACGCTGTGGTCGCTCATCCATTTGGTGATCGCTTCCCTGCTTAGAAGTTGGTCGTCGTTTTTCCGGCTGTTGTTCTCGCAAAGATTCTCGATGCGTCGAAGTTTGTAAAGGTCTTTGGTAAGTTGACCGGGTGGGTCGTTCATCCGTTTGGCATGGTGAACAAAGGGGTTGCTCACCCATCAGATGATCACTTCCATATTTGGAAACTGGTCGCCGTTGTTCCGGCTGTTTTTCTATCAAAGGTTCTTTCGGTATCGAAGTTTGGCATGTCGAACGGTAAGGTGGCTCATCTATTTGGCATGGTGAATAAAAAGGTGGCTCACGCATCTGGTGATCACTACAATGATTGGAAGTGGGTCGTGGTCGCCCCTGCTGTTCATCTCGCAAAGGTTCTGGCGGAATCGAAGTTTGTAAAGGTCCTTGACATGTTGACCGGTAGGGTGGCCCATTATTTTGGCATGTTGCACGCTGTGGTCGCTCATCCATTTGCTGATCGCTTCCCTGCTTAGAAGTTGGTCGCCGTTTTTCCGGCTGTTGTTCTCGCAAAGATTCTCGATGCGTCGAAGTTTGTAAAGGTCTTTGGTAAGTTGACCGGGAGGGTCGTTCATCCGTTTGGCATGGTGAACAAAGCGGCTGCTCACTTACCAGGTAATCACTTCCATATTTAGAAGTTGGTTGCCGTTGTTCCTGCTGATATTGTTGCGGTGTCGAATTAATTAAAGATGCTTGGTATGCTGAACGCTGTGTTCGCTCATCCATTTGGCGATCGTTTCCATGATTGGAAGTTGGTCGTCGTTGCTCCGGGAATTTTCCTCGCAAAGGTTCTGGCGAAGTCGAAGTTTGTAAAGGTCCATGACACGTTGACCGTTGCGGTCGCTCATTCATTTGGTATGGTTGTTGCCAACAACTTTTATCCGTTTGACATGTTGAACGGAAAGATTGCTCATTCATTTGGTCATCACTTCCACGATTGGAAGTTGGTCGCCATTGCTCTGATTGTTTCTCCCGCTGAGTTTCTTGCGGTATCGGATTTGTTAAAGCTGCTTGGAATGTTGATCGCTGTGGTCGCTTATCCATTTGGTAATCGTTTCCCTGATTAGAAATTAGTCGCCGTTTATCAAGCTGTTGTTCTCGCAAAGATTCTCGATGCGTCGAAGTTTGTAAACGACCCTGACACGGTGACCGGGGGGGTCGCTCATCCATTTGACATGGTGAACAAAGGGGTTGCTCATCCATTTGGTGATCACTTCCATTATTAGAAGTTGGTGGCCATTGCTCCGGTTGATCTTCTCGCAAAGGTTCTTGCCCATTCGATTGACATGTTGTGCGAAGGGGTCGTACATCGGTTTGCCGGTCTTTTTTATTATTCGAAGTATCTGTACGTTGTTGTTGTTGATGTGCTCGCTCTTCATTTGGTTGGTCACATCCAGGATTGCAAGTTGCTTGCCGTTGCTGTTGTTGCTGATTTTCTTGTGGTGGATTTGATAACGTTGCCGGACAAGATGAGAGCTGTGCCCGCACACGACTGGGTTGGTCACTTTCTTGATTTGAACATGGTGGTCTTCGTTGTTGTCTTGTTGATGGATGTGACACATTCGTTTCGGTCGGCGCAGTTGGCTGCCTTAGTTGATGTTGTAGTTGTTGCGTAGATTGCATATGCACATTTGTAGAAGTTGTATGACGTGATCTTGCTGTTTTATCAGAAGGGCACGTTTTACGTTTGTTATTACCAGCTGCAAAGGTTTCATATAAATACACCGTTAGGCTACATTTCAAATGATACTTACTCATATTAAGGCGGCAAAATAAAACAATAAAACAAAAATAATTTAGCATAACATGTTTAAAACTGATTGATTGTTGTTTATTTCGATTACTTGGATTTTCCAGATTAAGAATTTATTTCAAATTTAAAATTTTCGGTCTTATTAAGGTTTTTATTTAAAGGCAGTATTAAGTAAACTTTTTTGGTGTAAGTTCGCTGCCGGCGACTGGCCACACTGTTCACCACATATATTTCTTTTAGTGTTATATTTGCTATTTCTCGTTGTACATGTTTGGTGAAGGGTTCTGCTATTTTAACGGCTTGTTTTCTATCTGTGCAGTTCTAGATTTACGTTACAAAATTTCCAACAATGTCTTGCATTAAATAACTGAATATAAATGCATGATTGAACTTGCAGTTGGAGAAAATAGTTCGTCTTCAACTGTCGTTTGAGCTACCTTGCATTCGTTTGCATGTGTTTGTGTTTCGTAAGTTTATGTGCCTGTGTGAGTGCAAAATTGCAATGCGTATCGGATTTTCTTGATTTCCCAAGAACGTAACTGAAAACAGGAAAAATTGTGTTATACATGAACACCTATGATTGCACTTATATACGGATATACCCAATATGTACAAGGTAATTAACACAATTTAAACAATAAGCTAATTGCCGGCATTCTAACTGACATGCTTACAGTTGAAAAAGTACAAATTAACATGAATATACACACACATGCTCATATGTATGTTTGGAATTAAAGAAGACGATGCGTAGGCAAAACAAGAACAAAATATTTATGTATCTGGTTATGTGTGTACGTATGTGCTGGGCTGTTGTTGCTGTTGCGTTCACAGCTGTGTTTTGATAACGGTGCTTGTAGTTTGTGTACGTGTGTGTGTGCCCTCCTTTCCTTCCACGTTCTTTTGCTGTGCCATCGAACTGGTATATTTTTATTTATTGTTGTACATACATACAAATATATGGATCTGTTATTGTACTTTGTATAACTACGCTGCAAACAAAAAACGAAAAAGTTTAATCAAAAATCTTTAATTACTTCTACAACTCGATAAATGTTCAAAGTTTTTATTTTAAAAATTTTCCATTTGGTTTCTAATTTGAGTACAAATATTATAAATAAGTATGTAGATGTTTTTGATATTGTGATATGTGTTTGAAGTTGCATATTTCATGATTTGTGCAACCAAAGCTTAAGCTTTTATATTATTTACAGATACATTTAATAGGTGTAGATAATTATAGGAAGAATAACAAAAATTTGTTGTTCAAAGCATATAATGCATTGAGTAAAACGAGTGCTTAAATGATTATATTTTTGTATCTTTTCAAATCAATGCTTTTAGTTAACGTGATAAATTTATGACTCACAAAAGAAATTCAACACAAGAAGTTAGTTCAAGTTAGTAAATGTAACTTTATCATAGTCATGTCATAAACTAAACACAAGCGCTATTAATCGATTTTTAATAAGATCACGCCTATCGACTCATCATCCTATCTCCTTTGGTCCAAGTCTTAACTAAGACACATATTAAGCAGCGCCCTAGTTTAAAACCAAAATTGATAAACGTTAGAGAACTTCAACTTTACATGCATAGATATTTATAGCTTTTTACAAGCGTGCTAAAATTGTTTTTATGTGAGGGTAATTTGTAGACAGCTTGTTAGAGATACATGTTAAGATATTTATCAAATAAACTCTTGCGTGCTGCATTTGTTATAACATTTAGCAGATGAATCTAAGCAAAAGACTTGAAATGTTAACATTTAATAATATAAAGTGTATAATATATGTATAGTACATTCGTTTAATTCGTAACTTGTACCTTTTTATTTAAAAATTTTATTTTAACTTGTTTACGAAACGAAAATTTCTTGTCATCAAAAAGATGTTTGTTATAAAAAACTTATCTAATTCCTGAGCGTTTCTAATTTCTTAAAGTTCCCATTTCTCAGCAACCAATGCAGAAAGTACTTAAAAAGTTATAAAATAATTCTCATGACTTGTGATAAGAACTTTTCGACAATTTCATCATTAGCAAACATGTTTACTTTAAATTGCTAGCGAATTCGATTTGATTAGTTAATTGATTGTTAAGGTTATTAAAGATTGTACGTGCAAAATGTTCATGCATTAGCTTCTTTTTTGCCGGAAATGCTTAAAAAACTTGAACTTTTACTAAACTTAAAAGCAATTTGCATGATAATTAGTTTCCATAAACAAGACTATATGCATATGCGGCTATAAATACTACTAGTATCTGGCATTAGTAGTTGGACTCGGTCAAGCGAGTCGACACAGTTCAAAAATCAAGTTTACACCGACAGCCACAAAAATCGCTACAATTCAAGGCGAAGGTTAAAAGCACAAAAGCTGCACGCAACTGAGAGCGAGGCGAGGAGAGGAACTTGTTTTAAAATTGTTGTCGTAGTTTATTTATGCCGCTACGCAGCTTCCCCACGGAATCGGTTCTAAAACAGAGTTTTGCCGGTGCTTCGGATGCCGCTCAATAACCTTGAATGTTGTTGCTTATACGACAAGTAAAACGTGCTTCGTTCGTTTGTGTAGGCTGCAAAAAACTATACAAATTCTGGTATTGTATACCCTGTGAAAAGTCTTATTTAATGTATATAAATGTTTGCATTATGCTGAGTGATTATACGAACGGAAAAATGCATTGATATTGGATACAGAAGAAGTTAAATTTAACGAGCGAACATTAACTTAAATTTGTACTATGATCTGGGATCTGAATATGTTTTAGTTTTGTAATTTCTATAAATACTTATTTAAAATGAATATTTATTCAGTAAATATTACTTAGTTCACATTTTTTGAGAATTGTAAGAATTTGTCAAATTCAACTTAAGTTGTTTTTGTTAAAAAGAACCTTTTTGTATTTAATTGAGTATAAACTTAATATCCAATTTTCGTTCACATTTTAAGTACTTATATATGAAAGTATTTCGTATTCTATCATTCCCAAACCCAGTTTTTGTTTTTTTCTTACTTGCTAACACTGTTATAGAAGGCAACTTGTACTTAAGTGTGTGTTTCTAATTAACAATGGCAAATGTTAGTCATATTTTAAGTACTGGCTTGTGGTTTTTGTTTTGCACAGCAATGTGGAGGCCACAGTTCCCTTTAGTAGCGTATTAATATACATCTACATACATGGTATAAACATATATTTGTTGTTTTTTGTTCAAATATTCTACAAAAGCAAAAGGCATAAAATCTTTAACACTTTCGTAGTCTGTAGACATAACCTTTTTGTGTGTGGCATGCGTCAGAAACGAGTTAGCTGAAGTCTCTTAATGTCTTTTGTATCTTCATTTCGTTGTTTTTTTTGTATTATTAACAATACGTTGACTTTATGAACTACGTAGTACATAAAAGTGACATTTAAAATGCTGCTTTGGTTGCTTTCTTATCAGTCATATAGATTGCTCTTTCTTCGCAGCAACAAATAAATACAACCATTGATTGTTGGTATGTTTTTGGGAGTAATGACAGCACAGCAGTTGCTTGAAAGAACATAAGAATTTAAAAATTTTATATTGTTAGCAACATTGCCAACATATTAAACCTGTTGCGAAAGACATATGAATAGATATTAAGGCGTTGTTTAAAAGCTGATTTCAATGTTTGCCTAAAACCCAATCACCGAAGCACGACTGATTTTAGTTTTATTTTTGTTTTAAATTTAAGTTTCCAAGAACTTTTTTGAAAATTAAAATTTTTTTTTATAATTAGTTCATAAAAGTAAGTAAATTAAAATTGTTCTTAAGGTTTAAGGAACACACTTTTAATTTTTTTTTCAAACCTCTTATCATGGTACATTTTTAAGTTAAGTTCCTTAAGGTGAATTCATCACTTATAGCTTGCTTGACCTTTTTTGGTCTAGCAACTTAAAAGTACTTGTATTTAAATTAAAATTCTACGCCAAACGACATTTAAACAAAAGCACATTTCAATTGTACTGCCGCTACTTATATTAAGCTTTGTTAATGATCCGATCTCACAAAAGTCGAAAGGTTTATAATTGTATACAATTAAATATGTTAGCTAAACAAAGCGTACCCCATACAATGGTTGTTGCTTTGTAACTCAAGTCATTAAAACAAGTACGAGTGACTGGTACTGGACGCACAACTTAAAGATACCCTGCACTTAAATGCAATATTAGTTATTTGCTAAAAAAAAAGTTGGTAGCAAATTGATAATTAACGATGAAAAATAAAAAGAAATTGATATTTTATGACGCCATGCGCCCTGTATAGCCAATTTAAAACATTTCGTAAAGGGTATGCAACAAAAAGTGAATGTATCACTGATTTATTGCAATACCTATCCAACAAGTCTTTAAACTCAAGTTATAACTTGAGTAGTCAATTCTAATGGAAACCTGTTTCTTTTTTTATTTTCTCTATTGTTGTTGCTGTTTTTTCACCTCTGTATTTTGCTTGTTCGTTTTTGCAGCGGCACAGTGATCCGAAGATGACGCATGGCAGCAGTGCAGACTTTGCCTGCTCCACGGATGTGCTGCTGAACAATTTTCAGCTAAAGAAGAAGAGCTATCGTGTGCTGTTGCATGGCCAACGTCTCGTATGGGAGCGAATGCAGCGACCAACAAAGAGCGTAATACAAAAACAACCATTGCCACCCGATCAACAATTGTCCTATGACAATTGCAGCAGCTATGGGCCACACAGTCACGTCCTGCACATGGATGACATAATCAGTGTGCGTTCGGGTCAAACCAAACAGGATAGCTTAAAGCCGCCGCCAGAGCAGCAGCAGCATCAGCAGCTTGATGTGGCAGATGTAAACAAACCGACAGCACAATTCCTAACCATTAACTATGCCGAACGTTTAACAAAATCCAAAACGGATTGCAATCGTTGGCAGCTGCGTCGTCTCACCTTTTACAATTCGGACGCGTATATAGTGAGACAATGGGAGTTGGGCTTAATGATGCGCTTGGCAACATCACCATCGGGTGGACAGCGTGTGCAGCGTTTGCTTGTTTTCATTAATCCGTACGGTGGACGCAAAGCGGGCGGAAATACATATGAGCGCTTGGTGCGTCCACTATTCCAACTGGCTGGGATTGATGCCACCTGCATAACGACACAGCGTGCAAATCAAATCCGAGATATTCTCCTCACCCATGATCTTTGTTGCTATGATGCTGTGTGCTGTGTGGGCGGCGATGGCACTGTGGCCGAGGTCATCAATGGTCTCATCTTTCGTAGAATGCGTGAACTTGGCCTGGATGAGCAGAAACCGGCATATATACCACGTCCTAGTCTACCCGTTGCAGTGATACCCGCTGGCAGCACGGATACCATTGTTTACAGCATGCACGGCACAGCGGATGTGAAAACAGCGGCGATTCATGTGCTGCTCGGACAGCGTCGAGGATTGGATGTCTGCAGTGTGAGCAATAAACAAACCTTGTTGCGCTTCTGTGCAAGTGTCTTGAGCTATGGCTACCTGGGTGATGTGGCGGCTGAGAGTGAAAAATATCGTTGGATGGGCACCAAGCGTTATGAGTATAGTGGCGTTAAAGCCTTTATTAGCAATCGTGGCTATGATGCCGAGTTGCAGCTGCTCGAGGAGTCCACGGAGTCAGAGACGCCACAGAGTCCGGTTAGTCCGTTGATTGAGGACACGCGTTCGGTTTGCTATGCGAATTGTCAGCGTTGTAGCATTGCTAGTTCCTCGCTGCAGCTGCAACGTTCAACGCATTCCGAGCAGCAAGATGTGGAGGAGCATCAGCAGCGGGCGAGGGAACATGAGAAACAGGATCAGTCACAACTGCAGGCCACCAATTCTCAGCTACTATTGAGTGCTAGTGAGACAGCCATGTTGCGTCCAGGATTACAGCGTCCATTGAGTCTTCCTCTTCAGCCAGGTGACTCTTATGGCTCCAGTTTGAATTTACGCAATGGACTTCAGTGGAAAGTTATACGCGGCAATTTCTTTATGATATGCGGCGCCAACATCACATGTGCCTGTGCCCGCAGTCCCAATGGCATCTCACGCTATAGTCATCTTGGCGATGGCTGTTTGGATCTGATTTTGGTGCGCAAAACTTCATTGGTTAATAATCTGAGATTTCTGTTAAATACTGCGGGACGCGCAGGTGATATTGTAAGTACATATATAAATAGTTTTTTATATAAATTATTTAAGATAAGAATAGGAAAAAGCGTCGTAATAATTTAACACTTTTCGCTATTTATAACCTGTTTTTTTTATAAAATGAATTTCTTTAAAGATCTTTTAAAATTACATTTTATAAATTTTCAAAGTATCTATTTAAATATTAAGCTTATACGTAGGGCCTTAAGCAGTTGATTTTATTTAGTTTCAAAAAAAAACTTCTTTGTTTTTACAGCGCAATTTGCCATTTGTTGAGGTCTTTCGGACGAGGAAATTTATTTTCCGCACACTAACAGCTGTTACGGCGGAAGAGAATCTAAGTATAGCTGGTTCCCGTCAGCCCATAACTCAAAGTGGCAACGACGCAATCAGTTCGGAATATTCCAGCTGGAATTGTGATGGGGAAGTTGTCACTGATTTGGACATAACCATGACGTAAGCAAATGAATTAATTGTTTTAAAATTAAATTATTGTTTGAAATTTTGGATTATACTTGCAGCTCACATTGTCAGCTTATAGATGTATTTATGCGTGGTCCACATTCCTATAGTAAGCCACAAAAGGCATCTGCGGCCAGTGTGCCAACAACTCCTGCGAGCTCAAGCGATAATGTTTATTGTTGCTGCAAGGATTGAAAAGAGTGTATTTTAAACATTTTAAACATTGGCCGTGACCGTAGTTTGTAATGATTAAGAGTATTTGACTATTGCATAGTGCAAAAGAAAACTACAAGTTGTTATATAGATTTATACATACTATAATTATACTTTTTAAGTTGTTTCTTATCATCTGTATTATGCGATCTATAAGATGGAAAACATTGTTAAGAAACATTCCCCTCAAAGAAACATATATCTATTTATATTTGTATATTCTATTGGATTATATTTCCAATTAAAATATAAAGTAATGGTGAACGTGTATTATCCAACTTCGTGCTTTGAATAAAAATGTTTTGTTTTTTCATTGTTTGGTATTATTATGCACTGTTTTATGCGATCCGTAATACTCCTCTGATGTGCTTTACAAATATATTTATATGAACTAGTTGTAAGAAATAAAATTGTATTTTTCAATCAAAATTTAATCTTTCGAGTTTTGCTTTAAAATTTTAAAAGTGAGATTGTTTGAATTAGGCGCGTGTTATTAAGCATAACCCGACTTGCAGCCCTGGTTGAACATTGTTCTTTTTTGCGCATATCGATATAAAGCGGCTTGCAGCGCTGCAAAGCTATCTTATTATTCTGCTATCCAGCACTGTTCAGCATTTATTTGTGCCTGTCATTCTGCGACTTCTGTTGTATTTCATTTAAGTATCATAATTAGATTATATTAGAAATGATGAACAACGCTTTTGCACAGCCCATGTGGCTCAATGGACCAGCGCCCGGTCAATTCTACAATTTTATGGGCGGAAATACGCAAGCCGAGTTGCCGCGTGAATTAACCACGGCCGGTCCATTTGGCACCAAGCACAGCACGTAAGTAAAAATTTTGATACATTTTAGCAGCATATATTAATTGTTATACATGTTATGCTAGGGCTGCCATTACTACCGGCTCGTCGGTGCTGGGTATTAAATACGCTGGTGGCGTTCTGGTCGCTGCCGATACACTTGTCTCCTATGGCTCCCTGGCACGTTATCAAAACATTGATCGCGTCTTTAAGATCAATGACAAAATCTTGCTTGGCGGCAGCGGTGATTTTGCAGACATACAGTCGATTAAACGCAGCATCGATCAGAAGATGATCGAAGATCAGTGCAGCAACGATGGTGTGGTCATGAAGCCCAAGTCTTTGGCCAGTTGGCTAACACGCGTCCTCTACAATCGTCGCTCGCGAATGAATCCCCTTTACATCGATGTCGTTGTTGCTGGTGTGGATGAGGCTGGTGTTCCATTTTTGGGCAATGTGGATTTGCGTGGACGTGCCTATGATGATTATGTGGTGGCCACCGGTTTCGCAAGACATTTGGCTTTGCCATTGGTGCGTGAACGCAAGCCAAAGGATCGTGAGTTCACATTTGAGGAGGCAACTAATTTGGTAAGTACATGAATTGACTTATTATTTGTAATCCCTATTAATCGACTACTCTTCATACTTCCAGATACGTGAATGCATGAAAGTGCTATACTATCGTGATACTCGCAGCATCCCACAATATACAGTGGGCATTTGCAGTGCCAATGATTGCAGCATTAAAGGACCCTTTAAAGTCGAAGAGAACTGGACTTTTGCTGAGACCGTTGAGGGCTATTAGGTGGCATTTCTCCATAAACAATGTAATTTAAGACATACACACACCAACAAACAAACAACTAAATAAAATCTGTGGTTCTCTTGGCAAAGCAATTGAATTATTAATTGAAAAAATTACTTTCTTTTTCACCTCCACATTTAATATATAATGAATCTAAGAATGTATAATTCCTACAGTCTGTTACATGGTTTTTATTCTGAATCGTTGGTGTAAGACTAATTGAGATGTTTCTATAAGTATTTTCTATCTGTCAGATCCATTCTATTTGTATAAAAATCGTTTGTTTTTAACATTTTTGCTCACTGCATTATGATGATGACTCTATATAAACCCAAGGAAAATATTAAAGTGCATACTTATATTATTTGATCTCTGAAATTCCTCGTTAAATATGCCAAACTTAATGATATTAAACTGTTTAATAATTTGATTATTATTTCATTTGTCTAATAATAATTTGGTTAGGTACATTTATTTAAATAATATACATAAATTGTGACTAATCGTATTTAATTAATTTTGATCCAATTGATTAGAGACTCGAACGTTTAATTACACATAACACGTAATTGCTGCTGCCGAATTATAAATTTTTTTTAAGTCGCCAACGCCAATGGCTTCTGCATCGTTTTAGTTTAACATTGTGTGGCGATCGTAGATGTGTCTTCGCTGCTCTCGCACCTGTCTTTTCCATTTGTCCTGTTGATGTCCGACACGATTGAGGACATTGGCACGTGCGCTTAGCTCTTGATTGTTGCTACCAACAGGCGGTGGCGGTGTTGGTTCATCCTGGTTACCGCAGCAGCGGCAGAAAGAGAAGGGAAAAGGAAAAATGTTATTAAGCAAATTAGTTGAAGGCCATTGAAAAATAATAATAACAACGATATTGTGGTTAACATTTGCATGCATGTGTGTGTGTGTTAGTAACAACGAATAACATAAAATAAAACAATAAAATATTTTGTAATATGGAGTCTTAAATGTTGTGTGCTTCTTTATTGCCAACAAGCTGCGCATCATCATCATCATCATCATCGTCATCGTCATCATTATGATTTTCATCATGACAGATGTCGTCGATGTCAGGATTATCGGCTAACCGGCTATACTTAATGGATGAATATTTTGTTAATTTTATATGTACATCTTCGTTGGTGTGCTCCTGATAATTGTTGGCCTTGACGCGTTTGTTAAGCAACGGATCCAAGCACATTAGAAAGAGCATATATATCACCAAGATCGATATTATCCAAATCACAATGATGACAACGACCTGCAAAGTAGACAATAATATTAATTCTACTATAGTAAACTTTAAAATTAAATCAACATAGACTATTGACTAGAATGAGTATAAATATTTTTAGCAATCGCCAGAAAAGTAAGTTCACACCTTTATAAGTGTTGTGTTACGTGCGACATGGGAGCATTTGCATTCAGCGCAAATGGGCAGCTCCTTGCCATTGGCATCCACTTGTGGCAGCAATGCACCAGCACAGGCACTAGAATTTATAAATAGTAAAAATGCGCTCTATGATTAATTTATAAGAACTACAAACCATTCAGTTGTGTTGCTGTTTGCTTTGCTACCGCTGTTGGCTGCAGTGCTGCTTATAACTTTAAGTGTGGCGATTGTGGGCGCTGCAGTTACCGCTGCTGCTACTGCAGCTGGAGCTGTTTTGATAGCTTGTATCGGTTGACTGCCATTGTTGTTGCTGCTGCTGGTTGGCAGTGTTTGTGTTGCTGTCTCAGCCTTTGTAAGCAAACAAAATGCAGTCATTTATTTGTATGTAACGACGTTGTCGATGCGTTAACAGCACTTACCCATGTCACGCCAACTAAATAACATATCGCTAAAAGTGCAGCGTAGATGAATAACCGCTTGTGTGCCATTAATTTTTGCTTTAGAGAAATTTTTTTAATTTTCACAGAATTCTCACTACAGCCTTTGCAGTGCTGTAAATTGACAAAGAGTCAGCTTATCGTATATCGATAGTCGCGAATATCGCTGACAATAATGACCTGACTTTGCATACCCTGTTTTCCCATATGTGGAGTCATTTCGAGTGTTATTTTCTTTATGTGACTATACTTTTAAGGATTAAAGCATAAAATAGTGTCAGCGCCAAAATGTACT
Source organism: Scaptomyza montana (assembly GCA_018904305.1). Classification (NCBI taxonomy): domain Eukaryota; kingdom Metazoa; phylum Arthropoda; class Insecta; order Diptera; family Drosophilidae; genus Scaptomyza; species Scaptomyza montana. Next base: position 6,102,058 of record JAEIGR010000001.1, read on the forward strand.
AGTATAAGCATACAAATTTTGTATACATTCTCTACAGAAGTTTAAGTGAGGAAATAAGTGCGCGCAGTTTTTGGGTAGCCACAGCTTGTGTATGCGTGTTGGTTAACTCATTTACACACATCAGTGAGCTGTCAAAATCATTTGTTTGCGTGTTGCTAGTTTCGCCGCATACGGCATTTTATGCAATTTAACATTTTAAATATAAGTCTAAGAACTAAATTTATATCAAATATAGACAAGATAAAATGACATACACATTGCTTGGAGTTGCGTTAGCACTACTAAGCCTGGCAGATGTAAACAATGGTGCGTATTTTTCCGGCAGTTTATGTGGTCTGCTGTGATTGGCCCACGCTGCATTTTCCACCTCCCCCAAAAAACCAAATTCAAACAATTTTCAATCAATAACATAATTATAGCTGACCGGACGAATTTTGTGACATGTGGCTCCATATTAAAGTTGCTCAATTCGGATTATGCATATCGCCTGCACTCGCACGATGTCAAATACGGCTCTGGATCTGGTCAGCAGTCGGTGACGGGCGTGGAACAAAAGGAGGATGTAAACAGCCACTGGGTGGTCAAGGCTCAAACGGAAAAGATATGTGATCGTGGTGAAGCTATTGCTTGTGGCGCCACTATTCGATTGGAACATTTGACCACGAAAAAGAATTTGCATTCGCATCACTTTTCATCGCCGCTATCAGGGGAACAGGAGGTGTCCGCCTATGGTGTTGATGGTGTCGGTGATTCGGGTGATAATTGGGAAATTATGTGCTCTAACGAAAGTTGGATGCGTGATACTCATGTTCGATTGCGTCATATGGACACAGGCATGTATCTGGGCATGTCGGGACGTTCGTATGGTAGACCTATTTCGGGACAAATGGAAATTGTTGGTTTGCATAGTCCACAGCATGGCACACGTTGGACTACCTCGGAGGGTTTGTACATTGTGCCTAAGGAAACTGAGTCCACGCATGAGGAATACGCTCATCAGGAGCTGTAGTTACGAGATCCCTTTTAAATAACTACAATTAGCTGATTAAATTATAATTTAGATGAATTTATGTAAAGCTTATGATTGAACAATATGTTTGTGACATTAAAACAAAAAAATTATAAATTAAGCGGAATTGACTGTGCGATAATCAGCTTTGCATAAATTGAAAACTCTGTTGCTCAAACCTGTTAAAAAAAACACTTTGCTGTGTGCATATTGTGCCTTGCTGCAAATAGTTGTCAAGGCAAAAAAAACATAGCATAGTATTATATCGTCGAGTAATAGTCCAAAAGCAATATACACCTTTGGCACTTCTCTTACAGTGTATAAAGAACTTTTACATACATTACAAGAAAGCGACTTGCACGCTTTTCAACACTGTCACAGCAGGCGTTGCTTTATTTAGTACGTGTTGCAATTTCGTGCCGTCAAGCGCGCTTATCGCTGTTTTACGTTAAACTAATGGTCGTTAATTCATTTATTGATAAACTTAACATATGCTGTGCTGTCGGAAGCGACGCGTCGTTAATAAAATAAATAATCTAGCTACGAATTAATCATGTTAATATGGACGTATATTTTGCATCACTCATAAATAAATATATATGTACATATATAAATACATATGTGTGAGTGTGTTTGTGGGTATTTGGCGCGCGCTTTTTTACGCATAATTTCTGTTTCAACAGCTGTGACTTGTACTTTATTTTTTTTTCTGTTTGCATTTTGTTTATAAGTTTGACAGCTGTTTATGTAATTTACAGGCTAAACTTAAAACTATTTCACATGTGTTAATTTTTTTTTTTTTAAGAATCTTAATGGTGGTTTGATGACAGTGTTAAAAGCTCTACAAACAAACACAAAAACAAAACCGATACCTGCATATAATTATCGAAAGTAAGTGTTCATTTATGATCATTAGATAATATTTTAATTATTTGTTTGTTGTACGCTTGTTGACTTAATTCTGATGACTTTTGCTTAAATAATGGGAAGTGTTAATGAATTGCGGCTCCCTTCTATGCGACTTAATGTGACTTTTAATGACCTGCAACCTGTTAAAATGGGTTTATTTTAAGTGGCAAATGTGTGCTAAAATTAATCTTTTAGTTATAGTACTTAATGGTGATTAATGAACTGGCGCCTTTGTGTGCGATTTTCAAAAATTCAAAAAAGGCTTGCCGAATTTAATGTTTATTTAGTGGGTTAGCCTTCGCCTTCACTTTTGTTCGTTTATTTGGATCGTTCTTTCTTTTCGTATCAGTTTGCGATCTCTTTCTGTATCTTTCATCCTCATTGTCTTGCGCTTTCTCTGTTTCCCCCATTTTTTTCTCTTTTATTCTTAATCTTTCTCTTGTAACTTAGCTCCATTTGCTTTGCTTATATTATTTCTCACTCGCGGCGCTTTAATCTCTGTTACTGAATCTATATCTTCCCTTTACACTCCTTTTCTCTCTTTGTCTGTTCTTTTCATATCAGTTTTTTTACTATCTATCTATTTATCGCTTGCTTACACTGCTTCTTTTCTCCATTTTTTTACTTTGTATTTCCACCCTTATTTTTATACTCGATACCGAAGGTATTTTCGACACCCTTCAAGCTAGAGACTTGAAACTTTGCAAATATCTTTTTTTATGGTGTCAAGATTGGGGTTCTACGATAACTAGGGGGCTGGCAAATCGATAAATCCACATATTTCGCACATCCTTTCAGCTAGAACTACTAGAGTAACCAAATTTCTGAAGGAAGATAGCTGGTGGCATCCCCATCTGCATAGACAATATTTGAGACAGTGTCCACCCCTGACACATTTATTTATTTTCTACAGATTTCAAGGTTAAGGGGCCTCAACTGAATTTGGTTTCTTGAGTCTTAATAAGCGTTTATAGCTGTTTATACTATAGTCCGCCTAATAAAATTAGTTCCGCTTACATAATGCATTAAGATTCTAGATTCTATTGCTATTTATTTTTTTTTGCCCTTTAATTTTACTCTTGTTAAAATTTTGAGTGCTAAACTACTTTTATATGTATATGCAAATGTACATTTAAAGTGTGGTGTTTGTAACGGATCGAAATGTGATTATACATATATGATATAACACTGTTCGCTGATTACCCAAACCCAATTTTGTAAAAGTTAAGATTTTTCTTGTTCTGAGCAATTAAAAGTCGAAATTTTGCTGAATTTCAACTTTTTATTTTTTAGGCCACTCTGGCACAACTATTTTGTTCAACCCCTTACTGCAATAAACCTGCCAGCCACATCGGATCTCTTTTGAATCGTCTCATTCTGTGGTTGTTCCGTTGCGTTCTCTTTTATTTCTCCACTGGACTGTATGATGGGCATAGGCTCTTCAACCTCGTCTGTAGCCAGTTGTTTGGTTTCATTTGTTGGCACTATAAGAGACTCCTCTTTTAGATTGCTTTGTTTCGGATTTAAGATGCCATTGTTATTCATATTTTGAGCATCGCACATGGAGCAGAAAAAGTGCACCAACAACAAGAGCAGCAATGCGTACAGTTTATTTGACATCACGTTAACTTTACCAAAAATCCTTTTAAAGACTGAAGAATTGAGCTCCAAGTCTTGAAAGTCAAAGCTGCCTAGTTAATTATACTATAGAAAATCTTTGTATTTATACATAAACTTGTATAATGGCATGCATAATAACATTAACTGCACTCTTAAAACAAATATATGTTAATTTATTTCAATTTCCACCATAACGGATGTAGTTATTAGTAGGTAAATGGGATAGATTTGAAGCTTTTAATATATGCTTGTTACATTATTTACGGTGTAATTTAAGCATTCTGGCTTGTTTGTTGATATTTCCGGTACATTTTTTAGCACCTATAGTTAACGGTTATTTGTTTTTGATAATTGAATAAAATGTTTTAATTTTATTTATAAAAGTATGCAATCATTTCATAAATTTTTTGTTAATACTTTGTCACGTAAGACAATTGTCTGTAAACCAACTTTACAGACAACAATTTTTTTTACACTCGTTACCGAAGGTCAAGAGTATATTGGTTTTGTGCAATGTCCGTCATGGTGTCTGTCCGTCTGTCCGTCCGTATGTGTGCAAGTTTTTTCCACACCCTTCAAGCTAGAGACTTGAAACTTTCCAAATCTCTTTATCTATGGGATAGTAAATTAAAGTGTCAAGATGGGTGTTCTACGATAACTGGGGGGCTGGCAAATCGATATATTCGATAACTCAAAACCGATAAATCCACATATTGCGCACATCCTCACAGCTAGAACTACCAAATTTGGTAAGAAGATAGCTACTAGCAACCCCCAAAAAACTGCATCAAATTTGGAGCCACGCCCACCCATTCCGCCCCCAGCCCCCCGCATTTTTAAGTCAAACAAGTAAGAAGGCTATAGTCGGGAGAGCCCGACTAGAAGATACCCTGAGCCCAGTTGGAATAAATATGTTAAATTTATAAAAGACTTTCAATCGATTCAATTCCGGGGTTTCTTTACCGATTTGGATGAAATTTTCAGAAAAGTTCTATCGTTACCCATTATTTTTTTACATTTTCCAAATTCGATATTTGTTTGTGATCGATTTCATGTGTATATCGGAAACCAGAAAAGTTATCGATAATTTGAAACAAACTTGTTCTGCTTATGGTATAGGAGAACTTACACTCAAAATCTGAAGTCTCCAGCTTTTGAAGTCTCTAAGATCCACGCGTTCATACAGACGGACAGACGGACGGACAGACGGAAATGGCTATATCGACTCGGCTGTTGATGCTGATCAAGAATATATATACTTTATGGGGTCGGAGATGCTTCCTTCTGCCTGTTACATACTTTTGCACAAAACCATTATACCCTTTTTACCATTTTATGGGTTCAGGGTATAAAAAGCCTATATCTCCCACAGTTTTTGAGCTAAAGCCACCAAATTTGGTGCCAAGATAGGTGATGATGACCTCCCTGCATCGAAAGTTTGGATGCCACGCCTACCAATAATGCCCTAGCCGCCCCCATCCGATAGCTGGCAACGACCCCCAAAAATCTGCATCAAAGATTTGGAGCCACGCCCACCCATTCTGCCCCCCTTTCCCCACTTTTACAAACTTTGAGCTAGTGCACCAAATTTGGTTTGAAGATAGCAATTGACATTCCACAAAGATCTGCAGCAAAAATTTGGATGCCACGCCCACCAATTCCGCCCCAGCTCCCCTTTCCCCACATTTTACAAACTTTGAGCTAGAGTCACCAAACTTGGCAGGAAGATATTTGGTGGCATCCCCATCTGTATCGGAGAATCTTTAAGGCAGCGTTCACCCCTGCCGTATCAGTACCCCTTTGCAATCAGGCCTCTTTTTACCGGTTTTAATACTGGTAACGAGTATAATGTTTAATTTGTTCTATTTTCTGGAGATTTCAAGGTTAAGGGGCCTCAACTGAATTTAGTTTCTTGAGTCTTAATAAGCGTTTATAGCTGGTTATACTATAGTCCGCCTAATAACATTAGTCACGCTTACATAATGTATTAAGATTCTAGATTTTATCGCTATTTTTATTTTTTTTTATTGCCCTTTAATTTTACTCTTGTTAAAATTTTGAGTGCTAAACTACTTTTATATGTATATGCAAATGTACATTTGAAGTGTGGTGTTTGTAACGGATCGAAATGTGATTATACATATATGATATAACACTGTTCGCTGATTACCCAAACCAAATTTTGTCAAAGTTAAGATTTTTCTTGATCTGAGCAGTACGCATGTACCGAAATTATTTTTAAGTGAAAGTTTGTATATTGCAGGTAAGGAGGCAGCACACCTCTTTGACTCTTGCTTTTAGGGAGTTTGTCGCCTACCTAAACTGACTCCAATTTATTTAAACTTAACTTTATACTTCTAAACAACAAATTTGTGGTCGCAGAGCATACATAAAATAAATAAAAATAAATATTCTGATAATGCATTTGTGGCAGCTTAAATACATACAATTAAAAGTGCATATTGGAATCAGGAGAAATTATAGATAGTTTGAAGCAAACTTATTCTGTCTATGATATTAAATAGATAATTTTATAAATCTTATAACCTCTGACGATGTGCAGAAACATCTTCTGAATCCGATTCAGACTTGATCTCAGTGTTAAGCTGGATGCTTTCGTCAAGCCGTCTCTGGAAATCATCAATATCAGTGCGTAAATGTACAGGTTCAATTAAAAGTCGAAATTTTGCTGAATTTTAATTTTTTATTTTTTAGGCCATTCTGGTACAACTATTTTCATCCACCTAAACCTACTGACATAGCCATGCGAGACCAATTCCAATCGCTTCTCTTTTGAATCGTCTCATTCTTTGGTTGATCCGTTGCGTTCTCAACCTCGTCTGTAGCCAGTTGTGTGGTTTCATTTGTTGGCACTATAAGAGACTCTTCTTTTAGATTGCTTTGTTTCGGATTTAAGATGCCATTGCTATTCATATTTTGAGCATCGCACATGGAGCAGAAAAAGTGCACCAACAACAAGAGTAGCAATGCGTACAATCCCGAAGGTAACTTTAAGTTCAGTTTATTTGACATCACGTTAACTTTTCCAAAAATCCTTTTAAAGACTGAAAAATTGAGCTCCAAGTCTTGATAGTCAAAGCTGCCTAGTTAATTATACTATAGAAAATCGTTGTATTTATACATAAACTTGTATAATGGCATGCATAATAACATTAACTGCACTCTTAAAACAAATATATGTTAATTTATTTCAATTTCCACCATAACGGATATAGTTATTAGTAGGTAAATGGGATTGATTTGAAGCTTTTAATATGTGCTTGTTACATTATTAACGGTGTAATTTAAGCATTCTAGCCTGTTTGTTGATATTTCCGGTACATTTTTTAGCACCTATAGATTTCAAGGTTAAGGGGCCTCGACTGAATTTAGTTTCTTGAGTCTTAATAAGCGTTTATAGCTGTTTATACTATAGTCCGCCTAATAAAATTAGTTCCGCTTACATAATGCATTAAGATACTAGATTCTTTTGCAATTTTTTTTGTTGCCTTTTAATTTTACTCTTGTTACAATTTTTATTGCCTAACAACTTTTATATATACAGTCGAACTTCCATATAACGAAGCTCAAGGGAACAAGAAAAAACTTCGTTATAGAGAAATATCGTTATATAGAATGAGTTTTTGACTGAATCAAATTGCAGGGTTCTGATTTTTGACTTCGTTGTATAGAAAATTCGTTATACGGAAGTTCGTTATATGGAAGTTCGACTGTATATTGTTTGGTGTTTGTACCGTTGTAACAGCGTCCACCCCTGACGCATCCGTACCCCTTTGCAATTAGGCCTCTTTTTACAAATTTTAATACAGGTATCGAGCATACCGCAGTCGGTTGCGTCCGAATGCAACGTTTCCACTTGTTCTTTTTTATGTCTGTGTAAAATATTAAGACAAACAATTTAGACCTTGAAAACAGTGTAAATCTTATTCAAGCATGCTCAGTAAGTGCAATACAACATTTTAGTTTTGCATAAAAATGTGGAACGTTGGAATCAGAACAAATGAATTATGTTAATTCTTCACAGTGTGTTGAGGTTTATTTACAAATGTATTGTTGCACATGCAACTAGAATACAAAAGATACTAGTTATTTCTGTCTATATGTATGGAAATTTCTGCTCATTAGCTGGCAAGTTTATTATTATTTTTCTTTTTTCTTTTTGTAGTTTCCTTTGTTTAGAAAGCTCAGTCATTGCATTGTGTGTACATCCTGCTTAGAGGTGGGCTTAGTAAGGTCAAATGCCATAAACAGAGAACAGAAGGCGGACAGCAACAGTAGCAGCCCCAAGCCACAAAACACAATTACAAAGATATCTCACATAATCGCGTTGTCCTTGTAACCATTTAAGCATAAATTGCATCCTAGAAAAATAAATGATGTTATCTTTGTTTCTTTTAAGGCTTTTTGTAGATAATGCATAATGGCTGAAGACTTAGCCCAATTTAGATGTGTATTTGTAGAATTATAATATCACAGCATTATAAGGATTTTTAAGACTCATAATCAGCTAACACAAACGGGTTAAAAAATTTGTTTCTTAGAAAATCAAAATATACATTTGTTAGTAATACAACTGAAGGCTATAATTTTTGTCATCTGGCCTTATTCCAATATTGCACAGTAGTTTAACTTAACAAATTTCCCATGCAAGTGCTGATAAGCTGAACTGTATAATTTATTGAGCAGATATGAGGGAGCGTACATTTGTTATTGTTCTAATTGTTGTTGGGCTGCCAAACAAAGCTCCGATGGCAAAAACATCTGAGTTTTATCGATTCTTGTTTATCAGCGGTTCGGCCAACCTTCACAACTTGGCATTTTATGGTGACGAGCAGTTTATAACACTCGCCGACCGACTGACAGACGGATAGATTGACAGACTGCTTGACTGACAGAATAGCACACGCTCTGTTTGACTGTTTGTTACTGCTGTTGTTTTTGTTGTTGTTTTGTGTATCCGCTACAAAATTGTTTATATATTTCACATGTGGGGGCGTGACGCTAGCTAGCTATCTCTTTCTGCCTCTTTGTGGCGCTCCTTCAACTACACACACACACACAACAACTTTGTTTATACGCACGACTGCTTTGGCTGCGTAATAAAAAAATAAAAAATTCATAGCCTACTTTGCAGCGTTTTTATATAAAATAACATAAAACTCAATGCTATGTTTGCGCACAAATCAATACAAATCTAAGGAAATAAAAAATGTTATAAGTTAACATTAAATTCATGAAAATTCATTTCTTTTATTTAATCTAACTTAAGGCGATATTTGGCAAGAATTTTTAAAAGGGTAAATTAAAAATAAATTGCAAATAAAAACCCAAAAAAAAAATTAATACTAGGGTCCATAAACAATGCAAAAATTATTTACCAGTTTTTGCTTGCTGTTTTCATATTCATTTATTTCAATTTGAAACCTCAAAAATATTACTTTATTAAGATGGCCACGCGCCTTATCAATAACAAGACCGAAAGCGACGTTAACAACAACAAAATAACAAAAACTACAAAGATATATAAATATATTTACTCGTATTTGTACCAAGAACAAGGTCAACGCGTGTTACAAAACAAACTCTCAACGGTTTCGCACATACTAACACACACGACCACACTTACACGTGCAAATGCATTCAGCTGCGTGGGTGTCATATCAGTCAGCAATACTGTTAAACCTTCCGCAACATAATTGAAAGTGATTGCAACTTTCAAGTATATACTAGAAACCTGATATAAATATATATGTATTACGTAATTTTCTAATGTGTGTACTTTAAAGGCGTTACTTAAATCAATTATTTACTTATTTTGCTTATTAAATTAAAATTCCAATTACTATCTGCCGGATTGAAGCGGATCTTTAGTTGTCTGAAGGTGTTAATGAAAAAAACTACAACTACATTATTGATAGCTACATCTCATACTATTTTCCAGTTTTGAATAACAATTATCTATCGTGTGCTTAATTCGTTAGAAAACAACAGTCACTAAATCAATTTTGAGCCACATTAGGCAAAGTCCAAAAACATATGCATATGATAAATAATTGCACGACGCTGATTGTATATCGTACTCCAAACATATCTACGTACATACACAAAAAAAGTCAAATGGATGGCGGCCCCGGAGAATGCATGCGCTTGGCCTTCCACATTTTCTTGCCTCTGTCCTTTTTGACTGTCGTCGTTGACGCAGCTCCTCTCATCGCACTTAACATTGAAAACCGAAAACAAGCCCCTAAGTGGGACAAAAAGGCCTGTCCACAGCGACAACAAAAACAACAGAGACGATAACGAATAACGGCTGTTGACGCTCTCAGCGAGAGTGCGCAGCACTTTAGAAAAAAGAGCGAGAGAAAGAGCGTACTGTATACAGTATAATGTGCACATGCCGAACGTTGATAGTGAAAGTTTTCAATAGCAACAACAACAAATTCCTGTTTGTGGTTTTGAAGTTTACAGTAAACTGTTAATCAACAGTGACAGCTGCTCAAAAAAACGTGACCACTGTACAGTTATTATTTATAGAAATTTGTAGAAGTCAGTTTGGTTGATAGCATTTCAAGCCTTCAAGTTTTTCTTTTATCTGTTTCTTGTCAAATAAAAAAGAAAAGGTTTAATATACATATTTGGTTTTTTTGTGCCATATTTGTGCCATGTCCATCAATGCTGTCCTTAGAGCTGGAGACTTTGTCAGTCAAAAATTCTAGGGTTAAATACATCGTTAAACCTCGTTAAGCCCTTCTAAATATCGATAACCGTTACAGCTTTTTTTTTCTTTGCTATTTATTTACGCCCAATACAGACTTTAGTTATTAAATAGTAAAATATTAACAGCAAACCTTTTAAAAAGCAACGTATTTATCACAATTATTTATTGATAGTTAATTTATTTTTAGTGCATGCCTTGGCAGATTTGTTAACATACTGCCATTAGCAACTGTTGCTGTTAACATTTACAGTAAATGAGAGCACGCTTGCCCTTGTCAAGCCAAAGTATCTGTCCATCCGTTTTGCACCCTCATTCATGCTTGTGCTCTCTTTATGAGCTGGGACGTAAATACCGTTAGCACAGTACTTCGTGAACAGTTGAGCGTGCAAGTTGATTCAATCCGCAAAACGTGCTGAACAAAGACAACAAGCAAAAGAGGAACCGAGACAACTTAAAGCAAAAGCAATCTGAACAAACAAAAAATAAAAAAAAAATAAAAAATTAAGAAAAATGCCAAAAATGTCTGACTCAAGTGTTTAAAAATTTCTTCAACTTATTATACATACAATTTCCAATACAATTAAACAGTTCGCATACTTATTGACGGGACGTTCGCTTTGTGTTATATAAATCACGGCGTATATATGTATGTGAGTGCGCGTGTGTGTGTGTGCGTGCGTATGGCGCGTGACTATGTGCGTGCGTGCTAAAAGACTTGCAACTACGAATAGATAAATTGTGCGGCTTAATTTGTAGTGTCAATTAAAACAGATTGCGAATATTACGCATACGCAGTGTAACCAGCATTAGCCTTGCACAATAAAAAAAAACAAAAAATATCATTAAAGCAGTCCCAACAACACTAACATCAACAATAAAACAATGTAAGTTAACAAATTTACTACCATTAATATTAATGGAAATATGCTTTCTGTAAAATCCAACAGCATTTACATTATCATTCCCTCAATTCTTTGTGGTTTTATTTAGATTTCGGTTTACTTTATCAAGTGCAGCATGTGTAACAATTTCCCAGTACAACATTTACCACAGCATTTATTGATTATCGGCACCTTTTACTGTCCAGCGACCCCATCCCCACATATACATTTGTTGCCCATATTTGTTGCTTTGTCTATTAGGTTGAGTCAATTGCTTGTTAAATTTTATATTCGTACACTTTTCGCTTTTGTTGGCTTAATTTTATAATCCAATTTGCCGTGCAGTTCCGGCGGCCTTTCAAGTTAACATTTTTCTTAAATAACATAGTTAATATAAGAATTACACAAATGCTTAACATCATAAAAGATGAATCAGTCAAACAAAAATTAAAAATAATTCTCAAAAAATCTCAAATAGTTAGATTGTCTAAAGTAAGTTTGAAACCGGCTTACGCTTTATTCAATGAATAAAGAATTATTTTTAATATAGTTTGATAAGGTGCAACAATCATAAAAAATCAACAATTTTACAACCAAACATATATAACAAAGCTTTGTTTTCGATAAAAATTATTTCTTCAAAGAGACAACAGTCTAAGCATACGTATACTTACTATTTCTTCAATTTCTTTAAGTGCGCTATAAAGTAGGCAATATTCTATGCAAAATAAAAATATTATACTTAACCGCTTGTAACCCCACCTAGCCCCTTCGCTGTTATGCTTGCGCCAGCGATGTTTTTGTGTTTTGTTTCTTTTATTTTCGATTACTTGCAGCTGCTTATAATTTTTTCAGCTACATTATGCTTTCTTGTCGTCATCGCTGTACCTTCTCCCGTTCCGGTTGCCTTTGCAGTCATATTTCCTGGCAAAACGCATGTCCTTCTGGTCTGTGTTCCTGCTACATGCTTTGTTCGCCAGCCATTGTTGTAACGTGTATTGTTTGTCTGTTTGTGTGTGTGTGTGTGTATTCCGGACACCCACGAATGAAGGCAAACTCGCCGTCATTTCCAGGACACATTTTCACTGACTGCGCTGTCGCCGTTTCATTTGTTGTGCCGTTTATTGCTTTTGGCTTTACTGCTTTTTGCTTGTTGCTGTCTTCGTTGCTGCTGCTGTTTTATTTTTTGCTAGCCATTTTCTGGTCAGCCATCATCAGTTAGAGCAAGCACACAGCGAAAGCAAAAAAAAAATATATATATATAGATATATAAGTGATGGATGAAAAACGAACGAAAGATATAGAGAAAAAGTGAGAGAAAGAAACATTCGCTTAAGTGCCTGTTGTGTTGGCCAAATTGACAAAGTCCTTTTAGATCTATTCACGAAACTAAATGTTCAAGAACGTAAAAATAAAGTAATGCTTATTAGATTGCTTGTTGTCGCCTAAGAAAATCAGCTTAATATTACAAACAGTAATATGATTTTTACATTAAAACATTAAAAATAGGTTTTAAAATCAATAATATATACTTCAATCGAGCTTAATTTTGTTTAAATGCATTTTCACTTTAAAATTAAGAACTTGTTGCTTGGGTTTAAAAAACAGGGTTGTCGCTTAAATATAATAATATGTTAAATGAGGATTCGTTGCTTTGTTGAGTGCATTTTTTCATTAACTTATACAATTTCGTATGAAATATTTCTTATACTTGCTTTATTAAGTTTCTAATTTTTGTGTGTATTTGTTTTGATAAAATTTATCATTGTTTTATACAAATTCATAAGAGAGCTCTAAGGATTATTAATTTTTATTTAGCATAACAGTTTAAATTAAGTAATCTTTGCAACTTTCTTTATTGGATTTGCTTGTACGGCTTCAGTGTTAATACAAACACACATACATATTTACTTTTCCGCTCCCAAGTCGTTTCCTGGAAAAAAAATGCACATTAAATGCAAAAAAATTGCATTTGAAAAGGATGCAAGCATTTTAACTTTCCAAATCTAATAAACTATAAATAAACTTTTTATTTTTTTATTGCATATTTTAAACTCAATAACATATATTTTGCACAAGCTAGCGTTTGTTTGTAAATAAACTCAATTATAAATTTTTACTGGCATGTTTACCTTAGCTAACATGGCGTTTGCATTGACAGCTAACATAGTTTAGCCATCGCTAGCGTTAGCAGAATGTGCATTAACAGAATAGAGAGAAAGACTAACAGTTACAAATGCAAACGGTTGCTCAGCTGATTTTGGTTGCGTTGCGTGCTTTGTCCTTGACAAGGTTTTTGTTTTATTCTTACAGTTTTTTTCTTTCTTCATTTCCTTTTTTTATTTCTTCGTAAAGTACGTGAAAGAGCGAAAGAGTGCTCGCAAAACTGAGCAACCAAGAGATTGAGCGCACAGAGTGAGTGAAAGAGAGAGAAGGAGAGAGGCATAGCTTGGCCATTTTATGCGCGGCGGCATTCATTCAGCAAGAGGAACAAAAAAAGCAAAAGTTTATTTCTTTTGCTGCTGCCCAGGCGAAAACATTTTGCGTGGGCGCTGTGCTTGTATGTGCGCGTTGCTTTGTGTGTGTATTGTGCGTGCATTCGCGTGCCAATCGCGCATACGTTTTGTGAACCATCCCAATTTGCTTGATAGTAGTTTTGATAGACAGCTCATAGAACTTTCACTTTTGGCCATTAATTGCGGCATTGTACGCCAAATGTTTTCAACTTCTCTGCGTTCTGTCTGGCCTTCTTTTTTGGCACAGTGGTAATTCCAATTGAATACCTTCTTTTGAAACCGCAACTGTAAATGTCGCCATTTTTTTTAGTTCTAACTCTACCGCGGCACGTGTTCTCATCCTAACCTGCTCCCTCTCTCTATTTTTTTCATTCTCTTTCCGCCGTTCTTCTTTCAATGCTCCTTGAGGTATTTGTTTTAAGTGCTGCCGCTGCGATGTGTGTGTTAATTAAAACGTTTACTTATAAATGGTTGACTTAGACGTTTTGACAAGCCACCAACTGACAGATATGAAAGAGTCCCGGTGAGCAGGTGTGTTAAGGTTAGCTAATTAACTTTTAACGTATTAATAGCTGAGCGAAGCTTAAGCAACATTTTTTAGGTGGGGTTTCTTTTGTAATTAGAGCGTTTGAAAATTATTTTAAAAATAGCACAAGCACATGCATACAAACAATGATTGTACACGATACGGGGTATCTCTTAGTCGAGCTTCTACAACTAGAGCCTTCTTATGTGTTTGTATATAAAATCTACATCCACTCAAACAAATAGCGCAACTATCTTAATGTAGTTAACGCACACCTACTATTTTTTTATACCTCACTATGCCTTGGGCATTCAGTGCATGGGTAACTGACTAACTCGCTGCCTAAGGACACAACAAACAAACACAAGTATTTAAGCACTTGTCAACCACTTGGCCAGAGCTCTGTTGCAACAACAACAACAGCGACAGCAACAACAGATACCAACAGAAACAAGAGCGCGCGTATACATAATATGTTGCAAGCTTTCTAAGCCTAGCATTAAATCTGGTCGTAATTTGCTTTTGTTATTGCTTAATCTGTGTGTACATGGGCTTTGTCAGCTTGTTGTTGGTTTGCTCTTGGATGGCCCCAGTGGAATAGAGTCCACAAATTGCAATTACGAATGCACGGAATAATTGACAAAAGCCACAAAATGCAAATGCAAATTCCAAGTGCAAATAGCTGGCGTTGGCTAACGTTTCGACAGCTGTGTCAACATTCAGTCAGTCAGTCAGTCAGTTTGGCAGTTAGTCAGTCAGTCTATCAGTTTAATTCAACAATCCTTGCAATCTATCTTCACTGGCATTCGAATTATTTGTAAATAATGCGATATGGCTTAACTAACTCCCCAAGCAACACTAGCCCATAAGCCAAATGACGCATTCGTTGAGCTGACAAGTCAATATCGATAAATCTTGCAGCAATTTTAGTTGCACTTTGCAGCTGTCTTATAATTGACCTAAATAAGTACAGTGGTCCTTGGAAACACTTTGTTTGCCAATCTAATTTCAAAGCGCTTAAAATGTGTCATTCATTGAAAACTATTTGAATTATATTTATTTACTTATTTTTTAACGTAATGTATAAGGAAATATCTTCATTATATAAGTCCTCATAAATTTATGAAAATTATTTCACCTTGGGCAATTTATATGTTTAGCAAAGCTTTGCTTTAATTAGAATGTCTAAAGGGATATAAATCCAAAAGGATTTTTTCAAATAACGACTTAATTTCCAATAATCAAATATTCTAATTACAGAACGTTTCTGAGAAATAACAATAATTTGATTAATGGTAGACATTTGATTATCTTGCTTCATATTTCTAATTTTCTATCTGCCAACCTGCTGTTCACCAATCCCCTCCCATACACAACCACCCCACCCCCACTTATTTGTCAAAACACCAAACGTTCTATGACATTTGAAAATAGTTTGTGGAAGCCGTAGAAAGTAGCTGACATTTGCGTTGAGGGCTCAAATAAAAGCTCATTGATTGTAGTTGGCTTCTGTTGCCAAGTTGGCCGTGATTTAAATTGCACACACAGGATTTTTAGGAGCCAACTGCATTAAATGATTTCTTTAACCTTATCCGATATAAAAATGTGCATTGAGTGGGTTTATTGAAGTATATAAATTGCTGTCTGATCAGGAATAACGATACTTTAATGTCTTGTGTCCATATTTTATGTGCGAATTCAGAAACAAAAGACCGATTGCACTTTAAAATGGACTCTATTTTATGCATAAATTACACACATCGCATGGAAGGCCACTTTGTGTGCGACATCATTCATTTAATGCCTTTTGGTCGTGTTGCTAGATTTTCCGATTTTCCGATTTACTGCGTTGCTGTCAGCGCTGCATTACGTATGCGCCATGGTTGCCACCGTGCACCACCCCTTTTCGGTCACTGTCAACAGAAGCAAAATATGCGAATGTAATTTGCATTTGACCCCATGCACAAGATAGTACTGGAACTGGTATTGAAATGGTCGCGTTGGGCAACTTAATGTCACCCCCCTTAATGGTCAACGGTTGGCAATTTGGGCAACTAATGCATTTGTTCACACACAATGCCGCAAAATGCAAATTGGAACTCAATTACTATGGCAAATGAGTTTGATATTTATGTGTGTGTGTGTGTGTGTGCGCTGGCTCAAAGCTTAAGCAGCTTTAAAGCTTTAAACCAACATTCTGGCTGGCAAAAAGTGCATGCAATGTAAATATTTTTTCACTGTCAACTCAAGGATATCCTTGATGTTTGCAAACACACAAACTTTACTCAGAGAAAAGAAACTGCAAAAAACAATTGCGGAGAAAAATGGATAAAATAAAGGGACTTAAATAAATGCATCCTGCAATTATGAATGAAAAGGGTGAAAACTGTGATGTAGGGCAAACAAGCGCGAGAGGTGTCAGGAAACATTACAAAAGCTCAAAACGGAAACGGAAATAATGCATGGCTATGTTACTTTGGGTGTCTGTGTGTTTGTGTGTGCGCAAAAACTTAAATAACCGGCAATGTTGAGACCGAAAGGCTTAAAGTTCGACGTCATTTTATACAACACAGCCTCTAACTCTGTCTCTGTCTTTCCTTCTTTTGTTATTATATCTTACTCTCTCCCTCTCTCTTTCTGCCCTGCTCTTTGTCTCTCACATTTCTATTGACGACCTCGCTTAAGTGCATAGCCTTCAAAACATTTCTGTGGGCGTCGTAGATGCGCGTAAGGACATTTGGATTTCGCTTTCAATGCTTTGGCAGGCGGCATTCATTACTCAACACTGTCGAGACATTAATACAAGCGCACACATACATTAAAAGCACCCACATACATACACAATTTCAAGTTCGTCGCACATAGCAACACACTTACTTTCACAAAAGCCTGCAGTTAATAGTTACAGTGGTTTTTAGCTAGAAAACGTTGCTAGCAATATCATGCCTTATACCTACAGACTTTACACAATATAATACCTCTATATTGCTTTTAAGTAACGGTTAAATTAACAGGACAGTCAACATTATATATATTAATTATAAAGATATACTTAAATAATTAAATTATTATTCGCCATTTTCCTTTATTTTTAAACTAACGTCCCACTTTTAGCTAAGTGATTATATAAATTTATACCACAGTGCATCCCTTAGCGAAATGCTCTTCAAGTGCGAGCATTAAATGTGCCTCACTGCTTGTCAGCCTGACTGTCCTAACAGACTACCAACTGCTGCTCATTTAATAGTTTCCCCCATACAAAAGCAATGCAACGGCAGCAACAGAGGCAACTTTGTAGGCAACCAACTACTGCACAAGAGCAGCAAAATGCAATGCAATGAGCAGAGGCACCATTGAGGAGCAGAGCAGACAAGGCTGAAACATTAACTACAACAACCACTGCTGTTCATAATAATAATGAGCCTGACTATGCGTGGCTGTAAAAACATATCAAGAGATACGAAAGTCCTTTTTCTTTTTCCTCATATATGCACGTACAATTATAGCTGTGTATAAGAGAGAGATGGAGAGAGAGAGAGAGAGAGAGAGAGAGAGAGTTTGCGTAACTTAATCCATGGCAAGAGGCTTAACGTCAACAGCTTTGGCTTAATTACAATGCAAGCATATCAAAAATAAGTAGAAGGAGAAGTGCTAAAACTGAGTTTTAACGACTAGCAGATTCCCGTAATTATTGTGTTTACTTTATTGAGCAAGATTCTAAAAATTGTTCGAAAGAGTTTTCTACATAACTTGTGTTCAAAACCTTGTATTCAGATAAATAATAGTACATTTTACAAGAGCTATTTTTTATAAAAGAATCAATCTGGTTTTGCTGTTCGTTTGTCTTCGGTTCCAAAAGATATTCCTTTACAGCATGGATAAACTTATATTTTTCTTTTTTAAAAATAACGAAAATACTTCATTAAGCCTTTTTTTATTTTGAGTTTGGGTCTTGAACCTATAAGATCTTAAATACAGAAGCGAAAACAATGCAAGCTTGATTTTGTTTTATGTTCTGATAAAAACAAATATTAACTTAAAATGCTAAAAAATTAGGTTTTTTAATTTTAAAATATTAACAGATTTTATGTACGCCATATACCATATAAATGGTGCTACAGAGTACATAAAAGACTGCAATGAATTGGGGTTGTTAATGTGTTTTTGCGTAACAAAGGCACTTAAATCGTTTCGTTCCATTTCATATACTCCATTAATAAATACATAAAGGATTTCTACAAGAAGCATTGGCTCAATCAACATGGTTGGAAATTTATTGCATACTTTTTGGCTGCTGTTGAAAAGTCAGCTAAAGTGTTGAAACAAAGAGGGGAAAGAGAAATTGCATTTTTAAACTGTTTTCATCAGTGTCGCCAAAAATGCATTGCAAAAACTTTTACTGTTTATATTTGATAAGCACGTAATGGGGATATGCAACAAAACTTTATACTGAATATTTTGTCAAGTTTGCTCAACGTCTAACAAAATGGATTCTGTTCTGTTTATATAAGTTGATATGCACACACACAGAGTTTGATTTAATGCTTTTTGTTTTTGGATATTTTTTTCTCGTTCTTTTCCTTCTTGTTTCCTTATCCGCTGCAATTTTTGACATGAATAATTCATTTGGGGCTTTGGTGTATTTGAAAGGATACATTATAAATGCAACTTGACATTGGACTTAGTGTCGAAAACATGAACGGCAAGCCGGGCACTTTTCAAGGTCTGTCAACAATGTTTGATGGGCGTGGCCAGTGTAGGTGTGGGTCACGACATTTGACATTGTAAATCCTGTTGAATTCGATTGAAGAGCAGTATGACCATGACTAGCAAATGAAATGACGATTGGGCTGAAAGTAACTTACTAAATAAGAAAGAAGATCTTTTAGTGGTATAATAAAAACTGTATTGAAGTTCATTGAAAATTTATTATTAAACATTATTTATGATAAACTATAAAACTACTACATTTTAATCTGTATACGAATGAAAATAATAATAAGTTCTCTCCTTTTTCTCTATTTGCAGGTTCGTTGCCCAGTATAACTTCAACTACTACTTAGTCAATCTACCTTCTACTAAAAATAAAGAACAAAATTAAATACTAAAATACACAGCAAATAAAAAAAAAACAAGCAACAGAAATACACACACACACAAACACAAACACTAGATTATTAGAACCCAAGACTCGTCCAACAATAACAATTAACCAAGAACAACAACAACAACATTAATAAGAAACAATATTGCCAAATGCAAGCACTAAACAAACACAGACACCACGAAGACAATACAATATCAAATACCGAAGAATATGCATATTGTTAATTAAATTATGTACTATACGCAAAACTAATTAAACAACAATGCTTGTATAACAGCTATGCCTATACATATAACTACTATATATACATTCTACATATATATCCAGCTTTATCAATAGATATATAGTATTTTTAATCGTAGACCTGCTAGCCATAGATGTATGGTCAATATTTGTGCAACAGAAACAATAACAATAACAAAAAAAAAAGAAAACAACCATAAAGATGATTAACTGAAATATCAATTACAAATATCTATATATAGATTGTTTGCCCTTTTACAAATATCTGTTTAAATTCACACACATATAAATTTACTGTTTAAAATACTTGTTATAACTATAACAATATCGCTTGAAATGTATATAGATATATTTTTATATAGCGAAACACTTGAATGTGCCTTCAACTAACAACTTAAAACTTAATCCGACTGATATGCATTGCTATATAAATATACAAACCGACTATACACACACCCTCTACATATGTAAATAGCTTCTACATGTGTGTATAAAATGGTGCTAAAATGTACTGCAAAGTTGATCGTATTCGTATGATTTTCTTATTAAATTTGGAACCGCTTAGGCAGCCTAAGCCATTGGATATACTAGTACGTGTGCCACCCAATCGCTAAAAAAAACAGCAAAAATATACACAAAACTCAAGAAAAAATCATGTGCGTTTTCTATTCTACATTCTATATATATTTAGTACTAGTAAACTTCAAAATCTCTAACGCTTTTTTGCTTTTTTTGATAAGATAATGAACGTGAAAAAAACTATATATACATATGTGCATGTTGCTTGTGATCGCTTAACGAATTACTTATACTCTTATTTAATAAAACTCAACTCTTCTTCTACAATTAAGATTAGCTATCAGATTATGCAGAATCTTTCAATAACTTTTTAAATTTCTACTCGGCTTTATACATAATTACAACTACATTTATTAACAAACACTAAACCGCACTTCCCAACACTTACTTATAAAAAACAATCTTATATATTTTCTACTAACTATCGCGTATGAAAAACTAATTTTTTTTGCAATTTCTAAATATACTACAGCTTTTATTAAAATAAGTTTTTTTTATAAACTTATTTTTTTCAACTAATTTTTCTGTTTATGCCTATATCCTTCCCTCAAATAGCAAACTTTTACACCAAATTTTTGGCTCTATGTGCAATTTAATAAATAAAACTCACCAAAAACTCAAAAAAAGACCTACTTCAAGTTAAAGCAAGTTCAAATCGCTCGTTTTCTTCATCTATGAAAATAAAACTAAAAAACAAAAAACATCAACAAATAATTGGCTGAAATTGAACTAATTATTTTATGCTTCTAATTATTTTATGCAAATTTCTGTTAACAAAAATATAACAATACAAAACCACCAAACAAATTTTTAAACGTCAAACGAAAATAATACCAAAATGTCACGTGAAAATTCACCGCGCCATGGCTCGATTCGTCGGCATTTAAACAACAGAGATACGGCAGCGGGGTCGCCGGGCTCGCCACATCATCACCAATCGAACCATCCCCATCATCATCAGCCCTATCAGCAGCAACAGCCACCGATAATGGAGCATGCCGGGGCACCCAATATCTCAACATCCGCATCAAATATCGCCACGGTGCTGGAGGATGGCGAGAATACGATAATGCCGCCATTGAGTGGCTCAGGACCAAGTCGACAGCGTTCGTTGCGTGATCGTCTTAAAGATGGCATCACCGGCAGCTTCTCCTGGCAGTAAGTTCAGCTTTTGTTATTTCATTTTTCTTAACGCTTTTCTTTTTTAGTTTTAAAAACTTGTTTACTTTTATTTATTAATGCATTCCTGGTAGTTTTTTTTAAAAGTAAATTGTATTTCCGAATTTTTTATAGTTTTATATTTGTAATTTTGAGTAAAACTTAAATCTTGTTAATGAACCTACAAAAAGACATCACAACCAAATTCTGAAAACAGCACGTAGCAAAATTTTATCGTATACAAAGTCTTATACTTCAAACAACACAATTTTGACCTCCATTTTATTCGAATTAAGTGCACATAGTTTTTAGACCCAAACACTGGTTATTGCAATAGAAAACCATTTTTGACAACACCCTTCTAAAGAATTAAGCACATTTTCGAAGGCACTTTAAACCACACTTTGAACTTTAATTAGTTAGGAAATAATTTGAATGACAATTTTATATATCAAATTATCTAGCCGAGTGTTTATAATGGTAAGTGCACAATAATAATAAATGTGTCAGAAAAGTTGGATATTATACGTTATGGTTAAAGTTGAATAAATGCTGGAACTAAGCATTAATGATCTTATTTGAAATTTTCAATATTATTGCAGCGCTATTTTATGTATATCTTATTAAAGGCACTAAAGATTTCAACAATGAAATGGAAATCGAAAAAAAAAACTATGTAACAACAAAAATTTTTACATATTTCCCAAACAAAAGAAAATACAAATAAATTATTCGCATAAAAGATGTTATTGGGGTTCAGATGTGTCCTATTCGATGACAAAAAGTGATTGATGTTGGACGTTTGTGTATTAAGCGTGAGAGAAGAATAAAGGAGACAAACCGAAAACGAAAGCGAAAACTGGGGAAAGTGGGAAGGGGAACCACAAATCGTTGACGGTGCGAAACAGAGAGAAATAAACTGGAAATCAGACAGGCGAAAATACTAAAACAAGCAATTGTGCAATATAAATGGTAACAGACAAATGAATCACTGGCCATAAATCAATTCAATTTGACATTTTAATTTCGCACATCCTGAATCTTTCGTAAAACCTATACACAAATATATATAAATGGACCAAAAATGACTTGAATTCCATAATAAGGAAACAGGTTTTATGTGGCTGATAAAAGCAAAGCAAACTATATTCGAATAATATTCAATAAAGTGGAGCAGTATTCTACTTTTATGTAATTTTAACAACGTAATTCAAATTTTATTTTTCACTCTAAGCATTTAATGACAGATTTTTTATGGTTAGCTCTTAACTTTATATGAGAATTTTCCTTCTTTAAGAATTGTAGGACTTAAAAAGAATTCGCTTATATATATATAAGAATCATAATTTCGTAAGCTCGAGTTTAAAAGTTGCAACGACACCCTGTATATGTTGCTGCCTTTGTGTTATCGTTTAATCGCTGTAACCTCGAATATGTCCACAGAGATTGAGTTAAATGCAACTTCCAGCAAGAGAATGGGACCTGCTTTTTATTAAACTGCGCATCCAAAATGAAAACTGGTTTTTCAGATACTTATCAGGACTCGGTGAATTCAAAGATACACTGCAGCTGCATCTGATTATTGTTGTCTGTCTTCGGTTGCTTCCTGGCTGTGCCATGTAATTTATAACCTTGAAACCCTTTTAGTTTGGCCTTGATTGTTGATTTTTGATGGAGCTGTTGTTGTCGCTTGCCTCATTTTTTGATTGCCTGGCTATCGTTCAAGTAATTCTTCATGCTGAAGCCTTTCAACTTGCTTAACCACATTATGTTCATTAGATAAGCAAGTACGCACATGTTTCAATATGGTGGATTTCTTAAATATCTAAAATATATTAGCCGATATAAAACTTTAATTAAATATATTTTTATTATATGCAAGTTACCTTGACCCATGGTTGCCCTAATATTATTATTTAATCAATCTTTTAGCTCTTGAAAAAGTCAAAAAACTTATATAAACAAACAATTGCATTTATCTGTCGAACTGTTAATTGAAACGCGATTCGACACAAACAAAACCATAAAAAAAACACTTTAATAATAAAAAAAGGTAATACATTTATCCGTATAGACAGGCCTCTTCCAAAGTTGAGTGGGTGGTTTTCAAGCGAATTTGTGATGTGTGAATAATTTGTTGGAGCTGATAATTATTAAAAGATGGGCCAATAGCCATGCCAAGCACGTCTTGAATTGGTGGCGACTCACTAGAGCCAAAAATATAGGATGATGATATTGAAAATTAGAACTGTGGGCGTTTCCCCATAATCCTTTGGGCAATTTGGCATTGTATTGCGTTCGTTTCACATTAATAGCACACACACACACACATACACAAAGAGACACAGATACGCGTATACAGACAGAGAAAGATAGACAGCCAGAGAGTGACTGTAAATAGCTGTTGACCTTGAAAAACGATGCACACATAATGGCCATCATCAGCGCTGCCCCAGTGAAGCCGACTGCCTGTTAACCCTCGTCCTCCCATCCTCTATTTCCCCCGCTCTGCAAAATATGTGCTAAGTTGTGTGTGTGTGTGTTTTGTGTTTGACTTTCACTTGCAGCTGTGTGTGATGAGTTCTGCTGCGCCTGTCAACGTCAGCATGAGCAACATGACAACAACAGCAAGTTGTATTCTACAACACAATGCTAAACTAGATGTATACCCATTATTATAATGAAACATGATTTAAAATCCATAAAGTCCTTAAAATTAGTAAAAATATTATGTATGAATTCGAGACAGAACAGGGCCCTAAAGTTTAGAGTCTAAACTAACTAAGCATAATTTTTATATATTTTATATTATTAAAATAATATTAATTGCTAATCGTCAAATATTTTTGACAACTTAGATCATACCATATTCATGAATTTTTATATACCCTTTCACAGATATTTGAAGTGCACAGGGTATTTATAATTGCAACAACACGCTTGTCGTTTGTAACTGCTTCTGTTCCTGGCATTGTTTTCGGCTATAATTTGCATCGATTGCCTGGCGCACAGTGGTTAAAGATAATCACTTCAATCATGTTCTCAATGCATGTAATTAAAATGTTTGAGGCCAAATGGTTTGGTTTTAAATTGTTTACGAACATTGAAATCGTTTTCTTAGGTTTTCTTAGTGGGACAATAAACAAGTTTGGATAATTTGCTTAAAAATGCCCTTAATGAATATTTCTAAAATAGTTCAAACATAACTCCACCTAAGAAATTTATTATTTCAAACACATTAGGTTCCATAGTATTTATGAATATATGAGGCCTGAAAATATCTTTAGACTTTCTACTCGTTATTATCCATAATGAACTATTTGATTTTTGACAAATTCATTTGTATTTTACCACTATGCGACTGCAATAGGATTCAGTCAACTGGAAGATGTTAGTTGAGGCGTGGCTGCTGTTGTTGTCAATGTTTGTATTGCCATTTGTTCGTGTTGCGGTCTTGGATAAAATGCAACATTATTGTACCATGTCCGTTACCGCTGCTGCGGATGCTTCTCCTACTGCAACAGCTCACAAATTGTGATTAGTGTTATGTCTTTGTCAGCGAGAATGTATATCTACATTGTTGTAGTTTGTGAATGTTTTTTCAGCTGCACAGTTGCACTTGTCATTTCAGTGAAATATTTATATAAATATATATCTAGGCAAATGCGTATGCACTTTTACGTAACGCCCATAGAACTGATAAATTAAATAAAAGCGAAGAGTCAAGCACTTAATTGATCAAGGCGTTGAACAAATTCTTGATAGACGAAAGCTGCTCTCGACTTTATGAGTTGAAATTAATTGCTACAATTAAGTGCCTTTATTGTACAACATGCAAATAAGCGACATTTGTATGCACAGTGCAAAAAATAAAAATGCATTCTTAAGACAAAGGCAAGTTTCGTTTGAGAAAGGAAAATCTTCAATTGAAAATTTCAACCTAAAATTAAGATATGCAATCTTGAATTAGGAATGTTTTATTGATTAATTGAAAATCTAATAACAAGTAAGAAGCGAAGAGTCTTTTTCAAGGTTGCTGAAATATGGGAAAAAAAGAATAAATTAAATAAAAAGTTAGTTTTATTATAATATAAAATCATTAAGAATATAATAGTTTATTTTTTCAGTGTTTGTATGCTGCCTAAGCTATTTTATGTGAAAAGTAGATTTATTATTTCCGCAGGCAATGTCAGGAAGTTGAAAAAATTATGATAAATTAAAATAATTATTGTATTTAAAAATAAAAAAAAATTACTTTCTGTTGAAGGATTTATCTTATCATTTATTAAATAACATTCTCTGCATGAGAATTTTTCAACTTGAACTTCAGCATTTATTTCTTTGCAATATGTTTGCTCATAGATAATGTCCCTTAGCTTGTTTGCGATTTCACTTTATAAATCAAGTGATTTTATTAGCTGACTTACGCTTCTGTTTGTTAGCCATTATTATTCCTTGGCACAGCGTGCGGCTCGTGGCATTTTAATCACACTCATAAACGCTTAATCAGCCTTAAGCAAACACTGTGATTGTTTTTACTCTTAATTTATGATATTCTACGTTAAATTGAAACAATCATATGCCATCAATTATTGCAGGCATTCCAAATTTATAGCAATTACCCTAACTCATTTAATTTTTATACTTTTCACAAATTTCATAATCTTCTTTGTTGAGAGGTAAAAAAAAACTATTTGCTTTCATTGTTTGAGCTGTTTGGACACAATGTCATTGTCACTGCTTTCTGGCTGACAATGTTTGTTAACAAACAAACAAAATTTGGGGTTTTCTAAACGCGACGAAAAATATATTTATTTGCTATCTAAGCACCAGAATAAGATATGCAAGCATATTTGTATATTTCTTTTGTGTTTTAATTATTTATACAGATGTGGCAACAAATTACACTTAGCCAACTTGTCTTAATTTTTAATATGACTCAAAAATATTCTGCTGCCGTCGCTTTTGTGTGAACTGTACAATTTCATATGCGGAAGGTTTATAGTTTGCATTTATATAAGCATTTTGACTTTCTCTTGCTTTCTTTCAAAAGCTTTTTTTTTCTTCTTTTTTGCTCTTATTCATCCAAATAATGTCATGTAAGAAAATCCATCGGATTTGCATTTTCAAAAGCTATCGATTTATATAAAATAATCGATATACTTCAGATTAGTTAAATAATCTTTGACACTATTTTTACTGACCCTCTCTCAAAATTTGTGTGCCTTTTCTGAGCCTGTTGTTATAATTTTAAATATTTCCTAGCACAAGATAAAAAGAAACTACATTTTGCTTCGATATATTTCGCCGATAATTACCCACGATATACCGTTATTTTTTCCACACCCTTGAATCTGTTATTTCAATGTCAATGGCTTGACATTCAATATAATAGTAATATATAATATCTACTTAAATATGTGTACGTACTATATCAATGTAATTACCTATCATTATTGTTTATTAGAACATATTTAATGTGTGAGCACAATTTTCAATAGCAATAACAACAACAACTCTAATCGATTAATATGTATTAACTATTATTATGTTGCTGTTGTCCTTGCGTAGAGTCAACAACAAATCGACAAACAACTTGCAATATGATTTGTTTTACAAATGTTTAACTTTTCAAAATGAAAATGAGATGGCAAAAGTGGAAAACAAAACACATTTAACATTCGCGATATGCGATTTGTTAACAAGGATATGACAAACAGCTGACAAAGCACTCGGGGGAATCTGTCATCGATTTCATATCCATATAGGGTATGTAAAATATTAAACAGCTTAATTAGAACTGACACCAAGGCGTGGCCGTATTGACAGCTGACCTTATTTAAGGATTGCCGTTTCTAATTCATGTTTTGGATACAAATTAAAATTGAAAATGAAAACTTTACAATTCTCTAGACTCTTAACTTCCATTTACCGTACTAATATTCGAAGCTTCCTTTTGTTTGCGCCTTATCTTTAAATTAATTATATATTCAACGCATTCTTATCACAATTACCTGATATTTACTCTGAATATTATTTACCCAGTTCTACCAAGGCGTAGTCAAATATGCCGCCGATAAGACTCGCAACAGAATCAAAAAACAAAATATTTATAGCACACAGAGCAAATAGTCGAAGCAAACACAAAAATATTCCAAATTCTCAGAAATATTTCATAAATAAATTTCCTTTAGCTCTGGTGTTTGGTGTTGTTATGTCAACAAACAAGTCAACAAATACCTTATGTGTATGTTAAATATTATTTAAATTATATTAGCAGACGACAAAACAATTAATGCGACCATTATGCTCTTTAAAGCATGATCAAATGGGGTATTTAAGGATTTTTTAATTACTTTAATTGAGGTAAAAATATTGAAAAGCTTTTATGTCTTTCAAATTATCACAATCTAGCAAGATTTTCCATATAATTTTTATAATAATAGGAAAAAAATAGATTTTCTGATTTCTGATTTGGTTAGAAACCACAAAATTCTACTTTTAAATTTCAATATGAATTGACTGTTATTAGAAAAGTGTTTTGCGAACTATTTTTGAAAGCAATGATAACTTTTTGTTCACTATACGTCATAACTATTCGGTCCCGCAAGATAATGCAATCCCAACTGTGATCACAGCAGGCCGCAATTAAAAGTGGATGCAAAAACAAAATATTGTAATATTTTCATGCTCTTTGTGTGTTGTGCATTACTGTCATTTGTCACGTATGTATTATGGAATGTTTTTGAATATTCGCAGTGAGAAATGACTGCAGGCAAACGGAAAAATTCCAACAGCAAATAGACAGCTAGACGTTGTCTTGATTAGTTGGCCATCGTTCATTCTGAGTTTGAAATCAGCATGTGGAAAATTAGAAAGTTGAACATTTACGCTATGAGCAAATAGATAAAACATGACTGTATTTGCAGCAATTACTCACAATTATTCTCAATTAATCAAATCATTTGAAGAAAATTCTTTGCTAATCAATAAAAGTAAAAATCGAAAAACTTGGCCATTATAATTGAGTGGCTTTCTATAACCTGTAGCATTGCTACAGCTTAAACATGCCCATATATCTTTTAAGTCTTGTGATACAATGATGGGCCATTATAATTAATAATAATAATTCGATTGCATGTTTACACATAATGAACGAAACTGTCTCATAAATAAAATATGATATTAACTTAAACAAATAATACATTTCTGGCATTTTTTTTTTTTTTAATATATCAACAACAAGAATTATTGTATAAGTGACTTTGACCTCAATATTATTTGCTTGTGGCAGCCAACAATGAAAATAGGCAGAATGTTAACTAAATGCGCAAAATGTTAAAAGTGTTGATAAAAAAATACATATAACTAAATATTTTCGATTATTTGCCATGTTAACACAAAATTTATGATATGGCATAAATCAATATACATATTTTTTTGTTATACTTTTACTCAAAATTGTTGACTGATATTAAAATTGATTACATTTATTATTTGCTTAGCATGTAAATGAACAAATGTTTGAATGTGTCATGACAAATGTTTTGACCCCCAACTGTCAATAATTTGTCAATAGTAGTAGCAAAAATAGCACTTTTATTTTTTAAATTAAATGAAGAATTTAAAAAGCTTTATTAAAAATATTCGAATGATAATTATATTTTGTTTATTATATTTTATTATTATATAATTAATTTATTAAACACAATTGTCAATCAATAATAATTTAGAATAAAAATTTAATTTATGCGCATATTTTAATAAAATATTAAAAAAAAACAGTTGAATTGTGCACACATACTAATGCAGTGTGTGTGGAGATGGAATATAACCTCATTACGGTTATTTTGGAGCATTCGCTGTCAATTTGTCAGCTGGCCAAATAAGGTGCACAACAAGGTCCAAAACAAGTCTAAAATACAGCCGAACAATAAAACAGCTGCAAATCTAACCAAGACAAAAATTTTATTCATAATTGAGTTTTTGCTTTTTTTTTAAATAAAAGCCAGACATTTGAGCAAATTGATTATCATTCTATTATTGTAAGTACTTAATGCGAATACGAAAAAGCAACTTTGTACTGTTAAGTATAAAAAATAATAAAGCCTTTCTTAATATTTAAAATGAAGATTTTTTCACATCCAAAAAGCGAACTTCGTTAACAGACTTAAAACAAACTATTAAAGACACAAGAATCTATGCATAAAATATTGTTTTCAAAATTAATTTTAAAATGATTTGTAAAAAAATATTCATTTTGTGTAATTAAAGTTTCAAAAGTATTTCTACCCTGTCATGTAGTGTAGAACACAACAAAACAAAAGTGTTTTTTTACACTTCCAGAAACAGCCGGCAACGCTGGTATCGCAGTTAACGCCCGCAGCAGCAACAGCAGCAGCGCAGTCGCGTCGCAGTCGCTTTTTGGCAAAAAAACAAAATGTTATGCATTTTTCCTTATTTAAACGAAAATTGTGTTTTCCTGTCAAGCCGGTTTTTCTTTTCATTATTGGACCACACCAGCTTTGCTGTCGTCGTCGTCGTCGTCTTCGCTGCCAGCATAAAAGCAAAACTCAAACAACTTGCAATCAACTGTTGGCACTGTTGTTAGTGTTGTTGTTGTTGTTGATGGCTTTTTCTATTTTTAGTTGGCTGCAAAAATACAATACAACAGCAACAACAAACGAGTTGTCGAAACTTTACTGCTAAAAACTCGCACACCTTCCGTTATATGACAGACAAAAATGCAACAGTAACAACAACAGCAAAAAGTAAATTAAGCTTTCAGTTTTGCATTTTAAGCATTTTTACTGAAAGCTTAAGCATAAGGACTTGGGACTTGCATCAGCTGCTAGCCAAAAATAAAAAAAAAAATTACAAAACTTTATTTTGGTATTTTAATAAAGCAGCTTAGCTGCTAGTTGTGAGTACTTATTTTAACAGTTTAAAATAAAAGCCAAACTTCTTAAGCTTGCAAATTAAGCCCGCTTCTTGAGACTGAGTGAAGTTTTTGACTTGATTTAATTTACTAATTTATAATTCAATTCAAAATATCTGCAAGGGTATTTAATATTCATCATTAAAAAAATATAGGTTCTCCCCCTCTTCTTCTCTTTTTCATGTTTTTAACCTCAGACAACTTATTTTCTTGGCTTCATTTATATTCAAATTATTTTTACATTTGTAAACAACGCTCTCCTTTTTGTTGATGCACTTTGAGAGCAAAAAATATGATATAAATAAATGCAAACGGGAAAAGAAATAAAACAACAAACACTTGCGCACATTTGGCATACAAATATTAAAAATATATGTAAATGTTTAAACTTATTCACATATCTATTTATTTATTTTTGTTTGTGTTTATACATTGCGATTATGTCAAGGAACCGCAAAATAATTGTTGAACATATCGATTTTTTTACTTAATTGCAGTCAGTAATAATATATTTATTATAATCAATTAAAGTATAGTTAAGGAGCAATATTAACATTTGTAAAGATTTTTGCTGTTATTATTATTATTATTCGCAGCTTAATGGCATTTAAATCAGCAGCAATTATGTCGTGAACGGAAGTAAATATGCAAGAGGTTTGAGAAAATAATTATTTGTTGTAAATCAAAAATTATTTACACATTCCAAAGCCAAACTGCATTTAGGTTTTAGTTTAAATTGTGTAATAATTACGAAGGTTTTTTTTTAGTACAAAAGTAACAAAGAGAATGCAAGACAAAGTGTTGAATGATAATGCAGATTTTGTGGTTAAATAAAAGATCGTTGAAGTAAACAGGTTAATACAAAAAAAAACTTAAATAATATTGCATCATTTGCGATTTGAGTCAAGTCATGATTTTAAAAGGAAATTCTCATACAATAACGAAGCTAAAGGTTAACAGTTCGATAATCATAGATATCAAACTAAATAACCTTGTTTTTTCTTCTAGACAAGGTGAAAAGGGGTCGGCATTCACCCAACTTTCACCCTCACATAAATGACCTATATTAATTAAAAGCAGGAAATGATTTGGCATCGATTTTAAAACGTTTAGTTTGACCGGCTTTCCGTGCTTATGAGTAATTTTAATGTAATTACAAAGTCACCGACTAGCCTCGAATAAAAAAATAAAAAAAAAACCAAAATATATTTACACTTGCACAAAAACAAAGTTAAATAAGCATTGACATCAACACATAAACAAAGCAACAGCCGCTAGTTGAATTAATATTAAATTCGTAACGCACTCCCGATTGAAAACAAGTTTCAGTGCACATGTGCATTAGAAGCGACGACTTGTGAAAAAAACCGCTAAAAATGTCAGAAATAACGCTGAATGTCAGCTACATGCCTCAGCAACATTTACTTGTATCGGGCAACATTTGATTGTTAAAAGCCTGCTAAAAAGTTTTGACTGTTTAGAATTCATTTTAGTTAAGCTCCATCATTAAAAAGCTAATAGACAGCTTAACTAATGAAAATAAAATATTACATTGATTTTAGAAGCATTAAAAATAAATCATAAAAAAAATACATAAAGTGTATAAACAATCTGTGAGCTGAGCTTAAACCTGCCAACAAAAACAAGTTTATGTTTATTGAAGCACATGGTGACGCGACCAGAGAGCAATAGCTCCAAAGCCTTTGCTAAAGAGTATCGGCATGAGAGTGAGAGAGCGTGAGAGCACAGTGAGCGCTGCACTACAAACAAAAATTTTGCGCACTGTGGATCGCAAAATTTAAAGAGTTGTAGTAAAGAAAAGAAATGACTAGAAAGTAACATCATATAAACACTCTGGGTAGACGGTTTTGGATTTAGTCCAAAACGCGGCACCACAACGGGCTAATACATGGCGTATGTGAGTGGATGGTTCTTCGAACCTCCCACTACCGCTCCAACCTAACCTAACCTAACATCATATAAAAAGATTAAATAATTCTTACAGCTCTCAAAATTTATATTTTAAGTAAACACTCTAATTTTTGTTTCTAACAACTGTTTAGAAATGTATTGGCAAATTTGAATGGTATTTCCACTGTGCTTACAACCATGTTTGTGCGCCACTGTGCGACGGCAATAAATAGCATAATTTACACAAGAGCGTCGACAGCGACGGTAACAGCAACGCCAGCAGCGAAGCCAGCGTCAGCCAAAGATCGTATTCGTATTCGTTGGCGTTCGGTTATTTTTGTTTTTGTATCATTTTGAACTTTTTTCATGAGATCTTGTCGCTGCTTTCTGAGACACACCACATGCACGTTCGGTTTACGGCAGATATTTTCGATCAGTTTAAGTTTTTCATTTGCAACGAACGCAAGCAAATCGCTCTGAAGCGCGCGAAAACGAAATAAGAAAAGTGTCAGCAAACTCTTTATTTTTGCACTGTAGGCTCTAACGGCTATAAGCACAAAAACAATATCGCGCGCGCGCGAACGCAAACATAGGAAAAAGTGAAGAAAAAATATCAATATACATATACACAATAAACGTACGTGCTAAATAAAATACAAAAATTAATGCAAATACGAGTTTAAATGTGCAGCGACATCGACTAATATTGTTAATTGTTTAAAACAATACGCAAATAAATATTTAATTAAATACTCTCCAACACAACACCAGCCCATGTTTTTTGTTAATTTGCCAATTTATGTGTTTGCCTGTAAATGTGTGTATAAAAGAGAGTGTGGCTTTTAATTTGTTGTAGCTACAAGCACTAATAATGACAATGTTGCTGCAATTGTTGTTGTTTGTCTGATATTGTCTGTGATCAATTTGTGGTTAGTGTTTCTTTTGATTGAAAAAAAATAATCGCTGATGAAATACATAAAGGCATTGCTGCCTCCATTTTTGGAGAGATGAAAATAGACAAACAACAAAATCAACAGCAAGCGTTCTCTTTCTTTTGCATTTTAATAGGCATCAAATTTGAAGTAAAATATTTGAATGGGTTTGAGTGTTTTTGTGCGGGCTAATTAATTGCACAACATATGCTAATTAAAGCTAAAATAATATTTTCTTAAAATAATTACAGAGCGCATAATTTTCAAGCTCCTTGAGCGATACCAAAGAGCATCAAGAAAAGCATAACCAAAAACATATAAAAAACGTACAAAAAATTCGACTGCGAGAATCGTGCGTGTTTGTGCATTTGAATGTTTTTAACAAAAGTGAAATGAATACCAGTTAGAAATGTGACTAAAACAACCCAACGAATTTAAGTGCTAGCAAAAAAAAAAAGAAAAGAATTAACGCAAAAAGGAAACCAAAACAGTGCAGTTAAGAGCACAAGCTCAGAAGGCAAACAGCAGCACAGCGATCGAGCTATAAATCAGGTGTGTGTGCGACTTAAGAAATAAGGAATAGGAAACAAATCTCTGCAAAGAAATAGGCAAAGATATGTTTACCGAAAGCTTTTCTGTCTTTCTCTCTCTCGCTCTCTTTAAATTTAATGCGTGTTAAGATTCTGTTTCGTTTTAGTTGTGTCAATCAAACGGTTTTTTTTTTTTTTTTTTTTTTTGTAAGTCTCTCACAAATACATTCCAAGCAAAACTCTACAACTGAAATTGTTATTGTTCACTCATTTTTTCGTTTTCTTGCCCTTGCTTTTACTGCATTACATTCGCTTTTGTATGTATTCACATTAGGCGCTGTGCTAATCCAAGCTAACCAACAAAATTATTTGCCATCATTCTCGACACTTTTGCCTGCGGGTCAAGGCACTTATGCAGCGTTTTTGTTATTTCTTATGAGTGTGTAAGATTATTTTTGGTTGTTTTTTTTTTGATGTTGTTATTTATTACAACTTAAGGCCAAAGCGCACAAAACAGCTGACCAAAAAAATTAAACAATAAAAAAAAACTAAGCAAGCCATACTTGGCCAACTGTGACGAATTCGTGCAAGTGAGATAGAAAAACAAAGTGAAGACCTACGCCTAATTTAAGGTCATCAGCACAATAAAACAAAACAGCTCCAGCAACAACAACAACAACATTATGTTTAGCACGCAAGCTCTATTGTCTTCTTCTTCGCTCCATTTATGAGCTTGGCTTTTCCACTTTTGTCTAAGGCCCTGCGATGCCATTTTTGTAGGGATATAAATGGCAACGGTATTTCAAAGTAATGAACTAACTAAAAAACACAAACATTTGCAAAAGTTGACTTTAAGTCCATGCATATATATTTTAATATTAAATACCATTGCATCTTACCTTTCCCTTCTTACCATTTGCCGTATCACTAATGGGTCAAATTTTAGAAAGTCTAGCACGGTGAACACTTAATACGCAGAACGCAGAAAAGTTAATTTACTTTTATTTAAAAATTAAAAATTGTATTTATTCAATGAACTCGCCTTTAGAATTTCTTTTACTAAGCGCTCACTGTACTTTAATTGGTATCAAAAATGTTGCAATTTCTATTTTTTAACTGTTATTCGTTTTCTACAATTTATGCTAATGGGCAAACAACCTGCTTAGATTCCGATATGATGGTAGACAGTCTGGCGACTCTTTCTGTTTTTGTATTTCTTTTTTTTTTGGCTCTGTGGCATTTTGACACTTGAACACACCACCAAAAAGATTTGGGCTGTAAGCGCCGTTATGTTAATCTTATTTATAAATAGCCAATGTTTTTCAAAAATCTTGACACGACCAAAATAGACGCAAAATAATGAAAGAGTTTCGTTGATGTTGAAATGGAAATGCGTTTCTAGTTAATATTCTTGTAGACACACTCGATCAAGCATTTAAAAACGCTTATTTTCAAAAGAATTATTCACATATAATTATAAAAAAAGTTAGTCAGTTAATTGTTGTGTAGCAACTTTGCTATCTAGCTGTCAAATTTGTTTGCTTTGATTTTAGTTTTTAGTTGATAAGATATTTTCCTTATTTCCATTTAACTTTCAATCGAAAACTTTGACACAATTTCCATTTATTAATATCATTCATCGCCTGAGCGCTCCAATGTCTGTCATTATTTGAAGAGTAAATGTTAAAAGATATAGATGAAGAAAAAAGACAATCTATATTCATTTTCGTATGAAAATTAAAACGCCAGGTGTGTTGCGAAACATTTGTATGATAAATTCGAACTATGCAAATTGAATACAACTGGGCAGGCAACTGTAAAATTTTAATTAAATGCGTTAATAAATACGTAATGCTGAAACGCGGAAATGCAAAAATATGAAATGTAAAAGATGCGTCGAGCCGCGTAGATACGTTTGTATCTTTTTATTGATTTTGAGTGGCAGACGTATTTAAATTAATTTCCATTCCATATATGTATGTATAAAAGCGTATTCACATGAGGAAGCAACGCTGTCAAATGGAATCACATCGTTATTATCGCTCTCAGTGCCCAAAAGTTACATATATATTATTTATGAATGTACATTTATGCAAAATAGCTCTAGCAAGAACGAAGGCTTGTCACAGGACAGTGTACAAGGCATTTTACAGGCTCAATTCAATTTTAATATTGTTTTTACTTAATTTATTTATGACCTGTATCTTAAATTTTGTTTATTTGCTGCGCTTGTCCCAGACAAAGAGGTTGATTGTGATGGTTGTCATAATCACACAAATAAATACACAAGACAGAAAAATTAAAAAATTTACAGCCGCTTAACAAAGACACTTCACATGCTCCTTAAGTTCCTAAGTATCTTATGGCTTTTGTATCTGCGTACAAAGAGCACTTTTAAGTCGCGCCTTCTTGTTGTTATTCCGCAGTTTGTCTGTATGTTTGTTATTAATGGACAGTGTTAATGATTTAATAAGCTTACGTCTATTAAAGACCCTATGGACAAATATGCTGATAGACAGACATACAGTTTGCAGTATCTTAATTTGTATATGTACTTGTACATATACTATTTGGCATTTAAAATGCTCTCAGCATATATACTTGGCATTATTGCTGACAAGTGAATGCTACAGAATTATTATTTTTCCATATTTTTTTGGCTTGGAAAATGTTGTTAATTTAAATGCGCATTACAAAATCGACAACAAATTGAAACAAATTGTGTGGGCAAATGTGCATGTAAATGTAAATTATATTTTCAATTATCTTTTAGTTCTCAATTTAACCGTAAAACTCAAACGATCTTCTTATATTTTATTTGAAAAAGGTTTTATATATTTTGTTAAATTGCAAAGAATAGAATATTCTCCAGCGCTTTTCTATCTCGAAATCACATCCTGAGCTTTAAACTAGCTGCAACTACAGCTGACATTATCTTAAATAGGAAGCATATCCGTTTTGCATATTCAATCAATTGCTTGCCCGTGGGCATAAGCTAAAAATGCGTAACCGTTCTAGGAGGGGTCGCAAAAGGCGATTTAATTTTATATTTTTTTTTATTTTGGTTCCGTCTTGCGGTCAAGTTTTGTTGTTTTAATGGTTTTGTTGTCACACTTGTAAGCAAAAATGCTGATTTTTTGCGGAACAAATAACTTGACGATTGATTGAGTTTGATTAAGCACACAGATATACATATACAGTACATACAGTATGTTTGTAGTTATGAAAGTAGTAAATAAATAAATCACAGGCAATAATGACGAACTGGTTTTTTTGCTCAAACAAAAGGCGCTAACTTCCGCCATGGTAAACAAACTTTTAATCTTATTTTTATACATATTTGAATTTTACTCTAATTGAAATTGTTGATTGAACGTTTACAAAATAATATTAATTACTATTGACAAGCCAAGACATAGATGTATAGATACAGAAATACATTAGCAGATACAGATTTTCACAACTATCGCAGCTACAATTGCTGACTTGGTTATAGTATTCTTAGGGCCTGCTCAGGTTATCGGCTCGAGTGTCACGTTTACCAGATTATGTCATTTTATTGCCATACCCAACAAGCAAAACAACAAAATGACCCCTTATACCCTTACCCCACTCTATGCCTCTGACTTCTTTTCTGAGCTCTTCCCTTCCTGTTAACGAGCATGACATCGTCAGGTTCTGGCTGTCATGTGCTTGAATTTTGATTCTAATGCGGATTTGTTTGTATCGCAGTTTTGTGACTGATCCGCTTATATTAAATACCATTTATTACACTTAACATTCACATACATACATTTTATAAGTCGCATATATCATAATGCTTAAGCTAATAATTATAATATTCGTTGGACGTGCTTTAAATATCAACTGGATTGTGTTCTATGCTACATGAGACACACAACGGTATTAGTTTTGTAAATATGATGCCAGTTTGGAAGTAAGAGATATACAAATATGTATATATACTTTAAAGAAATAAAATATTTAGGAAACTTATCAACAAGTATTTTAATCTAAACTTTTGAAATTGTCTGAATTGAATAACTAATACAAATGGTGATAGTTATATTACTTTGACTTAAATAGAAAGTGGTTTTATGAACACCTTGAACTATAAGTTGTCCACATGATTGGTTCCCATAAAAATGCTTTAAAAGTTGTCTGTACCAGCCAGACCTGAGCTTAGATGCATTATGCTGCAGGCACGCCTTTTACTAGATTGCCCAACCCATAACAAGCATGTTCAGGTTCTAATTGAATGCGATTGTTTAGCCGGAACTTGTACTGAACAAACAATTCAATTAATGAATTCTCAGACAGACCTTATGGGTAACAGAATAAGCCATATTAAGTTTCTTATAAAAAAGATAATCAAATATGGAATATAGCTGGAATTGAAGATAAGAAAAAGAAAAGCAAACATAAACTATAATTTTAATCAATTTGTTTATTAATAGTTTTACACAACTTTGTTGATGCCCCATTCCATCCATTTTGTATGGAAATGAAGAATAATTAAGCAAATTAAAAGTTGTTAACAGCGCTTTAGATGTTATTAGTATTGCCGCTTGACTTGTTTCGCGTACGTGTATATAAAACGATGATTAAAACATTTGCTGGCAGTTGCGGCTGGCACTTGTGCTAAAGATACATTTGTATCTTTTGTGCTTTTTGCGCACCCACAGTTCAATGACTCGATGTGAATGGCTTTGTTTTATGGCCAATAGTAAAAGTACAAAACTATTTTTGATTGGCATAGTTCATAAAATGATTTATGATCTTAAGTCAAACACGTTGACAATTTGGAAATTCCAATTGGGATTGGAATGTGTGTGAATTTGATTTTTGCATATGATAAATTAATTGTGCAACCGGTTTTCAAATTAACGCAACTGCTAAGAAGCACAAAGTGGATGCAAATCAAGCATTAACCAGCTGCTTACGTAGATTCAAAAATAATTAAATATTTGAAGAAAGAGATTGGCGAGACAAACAGCTATAAAGTACGCATGACTACTTAAAGCAAATAAAAAATAGAGATAATGTCAATTGTGGTTGTTGTCTTTAAAAAAGTAAATTATCAGTTAGATAATAGATGAAAATAATAAACTGTTTAAAGATTCCCAAGCTGTTTTGGCAGCAACAAAAACAGAGTTTGGAACTATTTTTCTGACCAATGTGTTGAAATTAAAAGTCGCATATTTATGTCAAAGAAACATCATTAAATCAAGCATTTTACTTAAATTCTTCAACGATTTTTTCTCGCACGCTTTGAGTTTCTATATATTTAAAAAAAAAAGCAATACATTTCAGACACAACAAATACCATTGTTATGTATGTGTGCTGCTTTTTGGGCAGGCAATATTTATACTGCTTGTTGTCGTTTTTAGCCAGATTAATTTGTATATTTTAGTTCTTGCTCAGCTGATATTGTTGTGACGTATTTGTGAGCGCTTTTGTTTATGACGTGTTTATGTTGCGTACTCTAAATAAAAATTTGGACAGCATGAATACATCTTTAGCACCACGTTAAATATTTATATGTTTATTCAAACTCTTTATTGTTAGTCGAAGTGATAAAAAGCTAGCAAGAAAAATTAAATAGATTTATTTGCAAAATATATTGTTGAGGTTTTTGTTTGTAATCAGCAGGGTATGATGCATTCAAGCTCTTTTCTAGTAAATATAAAATACTTAAGCTATGCAGGGTATTTTTTAAGTCAAGTCTATCTCGTTTATAGCCTATTTGCTAATTCTTTTTTATTGCGTTTCATTTCATTTGGCAGCAGAATTTTCGCTACACGCACTGTTTTTGTATCTTTGAAATACACATTCGCTTGTTGTGTGTGCAGTTTTCGCTTTTTTTTGTTGTTTTCTTCTTTTTGTGTGCAAAAGCGAAAGTGCAATTGTCATTTGTAGCTGCAATTGTGGATGACCCTGTTTCGTGTACAAACCCATACAAACACATTTTCTACTGTGTGTATTTGCCTCTAGCCATAAATAGCTGATTTCTTCTGCTTTGCAGTCGGCGGTTTTAGCTTATCTGCAAAGCTTACAATTTTACTGGCGAGATTAGTCGTTTGTGATGGGCAATCAATTAACTGCTCGGAGACTTTTAGCTACCTATGTATGTATGCATGTGGCAAGTATCAAAGTGCAAGTTTCGATTTGAAGCCAAACCATGACTTTTAAGACATTGCTTTTGAAAATCGGTTCAGTTTTGACGAAGTTACGGAAGTCGAAAGATGATGTTGATTTTTTGGCATAAAATTTTAACTTGAATTTTGACCAAAAATCAAATTTTATTTAAATGAAATTATTTAAATGCAGTTTTATTCTAGATGCCAAACCATGACTTTTAAGACATTGCTTTTGAAAATCGGTTCAGTTTTGACGAAGTTATCGAAGTCGAAAGATTTTACCAAATGCCCAAGTCGATGATTTTTTGGCATAAAATTTTAACATGAATTTTGACCAAAAATCGATTTTTATTTAAATAAAATGAAATTATTTAAATGCAGTTTTATTCTAGAAGCCAAACCATGTCGTTTTAGATATTGCTTTTGCAAATCGGTTCAGTTACAGTTACCAGTGCTCTTAAGTTACTCATATTGTTTTTGTTTAGTCTGCAGCACACCTGTTATAAACAGTTGGGTTCAACTTAAACTGAAACTTTACAAAAATGACACCTTTCCATTGCAGAATCGATGTTTGTCTGCGTTTTTCTAGCTTGTTCTGGGAAAGAAAATATCTGGTTGTTGAGGCAAAAGATTTACTTATTAAAAATATTGATTTTATATGCATTGTAATTGAATCGAAGTTGTCTACAAAAACTGTAATAATTGTTATTAGTTTTAAATTTTCTTTTTTAACACATCTTCCAGGGAAATAAAAAGCCAATATTTAGTTTATGCTTCATGTTTTTCTCAATTTGTATTTTCTATTCTTTTGAATCTCCTAGAAACTGTAAATGATTGAAATCAATTTTTCAAAAGTTCTTTTGTTTTAAACGTTTATCAGCCCTTGGCAAGCGACCTTGTGAAATATACTTTTGCAAGTTTGCATTTGCAGCTGCAATTGCGCATTGTAAGAGACTTTTGAATGGGAAGCCTTAGTCAATAACTCTGATTATGCCTCATTTATCTGTCAGCCACAGATTCCCAAGTTGCAGCAGAATTAAATATGCCTTGAGTCTGGAGGTTTGTCATCGACTTGTTTGTTGCATTGCCAATTGAGTGTGAAAAATCAGCAGACATGC
This sequence comes from Scaptomyza montana, assembly GCA_018904305.1. Taxonomy (NCBI): domain Eukaryota; kingdom Metazoa; phylum Arthropoda; class Insecta; order Diptera; family Drosophilidae; genus Scaptomyza; species Scaptomyza montana. Next base: position 6,142,915 of record JAEIGR010000001.1, read on the forward strand.
TAAATCCGTTCGTGCATCGATCAATGTAATCCAAATAAATGAACCATAGCCTGGACCCATAGCTGCTTGAGTTATCAGTAGAGTGTTCAACGCTTATCACGTGCTGTAGTTTTCCACTTGATTTTCCTTTGCTGTGGAAATTTTTTGCTGCTAAAGATTAGAGTAGAAAATAAATATACATAAATAAATAAAATGCTTTTTTATAAGAGTCAAAGTTTTGACCATAGACGACCTGTTTTATCGGTTGACTGACCGTGACATTGACACAGTAAGATTTTGTTTATACATATTTGTATGTACGGCATTTTAATTTCTGTTAACTTATGCGCGTCTTGCACAATTGATGTTGTTGAACCGGCATAGATTCATAATGAATGTGTGTTTTTTTTTGTTTGGCGACTCTTCAATCGCTTAATAATAGCGTATTAAATCAACGCCAAACTAATGTTGCCCTAGACCCAGACCTCATACTAGACCCCAATAGACGTTAAGTCGTCATTTCACTCCCCCCCTGGCTTTCAAGCGTGAACTTCACTGCAGCTTAGTTCACTTCACTTCGCTTCACAGTTGGCAATGTAAACGCCTTGAGACTTATGACCGACCGGTTGTGGTCAGTTTGAGTTTGTGCAATGAACGTTAACAAGGTTAAATAATTATATTCATAAGTATTATACGACGGGGCCTCATTCAAATTTCCTATATTTCCTATAGGCACTTGAGACTTAGGCTTAAGAGATTTTGATAGCCATCAAATCAAAAGTGTAACAAACACTACAGCATTTTCGCACTCCAAAGAGAGATAACATTTTGCAATTATTATTCTACCAAATCATCGTTAAAGCACCTTTATCAAGCATTTGAACAGAAAATTAAATCTAATCAGGAATTATGCGAACTTAAATGGTTGTTTTTCGACAGCTACTCTAAATTGTCAATATAAAAATAATATTTCTTAAAATTTGACTCTTTTCCTTTAATAGATTTGTAGACTATGCTTGCAGAATTGTTAAAATGAATAAATAATTAAAAAAGAAAGAAAAAGTTAAATAAAAAGTTCAATGAAGGAGAAAATCTTAATCAAAAAAGCATTTATTTTGCATTCTTCTAAATAATATTCAAATAAATCAAGTTAAAATCAATCAATCTATAATTATTTTCGTTTATACAAAAATTAAACCATGTTACATGTTAAATCGGTGTCCCGCTGTAAAAAACACACCTTTAATTTGGACAAACCTATAACGTTTAGATATTTAATCATTTAATTTGAGTTCTAATTGGTTGTAATTTCGAGCTTTGCAACATTTACCGTCTATAATTTTAAATCAACTAACAAACAATTATAACCCTACTGTGATCTACAGCCGGTGAATTGACGTGAGAGATATGTTAAAGGGGACACACACTAATCGAGAACTCAGCCAGGCGTTAAACTATAACAGCTGATAATTTACAGTTTAAAGGCCCCAGAGACACAAACACACAACTTGAATGAAATGCAATTAGAGTGTGTATTTTAATTGCATTCAACTTGCGCTCATATTAATGTTCCATTGTTCTTCACATTTATCTATCTATCTCGCTAACTATGTATCTAAATACACATCTACACTTGTAAATGAGCACTTTCGATTTCGCAGCCAGGCAGCGTGGCTTGAGACGCCCCTTTAACTTGTCCAAATCGGCATAGTCATCATCGGCATAAACTTTCTGAGGATTGTCTATGTCTATTCATTGAAGTTGTTTTATAATATTTTTCATATATATTGTTTTTGTTCTACTATTTTTATGGTAGCTGCTGTTATGTTGTTGTCGTAGGTTGGGCTCCATTGACATGATGTCATGAAGTTTTCAGCTAATCAGCATTATTGTTATTTTTTTTGCACTAAGCAGAAAGTAGAGAGCTTCGGGTATATGGGTTTAAATGAAAAGATTATTAAGAATATAATATATATATACATATATAAGTTGATACTGTCTGAAAAGCGAAATTATAAATTATACATTTGCTAATATAATAAAAATATTTTTTCTTCAAGTCAGTGAAACTGCAGTCAAAAAATTAACTTGATGTTAATGATTAAACGAAACGCTTTAACTGTACTTTAGACATTTGCAACTTACCCTATTCAGTTGTCTCAGCCCCTTCACTTCATTCATACCTCCCCTAAACCTTTCCACCTGGCCAACATCTCTCTCCACTGCTTCCCACAGCTGGTAATTGAGTTGATCGCTTGCATGCTGGGCAGCTGCTCAAAGTTGCATGCATTTAGATACTGGCAGTATATTCAAGCGATATTATCGGTTTGACGTTGACGCTATGCCAGGCATCCGACAATGGCCTGCTAATTACCGTGCTAATGTCGGTTCAATGGAGTTCATTGAAAGTAAAAGTTTAACGAGAGCGAGAGTGAGATAGGGAGTAAATAGTTTCGGAGCAGCTGTAATTAGCAAATGCCTTCGTATTAAAAGAATTAAATAAACTTGCTTAATATTAAAACGTAAATAATTTGCAGTGCTTTAACGGCTTAAACTGAGTTGAGGCGTGTAAAGGAACACGTTGAACAAATCAACAACAACAACAACTAAAACACGAACACCAACAACAACTACAATCATGAGCATCATTGATAGCGGCAAGTATCGTTTGCGCAAAGATTGGGCCAGCGCCTCCATACCGTCATTGGTCAACATTGATGAGCATGAGGGTGGTGATCCGGCTGAGGGAGAGAATGGCATGAATATGACAGCACCGCAGTTGCCACCACAGAAGCCACCACGTCGCAGCTCCCTTGCCCTTGGCCTATTCTCCAGCAAGACGGACAAGAGCCAAAAGCGACGCAGCTCCATTGCCGTCTCATTCTTGCGACGTGATAGCAATAAGGTAAGCATTGATAAATAACTAAATATTTTCAGGAATATATCGTTCTCATATTAAAATATGGTTCGATATCTATGTAAAATCTAAATTGTAGCTATATTTCTGAACAATCCAATAAGTATTTGTTGGGAACCTTTTTATAGTGTTCGAAATATTATTTCAATATAATAGAAAAATCGATATATTTTCACTGAAATATTTATTCTATTAAGATATAAGATTCTTTTGCAAATATCAGAAATATATTCTACAATTGATTTGGTGTTCTGCAAGCTGATTCAATCAAAAGTTTTGTCTTACCTTGATGTTAACTACAAAAAGAATTAAAAAACTTCTTCTTTCGTTTTACAGAACTCTACCAAAGACTCCTATGAATCGGCTGTGCGAAGTGAGAAATCTGACGGCTCTGCAACGCCCACAAATAGTCCCGAGATTGTTTATAGCTCGGAGGAGAATATACGTGCCAGCTCACCGAATGAGCCCGGCAAATTGACCTATTTCGAAGATGGAACACAAACGCGTGCCGTAGTTCAGGGCATTAATCCCAATGAAACGCCCAATGATCGCCAGCGCAGACGTCGCAGTTCACTGCAAACAAAGCTGGATCGGCATAGGCGCAAGAAAATGGAACATATTAATCAGAGGAGCTTGGACTCCAATTTGACTTACAGCGAGTCGCAAAGCGACCTGACCAATGACAGTATGGCGGTGAATGTGTCCAATGCCAGCGATATGGGCAGCTTTAATGATGATGACGATGATATTATTGATCCCAATCATGTTGAGTACTTTCCGCGTGAGAAACGACACTCCTGGTGGAACATATTTGTGCCCGATAACTTCAAAAACAGGTTCGCAAAAACCCAAACAAATCGCATATCATATGATTGCTCTCTAACCAAATTGAATGTTTAACAAACGCCTAGCGAGTGACTAAAAATGCATTGTTTGATTAGTTTCCCGTTTTAAAACCAAGCCTAATATACCAGTTACTAATCTCTCTTCGTATACCCTGTGATTAATTGCTGCTCTACAGGCACATATGTTTATGTATAGTATTATGTAGATTTACATTTCCGCCTTTCGCTAAAAATAAACTTCACATCAAGACGTTGTCTCTTAGGGAACGTCGTCCATTATCAATTTAACAAAATGATTTCACTGCAATCATTCATTGATTTATGTGTGTACCAATATATATATATATATATGTCTATATGTTTCGGTTCCACTTGGTCTTAATGGATTATTGTTGATTTTGTTGCGTCACTTTATTGTGATTCTTTTTTAACGCGAATTCTTAAGCGTAAAGGCCTTGACTTTTGCTTTGTAAACCGTGGTGCAAACAAAAAAAAAACATACTTGAATGCGGTCGCTTATGGTGAGTTATCACGTAGCCATTAATATCGATCAGGTGTGCAAAAAGGCTTGCCATAACTCAGAAGACCTCAAATATTTTGCGACAATAACTGTGGGAATTGCGCAAAAAGTAAGCATTTAATATTGATCTTTACGGGCAGCCACAAAATAGAATTTTTCTCAAAGATGATTTTTAGAGCAGGAATAAACATATAAAAAAACCGGTAATATTTTTAATGCTCCTCGTTGATATTTAAATAGTTTCAATAGAGGAAAAACATGCAATCATTTTTTAGCGAAAATCTTAAGTCAATATTTTCGTTTTGATTTAAGAAACCAAGTATATATTAAGTATATAAAGTACATGTATCATATTTTTTTAATATGGGATTTGCATAACTTCAGACAGCTTTTAACCACATTCGGCGACTGACCATGACCTGAAACCAATGTCAAAAGCAAATCATGCTTTTAAAAATTCTTTCTGCCCCAAAATCTGAACTGATTTGAACTCTTACACTGGGCCCGCATTTTGTTGTTGTTTTTGTCCAAAGCTTAAGCTCCAAATAAGCCTCATTATGATAATTATTCGTATTGAATAAATCGCTGGGGGGCAAAGCAATTAGAGTGGCACTCTTATGTAAGTAAATACCTCATCCTACATAGCTCATTATAATATAAAATCTTAAGAAAAACAATTGAATGTTGCATGCTAACTGTTATCTGTTATTTTAATTTTTTATGTGCTCTGCTTGCGTTTTGTTTTTGTCTTTTGTTTCTCAGAATTTTTTTTGCGCTTCCTTAAAATAACTTTTTGTGTGTGTTTTTTTATACTTGAACGCATTTTTATGCACATTTCATTTAATTTTTTTTTTTTCATCTCTTCGGTTCTCTTTTTTGACTTGTCACACTTGTTATATTGTTTCAGTTTTTGTGTGATTGTGATTGCGGTATTTTGTTGTTGTTGTTTTTGTTGATTTTTAATTACCGCACAGACGTTGGCTACTTCGTATTGTTATTGTTTATTCGTCGTCGGCAAACATAAGGCTCATCAATACTTTGTACTTTATACTAGTAATTAAGACATCGATCAGAATCAATGCAAAGTCAAAGATAAACTGTCCATTCAACCCACACAACAATGGACACAACAATTTTTGCAATGCAAATCAGTCATTGAAATGAGTTAATTTAAAAGGCTATTGGATAGATCATTTCACTTGGTTCAATCGCTTGTTTTGCTGTCTCCCCTTTATGTAAGACTTGAGGGAATACTATAACCTGGGGCAATCATTTGCGCAACTTACAAATTCAATGTCAATTGAACTTGTAAAAAATATTAATAAATCAAATGTACACATGTACATGTATGCGATATACTATAGTATATGTTCATACGCTCAATTGCCAAATGAAGTGTAAACAACCGCAACAATATCTACAATAACTATAATAACTCACCGACTTGTATCGCAGTTCAAGTCTGCAATAAAGCAGCACGTTTTTATGGCACGCGATAGCAAATCGTCAGCTCAATGATTGAACAAAAGTAAACAAATGTCATTATGTTATTCACAATTAAGTTTATTTCACTATCAATAAAATGGAAAAAGTTTGACAAAAACTTAAAATTTCTAAGAGGCGTAAACAAAAAACTCAATCACAATATTTCTTGATGCTACAAATAAATATAGAATTCCATTTGACTTTTATTGATGCACAAATTGAGACAAAGTTCCTCTTTGAAAATATATATTCTTGCAGAATCAAGAAAAGCATCAAATATCTTACTTTATATCTTAGGTCTTTTTCCTACAAATAGCGTATAAAGCGTAAACTCACGTGCCTATCCTTGATCTATGCATGCCTAAATATTTGCACAGTTTGACAGCTTTGGAATCTCTAGACATTGAGGTTCTTTCTGGCTACTGTTGTATGTTTATCGTCTGTCGCCTGTCATCGTGTGCTCTCAGCAGCACTCGCACTTGTGCTCATATTCTTGTTTGTACATATTTGTTTTTTTCATATTGTATTCGCATTTTATTCGATACAATCAACAGTGTCGCGTTCTCAATGAGTAGCTTTCTGAGCTGTAGTTGGGCACAGGCATATACTTAATTAAAGCTACACTTTAGTTGTTTTAATGTCCATGCAGTAGTTTGTTAGTAAAATACCATAACTACTTTGGCAAATATTTGCAAAAGTTCGTAAATACGAAACGCAACGTCAGCTATTTAAGTACACATACTTGCTGAATTCCAAACCTTATTGCGTTGGATTTGAAGGTAATGCCTAAACACTTGTGTTAACTGTTAAAACAAAAGGTTGAATATAAGTGATAAGGTTGAATGGGTTAGCGTTTGCAGTTTTTGCCTATGTAGAAAGATCTAGAATGCAAACGTTGGTTGCAAATCGCATTTTGCTTAGTAATTCATAATGTTTGTTGCGTAACAGTTTAGAAATTAAATGCCAATTTAGCTAAAAGTATTGATATTGCAATGCAATTACAAAGAATTCGTATTCCTATTAAACCAATTATGTTCAGTTATACAAATATCAATTACACAATTGTGAATTTTCTTAGTATTGCTCTAAAATTGAAGTTTTCTTTTGGCATGCAACTGAAACTTTCATTGAATTGCATCAGTGATTAAAGTAAAACTATTCTGAGTATTTTCAATAACAGTGAAATTTAAAATCTTTCAAAACGAAAGACTTTAAAATAGTTAAATAAATTTAATAACATATTGATATGTTATATGAATTAAATTAAGTTCGATTTATAAACATTTCAATATTGAATATAATTATTTCCATTTTTTTTAAGCTAAACAATTTAGCTAATCATTTGCTCACCACTTTTGGCCACTTTTGAACTTGAATGTGTTGACTCATTTGCTGCCCTCTTGGCAACTCTTTTGACTGATAATTATTAGTCATTTCTATTGTAGGAAGCACATTGGCTGCCATATCATAGCTGTTGCGCATATTGTTTATAGCTGTCAAAGTGCTCTTGAAAATGTCAAAATAGCAAAGTGCAAAAGACGATAGTTAATACACATGAGTTTATGTATTAACAATCAACGGGTTATTGTTTTTATTTTTGCACACTCTACTTATCAAGTATAACTGGGCAATTAGTTTTTAGGTAATATTTCCCCGAAATACTGTTAGCGATAGGCACTTGTCTGATGCTTATGGCTAAAGTTACAGTTCGTTGCCAAACTGGCACCTCAATATTAGGGGCACGTGATTTTTCTTTGTTTAAATAATATCTTAAGTACGTACATATATGGAATGTTTTGAGTGTCTTTCACATATGTACTTACTGTTTTTATATATCCAGCTCAACGAGTTTTACGACAAACAGCAGCTCTGTAGACATTGTTTTCTTATCAGCTGTTTATCATCAATCAATGTTTAAATACAGATTGTTTACTTAATTAATTGCCTGTTTGACTTGCTGAAACTTATTGAATATGCACAAAATAATATTACAACTAAGCAAACAATTTAAATTGCTTTGAAATTATGTTTTTAAAAACAATTTGCAATAAGCAATAAGACACTTGTTTTGGCATACAGTCGACGTTTAGAAATAATTCAAATTTATGAATAATAAATGTAAAATCATATTTTTTACTCATTGTAGTACTATGTCTCGCATCTTTTATTTATTTATTTTAAATAGGTAGAATGTCATCCATATCATGTCATATAACGTAAACATCTTTATAAAAAATAAAGTTTGAATCATACTTTTTACCTGAACAAAGTTTTTTATAAGAACTTTACTTTTACTTTTTCTTAAAAATGAATAGTTTTGAATATAAATCTAGTTAAAATTATATTTACAAATTTTATAATTTTGAATTCTTTTTTTCATGTAGGTAGAACACAAATAATATATCTTATCAAATTTGCAATATTTGAGATGTACTTTAAGCGATTATAAGAGCTTAAGAAATCTCTTGTAATCAGAGAAAAAGAAAGAGAGTAGTTTTTGTAGATAAGTTAAGGTAACTGCGATTCAATTGCACTCTCTTTAAAGTCCAACCCAAAACAAGTGTCCAGTCTGCTGAATTATAATTACGTGCGTTCAAAGTCTAAAGAGGCATTTTAGCTGCGTCTCGCTGGCTGCTGATTTAATGTAAATGTATGTAAATGCACAAGGTCCGGCAAATACAACTAGATATGCATGTATGTATATATGTATATGTTTGTAAAGTGTGTGAATAAGTGTGTTCTTATACAAATATGAGGGTGTATCCAGCACTTATGATAACACCACATTCAATCTCATCAACAATAACGAGCGACCGACATTTCCATCTCTCCCTGTCTATCTCTCATTCTGAATACAAAGCAGTTTTTCATATTCAGTTTGTGACCGAACACGAGTAGCGACGAACCGTCGCAGAACTAATCAAAAAAAGCTCCGAGACATCAAAAAAATATATATAATAAAACCATTCGATAAATTGTTATTTCAAGCAAGTGCAAAGTGCAAAGCATCACAACTGGATTGTCTGTGTGTGTTCGAGTTTGTGTGAAGCCAAAAATAAATTATATTTTATTTGCGAAAACAAATTGCTCGATTATTAATTTGCAAAAAACAAGTGTTCGTTTCATATCTCATATGAAATTAATTTTAAATAAATATCATATGCAATTGGTCTGAACATTTCAGATTCTATCGTGACAGATGCCAAATATTCGCGCAAAAATTCAATTAAACCATTGGCAAAGGCATTTTATTTCTTTACGGCAAGCTTTAATTAATGGCTCCCTTTTGGGTACTTGGAAATTATTTGCGAACTTGCTTAAATAAAAAAAAATGTAAAGAGAGCTGCTCTTATTTGCATCCGCTGATAAGCTTATCGTAACGCAAACGACGCAATTTAAGTCAAATAAGTGAAAAGTATAAATGTAATTATATTTATCAGCATTGTTTATGCCTCTGCGAATTTCATATCAATTGCAATTGCACTTGCCTTAATGCAACTGGCTAATAAATTTTTTAATACGCGGATTTTAAAGGGGCTTGTTTATGTATTTACAAGTTATTCTTTTACATGTGGCCTGGTAACATATCAATTTTGTTTAGCTGCTTCAAACCAGGCGCTAATCAGCCAAGTTGACAAGTTCGCACCCATACAAAAACGAACAAAATTATAATCCAACTGCTAAATACCTTAGACAAAAAAAGTCAAACTAGATTTTATGTAAATTTCATTTAGGCTCTCAACAATATTTGTCTTTCTTTTTTTCTTGTAAACTGGTTTCGATGATTTTTTAATTTATTTTTTTTGCCGGCGCCAATAGAATAACAAGTTTTGATCAAATTAAAATTAACGACCACACCAAAAGTTATTACAAAACTCATTTACAAACCACATGCAATAAATTCCAATTTTTCAAATGTTTTATTTGTTTTTGTAAACAATCTTTGTTTACAATAACTGATACTCAGATAGTAGTAAAAGATTTACAAATTGTTCGTTAACTTTCCATGCCCAAAAATCTATATAGTAATTATGATAATAAATAAAAGATAACGTTAGCGTATTTGCTTCTTTTGCACACACAAAATATAAGAAAAATAAAACAGAAATATGAAAAACAATGAAAGAAACGATAATTTGCCGCAAAGCTGAATCTTTGACCTTAACCTAAATTGGTTTGTTTGTTGTTGTTGTTGTCAGAAGAAGATTACTTTCAAGTGCAAGTTGATTTATGATAAACTGAAAAAAGAAAGACATCTGTATGTGTTTATAAAAAGAAAATGTCTGTAACCTTGTGCATACAATCTAAATCCATTCAGCAAATGTCATTCATATTCTAGAATATTTACAATTCGTTATTAGAACAATCTTCTAGTGAAAATCATTTGTCAGTATACTAATTTTAAAATTTTTCCATTGACGATACAAATTAAAATATGTAAACTTGATACTCTCTCTTTCACAGAGATGAATTTTTCATTAGTTACCACATTAATGTCCCCATTCAATTAACCTCCTCAACGTGCTCTGCTTAGTAATCAGGCGAAAAACAAACAAACACAACCAGAACAACATTGCGGCGCTAACAAAAAACGAAAGATAACAATGCGGCATTAACAAAAATTTCTAATTAAAACAAAACAAACTAAAGCAAATGACTCGTGAATTATGAAACTAGATTCAGTTAATAAAACAAAATACGCAAAACTAAAAAAGGCAAAATGTTCTCAATGCTGTTGTTGTTGGTTGGCTACTGTGGTTTTTTCTCCGTTGCTGTGTTGCTGTTATCATTGCTGCACGACGCGTCGCGACGCACGTGACAGGTTTGAGTTGGACAACAGTTGTTGCAGTTGAGAATTGATAAGAGGCTGCTGCTGCCGTGACTATGCACATATGTGAGGCGTATGCTTCTGTTTATTAATTGGTATTTTCGCATCGATTTTTTGCACATTGGACAAGCTAATTAATTTCGTAATCAATATTGCCAGCAAAAACAACAAACTGACAACAAAATTGAGCCATTAAAAGTCAACAAAGTGTCAGACAAATTTGTCGTGCCCCAACAATGTTTAGGTTCCCAATTTTTTACTGCTCATCCGTCGTCATCTGCCTTGGTTAGCTGGCTGACAGTGCGTATGATTGATGGCCAGTTTTATTAATTGGCTGTGCTCTCATATTGTGAATTGCCTTTTATGAGTCTTTCTCCAACCAAATACGCTTTAATTTCCATTTTTAGCGCCAATTAAATGTCCAGAGAGATAAATGCTTCTACTAAAATGCAATTTTTGTTATCTTCTTTGTTAATTGCAGTGTGCGTGTGCGTGTGCGTGTGCGTGTGTGAAATGTGTATACTAATTAACATATAATTAGTAAATATTTAACAATAATTGCATTCGTAACATGCAAAACGTTATGATCACAGCGCAACAATATTGGTGGTAAGGTATTATTTGTTAGTTGTTTATACATAGATAAACTTTAGTTTTTCATAGTTTAAAGTTAAATGATGTGTCTTGGCTAATAAAACTCTTTCAACTCTAATTTTATTGTCCTACGTTTAAGTTTGTTGTTTAAGTTCTTTTGAGTCAATGTTCAAAGCAAGTGAAATACAATACAACAATTGTTACAGCTAAGGTCTGAGCTACTCTTAGCTTAAAACCTGTTCTTGAAAAAGAAGTGCTTCTAAGCCTCTGACAGACACAACAAATCTGCCGAAGCAGCTGACAAGCTACCCTTCGCTTTCCTTCTTCTCGCTCCGTCCATAAAAATGTTTAACGATCTTTGCTTTGTTGGCGCCACAAAAGGTCAGTTCTGTGACTCTTTGTTCCCATCCCTCATGCACATTTGTATCAATGTTGAACAAAGTAAGTGAAAAAACAACAGCAGATTAACTGTTGTTGGCATTACTTTTTTGATTGCCAGTGCTAAAAACCGATAATAAAATCCATTATAAATAAATCCTCTTTTGAAATTTCATATCATCAAGACCAGTCGAAAAAGTATAATATGAGAATATATTTTTAGAAATTGGGGAAAAGTGCGCCAGCTAATTGATTGTAAAATGTGTTAATCAATATATCGACAAATAAATGATGCACTCGAGCATCAAATATCAAATATACAATATTTATTTTTTTTAATAACAATAAATATTTGATTTAAAAACAATCAATACATATATATTAATTGTTGTAAATTTGATTTCTGCACAAATTTCTTTAGCTCTCAAATTGAATTGCGTTTTATTCTGTGACTGTTAAGGGTGTTATAAAGATTAAAAAGGCTTAATGAGCCATGGCCAACACTTGACCAACAAATACTTTGTTACGGCGGACAAATCGTAAGAGTTTTGTTTGGGTTTTTAACTTGGCAATGTTCTCATTAAACCTTTATCACCTAACTTTGTGCTTCAAAACAAAAGCCAAACAGGTCGTTTAGCCTTGGACCCGCCTGTTTTGCACAATATTTCTGTCACAACTTTGATTGAAGCATGCGTTAAATAATCAGAATTCGAACTAATGAAAATAAGTTACAAACTTATAAACTCACAACCAATATCTAGGGGTAGTATCAAACAATGAGCTATTATAATTATACAACTGATGGGCTATGAGTTTCCTACTGTAATGTTCAACAGAGCTTCCACAAAAATGTGTCTTGCTGACAATCAAATTTAGATCTAAGCTAAAAATTACAATAACTTAAATTCCATAGTTAGAAATAAAATAAGCTCGTAAAACAAACAAAATACTCACGACAAGTGCTTACCCATTTAATGGTAGACTGCACTTGAGAACGTGACAATTTTGTTGTAATAAACTTAAACTTAAACTTAAACTTAATGGGCGTGCTTTCATTATCGCCACGTGCTCCATTGATATGCGCAAGCATATACATACGTATGTGAACTAATATATATCATATGATGATCACTCTACTAGTTTTAAGGGTAAACGTAAGTTACGAGTGCATTGTTTGAATTGGGCGTTTGTTAAACAATATAAATCACAATTGTAGTTATAAGTGTGCATTTTTTATTTGGTATTGTTTCGTCTACTTTGTGTGTATTTTGTTGCATTGATTTTTTTATGATTTCTCTCTCGTTTTATTTTTTGGCACAATTTCGTTTGCTCCTTAACATTATTTGAAACGTGCCAGGTCACGTAGGGCTAGTCAAGATGTTTCCAGTTTGTCACGCAGCGTTGACAATTTAACGATACCCGTGCGCAGGTAAGTGCAATCCACACATTACTAACAAAAAATCCTGTAAATTCTTAACTCCTTAATCACACACAAACAAATCTAAGCTGCACTTGCAAGTATATATTTAAATGCTATATCCAGAAATGTATTCTAATAAAAATTTAGCATGTCGCATGGCAAATATTGTATCTAGCTAAATCTAATCATTGTATATAACTAGCTAAAGCATGAAAAATCACATGAATTTGCATTTAAAAACAAATATTTTCCATATAAAAAAAAATTTATTTATTTATACCACCATATACATATATTTTATCTGATTACAAACTTAATTTCAGCCAAAGTGTGTCCATAACTAAGCTTTAAATTTCAGAGCAACATATCAAATAAAAAAAAATCAATAAACAATAAACAATATAAAACCATCAATTGAAACAAATTTATAAAGCTCCCGTTCGAGTTATAATATATAATAGAAAACCTTACTTGTTTTATGATTGTTTACAGGTTTCGAGATAATCTTAATATGTTCTGTCTTCATATTAACGAAATTCATAATTTATGAAAGCCACAAAGCTGTTTACAACAAAAAGCTGTTAATAAAACGCTGATATGAAAATGATTAACAACGTAAAGAAATACAAAAACAAAAAGTGTTATTTCTCCGACAGCAAAAAAAAAAAAACATTTTGGGATAAGGAAACCAGAATGTCAAAAACATAGCAGAGATTAGCAAAGATTAGATTAAAGAAAGACTAGCTATATAATAGGAGGAGGTTCACACACGGGTTATATACAATGTGTGATTATCTTTAAGTGCGTCGTATCGATAAAAAACTTGTTGAAGTTTTTCAAATTTAACAAAACGATCGAAAAACAAAAACCTCAAATTAATTTTTATAAAGATCTCAAGATTACAATTTATTTGAATTGTCTTCAAAAGAAATATATTTTATATGCACATACTACGTACATAAGTATATTTTTAAAAAAGAAATATAAATATATTATTTTATTATTAACAAAAACATTTTAATCTTGCTTTAACTATTTTGATTTATGATAAGAAGCTTAGAAGCTAAATATTTAGTATAAAGCTGTAATAAATCAATAAGTTTATTAGTAAATATATCACAAAACAAACATAACAAACAAATACAGATTAAATTTACTTGAACTTCTTCAAGTCAATGTGAAAATTGCATGGACGATTATAGTAAGAACATATGTAGTGCACCGCACTTACGTTCTACATTAATTGTGAAGTGCAACTCGGCATATTCATATGTATACATATGTATATATGTATTTTATAACTAGCTTAAACAACAACAATTATTGTCTGAAGTACGTCTGCCAGTTGTTGACATTTTAGTCAGCTGTCGCCGAACACGTTGGACGTTTGGTCTTTGGTTGAATTGTGTCAGTAAGGCAACTAACCATCAAATGCATCCAAACAACCAAGCAACCTTCCCATTTTAATTCTTAGTAGGTAGCACTTGTCATTACCAAAGACAAAAGGCTTTAGCGGCATAAATGTAGCGAGCTGTCTGTCTGTTTACCATTCAGGGCCAAAATATCGAAAGCAAACAATTGCAACTGATAAGATATAGCAACGAATATAGAAAAGTGAGTGCAAATAGAATTTTCGAGTATCCCATTTTATTTTTTTTCCCCAACAACTTCAATCAAAAGTTCAGTAAGCAATTTATTAGCCTAGATAGTTTTTGTTTTTAATTTCTTAACAAAAAACCCTCAGCCTTCAAAGCTTGCTGCTCGCCTATTGCCCCTCCTAAATGGAGACACACAAACAAATAACAAAAAATATTAATAATAACAATAATGTACATTTGTGCCATTTTATTTTAATGTTTACAATAACAAGCGAAAAATACAAAATATTGAATTAAGAAAATATGTCCATGTGATCGCATTTTAGCTGGAACAACTGTTCAAATGAAATTCCTTTGCTCGTTGCTGTGAACTTAATAAATTAAATAAACAAATTTATGTAGCCTTCATCTCAAATGTGTCGCCACTTATAAATCAACCACAGTTGTTTAAGATGGCTTGATGGCTTAATGGCTTAATATCCTATACAGTATATTTAAATGAACCTAGGAGTTTATTTTTATGAATAAATACAATAAAATAAACACGCAAAGTGTAACTCCAGAAGCAATATCTTAAATATGCAGCAAATAAATACAAAAAGCGACAATAGTACATCAAATAATTATTTACTTTTTATTTATCTGTCGACGAAGCGTTTTTGAATTTAAAATTTCCAAATACCTCTTTACTTGCCCAAATTTCAATGACCCATTTGGCTATTTTTAAACTTTTGCTTTTAAAGCTTTTGAATACTTTTACTAGGAAATATTTTTACGTTTGTGTTGAGAATGTTGTGACAGTTTTCCTGCATTTAACAAGCTGTCAGTAAGTTATTTAATTTCTTGCACACAAAAGTATCAAACCGGTAAAGATTTTCTGCTTGCCAACGGATGAAAGTGTGCGCGCCAAAGGAAATTAACTTTCCTCCTTTCAAATCAAAACGGTACAAGAAAATATTGTAAAGAGAGCAAGAATCATGGATGACATGTGTGCAAAGATAAATAGTTGTTTGATTTATGAAACGATTTTTGTTCAGTGCTAATATTTTATCAAGCCTAAAATTAACTTAATAACTTTGACATATGATATTAACCGAATTCGGAGACAATAACTTATTAAAAAATAAAAAATTATATATATTTATATACACATTTTCTGTTAAGGAAACTTATTGCTATGCAATATCATAAATCAAGCCAGTAGTCTAAGATTTATATAATGTTCGCCACATGCCAAAACGCCCAGGCGTACTTTATAAGGCGGACTTACAAACTTGGAGCTAGGAAGCTCACGCGTCTGAATAAACATCTACATTTATAATAACAACGTCGCCATCAAAAATTCCGCCACATCAAAATGATTAGCAATATTCTAAAAAAGAAACAAAAGCAAAAATAAAAAAGACTTGAAATGCACGGCAAATGAATATAAATGAATCTGATTGAGCCAAGCAATTTTATTCCAATACAATTTCCAAACAGTTTGATGCGTGCCCCCGCGTACAATCTCAAAATAAAAAGTATAAAAAAATATTTGTTTTGTGTTTTAGCATTTCGAATGCGTCTATTTTCTGATGACGCAGCATGATTAGTTTTAAGGCCGGCAACAAGTTGGACTGTGAAAGAAAAAAGAAAAATTTATGTTAAGAACGTTACGGCATTGTTGTTTGCAGTGTAAGAAAAGAATTCTTCAATATAACATAAGTGACGCTTAAATAAATTAAAATAAAGTTTCCAAATTCTTAAACGCATGTACTCAATTTTCTACTCTGAAATCAGAGCAATTTTTATATCTTATCTATTAATTTTGAATAATCTTCGAAAGACTCACCTCATTTGCTTCCACATAGAAACTGGAAGCTTTTGTTTGCTGTAATTGTTGCTGTTAACGTATTTGATGCTCATTGTAATGCTTCATGCGTTCAAGCACGGATATCTGGCGATAGTTATCAGCCGTATAATGGGATATGGCAATGCTTGCGCCCTCGATCAGAGCGAGCAGCACCCCGCCAACTAAAGCGCTGCTCAGCATGCCAGTTAAACCTATAAAAATAATAAAAAGAGATTGCGTTTTAATTGAAATTCAATTCAATGTTATATTATATATGTATATACATATATGAGAAGTAGACAGAACATATGATATAAAATTCAATTAAATCCGGCTTGTTTTAGTATTAATTAGAGCTTTCTGCAAAATACTTACAAAAAAATAAATCTTACAAGAATAATATTATAACAATGATTTGTTCGGGCTAAGACTAAGACATATACTTGGTTTAACCATTATGTATAAAATATGTCGTGCTCATAGAAAATAACATAAATTGAATGGCTTATGGCTGCAAATAAGCTTACCGCTACGTGCAGCTAGAATGCCACCAGTTGATGCACCACTCATTATCGAATTCCAAGGATCCTCCTTGCCGCGACTATAAACCAATGTGCAATCAATGGCACTAAATACGCCACCCCACACAGCAAAGCTGCCACCCACAAGACCGGCACGGGCGCGCACCGCTGACAAACCGCCTAAAAAGCGTCGCTCCAAACCTTTTGGGGCATTGCGAAAGCCCTTAATCGCTTGAAAGATCCCACCACCCACAGCGCCCATTGTAAATGCCCCGCCACAGTCCTCCACAATGCGATATGGGCAGGGCTCACGTGTAAATTCTTCCATATTGTTAAATATATATTTACAAACTATTTGGGAATTGTTATTGTAAGCGTTTGGAGTTTTTCCTCTATGAACACGAAGCCTGCCTTGATATACTTATGTGTAATGAATAAAAAAGCTTTACAATTTTAAGCCATAGATTTTTGTCGTACACAAAAAACTTAACTTGTTTTACATACATATATTTTAAAAATATCTTGTAATGTTTTAAAAATCTGATCAATAGAGTAATAAATAATTCAAAAATTATGTAAAGCATTGAATAATAATTATAACAATTTTTTAGAATTAAGTCTTCGAAAATTTATGAAAATTTACAATAACTTAAAAAAGAAATAAACTAAAAACTTAAAAACACAAATTTATTTAAAGTGCACTTGGTTGCATTTGCTAAAAACAATTAAAATTCTATCAAATTCCATAGAAAATTTTGAGGACAATCTATAAAAACAACAATAACAGAAACATTAACAAAAACTCGTGACATGCCGCCTAGTATATATCGAAAGCATTTAAAGGTTAAATCGACTTAAAACATAAAAACAAATTATCAAATGCGCCGTTGACCATTTTTGGTCACTAACCGTTTGTCGATTGTGAGATAAACAAAAAGCGTTACACATAAAAAATTAAAAACGACAACGTACATAATAATAAACACATAAATAAATAAATTGTTATTAGCTAGTTATGGCCACAATTTGAGCTGGAAAATTTGTAAATGATAAAGATCGCAGCAACAAGTTGCTATCGCTTTACAATCGCAATTAATTTAATTATCGTTTTGTGCTTAATCACGTGTTTTTTATTTCTCTACAGGAGCAAGTCGCGCAGCGTTGATCATGGCCTTGCAGCGCCTTTCGATTTGGATTCGTTGCGCTCGAAAGTTGAGCAGCGCTTTGAGAGCGTCGACAAATTGTCAAGTGAGTATTTGTGTGTATATGTATTTTAAATTTCGCGCGTAACTCTTGCACATTAGCGCCATCTATTGCATTTGCGCGTCAAGCTTAACGCACGCAAAGTTGGCTGCGCATCGGGAAGCGTTATGTTTGACAACAGCGCGCACAACTGTTATCACTGTATGTATGTGATAACCAACTAAAAAGATTTGGTTTCATGGCAGTTCTTAGGTAACCTTATGGCCATCAAATAGTATTATTTACCAAACAACCAATACTATTATTGTCGTTTATTTGTTAAGTTCAAAAATCTAACGGCTGTTAAGTGCGATTGGTTGGCTCAACAGCAAACAACTCAGCTGTTCTGTTATACAACTAAGTAGTAAAGAAAAAAAAACATAATAGCGGGATAACGGTTCTTGTAGCAGTTTATTATCTCGGACAGGGCTTTTACTGTGTGAAAAGTTTTATGCATTTTGCTTACAAGCGATAAAAATAAATCGGATTACCAAAAGCAGTGTTGTTGCCTTATTGAAAAAAATGTGTGTTGACATCAAAATATCTAATCAATCACATCTAAGCCATATGTGAGTCAAACAAGAGTATTAACAGTTTCGGACAGCAGTTATTAAATCATCAACTATGCCCAAAGTCGCGGCACGTTGATAATAAGCGACCAAAGAAATAAAAATAACGCTTTTATCAAATGTTAAGGCACACACACATTCGTCAGTTTGTTTAATTCCCCATGCTGAAAAAAGCCGACTCGGCAAAAAATTACAACTTTGTTTTGACTGTAGCGTCTCGTCCTCTCTCTTTCCTTCTTCAAAAATTAGCCAACGATAATGTTGTCGTTGTTGCTTTCTGCAGCTTAGACGAAAACGTGTCAAATGAAAACAACCAAAGGAAGTGCGATAAAAAGTGATTAGCGTTGATTTTTCTTCATTCGCGTCGCGCAATTCGTAAATAAACGCTGCACAATATTTAATGTGTATTTAAAATGTTGGAAATTATTGAAATCTATGTAAAACCAGCAACACCAACAAATACAGCAGCAGCAACAATGGCTGCCAATGAGTTTGTTGTCGTTTATTTGTGTCGACAATTTGCGCAAGTTGCTCAGGATGCGCTCACAACGGGTGTAATCTATTCACTTCTTCGACCCAATGAGGAGCAATACGTGATTTTCGATCAGTTGCCCAAACCACCCAAAAGTAAGTGCGGTACTTCTGTGGCACTTGTGCACGACTCGGACCTACTGTTTTATAGCCAACTGTAAAGTGCCGTTATAAAACAAAACTAAACATAAAAATACACACATACACAAACACACGCTGCAAGCATTGAGTTTTAAAAATCGGGTCTGATGTAAATTTGATATGCTTTGCAATTGCTGCGTACGTAAATTTAATCTGTTGCTTTTTTTTTGTCCGTTCTTTGTAAAAAGATGTTTTTCAAACGTGTGCAATAAAAACCAATAACAAAGTCTAATAAAGGGCATTCAAGAAACGGCATTACATCAATCACATGCAATACAAACATAACACTACATAACATAACATTTTATTTTTTTGAAACATAAATCGAAACATATTAATTAACAGGCGACGTTTTCTTATTCACAGAGCAAAAGTCTTCATTGCCCACCATACCCACCATTTCCTACACTGTGGGAAATCGCGACACACTGACCTCGGTGGCGGCACGTTTCGATACGACACCATCGGAGCTAACGCATTTGAATCGTTTGACCAGCTCGTTCATATATCCGGGCCAGCAATTGCTGGTGCCCGATAAGAGTGCCAAAGATGATGCCTCCACTAGTTCGACTGGCACGATTGAGGGGATCGGCGGCAGTGTATCTGGCAAGTCAAGTCCGATTGAGCGCAAAATGTCTAGTGATGAGAGCAAGCAGGAGAAAGGTAAGCGGCGCGCTGCTGGAAATGGTGCAATTGGTGCGATGAATATTGAAGCTAATTTTTGCAGTCTTCATTTCAAGCTTTTTTAAAACTAACCCAACACAACAAATTTGTACATTTACCCATTCAAATTGTGTGCGCGCAATGGTTGGCAACACTGTTCAATTGCTGCGCTGTACAACACTTGCCATTTGTTTGTTTTGCCTGCCCAACTGTGCAACCCTGTAATAACAACAGCTGCTGCAGCTGCTTAGCCCTCGCTTTGCATGAGAATTCGTGACAGTTGCGCTGTTGTATTTGTTTTGTTTAAGTGGCATAGATATTAAAACGAAGAAGTTTTATTAATAAAATTCTGTTAAAATTGCAAAAGCAAGCACGTGTTGTAAAGTGCACGGACACGCGTCAGTCTCAGCATGCATACGGCTGTCTTTTGGCGTAACGGAGGTGTTCAAAAATTTCTACATTTGCATTTGCTTTTTTTTGGATATGCTCTTTTTTCTAAAATATATTCGGAATACCATAAATATGTGCTAATTGCTGGTAGCAGTCTAAGAAACGACTGGCCTTGTGAAAAAAAAAAAAATTGCAGCGCATTTAACCTAAAGTTGCTAACGTCACATGGCGAACATTTATAGAGATTTATTTTTTAAACTAAATATCCCATAAATCAATTTGGGGCTCCAGCGCATACACACTATCTTATCAGACAGATAAAAATCATTGCGCGTGATTTTGCAAACTTGCCTGCAAAACATATATGTAAATATATATATTGCATTCCATAGTAATGACAAATCCTTGCCTTGCAGATATTTTGGAGGGCTTGCGTCCAGGTTCACCCAAGCCAGGACACATTGAGCGCGTTGTGGGCAGCCGCAGGAATAGCCAGGCCGAGGAGCAGGCAGACCGAAGCGATGATCCAGTGATTACACAACGTTTTCTCAAGATCAATGTACGCCATATCACCGATGGACAGGGCGTCGTTGGTGGTGTTCTTTTGGTTACACGCAATGCCGTCATGTTCGATCCGAATGTCAGTGATCCGCTGGTCATTGAGCATGGTCCCGAAAGCTACGGTGTCATTGCGCCAATGGATTTGGTGGTCAATGCAGCCATTTTCCATGACATTGCGCACATGCGTGTCGCTGGTGGTGCAGGACCGAGTGTTGCGGCTGCTTCGGCAAACGCTGGACCTGATGCCGAAAAGCCAGAGATCTATTATCCCAAACCAGTATTAGTTGAGGAAGACTCCAAGGACCTATCCGAGCAGCAGGTCGAATTGGAGGCCAACAAGCGTAAGACCTGAATATAACAATAAATCATAATATGGACATATTCACATAACTATTTCGAATCTTATTGAAGACTAGAAATGGACACTTTTCAATAGATACAAAATTAATATGAATCATTAAACTCGATCTCACTCTGGAAATGTCCAAACATATAATTTTGTTGCATTCAATGTTGTTTAATCAAATTTTATGATTGCAGTCGAAATTGGTTCATTGGAGATCACCGATGATCAGGAGTCACTTTGTTCCAGCACTGGTCGCGATGGCGATGCCTTCCCCAAGGCCTTTGATCGTGAACGTGTCGAGGTGAGCATAAATTAAACATCTTTATTTAATTGCGTTGCTAATATTGTTGTAATGTTGATTAAAGGATTTATCAACGGATGCCAAAGATAGCGCTAAGACTGACGATCACGATGAGAATGAGGATAAGAAAACGTTAGGATTGACAAACACACGCAGCACACTTGAGGAGCGACGCAAGAGTCTTTTGGATCATCATTGGGCTATTCCAAGCAAAGATCGGTTAGTGTTTAAACAGCTGTGTCTTGGCAGAGGGTATTTTTAAAATATCTCCAACAACTGTGTAAAGTTTTGACGCAAAGTTCTTCAAGCTTATAAATGTTTATTTATATTTGTCTGTCTGTTTCTATGCCATCAATACTTAAATGGTAGCCATATTATCAGTTTGTAGGTGCTATAGTTGCTAAGTTGTTTTGTTTGTGATATCTTTATCGTCACTAAAAACTTTACGTTTGTATAATTGAAAAAAATAAATTAGCTTCAGGCTTTCCTATCAGTTTTCGTTCTTATTTTGTTTTGTTTTTAAAGATTTTTTTATGATATGATATTGTAGTGTAAACTAACTAAATTCAAGGTATTATCGTTCACAATATTTTTATAAGAAACTAAGTTTTTTTTATCTTAATCAAACTTTTTCAGTAGGAACTTTTAGAATATTCCTGAAACATCGGTATCGTTTCTTAAAATACTTTAAAGTGAAGCATTGAAAAGTAACTAATCTTCGGTACTTCGAAGAAAACTTTTAATATTTTTTTGTTTTGCAAGTTCAAATTACGTTTTAACCCCAAAATATTTTATTTTATTTGTAAATTGTTAATAATTTTATGTTGTATCATTCTTTTTTTATGTTTTTACTTCCATAAACCAAAACGCAACGATCACCCACAACTGCAACAAAAATACATAAACCATTTGCATTGCATTATACAATATGTGTGCTTTGTTATGCTTGATTACACCCAAAAACAACACAACAAAACTCGCACCCACAACCAACACACACAAAAACACCCAACTTGTAAATTGTAACCGTAAACACAAACCTCACTGCACACGCCAAAAATACTCAGCTATTGTTTGTCTACTTCCCGAAGATCATCGGAAGACGAGGCCGACAATGAGTCCAACATAACGGTCGATAGCGGTGCCCGTGTCCAGGAAACACAATCGGCAACCAGTTCGATAAGCGGCAGAGCAGCAACAGCTGCTGCTGCTGGTGCTGCTGGTCCAGCTCCTGCTGCAGTTGCGCCTCCACTTCCAGGTATGCTGCCACCATCTGGCATCGATTTGGAGCATCTGGAGGAACTGTCAAAGCAATCGTGCTACGATTCGGGCATCGATATACGCGAACCCGTGCCCACAATACAGCCCATACCAAAGAAAACAGTTTATAGCGATGCTGACATCGTTCTCAGCTCTGACTGGGTACCACCAAAGAACATTGTGCCCACACACTTTGGCGAGTCTCCGCCGCGTAGCAACATCTTTGGACAGAGCCTCGATGCGGGCGGCGCTCGCAAGAAAACCTCGAGCGTTAGTTTCAGCGTCGACGACGAGGCTGCTCAGCAGGTACAGGCAGTCGCATCCACCGTTGACAAGCAGGCGGACAAGAAGAATAAGGTGAGATTAGCATATAATAATATATCAAAAGTTTATCGCTTAAATATAGATATTAAAAATTGTAAACACAAGTAAGTTGGTTGCGTTTCAAACGTATATGGACGTATCAATATATTTATTTCAATAAAATAATCTTTAAGACAAGCACGATTATAAATTGTAAACAATTTTAAGGTCTTGAGTTACCACTGTAAATATTTGTTGATATTATTAAATATTTGTAATATTATATTTGCTTTGCAGATGTTGAAACGTCTGTCATATCCATTGACCTGGGTGGAGGGCCTCACCGGCGAGGGTGGAGCAGCACCTGGCAGCGGCTTGAATAAGTCATCGGACGCGGATTCGGCACCCAATACGGGTGATTCCAATCAGAGTGTATTTTCGAAAGTATTCTCAAGGTGCGCTAAACAAATCCTAGCTAAAACGCTATGCGATAATATAAACCAGCTTTACTTACATATAAATATATTTTTTATTGGTGACACAAATCTGTTTATTTCGTTAACAAAAAAACAATTGAAAAATGCTTACCTTCGGTTAATGCGGATCGGCTGCTTTTGTAAAAAAAAAAAAAAAAAACACACACACACACATTCTTAACTTATGCTTTTCACACTCATATACAATAACAAACACACACGCACAACAAATATAAACACAATATATAAATTTGGTAAACACAAAAAAAAAAAAAAAAAAAAAAACAATTGCAATTACTTAGCTCACCCATCACTCTGGTCTCAGAGCTGGGCGGCAATCTTTTCTCGAAAACACCGTCCGAAGAATCTGGTGGATCACCAGTGCCGCCATTAACTCCACATTCGACACATTCCGAGGGTCACATGACCTATGGGTAAGGCAGGATTTGGATGCTGTACGCTGTGAATCACATGTTGCTGTTGCTGTTGTTGTTGTTGTAGTGTTATTGTTGTTGTTTGTTATCGAAAACTCACTCTCTCTCTTTTGCGAGACCATCCACATTTCAGTTTACACTTTCTTCAAGCATCAGCAAATTTTTGTAAAATTTCTCAAAAATCATCATCAAATTTTAAAGCAAATACTCTATCTATATAATGTCTGCGCACTAATCGTGTATTTTGTGAATTGTTCTTCAGCTAAATAATTGCGTTTAATTTCCTGTTACTTACATCTGGCTCTGTTCATTCCCAACAGGCGATCCTCAATCGGCACTTTTATACGCCCACACTCTTCGGAGGGCACCTCGTCGAGCACAAAGCTAAAGGAGGCCAAACAGCAGGCACCCAAGCTGGATTATCGTTCTATGGTCTCAATGGATGACAAGCCGGAATTGTTTATAAGCGTGGACAGTAAGTTTGATATCTTTTTAAACTATTTATATACTAAATAAGAACATAAATAATTGTGGTCCAGTTCGAATTTTTTGTATGCTGCCTTAAAGTAAAACTTCTTTTCTTTTGATTTTGAACGAATGTTTTTTACGTTTAAAAACATTAATATTAATTTTTGATTTTCAGAGCTTATACCGCGTCCCGCACGCGCCTGCTCTGACCCACCTTTGTATTTCCGCCTGCGCATGGGCAAGCCCATTGGCAAGGCAATACCGCAGGGCACAACTGTAATGTCCTATGGCAAAAACAAGCTACGCGCCGAATATTGGTTCAGTGTGCCCAGAAATCGGTAAATAACAAGTTTAAATCGATCTCGTTATAAATTATAACTCAAACTTCTTTCTTCTTTTCTTGCAGCGTTGATGAGCTCTATCGTTTCATAAACACCTGGGTAAAACACCTGTACGGTGAGCTGGACGAAGAGCAAATAAAGGCGCGCGGCTTTGAGCTCATCCAAGAGGATACCGAATGGACAAAGAGTGGCACAACCAAATCTGGCGGCTATAGCGACAGTCAGGATTGCGAAGAAATTGGCGATCTTACCCGCGAATCTTGGGAGGTGAGTTCTATATTTATTAACATTTTTCTTTATCAACTATAATGCAACAAAAAAATCGCGTGTTCTGCGTCTTTTCATATAAAGAAACATATACTTTTTAACCCATTGCTTTTTTTTATGCTCTGAGTTTTTCTCTCAAATTTTTCTACTCTTATAAAAAAAAAAACATGTTCTCTCAAAATTATAAAACAAAAAAAAAAAAATAATAATAATAATTATTTTAGGTTATGCCTCGAAATTGTTGCGCAAAAATGAATTTTAATATTAATATACTCTTGTATACTTTTTTCTTACATTTATTGTCCACGCGTTTCATTCATATTTCTGTTGTCTTTTACTTTTTAATATTTGCATTTGTTTCTTGTTAAAAAAATCAAATAAAATACACTAAAATCTGCTAATCCTTAAAATGGTCGACAAAAAAAAAAAAACAACCAACTGAAAACTGACACAAAATGTGAATAAATCTCTATACGACAGCTTCTAAAGGCGCCCTTCGCCAAGACCTACAAGATTATAAAAACGGCTTCGCATGCCGCATCGCATGATTTGGAAATGTTGGGCGGCGAGGTTAGGATTTAAAACCTTTTAATACGAATTCAATATTCTCTTCCACCTAAACCAAAAATGTGTTGTTACAACAACAACAAAAAAGCACACACACAATTCAAAAAAAAAAAAAAAAAAACCAGCAAGATAAAATTGATTTTTTTATTCTGTTTTTGGCTCGCTCGTTCTTTGTGTTTTGTAGTTATCCCCAGTTGAAGTTTTTATGCATAATGTTTTATCGATTTTTATATTTTTTGTAATTGTTACTATTTCTTGGCACAATTTCAAGCACTTATCTATTTGTGCGTGTTTGTGTTGCACAAAAATTTGGTATTTTTCACAATTTAAAAAAAAAAAAATTAAATTTCCTTATTTTTGTAATTTTTTGTCACTGTTTTCTTATGAATAGTTTATTTATCATATTGGCTCATCCCCACAACGAGCATTAAAAATACATTCTATACTGTGTTTTTTTCGTTTTTCATACATTGGCAACATTTGTAGTTTCATTCGAAAAAATTTTACAATCCAAATACATACTCATTGAATTCATTTAAAAGATTTTTAATGGGAAAAAGGATTTAAACGAAAAATGCGACAAATATTTCTCAAGAAAATCGTAACTTTACCTTTGATTATTATAAAATTCGTTGATAATAAACAAATAAATAAGTAAATATTATATATAGTTTAAACAAGTAACATTTTCCAAGACCCGAGCTATTTACATAAGCTTTGGTTAAGTCTAAAATTCTCTAAATTAAAGTGGGAGGCTTGATAATGTTATTATGAACCTTAGGCGATACTTTCAAGGATCTTAAAGCTTTAAACAAATCTTCAGAACTTTATTTATGTCTGAAGAGCTTTTTAAATCTTGTTGAAAACTTTTCTTTATTTTGAGCTCATATTATTGCAACCATAAAGCTTTTGTGTGCACTTTTTGGGCTTCTGTGAAGCATTGAATTGAGGTTTTGAACAAGCTCTAAATTGCAATACATAATTTCAACCACAAGCGTTGCTCAATCTAGCATAATATGCATACTTACTTATGAAACATAATAATTCCATCTACTTGCATAGGCTTGCCTTCAACAAAACTTTTAAGCCAATTAACACTGGTATAACACATTTTCAATGGCTTTTATCGCATTGTTTTAATCAAATTTACCCCAAACAATGAATAATGTATATAAAAAATAAACACATTTGTTTTGTCTATGAGCTAACTCATCAATAATTGTCTGCATACCAGACTTGAATTCATTTAAACAATTAGCGCATTTTAACAATTTCGCAACAATTGCTGAACACGTTTTTCTCACCCAATAAGCGTGCCCACAGTTATTTAGACACATACAATATACATATGTTCCAAAGCGGTTCACACGTCGTATGAGTAATACATTTATATACATATGTCTGTGCTTTCTTTCACAGAAGTCTCAATAGTCTGTTAATTAGTACTTTATAGTTGTATCAACCTTTAGGGTGTTAGCCCAACCAAAAATGTATTGTGTTTGTTATCAGTACAACAAGCATTTCCCACAACAACTAAAAAGTAAAGCGAAATCGCAACAAATCATTTCCTCATTAGCAAAAGCATCACAGCATGCATTTATAGAGGGGGGGAATAAACGGGGGTGATAATAGTCTAGATAACCTATATACACTAACTAAATTGAAGAGGTTATCAAATAATGTAGTTGCTCATTGAATTTTTCACTTGTTTACCAAATATTAATTCCTGTTTATGAAACAGATCTAGTAGAATGTTAGGCAGATTAAGATTTAGTTGATAATGCTCTCAGGATTACGTAATTGCTATTTTTTGTGCTCGCTTATCGTTTTGACAGCGTTCAAAAATAAAATCAACAAATGGGTCAACTGTGAAAATATATGTATGTATATGAACAACGTTGTTTATATAGGTGCCAGAGATAGCATTTATTATGTTTGAATTGTTGTCACGTTTTTTTATCCATGATAAAAGTGAACGGCAAATATTTGTAGAGCAAAAAGTTGTGGTTATTTTTCTTGATGACCTGTTGAAGAAAAGTTCACCACATATAGAGCTTAGTTCTTGTTGTTGTTGGTGGCAAGTACATTAAGTGAAAGGCTGCAAAAAGTGTAGGAATGATTCTGATTTCTGTAATGGATTTGAAATGCCAATGATTATTAATGAAAAATAAAATAAATTACCGATATACAATTGAATGCAATGATAAATTATGATTTAAGTTTGTAAATAAATTATTAAACAAGTTGCTTAAAGTTTATCAAAAAAGTGAAACTCGTTTGTAAGGCACACTTAACAAATGAATGATTGTGCTACAACATTTAATCGGGTCACTTTTAAGGGGCAACCATAAATAAAAATCTCAATAAAATACACATGCTCATACTATAATTATTTAAATAGTGAACAAGCTGTTTCACTTTGCTTCGCTTCCATCAACAACCGGATTCGTTTTGTATGCAGTAGTTGTGCTTTAATTTCTGACAGAACTAAACGTGTGTCTAACACACTACACAACTAACTAAATACCATCTCAATTAATTCAACAAACGAACAATTTGCATATAAAGAATGGCTTAAAGATGAGCAACACTAACAATAGATAGTTTTAACATTAATTTTATAGAGATGTTGATCTTGAGCCATGTACGAGATAAATATTTTAAAGCAAGTCATATTTAGGTTCTATATGCTTTTATTTAAAATCAATTTAATATTCCTCTACATTTTACTAACGAATTTTGATTTTTTTCAAATCTCCAAACGACTTTTTTGAAATGGAATATAAATATATTTGTTAAATGATTGTTTTGCTCAGTGAATTGATACATTGTTCAATCCAATTAATTACAGTCTTCAATTAAATACGTTTTATTTAAATCTACAGCGTCTGTCATTTAGCCGGTTATTGTTGTTGGTTTAATTGTTGATACTTTCATTATCAAGGCTGGGGGAGTGTATATGTATAATCTTTTTTTTTTTTGTACCTCACATCCGGTTTTTGCAGCTGGTTTCTTTAGCTTTGCCTAATTTTGCAATTAGAACAGATATGCCACGCCCCCACACAGACACTTACAGAAAAAGTCCACCCAGTTAGTTGTTTATCAATAATTGCCAAGACTCTACACTCTTTTATATATATATTGCTATAACGCGTTTTGTACTTGTACAATCAATTAGTTTCAATGAATATTTTACGACATCCAAGCGTCTCTGAACAATTGAGAAAAGTGCGAATCCCAGTTGAAATTCAGCTTCACTTTTTTAAGTACCATTTAAAGTGCAGTGTATATATTGACAATTTGTTTGCACTTTTACGGTTGATAATAATGACCATGATCAGTGGAATGATTTTTAATCTTGCTAGAACCCGAACATTCTAAAAATAAACACATGCTACAATGGTTTAACTTTTTTGACAGACTTAAATTACGTTATAAATTTGATGGCAAGCTGTGTGTTTTGCATTGAAAAGATAAAAGGTGTGGCTAATCGTATGATCATAGCTTAACTAATTAAAACAGCTGCATTTTTTTCTTATTAGCATATTTTTTCAGACGAAATACAAGTGCAAGAAAGTTTAATATGCTTCTAGTTAAAAGACTCGAATTTATACAAATGTTTTGTGTTCTTGCAACTGAATAAACAGGATTTCATTACCAGCTTTGCGCTGGAAATTTGTGATTATAACATGACAGGCACAAATCAGTTTATGGAATGCAATTGAATTAGAATATGTATGTATGTATGTATGTATGTATAATGACAATTTGTAGGTAGAACATACAAAATATGTTTATTAAATATTCACTCTTGGCGTTTACTTAAAACAGCTTTTTAACTAGTTTTAAATCGATGCGTGTTGATGATTTGAATAAATTACTTTTTTTTTTGATTGGCATTTAAGGAGCCTTTCGATGGAGTACAAATTATTTTAAGTTAAAACTAAGACCAGAAAGTTTAAGTAAATATTTATTTAAAAAGAAAATTATTCATTGTTATTGTTGAAAGTGTTTTCTATATATTGTAAAAACATTGGCATTCGCATATGGTTATTTTTCTCTTACATACATATTGGCATATATTTCTTCTTGTTCTTTAGCTTTAGCACTTATTGATCTTTCTACATCGCATATTCTGTCCACACTCTTTTTGCCTGCATTTAATCAATTGTAATTGAAATGCAGCGCACAACAAAACAAAAAATAAAATAGAAACAAACAAAACGCACTTGGCTTAAGCGCTAGGCGTCTTACAGTCGCGTCCAAAAACTGGTGATACATTGCATATTTGTGACCTGCTGCTGCTGCTGCTGCTAGACAAGTTATCAGCCGAGCATCTGCGACTGTTGAGCCACGTTTGTTATTGTTGCCGAACAGATTGACAGCGTCGACAGCAGCGGCTTCAACCGACCGTTGGGGCTTGTTTGTGGGCTGGGCTGTTTCTGTTTTAGTTTTCGCAACACATCCAAGCCGCACAGTTGTCGCTCGTTATCGTTTCTGATCAGCGCCGTGCCGTTGTTCGTTTCTTCTGTTTCTTTTGTGTGCATTACAAATTTCCAAATCAAATTTGTTGACAAAAAAGAAAATGAATGTGTTAAGTTCTGATTAAGTGTAGTTTCAGTGTGACTGCATAATGTACCAATGCAAATAAATAACACATGTTTGTATGAATATGTTTGTAAACATATATACATATATATGTATGTACATCGCACTCTCTTGATGCCGAAGTGAAAGAGCGTATCCAAAATTAGCAACGCCTGCGCAACGCAAAGAAGACGAAGTCGCAACAAAAAGCGACGAAGTCGAAAAATCAAGAAAAATAATATAAACCACAACAAGAATAATATATTCAGAGTAAACTCGGCCAAAATGAACGCGACCAAAATGAACGAAACCAAACTGTTGGTCAAGCCAATAAAATTCTCAAAAATAGCCAAATATATTCGAAAAAAGGTAAATACAAAAATGGCAAAAAGCAAAAACAAAAATCTTTCAAAAATATCAAATTCAGTTTCATTTTTGTGCTGCGCAAAATACATTTATTTGTTTATGTTTTTTTGTGCGGGTGAAAGTTTGTTTTGTTCAAAATTTTTACTTAAATTCGCAACATTTTGTAGTCGGCACGCGTTATGTTCAAACACAAAGAAATATTTATATATTCAATGCCTTGACCATAACGGACAAAAGACAATAAAACACAATTGTCCATATTGAAAAGTGAAAAAAAAAAACTTGGCAAAATACCAACGATAAGGTTTAGCATGCAAATTCATTTGCACCATGTCTACCAACAACAACAACAACAACAAGAATGTAATCGTCATTTACAACAAAAACAAAAGCCAAACTGATGTCTATAATTAGTGCCTTATATAAAAAAAGATCGGGCAATGATCGCCATAAGTTGTCTGTCTTTTTGTCCCATTGCACATATGTATGAAATTGCTTTCAATTGACTTTATAGCGCTTGTAATATGCTTACTCAATTCAATGCTGTGTAATATTTGTGCCTCAGGGTCTGTAAAATGTCGTCCATACTACAAACTTGTTATACTTTGTATCCCCAACAAGTTTACATTTGCATTTATCAAAATAAAACTCAACATTAATGTGTTTCAACCATTTAAATTGATTTTTACACTGAAACTTAAGATGCGCTCATTAAAAATAGTTTATTTTTCACTAAAACTTAAGATTGTTTCATCATTCCCCGCTTTTTGTCGGTGTTAAAAAGAGTATTATTAATTAAATGCTATTCACTCTCGATGTTGTCTGTAATTATTCATTCATATTCTGTCTGAAGAAAAGAAATAATTTTCTTTGTTTACCCAAGTTCTCAAGTTAGCCTTGAGTAAGTGCTTATTATTTACTTAAACATTTTGTGCTCTAGTTTCAATCACTTTTCTCTTGTTTAAATTGTTCAAATGTTATCTTTGTTATCATATCTGCGTCGTCAAAAGAACAGATGCAAAAGTATTTGTTAAAAATTCAAAACTTTTAAGAAAAAAAGAAAAGAAAACAAGTTTCAACTAAATTTCAAAATGATTATATGTAGCACTTTAGGATTTTATATTTAGCTTTGTCTATATTTTATGCATTAAAATATATAATAAACTTTCTCAAGACAAGGCAATCAACGCGTAGCTTAAATATTCTCTTGATCTACATAATTCCATAATTCAGCGCATTTTATTGTCAGAGAACAAGAAGTTTCCTAAGATCTCTCATAATTAAAAGCTGGACTTGATCTCGTTCAACTGGTTGGTTTATTTATAATCAAAAATGTTTTTGAACAAAACGTCAGCCGTTTTGAATATCGGGCTAGTTAAAGCCAACGTGGACATAATGTGACATTTCTTTCACCTTTAATTAAACATAACATTAATTGGTCTGAAATGAGTTCATTTTAAATATATCATTTATCTGTAATTAAGTTGGGAAGCATTTGATTGCCTTTCCTTCTAATTGCGCCTCTATGTTTTCGAACATTGTACAAACGCAGCCATTTGTTAAGAGAGCAGAGTATAATGTATTGTTAGTAAATCACGTATTGTACAGGTACTTTATATATGTATTTATATCATGTATTTGGTTTAGATTTCAAATGTTTAACTGGCAAACACAAAAACATGTAATTATATATCACAATATATAAGTAATATCTTTACCAAGTATGAGAAAGGTGCGGCAAATGACGACATATATTATTGTTGCTGTTTGCTATTGTTGTTGATTATGTGAAAGCACCACCTGTTCGGGTTGGGTACAGCATATAGAAGAGAACATATGAAAGCTGTATTGTGATTAACAAAGCAAAGAACTATTGTGTGTATTTTGCTTTAGAAACCTTAATAGAAATATTTCTTAGGTGTTGGATTATTTAAGAAATCATTTTGACCCTACAAAATCTTCTTCTCTTCTCTTTGTCGCGGATCTATTACCTTAACGGCGAAAATGTATATTATAGCTCATTAACATGATCGATTTACTATATAACTGTCTGATATCACCTTTCATATATAAATCATAGTTTAAACACGTGATTACTTCATCGACAATTAAAACTTTATTTTTAAGAAAGATTAATTGTTTGTTTACTTTTGTCTTGCTGACAGAATAAGCTTGAAATAAATTTTAAATTATTTAAGCTTGAAATTTAAAAAGAAATGACATCCAGTGGGGGTCACGAGGGTCAATCTGTCTGCTAGTTATAGGCGATGAGCGCTTGTTGTTTAAACAATAATTAATATTTTAGTCGAACTTTGTTTGTGGCAATTGATTTGGTGCGTTTTGTGGTGATAAGCAGTAAAACACAGCTCACAAAATAACAATACAAAGCAAAAACCTGTTTAAAACGCACTTAAAACAATCAAATTAACCCACAAAACAACAATTAGCCTTGGCCCAAACGACAAAATCAAAAAACCTTACATACATTTTATCTATTATTTTTATTTATTTTTTTTTTTTGGTCGAAAGCACATGATGCGTTGCCAACAAAAACAAAAATTTTATACACCAACTCATGCCCCAATTGTTTGACAGCTGATTTGCAGCCCCTTTAACAAACAAGTTAAAGTGTAATTACACGTGAAAACCAAAAATTGCGTATACGTATTGCTAGCAACATGTTGCTAACGTTTCTTAAGGCAAACAACTCATCTTCAATACATATAAAAACTGGCCCGCAATTAATGCTAACTGCAAGCTTGACAGTTAAACAAAAAGCTTTAGCTAAGAGCAACAATTTAACTTAAGAGCATGTTTACGCTCTCTCTCTCTCTCTCACGAACGCACTCTCTCTGCTCAACTTCTTTTGGGCCAGTGTATGTGTGCGGTTTGCCTGTTCTTTTATGTTTCGTTATGTTCACAAGTCCGGCAGTCATTCATTCAGTCCGTGGACAACAACTTGTTTTATAAACTCGCACAAATCAAATGCAAAAAAAATCGAATAAAACGCACAGATTTAATAAAAGATAATATTTTTACTCAGTAAACAACTGTGTATTTAATATATATTGCAAACAATAGTGGTCACATGTTAAACAATGCTTACGGTGTTCGACAACATTAACATTTTGCTGTTTACGTGTAACAAGATACATATGTATATTGGAAAAGCAATCGAAAAGCATAGAGCGTGATAAAAGCTGCTGCAACAACACAGAAACGCACTCAAACAACAAGACGTAAAAGAAAAACATCGAACGAAAAAAAAAGCTGCAGTCTCCTCGTGGGTCACAAGACCAAAGCAGCTGTGCAAGAGAGAGAGAGAGAGCGAGCAAGCAGGCGCCAACGAGAGCGCCGCTGTGAGAGAGTAACGGCATGCAATGTAAGCTGAGTGTGAGAAAGCTTTTGTGCACACCGCTGGCCAACAAAATTGAGCAACATTAGCTTTAACCAGAAGCAAGTTTGCCCGTGCTTCTCTCGTTTGTATGGTTATTCTTATTGTTTACAAACATGTGGTTTGCGGTCGCATTATTTGCAATTGTCGCCGCCTGTGGCGTTGCTGGTCGCAAATGGGGTCGATATCTCTATTTGCATTATGGCCGACACTTATTGCCGCGCTCGATGCTCACGGCGAAAAATCGTTCGCCCACGCCGCCGCTCTCACCTACCAAAGATGATCAGAGCTTGGAGGCGTTGCTTGACGAAAGCGGCGAAATGCATGAAACGGTGAGTGGAACAAGGAACGAAGAGAATCAAACAAAATGTCAACTGGTTTTTTTTTTTTAAATGCAGAAATAATTTTTTAGAACTAATTGGGGAACAATCATAGTGACAGTTAAGATATTTAGAAAGGCTGGCGTTTAACAAAATGAGAAAAGTTTTTGGATGCTATTTGTGCTTTGCACATCTAAAAACACTTTAAAGGTTTAATTAAGTGGTTATGTAAACTTTTAAAGTGTTGAATAAAGCAAATATTTCACTTGTGTATTGCTATTATTTAGACACACGATTTTAATGAGTTAACTGTGTAGATCTTGAACGAAACATCTGTTAAGCGTGGGCATTAAAAAGTTTACCAGCACGTGTCAGTTCCAGATGTAAATTGTTTTATATTTTGGAATAAAAATAAGCAACTTTCAATAACTTTCACAAGTGTTTAAAAAATAAGAAAATGTCCGCTTGCATATAAATTATTAATAACTTTTCTAAATTCCATACAATTCTGAATTCATAACATTTCGAATTTCTTAAGCGACTACTGTACGCCTTACATAACTAATTGTCGCGCATTAAGCTTTCAAAACACATTCTCCAACACATTAATTGCCAACAATGATGTGCAACTATTATGGCATCATCATTATCTCACATCGACATTAAGTTAAATTACACTCGTTTAGTTAATATGTAGCACTAATCGTGAATGGGAGTCAATCTAAGTGAACTTAATGTGTCAGAATTGTCAAATGCCAAGCAATCTTAAGCTGTTGCTCAGTTAAGTTTCGAAGGGTCAATGCGCTTAATACTTATTAACCCACAACAACAAGAGGCAACCTGTTGTAATACTTTTTATACCTCAAAAGCATTTTTCTTTTCTTTTTTTTTAAGTGTTTAATAACATTATTAAGCCTAGACAAACATGGCTTAGTAGTAAACAAACAAACTGGAGCTAATTAAATATTTATTTAGACACGAAAAAGCACTTGCTGGGGGCTAAAACAAATGCTGTAAACTCGTTCGACGCTCAGATAACTGCGCATCGAAACAAATTTCAATTTCACGCCCTTTTTATGCACTCAAGCAAGGCAAAAACAAACAAACAAAACACCCGATAACTAAAAGAATGAGGAATTATATTTAGTATGTTTTCTTTTTGTCGTTAAACTTTTTATATTTGCTGTGCCAAATCAACTTGTTGCGACGATAACGAAAATATTAGGAGCACAAAGAATAAAACCAAAAAACGGAAATGTTATTTAAATACATATAGAACAACAAGCCGCACACAAAAGGCTTCATGCTTTGTCACCATCACAAAAGATTGCAAGTTTTGAGAACTGTTTTAAAATGAGCAAATCTTTTATAATACTAAAATTTGAAGATAAACTTTATCATATATCTGACGTCTTAGTTTATTCAATAATATCTTTAAATACATTTTGTAATTTGACACGTGACGCGTTAACTTTTTTCCTAATGATCTGCTTAAGTTTTGTATATTGTGAATTTGATTGTTGTTAATGTGAAGAAGCTTTAATAGTCATAGAGAAAACGTGTTTATATGCAATAAAATATAGAAAAATCTAAATGAGTTAATTTTCTAAACTAAAATCTTCTCATACAAAGTTCTAGAAAGAACGAACAACAAACGATTTCGAAACCCAATACAAAGCTCAGGAACTTTGACTTGGCAAAAGTATTTGTTACCTGCGTATAAATAGATACTTATAGATATGTAAATATTTGTTTAGCTACATTTAGTTGCAAATACAGTTTGCCGCTTCTATTTAACTCTTCTCTAAGCCTCAAATGTTGTCGGTGTATGCCTTTTTTTTGCATGGTTTTTTGTCTTGGCTACGCTTTGTTGCCTCTTCCTACGGGCGTGCGGAGAAGAGTCTCGCATCAAATTACTTAAAGACCCAAGCTCAATACTCGTTTGCCTGGCCGGTTTGGCCACGGGCTTGACTCTTATCGGCGTTGTGGTTTTTTGTGTTTTGCTGCTTTTGCCGGTTTCTAGGGTTTGTGTTCTACTTTGGCATACGTTTCAAGTGTGTGAGTGTGTGTGTGTGTTGACTGCTTTTTGGCCCAGACATTTAGCTCTGTTTCGACTTAACAACCAGTTGATGCACAACCGTTGTTGAATATGTGTGCCGCGGCAACTAAAATCAAACATAAGGTACAAAATTCACTTTGGTACCCAAAAAAATTAATGTAAATTTTGTTCTGTGTATTAAAAAATGCTTTGCAATATTAAATTCAAATGTGCTTTAAGTTAAGTTTGACTCTCATCTCCATCAGTCAGCAAAAACACAATGCCAAAATAATGTTTGTTGTCATTAAATTGAATTAAAATATTAGAAAGT
Source organism: Scaptomyza montana (assembly GCA_018904305.1). NCBI lineage: Eukaryota > Metazoa > Arthropoda > Insecta > Diptera > Drosophilidae > Scaptomyza > Scaptomyza montana. The sequence goes on from JAEIGR010000001.1 coordinate 6,179,727, forward strand.
TAAAGCTCCAATAGAATATTCAAATTAGACCAAAGCTTTACATTTGCTTAACAAACACAAGATTTATTGACCCCAGCCGATTGCATTTTAATATACATAAGTAAGAACAACTTATCAAGCTGCCTAGAGCAACAGGAACTGCTGTCTATTACATCAAATGCATATTAAATATCAAAACATTAACTTCATTTAAATATAGTATATATGGAGGGAAAAACAAAATGTGCATTTATGTAATATTTAAACTGTTGTTGTCTTCATTGCTGGCTCTTTTAGCAACAATCAGCAGTTAAATAGCGGAAAAGAAAAACAATGCACACGCTATTATTTTATTAGAAAAAAAAACAAATTACAAAATATAAAGCCTTAAACAATAAACTTCTTAGTCGCAAAATGCCCTGGGAAAATAAAATACAACGAAAATATTCCATTTGTTTTGCAATTATAACAAGCTGACTTGAGGTTAATGTATTATTTATTTATTAATGTTAAATAAACACCTTAAAGGTTCAAATATTAAATATCTGTTGATTCTATGATCAATGGTCAAAAGCATTTGATAAACTTCCCAAAGAAGACATTTACTCTTAGATCAAAAAATCAATTAGTTATCGGTTTTCAATTCATATCTCTTGCCAACACTACCAATAGTTAGAAACTATTTGTATTGCGGCTATTAAGCTGCTCAAAGCGCCAACATTCTTGATTAATTCAGTGTTTTGTATATTTTATTATATTTATTTTGTTTAGCCATCCAACTGAACAACTCAGCTGAAAACAAACTCAAACTCGATTGCTCCGCACTCTCTCTCTCTCTCAATATAAATAAAAAACAATAATTATAAATTTGTGTGTTCGAGTTTGTGTTAATTGAGAGACGACGGAGACGACGACGACAACAGCGGCAACAGCGACAACAAAAACCAATAAAAGGCCCGAACCAAAGTTGCGGCCAGTTAACAGTTGGCTTCTGAACGCGTTACGATATAGTCGAGATCACAGTGCACAGAGACAGTGTACGATATCGAAAAACAGAGTTAGAAGAGAGTAACAAAATAAATGAACTATTCCTACACTTAAATGTACAACGTGTCGCGGTGTCGTATACTTAATATTCTGCGCAAATGCTTATTATAAAGCATTAAATAAATAAGAATGTGCGAATTGATAGTCAATCATACGCTTAATCGTGAGGTAAATCCATATTAAAGCCTCATGATTCATTTGAAATCTACAAATCTCCAAACAGTGACAACTTTCAAGTGTTCCTTTGTGTGTGCATGTGTGTGTGTGTGTGTGTTTGTATACATTTTGAAAACAACCTTACACATTATAAGTGACTATGTGTCGGGTTGCAATGCAACAACAAACAGAAACTGGTTAGTTACTGCCAGATTAGAGATCTGAGATTCTGAGATCTCGAATAACTTTTCTAACCAGGCAACAAACACTCTCTGTCATTGACGTTTGACTCCAATCCGGTACAAATCATTACAATATATTACAATACACTCATATTTATAGTCTGTGTATCTTGAATTTGTTGTATTTTAGTACATGTCACGCTTCAATTCGATGCTTTTGTTGTCATTAACTCGACTCTGTTTTTGTTTTGTTCTGGTGTGTTCTGTTGATTGCCATTGGAGTATAATTATTATATCTAGTAAACAAATTTATTGTTGACACTTGACAAAATGAATGAGTTTTGTGTTATTTTTTACTCTAATTGGTCTGGTCGATGGCCCATTTCGCCTGAATAGAACAGCTGCACTTCTGTACAAATCAAGCTAAAGTTTCAATTTAAATATTTAAAGTGCGAATTTCTCGACAGCTGGCAAATATATGAAAGTAATTCTGTTATATTTATAACTAACTTTTATAACTCTCAAATGCTGATGCAACTGTGACTCTAAAACTGTTTGAGACAATTATTAGTTGCAAGCTTACTTAAGCAACTTTGTTGAGATCAGTTTTGAATTCGAGCAATTAACTTGTGATTCACTGTCTATCACGGAATTTATTTTTGTCATTTCGTGAACTTTATAATTTTGAGGCCAATTGAAATCGAGGTCGTCGTCGATGTCAAAACTTAAAAATCCAATTGCAGTTATTTATGCAACTCATTGAATATAATAAGCATGAACTTAAGTTCGATAAACAAACATGTTTATGCAGACTATACATAATCTCTCTTCGATTCCAAACTAAAAGTTGAGTGACAAATCACTCAAAACTTAAGTCTTAAGTCTTAACGATTACTCAACAACCCGCAATTTGAGTGACATTCAGCTTAGTCAATTATTAATTTTTCGATCATATCGCATATCGCATATCGAAGCGCACATTGTTAAGCTTCATCTTTGAGGATTGTTAGACAAACAAAAAATTTGCTAATGGTTCAAGCACGTTCACAACTTGTTAGCTTGTTGAGTTCATGGGAATTGAATTGAGCGGTTTGCGAAACGTCTAAAAGACGTACTATCAAGTTATAAACAAAACTCTGAGTCTCATGCTGGTAGCATTAAAAAAAAGCCAGTGTAATTAACACCTGAACGGTAGTAAATTTTTGATGTTTTTAGAAATTTTTTTTTTGTTGAATGGGTTTGTCTTTGGCTGATAATTTTCTGAATGTTTTCTGTGCTGCTTTGTTATCAGGCAAAATGTTTCAATTGGCATTCAATAACAATATGATAATGACAATGTGACGACAGCCACTTAGCATTAATTTTCGAATTCTCATTGACGTAAAAATTACACATTTTTCACACGCTTCCAACAAGAACCACACACCCATTCTAATACTCTCCCATCAATTAGTCAACGTCGACATATATTTTCACATCATTTGCACTTCTTTTGCTCAAGATGGGTTTTTTGTTATGACCAAATGGAAAGTTTACTACAACTTTAAGTTGTCTGTGGTGTGGGCCTTTTTTGCGGCTTTTGCATATTAGTCTAAATTATTGTGCGTTCGGTTTGGTGATTGGTTTCGATTTCGCTCTATAAAATGTGTTTTCAATTTACATACAATACTCCTTTTAAAAAAATGTTTAGAAAAATATTTATACATGAACTAAAACAAGTATCATAATTCGCATAGACCTTTTTTATTATAAATAAATCATTAAGTTAACAAAAAGTGGTTTAACAAAACCATGTTCCAACCATTTACCACTTTTTTTAACAATGTTATTGGCTTTAAAAAATGTTGGCTGAACAAAAATCGTAGCCAGCCGCTTTAAAATTACGTCTGACGTTTATCATTTACTTGTTTTGGTTTAGAAATTTAGTTTATAACTTAATTCCGAAGGGCAAACATTTCTCAAAAAGTTTTATTTTTCCTCAACTCCATATTTTTTGTGTAATTTTTGTTGGTATCTAAAAAAAAAAAAATAAAAAAAAAATTATTTCTCGCCATCCGAACGTTTTGTCGTGTCAAAATTTAACGTAAAAGTAGAAGTAGCACACCAATAATAACAATTCTTTTATAATGAACTCCGGCAAAAAATTCGGTTTGAGACAATTGTCGTTGCAAAGTGCAAAGTTAAAATCAATTCGCTATTATGGTCAGCAATTTGAAGCTATTAATGCTGCTGCAACAATGTCATTGCAACAAGCAAACGCCCGTTCCGATGCTTTGTCCAAGGGACGACTGTGTAAAGTGATTGGTGTGAAGAGGACGCTGGTAAATCAAATGCAGGGCATGGTCCAAAGGATGCAACCCAACAAACTCAAGTCACCTTGTAGCAGCAGTTATCGCATCTTTGGCCCAACCAGAAGCTTCAGCTCGGTGAACAGCCAGCCACAGTCTGCGCGCAACTTCAGCAGCACCAGTTGCGTGCGCCAAGGAAAATTCATGACCAATGCAACAGCCGAGCAGCGTTATCATCATTTTGGAGAACTCTATGAGAAGCGTAATGGGGAGATGGCTCGCGTTATAAGTCGTTCCATTCAAGATGAACTGATGGTGATTGATTTGACCACAAAACGTTTAATTAGCTGTGCAAATAGTAAGTTACCAACTGAGAAATATGTTAGCTATGACAATGTGCCAGAGCAACAGAATCAGAACAAGATCCAGAATCAGAAACAGAATCAAAACAAAAAGTTAAAGCGTTATGATACCAAAGAGAACTCATCCACCTTGAATAATATAGCAAAACAACACAAACCTCTGCGTCGCAAGTTGACCAATTTACGCGTTAGGAATAATGCCAAGGTGCCAAAAATTAGTCAAGAGTTTGCTCAACCCAATCAACAGAGCCGCAAGTTGCAAGTACTTTTGGATGACCTCAATGCAAATGGTGGCAACCAAAAAAATCCATCCAGCTTGAAACCAAGTGCATTTCAAAGTGACAATATCAAGGCACAGCCCGAAAAGTCTCATGCTGCTGCCGAACCCACGCTCAATCGCATGGATGAAGTGCATTATCAAGCAAAAACACCGGGAAACACCAGCGCCTCTCAGCTTGTCATTTACCGACAATTCAAGGACTATCGTGATGCAAACAAAGCCAACCAAATGTGGGTGGCCAAGCAGATTGTACAGACTGTGAGTCCGACTCCACTAACCAAAGAGATTAGCACGCCGCCAGCGCCAAAAAAGCGTCTGATGACAATGAGACGCACAGTAGCACCTAATAATCCAATATTGCCCATAATGAAGACGAAGAAGGCTTTCAAGCCAGCCAGCAATCTTGTGCAGATGGCCAAAAAACTTGAGATGGCTAAGAAAATGGAGAAGTCGAAACGATCAGCACTTAAAGTGAAAAATGAAAGCAACAACAAAAAGAAACAAAATCAGCAACAATTCTCTCCGAAAGACCAGGTGCAAATGGGTGAAATGCGCGAATCGAGCAAACAGGATGAGAAAAGTGAAAATTTAAACGATTCTATCCAAATGCCATTGGAATATACCAAAGAGTCTGCAGTTCAGCAATTGGGCAACGCTACCGAAAGGCGACCAGGTCATGCCATCTATTCAAAGGAACAGCGAGTGCGATAAAAGCAATATCTACCAATTAGACAAAACGTTAAATGTGAACAGATGAAGTTAATTCAAAAAGATAATTAGATCATGTCGTTGAACTAGAGCGAAACGAGTCAATTAAATTTAATGAATACACAAAATTTACAGCAACTCAAATAACTGTGCGAACAAATGTGAAAATTTTGCTTGTGTTAATTGTTACTACAGCATATAATATTAAATATATGCATAATATTAAGAAAGTTTGAGCAGATCGTGTTTTGCATTTATTAATTTACATTATCCTAAGTTTACAATCTATAAAGATACTTTGTCAAAGGGAACTGTCGGGAAATGTACCTTTGGGGCGAGTATTAGTCACACAATCGGGGCCACGTTGTCACACTTCACCATGCATTGTTGTCAGTTTTCATTAATTTGAAAACATAATTGTTTTGGTTATCCATATCATAAGTTGCTGTCAACTTTTCACTATTCAAATATTGCATTGTAAAATATGAACATATGCATTTAAATTTATATTTTATAAGCTTAGTGTACTTTAGTTTTTATTTTTTTGAGTAAACACTCAAAATGTCAATTTTTATTTGTAGTGTTCAAAATTGAAAGTAAACGAAATATCTTTAATGAGACAAGCTCACAAAAACACTACGAAAATACTAACAGGCTACTCTAAATGAACCACAATCCACAAAACTAGTTAAAACCCACGCAATACTATAAATAAACTATCCAGCCAAACAAAACCACTGACAATAAACTATTTCTTACTTAGTTTTTGCACCTGAATTTTCAAGTTTTGCCACACCCAATCCAACAAAATACTCTTTAACACTTTTTGTATGAATTTTAATAAACAAAAAAAACTTTTACTTTTGGATGTATATTATTATTATTTTATGTTTAAAATGTAGATATTTTACAAAATGTACTAATCTGTATCATTATTTGATCGTTCTTCAGGTGCTGTCTATGAGCACAGATGAATATCACAAGACCTCACTATTTGCAACTGGTTCCTTTGACCTAGACTTTCCTATACCAGATCTTATTGGCAAAACAGAGATACTTACAGAAGAGCATCGGTAAGTTGTTATAATTAATTAAACAAATATAAAAGCTGTTCTAAACTTAATTTTCTTTCGCAACCTTTAGTGAAAAGCTGTGTGCTCATTTACCGGCACGCGCTGAGGGCTACTCTTGGTCTCTTATCTTTAGCACATCGCAACATGGTTTCGCCCTTAACTCCCTATATCGCAAAATGGCCCGACTGGAGAGTCCAGTTTTAATTGTCATTGAGGATACAGAGCACAATGTAAGTGGAAAAAGATATTATAAAGCTTCAATGACCAGAATTGATGTGTAAACTAAACTGAACTCAATAAATAATCTTTGATTTTCAGGTATTTGGTGCGTTAACCTCTTGTGCGCTGCATGTGTCTGATCATTTCTATGGCACTGGCGAATCCCTGCTCTACAAGTTTAATCCCAGCTTCAAAGTATTCCATTGGACTGGTGAAAATATGTACTTTATAAAGGGCAACATGGAAAGCCTTTCGATTGGCGCCGGAGAGTAAGTTAATACATCTTTATCAAATTTAATAACTAAACAACTAATATGCTATTTTCTCTCTTTGTTTTTTAGTGGTCGCTTTGGCCTGTGGCTGGACGGTGATTTAAACCAGGGAAGATCGCAGCAGTGCAGCACATATGGCAATGAGCCACTGGCACCACAAGAAGACTTTGTTATCAAAACACTCGAATGCTGGGCATTTGTTTAAGTGAATTTGTGTTGAGAACGCAATCTAGATGAAGAGTGAAGCCTACCTATTTAATTAATCAATAATATATAAATATATATGTATGTGTACTAAAAACAAAAACTACAAACAATAACTAAACAACCTGAGAATGATATCAAAAGCTAACGCGTGTCTAAACAAATAACGAAAAAAAAAAGAATAAACAGCTATCAAAACAATGTAATCACACAAGAAAACAGACAAAAAAAAGTCGAGTATAATAAAAAAAACTCTTAACATTAACATCAAATGCAATTGTGTAAAACAAAATGCCTGTGAGCTAAATGAAAATTGCACTATATGCGTCGAAACGTATTAATCATTTAGTTTTTATATTATATATTATTATTAAAACAAAAGGAAACTAAATTATGTACTAGATGTAACACAGTGAGAAAAAAAAAGAAAACAAAACATCGCAAAACAAGAAAACAATTGAAAAATTACATTTAAAAATCACACGCATATACATCATACAAAAAAAAAACACCCACATTACACACACACACCTATAAAAACACACACGCATTTAAGTCAAAAATTATACAAAATTAAATATGTTTATAAAACAAAATACAACGCGAAAACAAATGAAAGGTTTTTTAATTAAATTTGATTGATTTTATGTTTTGTTTGATGTGTTTTCTGCTTTTTTTTTTTTTGGTATAGTTTTCTTATGCATACATATATACATATATTTAATTTTGATTTGTGCCTTTGAATTTCTCTAGAAACATGTGCAGATAGAAATGAAAAGAATGTCGATATAATTTTAGTGCAATGGCGCTGACTCGCCTGCAATCCTTAATTATGCAAGTGAAACGAAAATATCTTTTAATGATTTTAATATTTTGTACGTAGAGACGATGAAAGAGACAGTGAGAAACCGAGAGAGTGAATGAGAAAACAATATAAATGAAAGGCGATTAATTTCTTTTAGTTATACATCAACTATATATATTTTATTTAATGCTAATCATGTTGATTTTAATGCAATTATACTAAATAAAAAAAAAAAAAAAAACACAAGATTGAGAAATACACAATATACTATATTACAACAATGACAAATGCAGAATTTTTACTTGGTTAGAGCTACACAAAAATCTGAAATAGTAAACGATTTCATTCAGAACCATATCATGTATTTATGTTTTATGCTGGCTGATTTACGATTTTAAAAGAATTTGTAGCTGCCTAATCCTATCAATGGCTTATGAATTTGTATATCCCACGGGCTTTTTTGTAACGCCTACAAAAAAGATTCTTCCAGAAGATACATATTAATTTTTGATCAAGAGTTTTGCCTGTTGAAAATTGAAGATGTTTTGCTGCGTTACACACGAAAAAAAAAACACACCAAAAACAATTTCTACACATCCGCAGCACCTGAAACATTTTTGAAATGGTTGCTGTGGATGCAATGGTTTTGAAAACTTAAATGGCTTTATATCCCTTTTGAGATACAATTGAGTATAACTACAAAATATATATATAATTACATATATACATATACATATATGTATGTATATATACACTATGAATAATCGATGTATGAATGTATAATGTATGTAAGTTTATTACTAAGTGTGTCATTTTTTGTAGTGTTTTTGTGCAGCCCTCGCCGACCTACTATTGATGTGTATAACAGTATAACAGTACTTAAGTGTTGTAATGTCTCCCTCCTTAAAAGCGTGCAACATTAAAATAAAATCGAAATATTTGAGCTACAAAAAAAAAAACACAAATCATTTAAATACAGATATGACGAAAAGTAATTAGCAACTATTTGAGAGAACAAATGATACAAGATTGCTGATATTTTACAAGGAACACAGTTCGAAGAAAACCAAATTCTCTATATTTTATTTTACGTTTACAATTTGGAAAATTGTTAAAATACATTTACTAACAACAACGCACACGCAAGTTGAAGCCGAATGCGACAGATGTTGACTCTATTATAAAAAAATTTAGCATGCAAAAATTTAGAAAAACTTAGCTGAAACTTTTTTGCACCCCACAAAGCCCAAAAAGATAACCAAAAATATGAAATACACTCAAGGTACATATTAGATCTAACAACTGTACTTATACATATGAACATATATGAAATTTACATAAATATATATATAAATATATTAAAACAAATTATGAACACTGACGCCAAGTGCTGAAATTTTTTTAGATGTTATTTAAAAAAACCCCGTTGACAAACAATTTTTGTGTAGCTGTGTATAAAATATATGCAAACCTATATATGATATTACTAGTATGTGCTATAAAAATAATATCAAAGAAACCTATTTCTTAAAAATATAAAAAACAATCGCAATAAGTTTTGTGAGCTTTAAACTCAAACGAAATCATTGAATATTGTATTAATCAAATCGTATTTTGTATTTGTGAAAATTGGAAGACTCTTAAAAAAAAAATCCCCAACCCTCTCCTTAAGATGCTGACTTACAGAACATCAAAAGAACATGTCAACAATAAACTTTAGCTAAAAACTCCATTACACATACAAACTTGCATTAAATCTTGAGACCAAAATGCGTTTACTACAAATATGAAAACCTATAACTGAAAAAAGAATAAAACTAAAAAACATCCTGATCATTAAATTCAGACACACATTTGGAGGCTTATGGGATAACTAACTAACATTGAATTGAAATAGAGTCTCGCCAATTTGTTCAACTGATTTGTGCGTCAATTATGACCCTTGACACACACACACACAAACCTGCGGCAAAGCAAGCATGCAAAAGTTGTAATAATATAATTAATAATTAGTCCTATGAATGCATGTAAGTTGTTGAATTCGTAGCCATTTTGTTCTGCGATCAAACAATGCGAAAGTAATAACATTTTTTGAATTGTAACTTCTGTCAATTAACTTGTAGACTGTAGATTGCATATACCAAGTAAAAACTGAACAACAAACAAAACGCACATTTCGTTGTTGCAACATTATTACTTACATATATATATTAAATGTATTTGTAACCATTTGGTTTTTGTTTTGCTTAAAGATTGCTTAAGCATGTATATAATATATAGTATATCATGTATAACCAACTAAAAAAAAGCAGGTCAGTTAAATAGCGCGAATTCCTGTGGCTTTGTATCCTAAAGGAGTTTTTTTCTAGCTACATACATTCATGTCGGTGTCAGCATTTCAGTAGTAGTTGTGAATATAACAGATATAAACAGTGTTGAGTAGTTTGCGAATATTTGTAGATGTGCACTGAGAAAATAAAACCAAAAAACCAAAACTCAAAACAACTGCACAAAAGTTAAAACGTTAAATATATGTGAATAGAAGTTAATTTTAATAATTCATTAAATAAAATTACTATTTTGTTTGAATGAAGCTGAAAATAATTGGCAGATGTATATGTTTCGCATTTCCAATATGATTCTACATTTTCTAATTTCAAAACTTTTCTTCAAACATAACCATAAAATAGAAGTTACAAAAGACATGAAAACTTTTGATCAAAACTTTTGCCCCGAACAAAATGTATAAAAAATTGCAAACAGTATATGAGAAGGTTTAGCCTAAACTAACAGTATATAAAGCGAATACATGAATAGTGTGGACGACAAGTGATACTAGTAGAGAGAGAACCATAGAGTCAGAATGTAAAGCAGCAAATAAAAGAATATTTTATTTTTCCACCGACAAATTGCAGGCAAATAAAAATAGAGACAGCAACTTGTTAATATATATAAAGAAAATAAAAACACAAAACTAACATATGTACATGCATATAGATATGGCAATTAGATCGCTCTTGTACATACTATATATGAGATATACTACAATACATAATCACAGACAAATATTTTTGGAAAAAACGGAAATAGACAATGATGATGATAATGAAATATGTGTACATAAAATGCAGCAAGAAAGAGAAAACAAACAAATGAAATGGTTATTGTAAATGTTAAATGAAATTAAAAGTTTTAATTCGTTTTTGGGTTGTTCGTTCGTTTGTTCAATATGCATAGATGTTTTAGTTCGACATTCAAATGAATAGATTATAATATTAATATTTATTTAAAGCGAAAATATAAAGAAAATCATGTGTGGAAAATCAAATTGTAACGCACACGCATACATTAAACAACAGATGTGTACTAATTACATATAAATATACATAATATACCATATGTTTATGTAAAGTCATTACAAAGATGAGCAAACTTTTCTGAAAAATAAAGTGTATATTCAAATATCAAACAACGCTGTTTTCATACCATTCTACTCACCTTTTCTGAAAACCGTTTTTGAAATAAAATTTTAAACGTTTCTTTTCATTCGCTCAGTTTTCTGATTTAATAAAATATTTAGATGTACATAAATAATATTTTGTTTTGTGGTTGCAGTGCGCAAGTCTTGCGTCTATTTTGGATCTATAATTTAAACAATCCCTATTTTCAATTTGCAGCTTGATTAGAAAACTGGTAAATTTTCATAACTCTTTTGTTTGAGATTTTCTAGCTACCTAAACATTGATATTATAAACACATTTAGCATTTCCTTTTGTATAATTTTTTTAATATATTTTTGTGGTTAATTTATATTTGCAATTAGCTGGCCTATAAACATAGTATAGTATACAAGAGGCTTAACAACAAGAGATTTTTCATACAATTTTCTATTGAATGATTATGTCAAATTTATTGAGTGGACAAATGCAATGACAACCAAGTAAATAGTTTTGCTTTGTTTTGGTTTAACACAATTTTGAGATAGAAAATAAATGTTTTATGTGGACTCAATTGAAAGCTGCGCTTTAGCTATAATACTTTGAGAAATCTATGCAAGTTCAGCAAGTTTTAGCAGCGCAAATAATAATTCTAATGTTTGATTAATAAAACATAAAAAAAAAAAAAACAAACATTACACGATGATAAGGCAGTTAGCTAAGAGGAAGGGTTAATTCAAAAATAATTCAACATACGACTTACTAACTACAACTAGAAGTTTTTTTTTAATGACTAAAGGAGCTTTGATTCACATGTTTATATATATTTAAATATACAGATAGTTTTGACTCGTGCTGAAAATCACGTTGACTGCACAATATATAGATTTCTGTTTAGATTAACATACTTAACAATAAGATATAAATAGTTGTATTTTTTTTAATCTAGCTTTTTACAATATGATTTTTTTTTTTTTGTTTTGATTAATGTACACTTTATAGTTTGAATATATATTTATATATACACAGAATTCTAGCCACGTGAGGCTACGTGCAAATTTCATTGCTGGCCGCACAGGAACTGCTTGCCACATTCGCATTAAAAGCCGCTGTGCCCGTTGTCATACTGGCGGGTGTAAACGCTTTGTTCACTGTAGATAAGGAGCTGGAACTGGAGCTGGCGCTGGAGGAAGCTACTGACGATGCTGGTGCTGCTGTTGTTGAGGCGGGTGTTGTTGTAGAGTGTGGTTGGGCCAGCTGTGCTATCGCATTGGCATTGTTTGTCTTGCTATTCTCTAGTTTTGCACGATTTAGCGCCTCCTCGCGCTCCTTGGCATCGAAATACCAGACAGTGATTGCATAGCGTGTCCGATGCGCTGGCTGCACTTCATGCGGATTACGTTTATCCGACCAAAAGAATATCAGGCGATCAAATTTGGGCTCAATATCAGCAACGGTTGTGCCTGGCGTAGGTCGAATTCTATTAAATGACAGATAGATCGAAAATTAATTAAATTCTTTATCCAATTCAAACATAACAATTGCATCCAAAATCCTTTTTGAAATATGCGTTTAACCAAAAAAGAATCTCCAATCTCAATCCTAAAATTTTCAGATTTTCATGTGAGCTTGCTTAAGCACTCTTAACTCTTGCGCTTGTCTAACATGTAATGTAAACACTCTAAGCGATTACTTTTAATTGCTTGTTAAATATTTCGAAAACAACAAATAATTTGAGGGATTATCTCTATGTGCTCCGAGAACCATATATAAATATGTATAGATTAATACCAAATATCATATAGTGGACTAATCTGAACGACAACTAAATTTGTACAAAAAAAGAAAAACTAACCGTAATATGCCGCCGCTTTCACTGGTATTCCAATTAATATTTAGATAGTATATGGCTGTAATAACGCGTCCATCCTTTTCGGGATTATCCACATGCATAACATAATGTGTGCCAGAGCCCGGATAACAAGCGACCATTGCCTGTAAAAATAAAAACAATAAGAATTAGTTCAAATCTCTTTAATCTTTACAATATATGTAGTTAGGGGTATTTATATATGTTTATTATATTTTCAACACAACTTAACAAAGAATTTTGCATATTTATTTGGTATCATATTTGAATATGTTATAATATGGCTAACGTAGGAAAAGTCAATTATGAGCATATTTTATATGGAAATCCTAGAGTCAAAGAGAATCTAAGAGTCTAAATTATTGACAAACAATGAATAGCAAAATTTATGCTTATGCTTTCGCTTATTATGATTCTATAATTAAAAATAAAAACATTTAGTTAAGTAGTTGCCGAGTTTGAGTTTTTGACCCTGCTTATTTGCATATTATTGAATTGATCATATCATGCCACTCTTAATTACAAAACCAATCAGTTTTAATGCTTACTCTCGTGCGTTCTCTGATATGATAATTGCCTAGTATACCATTATCCTTCATGGTATTCACGCGATAAACCACTGAGTCAATCTGAAAAAATCAATAAGAATAAACATATGTTAGTTGCATGTTGATATATTATTTAGACTTTCAAGAGCTCACCTGATTAGTCAAATACCAGACATTGCTGCAGCCGGGCTCATTGCCGCCAACCCATTTAATTTTATCACCACGAATCTTATCGCCGCGCACCGCCGACGATTGTGAATTGGTTGTTTGGCCATCTTGAAATGCACCTGCATTGTACATGCTGCGCACCTCATTAAGGATCTTATGACCCTTATCCATGCCCAGGAAATCATCTACCACAGAGAGCCCATATTGATTCATATCGTTGATGATATTGCGGCAAAGATCTTCATAGCGGCGTTCACTGTTAAGGCATTGAAAATACAACACATGTAATTTAATTGGCATTTTTACAATTTGATCTTTGATTTAAATCTAGTCCCATTGTGAGTGTTGGGTCACCTTGGGAGAGATTGCACTTGTATTGGTAATCTATTTATATCTCAAAATAATCGAGATGCAACCATATTTAATTGCTTAAAGTATTGCCCATTACTATTTTGTAATTGTTATGACTACATTTTACGACTTGTTAATAATTTGCAAGCCATAAAACTATTGCCACTTATAAGACATGTTTCAGTCACGTAGTCCAAAAACCTCACAAAAAAAACACATTCACACACACACACACAGCGGCACGAAGATATGGAGACTCAAAGAGAGAGAGAAAAATATAAGCTGGGAAATCACTAAATTCTAGATAAAGACGATTACAAAAACAATCTGAAATAAATAAAATATTGGCGCCAAAAATTACTAGGAAGTCTTAAAAGTTTGCCCAAAAAAGAAAAAAAACTCGATTTTCTAATCTCATAATTAACATATTTTATTTATTGTTGTTAACTATAGCAAGGCCAAATCACAAATCTCTCTTATTTTTTTTAACTATGTTGCATATTTAATTTACCGCTTATCCAAAATTTCACGAAAATATTGTTCGGCATTGGCAGGATGAGCTGTATGTTTAAAAAAGTTGTTGTAATCCGTTGTTGTGGAGGTTATCATAATGTATTGATTCAGTTTCACTCTTGAATATAAATAATTGCTTGTAATTGTTTTTCAGTTCTTGTTTGCATGAGAAAATAATATGTTTTCTTATTGTCAAATCGGAAACCACTCCGGAAACAATTCACGCACAACTGATGAAATTTTCAAATCGCCTGCCAGCTTTTATGCACCCGTTGGAGAGAAAATAGAGAGCACTATGGAAGAGAGAGCACCACCGAGTGTTGTATCGTATATCGGTATCGCGGCTTTAGAGTGTTGGTAAGCGCTCTTATAGATTAAGTATGAATAAACAGATGCAGCTATTTTGTTTTGATTTTATTGCAATTGTAATTGCTTTTGTACTCTTGTTCACGTTTGTTTATTATTGTTGCACAACAGTAAAATTGCTGGGTAGTTTTAAGAGCGAACCGTTCGCGTTGAGTTCGCGTTCACGAATGCGGCGACGGCAGCAAGAGCCACAGTTCCGACGGACTCGATCGCAATCGTGAGAGATTATAGTGCAAAAATGTATGTGTGAAAAACGCGCATTCACACATTTGTGTTTAATTTTTAGCGTTAGGGGCCTGGGCAGCAGGCAGATAGTGCTACACATAAGCGCCACCTTAAGGTAATTACATACATACATATAAATAAATAACTGAAAAACTAAACAGATTTTTTGGGCTATGCTAGCGATCGAACAACACACTGACAATTGGGGTTCATTTTGTTATGATTTTTTTATTCGTGTGCTTTATCGACAACGCAGAGATTCCGCATGCCCTTCAACTTGCTTGTAACGGTCCCCAAGAAAAAGCAAATACACGGAAAATGTTAACGAGCAACACTCTCACAATAAACGAGCTGGCGCTCACGTAGACCATTGCAAATAAATACAAGCAAGCATGTTTCGACGCTAATATGTGAAAACTATAGCGATCTACAAGTGAGAGGCGAGCAAAGACGTTTGAAAACGTAAACGAGAAAAAACAAAGCCGAAACAGCTGTAAATAAAACTTTCATACTTAAGTATGTTCATATACATATATTTATATTTTGGTATGTAATACATATTAAACCGCACATAAAGATGTACAAAGCGATTGAAAGTTAGTCCCAGCGCAAATCTTGAAGTGTTTTCAAAAAGGCAACCCGAACAAAAATGTACGAATTATGGGTGTATGTGTGATCGATTGGAGACCCTTTGCCTTTGGGTATGTTACGTGCGAAATCAGAGACCATGGCACGTGCACCATGCGACAGGGATGACACAAATTAGTTTGAAGTCACAGTGAAAAGGTTCAATCTCTGTTTACCGCTTGAAAAGTACTACAAAAAATGTTTTCTAGCCTTATTTGAGTAATACGAATATTGTTAAAACATATAGATATTATCGGGACAGCGTAGAAGACAATTCGAGAACAAACAACATGTTCAAACGTGTGAATTGCATTGATGTTGAAGTCGTGGGTTTGCTCAGTGCTAGTTTGTGGTCGATTCTATCAAGGGCAACGCACACGCACGCTCTTGGAAGCGACCTTGTGACGTGCGTTGCCAGACGCTTTTCAATCATATACAAAATTATATGTTTACAAATTTTATATTGTTTGTTGCTAGGCAGCCTATTGGGTTAAAAAATGTATCATCTGATTTTATGCACTAGCTGACACTGAGAGTCGAAAGCAACAGTTTGTGTAACCCGTTTTTATAAATAGTCATTTGACAGCACTGTTACTATTGCTCGCCTTACTCATCTAATATTACATTGGACAACACTTGCTAATTATTTTTTCGTTTGAAGGAAAAGCTTTAAAAGTAGCCTGCCGCGTGTTTGACAAAAATGGCACACAATTTAAAGCACTACATACATATGTACATTCAAAGATATTTTCATGCTAAAACACATACATACATATGTACATATGTACATAAATGAGCATGTGCTTCATAAGGTAGGAAAAAATTAGCAAAGTATACTCATGCGACCTGCCTTTGCTTATTTTTTAATAAAGAACAAAAATGTCAATCCAATCTTAAGAAGCGGCCCAGCAGATAAAATCTACGCTGGAATTTCGCTAACAACGATAAGCGAATTTAAAATAATAACATTAGCGACTTATGTAAGCACGGCACGTACGCAAATAACGATCGCGACAAAGAGAGTGGGCCACCGTAGTAGAAAATGATCGGAGACCACCCAACTCAAAATTAAACAAACACAAAACAAATAACGATAAGCTGAAACAAATAAATTCGTAAACTTATCGATGAATCAGCAAAAATGGCACTGAAGTCATCGAGATAATTGCGAAAAGAATTTTAGCAACTCCCTGTTAAAGTGTGTGTGTGTGTATTTATATCTTTTAATGCAGGCTGTAAAAATAAAATATAAAAGCAATTCGGCCAACTGCGCATCAGAATAATTACAAAGTCAGCGGCGCTGACTGCAATTTTGCAACAAGTGTGAGCAAATCAAAATCAAATACATATAAACATGTGAGTGCATGTACATACATACTTAAATGTGTACGTGCGCCCGATTGCAATTGGGAATCGGTTCGGCCATGTGTATTTCATGACGCTGCACGTAGCGGTAAAAAGGTAAACATTGCGACGAACGCCACATAGACACACTCGAAATTTAAAACTGCACCTAATCTAATCGTAGGGCGCATACATACAAACATATTTGTTAATGGAAAATAAAGCAAAATAAAAAAGAACACCATAAATTAACTGCGAAATGGGCCTGCACGTAAAGCTTATCGCTAATTAGCGCCACTTATGTGTGCAAACATGAATATGAACTTGTATGTATTTATTCGCCATTTGTTGCAATAAATCTATGTTTATCTGAAAGCTATAGGCCTTTACCTTTCTACTGTTATGGGTTTAAAAATTTAGAAGAAAAGATTTAATCTTATATGGATATTTTTATGCTTTTTATATAAGTACATAATTAACGTGTTTCTCGCTCAATAGAACAGCCGAAAACCTATTCTTTATTCAAGATCCGCTTGCTACGATTAGTAGGTGCATTATTCCGCAGGGTTTGTTGATTATTTGTAATCATGTTTGATTTGAAAAATCAGTTAAAGGTACACATAATTTCTGTATACTCAAAAAACATACAAAAAATTTCGCTCACAGATCGAACATATTATTAATATATTGACCACCACACACACACACACATAGACAGACAATTTGATACAACGAAATTTAGCTAATTTGTTTTTTATAAATCGACAACTATGGTTGAGTATACACGTCAGCCATGTCCGATACGCATCGTGGAGGATTGTGGTTGTGCCTTCATGATGGGCTGCATCGGTGGTTCCATGTTTCAGTATGCGCAGGGATTTCGGAATGCTCCATCTGGTGTTTTTCGCGGCCTTTATGGCGGTTTGGATGCCGTAAAGATGAAGACGCCGGCCATAGCGGGCAGTTTTGCCGTTTGGGGCGCCACGTTCAGTACAGTCGATTGCACTATGGTGCACTATAGGCAACGCGAAGATTCGTGGAATTCGATTGTAAGCGGTGCGGCGACGGGCGGAATTCTTGCTGCTCGCAATGGACTCAAAGCAATGGGAAATGGTGCTTTGGTCGGTGGTCTGGTTTTGGCTATGATTGAGGGAGCTGGCGTTGCAGTAGCAACCATTTATGCAGCTAGTGAAAATATTTTACAACAACGTCCGCAATGGGATTCGGTTGCACGGTCCCAAATGGATGAGGAGGATCAGTTGAAGAACGATGCACTTTCAGAAATTGAGCGTGTGTTTGATAAGTGCAATAATACAAATAAAAGACCCGTTAGGATCTCGTTGGCGCAACAGCACATGTTAAATATTGAGAACGTCGAATATGCCAAACATCCACCGTCCCTGCTGGAACTAGTGAAACTAGCAAACATTTTTAAAACTAACTGAATATTAAATTTTCGGCTTAATTAGTAGAACTATCAAATTAATTGCATTTGCACGGAAAGCTGCCCGTAAAACATGTCATTAAACTAACTCTTTATTCCGTGTATGAAGTATAGTATTTTAAAAATAATATAGATATATTACACATTTGGAGCGTGATTTTCGTTAATCTAATTTTCGCGAAATCTGTTTTTACATGCACTAAAAAACGTTAAACAAATGTTATTTGAGTAACCAATTTCGTTAGCTTATTGCAAAAAAGAAGAAGCTGAACATCTTGTGTTTATTTTGTGATGTTTATAAGAGGAGCTTATGTAATAATTAAAAAATCAACAAAAATGGGTAACAGCAGCTTTTACAGCTGATCTATTGATTTGTGTTTGAACTTTTGCAACACTGTTCTGCTGTTCACTAACTCACCTGCCGCTGCCCATAAAGCTGGAGTCCGTCAAACCTATCTGATAGCTGGAACTCTTCTCACCATTGTGCTGATGTTGATGATTATGTTGCAAATGGTGTTGATTAGTGCCGACGGCCTGTGCTGTTTGTGGTGGCAACCGAGGCTGTCCAAAATAATCTAGCAACGTGTCCAGTTCGTTGGGCCAGGTCTGTGCCTGTGCCGCCGGCGTCATCATTTGGGCCGTCGAACAATTGGCGCCACTCACATCCAGCGTTGTGGCTGCCACCGCCTGTTGTAGTTGTTGCATTTTATGGTTAGTATTATTGCTATTGTTGTTTTGGTTTTGCTTTTGACGCGCCAGCATACGACAGTCTTGACGATGGTTGGGCCAATCCAGGTGTTGATGCGCTGTGGAGCAATAGTAGATGCTTTTGCATTTGGCGCAACGCAACAGTTGCTCCGGTGTGCCACAGATGGCGCAACGTGCTGGCAACGATAATGGCTTCTGCATGTCCTTGTCGCGTCCGCTGGTTACAGCATGTTGGCAACGCCAGCTTTTAACCTTGGAACGTCTGGCAACGTATTGTGTTCCTCTACCAACTAATCAAAAATATTACAATGAAATATAACAATTTGCGGCGATTAGCCAATTCGTGTTTAGGCCATTTTGCCGGACTTTTGATTAGCTATTGAACTCTGTCTATACTATAAGCTGAAAGCATTTTAATCACGTAGGCACAGCCAAAAAAATATATATCAACAACAATGCGATGCGATGTTGTTGTTGCGTATGTTGTTCGTGCAGCTAAAGACAGCTGCGTTCACGTATATGGCTTTTTCTCCATTTGCACTTTATTGCACTCACACACGCATGGTAGCTTTGTGTTGCCACAAAATTTCCCGTAATTCAGTAAAAAATATTGTTTGCAAATGCTAATTTCTAAAAAATTATATGCAATTCACTTTCACGATGATAGCTCGCGTTCCGAACTGAACTAGTGCTATCGATGGTCAATCCGATGGGTGACTCGTAAAAATAATCGCATTAAGTTTAAACTGCAGTGCTGCAAAATACGAGTAGACGGGACCCGATATAGCGATATCTGGAAATGGTACAAATGTACCAAAACAGCTATTTTGTTCAACGATTCGAAAATAAAATTTTTATTTTTTAATATGCAAATTACAGCCAATAAGTTGATTCTTACAAAGTATTTACCATAAAAACAACAAAACGGGAGGTACTCATAGCAAATTACCTGCGTAAAATCATCGAAGCTATCGATATATGTACTTGGGGAAAGCCGGTAGAAATTTGTGATGTCACAGGTGTATTTGTTTTGATCACTCTTAACTTACAATTACAAACAAGAATAGTTTTTTTTAAGAGCGTTTTGTTTTTTGTTTAACATATCATGGCATCGTCTCTATTAAGCGCCAAAGTGGTTCTAGTCGATATTGAAGGCACCACAACATCGATAAGCTTTGTGCATGATGTGCTATTCCCATATGCCAAAGAAAATGCTGAAAATTATTTGATGGAAACATGGAATACAGATGATACAAAGCAAATTGTTAAAGAACTACAGCAACTGCCACAATTCACGGATTATGTGACGAGTTTGGTCTCTCAGCAAGCAGTAGATGCTCTGCTTATCGCTGGATTTGTGCGTTATCTTATCGAAAAAGATTTTAAGGTGACACCTTTAAAAACCCTTCAAGGTTTAATCTGGCAAAAAGGCTATGCGGATGGACAGCTGCGTGGACAGTGTGTAAAATTTAACTCATACCTAAACAAATGTTCAACTATTGTTTTTTAAATTCCAGTGTCTATGAGGATGTGCCCGAGTCATTTGAAAAGTGGCACCAATCTGGAATTCGCATTGCCGTTTATTCCAGTGGCAGTGTGGCTGCCCAAAAGCTTATCTTTAAGCACAGCATTGCTGGCGATTTATTAAAACATCTTAGCGCACATTTTGACACACACGTGGGTCACAAACAGCAAACGGAGTCGTACACAAAAATTGCAGAATCGCTTCAAGTGGAGCCAAAGCATGTGCTATTCCTTACGGATGTGCCAGGCGGTATGTTTGTGCTTATCCTTTCTAAGTTAACTTTTTAATCACTTAAATGTCTTGTAAACCTTTTTACAATCATAGAAGCTGCTGCCGCTCGATCTGCAGGCATGCAAACCACTTTATTGATCCGTCCTGGTAATGTGCCGCTTAGCGAGGAGCAGAGGAAAGAGTACCCAATCGTTGCAGACTTTACTGAGTTAAAAGTAGTATAAGCTATAACTTGGATAAAAACGATGCAAAGCAAATACAAATTTATTTGAGTTAAAGGATTGCCGTTTCAAAATTAGTTTAAACGCTCAAAAACTAAAAAATAAAATAGAATAAACTAAATAAAAACATAAACAAAAATGAGTAAATGTATAATATATATGAGAAATATATAAATAAATGTCTAAAGAAACGAATATTTTATTTTGTAAAACTATTTATTAGTCGTAAATTGTTTTGAAACAATAGAAAACAAACAATAATATACACATTACTTAGAAAAATTTCAGAAGTGAAAAATACCTAGAAATTGATTTTAAATGGTTTCTCCATTAGAGAAACGCTCGATCCACGCTGCATAAATCATCACCACTGTCATGCGGTTCGGGCGTCTGTTCTGTCTGCCGTCTCCGGGAGCTGGAGCGTCGAGATTGTGATTGTCGTGAACAGGTCTTCAATTGAGCTCCGTATATCTTGCGCAGCTGCTGCAGCTTGGCATCCCCATCCCCTCCAGCTGATGTTGTGCAACGGCTGCTGGTCTTACAGCTCTTTGGCTGCTTGCTTCGTCGCTGTTGGCTGCTCTCGCAGGCATGCCGCATGCCCTCGCTGCGACATGTGTGAGTCAGTTTGCCAACCTCTGGACCCCAAAAAGTTGGACCCTCGAGCAGAAGTGGTGCCGATTTGACCCGCTGTCGCATCATCTGCATGTGAAGATCATATTGACGCTCCTGCAGCGATTGTTCCGCCTTGCGTGTGGCCAGTCGTATTGATAGCAGAGCCTTGTGTGATTCACTGGCAGGATTAAAAATTATGTACAGCTATAAACACTGCAATCTCTTCTCAAAAACTCACTTGAGCGACAGCGATTTCCAAGCTGGCGTCTTGCGCACTTCCCAATCGAATTGTGGCCGGGGATCGTGATAGGTGCAATTGTTTTGCAGCTCCTTGACCTTTTTGCGTGAGACTTCAGCGCGGAGTGTGGCTGCCAGATTGGGTCGTGCAACTGGATGCTGTGGTGATACACTCGGTGTGCCATGTTTTGATGGCTGTTCCAGCTCAAAGATATGCAGCAGTTGCGTTGTCTGTTGTTCTGGATCCTTAACTATTGCAGCAGCTTTCACTTTAGGAGTGCGTCGCCTGCGCCTGCGACTTGAGCCGGAGGCACCTGTACTGCTGCGATTGGAGGACACAGATGCTGATTCAATATGCAGCTTGGGCAGTTCACTCTCCGGCGCTTTGGCGGGAAAATAGCTACTAAATTGCGTTGTGGCAGCTGAGCTACTTAAATCATTGACACTGTAACTTTTGCGCAAAATTTCGCTACGAATCTTGGCGCGCACAGCCGTATGCATAGCTGGCATCTTGTGGATTTTGTGGTTCAGTTGGGTCTGCGTGCCACTGCTGGTGGATTTGGGGCGTTCAGCATTACGCTTAAACTCCATTTCGAAACTTTTAAGCGAACGCTTAAAGTCTGCCACCTCGAGTGCAAAATCCTGTTTAAAACTTTTCAGGCGACTTATATCCCGTACACATTTCTCATACTCTTCACTTAGGCAGCTGGAGCTGTGTGGAACAGCAGCCGTCGGATAATGCAATGTCTGTTCTGGTGGGCTGGGCGGTAAAACCATTGAAGTTGATTGCTTTTTAGGTTTCTTCGTTTTGACATTACGTTGTTTGGTTTTCTTGGAACTGCAGCTGCTGGCGCTGGGGCAACGTTCCTTTTGTGCTGCTGGTGCGCGCAGTTCGCGGCTGGTGCTGCGCAAGCTTTCCAACGTTGAGTAGAATTCCGCTTTGTGCAAATGCTTCACTTCACAGTAGTCTTGGAAAAATAAAAGTAAGGTTTTGCTTTAAACGCTACATGTCATATTGTTCCTTGTGTTAGTTACCGGGTATACTATCGTAGAACTTGGCCAGCGATCTGATGCCTGTCTGGGCTGTCCATGTTGATGTAGTCGCTGCTGCTGTTGCATCCTGCTGCTGTTTGCTATTTAAAGCAGTGCATTTGCTTTTTTTGCCCATACACTGTTTGGGACGATTGTAAACAGGCGCTGGACAATTATTGCACGGATCAATGGGCACTTTGATGCAGGAATTCAAATATGTTAGATCCGTGTGCGTGGTCATAGTTGATCCTTTTTTTGTGGAGCTTTTTGTTAATTGCACTGCGTTTTATCAATATTTTGAATTCAGTCTGTTTGGGGGTCAACGTTGCCAGCGGTTACCGCGTGTTGATTGATTTTCTTTATGTTTAGCATTTTCGTTTTGAGCAGCCAATTCGCAAATGCCCTGGTTTTGGTCTCTGCCATTCCATTGCATCCTAGAACAAATTGGAATTTGCATTTAACTGAGAGTTTACTTTTTTGAAATACATTACATATTATCATCATGATTCCGTTGGAATAGAGATGTCCACATTGTCATATATTTGCTCTCGTTTAAACGCATAACAGTTAATAACCTATTGATAGAGTATTGAATATTTTATGCAATTTTAAACGCTTTTAAAATTGTTTACGATGCAAATTTAATGTTATTATCGATATATCGTTATTAAAATGACGGTCTCACTCGCATTTTATGTATCGATTTGCTTTATATTGGCAAAGTGGTGCTGTTACAGGGCAATGAGTGTTCAATATCTAGTTCACATAATCGTTGAAAAAACTTTGAATAAAAGCACAGTAAAAACAGCCTTAATTTGTATCTTAATTATTTCCCACAAACTTTTGCAAGTATCGATATGACAGAAAAGGTTTGGCGCCCACTTTTAACATTCGCATTGACTCCCGCTGCTAATAACATTTTATGTTAAGTTGGCTAGAGAGCGGCGACCATGCGACAGTGTAATTTCGTCTGTGAGCGACGACGGTTTATTTGTCAGTAATGTACGTTTGTGGGTGAATCATTAAACTTGCAATTTATATAAATCGGCGTAAAGTGTCATACAAATAAACAACAAATACCACCTGTGTCCGTGTGAAATTGCGCATATCCCATACGCTCATTGGCGAAATTAGTGAAAATCAGCTAATTTGTCAACATGAAGCTGTACGCAACAGCAACAGTTGCGCTCTTTTTGTTGGTCACAATCCAAACAACAACAGCAGCTGCCGAGGAGCAAGATGAGGTAAGTTTATTGTTGTTGATATTTTCATGATTGACAAACCTTTTTGGACAATTGTTTAACGCTTTTAAAGTGCCAATTTCAACTGGGGGCAGAAATTAAAAATTTACAGCTATTACGTTATATTTGCTTGCTTGCTGTTTTTAACAATGCCGACACAACACACACACAAACAAATAAAACAACACAGCTACAAATACTCACACAAAAGACACACACATGCATGCTCCGCGTACGCCATATTTATTTACTTTTCGCCTTGGCTCTCCACCGCCTGTTTTCCCCATTAACTTTGATTAGTCAGCAAAAGAAAATCGTATGCATAATAAAACGCTGTAATGGATCACATAAATAACTATAAGAAAATACATTTCAATACAAATACTGACTGTATTAACGCTTTTTGCGCTTATCAAACATATATTTGCAAGTTTTTCGTTTGTTGTTGTTTTGCTTTGTCTGTTTTTTTTTCTTCTTTGTCTTTGTTCTCTGCTGTTGCGTCGCCATTTCTGCCGACAATCAGCTGTTGTATCAGTTTGACCGATGGAAAACACACAGACCCCATTAATAGGTCGTCTAGCTTTTCTATTTATGTCAAAATAATTGCGTGTTTAGTTTAAGCTCGCTGCACTCTTAATTTCAATTAAAGAAGAACAAAAACAAGATTTTGTGTAAGTAATAGTATTTAAGTTGTGGTTGAGAATTGTTTAAAATTACTAAAAAATTTACAAGTTTTAAACTTTTTAAGCAATTATCTAAATATACTTAGTTTAAAATACAACCGCGTCATTTGAATTGTTTCATAGAATTTCCGAGAATTGTATATTTAAAAGTGCTTAAAGCTAGATGTTGATAATTTATTAAAGATATTCTCAGAAATACGAAATTTGCATATGTAAAAATTCGACAAACATATTCATAATGAGTTGGCTTGCATATTCTAAAAACAAAATTTATCATAATTTGGCCATGCATAAGTAACTTAATTCTGTTTGGATCTGACAAACAGGGCCATCGAGAGCCTAACAAGGCAATGTAAACGATATGAAATTGATCCAGTAAAATGATAAGAACTCAAACTCAAACTTATTCGAGTAAACTCAGATCGAGTTCTCAATCTGGAATTCGTCATTTGTTTAGACTGAAGTCCTCCACGTGGGTCGACAAGTTATTAGCCCACTCAGATGTTCTATAGTGCTGGCAGACCTCAACACAAAACAGCCTTTGTCCGGAAAGTTTCAAACCCATTACGTTTCCCATTGAGCGGTTTACATTTTTAAGTCGAAAATCCCAACTGAGCCGTATAGTTTTTAGCAGAGAGACTTTTGACTGTGGTACCTTTCTCCCAAACGAGATTGACCGAACAATTAATTTTGCAACCAGTGTTTGCAATTTTCCTTCACCAACCTTAAATCGTTCTCCGAGTCAAATTTGAAAAAATTGTTTTCCATCCCACAGTCGGGCTACAAAAATTCTTCGGCACCCGGGGCAATTACCTCGGCTGACCGTCCCTCTTGTCGAGGGGCCTGCTGTCAAATGCATTCAAGCAATGATTCAGCTCTGGCTTTAATGAATTGCGAAATCGAAGCCCTATTCTCAATGAGTTTTTTGGTGCATATAATTCATGCATATAATATTAGCTGCAGTGCCTTTGTTATCCCGTCAGATGCATTCAAGTATCCAATGCTTAGAGTTCAACCACCCAAATTGGGACGCATGTCTTTATGCTCAGCTGCTTTTACTTATTGTTTGTTATGGGTATTGATTAGTATGTATGTTAGTATGTGTGTGCTGGCTAAAATTTCCAATCACACACAGGGCAACATTCTTATTGGCTTTGGCACCGCTTTCCATGGCAAGCTCATTATAAACTTTGCCTTCAACGCTCCCCTGAGTAATAATTTGTGCCTTTTGTGTTTGCGTTTCCCATAAAGGGTTATTTTGATGGGTGTTTGGCCATTTTGCGGTGCCATTTAGGGGGTTCCATAATTTCGAAGTATCTCACACGCATTCATGTGGTGTAGTAAAGGCCCTCATTAAATTTGGGGCTATGTAAGTAAGATAAGGTTGTTAGATAGAAGAGTTTATATAAGTATTCTTATGCTTAAAGCGGGTCATGCTTATATAATTTTTATTTTTAGTGCTATACTTAACATTGGTATATAAATAGTTTTCCAGTTCATTAAAAACTAAAAAAAATTGTTTTTAAGTCATCTTTGATTGTCATTAGTTAGGATCACCGAGGTCCTAGGACAATATATTTGCTGTTTAATCAGAGTCTGTCTTTTAAAAAGCGTTATTTAGCCAAAGTAAACCAGTTAAAAAAATTCTTAGTACCGGTTTCCATTGCCATTAGCAGTTAAACTGCCTCCGATCATGATCAAATTTAAACAATGACACAATGAGAATATAATTCGCACAATGATTTTTCAAGACAGGGGAAAGAGGAACCGAGTGACTGGAAAAAGCAAAGAATCAGCTGGAATTCCTAAACTAATTTTCTATATGCTAAGAATAGAGAATTGCATTTGACAATCGCTGGCAATTTGTATGAAGCACAAAACACAGAAACTAGACAAAACGGATACCGTTTCTGCTGTCTGTGAATCATTCGTATGTGATTTCCTAGATGACAAAAACACTCGGATGTCAGCCATAAAGCGCCTCCGGCAAACGTTTCATCTTCAAACTTGGTGCTAACTCGTCGATTTGTATTGTCTAGTTTGCAATTTGGGAGCAAGTTTTGTGTCCAAGTCGACTGAATGAATATGAATACATATATGTTTCTATATGTCTGTATGTAGTATCTTTGTACATTTGTATATTCACACATATTTTATATTCTTCGCACAGTTCCGCATTTTATTCATTTATGTAAATATTTTTATGCTTTCGTTCGTTTGTTAGCATATGGAAATCTCTGACAGTTTTTTTTGTCTTTATAACTATTTTCATTATTTTTATTTTTTTTTTTTTGTATAATACCCTGTGTGGAAGCTTTATAGTTTAGTATAAGTTTTTGTAGCACATATTTAGTTTAAAAGTAAAAACTTATTTAAAACAAATTTTCAAAAGCAAAGCGAAAAAAAGGTTCATAAAATCTGGTTTTTAAAATGCCTTACATTCATCAAAGAAATAAAATAATAATTCAACCTTCATTGTGCAGTTTTGAATAAATTCTTATTTAGTTGCATGACAAACTTATTTAATTTAATTACATAAAACTTAAATTGTTTCAATCCAGAAAAAACATGTCATATGTAAAAATTATATCATTATTTTTGCTCACATTCTGTATAAATTGTTGATTAATTTCTGTTTTTTTTTTTTGTTGTTGTTAAATGAAAGCGATTTAATTGAAATTGATGACTTTGCCAAGAGTAATTGCCGTTTTCAGTTTGCGGGGGTGTCGAAAGCTGGCAAATCATTAATCTAACATTTTTTTTATGGTCTTTCTGAAACAGTTAAGTAAATGTTACTCAAGCCGTGATTCGTTTATTATCATAACGGTAGCAAATAATATTCTGTTTCTGATTCATTGCAATTTGAGGTTTAAATTAAAAATGCAAACTGGTTTGTGTATTTAAGTGCTGAATTTATTATTCAATGAGAACGGCAACATTTGTGCGTGGCGAATAAATATTGCGTTCATATGATTTCAACAAACTGATAGCAACATTATTTACAGACGACACACATTGTTAAAATATTTAAAAAGTATGTAATCCAATAAAAAATTCTTTAGACTCAATTTAAACAATCTGTGAATAATAAAACGAAAACAGTCTATAGGCACAGAGCTAATTTATTTGAAAATAAACACTAAAAAGTGAATGCAGCTTTTATTTTTAAACATCTTAATTTGTTGCATTAAGCAATATTAAGGAATTGTGAAGTTTTAACATAAATATTTAAAAAATAATAAAATTTTAATCATCGTTAAGGTGAAATATGAATTATTTTTATTGAGTTGTTACTCAAACTTCATTTCATTTAACATCCTAAACCCCTATTAAATTTTGCTTTAAGTTTCGCACCTGCTTAAGAAGCTTTCGTGCCGAGATGGCTTAAAGAAAGCGCTTGTGCCAAGGTTAATATGGTCATTAAAAAAATAAAAACCGCCTAATAATGCTAAGCAGTAGAAGAAGCGTCTGTAAAACATGTGCGTTTAAAGCATCTAACCTTGAAGACAAAACATAAAAATAGTCGTTTGCACAATATATTACAAAAGAGTCAGAAAAAACCTTTAAAAAAAAGAAAACAACGCACAGCAGGCAGGCAGAAGATGTTGACAGTTTCTTTTAGGTGATACCGGTTTTAATATTGCTTTTATTTTTTTGGGTGTTTACGATTTTCAGAAATGCTATAAAGCCTTGCTGCCTTTTTGGCTTCTCACTTAGTTTATTTATTTATTTATCAGCGTGTTCAAAGTGTTTTAATTAAGTCTTAATTAAAAATAACAGTTAACAACAAATTACCAATTTGCAATTTACAGTTGTGCGCTGTGGGGTTTACTCTTTACACTGCTGCTGATGAATATTTTTATTTTTTTTTAATGTTATTTCATCTGTATTTATTCACGTCAATTCAATTAAAGTTTTTCAACATTCCATCACTTAATACCTCAGCGCATCTCCTTTATGCGTCAATCCCCAGCCTCAGTCCACCATGCCCCAATTCCAATACAACATTTATGCACAAAAGCCGGTTAACACTGAGCTGCGGCAGTTGTTGCAACAGCAACATCAGCAGCAGCAATATAAACATGAGCAACAACTGTAACAGCGGCAAACTTTGCCATCAGCGCTAAAAGTTTCGATAACAGCCAGGCCAATGTAGAACTTTAAGTCAATTCCATAAAACTGTACTTATACTTAATTAGATAGTTTTTTTCTTATCACGAATGATATTTGTATCCAAAATGAGATAATATATCCACAAAACTCTACAGTTTTTGTAAAATAAAACGTTTCAATGTTATGCACAACACTTTTATTCAAAATAAATATACATTACGACCTAGCTCAACGCAAACTATTAACTATTGGCCCATTGTGAAAACTGAGGTACTTCCAAAAGGAGATGCCTTTGCAAACCGTTAAAATTTAAGTAAATCGAATAAATCTGTGTTCAAAGCAAGGATTGTATTTTATTTTACTTAGAAAAGTGGCAAAAACAAACTAAAGCATACGATTTCGTTTTATTTTTTCGGGTGTTGCAATTATCTAGCGTTGCACTGAGCAAAGTCGTACTGCATTTAAAAATATTTTGTCTGTCAGTGTAAAAATGTATTAAAATTGCTTGCATTAAAAAAATACTATAGTCTTAAAATCAGAAATCCGCAATATTTATGCTGGCTTTGCTTGAAAGCAGTGGTTGCAGTTGCAGTTGCAGCAGTAGACGTTTGCCATGGCAAGTCATTAATTTCTGATGAGCTTTGTACGGCAGACAAGTGCATTAACTATGCAGCACAAAGTTAAGCCTTGGACTGGATGTGGCGTGAAGTTGGCTGCGCTTCTTTTTTTTTTCAGTTACGCGTTCATTTTGTTGATGCCAGGACAACTAAATGCAAGATGAAGAAGAGGGATTGAGGGAGGGAGAGAGAGAGAGAGAGTGGAAACGCTGTGTCTTCTTCATGGCAATCTCAGAAGCCATCATCGTGTTGTTTATTATATGCGAACTTTTTGGGGCTGTTGTGGGTGGGATTGTTGTGTGTTTGTTGCTTAAAGTGCCATAAAGTTTAATTGAAAAACAAGCTGCAAACAAGCTGCAACAGCAGCACCGACAACAACAACAACAACAATACCAAAAATAATACAATGCCAAGACCCCAACTACTGAGGCAGCAAAACCACCAGCACCACCAATACCAACACCAATGCCACCAACCACTCGCACAACGCACACACAACATAATCAGCTCAAACATAAGCCCAGGCATCAACCTACAACTAGTTGACGCTGCCGTTGACTGCGCTGCTTTTGACGGCATTTGTGATGCAATCGCCATCAAAAGCTTATTTTTTTTTCTTTTTTTGTTGTTGTAGTTTTTTCTACTCTTCTTATTTTCATTTTCGGCTTTTTGTCACGCTGCAGACACAGATGTCAGCTGCAATGAGGATGAACGACTGAAATGACACAAAACTGTCTTCACTTCTCCCGGTTCGTTTTAGTCTCAGCTTCCCACTTTTGTCATCTCTGACTGTTGTGACTTGTTATTGAAAAATCGGTTGAAGGGATATCTGGATTATTATACCCTTCACATGTGAATCAGGGTATATTGACTTTGTCATAAATCTGTAACGCCTTAAAGGAATGATGGGAGACCCCATAAACTATATATCAAAATGATCAGGACGAGCTCAGGAATTGATTTCCGTCCGTCCGTCCGTCTGTCCGTCTGTCTGTTTCAACACGATTTCCGGCCAAACTGCTGAACCGATCTTGATGAAACTTTCACAGATTGCTTAGATCATGTCGGGTTTGTTCACTATGAAATTTCATTTCGATCGGAGCATTCTACGATATAGCCACCATATAAATTTACCATATCGTACTATCAATTGTTGTCTCTGTCGTGCACTTTCAAGTACCTACATGTCAAATTGTTGTTGTTGCACACGAACAAGTAAATGACGCTCAAGAGTAAAAATATTAGCGAAAAATTACCAACAACTGCACAGAAACATAAGAGGGGGAGCATTGATTTGGCTGTGTGAAGGGTATCATAGTCTTGGCATAGCCAAAATTAACTATGCGCCACTATGTTTTTTTTTTTATAAAGCCAATGAACTTTAGTTTTAAAAAGCAACTGGCAAGATGATATGGTCAAGTAATAACTTCTCTTAAAGTGCTTAAGATCTAATATTTAAGATGTGATTTTGTTATTTTACCCGATCTAAAATGCATTAAAAATATGCAATAAAAAGAGTTTATAAATGATTGCATATTTGCGTACAGGATATCTTCGAGTCGAGCATTTTGAACCTTTCCCACCCCCTTACTTTTAATGCTTTGATTATTTGTAAATTATTCAGCAATGGGAAGCTTATCTGTTTGACGTCTGCTTGCAGCAATTTGTGGCTCATCATTTATCGATGAGCTTCAAATGTTGTTAGTGGTTTGTTTTGGCTGCTGCAATCCTCAAACCGGTTTGCCGTTTGCATTGGCGGTTAATTAGTTTTTGTGTGACCTGCCAAAAGCCCAGTGAAGCGTTGCTCTGCTGATTGACTTGATTGGCCAAATGTCTGGCTACAACCCATTCTCCCACTGTCCATCCATATGCTATTGTCAACAATGCCGTTTTAACTCTGCTTCCATAGGGAACCCGCAATGTAATTGCAATTATGCAAGTGAAGAGCGAGGGAAATGGGCAACAAACTCTTTGTGTGTGCCGTTGCAACATCGGGCAGCTGCAGGCGTTGCTTTAAAAACCTCAAACCTACAACCACACACACACAATTTAAGCTCTTGCCACATTGCTTTTGATATCGTTTTTTAATTTAATTGATTTTTATTGACTTAAATGCATTATATAAAATAAAATGCATTTCGTATTTCGACAGGCAATATTCGAACCTCTCAAATCCCTTTTGCTTGTAATCTCTTTTTAAGTGCTCTTAAGAACGTCATTAAAATGTATTTTATGTGAGCAAAGTTTTCCGAGTTATGCACGTTTCATTTTTCATTATGATAAAGAACAACAAGGACAAATTATTATAGGATTACAGGGGGGGGTTAAAGTGTGAAGCAGGTGAAATCTGATTTAGAGTTGGTTTATATTGTGAAGCAGTTTGAAAACTAAAAATAATATTTGCAAAGAATAAAAGCTTGTTTATAAAATTTCCAGTTAAAATTAAATTAAGTGAAATATTTTTGCTTGAAAAGCAGAATTGTGACATTGCGAAAGCTTCTAAAATATTATTTTTGAACTAACTTTTAAATAAAACTGGCATAAAGCGAATTTCAAGGAAAACGATTAACACAATTTTATACAGAAAATCCGTACTACAATCGTCCCTGTATATATATTAGTATATATGCATAAGCTTTTAAATTTAACATTTTATCATAATAACTTTTTCTAAAACCGAAAACCATGGCCCAAACTCTTTACTCAGTCAACCATATTTCTGGGCTATTAATCTGCCAACTAAAACCATATTAAGTGTAGTATTTATGCTGTTCGAACAAATATTTCTATGATAAATTAACGAATTCATTGCTTAAGAAAATCAATGCAAAAATAATTACCTAATTTAGTTTTGCTGACTTGGCAATTGATTTGTTTTTGTGGTTTGTGATATACATAGAAGCGGATATGCTTTCTAGTTATTTATTCTAAGAATATTCGCAAAGAATTTGGTGCTGGCACACACACGCACATGAATACACATTTATTTACGCACATTTAATGCATTTATCACAATCCATTTCATGGCTTTTTGCTTTAATCATGCCTCAAAATTTATGTCTTCAGAGTGAAACGGACACTCTCAATCTATTTTGTGTGTGTATTCTCCATATATATGTGTTTTTCTTTTTCTTGCTTTCTGTTCTTGTCTTTCTTTGCCAAACAAAACCACACACCACAAACAAATACAACCACAAACAATGAAACACAGACAAACGCAGAGAGCACAGCTGAAGCGATCACCGAGCCAACCATCAAATTGGTCCATGTCTTGAATCCGGGCGAACGTGAATATCTCTCACCCAACTTAATTGGAGTGCAGAATATAGCGATGACATATCTGCCCCTGTCCATGAATTTTGTGAACATCATCGATGCGTATCGTGAAATTGTAAATGGAGTACGCTATGAAATCCTGCTAAATGCTGTCGATACAAAGTCAAAGGATGCGGATACAATTTGTCGTTTGGTCATTTTGGAGCAGCCCTGGATAACGACACAGTGGGGCGATAAGCATCGTGAACTAATCAATTCAAATTGCAGTGATGTCAACGACAATGCCTTGCCCATCGATTCGGAGCAGCGTTCCAGGGCTCTCAATGACAAATATGTGAGTAACAGCATCTTCAATGGCGGCAAACGCAACGAATTAACCGACAGTGAAATGGCCCAGCTAGAGTCACAAATTCTGACATCGTTGCCCAGTGGTATCAGTAGTAGTATTAGTGCTAGTAATAAGCGACATGGCCCCACCACCACCGCCACCACCACAATCAGACCGAGCACCACTGTTCGCAGCCCACCACTGACCGAGTCTACTAATGAGCCCGCCACGTCAATTAGTGTTAATGAGGCAGCAGCAACATTGAGTGCCACAGCCACTGCTCCAGCAACTGGTCCGGCTATTGATGCTGCTGATTCTGCTCCAGTTTCAACTACAGCTGAGGAGAGCAGTAGCAGCAGCAGCATAACAAGCACCACAACAGCGGAGCTCAATGATAATGAGCAACGATGGTTGGATGATTTCTTATCGGTTGGTGCGTATAATTTTGAAAAGACCATCGAACAGCAACGTTTGGAACTTAAACAACAACAACAACAGCAACAACAAGTGGAGCAACACCCACAACAGCAAGAACAGCAGGCGGTGGAACAGCAGACGGAGGAACAGCAGGTGGAGGAGCAACAGCAGGAGGCTTCATTATCGTAACCATGATGCGATATGAGCATTATAATTATATAAATAAACACAACAACACCCACACAAATTTTAAAACCTACAAACTTCCACGAGGGTAGTACTAAAAGTACCGGAAAGCAGCATAAAATGCTCAAAAATTTCACTAGTCGCAAAAGTGATTTCACACAAAAAAAAAAAAAAATAAATAAAAAGTAGGAAGAAGAAAACAACAGAAAAGCTGTAAGCTATAAATTTGAAAAATAAATTTCTTTCTAACAAACCCATTAGCTACAAAAAATATACAAATCAGTTTACATAAGCGATTTAATTAACTTTTATGGATTCCGAATGGCAAAGCTAATGACTGACTGACTTTATTATCGATAATAAATTTGAAAGTTATTCATTTAACCATCTTTTGGTCAAAATATAACAGTTTTTATAGCAGTGAAAGTAGTTCAAATATTAAAGTTTTTTTTGGTTTAAATGAACTCTAACGACCTAATAAAAAAAAATTATCATAAGTCATAAAATGACATTTATTTAGTTAATTAGTTTGGGCAAATATATGTTCTATTAAGTTATAGTTGCATGTTTAAAACTATTAATTTGGGGTACATAAAAGTGGGAAAAAATTGTGCGTTTTGAATCAAATGGAATCAAATGGAACCCGAACTGTTAAAAAACTTTTTCAAATGATAGAAAATAAACTTAACTCATGCCAATACTCAAAATTATAACCAGTTGGCTTATGTTACTTTTGGAACTACTCTCGTTAATCTCTCACACACAAATACACATTCACCAAGTTGATGTTTACTATATACTCCTATATATATACATACCTTGATATATACATGAAAAAGAAAATACTCGTAAAGTAAATGCAAACAATAAAAAGAAAATGTTATTTAATTGAATTTTTTTAAGCTGCTCGTTTTTCTTACGCACACATTCACACACACACACACACACCTGGCTCGGGTGTGAAAGGAGGCGTGGCTGTGTCAGCCCATGCGATGCCAAAATGCCCCACCCTCCCTACTCCTCTATTCTCCAGCAACAGCTATTTCACGTTAATAATCAAATGAGTTTCCGCTCCAAAATTACGGCCGCAATCTGTTTAACCCGGCGCATCTGTTGGCCCGCTTCTTCTTTCCCCCCCTTACATTTTCCCACATTTCTGCAGGCATCTGTCTATATGTATGCATGTTCATATCTTAAGGGGGGCCTAAGTCAAGTGGTTGTGTGTTTGTGTGTGTACGCCTCTTGGCATCAAACAAACACACACATAGTGCGAATTGCGATGCGGTGCGGCAAAAGTGCTCTCATTATCCTTGATGCTCTACTTTTAACACCACCCAACTGTCGCAGGTGAAAGCTTTACCGTCTCTATTGAATTTAGAAATTAAAAAAAATGAGGAAAAAAAAACAACTTAAACTTTGACTCGATGAAACCCACATATTTGTTTAGCTAAGTACACGGAGCAAAAATATCAAGTATTTGTATCTGAACCATCCCATAGTTCACTCAACGTCGATGATAATAAAGTTAAGAAAACAAAAAACTAGAATTTAATATTACAATATACAACTTTATAGCTCTCTGACTTTTATAACTTATGTGGTCCCAAAAGGTACTCTACCACAACTCAACCTGTTTTAA
This sequence comes from Scaptomyza montana, assembly GCA_018904305.1. Lineage (NCBI taxonomy): Eukaryota > Metazoa > Arthropoda > Insecta > Diptera > Drosophilidae > Scaptomyza > Scaptomyza montana. Next base: position 6,215,261 of record JAEIGR010000001.1, read on the forward strand.
AATGTCTTAAAGAAATGTCTTATAGAACACTTAATGCTTTATTTAAAACAATTTATGTGTAGAAAAAGGGTAAAGTTAAACTTAAACTGAATATATTAAAAGAGAAACACATTCAGTTTATCTATTTACTATGTCATGTAATCTAGATCAAGAATTTTTTTGTTTATAATTTTGCTCACTTCGCTTTGACATGGTATTAAAAAAAACACCTGACCCGACCAATAATCATATGTACTACATATATGCATTCATTATCAAATACCATCGTATTAAAAGTCTTATAAGCCGCATTGAAAATCAGTTACAAACAAATCAGTTTGCTAACGGGCATTTTTGCAATTTATTAAGCCGACTTGATGCGTAGTAATCTGTGGTTGTATTATTGCACAATGCAATCAAATGTCAAATGTTAAATCCCTCACCAACCGAATGCATTTTACGCTCCATTTAGTCAATGAAAACCCAATTGAAATCTCCCGCTCCCAATATTCGACTTGGGTACCCCATTGACATCATTTACGTTTTAATTCTTATTGAAATTCACAATTGGAGTTGTGGGAGAGAGAGAGACAGAGAGAGGTAGAGAGAGCGAGTGAGAACACTGAAGGAAAACAGGCAGTCGCTTCGTAAAGTGGCAGCTTAATGAATTCATGTCGTGGCAGCTCAGACGGATACATTTCGATTTCACCTCCCTTTACTCTGAAACCATTTTTAATTATACACACGTCGTTGCCATTACATAACATTTCATTTCGTATTGTTGTCATTGCATTTCCCTCTCCCCGAAATAACAAAAAATAACCTATCGATGAGCTGCTGCTCTACTCTCACCTGATCCAGCTTAAGCTCCTCCACCACACTACATCGGATAACCGTCGCTCATATCCATTTAGGCTCGCTCCCAGCAGCATTCCCAATAATCTAACGTTGCCAACAGGCAACAAAAAATTTTCAGCCAAAAAATGTTTGGTTTAATTGGTTTTGCTTTTGGTTGTGGAATGGTTTTCATAGGCTTCATGTGCCGCATCTGTCTCCAGCAATGTTATTGTTGTTGCTCGCATCTATGTATGTCTCTGTGTGTGTCCCTCTGTATCCTGGCTAACTGGATTGAGAGCCTTCACAATGATTTAGAGTTGAGTGCGTGTAGTGTAGTGTTTTTTTTTTCATATCTTACGCATGACTCAATACGAAGTATTAAAAAAATATATACGCAAAAAATATGTTGGCATTGCAAATGGATGCACAAACCTTTTTTAAGGATGAAAATATTTTGGCAAAATGGTAAAGTGCTTAAGTTCAAAGCAAATGATTTCTACTGAAACTAAAATAAATAAAATCTTTGTTTTTTTAAAAAAAATCTAATTCCAAAATGTGAAAGTGCAAATTATTGGCAGCAACTAAATTAATAAATATGTTCTATTAATTAAAATATCTTAAACAATTTGTTAGGTTACTTTACAGCTATAATATAAAGTTTATATAAATATTATAAAATTATTTATAATTGCTTAAGCCAACAGAGCTTGCTTTCACTTTATTATTGTTTAAGTAAATGACAAGTCGTGTTGTCTTCTTAAATTGCCCTCAAATCGTATCACTTTAATATCAATTCCAGCACGCGCTCATCTCTAACCACAAGCAATTTGTGTATTTGGGCATATTTCATCTTTCATGCGTGTGCTGAAACTGACTGAGCTGAGAAAGATTAGTGTCCGTATCGGACACATTTCGTTTTTCGATATGTATTCGAATTTTCCACAAAACTCAGAAGGCGCAGCGTGAAGCGTTTAAAGCTTTCGATTCCACAATCAAAATTTACTTTCAGTTAAATACAGAATAGAATCTCATTCCAAAAACTGTAATATTTTTACATTTACAACACGCTTTTGGACATTTTCTATGTGATTGCAGACTGAAACCATACAAATTTCACAGTTTTCTGGTTAAGACTGATTAGAATATTTATACACATATATACCACATATAGAACAATGAAGCCTTCATCGCTGCTGTTGCGACTTCGTAGCATTTGGATTATGACCAGTTGGATACGCAATGAGACTTTGGCCGCTGCTGCAATGGTTGTGCATCGTCAGGAACGGAATATGGAGCGCCGTGAATACGAACAGATGCTTCAAACTGAAGTGGGTCAAGTGGGTTTCGATTCCCGAGGCAAAATGCGCATCATTCGCGTTTTGGACGATTATATTGTGCCAGCCGAATGTGGCTTCTAAATTAATGATTGAAGCTTAACCAAATTTTGTTTGCATTCATCTGAAAGATCTTGGGAAATATTTTGAGGCTTAGATTTCCTGGGTTCTTTTTGTGATTTAAACATCGTGGTATTACGCATATCTAAGCTTAATGCTTATAGTCTTCGAATTTATTCATGGATATATTTAAATACGGATTCAACATGCTACCAAAATTAATTTTTTTTTTCGAAGGAAATTTTGTTCCATTTTTTAGCAATAAAATTTATATTAATAATGCTGTCAACTAAAATTTGAAAAAATATGATTATAAAAGAAATATGTATAAATAAATATCAATTAATTTAATTTGAAATATGAATTAAATAGAAATATAAATTATGTTTATTCAATCTTTTAAATATGTATCTGAAAACTGAATAATAAAAGAAGTATATGTTTTTCATGTTAAGGATGAGTATTTTGCTTACAATCGGTATCTAGCGATAAATAAGTTTGATTAAATATTTTGAACCTTTCCCATAGTATAAGATCAGTAATAATTTTTTAAGCCGCTGTTTTTAATATACTTCTTTCTGTCTGTTTGGGTCTTGTTTCGTTTCAAATGAACATTTTTCGTTGTTAATTTTGTTATAATAACATATATCGATAATTATCGATAAATGTATATGTTTCCTTATATATGTGTTATGGGAAAGTTCTTACCTAAACTTAAAAGTGATTTCATTTATGTATGCAATTTCAGGTTTCCCGCGCTAAGCGTAGCCTCCTCAATGATATCGAACTGGGCGCCATCAAGGCCTACGAGGAGAAGCAGGCAGAGGAACAGCTGCAGCGTACACTAGATAAACTAACTGCTGGCGAAGGACCGCACTACAAGTAAGACAATTCAAATAATCCCACAATAGAAAAGCTAATAGATTTTTTTGTTTGTTCAAACAGGATTGAAAAAGTTTACTCGGCATCGCGACAGATAGTATCGGGCACATTGACCCGCATCGATGCCGATCTGACTGATGGCAATGAGGAGATGCATCGCTGCATTGTAGAGATTTGGGCTCAGCCGTGGCTGGAACAAGGACACGATATAACCATCAAATGCCGCAATCAGCCAACGGTGCATGCCAGACACAGCCGTGCTGCAGAGTGGGCCGAGAAGAAGACGCACAAGAAATCGAATCATCATAATCTCCACAAGATGGAACATTTGTTTCACAAGTTTCAGTTAAAATACAAGCGTAATTATGCCAACACCGCTGAGCATCAGATGCGTTTGCGTATCTTCCGCCAGAATCTGCGCACCATCGAAGAACTGAACTCCAATGAGCGTGGCAGTGCCAAATATGGCATCACTCAATTTGCTGACATGACCAGCGCAGAGTACAAAATGCACGCTGGACTCTGGCAGCGCAGTGAGGATAAGCCGACGGGTGGTGCTCCGGCTGTGGTGCCCGCCTATGCGGGTGAGCTGCCCAAGGAATTCGATTGGCGTCAAAAGCGTGCTGTGACGCATGTAAAGAACCAGGGACAATGCGGCTCCTGTTGGGCATTCAGTGTTACGGGCAACATTGAAGGCTTGTATGCGGTCAAAACAGGCGATTTGATGGAGTTCTCTGAACAGGAACTGCTCGATTGTGATTCCACGGACAGTGCCTGCAATGGTGGGCTTATGGATAATGCATACAAGTAAGTACTAAATTGTGGACTTTATTAAAATCATTTTTGAATCAAAACTATTTCTATTTCACAGAGCTATCAAAGATATTGGCGGTCTGGAGTACGAATCAGAGTATCCCTATGCGGCCAAGAAGATGCAATGCCATTTCAACAAGACTCTGTCGCATGTTCAAGTCTCTGGCTTTGTGGATCTACCCAAGGGCAATGAGACAGCCATGCAGGAATGGTTACTCGCACATGGACCCATTTCTATAGGTGCGTATTCCCATCACTCAATATACATATATGATTTATCATGCAACTATAACTAAAGTTTCCTCTTGCTCCCTCATCAGGCATTAATGCCAATGCCATGCAGTTCTATCGTGGTGGTGTCTCCCATCCCTGGTCGCCTTTGTGCTCCAAAAAGAACCTCGATCATGGCGTTCTGGTTGTTGGCTATGGAGTGTCGGACTATCCCAACTTCCATAAGACGCTGCCCTATTGGATTGTGAAGAACTCGTGGGGTCCACGCTGGGGCGAGCAGGGCTATTATCGTGTCTATCGTGGTGATAATACCTGTGGCGTCAGCGAGATGGCCACCTCGGCGGTGCTGGCCTAAACACGCCACAAAACCAAAATTCTATGCGATTATAAATATATAGGAATATGTAACTATGTTAATGTTTGAGCTGCAGCACAGAAACTCTTTTTGACTTGCAGTTTAGTCTTTTTTTGTGTGTGTGTTCGTTTTCATATGTCGTATAGTTTTCTGTTTTTTTCGGAACTATTGTTCCGTGTGCAGTCCCCGATCAAGCATCAATATATAAATATATAATCATTTAAAGCACTTGTAATCCATTTGGCAGCATTATATACAAAATTAAGTTTAAAAGCGCAGCATACGTACTATATTGAAATAAATTTAAATTTACAAATTGTAAAATAAACAAGCTGTAAAATATTTGAGCTGAAAACTTATTAAAGTAAGTATTTTTATCTCATCTATGTTACTTTTTTTTTTAAATACTTACGTGTTTCGTGAAGGTTTTTCTTAAGCTGATAAAGTGCAGCGAATATGTAAGAAGCATTAAAGACAGATTACAACAAATCTTTCATCTCTTCAAATGATACTTAACTCAGTAATGCTTTACATAAATATTGTATTTAGTTTCATTATGTTTACTTGAAGTTGTAATTATATAAGTAGAAATCATGCTCTACATACTCTTTTAACTAAACTACCTTCTCGAACTTCTCTCTCAATAGTTCTCATACTCGCTTAGCTTGATCAAGAGTAATCTTAACTTTCTTGCCTCCAAACCAATAGTCAACGGCTCACTTGGAGCCTGCTCCGTGGCTGTATAAATGTTAGCCGGCGTAAAAAGACCATAAGCCTCGCAGGATTTTAGAAAGTTAAGCACCTCCTGTACGGCCGGATAGGGCAATATAATGTTCTGCTTGGCCATGCCGGTGAGCAGGCCCAGGATACAACGTTTAACATGCAGCCAGGTATCCGCATAGAGACGAGCACCCGAACCACCCTCCAGGGCATGGGCAATGCGTGAGAGTCCAAACTCATAGTTTGACTTGGCGCAGTAAAGAGTGCCCACAACAAGATTGACAATGCACAGATGATGATATTGTTTGCCCTGATTACCCTTTAGCTCCTCGGCATTTTCCACTTTGCGCATCAGCTCCTCAGCCTCCTCGTTTTGGAATGTCATGATGTAGGAGACACATAGATTTGCCAGCACAGCCGCAGAAACAGACATGATCTGCATAAAGATTATTATTAAATTTCTATAGCTATTCTTAAATAGTTTAGTTGAGCCTACATCATCGGAGCTCTGACGAACAATGGGCTCATAGAAGGCAGCCGCCTCTTTGTATTTATCCTGCATGAAGAGAACATGCCCAGCATTCAGACGCCATACGGAACAGATGGCATTCTCCGAGCAGAATTCGGCACTGGAGCGAAATTCACGCTCAGCACCAAGGAAATCATCATCACGCCAAGAGATCCAGGCACGTGCCATAACCACCGGTAAATAACTAAAAGGAAAGGAATAAAATAATATACAAAAATTAATATTATTTAGAATCTTATTTTAATAAACTATTGATGGATTTTTGATTTCATTCAAGTCATTTTTAAAGAATTATAATTATTTGAAAATTTTCTCAATTTCGATCTATAAATACTTACAGTTCCAACGCCTGTTCGTAATCCTTGAGAGCATCTCTGAGCGCCTGCTGTTCACTGGTTGCTCTCACCTCTTGCACCCTTGCAGCCAAGCTCCTCAACTTTCCTGACAAACTGGACGCAAGAGTGCCCAGTTTCTTTTCCGCCAACTCACCGCTGGTCTGAGCCGTTATCAAGGCATCCAACAGCTCGTAGAGATACTGGGATAGATACTTATAGGTCAGATCCGCATGTTCGGCCAGAATATCAGCTGCCGTCTCATATAGCTCATGTTTGCAACAGGTCAGCAGAATGTTGGCAAAGGTCTCCTTGGGACAGGCGGGAGCGCCCAACTGCAGAAGGAAGGCCAATTTGCGTAGACCCGCCACTGGACCTTGTGCATCCGTGAGTGCCATGTTGTGCAGTGTTACCGGATCCAGTTCACTTTCCGCCCGTGGCGGAAGGTCAAAGAGTGCATCCCGTGCCGCCTCCACATTGCCATCCTGATACTCCAAAGCGGCCTTTAAATTGAGAGCCTGTGTTATGCCCGATAGAGCCATGGTAGTGGGATTCCCCACACTGCGAGCACTGCCCTCCGTGTCCACTTGAGCCCCAATGCCCAACTCTGGATGATTACGCATGCCACGCTCCACAATCTCCGAGGTGTAGTCTAAGGCCTGAGCTCGCTGCTTCCGCTGGAAGTGCGCCAATGCCACATTGTAGGCCACCAGAGGATTGAAGCCACCCACCTGAAGTGCGGTCTGAAAACGTTGCACAGCCGCCTCATGCTGATCCGCCTGGAACAGCAGACAGCCTTCATCATTAAGTGTTTCCGCCGTGTTACCAACCCGCTGATTGAGTAGACTCTGCGCTCCAGCATAATCCTCACTGGAATAGAGTATGGCACTCTGCAGCTGCAGACATTGCTCCCTCAGTTCCGTTTCCTTGTCACCAATCTGTTTGAGTACACGCAGTGCATCCCCAAAGATTCCAGCCTGGTAAAGGGATTGGGCATAATAGAATCTATCAAATAAAGTAAATATATATTGTTATTTACTGTATACTTTTTTAAAAAGGGATTACAACTTACCTGTACTTGGGTTCCTTGGGCACAAGCTGACAAAGTTGTTCATAGCAACTGGCGGCTTCCTCGTACTTCTGGGCATGATAGTAGCAATGTCCTAGTGTGGAGAGTCCTGCTCGAGTATTTGCTGCCTCTCCACAATTGGCAATGCACTCGATGACATCCTCATAGCGTTTATCCTTGATCTGGCAGAATTGTGTGTTTAACCTTGTATTAAGTCATCTTATTTAAGCTTACTTACCAGATTATAAATTGTTCGTGTGACATGCCCCTCTCGTAGAATTATTCCCTGATGCAACATTTTTATTTGAATTTTTCCTTTAAAATGGACAAACTTTAGTTGTGACATCTTTTGGACGTTGTCATGGTTGCCGTTACTTTCTACCTTTTCGTTCAGACTTGACAACAGTTGGCAACAGTTCGGCTTGGAGGGTGAGTGAAAAAATATTCAATGAGTGTTCGAACTCAGGTGTGTTAACACCTTTATGTTACACGGTACCTGTACGATATCTAAGAACACATTAGCTTAAAACAGAATAGTTCAATGAATTTGGTTTTACTTTTATTTTTATAGTTTTATAATTTATTAATGCAAAGTTTTAAACACAGAAATAATTAGTCTGTTATTGCTGAAATATGACACATAAACTTGATACTATTTTAATAAAAATATCTAAATAACGAGAGAAAACAGCGTCAATTATAGTTCCTTGAATAGTAGTTGGGGTAGCTAGTAAATATTTAAAGCCTTTTATCAAAATAATAATTTTTATATATTCAAGGAGTTGTAGTCGCTCTGCACCATGTACAGAATATGAAGCAGTATTTGAGTTCCAAATTGTAACACAAACTGAAGATTTATGTTTAAAGCGTCGAAGATACGAACATTCATAGTTCTCAATGTTAATTGCAGAGCAAACCAATCGTTCTAAAAGAAAACAACATAATAAGCATAACAATTCAAATTTATCCTGTTAAACTTACACTTCGTTCCAGTTGATCTTCATTTTGGTAAGGATATCGCAAAATGATTAGCGTATCCTCTGTAAGCTTAGTAGCCGTTTGAGCGATACTGGCGAGCATAAAGATTTCAATTAACTCAATAGATCTCGCTAATAAAAAAAAGTTATAAAATTGATCTCCGAATATCTTAAATTTTTCTCCAAATAGAGTTTGAACTACTCCGAATCCAGCTATGAAAAAGTTATAGCTTTGACTACAAAGGTAAAAAGATAGTGGATACTTTATAATAATGCATGTTGCATTCATAATTCGTATAAGTTGGTAAAACATTCGATGCAACTTCTGAATTTTCCGGAAACGTTTCGATCGCGACATTTGAAAGCGAAGTATATGCTTTAAAGCACGCTGCAGCTTCATAAAGTTGTAGCAAATATGCCAAATTAGGTAGAACATTAGGATATGAAATGCATTCTTTTGAGTTGATGAGAAAAATATGGTGATACAATATAAATATCCCTTATCGTTGATAGATCGTATGCATAGTATTATAGTTCTAAACACTAGAAGCGCTATTTCGATCCATAAAATTCGACGTAATCTCAATAGCTCCGGTGGTGTATCAAAGTAAATAAGCAGAGGTTCCATCTCCTCCATTTTCAACAGTTTTGATATAAGTCTACGTATCCTCCTTTGCCAGCGTTGAGCGATGAAGGCACAACTTCCCATTAAAACCGATATGGGGAATGGATATGTATGAAGCAATAGAGTCATTAGCCAATATTCCGTAGAAAGTATCGAGTACGTCGTATAGTAATCGTATATTGGCCATGGAATCGATACCAAAACGAAAACGCAATAAAACCGAAAATAATACAACAAAAATCGCGGCTTTATTAACTTTCCCGAGTGAGCATCAATGTAGAATCCAACGATTCCACAAAGTGCCAACAGATACGATAAGCAAGCGTTAATAAAGTACTTTCCAAAGGCCATGCTAAATGCGACTAATCGAGTTTAAGGAAAATGTATTGGAGGCAATAATATTTCTGATTGATTACCAAACTCCATTTAAAAGACCTGCGATAATCGATTGACAAGTGCAAACAAAATTTTTACACTTGATTAGAGTCACATACATGTATTGAATAAGAAACTAAGACATTAATAAAAATTGCAATGACTCTTCGAACTCACGGGCGATGGGTTAACACCTTTTTGTTACACGGTACCTGTTCGATTTCTATGAGCAGATTAGTGTGAAAAAGAATAGTTAATTGTATTTGGTATAACTTTTATTTGTATACTTTTATAATTTATTAATGTTAAGTTTTCAACACAGATATCTGAAATATGACACATAAACTTGATACTATCTTAATAAAAATAACTAAATAACAAGAGAAAACAGCGTCAATTATAGTTCCTTGAATAGTAGTTGGGGAAGGCCTTTTATCAAAATAATAATTTTTATATATTTAAGGAGTTGTAGTCGCTCTGCACCATGTACAGAATATGAAGCAGTATTTGAGTTCCAAATTGTAACACAAACTGAAGATTTATGTTTAAAGCGTCGAAGATACGAACATTCATAGTTCTCAATGTTAATTGCAGAGCAAACCAATCGTTCTATAAGAAAAATCCTAATAAGCATAACAATTCGAATTTATCCTGTTAAACTTACACTTCGTTCCAGTTGATCTTCATTTTGGTAAGGATATCGCAAAATGATTAGCGTATCCTCTGTAAGCTTAGTAGCCGTTTGAGCGATACTGGCGAGCATAAAGATTTCAATTAACTCAATAAATCTTGCTATATAAAAATAAGTATAAAATTGATGTTCGAATATCTTAACTTCTCCAAAAACAGTTTGAACTACTCCGAATCCAGCTATGAAAAAGTTATATATTTGACTCAAAAGGTAAAAAGATAGTGGATACTTTATAATAATGCATGTTGCATTCATAATTCGTATAAGTTGGTAAAACATTCGATGCAACTTCTGAATTTTCCGGAAACGTTTCGATCGCGACATTTGAAAGCGAAGTATATGCTTTAAAGCACGCTGCAGTTTCATAAAGTTGTAGCAAATATGCCAAATTAGGTAGAACATTAGGATATGAAATGCATTCTGTTGAGTTGATGAGAAAAATATGGTGATATTATATAAATATCCCTTATTGTTGATAGTTGTTGATCGTATACATAGTATTGTAGTTCTAAACACTAGAAACCCTATTTCGATCCATAAAATTCGACGTAATCTCAATAGCTCCGGTGGTGTTTCAAAGTAAATAAGCAGAGGTTCCATCTCCTCCATTTCCAACAGTTTGGATATTAGTCTAAATATCCTCTTTTGCCAGCGTTGAGCGATGAAGGCACAACTTCCCATTACAACCGCAATGGGTAATGGATATGTATGAAGCAATAGAGTCATTAGACGATACTCCGTAGAAAGTATCGAGTACGTCGTATAGTATGTATATATTGGCCATGGAATCGATACCAAAACGAAAACGCAATAAAACCGAAAATAATAGAACAAAAAACGCTGTTTTATTAACTTTCCCGAGTGAGCATCAATGTAGAATCCAACGATTCCACAAAGTGCCAACAGATACGATAAGCAAGCGTTAATAAAGTACTTTCCAAAGGCCATGCTAAATGCGACTAATCGAGTTTAAGGAAAATGCATTGAAGGCAATAATATTTCTGATTGATTACCAAACTCCATTTAAAAGACCTGCGATAATCGCTTGACAAGTGCAAACAAAATTTTACACTAGATTAGAGTCACATGCATGTATATTGAATAAGAAACTAAGACATTAATAAAAATTGCAATGAGTGTTCGAACTCACGGGCGATGGGTTAACACCAGTGGCGTAGCGGGTAAAAATGGCCGTTAGAAAGGGTAAAAATTTCTCACAAAAGAAAAAAAAAATTAACAAAAATATTAAGTATTTATTATAATTATCTTACTGTCACTTTCGCCAATATTTTTGCAAACAATTCAAATTAAATATACACTCTCCTTGCCTTTTTTCGGCAAACTGATTTATTAAATCATTTATGTGATAACTCTTCAAAAAACTTTAGAAACAGGATTAATAATTTCAAATATTGAAGAAAAATATGTGACAAGCACAAAGAAATCATAACTCTTTAAAATGTTTATTATATTTACACAATCTTCACGTTCATCTGTTTTTCGAAATTAAAGTTAGTTTTCACGCACATGTTGCGCAGCATCGTTTGAAACTAAATTTAATGTGTGCGCAACACAATGAACATAATCGGCATTCGGAGCAAGCTCCTTTATTAGGGTTTGTAATCCCTTATAAACACCCGACATTATATTTGCTCCATCGTAACCCTGTCCTCTACATTTAGTCAAATCAATTCCATATTCTTTAATCGTATTTTAAATTTCAGTTTTAAGGTCTGAAGCTCTGAAAGCGGATACTGCTGTAAATCCCAAAAAAGACTCACAGATTTTCAATTCTTTAGGCACATTTTCTGTAAACGAGATGTTCGAAAAACAACAGAAATTTGGTCAATTTTTGACAAGTCTTGTGTTGTATCTAGAATTATTGTCAGAAATGGAGCTTTTTAAATTTCTGAGATCATATGCGACACCAAGCAAATTATTAATTTCATTTTGAATCGGGCTTAAATAATTTATATTTCATTTGGATTTAGAAAAAGTTCTTTTAAAGTTGCATCATAATTAGATAGAAAACGTAAGTCGCCATCAAATCAAAGAATCAGAATCATGGCCTCTTAAAAGTTTTCTCGCTTCCTCTTTTCATTATGTCCCAATGAAACAGATTTTTTTCGGACAGTCTAAAAGTGTCGACACTTTTTTGCGAGCTCTGTTTACTCGGGAAAAAATAATGGGATTTATTGTCTTTTGTCATTTCTGAAAAAAAAAATTGGGAAGCTTTTATTAATTATTGCTATGAATAAATATGATTCCTATGAAAACATAAGTATAAATAAATATGTTATTTATTTGTTTATAGTACCTTGTGTGTTAATGTATATGCAAAGTATGCGAAGTACATAAAGCTGTGTTACTAACGCGGTGTGAGGTTTGAATGTGTTCACTTTGTTAGATAACTCCCTATATATATTTTAAATAAATAAATAAATTTAAATAAATATTTTTGAATATTCAAATTTAGACTTCTATATTTGTTATTTAAACAGATAAAGAAGTACTTTAACAAAATGCTATAAAAGAAATTTTATTTACATTTAAAAAAAATAAAATTAAATGAAACTTGAAAAAACTAAAATAATTGTTAAGCTTTTGAAATCAATTAAAAAAAATATATACTTAGTTTACTCCTGTAATAATTTTATAATATAAACAATCAGTTTTTAACTGCTGGAGTTTATTCTTAAGTTAACATTCAAATTGTTAAAACATGTATAAAAATATTTTTTTTTTTTTCAGACTTTGTCAACATCTTGTTGATTATTCTTTCAAATGCAATATTTTAATGCCACTATGCAATGGCTCAATATGCTAATTAGATTTAAACCGGGGCCATTGCGTTGAAGCCACAGAAAGGTGCCTCAGTTTCTGTTCGCTGTCAATCGAATACAAGCTCAGTAGCTGCTTGAATCGCTACGAGTTCAGTACCCAAAAAACCATTACAAAGCAATGGCCATGGATGACTACGATGATGACAGTAAGTGGATTTGGATTTAGATGACAACTGGATGAACAACTCATAAATAATTTCTTATGTAATTCTAGTGAGCAGCGCGGGCGTAACCACGGCGCGCATTGAGAACCAACAGCACCAACAACAACAGCACCATCATCAACAGGGTCAGAGTCAATATAGTGCGGGTGCTGTCAAGGTGGGTGGATGGCGATATGAGGATTCAAGTCGCTATATTGGCGAGTGGAATCAACTAGGACAAAAGCATGGCATTGGACATTTGCAGTTGGCAGATGGAACTCGGTATGATGGACAATTTTTAGAGGGTCTCAGCCAAGGACTGGGCTGTCTCTGGTTTCCCGATGGCGCCAAGTGAGTAAAAACATATTAAAATTTATAACGTTTATATTCTTGATTAAAAAACTAGAATCTTAAACCTTTTTCGTTTACTTTTACTCTAAATTTGAAAAAAATCTGTTTTATTTTATTATTTGACCAAACTTTCTACTTACTATTAAAATTCTTGAGTTCAGTACTGTTCCTTAAATCATAATCCATTAATTTAATTTAATTATAATTTTTTGTTAAAATATAATTTTGAACTAGACGAAAATAATATTTAAAATTTCCAATCAACAGATACGAAGGGGAGTTTTACCAAGGCTGGTTTCATGGCAATGGAATATTCTGGCGCTCGGATGGCATGAAATACGAGGGTGAGTTTCGTGGCGGCAAGATCTCTGGCCTGGGATTGCTCACCTTTCAGGACTTTACGCACGGTTTTCCACGCAACGAGGGTTTCTTTCAGGATTGTCGCTTTATGCGGAAACGTCGCTGTCCAGAAATAGTGCAACGAGCACAAAAATGTGCCCTTATGGCGCGATCACAAAGCGATCATCCATACTAAAAACAAACAGCTGAACAATTCACAATAAGATAATAATAGAAAAATTAAAAAAATCAACGGTATAACATTTGTGCGTATATTGCTTTCATTGTCAATAGATACAAGGTTAAAAAAAAACAACATTTGCATTTTGCCGGCTTGCTAATCGGCAGTCGGCGCACCAATCAGGAACCAAGCATTACGTGCTTTAACAGCAGCATTGCGCACAAGGCGCTTGGGATCATCGAGAGCAGTGGCAAGTACCAGGGTAACATCCACTTTGTGCGGCAGTAGAACATAAGTTGGATACTTGGTAATGTCATAAAGCAACTGCAGCGCTGCAATGCGTACTTGCTGTGAAATAAATATAAAAATTATTTTATGTTCGTTTTCTCAATGCTTTCTAACCTATCGATCAAAATATAACTCACCATATGCAAACTTGACTTTTGCTTGGACAATTCCAGGCAACTGGGTATTATGTGTCCGAGATGCGACTGGAAATAATCATCCTGATGATGCACAAAATTCTCACAAATGCCCAATGCTATGCACAACGATTGTGCATCTGTTTGAGAGTCGAGTGTTTTAAAGAGAAGCGGTCCCAATTGTTTAATATTTAGCTTAACCACTGAATGTGGCGTTGCCTTAAGCACATAGATAAATGCCTTTAAATGATTCGCGCAATAATTGGACAGCTTACTGCCAAGTTTCTTCATAATAGTGTGAAAGAATTTTTGCTTATACAAAAATTTAACAACAGGTAAATCCAGTTCGGGATATTCAGCAGCAATAATGTCAAAAGCCAAAGCGGCGGCGTTGCTCAATGTTGGATGCTCCAGCAGATCAGAGAGCTGAAAAATAATAAAAGAATGATTGTACTAGCCTTGAATTATAGTTTAAAATTATATTACTCACATCGCCCACAATATCGGCAGCCTCTTCGAAGCCAGCTACAACAAGACCCTTGGCAATCCAAGCTAGCAGCTGAACAGTGCGTTCATCGCCCTCTTTAAGTGCCTTTTTGAGCTGATGAGTAATGCGTTTCACCTGATTCCGATTCGACGCATTGTCATCCATTTTATTGACCAGGCTACAAAGCAAACGATGTGCAATGCCACGCAATTGTTCATTGTCCGAGCTTAACGAAAGCGTGGTTAAATCATCCAGCAGACGCTCAAAATGATCATCGAGTGTGATGTCCTTGTGCAAATAACCCAACAGCCCCTTAGCCACATATAGATGTGATGCCAATTGCAGCTGCAATGTTGGCAAATATTCACTGACAATGGCGCTTTGCTCGGACAGCGGCAACTGTTGCATAATTCGACTGAGCGATGCAGCAATCAATTCCAGCGATGATAATGACAATTCTGGTTGGCTCTGTTGGGCCAGCTTAATAAGTTTATGCAACAGATTTGATTGTTGTTGCAGCTCAACAACAAAACGTTGATCCTCCTGGTTGAGCAAGGAACTTAGAGCATCAAGTGCCAGCAGACGTGCTTTTTCCGCAATATTATTCGTAAAGGATTGATGCATAATCAGTTCTAGAATGCGTTGAGTAAAAGCAATTTGTGGCATCAAAGGCAACAGGTTTGCATAAATCTTGCGCTTAATAACCTCCGAGAATATGTCAAAGTTGCGCATGCATATGTCAATAAAATTTGATTGCAACTCCACTGGCTGCAATGCACCCAGATTAACAGTCAGGGATTTAAAATCCAAATCGATGTGTGGATGACTGATTAACTGCACCAGCGATTTGTAGATAAGAGCACGCTGTATTTCACTGAGTGTCGGCACACATTCACTGAGAACACCCAAGGCAGCTCGTTGCAGCTCGAGATCCGCTTGCTGCTTGGCATCGAAATCTTCACTTTCGCACAGACGCAATGCAGCAATTACATCATCCTGCAGTGGCAACAAAATGCTTTTGTCTAGCTTCTCCAATGCCTCACGCAACGCAGCTAATTTGTATACCTGCGAGACAACATGATAAATCCTAATGCGCTCCTCATTGCTGCTGGATAAATTCAGTTCGATTGTTTTCAATTTAATGAGAAACGTATTCAATATCTTGTCGGCGGCATATTGTGCATCGCCAGAGACGCACATCAACGATATAGCCGTGGCTGGATGGAATAGACGATGATGCACATCACTCAATTGGGGCAATACAGCGCCGAGCACAATGCTCTGATGGCTATGACTGATATTCGGCTCTTTGGCGGCACTTTTCAATAGTTCCGCAAGTGCTTTCAATGAGTTTCGAAGTACATCGACATTGTCTGAGCCAGGAAAAGTTTCAGCTTTTAGTGCTTGCCAGATTTGTAGAAAGTATGGCTCCAATGCAGCCGGCTTGTACTTAAGAGCCGCTTGATGCTGTTAAAAAACAAGACAAATTGTTTAAACTTCACTGTGTGAAAGACTATCATAAGCAAAAGCCATACCAGCAGCTCTATGGAATCTAGTTTAGCAACTAAAAGTTCACTTTCTAGCTTTTCCACAGCCAATGAAACAGTCACCTCGGCAAACTCTTCGCTGGCAACAAGGCAATTGGTTAGCTTTTCAGCTAATGCATCACGTGTTATGGCCGCCGGATCTTGTTTGCTTGGATTAAAGTCAATAGGAAAATAGCAGGCGAGCACTTCAACGAGCTCCTCAGCCAAATGCAGCAGTGGGTATTGGTTTATAAATTCGGGCATAAAACTAAATATGATGTCCAAATTGCGAGGATCACGTTCGCCATCAATGGAATTGATCAGACCATACAAAAAGTCACCAGCCATTTTTGTAAGCTCTACAAACAAGTAAAAAATTGGTTTAAGGGTAAAATTAAAGAGCTTAACCTGAGCTTACCCGGCTGGAACTGCGCTGTCAGGAACTTGAACATATCAAAAAGTTTGGTACGATCGCTACGCGTCTGCGACTGGCACGTTGTACACTCAAAAAAAGCATGCAACAGTTGGATCAAACTTTCGCCCGGTAATTGTTTCATGCGCACCAAAGCGCACATGCCATCAATAATGGCCGGCATAACATTGTGATGATCACGAAGACGATCCGAGAAAAACTTGCATAAAAATTCCAATTCCTTGGCATTAAGCACATCTGAAGGCAGAGCGCTTAGCACAGCAGAAAAAAATGTTGTGCCAGTGACGCGTTGTTCGGTTTCTGGTGATGTCAGGAATAAGGCTAATTGCTCGGCCAATTTGTCAATGTTATAGGTGCCAGCGGTAAGTTCTAGATGATTGAAGAGCAAACAATTAATGAAAACATAAACAAACAGCTGATTTAAAACTTTAAGGTTTTCTTTGCTTACCGTTGGCAATTTGTGCAGCCGCTGGCTGCAGTTTGGCATCGCTTTTTAGGAGCTTTTCGAGTGATGCAAGCGTGGGCGTTGTCATTTTCACGCTGGCGCTAACGTAAGCGCTAAATTGACAAACGAATGCCGTTCCTAAGTAGAGTTAAACCAAAAATAATGTAAGACTTCTGATAATGTGCTTGAACCTTTTATCTACAAGGGGCCCTCAGCACGATCGAGTTGTCGTTCAAAGAGTTTTAACATCATGCAAACGATACTTGTAAATTTTGGTATTTTGTCATGTCAAATTGGCTTTTTATTCTGAAGCTTAAGGAAATTCCCGAAATTATAGTTCGGACAACTGACGGTTCCAAGATCACTTTTGATCCGTTAGTCACTTAACTTCTAACTTTAGTTCAATAAATAAATGATTTAAATCAATTGATGTTTATTTTCTTGCTGTTGATAACGGCAGCTAATTTTTAATTGTAAGAACAGAATCCATTTCAAACTAAGTTTAATGTATGTAATTGAACTCGATTTGATTGATCAAAATAAAACGAAGCCGAACATATTTTAATATATTATTTTAGGTATTTTTAGTATGTTTAAATTAGTAATTCCGATATCTAACTAATAATCGATACGCAGTAATGATGTCGATATTAATTGCCATCTCTGGCATTGAGTTAGCAACAACAAAACTGCCGCAGAAGTCGCAGCAGCCGTTTATTTTAGCTATTGCATAGCATTTAAATTTAAATGTATATTGTTTTTTACTCGGTTTAAGCTTGTAACGCCGCATAACAAAGCCAGTGTACTAATGTCCATAACCGTAAGTTAACTGGCCTCAAAAAAATAAACAACGCAATTGTCACTACTGACGCCCCCACGTAGCGCATGCAAGATTTATAATTGTTAAAAATGCAAGTGAAATTGCAGTCGGAATATTAAAAACATATTATAAACATGAATCTGCTAAAACTTTGCATTTAATGTGCATTTAAGTGACGGCAGCAAACGGCCCTGTGTGTATGTGAGATTTGTTTGACGAAACCTAAACGCCGCGGAAATTTGAGCTCTGTTTTTTCTTTGCCCGTTTTCGTGTGTGTGTGTTTGTGAGCGCGCGCATGTGTGTGTGTTAGTTTTTTATGTTTTTTTTTTGCATACAAATTTGAACGGTGTTGACTTGAAAGAAATATTTAAAAGCGACGACTCAACAAGGTCAAGCGCCTTATTTGTCAGCCGCAAGGTTTATACAAATTTTATTACATATTTCCCAATCGGATTCCGATTCAAGCCAACTCGGAAATGGGAGCGTAGCGCAGCTGCACATTTGCTTCTTAAAGTTTGGTGACACCAGCAGCAGCAGCCGAACAATTGTGCTTATAATTAGCGCACTTGCTGTCTTTTAATATATATCATAGTATATGTATGTGTGTGTAAATGGGATTGAATGTGCTGGCTAGTACTTTTTGTAGTTGTCTTCGGTCGTTGCCATTGCTATCTTCTTTTATTATTTTCGGTTATTTTGAGCGGCCGATTCTTACTTTCCATTTTTACCTGCAAGTGTGCGTGCGATTGTCTCCAACTATGTGTGTGTGTGTGAATGACAAAGCCGCTGCGTTGCTTCCGTTCTATTGTCTGAGAGCAAAAGAGTGAGAGAGAGGGAAAGACAGTCTGAGCAAGAAGCTTACGCACTTGAGCAACAACAACTACATAAGGAACAACATCAAATACTTATGACTTTTATTGGCACTAATCTTGTGTTTCGTTTTTGGTTACAACGACAACAACCTGTTCCAATATCGAGCAGTTACTACGAGGTGGCAAGCAAAAGACAACCACTTGCGTAGGAATGACCGTAATGGCCAAAACTACACTTGAAGAAATATTGGAGAATGCCAAATTAGCAAGAGACATGGCCCTCACAGGCAACTACGATTCCGCCTGCATATACTACGAGGGATTGCAGGTAAGACAATAACTAAGCTACAAATTAAGCGTAAAGAACAGTTATCTCATATTGCTTGTCATAGATAAAAAAACACGATATATTATATCTTTAAAGCTTTAAATGTGAACTGATTCATACTACCGTGTGTTTTTTTTTTTCCTGTGTAAAACTCAGGTTTCAGCCAATTGTTTACTTTCTTATGGCAATATAATCATATAAATGATAATGTAGTCCATTGCTGATAAGTTTAAAAGTCAAAACAATAATAACACGCATAATTGCAAAGTTTAGTTAAGATATCTTTTGAAAGAAATTTTTTTGTTTTTTCTACCGATAAGCTAATAAAATGATTATGGCAAGGTTGAAATCTTCAATATTTTCCAATTTTTATTCAAATTTGCTACGTATTTTAGGGCATGCTGGCACGCCTGCTCAAAAGCACTGCGGATCCAATGCGCAAGGGCAAATGGAGTATGGTAAGTAGCCCAAATCTTGTAAAGCTACTCAATAACTAATATCACTCCTATTTTTTTTTTGTCACACAGATCAATCAGCAGATCAGTGAGGAGCATGCTAAGGTAAAGGCCATACAACGCACACTGATGGACATTTCATTGGATTTGCAAAATACGAAATTTGCCCACAGGCTGCGCGCACAGCAAAACGAAGAAAGTAATGTGAGCAA
The DNA here is from genome assembly GCA_018904305.1 of Scaptomyza montana. NCBI lineage: Eukaryota > Metazoa > Arthropoda > Insecta > Diptera > Drosophilidae > Scaptomyza > Scaptomyza montana. The sequence goes on from JAEIGR010000001.1 coordinate 6,234,867, forward strand.
AGATCCCGCTGCCTGGTTTAAACCCGATCCAGATATATGGACGCCGCCACCGAAAGATCCAGACGTTTGGGGACCGCCCAAACCGCCGCCTGTCCAAACAGTGGGTCGACGTGCCAACCCAGCAACAAACAGCCGGCGTACAGTTGCAGGTGGCAGCAGTAGCGGTCGAAACAGTACAATCCCACAGAGCACAGTACGCAATGGTGCGGGAACGGCACGCGGTAGTCGTCTCACGTCCTCAGCAACAGCATCCACCTCCAGCAGCGCACGTGGCGGCGCCAATGGTCGCATCGGTGGACGCAAATTGTCCACCAGCAACAATAATAACAACAACAACGATAACAAAGATGATGATACAACGTTAGCAAACACAAATGGCTCCAATGGCGATGGCGATGCGTCTGAGCAACAATCAACCGAAGAGGAGCGCAAATTTCAGCCAAACAATCACATCGAAGCCGAACTGGTGGACATATTGGGTGAGTAGAATAATGCCATCAAAAGTTAAACAACCATTTAACAAACTTGTTCAAACGCTTAGAACGTGATATTTTGCAAAAGGACCCGAAGGTGCGCTGGAGCGACATTGCTGATCTACAGGATGCCAAACGCTTGCTCGAGGAAGCCGTTGTATTGCCCATGTTGATGCCTGACTATTTCAAGGTGCGTCATCAAATCAAAAGCAATAGCTGTATTACTGATCTAGTCAATCTTGATCTAGTTTGAATAATGATGAGTGTAATTATATCATTATTAATCACTTTAACGATGAACTTTATTGTTGTTTATTTTATATTTTAGCTTAATGTTCTTGTTTTGCTTTTTGGTTTGTATTTTTGAGTTTAGTTCATGTTTTATGATTTAATTAGTTTGTATAACAAGACCTGGTATTTCTTACCATAATAGCAAGAAACAAGCAGTTTTCTAAAATGTTTCAAATGTAGGCGTTTTGTATGATCAACCGGTTGTAGTGAACACAGATATAAACATACATATGTTCATTTTGTTGCTGAATACTTTGCGTAAAGATACAAACAAAATTGTTCTTAAGTATATTGTTGCTCTTAGCTTAAATGCCTTAATTTTGTACACTATGCAATTTCATAGAAAAATTCTTCATCCAACTAATCTATTCTTATTTTACAGGGCATACGACGTCCATGGAAGGGTGTTCTTATGGTTGGACCACCTGGCACGGGCAAAACAATGCTGGCCAAAGCGGTGGCCACCGAATGTGGCACCACATTCTTTAATGTCAGCTCTGCCTCACTGACATCCAAATATCGTGGAGAGTCGGAGAAAATGGTGCGTCTGCTATTTGAGATGGCGCGTTTCTATGCGCCTAGCACCATATTTATTGATGAGATTGATTCGTTGTGCTCGAGGCGTGGCTCTGAGTCAGAGCACGAGGCATCGCGACGCGTTAAATCCGAGTTGCTAGTGCAAATGGATGGCGTCGGCGGTGGCGAGGAGCAGGCCAAAGTTGTCATGGTACTGGCAGCGACCAATTTTCCTTGGGACATTGATGAGGCACTGCGTCGACGTCTGGAGAAACGTATATACATACCACTGCCCACAGACGAGGGTCGTGAAGCATTGTTAAAGATCAATTTGCGTGAAGTCAAGGTCGATGATAGTGTCGATTTGCACTATGTGGCCAATCAGCTGGATGGCTATTCCGGCGCTGATATAACCAATGTGTGCAGGTAAGTAGAAACATGCTTGTTTGCATAATCTCTTCATAATCAATCTATTTGTTTCGTTAGGGAGGCCAGCATGATGTCGATGAGAAGAAAAATAGCCGGCTTGACACCAGAACAAATTCGTCAGCTTGCCACCGAGGAGGTAGATTTGCCCGTGTCCAAAATGGACTTCAACGAAGCCATTAGTCGCTGCAATAAGAGTGTATCCAGAGCCGATTTGGAAAAGTATGAGAAATGGATGAAAGAATTTGGATCTTCATGATGGTCCTTAACAATTTTTACAACCATTTTAGGCATATACTATTTATATATAAAACTATTTTTTGATAACAATCACAATCAGAACAACAACAACCTGCTTTTAAAGTGTAAAACCGGCCGTAAAAAAGTTAAACATATTTTATATATAAAATATTTAGCATATATATATATATAAATATATGTATATATTTGATATATGCATATATAAAATCGAAGCGTTGGAATTCAAAAGACTAACAGTTCTTAAAAGATTAAAAATACTAAAATAAAAAAACTAAGCAAACGTGAAATTGAAAGCTAAGCAATAATGTAAAACAACCTTTTTTGTTGTCCTTAGTTTTATTAAAAGCAATTACATTTACAAATACAATCGTATACATATAATATGGAGCATATGCACGATCCCTCCAAAAAAGAAACCAAGTATTTCTAAAATTCTGTCGAATCTATAAGCCTTACTTTAACATGCCTCCCAGCCTTTGGCTTCATTTTTGCTTTTAACCATTATTTTATCATGTTGATTTTATACCACACAACACTATCTAATAAATGTAATTAATTTTCACTTAATTTATAAATACACATTAATATAATATCATAGTTTAAAGTTTTAATACAAAAGTCGCAAGCGGGCGGAAATTGTGAAGCAGCATATGTACTTAAAAATGCAATACTGAAACATTTTTAACAATAAAAACAACAGATTTTAATTCGAGTTGAGATAATTTATTGATTTATTACAAAATAAAAATAAATTATTGTTCCGGGTATTTTAACCATTTTCTATAAACAAAAGAAATCAAGAATATTGATTTAAAACTTAACGGCTTTACATTTTGAAAGTTTGAACCTTTCATTATATTACAATTACAAAAAGAAGTTTTATTAAAAAGAGTTTTTCAATCAATAACAAAATTTAACGTTCAATGTTCAAGCTAGTTACGTCATCCTTAGTTAAATTATTTCATATGACGTAAAACATTTTTCCAATAATTTAATTTTCGATTTTGTGCATAAAATTTTGAATCAGATTTAATTAAGCATTTAAAAACTGTCTTAAGCCGTGCTTTTTTTACTCTTTTCAGCTCCAAATAGTTGTTGATATTTATAAGATTTCTAAATGCATGATTATAATTTAATTTATTTTCTTTTGAAAAGTTAACTGTCATTAACAGTGCTATAAAACGTTCGCTTTTTTTAGTCAGCTGTAAGTTGTTTCAGTTTTTTTCAGTTTTTAACTAATGTTTTGTTTTTATTAAAACATTTAGCATTTTAAAAACTACAAATGGCAAATGTTGAAAGTGAAAAGCGTTGCTTTATTGCCAGTTAATCATGCCAAACAATTGCGTATGCGAATATATTTTGTGCTTAACACGTAGTTATTAATGCAAACAGGGCACTTCATGAGTCATAATTAATTTGTTTTCTCTTTGTTTGCATTGGCAGCATTTTGAATTTATTTTGTTTTTTAAACCTTAAACTGATGATTGATATTTAATAGGGCCGCGACGGTGGCGGCATTGGCATCATGGGACCCATCATTGGATAGGGAACGCCACTTGGCGCACCGGGATAAAAGCCGCTGCCAGTGCCAGGTCGATTACTATAAGCGGGCATTCCTCCACCTCCTCCGCCGCCCGTGCTATGACGCTGTGGTGCAGATTGTTTCCTTATCAGATCTTGCATTTTCTCTGCCTTCAGTTTGCGCAAATGCATTGTGCGCCGGCTGGTTAAGAACTCTTCCAAAAATGTGTCTACATTTAATTCGTTGTCATTGAACTTTTTAACAAACTCCTCCGTTTGCTCCTCGCTCTCGGAGGCAGCTGTTTGGAGCAGGGCCAAGGCAGTTTCTTGGCTGACGCCACCGGATTTCTCCTTTATTTGTGAAAGTAAATCTTGGACTGCTGCACAGCTGTTGCGTCCCTCCTCGGTCAACTCGGCTATCTTGGCGCGTAGCTCAATAACTTTTGGCTCCTTTTCAATGTTCTTTTCGGCGCGGTTGCGATTCTCCTCGAAGAATCGAGTTTTTTGTGTTTTCAATGATTCAAGCACTTCGTCGACCTTTTCGTCCAGTTTGTCATCGTTGTTGAGCAGCTCCTTTAGCTGTTCGGAATTCATGGGAAAGAGTGATGATTGCAATTGATTTAGATATTCCTGATACATTGTGATATCGCAAATAGAGTAATCCTTTCTTATTTGTTTTTGTTAGAAAATTGGTTTTTGTCTGCTTCATTTGATCGTTACACAGCACTTATTATTAACAGCAGGTCTAACATTTACTCAAATGTTAACAGAGCTAGGATGCCACACTACGAATAATGCTTTATTTTCCGATATGGCAGCTCTTTCAACCTTAAGTTGCCATAACACAAAATTAATATAAAGCGGGAACTTTTAAGAATTGCACCTTATTTATTGCCGCAATATTTAAAAGAACTATTCATTTAATCAAAAGATTATACGTCTGACTTGGCGCATAGATTTGCAATGGATTCGCAGCGTAGATGGTCACTGGCAAATTCCACACCATTGTCTCCACAGGCAGTTCTAATGGCGCTTTCAGCTCACCCGCCGCTGGATTTGGTATTCCAAAGTCCATCATGATGCTGGTGACAAACTCGAAATGCAAACGCCACTTGACGTCAACCAAATCTGTACGGAATGCAGGCGTCACATGCAACGGAATGGGCACAACAACCTGTGTCTGTAATGTAGCATAGCAGACCTAAAAAAAGGAATTAGGAATATAATATTTATAGATCTTTAAAGTTTTAATCCTTTCATTTTCATTCACCCACCTGATGTGATGTGGCAATGGTGCTCAGTTTGCCGGTCGGCACTAGTTCTTCCTTATTTCTTGCACTGCCGGATGTCTCCGATTTGTGCATATTGTCGGGCACAATTCCTGATGCAATGCTGGCCATATCAAAGGAGTTCAAAGAGGCTGCATCGTCTCCAGAGGCAGACAGTGACGATTGCTCTGGCTGTGGTCGCAATGGCAGCTCCTGTTGCTGCAACTTCACTGAGAACTGAACACAGCGCACCTGACAATTGCCAAAATCTAAACTGCCAACAATATCCTCACCCAGCTTATACGCGGGCTTAAACAAACAGAAACGTCCAACAAATCCACGCTTATTCGATATGCGATAGAATTTTGGAGCACGTCGTGCAGTTACATTCTGAAAAAGGAAATGATGATGATAATATTTCTATAGATGATTTATGTACGCACTTTTAAATGATGCCAGGATATTTCCAGTTCGCTTATCTCTCGCTTTTCCAGAAAAGGATTCGTTGGCGCCAGCTCCTCGTTGGTCTCCACGGTAACGGGCAACTCATCCGGCCGCGCTATCAACGGTATCGGAAGCACCCTTATCGGCACTGTAAGCGTCTGCACCTTTGATTTGACGCGTTGCGTCGCAATGGTGATCTTGTAAAAGTAACGTATATCATGACCAAGATATGTGGGTGGACCATCGCGGGGGACAAGTTCATTAAAAAAATCTACAAAATATTTATACATAAACTGCATAAGCAAGTCAACTTTATAGAGAAAGAGTGCGAGAGAGAGATAGAGGTTTCACCTACACATCTTTGTTTCTCCCGGCTGCAATTTTAAATCGCAGAAAAGAATTTTCGGCTTGGTGGCAACGATAACTTCTCCTGGCGTTTGCGTCACTGCATCCAAGGCTGTGCGTCCAATGAGCTCGGATAGTTCGGCGGTTTTATCTGCCGATGGATTGCTGTAGGTGGTTTTTCTGTAGCAATGCAATTGCACAGAAGCCCAAGCAAGATTCTCCAAACTGCAAACATAACTTTAATTACATATATATTCGCAGATTGGAAAATTGTTATGTTTACCCTGCAGCGTTGGCATTTCGATCATTTTTTTGCTGTTCGTCTGCAAAGACTTTGTGCGTGAATTCAATTAAACACTCAACGCACTCGCCGGTAGCATAAATTGCAGAGTCTGCACGCACTAATTTTGCTTTTATTTCAATCATTGTTCATTCTTTTTGTATGGCATTTTAGCTATTATTTACACCATGTTTTTGTTTTTGTGAGATTTATTTCCCTTTAATCCTATGCACAAGCGAATGCCAACGAGAATGAACAAATCCAAGACCACTTGGTATTGTTTAATAACGTGTTTTGTGAATAAAGTTTATATACTTTTATTAAATTACTATTTATTTGTGTTATTTGCTAAATAAGCTATCGTACGAAGCGATGGATTATTGATAACAGAAAATATCGATAAGTTTTCGGTATTTGCAGAAAATTTTAATTTTAAAAATAATTGTGCTTTATAATTAATTTTGTGCGACAAACATATAAAACACTTTGTCGAATTTAACCACTTTTTATTTAAAGTAATATATAAGTAATTTATGAAAATATCGTGAAAGTGATGTCGCATTAACATAACTATTTCATGTTGTTAACAGTGCGCAACAGTTGTCCATCCGATAGCTATCGATGTTTTTGGCCATTTCGCTTTGTGTTTTGAATCGCCTCGCTTGCATTGCGCTTCGTCGCGTCGTTCGCCTGGAGTTCCAATTCAGACGTCGTCGCTTTCAAATGTGGTACGCGCGTGGTTCGCTCTTGGTTCGTTTGACAAATTCGTTGGAAAAGAAAAAAAATTGCAACATCAACAACGCAACAAGTGTAAAGTGTTGTGCATACGCGTTATTTGCACAAATAACAAATATATAAAAGGTGTAAAGCGTTTGCCAAAGTTTTTTTAAAGTTGCTTTTCGCACGCATTTACTTCCACGATCAGTGCACGATCTGTGCGACAAAATGTGCAGTAACAAAGAAGTTAAAAGTTATTTGGTTGCTGCGTTAATTTAATTAAGCGTGGCAATAAATGTTACCACCAAAAATTTGTTAGTGATACGAGTGAATATTTGTTAAAAAAATAATTAAAATATTGCTCATTTATACCCGAGTGGATTATAAACGTGTTCTTTGGATTTAAATAAGCGCGGCGAAACGTGACAAAAGGTAAGTCGCAAATTATGCTTAATTATTGCCAATTGAGTGCAAAAAACAGAGCATTGAAATGCATTTGTCAGTGTTGCCGTATAAAAGAACCAGCAGAAACAATTGCCGTGTCCGGCTTAGCAACATCAATAATAGTAAAAACAACAACAGTAGGAATGCATTCCAACGGCGTCGGCATTTTGCCTACATTTGTTTCCCCCATTTCTTGTTCCTTGTTTTTTCTTTTGTAGAACGTCGGACGCCACCCGCTATACTCTACATTTTTTGTTGCAAGGCTCTTTCGCTCACATTGCATACATACATATCGTATTGTTGTTGTTGCTGCATAGGTAAAAGATGCTTCTTTAATTCGGATGTGGTTTTGCGCTTCACAATCTACACGCAAGCAACAACAAGAAAACAATAAGAAAAGGGTGCGACGACATTCATTGTTGTTGTTCTTGTGATGTTTTGCTGCTTTTCATTTTGCTGTTCACCTTCGTTATCACAGTGTACATATTACTCTGGCGTTTCGTGAAGATGTTGCTCTGCTGGCTCCTCCAGCGGTCGACAAGTCTCCACTCCACTCACGCATACAAACCCAACACAGTTATACCTGTTTTTGTTTTTCTGAGCGCAGCCGCCGTTTGCGCGAGTACTCTGAGAGACTCACTCCGTTGGAGCCGAGCGCCGGCGCGACGACGACTGGAAGATCGGAATTTTTATGTGCAGCTCTACAACGCGAACAGCGACGCGTTGTTGTTCTTGCTGCTGTTGCTGTTGCTATTGCTATTTTCTTTGACAACAGGTTTAAAAATAAGTACACACACACACACACATACACGCGTGCGCGCTTAGTTAGCTACTAGCTTTCAGCTTTTACATACTGCTAGCCAATTCTACTACTACTATGTTTTCCAGTGGTGGGTGTCATGCTGACTACCTTTTAGGCATGGCGCATTTTGCTTTTAGCTACTATTTTCGGTCATTGTACTGTTTATTTCTTGCCTTCTTTCTCTGTTGTGTTATTTTTCTATGTTGTCTTGCCCACCGCCACCGCAGCAAGAACAACAACAGCTACAGCTAAAACTGTTACCTATGTAAAGTACTTTATTTTTTTGTTGCAGTCAGGCAGTTTTATATTTTGCGGTTTTTTTTTTTTGTATAAAAAAATTAATGTTGGTATGTATGTGTATTTTTCATGCCCAATTGCAGCTCCACTTTTGGCGCCTTGAGTTTTGTTTGCTTTGCTTTGCATTTTACTTTTGCCAAACTGAACTTTGTACTTTGGTTCGCTGCATGACTCACAAAGCTTTGGCTCGAAATGAGCTTAGCTTTGAATTGGTTTTTGTTTTTTTTAAGCACTGGAACTCTAGACTGGAATAACAGCATGACTAAAAAGCAAAAATGCAATTAAATGCTTAATACTCAAAAAGGCTTTGTGTTTATATTTTGTGAGTACCTGGAAAATAACTGTAATTAAAGCTCAATATGGCGATATGTACATATATCTTAGGTTTGTGCTCATTTTGTTCCCCTTTGTAATCTTATAACTGAAATACACATATTTGCGTTATCGAGAAATGCGACACAAGAATTTCTTAATGGTTGTCCCAAAAATAAAAAAGGCAAACAGATAAGCCAAATATGTAATGGCCCATAAACATGAGCAAGAACAAAAACAAAAACAACCCACAATGCAATTGCATTTAGAGCAGACGATAACAAAAATTGGTAAACAAACCTAAATGATTCCACGAAAGGTGCACAAAATAAATAAGTAAAGTCAAATTAAATATATGTAAGCAAAATCAACTCAAAAGCGAAACAAAACAATCAAAACAAGTGCCACAAATGTAGGCCGAACCGATCTTAAAAACGCCCATGCAGCCTGCAAGGTGGAAAGAGAAAGAATGAGAGAAACTGGCACACACACATATAAATGCACATATGCTCGTGTGTGTGTGTGTGTAGTTACAGGTGCAAGCTAATCTAATTACGACATAGCATAGACTCAGTATCAAATATTTGACCAGTGATAAACAATAAAACAAAATGAAAAAGAATAATATTTTCATGTGTTTGTCGGGTAAATATTGAGGGCAAACTACTTTCCAATGTGCGGCAAAGGTATTGCAACAATCTGTGACGCGGCATGCCTATAATCTTATCGATGTTCAATATTGACATATTTATGCCACACTTCTTGTTTAGTTTTACAAGACCTAGTTTGTATAATCTATTTATGATTTGATTTGATACAATCTAGTTGTTGTTTTTTTTTTTAAATAAACAGACAGCAATAATTTAATTACTTATAATAATTTAAATTATTATTAATTATTTAAACTATTAAATTATTATTTTTTTTTACTGGAATATTTTTATTAAAATATATGTTACACCCGATTAGTTATTAATCTCTGAAAAGTTACATACAAATAATTGTTGTTCAACAAAATTTTATTAACATTTCTTAAAAATATTCTATTATAGCAATTTCAATAACAATTTCGATTTGCTATTAATCAAACTATTTAAAGGTACAAATTTATTTTTAGTTACATATATATTTAAGCGGCTGCTGTTACCTAAATCTCTAAACTGTATTTAAGTTTTGTAGAAAGAGCTCAAAGCTCCAATTATATTTTTTGCACAACTGCATTTAAAACACTTTCTCAGTGCCTCAGTGCCTTGCGCAATCTCTTTTTACGCTTATTTGCGCCTATTTTGCAATTCGTTATCGGAGGCGTCTCGCGGAATGTTTATTTTTGGCATATGCAACGCAAAGTTTTTGTTTTGTTTTTCTTTTTCTCTTCATCTTGCCTTTGTTCACTTTTGCTTTCGTCGACGGCTTTTGGCATCGTTTTCGGCATCAGCATCAGCATCAAAATTGAAATTGGTATCGTTTTCGGCTTATTGTTTTCCACAAATTATAGTTTATTATGCTTTGCCTGGAAATGTGAGCTTTATTTCTTTTTTTTTTTATTTCGTTTGTGGCGCAGCTGCTGCAAGCTGCTGCTGTCGTTCCCTTTTTTTTGCGTTCTATAAACAAATCAAATTTGGTATCGTGTCTATTTCCTGCAAAATCGCATTCAATCAATTGGCAGACAAAAACAACTGCGTGTTTTTTTCAGATCAATCGCATTTGTGAAGGGAAAAATACTATGAGTAAACAAACATTAATATCTGTATAAACAATATATACTTATGTGCATGAGAATAAATGAATGAAAATATATAGAGAGAGATATAAATAATTGTATAAATGCTAACAAGATTTCCAATTACTTTAAAAGCTTCAAAACAAACTTGAGACGATTTAGCTTAAATGCAGAAAGAAAAAAACATATCAAAAGGAAAAAGGAGCGCCAAAATGGATTAGACATTTGCGTTGATTTAGTGCGGTCAGTGCCACGCCCCAGCCGCGCTAAACGCCCCTAACAACTGAAAAAGAACAACAAAAAATCAAACTCGTTTTGCAAATGCGAATGCGCCAACATCGAAACTTGTTTTGGTTTATAGTTTCTGTTGTCTACCGCCTGACCGTGATTTTGAGAGCTGAATGTTTGCCCATGAGTTTTTGTTGTTGTCAGCTATTGTCCGAGTCCCGATCTGAATCTTAATAAATGGTCGCATATTGTTCCACTTTATTTGCATTTGATGTACATATATGATGCTGTGGTTTAATGCATTTAACGAAAGATATCTACTTGAAGCTGAAGCTGGTGTCTCGTGAGAAAGTTGTTGACCAAGCCAAGCCAAATAGGAAGGGACCGCCGCAAATTGCACAAAACCGACACCCTCATCCGATTGACTGACCATGCAATTCATAAAATAACACAGTTCCCACTCCTCTTAAAGTACCCGTAGAAGCCGAGTCTCTTCCCGCACATTCCACAAACACCGCACACACACTCACACACACCCAATGTCTCGTATTACAGAAAACAACAACAACTTTAACTTACTCCCCTCAAGCAGGGAGCTCGCTCCACTTGAGCAACATTTGTTGTTCGACAAAACCTCCCATTGAGATTTGTTCTTCTACAAACATGCGCACTTTTTAAATCGTAATTTCTTTAAACAATTGAATGTGTGGGGTTACGAACGCACATAACACTCATATGTCTTCTATTTGAAGAATGTGTATGCAGAAAACCATAGGAAAGAAAAGTTCACGTAATTCCATAGAATTCTAGTTGCAAAAGAAATATTCAGGTTCACAGAAAAGCATAAGGATTGTGAAAATAAGCTTTTGAATTCAAAACTAAAAAAAAACTTTTTTTTGTTTGGGTAACAATTTTTTTTGTTTTTTTACTACTTTTTTGTTTTTTCCTTTTGATAGAAGGTTTGAATTCAAATTTTGAACTCACCTTATTTTTCGAAGCAGCTATTTTTAAAGTGATCATTAGAAGTTTTGTTAAGACTATTCTTTTTGCGTTAAAAAAAAGTTCGCTTGTATATATATTTGGATTTGATTTCCATAAGAACCTAAGCACATTAAACATCATTTCACAGTTCAACAAATGGAAATGTCTACCAAGAATAGGTTGCAACTATTTATTGGCCTGCCTCAAACATACAACAGCAACAATAGAAAGTATCGGGATACAGAAAGGCGGATCGAGCACTAAAAATTCATAGTGCACAACATAAACGAATGCATTGAAAATTATTTTCTTACAAGCGACTTTTGTGGTGACTTTTAAGTTTTTTATTCAAGTAGCTCTTGTGATTGATGGTTGGATTGATTGATTGATGGCTAGAAGTGCGACAAAAGGTGCGACAATGGACAACAGGACAGGAGAGAAGAGGGATCTGCTGCTTGAGCGTCTTTAATGACTGTACTTTTTATTTTGTTTTTGGTTTCTGGAATGTTGGCCTAAAATTGTCAATTGGTATAATTCATATAAAACTGAAAGACGGTTTTTCCACACATTCAACCACGTTCTGCGCCAGTGCACCGACCCTGTTTTCCTATCGCCCTTCTCTCATTCATTCTCTTGCTCGCGCTCTCTCTCTCTCTCTCTCCTCTCTCTCTGTCTGTGTATCGTGTGTTCCCTTTACGATCCTTTTTTTGGCCTAGCTACCAGCTACCTACCTGCCTGAACGATGATCTTGATTTTGCCGCTCTGTGAGTCTGTTGTTGGTTTTGTTTTGTTTTGTTTTGTACCTGGTCGCTGCCCTTCTCGACTTTTTTTTATTTGTATGGCAAGGGAATGCGTGTTGTTGCTACATTTCCACCCCTAACTTCAACAGCATACAAACAGAAATTCCAGCAAGTAATAGTTGACAGTTACCAGGCCAACTTTTGAACCGGGACAAGAATTTAAGGTCGAGTATCTGTTGCATAAGAGATGTTGAAAGTTGTGTTTTAATTTAACTTTTTTTTGCAGCATTATGGAAAATTATTAAAATGCTTTATGCTTTAATCAAATTTAAAAAGAAAATAGAAAAGATATTTAACTTATCCTTGTTTTTATTTCGCATAATATTCAACTTTAAAAAGGGAAATCCGGCATCAAACAAGTCTTAAATCTTTTATTTATTTCGAAAAATTAGGTATAAAAATGAATAAATTAAAACATAAAATAACTTTTGCTTAAAAATTGTCTCTAATTGCATTTTAATTTTATTTCTATGTTACGGCATTTAAATATTCTTTTCTATCTAGACATCGCCAACGGTCAAACGTCGCTTGTTTCAAATTTGCCGAATTTGCTGCCTTTGCCATAAGTGCAAGACAATCTTTCTGTCTGAGTATCTGAGTACTCAAATGAATGCATAATGTGAACCTAATGTGCGTTTGTCTGACTGACTGTTTGTCTGCCTGCAAATGTATCTTTATTATGATGTAGATTTTTTTATGTAGTTTTTGTAGTTTTTGTTGTTTTAGTTGTTATGCTGATGCTCTTTGGGTTCTCAAGTGCCGACTGCTCGTCATTCAAACTAATTATAATGTTCTGTCTGGGTGTCTGTCTGTTTGTCTGGCAGCTGATTACCTTTGGCTATTTGCCTTTTGGTTTTTAATGCTCTAGGAATGTGATGACGACGATATTTGTACAAGATGTTTGCACCTCTAAGCCATCCCTCCCCCCCTCCTCTCCATTCCTCTTCGTCTGCTGTTGTAATTATTTTTTCGGCTTTAAATCCCGTTTTTAACAGCTGCAAATTTAACGCTTGGCAAAATTGCAAAACTGCTGCTTCTGTTTTAACTTGGTTAACGCTGCTTATTTTCAGCAGCAACTATTTTACAGGTAATTACAAAAGATGTTATCCGCTTTTGTACCGTTCTCTCTATATGTGTTTGTGGGCCAAGAAACATCCATTCACCGACAACATCTGCTCTTTAAAGATTTTTTTTTTGACTTATTTAATTTTAGATTCAAATTTTTAGATTATGAAAAATAAAAAGTTTCTATATTAATGAATATGAGTTAATAAAAATCTACAAATCGTTTCTTATTTGATATTAAATTTTTGTTCCACATCAAAAGTAATTTGTCTCATGTATCCCAGCCAGATTGACGCTTGCTGCCCTGTCATTCATTTGATTTCATTTAATATGCAGCCAACAGATGAATGGAGACTTGATTTTTTAATGTATATAAGCGTATTTAACCATACTTACTCACATATAACAAATCGTAACCGGTTAAAAGGCCACATGTGCTGTGGAATGTTGTTTAAAAAAAAATGTTGGTGCGGCATCTGTGAATGCCTCCTTACCTCTTTAATTAATATGCAACTGCGTCATTGCGAAGTCGCACTGTCAACTGTGCAACGATGTTTACTTAACTCTTGCACATTGGTCAATTGATAATTACCCCTCTCTTTCTTAATATGTTATCTTGTTTCTCTCTCTCTCTCGCCTTTAATTTTTCCCAATGTGTGGCACACTTAAGGCATTTAATTGCAGTTGAATTTTTGACTATAAATCATGTTTTGTAGCAAAATCGGGGGGTAAAAGTCTTGTTTCAAAAACACACAAAGCATTTTACGTAAAAAGTCAAAAGTAAGATCAAATCGATGTATTTGTCATTGTATTAGTGTAAGTGTTGTAAGCTTGCATTTAATCTAACTACATTCATAAATATGTATTATATTATATCACTACATCGATAGTATAATTTATGAAAATGCGTTGTACTTGACATAAGATCAGTTCTCATTACGTTGAGGTTGAGTCCAAGAACTAACGGATCGGCGCTGCAAGTTCGTTTCGCATGCGTTCGGTCGCAGCATTTAATGAGAACCAATCTTATCTCGAAGTACGAAGCATTTACATTAACTATACTATATAATATCGACCAATTCTCAAGTCGATTTTTGGCATAAAAATGTATCATGCATTTTGACTAAAAATCGCTTTGTTAACTTTAAATGCAGGTTTGTTCTAGAATCCAAACCATGACTTTTAAGACATTGCTTTTGAAAATAGGTTCAGTTTTGCCGAAGTTATGGAAGTCGAAAGATTTGCCAAATGATGATGTTGATTTGCATAAAATTTTAACATGATTTTACCAAATTTAATTTATTATAGTTTTTTGGCAAACCATGACTTTATAAAAATTGTTTTGAAAATGGAAGTTTTCCAAAATGTTTTTTTTTTATAATTTACTGAATTTTACCAAATATTTTATTTAAATGCAGTTTTGTTTTAGGCTCAAACCATGACTTTTAAGATATTGCTTTTGAAAATCGGGTCAGTTTTGCGAAGTTATAAAAGTCGAAAGATTTTACCAATGCCCAAGTCGATTTTTTGGCATAAAACTTTAACATGCATTTTGACCAAAAATCGAATTTTAATTAAATGAAATTATTTAAATGCAGTTTTATTCTAGGAGCCAAACCATGACTTTTAAGGTATTGCTTTTGAATATCGGGTCAGTTTTGCCGAAGTTATGGAAGTCGAAAGATTTTAACAATGGAATGCCCAAGTCGATTTATTGGCATAAAATTTTAACCTGTATTTTTACTTAAATTCGCTTTGTTAACTTTATATGCAGTTTTATTTTAGAAGTCAAACCATGACTAATTATAAAAATTGTTAGATGTGGCTCAAGTCTTTTTTATTTTCAAATTATGTTTTTTTACTTCTTGTTGCTTTTCATTAGATGTTTTCTCTCTTTTCGCTTCAATGTTTATTTTGTCTTTATTTAATTTTCTCAGGCACTTGACATTTTCACGCTAATTGAAATTTTATTGCCGATTGTCAATTGTCGCATTGCTTCTCTGTCCGTTCTTCCGCCTCTCTGTCTGTCTGTTTGTTTGTTTGTCTCTCTCTCAAATTTTATCGTAGACTTGCTGCGGTTTGAATTTCTTTGGTCTTTGGATCTTTTTATGGGCGTTGTTTGGCGCAGTGAAAGTTGCGCATTTCCAAGAAGTCCGCAAAAATATGTATGTTGCAAAGGAGACGAAGGGGAGGGAATATTGTACTTTCATACTGGTCGTATCTTGTCGGATATATAGTTTGCCATTACATATATAAGTGCCTAGCCATTTGGCTGCTGCTTGTCTGCTTGCTGGCTGGCTGCTGGCAGGGGGTCGGGTAATCAACATCAACATCAACATAAACATCAAAGCGGGTTCCGGTTTACAGACATTATGATTTTGTTCCCACATTAAATATGCACCCAATGTGAACTTCTAATAGTTAAGAGCGAAGATAAACTTAGTATGTATACTAAATATACCTTAGTTAGTATATATGCATATACATATCTTTTACCTTCATATTAAATATTTAAATGGCGTGTCGCGTTGTATTCAAAACAAAATGCGCAGGTAGCTCTATTAACCGGTTAAATTGCTTCCTGGCCCAATTAGACTGCTGCAACACACTGCAAGCAACTAAGAAATATTTAAGATTGCAATAACAACAACAACAACAATAACAACACAAACACTTGAGGCATGTTGGCAACTCTGCCGAGTCATTTTAACTGTTTTCCTGTCGCTTGTTTGCTTTTGTAATTATGCTTGAACACTTTTGACCAACATAAGTTTATATTTTTTATGTCAACATAAAAAACAAGCTAACAAAATGTGCCTTAAGCATAAACGCTTTACTTTAAAATACCCTGTACTGCAGTCTAAACTGCTAAAATAAAATAATATTTCGTATGGCGGATATGTTTTTTATGCGATTTTATAAGCTTAAGCAATCTCTATGATTATTTCGTGTGTGATTGAGTGAAAGTGGAGTGTTAAATGAAGTATGATGGAAAAGGTTACAAAGACAAAACTAATTGAAAAAACTTAAAAGAAATCGGAATTGAAATAGAATGAGAAAGAGATAATATTATAGCTTAAATGAAGTAATTATTGAAAAAATTTCCTAATAAAATTGTATGTTTTAGTTTGTTTTTACCACTTTTCGAAATAAAATAAAATGAAATCCTTGCTTTGAACACATATTTATTCGATTTACTTTAATTTTAGTGGTAAGCAAAGGCATCTCTTTTTGGGAAAAGGTCTTTGCAGCCGCCGCAGTTTTCGCAGTAGGACAGATTTTAATTGGTTGCGTTGAGCGAGGTAGCACTGTATTAATATTATATCGACCTTAAAAAAATCTCGCACTTTCAATCTTAAAAGTAATTACGCAAATAATTTCACTTTGCTTAGGATTGGGCTTTTGTGTATTGTTTCAAAGCGTTATTGTGAATGAATTTTGTTTGATTTACCATAAATATTGCGCAAGCTCTTTATTATACAAAAAGCGGGTGAGAGTATGGGTAGAGAGGAGGGGAGCGTGTTTTAGCTTCTCGTTTCTCGATTCAGTTGAGTTTCGTTATGACATCACGTTTCTGCGAATTGTGCATTTTATATTTTTTATTATCGAAGCAAACTTTATACAAGTTGAATAATTAAGCAAAGCTTTTTTTTGCTATGCTTCAGAGTACCAAGAGGTAATGTGTTATAACAGTTGTCGTTGGAAAATTAGAACACTTTTAAAACTCTAAAGCCGAATGATTAACAAAAGTACATTAAAAAAAATCAAACAAAATTGAATTGCGGCTACCTCAACAATAGAAACCGTTTCTATAAGAAATTTCTTATACGTTATTATTCTTAGTACTAAAAATCAAAAGTCTAGAAACTTGGACCCCCAAATGCCAAGTGATAAATACATTTGCATTTTATAGTAAAGATATATATTAAAGCAAAAACGACAGCATTGAAATGGCAAATTAAAGTTAGTTACAATCAATACTTGCTTTTTCATTTGTAATTTTTAACTGTAATCAGAAATAAATAAAAGCCTAGCTAATCAAGTCAAAATGACGATAATGGCATTGATAAAAAACCATAAGCATAATCAGTCAACAACCTGTTGATTGTGGGCCAGCTGATGAGCAGCAAATCAACAGCAAACGCAGAGCGCATTAAAAAAAACTAACATTTGACATAAATGGTCAAAGTTTTAATTAATGAACACGGCCAAATGATTTTCAAACTTTGAGATCTAAAAAAAACAAAAAACAAGCAAGTGAAAGTTGATTAATAGTTTCCGTTTATGGATTGCGTAGCTATTTTATTATTATTATTTTTTTTTTCTATCTATCTGCTCTTACACAGTTTTTACCCATATAATTATTGATATCGCATTTTGGATTCGTTGCACGCAAAATAAAAATAAAAAATAAAAACCCGCCCATGCCGTCGTATGAGCAATGCAAATCGGATGCTATCTTACTCGCACTCTTGCGTTGAGCATTTTTGCATGCACAAATAATTAATTTTTTCATATTTTTACATTGTATGATTTTTCGATCGTAGGCACAGCCGTCTATATAAACATACATACCTATCGCATATATGAATATTTACTATTTTCAATGCATATTCTCACAGCGTTCAGTTTATGTGAAATTAACTAATTAAGTATGCATGGAAGCAACGTGTGTGGGGAGCGGCCATCTCAATAAGAGAACGACGAACAAATGTTCAACGTTATTGTTGTTTTTGCTGTTGCTTTTGCTATGGAATGCATAATTATGTATGTACTAAACACGTATAAGTATTTTTACAATTATGTTTGGCATTTTGTTGAGTTTTGATGATGCGGCTAAAAAGGGAATTTATTTTTCTATAATTGGGTTAAATTGCATTTTCCTCAAATAGACTTAATGACTTAATTTGTCACATCAAATTGAGTTTTAGATTCTAAATTGTATAATGCAGATAAGGTTTTACCTCAAAACGAACTTGGGGAAATTATATCGTTGATATCTTTATTTTTATTAAAACCATTTCCTTTATTTCTACTATTGAGGAAACATTTTTCTTTTTATTAAGCTTTTATGTTTAATAGTTTATCTCCTTTCGTTATTCGACTCGTATAAAAAGTTACTTTCTTTAAACTTACTTCCAACAGCAAACTTTTTGTGTTTGGGGCATACAAATACCGTTTGTAAGTAATTCTTAATACTTAACATGTGCTGAACTTGTTTGTTCTTTTTTTAAGGTGTGATCACGACAGATCGTGACAAATGATAATTACAATTTCATTCAACTTGTGTAACCGCATTCGAAACAGTTGTTGCCTGCACAGAATAATTTTTCTTACTATATCAAATCTAACAATGAACACCAACAAAAACGAAAGAAAATAGAACCGCGTTGATCTTTTAGAATTAGTCACGATCGTTACTTGTTGGTTGTCTGTCCCTTCCTGTTTATTTGGGCATCCTCTATTTAAATTCAAATCTAAGGTAACTAAGCCACATTTGTCTCGTCGTCCCCCTTCTTCTTCATTACTTTCAAGCACTTCAAGGCTCATTAAAATTTCTGCGCTCAACCCAATTCCAGTAACCAATTAAGCATGCGCACAGCAACAAAACACAAAAAGTAACAACAATACCAGCAAACTTGACTCATATCTTGACTGAAAGACTCACCTCACCTGTGTTACTTTTTTCTCTTATTTTTTTGTGCGATGTAAACATCAAAAATTATAAAATATAGAGTCAACAACCACTTTGGTATGCCGGTTCGCATTTGCCGCATTTCAGTTTTCACATACGAAGATGAAAAATAAAAACTAAAAAAAAGTGTTGCGAGTTATGTTATTTATTTTGGTAAAAGAAACTACAATAGCTTTAGTCTTCTAAGGCAACAATAAAGCGAAAACAACAGTTACAGTAGTCGAGTGTTTCTTGATTTTTTTTAAAGTGACTTTGAACTTGAAACCAGTGAAAATCGAAGCGCTATCAATACACAAAACTTCACCGTATAAGAACAGAAGAACCGAACAAGCGCAAAGAATTTTCGACAGCCAGAAAATCGAAAACTTAAAAACTTCGTAGTAGTAAATTAAACACAAAACAGTGCAAAATACTGTTAGATGAGGTTTTAAAACAAGAATTGTTAACATATTTATTGTCTCAGATTCAAAGAAGAGAAACAATAAATAACAACAAAGTAAAACACAAAAAACAGTCGATTTAAAAGCAAATACATAGCTGGAAAAAATATATCTTTCATAACTATGCATATACATATGTATGTATATATGTATAACACAAAGTAGTTTTCAAAGTACTAAAAGCTGAATTAGAAATAAATATGTTGCCAGATATATTTTAAAAACGTCGGCCAGCATACGTCAACTGTTAAATTGGATTATGAAGAACCAAGTGTTGCGTATTCTACTGCTACTGGGTTTGAGCCACAGAATAATAACAAATCAAAAACAAATTGCTAAAAACAAGTACAATTAAAGAAATACTCAAATACTTATTTTTGCTTTCTTAATATTGGCGCTATTTTAATAAAACTAGAAAAAGGGGAGAATTTATATCAAGGTTTCGCTTTCTCTGTCTTCGCTACATGTTTTATATTTTTGTTACATTATATAACTTATAGCCTTAAACGCCTAAGTGCATTCCTTAGTCGACTTCAATCATTTAATACGTTTTTTTTTTGCTGACTGTTCGAGTTGAGTACAAAAGTGTCACAGGCTGGCTTTCAAAGCCCCGGCCCAAGAAGAAGCCACAGAAAAACACATTAAAGCTAAGCAGAACTGCGAAAGACAAACAAAAAACAAAAGAGAGAGAGAGAGAGAGACACACAGAGAAAAGCAGAATATATATATGTAAATGCCAAAATGCGCAAAGGTTTGTGTCACGGCTAAGAAACGGTTGCTGCTATTTTTGTTTCCCATTCAAGAGGAAAGAACGGATTCTGCTGATTGATGCAAATTTACGCTAGTCATTGACAACTGTTGGCAGATGCACTTTAAGCTGTTGTTGTTTTTGTTGTTATTGTTCTTTACTTATCGTCTTTCTTATTGGCTTTCAATTAAGCGCCGTTCAATAGCAACTAACTCAACTAAATGCGGTAATTATCGTTTGTTAACTTGTTAAGCTTTGAAAAATTATCTTTCAACAAGAATTAGAAAAGGCAGCATAATTTACACTTGACTTCCACCGGTTGCAGTTAATATTTTAAAGCAAAGCCAAAGAAAAAAACCTGCAAATTCGAACAAGTGTTTTATTTTTACGTTTCGGGGCTAAGTATCGTGACTTGCTAAACACAGGTGCTTTAACGACTACGATTGCTCCTGAAAAAAAAGAGAAGAAAAACCAACGTCAAGCCAAGCCAAAAAGCTGTGACTAGGCCAGCCACATTTTAAACGTGTCCCAGACCCAGTTGAAAGGCTTTGGCGCGCCCAATTCAAACGGAAAGATTGTTGATGGGGTACATTCACCTTTTTGCCAAGACCATGAGGCATGATGTGGAGGCCTTTGTCTGCTTTTGCCTTTTTCTTGCGGTACTTTGTTTTTGATATCTCCAAAATGTATTTCTCTGTCTGTCTCTCTGTTTGCTTGTTTGTTTGTTTGTGTTTCTTCCTCTGTTTTGTCTGTCTATTTATCAAGCGACAGTATTTTTGTTTTGTTTTCGCTGTTATTGCTTTGGCAGCTTTCCGGCTTTCCTACACCTTTATCAAAAGTCGCAATCTTTGGGCTCAGTGCACACACAATGACAACAACAACAACAACAACTTCAACAAGTTAATTGTTGACTTTGCTCGTTGAGTCGTCTGGTGTAAATGTCACTTTAATGTCTTTTTAATAATGTTGTAGCAAAAAATAATATCTTCCGAGCTTTAAATTTAATCTTCTCAAGCGAAGCGTTGCAAATTAATTAATTAAAGTATTTTGTCATTATTCAAAACTAGAAAAATCTTTTTAAAATATTTAAAAATGTATAAATAGTAATGCTAACAAATTCCATCAAGCTATCAATATCGCTGCAACCCTTTCCAACTTTGAATCTTATCAACCCCTAAATGCTGCTCAGCAACCGACTTTTTGGCAAGCAACCAAACAAGCAGCATTAAAATGCAATTCAAAACGAAACCAAACATCAAATGCCAAAGCAAAAAAAAAACTTCTGTGCTGGTGTTACGCACTAATGCAATTCCATCGTCCTGCAGTAACAGGCGCAGGGGCAGAAACAGTGGGCGTGGCAGCAAGGGAAAGTTTGTTTCCGGGGCAACACCGAAAATTTGTAATGCAATTGCGACATTTGGTACAAATGTACCAAAAACCAGCACTTAAATAAAAGTTAAAAATTAATGCGTGTAAAAATAAAACACGATTATTTTTGTTTATTATATAACATTATAAAAATCGCAAGCTATGAAGATTTTTGCGAAAGAAGGCTTAAAGACATTTTCCAGCTAGATTCATTAAATTTTAAAATGAAAAGGCGGCGTTCATTCAATAAAAACATTGGGAAAAATTTGTTGTGATGGTATTGAAAAAAAAAATCAGCCTTGCTGACAACACACGCCCTCGACGAATGGATTTACATTTCCAAAGTTTCCTTATAGAGCTTTGTAGTATGCGGTGCCATGTTGCTTTCCACCCCTTCACTACTTCTTTCCCCCCTTTGCATTTTGCGGGCAAGTCTCAGTGTGTGCAGCCAACGACGAGTTCTGCGAAGCGTAACCGTTGACGGTTATTAAACTATGTACGAAAAGAGTGTAGGAGAAAAAATAAGAAGCTATAGAAAGACAAAACAAACCAAAACAATAGAAACAGAGCAACAGATATCAAGACATAACAGGCAATTGGTAAAGCACTTAGATAGAAGGGTGCAGAAGTGGTGTTCAGGGGATTCAGGCATAGTTCCGCTTTTTTTGACATCGCAAACCGTTGATGAACTTTGAACGTTTTTTTTGTTTTTTATTTATTTT
This sequence comes from Scaptomyza montana, assembly GCA_018904305.1. Classification (NCBI taxonomy): domain Eukaryota; kingdom Metazoa; phylum Arthropoda; class Insecta; order Diptera; family Drosophilidae; genus Scaptomyza; species Scaptomyza montana. The sequence goes on from JAEIGR010000001.1 coordinate 6,257,031, forward strand.
TCATTGTATAGGCACGCCCTAAGAACAACATCTTGAGGTTATTTGTACATTTTAAATTGCTCTCGCACAACATTTTCTGCCCCGATGAAGTTGTTCTTGATCGTCTGGGGTCAACGGTCAGCTGTGCTGAGTAGGAAACATGTAATGAAACTCTTTAATTGGCAAAATACACATACAGACAATGTTAACAGCATGTGCCATGTGTTAATGCATATAATAAATGAATGAAGGGCTCTTTTGTTGAACTCATGGTCAGTTATTGTTTTTTAGAAGAGATGTAAGGTGAGAAGGTGTGTAGAGTAAGGTGCTTAGTTATTGCCCTTTTTTGAACTAGCCTGCACAAATATAAGTAGAATAAATATGTACCTTTATTTTTTGTGTTATATAAATACATTAGCATGGTCTAAATTTCAATACTTTTACTTTAAATAACAAAAAATAAACAAAAATATTAAATTCAAGGTTAAAAAAGCGAGAAAATTATCCATTCTACTGCATTTCTCCATCAAATATTTCGTTAAATAAAGTAAAAAGATTAGAAAAACTCATGTTTAAATTTATATGACGATTTTTAAAAATTATAACAATTCAAACACATAGTTTAATTTCGTTTTTAAATTAAAAATTTTTATTTTCTAAAATGTTTTTGTTAAGCATTAAAAATGCAAGTTTGGATTACTTTTCATAATTTTATTTTGATGATTTTTACATAAACCTATTTCCCTCTAATTTACTGTCCATCTCAAAGCTCACACATATTTTTGCGCCTGTAAATTCTGTTACAAGCGGAAATGCAACATTCTGTTGCAACTTGATTTTTTTTCTTCTAACGTTTGCTGCTTCGTAGAAGTTGTAAACTAAGAATCTAATTTTAACAAAAGTTTTTTCTCATTTGCTCCATTTTATTTACAGTTAGCCACAACAAAAACAACTAAAAAACACAGAAGAAAAGGGGGAAGATAAACGACGTCACACTGGAGTCACAAATACAATAAACATTCCAAAAATTCCATTACCTCTCTCTTCCCCCACACCTCCTACCCTTGGACAGTATGTCACATGATAAGAAAATGTTGGATCGCGAGGCAGTACGTTCAGTTATACAGCAATGGAATGCCAATCGATTGGATCTCTTTGCTCTCTCCGAACCAGATGAGGTAAGACTGGATTTTCTTGATTACTTTATAGAAACACATTATTAAATTTTGTTATTTTCTCTTCATAATTGGCAGAATCTGCTCTTCCATGGCGTTATGCGTTTCTATTTTCAAGATGCTGGCCAAAAAGTGGCCACAAAATGCATTCGTGTTGCCAGCGATGCAACAGTCACAGATGTCATTGGTGAGTATATGGTATATTTATATAACCTGTACTTGAAGAAAGTGGGTTTAAAAACTGCGTGATAAACTTATAAAACTTTTGAAAAGAAAACACTTTTAAAAACAAAAGTTTATTGCCTAAACAGGATGTAGGTTTTTGCTGTAACTCTTATCTTTTGTCTTCACATACACTTTTAGTTTTTAAGATTTATTTTTGCAATTGCTCCTTCCGTTTCCTGCAAATATTTAAATGTAGATCAAATCTTAAAACCTTAAGGAATTGATTTTAAAAAATTATTTTTCTACAAGAGTAACAGATCGAAGTATGATAAACTTTATGTATTAAAAAAATTCATTTTTTTTTTAAGTTTATTTATAACGTTTGCGAATTATTTAAAAAAACCTTTATTTAAAACATTTCTAAGTAAATATAGATTCTCCAAGTTAATTAACTTTGTTTTTAAAACTTTCTAAAATTTGTTTTAACAGCGAATAGAATCTGAAATACTTGTATTATACATATTAATCTCAAAATTTGTTTTCAATTTCCACATTTTAAACAGACACACTCATTGAAAAGTTTCGTCCCGATATGCGTATGCTTTCGGTGCCTAATTACGCCCTCTACGAGGTGCATGCAAATTTCGAGGAACGTCGTCTGAATGCAGATGAGAAGCCGCTGCTGGTACAACTCAATTGGCACATAGATGATCGCGAGGGACGCTTTCTGCTCAAGAACATTGATCAGAAGACGACAGTAAGTTAAACATTTGAACTAGAAATAGAACAAAACTAATTGAATTTGTATCTTTTAACAGCCCATTGAGCAATCGGATTTAAACTTCAAACGCAAGCTCTCAAAACGTGAAAAGAAGGAGCAAAAGAAAAAGGAAAAGATGGCCAAACTCAGCTCTGATCTGCCCCAAGCCAATGGCAGTCAACTTGGCCTGGGCAATGGTGTTGGTAGTGTAGCCTCCTCGGCACATATGAATGGAAGTGCTGGTGGAGGAGTTGGCAATAATGGAGATGCTAACGATGCTGTTGCTGGTAAATTGTATACAGAGCTGCCTGAAACGTCATTCACTCGCTCGATCTCAAATCCGGAGGCGGTGATGCGACGAAGGCGACAACAAAAACTCGAAAAAAAGTTGCAACAGTTTCGTTCACGCGACGGAGGTCCCGACACGGGTGGCACTCTTAAAATCTATGGCGAGAGTCTGTGCCAGGATGTGCCTTATAAAACATTACTGCTATCCATACGCGATTGTGCCCAGGCTGTGGTCAGGGAAATGCTCACCAAATATGGCCTTGAAAAGGCTGATCCTCTAAATTATTGTCTAGTGCAGGTGCGAAATGATTACTTTATACAAAATGAGAGTTGATTGCGTTATTGTAATATGTACTAGTAGAAAAACAAAAACAAACCCAATAGATTGATTACACGATCCAGTTTGTCCCTTTTCAGAAATTACTTAATGTAATCCAATTTGATAAAGTAACATTTTGAAGGCTAGCTCAAAATACTTGCGAAAATTGATTGATTCTGTAAAGATTCAAAAATTAAGGATACTAATTTTCTTTATAAACAAGGCAAACTTACCAAACAGAAAAACCTTTTAAGACTAATGAACTAATTTTTTATTTAAATGTTTGAAAATTGAAATGGAGCTTAACAACAATCAAAATTTCATAAAAATATATCTTTTAAATTAATTTACAACAACAAGAATATCGATTTAAAAACAATTTGTGCTAATTTCTTATGTCTCTTGTTCTCCCTTTAGGTAAACAGCGATGGAACGGAGTATATACTTGACGACGATGAGTGCCCCTTATCGATACTCATGAATCATCCGACGTCACGTGGTAAGTTCTATGTTCAAAATCCTCTGTTCTTTTCGCCTGCTGTAGGCCATTTAAAATCACTTAGTTGGCTCCTTTTAAGTGCGGAAAGTAAACACGGGAAAAGAGGGGGGGAAAAATGTGTAAGCCACGCAACTCATTCATAAATATGAAATTGGTAGACCTTAGCATGCGATTCAAATTGTTTTATCAATAATTATGCTGACTGACTGACAACAATGTGTAAACAACAACAACAATAAGAAGAGAACTGTTAACTGTTGTTATTTTGTTTTTTTTTTTCATATATGTATATAGAGTTTCGTTATTTTGTTCAGAACTTTGAAACTTTATTCAGTTGTTTGCTGGCATTTCAAAGTGTTGTGCCGAAGTTTGAGAGAATGTAAAGAGCTGTGAATTTTTTTTGCAATTGTGTTTAGTTATTTGTTGTAAATCTTGAAAAAGACAAAAAAATTGAACCCTATAAAATGAAGGATGACTTATGTGAAAGGCTGCGTAAGTGTCATATATAAATAAAGTGCAATAAACTAAAAACTTTATTTGAAAATGCATAAATATTTTTATTTTGAATTTTTACAAATTTAAATTAATGTCATTATTATAACTATGTACTTAATATTATTTAATCAATGTTTAGATTAAAATAAATTTACAAAATTACTATAGCCAATACACAAACCATAGAGCCCAAGGATAATTAGCAATGCGTGACAAAAGCTGGTTGCCACACGCTTTTACAGTCTAGTGAAAAGTTGTAAAAGCACACGAATTCTGGCAGTTACGAAATTTGAACAGTTAATAAACGCAAAGGTGTAAGATAAAATACATATATTGTCTTTAAAGGAGGGTTTTCAAGCTTTTGTTTAAAGGACTTATTTCTACCAGCTTCATTAAATGTTACTGTCAAGGGCATTGCAAAAATTGGGTTTCATGCCAAAAAGTAGGCAATAAAAACCAACAAATGCAAATGAAATGAAATGAACACAACTGACAAAGCAAAGGAAATGTGCGACACAAACACACACACACACATTTATACTCATACACATACTCATACTCATACTCACAAACTTTCGCCAAAATGATAAACTTTCTACACAAAAAGGCCGTTGGGTTTCAATGTCGGCCAATGCCGCACACTCATACATTATAACAGTTAAGTAAAATGACAAACATAAATGATATTTAAATAAGGACGACAAAAAAAAAACGGTGGTAAGAGAAAATTAAACGCTGATGCCGGATGTAGGCATCAAACCCACACCCATACCGACACACACAAACACATCTGTAAAGACAGCCGGAAACATAAGGACAAAGTTTTGAGGCAGGCAGTGCAGCCACTTAACAGCCACATGTTGCCGCCTGCTCTGCTTCTGCTGCTGCTGCTCTCCCATTCATTCATTCACTTACACACACACACACACACTCGAACACACGCACACACATTAACTCTCTCCTTCTTGTCGTTTTGCTTTGGCGCTTATTAGTTTTTGCGCGAAAATTCAAAAGGTGTAAAATGTAAATGCGGCCGCATTTGTGTTAAAATTTCATAAGCTCTGGTGCCTCTCGTTCTTAGTCTTAATTGTGTGCCACATTTTGGTCTGACACCTCTCACTAAAACATTACACACACATATATTTTTATGTGTGTTTCAATTTTGGTACTTTTATTTCGAGTAGCTTGGCTGCTTGCTTGCTGCTCTTTGTAACTGTTGACCTTATCTGTTATTTATAGAACTTAGCTATCGCTAACATGGCACACTTACCGCCTAGTTACAACAATTGCATCAGTAAACTACAACACCTGCAACTGATTGCTTTTGTTCCTGTCTGTCTGCTCTCTTGTCCGTTTACCTTTCATTGTTTTTGTCATTTTAACAGCATTTCGATGTCGTTGCCTTTATCTGGCTGCTTGTTGATGTTGTTTTACAAGTGCGCTCTCTTAGTATACCTACGTAAATCTCTTGCTTTCTCTATGGCTCTCTTAAAGTACTTTCAATATATTTTTGGTTGAACGTGAGAGAGCAAGTAACGGTGATTGCCAGACGGTAACAGAGTCTATGCTCTTTGTGTTCTCTTTAAGGTTTCTTCATCGTATTTACACTTTTTGTTGTTGGTTTTCTTTTCTTTAGGTACAGTGGCATTTACTCGGCATAATTTAATTTTTTTTCGAGTGTACGAAACCTTTTTAAGAAAGGGAGTCTTTGTTTGTTGGTTCAGCTATTTCAATCCATTCAACAGTTGTGTTTGATTTAAATTACAGTGCAAACATAGCATGCTTTTAAGCTGCTGGCATGTTGAGCCTTATATCCTTGAACAGAATCCACTGTGCAAATATCTTATTCTTCACTTGTACATAGGTGTCTCTCTCTATCCCACACTTTTACGCTGTGCTACCGTTTGTGCGAATACCTTTAAGGATAATAAGAATTTTATGGCTAAATTTTCGATTACGAACAGCGGCACCTGTGCGACAACAACAACAGCCATAATAATAACAGAAGCAACATTGTGGTCACTTGAACTTGTTTTGAAAGCGACGCTCTGCTTGTAGTTGTAGTTGTTGTCGTTGTTGACAACGTCCTCGTCAATGTCGACGCACCCAACTCGGAGCTTCAAGTGCCGAAGACTTCTGCCAACTCTCACTCTCACTCTTTCTCAAATTCACTTTTTCTGTTTATCGCACCGTGTTCCGTTCGTCGCTAGCACCGTTATCTGCACAACATGCATATTCGGCTCCGTTACAGTCACACTTCGCCATCGAAGCTTCCTCTGCTTGCGTTGGCGTTGGCGTCAGCGTCGGCAGCGCATTGTGTCTGTGCGCTTTGAATTTTGGTATTCTCCGTCAGTCATGAAGTAAATGCTGTTCGGGCCAGCAGCACAGCGCGGAGCACGGCCCGGAAAAAAACGAGACGAGCGCATCGAGCAACGGAATTTGGAAATTTCTGATAGTTGAAAGTAGCTGAAAGCAGCTGAAAGTGAACGCAAGCAGCGCCCTAGCGGCGGCAACAGTTTTTACTCCTGTGCTGTGTTCCGTGTTGTTATTGTTGTTGTTGCTTAGGCTATCGGTAGCCTGCTTTTCGTATGAGTGTGTGTGTGTGTGTGACTGTGTCCTGACTCTTCTTGAAGCATACATAAAATTGTCTAAATTCTAAACAGTTCAATTCAATTTGTGCGTGTTTGGCTGTCGCTGTTGTTGTTGCTCTCTTTGCTGCTGTCCTAAAATAAGAAGAAGAGAGAGAGAGAAAGATAAAAGAAATATTAAACGCTAAAACGCAGCCGGTTCCTGTCCGGCTTTTCTTTTTGTCGCTAATGTTGTTCAATTGCCGTACAGAACGACAACAGCAACAACAACAGTTAAAACACTTAGCATTTCATAGCCAATACCAAGAAATAAAGCAACAAAATGATGGATTGGGGCATAAGACGTAAGTATGCAGGGACATAAGGAGAGTAGTAAGAGACAGAGTAATAATAAGTATATATTTACCGTTTATATTTGTTTAGCTTTCGAGACATTTTCTTAGCTTTTTCTTTCATTTCGTTAAGTTTTGCATTAATTTCTAATTAGCACTTGTCTGCGAGAAAACTTTTCTGGATGTTAACTTTATTTCGTTGGATATTTAATTTCGAATTTCTCTGATTGATTGAAAACCGAAACTAAAATCTGCAAACATGTTTTGCACTGTTTTCAAAGAAAGCATAACCTATATGGACTGCATTGTTAATAATGCTATTTGTTTTGTTTGTTTCTTATTTTCAATCTATTTTCTTTAAAGGTAATAGTAAAATATCTCCTGTCATATTATTTGATTTTTGATCCAGTTAACGAAATTATTATATATAATTATAAAAGTTTGTATATTAACTAATTTAGAATGGCGTCTCTTAAACCAAGTGATTTCAGTTGTGGTTAACTTTCCAATTTAAGTGAAACACTTTGCAAAATTGAAAATCTATTATAGATATAATTCAATTTAATAACATGACACAAATCAAATATTTAATTACTATCTTGATTGCCATGAACAAAATTCAACAAAATGTAACCTTATATGACCTTCTGGATTTCAATTTGAACAGAACAGCTAGATAAGCTATTTAACTATTGTGTCGATTGCGCGTCAAACGACATACGACATTTTCTACATATGCTTATACTTTATATAGGACAACAATCATTAATTCACATGCCATTTAGGTCAACTGACAATGATACTACTAAATATCCTGCTGACATTTGGATTACGAAGCAATAGAAAGAGGATATTAAAGAAGCCTTTTGATTGAAATGGTTTAATGTTGCCTTAGGATGGTTGAATTTTTATTATTTCCTGTTCTTGGTATTGCTGCTGCAAACGTGGCTGCTCATAAATATGATGCTGCCTCCTCAAACACTTTCCTATAAGTCTTGCAAAATGCACGCGCATAATTTTGGTATTTTTGCCTTTGGCAAACTTCGAGCCATCCTTTGCTCCTGTGCATTTCATTTTGAAGGTCGTTCTTCTTGTTCTTTTTTGTTTGACTTGAGCTACTTCTTTTGCTCTCGCTCCTTCGCCTGCTCCTTTCGTTACGCCTCGTCTGCAATGCGCTTAGGAATTTGATAGCGATGCGTAGCCATAAGACAGACAAATTGGGTTAACAACTTGTTCAATTTTTTCTTTTCATTTTTCCTTTTTTTCCATTGCTCTTTGGGTTTTTATGCTTTAAACTTACAAGCCCGGCATAAATGTTATTAAAGTAATTGGAAAAAAGCTTTGGACTTTTCTATATTTATTGGTTTTAATGTGAAAGTAGCTAAAGTTAAGCTAATTAATGCATATATTTTTGCATAAATAAATTTGTACCACGATTTTAATTAAGCATTAAAAGCTTTTTAGCAAGATTTTTCCTTTCCTTTACACAACTGTGATATATTCTTCTTAACCTAGTTTTGTTGGTTCAGCATTAAGCCAGATTAATTTAGTTGAGCATCCAATGCCGATTTTCCAGTTAAATACGGCGCTACATATGTTCTGGGAACAAGTCCTGCAAACTTAATTCAACTAAAATTAAGTTTATTGGCAAGCAAAAACATTTTAAACATAATTACAACGATAATGGTAACGATGCCTCGTAGGTACTAATTGACCTGCTATCGTCCAAGTGCACTGCAAATTACTGTTTAACATTTGCTTCAATTGACAGATAAAGTTACTTTGGAATGCCGTAAGGCTAGGCCAAGGGCTTCAACAAAAATTGAATTCTAGTTCAAGTTGCTAATGGTTTTCTTCAGCTTTTCCCTAACTCATACATCAACTTCAATGAAATCATGACACACAGCATGCAAATTTAACTTTTTGGCTCATTGCCAATGTATGCAGGGACTGAGACTGAGAAATTTGATAAATATATTACTCGTATATACATTTTCACGGCTCACCAAATTGAATTATGTGCTCGCAGTTTTGTGATTTTGTGTTCTAAGGTTCTCGGAAACTGTGCTATTTATTTATGAGTTGCGTAGCTCGAAAGGTTTAACATAAGAAAAATGATGGCTATAAATTTGATGTGTTGTACTTTCGATTTGTTATCATTTTAGTAAGGGGTTGATTTTTTTGCTTTTCAACAAGCAGACAGGGTAACACGCAAAACTTTAACCAGAAACTGTGCAGAAACTGGTTTTTTAATATGCTAATAATTTAGTATGAAAATGCAAATTTTTAATTACCGATAATCCGGTTTGCAAACCCTTTCAATGCAATTCCTTGATCATAGCACAACGATCATCGCTTAAAATTCACAAGTGGTTCAAGTTTCGTCAGAAAGAGGTGCTTCGATATGCCAGCAATCTATCTTCCTTGTCTTGGGGAGCAATAATGTTCAATGAACGTATAGTGAGGACATTGCTGCTGACACCAATGATATAAACATCAACCCCCGTTTGCTGATCTCGCCGATTGGCATTCGGAATTTTTGGACAAAGGCCCCCTTACTTTATAGGGGGTCGTCTATTGAATGCATTATAAAATAAGAAGCGTTTCGGTATAAAAAATATAGTTATCATATTGCCATAAGCAAGTGGATTATCGTTCAACTAAAGTTGATGCCAAGTACAAGTACTAGAAATAGTATAATATTGCTTTGTTCTTACGAGTTATTTACATGTGAAACATTAGTTTACAAATAGTTAATAATAAGTATAGTTTTCTATACAAAACAATTTTATTTATTTTCTATTAGTCTAATACTTATGAATAACTAATTTAGGGGGGCTGGGGCTTTTGTTATGTTTTCAAATAAAGTTGCTATACTGAACTTAAATTGACAAAATTTCTGTAATTTTAATCTACGATACTACTCCGTTAGTCCATTTTAACTAACTTTATTTTTCAACAACAAACTATGTGATTTCACAATTTGTTTATGCTTTATTCTTGGCTATTTAGCATTATTTAATAACATAGTTAAATATACATTTTTAATGCGCACCCGAACATTGCCAGTTTATAGGACCTGATCCAGAGCTGTAACATTTCGTACTTTTATTTCTTTTTTGTGAAGCAGTGCAACTCATGTGCAAGTTGGCCAACAATAAAGACGTTAACTGAGCAAAGCTTGTAAGCCCTAAAGTAGCTTCGAGTATACATAACTCAAGATTTTACTTGCTTAAATTACACACGCACATCTACACTCACTCTCAGGCATACATGCCAACTCAGAAACAGACATCTCCATTGTTTCTGAATTAACTGGTATTTTATTCTTGATGTGTTTTGTGCTGGTCTGGGATTCTACATCGGTTGTGTGATTGAGTGAGTGGCAAAAATTGATGATGATGATGATTTATGCGCTCATATCAAGGGCTGTGGGAGTATGCATGCAATGTTTATGAGTTTGCCTCAAAATGTAAAGATTTTGTATTCTATATCTTTAAGCAAGTTTTTACCGATATCCTTTCGTTGAAAAGAATATCAATTGCTGCATATGTAGTAAGACGTTATCGAACAGATATATAAGGCAAAAGTTGTTCGATGTTTAAATCAATCAACTTTGTCAAGTTCGCTTACATGTAAAAACGAGCTTCTTGCTGCAAGATTGCAGCTGCTAAACAAGATGAAATTACTTGTGGAACGGATAAAAGAACAAAAATTAATATCAGCCCCTTTTTGGCCCGATAAATTCTGTAACAAACAGACAATTTTTAGATAGGAGTTGCAAATGTTTCTAAGTTTATAACATATTTATTAAATTAATGTAAAAAATTTCTTTGAATAATTTAAATTAATAAGTATAATTAATATTTATTTAATTAATAATTGCTGCATTTATATAAAATTGTTTTAAAAAATCGATCAATTTAGAGGAAATACTTGAATTGAGGCTTATAATTCTCAACTGGCTTAAGCCTCAACGTATACTACACCCAGGCTTTCCCGTCTTAAAATTCTCAATAGGTTTAAGCCTCATCGTATACAGCGCCCAGGCTTTCCCATCTTATAATTCTCAATTGGTTTAAGCCTCTACGTATACACAATCCAGGCCATCCCATTTCCAACTTGACAGAGTATGACTTTTTTTTTATTTTTTAAAGTTAACTTCAGAGTATGACATTTTTTTTTTTTTTTTTATTTTTTTTTTTTTTTAACTTCAGAGTATGTATGACATGTTTTTTTTTTTTTAACTTCAGAGTATTTTTTTTTTTTTTTTAACTTCAGAGTATGACATTTTTTTTTTTAACTTCAGAGTATGACATTTTTTTTTTTTAACTTCAGAGTATGACATTTTTTTTTTATTATGTGATTGGATCGTGTGTGTTTTGCCCCTTTGGATTCTACGTTTTCCCTACGGTTCATCGTCAATATCATACAAACTTTAATTCCCAACTGGTTAAGGTTCGAATGAGACTAAAGGGAAAACCCTCGCTCATTTGGCAGAGTTCAGCAGTAGTTGCTCTGTTCATTTTTTTTTTTTTTCATATCCTGCAACAATAAGATATGTAGACCAATTTTTTTTTACGCTTACGATTATGGCTTCTTGAACTCATCATCGATCATATCAATATAGCTCGAACGTGAAGATATAATAGGCAAAAAAAAAAACCCTCGCACAATTGGCAGAGTTCAGCAGTAGTTGCTCTGTCCAACGGAAACTACACCAATAATTTTTGGTTATTAAACTATGAAAATAGTTTTGAACACAATTACTTTTTCTAATGCAATAAAATTCGAAAGTGTTAATGGATACTTGGACTCATTAAAAAGAAAACAAAATAAAATCGATTTACTTCTATTTTTTTTGTGTCTAAAAAGCTGTACATATATTTAAATGCACATGAAAAGAACCATAGAAACGTTTATCTCAACGTCTAAAATCTAACCTTGACCGCTCCCTAGACATAGGGCATTTATTTAGCTGTCCAGGCTGCATGCTTGTAGGGTGTGTATGCACCTAATGTTTGTTTGTGTTTTTTTGTACTACAAAACGCGTGTAATAACTTTGTGGCCAACGTACTTAAGCACAACACACAGAGAGACACAGAGCAACAGCAGTGGGGTCAACTCGGAACACACGCATACACACACACATTGTGGAACTAAATGTTATATTACAGACACACAAACATATTCATTTCAATGCACTGTTTATATTTCGTTATTTTCATTCATTCATTCATGCATTCATTCACTACTGAGTAAGTGAATGAACGAGCGTCTGTCTTCGAGTTTGTCTGGCTGACTGCCTGCCTGTCTGTCTGTCTGTCTGTCTGTCTCTGTGCGCCAGTAAGTGACTCACGTCAGTGAGTGGCTTTTGGTCGCGTTGCTCATACGCTCCGTGTGCTTGCTCATTGCTGGAAATGTTTGCTGTTGCTTGCTCGCTCGCTGCTGTTGGCTGTTCACTGCTCGGTTCTCATTTTTATGTGTTCAGTGCGCTCAGTTATCCTTGCGCTGTGTCAACGCATTGTTGTGGCCGTACCGGCCAACAGCTTAAGCACCAGCTTAGCTCAGTGTGTCCCGTTAGACGGTTAGTCAAACGACAATAAACGTACAACACATAATACAAAATATATGTAAAGTGAATATCTTAAAATTTGATTTACTCTCCCGCGTCAAGTGTCAAAAACGTGTGTCTTTGATTGGAATTTCAGCTTAACTGAATTTCAAACGCTGTGGCTGTTGTTGTTTTACTTTTTTTTTTGTGTTTCTCAGCAAGTAAATTGACTTTTCATATGGTTTTCCCGGCTTAAAGCCCACATCAGCCCGGGCCATTAATTTCCAAAAGCCAGATAGAATATTTACGCTTTATTATATGTTATAAAATAAAACGTAATATTTTGCATATATTGCGCGATATGTAAAGGGGGAATACTTATATGTATGAAAAAGAACGCAACACTAAACAAAAAACTGTGCTTCATATGAAACCCGTCTTTGGCCCGGCCAAAAACAACAACGAAAATCAATAAATTTCGTGTGTTACGAAAACAGAAAAGTGTTCGGTCGGTATAAAGCCGAAATGTGTATTTTTTATTAATATATGTATATATATTATTGAATAGATTTTTCGATTAATAGTTTTAAAAAAAGAGAAAGAAATGCCGCGTCATTTTATTATTTAAAAGTATTTTTCTTAAGTTGGCAAATTCTTGAACAAAATAAAATTATTTCATATTTCCTGTCTCCATATTATCAGTTGGCTCTATTTTTATAGATTGCTTGTCGTTCCTTAAAGTGAGGCAATTCTATTTTTATTGCTTCTTTTACTGATGCTGCTGCCAAATTGTCTAGCAAAATAGTTAATAGCCGCCTCGGGTGGCACTTGACTGAAATAGCCCCCTTCCGACCCCCCCTTCCCAAAAAAAAAAGAACACATAAAGGGCGTTTCATAAAAGAAAATTGTTGTTGGATTGAATGATGCGTGTGAAGCTGGGGAAGGTCCTGTTATCCTTTTTGTTTGATAGCTTTGTAATTCGATTTTGTGCAAATGACTTTTTTTTTGTGTTTCACATAAGATTTATGATAAAATATAAAGGCTGTATGTGTACAAATGTATATTAAATTGGTCTCAGCGGTCTGTTAAAGTGATTCAAGTGTTGCTTGGAAACTTTCGATGAAATAGTTTTATGCACTTGAAGAGATAAAATGACTTAAAAGTTCTCTAATGTTATAATGTTATGGCGATATTAATTTTATCAGACAAGATTCCCTCTTTAGTCAACTAATAAACAAAAATGACTTTCACTTATAATATGCAGTGCCACATTATCAAAAGTTTGTATTTTAATGCGAAATTCCATACATAAAAATCCAACCAATTAACTTTGGTTAAGTTTAAAGCAAAATGCAACTTTAATTATACTCGGATGTTGGCCATGTTGGTCCTTGGTCCTTGCAAATGTTGGCAATATTATAAACAAAGTTGTCGCCAATTGAAATGGCTTTATGTGTCCGAGCTTTAACCAAGGATTAAACATAGTCCGCTGGGCGAGCAACAAAACTTGGCTCATTAAATTTTCATTGCTTTAATTTGCACAACGTGAGACAATTGCTAAGGGTGTCTGCTTGTGTGTGTTTAAGTGCTCGGACTACTTAAGTAGTTACTGCTGGCCTTGTTTATCTGGTATGTGTGCTTTGTGCCAGGCATCTAAAATTAAATAGCCAAAACGTCAGCTCCAACTTGCCGTCTAACGCTTTTGGTTTCTTGTTAACCAAAGTCCAAAACTTTGCAACACTTTCACGCCTAATTTGTCTAATTTGACTAACAGGGTTCAGTGTGAACAAGCCAAGAAAATCAGTCTCAGTCAAATAGGCTAAACAAATAGCACTGCCTCTTTAAATTGGCCAGACTTGTTGTAGTGGGCGAGTGGAGTAGTCATAAAAAACTTTCTTTTCAATTACTTTTAATTAAATTTCCTTTCATTTGTTACTGACGCCAGTTTTTTTTTTTAATGTAAAATGTATTTTTATTAGGACTTTTTTTGAAAACAAAATTGTTAATAAAGCAACGTACTTTTGATTGTGCGCAAAATATATACATATATACTTTAGTCGGGTATTTCTGGCTTTTCTCAAGCGGGACGTTTGAATTTAACTCACTGAATTACCTTTGTCTTTAGAGAATGAAAAAAGGGCGTGAACTGGAAAAATCAGGGCTAATAAAAATTAATCTAGCCAACATTCAGCGGTTGCCACTTTATAACACACCAACGCGCAATAATAATGGACGGACTGTGTATCTGTGTGTTTGGCTACACGTCTGTGGCATACCTGAGCAGCGTTAAAGTGGGGCGTCTGGGGGCGTGGCAGTCAGTTAGCCCTCGCATCAACTCGTTATGCCATTTTTCTCTCATCGTCTCGTTTTGATGCATTGTTTTCAGCTTTGTCAGTGCTCACAAATTGTTTGCCTGCTTTCGTCCTGTTGCCAATTTATGCGCACTTATGCACGTAACCCACACATATCACACACACACACACACACACAGAACCGTACATGCCACAGCTTACATACATGTGTTAGTGACACGTTGTTGACCAAATCAATTCAATGGCTCGCAGGCATTTTTTTTTTGCTTTCTCTCTTTTGTGTGTTTCACAGGACCCGTGTAAATATTCACTCTCACAATTCGAGTCTGTATATGTGTGTGTGCAAGAATCATGTTGGCATAACTGTTACCTTTGGCATACTTTTGACCAGGTCTGAACAATCAAAAAGATTTATTTTTGTGAAGATTTCTTTTGTTGCTTTTTTTTTTTTACATTTTCTCAATGTTTTTTTTTTTTTTAAATTTATTGCCCTTTTGTATCTGCATTTGCTGACCTTTTTTTTTTTTAAATGTCAACGCAAGTAAATGTTTAAAGGTCAACTGATTTTTTTATTGAATTTTATAAATTTGTTATTCTAAAAAAAAAAATTTTAACATAAATTGTAAATTTTTCAAAATAAAAGTTATGACCTGATTTATTCCAAATATACATAACTAGCGACTGGTTTTAGTTAACTCTGTTCACTTTTTTAGTAAATTATAAATGATGTTATACAATAAATAATTAATTTCCTCCTTTTATATGGCTTTAAATAATAATTATATTAAATATGCGACTAATTAATTAATTAATTTTTTTTGTCTGCTGATTAAATCACGCGTTTTTATAATTTGTCAAGCATCTGCTGCATACACAAAAGCCCTAATTGGTTTATAGAAAAATCTTTTGCTATTTCACAATTGCATAAATGAGATTCAATTAATAATAATCAATAAAGTGCATTGCTAATGGTCGCTCCTATGTGAGTTATATGCACAAACCAATTGAAATGACACAAACGAGCCAAACGTTGGGAAGGAAGGAGGAGGCCAACTGTTATTGACAGCATAAATATCAGTTATGCATTTGCTATCCTTACGGGCCAGACATCGTCCTGTCTGTGAGTGAGTGAGTGAGTGTTGTGTGTTTAACATGGCACCTGGTCATGCATGCAAAATGAGTCGCCTTTTACCATTTTCCGATAACTGCTGTGGCCAGTTTGTTGTCATGCCTGTTGGTCTGTCGTGTCTGTCTCTTTGTATGCTTGTTGATTAATTTACAATTTGCAAATTGAAAGCGTAACTGCCAATAATAACATGCACGATATCAAATCAAAGTTATTTTTTGTAACTTTACTTATTTATAGACAAACAAGCAATATAAAAAAGAAGTCTTTGAGTATATACGTTTGTCCTATGATAACCCTAAATAAACATACTATTTGTTACCCAGAAGGACTTTCTTTGTGCTCCTAAATTAAAATATAAAGTAAATAAACGAACATACAATCAAGTTGCTTTTAATCTGCTCAACTTTATAACACAAAAAACTGAATTGTGACAAAAAGATTACAAAATATTTTCATCTATATGAAATGTGGTTCTTTTATTTGCGCAAAAATTGTATATGAAACAAGTTTTTATTGTTGTTACTGCACTTGATTTTTGTTGTTGTTTTCATGTGTGTTCTGCTAATTTTTGATTTTTTTTAATTACTTGGCGCTTTAACCTTTTTTTTGTGTTGTGTGAAGTTAAAAGCGCTGCGATTTTTCCCCAGCGACAAAAAATCCAATTTCCACATTGCACATACGTCCCGTGCTCACGTTTCGACTTTGAGTTGAGTTGAGTTCTATTTAGTTTTTAATAAGTTTTTGTTGCTCGACATGCCTGCCCCACATCGCAGCCACAAAATCGTCTCACCCCTTTTATGTGTTGCTGTTGCTTAGCGTGATGTTGGTTTTGGTCTCCATGCATTTGCATCTCAAGTTCCCTTCCACACTCTCTACGCCCTTAACGTTCTACGATGCATTCCGCGTTCTGGCTCGCCCAAAACTATATAGCTGCTATTCTGTATTCAGTATTCAGTATTCAGTGGGGGCGGCCAGCATTGTGGCATCATATTTTGTATGGTTCGTTTAACATTCTGTACAATGCCACAACACAAGCTAGAAAACAAAGCAAGCTGTGGTCTTTGGTTTAAACTGCAACATGCTGCAACACTGTTACATAAACACAGCAATTTTATAAATCTACACGGCTAGAAAACCGAGAAAATGTTGATTGTCACACTGTCAGAGCCTTGTTTTGTTACTGAAACATAGAAAGAGACAAGCCCTGCATATATTTCTTAAAAACATTAAAAAACAAACCTTGTCTCTATTTTTATATGTATTGCAGGTTCTATTATGTTTCATGTGCGACGCCGTCCGGCAGATTCACAGCCGCGTCGACGCAAGAAAAAACCGTTGGGCGCTGCAAATGGTGCAAATCACATGTCCGGCGATCGCGAGGGACCAGTGCTGGTCGAGGTGACACACAGCGGCGATGGCGGTCGTCGCGTCAAACTTGGCAGCGATCCCGTCGAGGTTGGCTCAGCAAATACAAATTGCCTGCAGCTGTTTGGTCCCAGCATACAGCCAAGGCATTGCCTCATCTCGTTGCACGAAGGCGTCTGTACGGTGACGCCGTTGCACACGGATGCCCTGACCTTTGTCAACGGCCACCACATAAGTCAGCCGACCATTTTACATGTGAGTTTGACCTTTAGACTTAACACTAACAACACTAACAGAGAGCGTTGTATTTTTTCTTTGATGTTTATAGCCAAATAACCTTTTTTCTTTTATTTTTTAATAAAGATTTCTATTAATTTTAGTTCAATGGAAACATCGATAAAGTATACCATTGCCTGTCTCAGTTATAATCATAACTTTTTTACCCGACCAAACTAAACCATTGTGTTCCGCACATTTTTCATGCAAATTTATATAAAACCACAAATCATTTGAGCTACGAATTAAATTAACTTAAGATGAGATCTGGTCGAAAACAAAATTTTTATTCAGTTTGGCAAAATGCTGAAACTCATTACAATAGAAATCTCTGTTCGTTTCTTTAATTTGAATACTTAACGTGAATGCTGGCAGTTAAACTTTGCTAGATCTTGCTGCTCTTAGCTTATTTATTTAGTGCCATCCATTAAGGTCAAAACTAATTACAAGTCCGACACATGACAATTTGTATTCATTAGCGCTGTGAGACTTCTCTTTCTCTGATTTTTGCCAAAAAAAAAATATGTTCACAAAATGTATTTGTGACAAAGTTTTCTACTTAACTTTTGTCAACCTTGACCTAGTGAAAGTTTAATGTTGTTGGCTTTCTGTGGCTGCTGTTGCTGGCTGCCGCCTGAATCGTCCTGTAGCTTTGATACGGCTGTCTATTTGGCATTTGTCACGCAATTCCATTTCACATTTGCAGCATTTTTACGTGCAGGCTTTTTCGCATTTTATTGCCTTGCCAGCCCCTCCCCACCATGTAATACAAGTGTAATGGCCTGTAAAAAAAATGGACAGAACCCAGCAGAACTGGTCCTAGAGGACGCTCTGAATAGATTGCTGGCCAAATATACATATTTAAGCCGAGTCTGAGTGCGTCAATTTGTTATTGCAGCAAGCCTTGCTCGGCCAATGTGGCAGCTGCTGACAAGCATTTTAAGATGTGGCTCGTTAAGATGTGGCTCGTTAAGATGTTGTCCCTTTAAATGGGCATACGGAAGCTAAGTTTAATAAGTAAACTTTGTGAAATTGGATATGTACTTGCACCTTGCACTTGCAACAAATGATTTTGTAACAGTGCTATGAATTTTCCAATGTTTAATAGCCGTGGTAGTCTTTCAATCTTTAAGCCAAACTGTGCCCAAGCAAATAGAATAGGAAATGGTTACACAAAAATATTATTATAAACAATGTGAGACAAAAATGTATATCCTTTTTTATTTTGGTATTAAAATAATGTAAGTTTAGATAGAAAACTGAAAACTATATCTAAATGGATTCAAATTTTTTTTACAGTCATTGACATAAACTGTCTGTCAACAATCTTTCACTTAGCAACTAAATAGATAATGAAATATTTCACATTATGCTGACTGGCTCAACATTCTCTCAAGCCAAGTTTATTATCAACAGCAATTTAAGTTGTTAAGCTCCTAAACTCCAACGCCTCCATCCATCCCTGCTTAAATCAGTTCAAGCTGAAGCTTTAGTATTCTGACTGCGGCGGCACCACGCAACCTTCGGGTGGCGGAGTTGATTTATCTATTGTTTTGACAACCTTTTGAAACAAAACAAAAACATTCAGCAACATCAAATTAAGTTGAATCTGGCGTTCTCACGCATTTGGCAAAATGCACAGCCACCAACATCAACAACAAAAAATAACAAAACTGAATGCTAGCAATGTAAACTTTTCTGACTTTCCGCTTGATAAATTCGAAACCAAATAAACAAAAGCAAACTTAAGTCCCCCCTACTTTTGCAACCCGCCCACAGAGACATACCCCCTTTGCTCGGTAGTACTCGAAATAAGCCTCAAAATGCTTGCCAATAACGTCAAACTGTCTCCAGGGACAAATCTCTAACGGTGGGAGGGAGGAAGGGAGGAGCAGGGCACAGGCGATGCTGCCTCCGAGCATCTTTGTGTTAAATTTTGTGTAATTTAGTGAACACAATTTTAGTAGAATATATATATTTTTTTTTTTTTTTTGGCTTGTTTCTGTTCTTTCTTTTATTATACATTTGTGTTCTTGCATTCAATTGGCAAATTGGGACTGGTTGCGGTTCATCGAACCTAAACAACAAATAACAAAAATTTCGATGATGAAAAAACTTTTTTTTTATATGTCTTCATGTGTGTGTAGAATTTGTGAAAAGTATGTAAACACAATCAGTTTGGAAATGTTGGAAAACAATTTTCATAAATAAAGAAATACTCTTAAAAAAAAATAAATAAAATGCATAATCAAAAAAAAATTTTATTCTATCTTATTTTAAATAAACTTTATGAAAAAAGCAGAAAATGCTGAAAACTTTTATATAAAATGTTATTTAAAAAAAATCAATACAGGATTCAAAAAAATATAAAAAATAAAATAATATGAAAGAAGTGTGTTAATATTTTTTTTTTTTAAGCTTATGTACTTAAAGGCAAACCAATCAAAAACCACTCAAAACATTTTGTTGTAAATTGTGATTCGGCTTAAGATTTTTTATAGATATTTTTTAAAATGGCTTGCATTTGGGTAATAAGAAATATTTTATTGTTAACCAGTGCCAGCAAATGTTCTACAAGTTCGCTGTCTGTTCCCATATACCCTACAGCATTTTGATTATGTTTTGGAAAGGGGGCGTCTCTATCGATGACACTGTCACTGATTTCGAAACGCCCCACATTTTTTCCAAACGAAGTTTTCTAATCAACGCAGTGCCCCAGAATCGTTCATTGTGCTCGGTTGTTGCCTCGTCCCATTGTGAAATACGTAAATTGTACACGATTTAATTAAAAAAGAGATATGCTTGTCGATGCGTTTTAATGTAATTGAAATGCCTTAATGCGTGTATCAAATAAATCCTTTAATGGAATCATATTAAATGAATACGCATGGAATTTAATTGTTCTGTGTTTTCTGTTTTTTATCGTTTTGCAGAACGGTTCTGTTGTCATGTTTGGTCGTGTGGCATCATATCGTTTCCTGGACTCACCCACTGATGGACGCTATAATCTGGCCCTGTCGCAATCCCAACTGGACTCGGCCTGCCTTTACGAAAGGTAAATGTGTGGATGTGCTATCATATTTAATTATTTTTCGCATTGCTGCGAAAGTGCATATATATTTTTAATGTGCTATGAATGCTGCGCATTGTCTGTGAATATATTTTGGTGTGTCGCATTTTAATGCTTTTATTTAATGCTAAAAGAATTAATGTGAATATTGCTGACGTTGCTGCAAAATATTTTGATAGGTCATTTCGGGAGACGGTTTTAATTGTTGAATTGAGTAAATTGAGGATTTATTTGAATCTAGCACTAACCTAAGTTTATCCTCAAGAACACGAGCTCAGTTATTGGGGTATTCTAGACAGTTAACTTCTCTTAAATATGAAATTCAGAAAAATTAAAAAATAGTGGTTTTTTTTCTCATAAATTCATGCTAATAATGTTGTATCAAGATGGGAATAACTTCATAAATTGATGTTCTTTGCTCCATTTTACTATAAAAAGTAGCTCAGCAATAATAATATATTCAGACAGTTGATAAGTATATTTCCCAAATATTGCGCAACATTTCCATGGCATTTAAAATTTGAAGCTACATTTTTTTTATGCGCAATTTTATACTTATGCTAAATGTATTTTGTGTCTTATATTTTTTTTTTTTGTACTTTTATGTTCACGCCTTTGTGGCTTTATGTTCGTTCGTTATGTTCGTTACGTGCTGTTTGTTTTTATTGTTTGTGTACAACATTAATACGTTCATGCACAACAACAATAACACTTTTCACTACACAATACACTACAACTACAACCAACCACCACAACAACAACAATGAATTACAACCCCACAATAATAAAATAACCAACGAAAACAACATCAACAATAAATGGGGGTACTTTAGTCGCTCACCAACATCACCGGGTTCCTGGAATGATGAGGATGGTGCACTCAGTTCGGTAAGTAATTTGAATCCTTTAGTTCGTAATCAAGACAGGTCTGGAGCAACAACTATCTATTCCCTCTATGCAGACGCAAAAGAGTGAATATGAACAGCATCAGCAATTGAATCAATCCTCCTCGACTGGTTTCCACAACAACACCACAGAGACTCAAGTGTTGCATTCACTGCGTGATGTTGTCGATAGCAAACATGGCAGCCAAGAGCAACAGCAACAGTTGCAACAACAACAACAACAGCAGCAGCAACAACAACAGCTAACACCCGGCTCAACGGCCAACTATGATGGTCAGAGTCTAGAAGGTAATCTGGAGAATGAAATTAAATCCATATCGAGCATGAAATCCAATGGCTCCAACAGTCAGGACAGGTAAGAAATAGCTAAATGCTCCTTACTCAAGATTACGGGCGCTTTTGAGGTCTTAATAACTACTATATTCTTCTCAATGCAGCAGAAATATCAAACATACACACACACACACACACATACACGCACACATTACTCAATGCTTCACTTGTGTTTATCTTTTCGTTATTTTCTGTACTTGTTTGTGTGTATTTAACTTTGACTTGTTTGCTATAATTTTGCGTTGTTCTTGTATGCAAAAAAGAATTACAAATTTTGCCTCTCAACTAATAACTAATAAGATAATAAGTTCATTAACTTAATCATTTCTACCCTAACTAACTAAACGCTTTAGGTCACCCAAGTTGCCGGGTTCGAGTGGCCTTTTGGCCGGTGTTGGTGGCTCTGCCGATGGCCAAGGTCAGGAGCCCATTTTGCCCGCCGTTCTCGAATTTCCCGAGACGCATCAAGAGCATTTTTTGCGTCACATCATCAGCGAATTGGATGTAAATGTGCCGCATTTTAAACTGGCGCCAGTTTATTCTCTTTACCTATGTGCCAGGTAAGTTAATAATTAAACTTGACTTGATTGAAACTAAACTGCGCTGCGCTGCTTTCGTTGTAATAACGCTATTGTTGTTTGCCAGAATGATTGTTTAGCTTTTGATTTAAGTTATTATATACATTATAAAAATATCAAAAATGTTACTGAAAAATACCAGCTCCTTTGTTTTTTGCTGGCTTAAATAATATGATTCGTTAACATCAAATCAAGTTGGCAATGATAATTTAGGGGATTGAGGCACTATTAAAAGAACATACTCTGAGGTCGACTGTAAAGTTTTAAAATTTGTTGCTGAGAAATCCATAGCTGGGCTTAAAGAAATTGTTTTCATTTTATTTTGCTAAACTTTGCATATTTAAGTTTAGAAACAAATCTCCATTGTTTGTTCTTAGTTTATTCACTTGCAAACAAATCTACTAACACTTTTGCCCCAGCAAAATCAATACATCCCACAAGACCAAGTGTAAGCCAAAAAGTCGTTGAGAGCTCAGATGTGGCGTCTTTAAGACACATTGAGACATTTAGATTGACTTGAGCAAAACACACAGAAAACTTCTCTATGGAGCTGAACACTTAGAGCTCCATCATGTTAAATTCCCAACTGTGTTTTGGCCAATATCAACAATTCATTACCAATTACGATGATTTATCTTGGCTGCTGACCCAATTTGTGCGCTATTAATATTAATGCTGTCGAGAGAGCTTTGCAAACAGCAGCAAATTGCACAGCAATTGAAGAGAGGCGGGAAGAGTTAGGAAAAAGCGATTGCTTTTTGACATTTGGCAGGGCCAACGAAAGTGCAAAGTAGAGCATATAAATACATCATTACAGAACAACAAATCAATAAAAATTAGTTAATATGAGCTGCTGACTAATGTCAAACTAATTGGTTTGGTTGCTTTTTGCTCTATTTGGTTATTTTTGCAGATATCGCGCCTCCACTCATTACCGTCCAGAGCTGCAGCCGACGGAACGCGCCCACAAATTAACTATATTTCTGCATCATGTAGCGAATCTGGTCTATGGTGTGGTACAGGAGCAGTACACAGATCCACGCATTCTTGCCTTTTGGATGGCGAACAGTTCGGAGTTTTTGCATTTCCTCAAATCGGATCGTCACATTAGTGCTTTTAGTGTTCAGGCTCAGGAGGTGCTCGCCGAAGCGGTTCAAACAGCATTTCGGAATCTGGTCAATTGCTTTCGTCTGGAACTGTCGCAGACCCTAAATCAATTTCTATCGGAAACTATTGATCATGACTCAGCGGCGGGTTTGGTGCTTACAGTTCTTGGCTCGGCTATGGCATTGTTGCGACGTTGTCGTGTGAATGCCGCTTTGACCATTCAGCTCTTCTCGCAGCTGTTCCATTACATCAATGTCATATGTTTCAATACGGTGAGCGGCGTTGAAAGGTTGAATAACTAATCAAATTACATATAATATGTACATAAAACCTTTTAGACAAAGTTTCTTTTTGAACACAAAGTTCATTATTGATTAATTTTGCTGAAAGCACCGCAGCTGACGTAAATGTAATAAATCAATTATTCTGATAACTTTTCAATTAATAATAAGTCGAACTTATTAGAACTCATTTTTGTTTTTTGCTTCTAAACTTTAAAAAAAAATCGTTAATGAATGAAAGTATTAAAGTCTTTGTAATGTCTTAGAAATAATCTAATTTTAATAACTTCAAAAGAAAATTTATTATTTTTTTTTAAATTGATTTTCTTGTTTAATTTGATATTGTACTTACCTCTTCAATAGTATTTATTTTTCGGCAAACCGAAGTAGTTTTAAAACTTTTTTTTTTATAAATATCTTTTGCTCGTTAAAGTAATTAAATGATTTTTTGTCTAGATTGTTGCCAATTCGCATATGTGCACCGGCGAATGGGGCAAAGTGATGACAGAGCGTTTGCAGCTGCTGGAACTGTGGGCTGAACGACAGGGTCTGGAGCTGGCTGCCGATTGTCATCTGGCCAAGATCAATCAGTGTGCACAATTTTTGCAGGCGCCCAAATCCTCCGTCGAGGAGATACAACAATTGGCATGCTCATGCTTTAGGCTTAACTCATTGCAAATGGGTGCATTGCTGCAGCAAGAGAAAATTCCACGCAATCTTGTAGATACGGCCATACGCATGGCCGAATCCGTGGCGGATGAGCTAACACGTGCCGATGGACGCGAAGTGCGCCTGGAAGAATCACCAGAATTGCATCTGGCATTGCTGCTACCCGACGATGGCTTCAGTTGTGATGTGGTGCGTGGCATACCCACCGGCTTAGTTGACTTTCTAAATCCTCTGCAGCAGCAGGGCATGTGCCGTCTGGCCGCCCAGCCCACATCGATCGGACTCTGGACAGTGTACATGCATCAATTCAATGTTAGTATTTGAGTATTGTTTTGTAACTTGCATTCGTGTACTATAAAGTATATATCTAAATTTTGTTGCAGGCACGCAGTTCGAGCTCCATGTCCAACAAGTTGCCCCAGCCGGAGATGCAATTGATCAAGCTGCACAAGAACAGCAATGGCATGGGTCTATCCATTGTGGCTGCCAAGGGCGCTGGCCAGGAACGACTGGGCATATACATTAAGAGCGTTGTGCCCGGCGGGGCCGCCGATGCAGATGGACGACTGCAGGCTGGCGATCAGCTGTTGCGTGTTGATGGACAGAGCCTTATTGGCATTACACAGGAGCGGTAAGATAAATGTTATGCATTCATACAATAAAAATACCAATAATAATAATACTACCATTAAGATAAATATTGTTAAATGTTAAATGATGTTAACCCATTTATTAGAAGACTCTTAAAGAAACTTTTGTTATTTGTTAATTTAATTAAAATCTTTGAATTTGTCTTGTTCTGCAGCGCCGCTGACTACTTGGTGCGTACGGGTCCTGTCGTTAGCTTGGAGGTGGCCAAGCAGGGTGCCATTTATCATGGTCTGGCAACGCTATTGCAACAGCCCAGTCCCGTTATACAACGTGGTGAGTAGTACACGCTTACAACTACACTTTCACCCAGCTCTAATACTACATACATACAACATGCACACACAAATATACTACCACTTTATGGTGCTGGGTAGCTGCTAACAGTACATCGAACAATTAATCAAAATAATATAACAATTTACACACGCACACATAAACATAAACATTGATTTGTGTAAGCTAAAAGTATAACCTAATAACAATTCCCAACTTGTCCTAAAACGCTCTTAAAAAAAAAACATGCTGCCACAAATGCATTATTTGTTATTTTTGGGTAATAAATCGAATCAATCAATAATAAAGATACAACAAGCAGCAGTAATTACTTGCAACTGCAACCCGAAGAACAATATTCGCAACAACGTCGCCATTCCTCGTATCAGCAAGAGTCGAGATTTTACAATAATTCCATTTCGGATGATAGTTTAAATCGCAGTCGTCGCGAATCTTTTGCGTGCATGCGTGCCACATCGCCGCCTGTGCGTCGCTTAAGTGCGTCCTGCCTGCAGGAGGAACTATGCGCCATGGGGCATCAGTTGCACATAGATCCTCGTTATAGGGACACACGACCAATTGCTCGTTCCGCCAGCAGCTTGTATCTAGAACCCACTGCTATTTACTATCAGCCACCAGTTGTGACCCAACATTTTAGTCCAATGCGTCCATTGCGTCGCACGCAACCGCCATCGATCTACATTGAGGAGTATCTGGATGAGATGCCAACAATCCAAGTGGAGCCACCAGATTTGCAACAATCGCAGGAATCTGTTGCAAACTTCGCCAGCTACAGCGATGCACATCAGCCATTGAATGAGCAATCGATTGCATCCATGGCCGATTCCGGCGATATACCTTTTATAGATGATGAAGAGGAGCAACTGCAACAGCAGCAACCCTGCACCAGCAACAATAGTATTGCAACTGCAGCAAGTTCGACTATTAAACGCAGTCCGGCAGCTGGCTATCGCAAGACCGTTAGCTTTGATCTGGAGCCACCGGCGCCGTCTGTCTGTGCAGCCAGCATTGATCGCAAATATCATACACATGATGCCATTAGCAATTTTGCCAATTGCAGCTCATCCACAGATTCACTCGAACAACAACAAAAACCAACAGCAACACCAACAACAAGAACAACAGCAACAGGCTGCCTCTGAACGCATGCCACTAATACAAAAAATACGCCGCGAATTGAATACGAAACGTGCCACAAATTGCTCTGCTGTTGATTACGGTTCCGGTGGCTCCGGTTCCAATAGCCAGCGCTCATCCAGCGAGTCCATTGAGCGTATGCCGCTGCTCCAACGACCCCAACAGCAACAATCGCCTTGTCGGCGACAACTGAATGCGCAACGTTCGCATATAAGGTCAGGACTCTTTGTTCCATCAACACTACCTGCTCCTCCACTAGTCAACATACAAGTTCCTAATGACAGTTCCTGTGCACCCCAACAACAACAACAGCAACAACAAAATGTACATACAAGCAATCAATATTGTGACAGCACCACAAACACCAAAACAAAACCAACAATATCAACAGCAACTCTTAAGCCAAGCACCAATGATAATTTATCCGAAAATATATATCGTCGACGCGCCTCGAGTCATACAAATCTTAGTCCCAGCTTTCAGTTGCCTCTCGGTGAGGGCAAAGTGCGTGAAATTGCTGCCTATTTCAATGCTCAACCAAATTTGGCGCCCTGCAAATTCAAATTTAAATCTACATCAGCGCTGGCCGCTGAAAAAACACAACTAACACGAAATGAACAGGGTGACATTTTGAAGCAGCTAAAAGAATGGAGTTTATTTGGCAGCGCAGGCAAGGATTACAATGTACAGTTGCCCAAGCAGCAGCAGCAGCAGCAACAGCAGCCTTCTCAACTCAGCTGTGATTGTCCTTGTTGTGCGCATTGCCGTGGCAGCAACATGAAAACAGTAGCAGCAACAGCAACTGGCAGCAATAATCTTGCCTCCACTTTTATATGCTATGACAGCTGCCAGTCAGCAACAGCAGACAAGGAGTCTTCTCCTCTCGCACGTCATCAGCAATGTCGTCGCAGCGTCATGTGCAACAATCGTCAGGCGCATAGTGTGCGACAGCTGAAACGCAACAAAGAGCAAAAACATAAGCAACGCAAGCAACAACAACACTTGACACACCATCACCAACAACACCATCATCATCATCATCGTCATCATCATTATCAACATCGACATCAACATCGACCCAGCTCACCACCCTCAACAGCCAAATTGCTGCTGTCGCTGGCCAGCAGCAGCAACAACGATTGCAACTGCAGCTGCAGTGACAATGACAATGAGGAAAACAATGATTCATGTTCCTGCTCTTCATCCGAATGCATTTGCTGTCCCAATAACTATGATCCTGCTGCTGTTAGACAACGAATGGATACGACAACTACAACAACTACAACAGCAACAACAGAAACATCCACATCGTCCTCATCGTCGCTGCTGATGTGTCCAACGCACAGATGACAACCAAATTCTATTGCACCGAGGTTTTACTACATCTTGTTGTTGTACTCCATTTGTCTTCTTCACTTTAATTGCAATGCGTTTATTTTGTGTTCTACGCCTTTTCTTCTTAATATTTGATTTCATTTGAGTTGAATTTATTATTGATTAATTATTAATTAAATATACATTAGTCGCTTTGAATTTGGATCAGGAGTTTCAAAATGTTTAGACTATTTTTGTATCGTTTTTAATTCCTTGATTTATTCAATATAAATGAATATTTTCCCAGATTTTATTATTTCGCAGTTTCGACTTTTTGAAAATAAAATATTGTGAATAATATTTTAGTTATTTTTTTTTTTTTTTTATTATGAGTCAAATTGAAAAATATGTTTTTGATAGCTTTGCATTAAGCTTGAAAAGCTTTCGATTTGATTCTGTAGATTTTTTTCTCGCTTTATATGGTTTATTTATTTTAAGCTTCTGCGTGGCATATTATTTGTTGTATGCATGTTGTTGTTGTCATTTATTCAACTATTATTAATGCTAAATTTTCAATGCGTTCGCAACCATTTGCGCTTTGTTCAAATCTCGAACATAAATTGCTTTTATTCTGACAAATTTAATATTCCGACACATTTTTTTTTTTATGTTTTGTATGTGTATTTAATATTTAGATTTGTAGCTTTATTGTTGTTGTACTATTTGCATACTTTAATTACATTTTGTATGCATAATGAATTGAAATTGATTGAATTCAACAAACACACACACACCCACACACCTGAACACAAAGAAAATAAGAACAATACAAATAAATTACTTGGAACTTACAATGACGAATTACTAAAACCAATTCAATTTATTTATTCTATACTCTTCCCCATCATATTCCTACCCGCACAAACCTCCTCCTGCTGCACCACTTTTGATGGATAATGGGTATGAAATAACTCAGGTAATCGCCGCATGTCCGAGCGCGATTTAAGTCGCATGGGCGGCGCCGAATCGTCCAAATCGTTGGGCGTATTGGGTGGACCGCTTATTGCGAATAGCCACACGAGTCACAGTCTCAACCAGCACCTAAATCTAAGCAATAGCAACATCAACAACAGTAACAATAACAGCAACAGCAACAACATCATGAATCCCTTAGCTGCACACCTGCCCAATAGTAAATCGGTTCCGGCCCTGCATCATCACACGGGATCCGGCAACATATGTAAGTGTCTGCTTTCCCTAACACCACCAACATGAGACCGACCCATCTTAATTACTCCCTCTGTGCTACACTAACAATCAATGCTGATATCCATAACAGTTTCGAGTTTTGTAATTGATTTCTCTTCCTCTCTCTCTTCGAACATACAAAGCGCTGGCCAATTCCAAATCCCGCAGCACGCACAGCTTGCATAACAATGCGGTAGGTGGAGGCGGTGCAGGAGGCGGCATCATTGGAGGTCAACCAAATGGCAATCACAACAATCCAAATCCAAATTCGAATCTAAATGGAAATGGCAACGAGCAGGGCTTCTATCAGAATTTAAGCGTGTATCGTGCACAAAATCAAAGTCAACCGATTTTGAATGAAAGGTAAGTCAACATATTTATTACTTTTATACCAGATGCTATGTGCCGCGATAAATACAATATTCATAATATTGAATGAAACTAATAAACCTTTCTGGTAGAAAGACCTTAAGTTATTAAAATGAGATTAAAACTTTAAATTTTACTAGATATCTGTTTGTTTGTGCCTTTATTAAGTTCAATATTGTCCGCTTCAAACTCAAGCTTTAATCTTAAAAAGACTTAGCTTAAAAAAATTATAATTCTAACTATTGCAATTACATACTTAAATACTTACTAACATCACAGTTAGTTATCAGTTGTCAGTTGCGGTTAGCAATATGACCTTAAGCCTCTGCCTCTCGCCCAAAAAGTTCACAATAGTCCGTTTATTGTTACAAACCGCACTGAAGGGGAAATTATTCCATAACCCAGGCACCCATTAAAATCACAGCTGCCTTCCTGCCACCCATTTTCAAATGCCAACCGTTCAATAATGAACAAACAATTGCAGTTACTTGGTGTTAATTGTTGTTGCTGCTGTTGTTGTTGTTGTAAGCTTTACAAATTCTCTGACTTCTTTTAGGATGACATTACACTTAAAGAAATTACTTTACGGCCTTATACCTATACACAGAGAGTATCAGCTTGTTGAACTGAGACAAGTACGTGAGTAATTAGTGATATGTTTTCCAGTTCGAAGTCATTCCATTTTCTTTTTACTATGTTTTTTGGTGTGTTGCTGCACAAATCACATTGCTTGCACAATTACACCCGGTTTTCTATTCAGTTTCTTTTCGTTGAGTTATAAACACACACACAGCAACAACATACAATACATCATGTGTCACAACAGCAACAGCTGCTGCCAGCCATATGCATTTTTTATTTAACTTTTTAATCCTTTTTTTTATAGAGCAACAATCTCCGGACATGCCACCATGAGCGCCTACAATGGCAATTCCCCGCATGCTGGCACTTTGCAACAACAGCAACAACAACAACAACAGGCTTCGCCTTATCAGCAACATTTGCAGGCAAGCGCTAACTTGCCCGCGCGTCCCGTTTCTGCCTTCTATCACAGCCAGCAAACAGCACAGCAGCAACTCCAACAGCAACAACAACAGCAGCAACATGCACTGCAACAACAGCAATTTGCACTCAGCAGCAGCAATCTGAATGGCCAACAGCTGACGCTCAATAATCGCGCCAAAAGCCAACAAAACTTTCAACACACGCTGCGCATGCAACAAATGATGGCGCCCTCGATGCCCAACATCAGCAATATGTATCAGCAGCAGCAGCAACAACAACAACAGCAGCAGCAGCATGCAACTCAACAGCAGCAGCAACAACAACCGCTGCCAATGAGCGCTAGCCAAAGCATGCAGAATGTCAACGATTTTGTGGCCGGATATCAGAATGGTGGTTTGGTGGATTATCAGCAACAAGCTGCACGTCGCAGTCAGTTGCACGAGGCAGCAGCACTTTATGAGCTTCAACAACAGCAACAGCAGCAAGCGTCGCCCAATTTTATTGCATTGCCACCAAAACCCATTGGCAGCCTACAATCGCCCAGCAAGCCAGCAGCACCGCCCAAGCCACAACAACAACAGCAACAGCAGCAGCAACTATTACAACAACGATTGCAGCAACAAGCTAGCTATTTGCCCGCTCATCATCCTGGCGAGGATAAACCACCATTGCCACCGACCACCACCCATCCGCTGTTCAAAGCCACACAACAATTGGCACCCGGGCTGAACTATGTGGCCAGCACTTTGGATCCACCGAAAGGCAGCTATTTGCCCTCGCATCAAACAGCTGCTCAACGTCCACTTCATAGCGGCAGCAATCCGTGGGAGCGTGAGGAGCGTGAAAAAGATCTAGAGATGCGACGTGAACACATACGTCATTGGCGCGAACAGCAGATTGTGGAATTATCGTCGGCGACACTCACACGCACACCCCAGCAGGATGAGCAGCTGAAAACGCTTGTTTTGGAGCGTGACTTTGAGCGACGTGCTCAGGAGCTGCAGCAGCAGGAGGATGAACAGGAACAGTCCTATGACAAGGATAATGTGCAGGAGCTGTTTCGATTGTCGGCGGTCAGCAGTGCCATACAAACGCCCATTACCAATTATCGCCAAACAGAGATTAAACTAGCTGAGATCACAGACAACAGCAATGCCATAGAGGCAACAACAACACCGACGACGACAACAACAACAGCGACAATATCCACTGCAACGGCAACAGCCACAACAAACAATACACAGCCGCAGCCCAAAAGCATACTCAAACACAATCGCTACTCGGAGAGCGGGGGTAATGGTGGTGGTGGTGCCGGTAACAGTGGCAGTGGCACGGTTGGTCCGGGTGCACCCTCATCTCCATCAAAATCCCAAAAGTCAGCGAGCTTTGCGGACGAACGACATCTGCAAACGGAACATCCGATTTCAAGTCTGGCCAAAGAGCTTAACCAACTCACCATGCTCGACAAGGACAACAATAATGAGACGTCGTTAGATGGTGCAGCGGTGGTGCCACCGCCTCCACCACCCGAACGCAATAGCTCCTATCTGATTATGTCACAGCAAAAGCAACGCACCTCGGTGGGTCTACTTAAGACGGCCACCAGCAATCAGGCAGCAGCTGCTGCCGCTGTTGAGATTAAAAAGAACACCATCAACAACAACAACAACAGCAACAGTATGAACAATAACACAATGCAACAAGCCTCACCGCTGAGCGCAATGGAATTGAATGCTGCCTATGTCTCGGCCACTGGGACAGGCATGAGTTTGGGCACCCCACCGCCACCAATGCTGCTGCAACGTGACAACAAACGTGTGAGCTTTCACGATGAGGATAACAATTTTGTGGGTGGCATTAGCAGTCAGCACTTGCAACACCAACAACAACAGCAGCA
The DNA here is from genome assembly GCA_018904305.1 of Scaptomyza montana. Classification (NCBI taxonomy): domain Eukaryota; kingdom Metazoa; phylum Arthropoda; class Insecta; order Diptera; family Drosophilidae; genus Scaptomyza; species Scaptomyza montana. The sequence continues at coordinate 6,289,125 of JAEIGR010000001.1, forward strand.
ACAATATCTGCTGGACAATTATGCGTTGGATCATCAGGATTTGGATACAATACGCGAAGATGCAAGTGTAAGTTGCTATACTTAAATATAGTTTTAAACAAATATCATTATTTTATTGAAGTCTAAAATTTGATTATGAAAACATAAAACAACTATTCCTATATCCACAGTAGTGTGTTACACTAAATAAATATCTTTTGTATTTCCTTTAGTACATGCAACACAATCTAGATGCCTCCATGTTACCCTCCATGTCTTCAACACCGGATGCGGCGCTCTGGAATACTAGTGTACAATCGACACCAGGCGTCATTGGCGCTCAAGAGGTTTATAGGTAGGCCAGAAATATATATACAATTTATACCATAAAGTATAAGCTAATGTGTCTTAAATGTTCCTTCACAGAGATCCAAGAACACGTCGTTTGGCGGAGAAGCAGCAACAACAGCAGCAACAACGTGCTGGCGATGCGGTGCCCGAAAAGTTGTCATTCAAAGAGAAGATGAAAATGTTTGCGCTGGAATCGGGCGAAGATAATACGCCCAAGGATAAGCTGAAAATATCGCGAGCGCAACGGGACATTGATGCTGTACACTGAGAATGGTTATTGCAACGTTATGTACATTTGAAAAAAAAAAAAAACACATAAACACAGAAACGAACACAAAACACCTAATTATATAAACAAAAACAGAAAAGAAAACCTTACACCTAATCAAGGAGTACTCAGTCGAATTGGGGCCAAGTTGTTAAATTAGCGCTACAGAATATAAACATATATATATTTGAATATAAATTACTATTTACCAATACGTATAGCATACATATGACAAAAATAAAAAAAACTAACGAATTTTGTTAAGCAAAGCAATAAACAATCCATAGTTATCGCGTTCCGAAATATAGACACATATACATAGATCGCATAGTTTCGTAGCACGCGTAGCTGAAGCGTTGATTATGACAAAAAAAAATAAAAAATAAAAAACAAAAAAAACGTTAACTGGGTTCAATTAGTGAAAAGCAAAATTAGCATATTCTACCACTAGTTATATATAAAAAACTATAACAAGCCTAGACAGGGCAACGAAAGTTGGGCGAGCCACATTTGTAAAGCGTTTTAAACATAATTATTTACCTTATGTAAAAAATAAATATTTAAAATATATTTAACAAACTGTTGCATCAGATTAAAATATATGTTTACATATATATTTAGTATTTACCTTAACGATAAATGAACGTGCGTAGAGATATTTACCTGGGAATTGTGCGGAACAAGAAAACATGTTTATTATTATTATAATTATCATAGGAAATTCTAAGCCACAACGTCATTTAAACAAATGGTCCAATTATTCAATTTTTATATTTAAAAAAAGAATACAAAACAAAAGTGTATATTTACAAAAACATAACAGAATATTTGCATATATAAATATATAAATATTTTTTTAATTACAAACTTTTTCGAACACCTTTTTAAAGCAAATAAGCAAAGAAAGAAAATTCTATTGCATAGGCAAAAGTACCAATTTAAATCAAATAGGATTTCACTACACAAGAACCTAATGGCTTTAAACAAAACATATATACACCTTTATAAGTCTTTGTTATAGCAATTTATTCAAAACCAGAAACAAAAACAAAAGCAACAAATTATTTTTGTGCATTCCAAGTATTTCAAATATATTAAAAACGAAAAAAAATATCGAAATTGCATAAAATAGAGTTCGAAAAATTGCGAAAAATTAAAAGGTTTTGCTTTTTAGTTCACCTTAAAGCGCGACTAGATTTAGACAATTTAAAACACACATATATATATATATAAATAAATATATCAAACACAAAACAAGTAACATATTGTGCATATTAATGCAAATAAAAAGGTTATTAAATAAATTATATAAAGTTGCGAAGCTATTTTTAACTTATTTAAATGGTTATTAATGTAATTGCCTAACATGTTTATTGTGCAGTTCTCGTATGAAACTTACTCGTTAGTTTATCTCGTTACAGCCAACAGCTGTTTGCTGGGAACAGTTGAAACAGCCAACAGCTGTTTGCTGGGAACAGTTGAAACATTTGGCGCCCAACTCATATTTAAATTTCAAGCATGCGCTGTAAAATGTGCACGAGAACTGTTCCTAGTAGTCAACAGGTGCTTGATTTGACCTACCTGACTGCATTTTTTATGGGGCAGGCCATGGCTGGCTATGTCTTAAGCTCTTCAACTGAAATGAATGTGAGCTAAAGTTGAGGCCGCGGCAATAAATTTGTATGACTTTGTGCAAAGTTTGGGAGCAGATTGAATATTTGGCATACCTTCCAAATAAGTTAAAGTTTTACAACATGAACTTGCGAAATATTTAAATCCATATCACGTTAACTCAGATTTCATTATACCTATTAGGCTGCTCTGGCAATTAGGGCTGACAGTAACTTTTTTCAGAGTCGATAATAAATAGGTCGGGCGGAGATTATGAACAAGAAATCGTTATTCAAATTACTTGAGAAAACTAAGCGAAGAAAGTTGGCCAAGTTTTGTCGACTGCAATCAAAGAGTAGAATCTCAAGAGTTTGCAATTGGTAAGAAAAGTTGTGTCTCAGGCATCCGAGGTAGGCAATAGCTGTAGAATAACAAAATCAGTAAAGGCCCAACCAAACGATGCTTACGTGCTTAAAGCATCGCAGCAAGACTGAACGAAAAGCATTAAGCATGAACGCCTATGACCATACGTTGCCATCAAGTATATAAGCGTTAATGACGTTGCTTAAGTGCTTGTCTCTTGTTCTTCTTTCTTTTTGCCAAACATTGTTGCCACATGTTTTATTTTTATTCCATTAAAAAGTAAATGTTAACATTTTATGTAATATTATGTTAAAAATAAAGATAACACATGGTTTATAGATCTAGTATATTATATCAATATGTTTATAAGCAATAAAACGAAGATCTAACAATTATTTTAAATATTTTCCATATAATAAAAAAACAGCGACAGCTCTAGAGCGCAAAGCATCGAAGCATGTTTTCACGGAGTGAAACTATGCTTAAGGCGCTTAAGCATTCGTTACAAAAACAAAACTCAACGAAACCGTGCGTAAGCATCGTTTGGGCAGATCCACGACGTAGCATATCTTGAAACTATGCCAACTTCGATGCTTTAAGCAAGCAAACATCGTTTAAGCAATAAGTGTGAGCGAGCGCGATAGCCATGGCACCCAGCGGCGGGCCAGCGACAACCAAGAACGGTAAAAATGTGCTGGTATTTGAAAGAGTATGAATGACCAGCGATTGCAAAACTGAAATTCGACTGTATGTGTACATCTATGTTTATGTTAATGTCACATATAAATGCGTGTTTCTCTCTTTTTCGCCTGCTTTATTTACTATTTTAAAACCAATTTAGGCATTACTTAAAGCATACGGCAAAAACAACAAGAATATCATTGCGATCCTTTGTTGCTTTTGCACTAAACAAATTGGTTTTCCCTTTGCTTTCCACGGCATGAACTTCATTGTGCAAAATTATTTTAACATGTTCATTAACATTTTTCTGTTTATTTGTAATCTTTAGAATATAATACTTAAAGCAAGAACACTGGCAACATTAAAATACATGCAAACACCAAAATGCTTGCCTATTTAGTTATTGTTGCACACGAATGTACATCAACTTCGCGAATAAAGACATAAAAAGGACTGTCCTGCTCTAACTACAGAGAGCGATCGTTAAGTTCCACAAGTTCACAAGTTCCACTTGTTCACTTTATCTACAAAGGCAGTATGCCTGGAACTTTGCGCGTCTTAACATCGCTGGGAGCTTATCGTCCGTTTATTTATTCAATTAAAATCGATACGCCCTATATTAATAGTCAAATTGTATTTAAATAACGCACTGAACATACGCAAAGTGTTTATAACATCATAGAATCGCCGTGTAATTGCTTTTTAAAGTGTTTTTAAGCAAATGAAAATTGAGAAGTGCGCGCCATTTTGATTGCTGCTTTGCCGGGTCGCGAAAAAATTAAATAGAGCGGATAACCGCGCTAATACGAGAGTGTTGTTGTTGCGTTAAGCGCGCTGAAAATGTGCATAATAAGCGAAGCATTGAATAATGTATTATTTGCTTGACTTTATTTTTATTATTTTTTTCTTGTGTGTGAAATGCAGTGAAAATAAAATAAAATAAAATGCATACATATGTATGTATATAGAGAAGAAAGATGAGATGCATCTCATTTAATTATTGTTGTGTGTGGGTGTGAGGTTTTTGTTTTTGTGAAAGTGCTCAGTGAAAAAAAAGAGAGTGAGAGACCGAGAGAGACCACTTGCATTGAACTGTATATGTGTTGTTGCTGCTGCCGGTGAGTGCATTCTGCATATTCTATATTATATTGATCACCCTGTTTATTGATCACCTATTTGCATACAGTTATAAAAATAAGATTTATTGATGCAATGTATAAAAACTGTTCTTTTAAAGCTTCAATACACTTTCAAATGACAAGTACAATTTTGCTTAATTTAAACTTCTCAAAAATGTAGATTGTTTGTGATTGGTAAAAAAAAAAAAAAAAAAAAAAAAAAAAAAATGCATAAATTAATTTAAAGCCAAACTACGATTCCAGCTTAATGGCAGTATTTCTTGCCATAATGATACACTATAATAAAGTGAAAGCCAATTTTATCAGTAAGTAAACCTTTAAAAAATCTGATCTAAGTTGTTTCTTGAAATGCTTTGAGGTATTTATTGACTTTTGTCTTGATGATTTTTGTCTTGAAACTCAAAGAAATTTACTCGTTTTTTATTGAATGGTTTCTGCATATTATTAATATGGTTGTTTATTAATCTTACCAAATTTGTAACTAAAACACTAAATTTTAAAGAAGAAGTTTATTTCTCCGATTTCTCGACTTCTGATTTGATAAATATAACTGTTTATCATAAAAAACCTCAAAATTAAATTGGTTTATCCACATTTTAATCAATACAGGCCTTGCAAATCCAACCGAGTGCTTTCATTCGAAGGCACAGACAAGGAAAAATATCAAAAATAACAAAAATCTCGACAAGCCGGCTCAGCAGAAATGTAAAAAACGCACATGCACTCAAATACTAACACATTTTTACCGTTTTTGGTTGTCGCTGGCCCGCCGATTGTCGTACAATTGACGGGCCGCTATCGCGCTCGCTCACAGGCAAATCAAGGCAACATACCGTTATTGCCTATCGTCTATTACGCCTATTACCGTCTGCTTGCAAACTCTTGAGATTATATACTCTTTGCAACAATGTAATTTAAAAGTGAGCCGGCAAACTTTAAGAACTTTCAGCCGCAAAGAATGTTTGCCTTTCTCCAAGAAATTTACCTTTTGCCAAAAACAGGAATTGAGTGTTATGAAAAACTCATTTTATTAAGACACAGTGTCAAGTGCTGCAATGAAATAATTAATAAAAAAATCTTCGTTGGCTTTTCAAAATCAAACGACAACGATTCGCTGACAGTTCACAAAATACATACCCAAAGGTATTTGCAAAATATTGTTTAATACATATAAATCGCTTTCTTTTTGAAGATTTCTTTCTTCTGTAATACCCAGCACAAAAGCAACAGGCAATAGAGAACTGAGACACCACGAAATATGAGCTGTTTGCAAAACTTTTCGAGCGCAACTGTGGAAAATAAATCAAAAAGTGATTAGGCTAGGCAACTTCCTTACTGCTATGCACTTCGTTCTCTATCTGTGACCAGCTGTAAATTGCCTGTTGAGTGGCTGTGGCTATGAGGATATAAAAAGAAAAGCCCAAGGTGTACGTTTGTGTGTGCGGAAAAGATGAAAATGTGGGCCAAACAATTTTGCCAGTGTGCGTGGGGGGAAAAGGAAATTCAAAGTTTGCCATAAAAACTTTGGCCACGGCATCTTTGGCTTTGGTCAGCCGTGTTGATAAATGAGCACACCGTAAAGCGAAAAGAGTGATGGAGAGAGAGAAAGAGCGCGCGGGCATGCCTGCAGTGGGGGCAATCAAGAAAATCGCGCAAAATTATAGTTGCCCGTAAAACAAAAAAATGGCCAACTGCAAAACGTAACGAAACAATTGCAGAACAAAAGGCGTCAGCATTTTCCGCACAATCTTCAAGTTTTCTTCGCATTCGTTTTGAATTATGAAGACTTTTTTTATATATTTGCATCTTCAAATATGCATTTGTATATGCGAAGTTAATGTTCATAATAAAAATAAAAAAATAGAAAAAACGACATCAAGCTGCAACTATTTACTGAGTTTGAATTGCGGCCAAGAAACTTGAAAAACTTGACAAAGAAACTTGAAAAGATGTTGTTGTCATTTAAATAATTCTGTCTATTAATGCGTTTTGGATTTGTGAGAAGCTTTTGACTTAAAGTAGATTTAAAGATAAGCTGTTGGCTTCAGTTTTTGCTTAATTGAGTTTCAAGTCGTCTTTTGTGAAGAGGACTTTAACTTTATTTGATTTAAAAACAATTTAATTGCAAAGAATGATATAAACATAAAGTTTTTCTCAAAATGTATTTTATATCAAAGGATTGAATCATTATGACATTAAATTGCTTACTTTATTTTAAAATTTCATATTTTACACGTTAAATTAACAGTAATTTTGAGTTATAGTTGATGTAAATTATTATAATTATATTATGTTGTGTGTGCTTTTATTTTATAGCATTTATCATTTGTAATGTATAATTTTTATTGTTTTTTGAATTAGTTTAAATTTACAAAAACCATTTTATTTTTCTTACATAATACGCCTTTGGCTTTATTTACGTAAATATCTTATTCTTAAACACAATCAAATTCTTAGAATTACAGAGTGCTTAGCGATCTTATTTCAAAATCAATAACAAAAGAGATGACATATGTTCCTATTAGATCAAAAAATGGTATTAAATATGGTGCTTTAATTATCTAATAAAAACCCATTATTAATTTAACGTGTGCAAATTACCAACAAAATAAACATTTGTCTTAAACTTTTAATGCCCCTAGTAATAAAAACCAGAACAAATCATGTCTTATGCAGAGCCACTAGTAGAAAGATTAACCACTGATGCAAACTATTATAGCCTTGATTGTGTCTACTTAAGCCAGCTGCAGTCGACATGATTGCAGATGCCGAATATTCGCCTGGAAATATGTGAATTGTTTATTATAAGCATAGTTTTTATAATTTAAAATAACTTACCACTAAGCACATGCAATTGTATGGAAACCGCTTCACTATTTTCCGGCTCACAGGTATAATTGCCGGAATGAGTTTTACGCACCACTGGTATAACTAAAATGCCAATCTGTAAAGGGGATTAAACTCTATATAGATTCTTGTGGCTATTATTATTTTTTTGGTCAATCATACCGTATTTCGATTGTGCTCTGTGCTGCCAAAAATATTTCGATCGATTTGCGTAAACCAGTCATTGTCAGTGCCAACGGCATCGTTCTCTGATACCACCCGCTGTTCGCCGCGATACCAAACGATATATTTCGGTGCCTCCAAGGTGCCACGCACAATGCAATGCAATTCCACACGACTGCCAGACTTCACAAAGCGTTGTTTATCGCCAATAATTTCGGTTTTGGGTGCTGCATAGAGAATTTAAATTATTCGATACAGTTTGATGTTTGAGTACACAAATAATCACGAAATAATACAGAACTTACTGAAATAAACAAAAGAGTGGAAAAACAAACACACACTAGAACTATTCTACACACTTTTAGCGTATTGAATTTTGATAAAAAAAAAGCATTGAAACCTTGAATTCATTTAATTTTTTCATCTTCAACTTGATTTTATTATTTTTTTTAGTTACAGTGACAGTTTTTTTTTAATAGACTTTGTGAAAATAATTTTTTTTTTGTGTATAAGCTTAATCCATCTTTGGCTAACAAAAATCTTAGGCTAGTTTTTTGTTCTAAAGATCAAATAGTTTTCAAAATTATAAAACAATTTCGCAACGAAAAATTTTTCACTTGATAGAGAGAGGACACATTTTGATTTTCAGCTTAAAAGTGCATTTATTTTTGGAACACACAGAACGTGCAAAAAAAAAGTCAGAGGCTTGTCTGTTAGTTGATAGTGATAAGACATCTTTCATGGAAGCTTTACATAGAAACTGACTGACAAAAGCAATGGCTATATTTTAAATTGCAAATTTGTTTGCCAGTATTTAAAAGCGGTAGCTAAAAAACTTTTGGCTTCGAATTTTACTTGCTTTTCTTGTTATTTGTGTATTTGTAACTTGTTACGAATTCGATGGTTTTTTTTTTATGGGCTACACATAGATGTTTAGTAATACTTTTTAAAACTCTTACTTGATTTGGCATTGTTTTTGGCCGTAATTTTTACTTACTTATCACAAGCAGCTGAACTTTGGCGCTCATCTTTGGCTCGGTTGCCAACTGGCATTCATACCAGCCAGCATCCTGTAAAGTGACATATTTGATGAGCAGAGTCCAACCGAGGCTGCTGCTGGTACTACTGCTGCTGATGTTACTACTACTACTACTACTGACATTCACATTATCCAATAAACTGTTGCTGCTGCTGATGTTGGGTGCTGATTGAAGTAGAGCAGCGAAACGTGCATCGTTGATGAAGGTTGTGTGATCCACGGCTATGATATGTTCATCCCGTAATCTGATCCAGGACAATGGCTTATTCGAGTGCTGATGCAGCTGCAAGAATGGTAATGGAAAAGCGTACTTAAGCTTCTCTTGCTTTCACACAATCCCACCCAATCAACTTACCTGACATGGTAGATATGCATGTTGTCCTAGCTGCACCGACACATTTCTCGATGGCAAACTGAGCTGACGACGTGGCAACTGTTCCCGTTCACGTGCCAGCTGCTTCTCGCGACGCAATTGCTGCTCCTTCAACTCACTATCATAGGCATAAAGTCGCATGTTTGGCTGCTGCTGTTGATGCTGCTGCTGATTAATGGTTGAGCTGGTATCATTGGTGTTTTGGCTATTAAGTGGCATTGTTGCCATCGGTATCGTCATCGTCCTCGTCGTTTGTTGTGGCAAATCGGCAGCTATGAAATCCGGAAAGGGTGGCAGATACGTTGGTATCGAGAAGCCTTTTGTTAACGTTGCCGTATCGGGCCGCTCGCTCCATATGTCCATAGTTTGCTGTGGCTCTTCTGTTGTGCTCTCCTCAATGGCCAATTGATTGCTATCAAGCAGCATTGTTGCTGTTGTTCCGTTATTTGGTTTTGCAATTAGCGTTAGGTTGTCGCTTAAATGTGTTGCATTTGCTGCCAATGCTGCAAAATAGGTCAAAAATGAAGACATTTTTAAAATATCTCTGTTTTGCTTGTTCAAAAATTTGATTTGTACTCCAAAAATTTCACATCTTTCGTGATTGTTAAACAAATACCTACTTTATGGAAATTTAAGCAAATATTTGTGTGAAAGCAATGTTAATTTTTTGGTTGGCATTATTTTCTATTATTATATTAAATTATTAAGCTTCAAAGTCTTACAGCTTTCAAGCCCCACTACTAATGTTCTTATTGTTTTTTCCACTGAACAAAGCAAAGAACATTTCCCAAACAAAGCCTTTGCCAACATTAGATTTTGGTCAAGAGTTGTTAATGATTACATAAGTGTAAGCTTTTCGATTATTATTGCACGAATGCGCACAAATTAAGGTTTAATTGAGATATTGGTGCTGTGGTCCACAAACATTTTGCCGAATTAATTAATAAATTGTGATGATATATATTTTGACAGCATTTCTGTATTATATTCGTGCAATGCTTGCCATTTGCCAATCGTCATCATCATCATCTTCATCAAATCAAATCAATCAATGCAGATGAACCTAATTGTGCGTATTTGAGCAAGTGGATTGATAGCATTTTGGTTACTGGTCGATTAAACCCTTTGATAGTGTCAATTCAATGAATGCTTTGCACACTCGCACACAAACTGCAATATGAAAAGCTCATTTTACAAAACAAATTCGGTAAATTGCGTTAAATACAATTAAAATTGCTGAGTCAAAATTTCCATTGTCTTGCCATAATGTCCTTTTATTAAATAAAATGCAATATCGTTCAGTTTATTGACTCTTTGAGAAAACTCTGAGAAAATGTTCAGCCTGCATAAATTATTTAAAATTATTTCCAAGAATGTGCAGATGAAGTTTTAATTTTTTAATGTTTGAGTTCATTTATTATTATTGTTCTACTCTGAAGGTTTTTTAGTCAATTATAAGAAAATTTTTAGAAAATGTTCAACCAAGTTTTTTAATAGAATTATTTGAAGCTTTTGCAACTTGTGTAACCCTCGACACACTGTTTGTTAAAACTGAATATTAAAATCATAGTGAAAAACATGTGTTATGCACAAAAGCATTAAAAAAGTTATGTACAATGTTTTGTTTTAAAGTTGCTTGAACAATTCTAACAAAGTTTTTATTATTTTATCAAAAATTTTGGATTTGCTTTGTGTATTTTTCAATTCTTCAGCAAATTAAATTATATCTAAAATAGTTATATATAAAAAGGAATGCGTTAAATAAATATAAAAAATATATATTGAATTTGTACAAAGTTTTAATCAAGGCATCTTTTTTGTGTTCGTTTGATTTTGAAAAGAAAATTTAATATTCTTAAATACTTTTTTCAACTCTACACACAATAATTTTTTAAATGCTTTAAGAAAAGTTTTGCTTTTCACATTTTCATTGGAATTACTAATAAGCGGTGTTTTGGAAGCTGGTCAAACAGAAAACTGTATAAGCTGTTGCGAAATAGTATGTATCAACTCTGAGGACATAAGAATATGAAAGGTTATGCTTTGTGGCTGCGTTTGTTTGCGCGTGCAGAGGATCTAACGGATACGATAAGCCGGCGGGGTCTCTTCGTTTTGCCTCTTGTGGCAAGACTCTGCCTCACTGCCACCTTCTTTGAGGATGGTTTGCGTATGTGGCTTCGATTCTTTGAGGTCGTTGTCCATCTGCAGGCGCAATTGGACTGCACCGAGAGGCTTTCTGTAATTATTGTGCTTACAAATATGTTGGGTCAGCTGTTTGGATCTTTGTTGGTTCTGTTCCGTTGGTGTGTGCATATGGCTGTAACAATGCTTGCCAGCATGCTACTGCTTCAGGTTCATGCGAGAATAGTACCTTGGCATGTGGAATTGCTGTTGCGAAATTTCTCATTGCTTGGTGGACTTTTGTTGCTTCATGTGGAGACACAAGAGTTGGCGGCAACAGCAAGAATCTGTACAACAACAGCTGGAGTTCCATTGCTAATTAATCGCCGTCCTAGGCATGTTATGCAATTGACAGGAAGAGCTCTATTAGCCTTAATGTATCTAACATTACTTCGACTGGAGCATGGAATATTTGCATCAATATTGAATAGCTTAGGCATTGTACTCATGCTAATGATTGTTTTGGGTTATCGAGCCCGATTGTCTGCTTTGTTGCTGGCAATTATTTTGACTGTGTGGAATTGTTATTCAAATGCCTGGTGGTTTGTCAAGGACCCTGGCAGAGATCTGGTCAAGTACAATCATTTTCATACGCTTTCTGTTGTGGGTGGACTGCTTTTAGTTGTCGTTTTGGGACCGGGTCAAGTTTCCCTGGAGCAATACAAAAAGCAATGGTAGTTGATTTTATACTATAGTACTTTAGAAATTTATTTAAATAAATGTTAATAACTGCATCAAAAATTAAATAGTTTTGAAACGGAAAATTATATCTTGATTTTATTCAGAATTTTTATACGCAAAGTACTAAAAAACACAACTATTTACGTTACGAACTCAAAAGAAGTATTTATCGTATCCTTTTTTTTGCTGCGTTTCAGCAAAAAACTTTCAACTTTTTCTTTGTCTTTGTGGCTTTTTCAACAAGACCTCAATTGGCATTTAACTAAGCTACTCTAACTTGAACTGAGATATCTTTTGACATACCTATGCTTAAATGGCTGTCTGTCTTCATTACATTAATAAATTGATCCTGCTTAGAAGTTTGAGCTATTAATATAGCCACACCCTCTCATTTGTGGGCCACATATTTATCATCATCAAATCAACTTTGTAGCTCGAGGTCATGAATATAAAAAATCGTACAGATGGCCCAAAGGAAAAAATATAATAAAAATAAGTGAGACTCGCGCCTTTTGCATTCTGGGGATTGTCTACCAAGGGCTGATCACGCCCACTTAGGCAGCTAACAAGAGTTGGTCATTACTTGGCGCTTGTTTTGCTTCCCAAAGTCTCTGGCACGAAGTCTGAAGTTTAATACCATTTGGCATTTCAACAATTTTGCCTGCCACGTTTCGTATTTCAGCAGCTTTCGGCTGGTTGTTATTTTTTATTCTGTTTCGCTTCCAGCATCAAATTCACGCACAGAATAACATATTACGGCTAAGTATTTATTATGTAAATAATGTAAAGCCAAACGAAAACACAAACACACACAATTTTGCAATTTTTATGGCAAATGTTTCTTCAGTTGAGTCGATGTTGAAGTCGAAATAGTTTTGCGCACTTTGGAGCACAGCTGATGTTTCGGTTCGTTGAATAACTAAGTGTCCAACGTTATTGTTTTCAAACTGTTTAAAAATGTTACTTTAAAACTTTGAAATTCGCAAGTTCTCTAATGCCAGTTGTCAGGCAATTTAATGAATGTCATGCAAGGGCGCAGGAATGTTGCTTAAATGTTGCAAAAAACTTTCAACTTTTATTTTAAAGTGTATTGGTGTAGTTGCGTTTGTTTTGCGGTTGTTACAGCTTTTTTTTTTGTCATTGTTGTTCGTACATATCGTTGCAATTAAAAAGTATTTGCTGGCAAAAGTTTAAAATAATGCAATTTAAATAACAACAGCAACAGCCAACAACCAAAAGCTTGGACAGCACTTTGCAGTAATAATTAGTGCAACAGTTCCAGTAAAACCACATAAACCTGATTTCGGGTTTGACGGGCTCCTCTCTATAAGTAGTTGTGTGTTTTATTTTATTTTTAATGCAATGGCTGTTTACTCATTACTGAAAATCACACATACATACATAGTATACACAGTTTGAAATGTTGCTAACAATTCCCCAGAAATAAACCCAATTAAATAAATAAAATGAAATTGTGGGCTTAAATTGAATAAGAATTTGGTAAATCAAAATTGAATAACATCTGAAAGTGGCGTTAATAATTCAATTTTTCAGCATAGAAATTGGTCAATAACTAAATTTCGTAGAATTAATATTTCTGAAAGAATTTTTGTTATTCTAATTATCAATTTATGTTTTTCTGTAAAATCTTTGCAAAATTTTGTATTGTTTTCATTGTTAATTGAATACACTAAAAAGTTATTTTTATTTTAACTAAATTCTCAAACACATTTCAACTATGTTAAAAACAAAAATAACAAACACAAAACTTGGTTACACATTGATATAACAAGGATTTAAGTGTAAGCCTAATTTTGTTAGCGTAAACATACAAACTTACAAATAAACTAACACAAACTAAAACAATATATGTTTTCGAAAGTGGGCCTTAACCGTTATTTGCTTAATGTTGTGTCGGCGCTGCGACATACATAAATTTAAAATGTTTTCACAATCATTGAGCAAATGTCGAGCATTTTACGGTGCGTGCTTATAGCACTTTGTATCGTACAAAGGGGCCAAAAACGACAAATTTTTTAACTGTACAACAATAATTTAGCTTGTTTCGGAAGCACAGAATTGTAATTGGCAGTGGGCGAGGGGAATGGCTGGCGACGTTGCTTTTTGGTTGTCCCCAAAAGTCTGTTTTGTTGTTATCAGTTTGGCGGTTCGCAGTTTGGCATTCAGTGGAATGAAAAAGTTGAAAAGGTCGAGCGAATTTTCCATTGTGGAAGATATATGTATGTATATAAAATAATCGTTACGCTTAAATTTAGTATGATCTATCGGATTGCGAGTTTGTTTCGAACGTTTCGAGTAATTGTTAAATATTGGAAGCTTAAATACAAATGGGTTTCGCAATTGCGTTTTGATTTAAATGAAAATTTATCGCTCACAAGACGATATTCAAACGAACAGTAAAATAGTATTTTCATGGCAAACAAAATAATGAATAGTGAAAAACGAGTTGTTTACTTCTTTTTTGCTTATTTAAGACATTAAAAAAAGTTTAAATGATTTATTTAAGTCCAATCATCGGATTTTTTTGTATTTGCCACCAAATTTTACATACTTGTCTTGCATCATTTATAAATTTAATATTAATTGCTACCAGGTAAATGTGTTTTATTTTCGTTCTATCTATTGGTTTGGAGTTAAATAATGAGTGACGAAAACCGATAGATTTTTTTCAAGCGCGTTGTTGGATATTAAAGATTTACAGAGAAACTGTTTTCATCAAATTAATGAGGGAAAATAAATGGTTTTAAGAAAACAACTGTTAATTATCATTTTTATATATTATTTACCACATTTTAAGCACTTTTCCCTTATCAGAGTTAAAAGACTTGCTTTACTATCTCTCTCTATCTCTCTCTCTTTGTCTTTTCTCTCTCTCTCTCTCTCTCTCTCTTTCTCTCTCTCTATGCCGTTCCACTCTTTCTTAAGTTGTCTAAGACTTAGCTGATTGCCAGCTTCTGTGGCTCAAAGGGGTTCATTTGTTAGCCGTTAGCCGCTTTGGTATGGTCGTTGCCTAATTGTGTTGCCCACACGTTTGCTGGCCTAATTACGCGCCCAGCATGCGCCATTTTGAACAGGCATATATACTGCAAACCGCATACAAAGTAGACTTTGTTTGCGATATTTCTTTTATTATTAATTACGCATAACGAGAGCATAAATTTCAGTTTTGTTAAAGTAAGGTTGTGAAATGGAAACAATTCTTAAGTTTAAGTTAATTTGTATTTCATGGATGTTTTTTTGTTTTTTGTATTTAGTTTTTCTCGTATATAAAATGACCTTTGAATCGCTGCTGCAGATTTAATCTTATATTATTTTTGCATTTTATTTTATGGTCTGTCAAGTTTTTGCTGGCAGTCAACTGTCGAGCTGAAATAAATTCTAAATCATATCAGATTCATTTTTCCTCCATTGCTTTTCATAAATGTGTGGCACATTGGCCGCAGGACCTTTTTACGGTCGTTTGACCTAATGGAATTTTAATTTCCATCTACACATATTCACACCCTTTGATTGCACATCCTTTGGCCTGTTTAAGACTTATTGCCATATATTTATTTAATACTGCTTGAGTAAGTAAAAGCCAATGACTATCTGGCTTCAGGCATTCGCCTTAAAAAGCTCTTCATCATAAATCAACCTTTCACATTTTGGAAATAATATATATTAAAATGCTACAAAATATAAAGTTTCAGTCAATTAAGTGCTACCACACGCTGACGCTGTATCTGTTACAAAGTTCAAGTCTCTTCTTTAATAGTATTGAAAATATCTACGGACAGGTGCGCTTTTCACTGTACTTTCAAATGAACTGTTTTGCTTGATTAACTTACAAAGTGTAATGAGTAACATAGAATGAGATCAGATTGGATATATGTGATTGGTTACAGCATTAAACACATAAATTGAATTAAATATTACTCCGAATTTGTTGCCTTTTTCTGGCAACATAAGATGTTTTTTTTCAACCCAAAATACTTTAAGAAATTAAAGATGCTGCCCAATCGCCGCAAAAACCGCCGATATTGCCCGCATAAAATGACCACAAAGTATAACGCTGTCGCCATGTTAATGTCCATAACATATTAAGCAGGCTATCAACTTGCAGATGTTCAGGGAGGGTCGTCTTACCAATGCTGTAGTCGCATTTGGCATACGCATAATTGAAGCACATTAGTCGGAAGGCATAACTCGTCATTTATTGGGTCATATAATACACACAAAAAATATTAGTTAGCTCACGCATTTGCCAAACTGTCGAATGGGCCAGCCTATAGAGCTCTGCATAATCGAAAAGCTTAAATGGCTGTCAAACGTACAATTGAAGACACACAAACACAAGCACGCAAGCACACACAAGCGCAATAAGTCAAAGAAGTCAATATGCTGTTTCCGGGACTGAGCAAAAATGGCACACAAAATCCAACTCCGGCGGCGGTTTGGTTTCTCAACCAAAAACAGCTAACACACAAACTAATCGAACGTGTACACAAAAAAAAAAAAAAAAAAAACCGAACAGCAAACAGCAGGGTATGAAATCATAAATTTTTCCAGCCTATTGCTCTACAAACACAAACACACACTCACACTCCAGACATACATCAACAGAGAGTCGCGCATTTATTTATTTTATTTTTTATTTTTTTGCATTATTGTTGCTTTTGCTTCCCTGCATAATGTGGGCCAATGTGACTGGGTCGCCATTTTTGCTGCACATCGCAGATAGGAGCCCAATAACGTAACAAATTTCGTGCATTCCTTGCACAACATGAGCCTTTTTAAAGTATTGCCCCCCATTGTGTATGCATATATTTGCTCTGTGGCCAATGAAAGCAAATATGCTTCTGCACTAAGAAAAAAGGGTATCGTAAACTAAAAGTCGTTATATATTTTTCTGGTACACCAGATATTCAAGATTTTAAACCCTTTAAGAGTTTAAAGTTCTTCTTTTTTGTTGTTGCTTAGATAAAGCTACTTAAGGCTTTAAATTCTAATTAAAACGTTCATATTTTTTAAAATTAAAAGCACAATAAATTAAATTAGTAAAGTTAAAAATTTTGGAATTTCAACAACTTGCTTAAATAATTTAACATGTTCTTGTTTTTACTATTTTTAACATTTATTATTAAAATAAATTAACTCAAACAGTAAAGAAACTTGACTTAAGCTGTTGTGCAATCCTAATCCCTTTTTTTAAGTGTAAAATATTCCAATTCATGCTTTTTTGTTCTCTATTATTTTGCACAAGGGAAAAATCTTTAGGACATATTTCATATCTTATCTCATATTATTATATGACAACAAGAGTATTTATTTCTCGGCACAGCATATGCAATTTTCCCCATTACAAGAAAACCAACATTCATATTCGTTGTTTTAGAAAATTACAGGACGTTGTTCGCATCGACGATTACTATGATTTTGCTGTAGATTTTTTTCTTTCCAAGTTTTAAGAGTGGAATGCATCGCTTTACTTTGCAAGAAAAAAAACATTTGTAAAGTTTTGCACTTTGATTGCGTTAAAGCGTTGTGGAAAAAGTGTTGCCTACCTTTCAGCGCAAAGTTTTAAGAAGAAGCGTTTGCAAACGTTTGGTGTGTTTGAGTTGTTGTTCCAATTCTTATTGTTGTCATTGTTGTTGTTATTGTTGCTGTGATTCTAATTTGCATACACACTTAACAAATAACTTGCATGCATACCATGCATGGCCATGGCCATGGGAGTGAGTAAGCTGTTGTTTTGCCTGATGATGACACAGCGTGTGGCGCAGCAGCAAGAGTATTTTCAATTTTAACCGAAACATAACCCTGTGCAAACATTAATATGCGTGCACAATACCACATATTCACACAAACTTAGTGCTAAGACAACTGTTAAGATACATCACGCTTGTTGAGTGAATTTTAAAAATATCGCTAGTTTCCGATATTTGTGCAGCCAACAAAATCTGAGAGCCTCAGGGAAAATTTTAACCTCAAACTTAATGCTAAAGTCCTTGCTAAAAAATGTCTTTTACCAAAAATTTTACAAATATGTTGAGAATCTAAACTGAAGAACAATTTATTTTGGAATTTCAATCCAACATCTAATATCTGAATTAATATTTTTTTTTTTTTAAATAATTAAATATTCCAAAAATTTAAAACTTGTCTAGCAATCGTCTTCTTAATTCTTAAAACATTCTTTATCCCGAAAATTCATTATTTAAATTGTATGAAAAGTTCGTTGAAGTCTTAATAAGATACGATTCTTTAAAAAATTTACAGGAATATACATAAATTTGCCTCCCAGAGGAATATGAATGAATATTTCCAAGCTCTCCACAAATTCGGCTAATAGCTGTATTAGCGACGTCAACTCTTTGGTTTTGCTTAGCGCAGTCATTTAAATATAGCTTGAATAAGACACGCCCATCGCTTCAGAGACGCCCCGTAATAATATTTAATGTGACATTTGACCGTTTTTTGTCTTATATGTCATTTCCATGCAAATACTTGTATTTGATGTGCTGCAAATATAAACATAGTTGCGACTTTGTTTCTAGCTTTGTTTTTATGGGGTTCGCATTGTTATAAAGCATTTAACAAAGTTCCCAATGGATGGGGGATGCCAGCATCCTTCCGACTCTAACTTTAGACATTTGATTTGTGGTTTTAACCCTGACCTTGGCAGTTGGGTTGATTGATGGCTTAGGTGTTAATTGAGTGTCTATTTATGTTTTTATTTGCTGCCTTTGCCTTTTGTTTCCATTGCTGCCACTCTATGTGCTATTATTCTCACCATTGTTTTAAGATGATTTCGTTTAAATTATGTTACATAAATATACACATGCATATGGCACATGGCCAAGTATGTGTTATTAATCATTTCGCTATTATCTTGAGAAATTGCTTTAATAAGATTGATTAGACAACGAGGCGAATGAAAAGAGATTAATAGACAGATATGATAATCACGATTTATTTATTTGTTCTTGCTATATAATTTCTAATTTATTGTATAAAAATAATATTTTCGATAGAATTTGTTCATTCTTACGTTTATTTTATCTATATATTTATTAAGAAAATGTACAAAACAAAGGAAAGCCAATTTTCTCAGTGCCTTTTGTCTAACCAATTAAAGAGAGTAGACTACTTTGTATCATAAATCCTTAGTTTGTTGACACTTACTTGGCCAATCTTTTTCATTTCCTAAGCTCAAGAACATAAACATACATGCCAAAAATGCACTTGATCTTAATTACCATATACTACTGCAAACGAAAACCAAACATAAATCATAAAGAAAATATTACTTTGCATACTTTTTTGATTGTATTTCTGTAAATAATCGCCTGCATCAATCTGCTAAGCCAAATAGCTAAAAATATAACTACCTAGATGAAAGCAATGAATGGATATGTACTGCCTTCTTAATGAATTGCTGTTTGAGCACGTAATAGAGTACTTCAAGTCAGGCATCTGACCTGTTGAACAAACAAAACTTAATCAACACTTCGCCGGAATTGCATGAAATAGAAGAACCCTAGCATTGGTTCAATTAAAGCAATATGGAATAGAACAGCTAGGATATACCAATCATTTGACTGGCTCAAACACACTCAAAGCCGAGAAAGCATGTAATTCAGCTACGATTGCGTATGTGTATAATGAATATTTGCTCTTAGTGCGGCACAAACAAGCATGTGACAGGTGTTTAGGAAATATCAAGGTACACATGTCCGTATTTGTGCGTGTGTTTTAGTCAGTTCATCTGAGTGTGTTTGTTTGTTTGGATGAATGAAAATTTGCTCAGGCCGATTAAATGAACTCGACAAGCTTATCAAAATCGTGCAAACAAGTTTGCCAACCACATTAGCCACGTACATACATAAAGTAAAAGCAGTAAAAAAGAAGAGCAAACATACATTCATATATTTATATATACTATATACGACGACAATGCAGCCAGGCAAATCTCATCATGCAAATTAAATTTGGCAAATGCTTCCGACACTTGAACAAAATTGTGCGAAATTGAATTAAATATGCATGCAAAAACAGACAAATGGCAAAAAGAAAGCACGTAGCCAAAAACTTTATACCGTGTGTAGCATAAGCATTTATCTGTCTATGTATGTATGCCAGTATGTTTGTATGCATGTACTATTTTATTGAGTATGTACATAAATAAATAGGTGTTCTTAAAATCACTTTCGCTATTAGATTTAATCATCGAAAGGTAAAGTATGTTGGTGAAAAAAGTATTAAATATTTATATGCATTTATTTATGTACCATTTTACCTTTAAACAAAATAGTACCTTATCAGTATTAAGTTTTTTGACAAAATAAAGCAAAACATATGTTTTACAATATTGAATAGGATATAGAACAACTTCATAAATCTTGGGTTGCTCTTGATTATGTTTTGTGGAACGACTCAATTTTCTTGCAGCATATAAAGTAAAAGATGTTTGTACTTACGGGCGCGCATGCCACGAAAGCTGACAGCTGCCAGAAATGCCAGCAGTATGCTGCCAGCAGTAGCTCCCTTGACTCCAGATCCTGCTTCAAATCTAATGCTAGTCCTTCTCCACCTTTTTGTTGCCAAAACTCTTGTTACAGCTTCCCTCGTTGTTGCTGTTTCAGTTGCTCCTTCTCCACCTCCACCTCCAGCTCCTCCTGCTGCTGCTGTCGCTTTTTCAGCTGGCCGTCGACAGCGCATTTTATTGCGTGCAAAATTTGGTGGCTGCTTTGTGTCACACCTTTTTGGATATGTGTGTGTGTATTTTGCAGTTGTTTGTTATTTTTAGGTGTTTTTTTTGTTGCTTTTACTGTTGTTACTGTTTGCTTATTTCTGTTTTTAATCCGAGTTTCAGCACAGACATAATATATACTGATGCATATTTGTTGTTATTGGACTTGCTATTTGGTTTTGCAGGCTCTGTCATTTAATTATTACACTTTTACGTTATTTTTCATTTCTGCATTTGGTGTTTGCGGGCAACATACGTGATTTTTACTCCGGTCCTAGCTCTAGCTAGGAGTCTCTGTGCTTTCTGTGGTCAACCACCGGCCCCAAAACGCAACCTCAACTTATTTGGCCAAAGCAAACCGTAAAAAAAGAAAATGCAAAACCAAAAACAAAAATCTCTCGAAAAATGAGAAAACGCTGTTAGAAAGCTAGTAGTAAGAGAAAACCACAGAGGCCAGGGAGGTGAACGGGCTATGTGATGAATGGATATTTATCTTGCACATTCTACTACTGAATGCCCAGGCTAGTGGCTGCTCTTTCCATTGCTTTGGCTCTGGGGCATTAGTTTAAGGAGCTGCCTTGATTGTAAGTCAATAAGTTAATGAATTGCATTCGTCAGCTGGCAAGCCATGTCGTTCTCTTTGATTGTGTGTGCCTCACAATTGCACCAGATGCCACAATAGATGACTTAATGCAAACACCAAAATCCTTTCAACAGTGTTTTTCTGTAAAGGTAAGGTTAGCCTATTTTCAATATTGCCTCTCAATGCGATTTTCATAAATGCAAGTAGGGGCAGCCAACATCGCAAAAATGACTAAAAGACCCAAAAGGGAAGTTATAAAAAAGTTTTGAATAAGTTTAATCCGCACACTGTTAAATGTAACCCAAATTACACATTTACATTTTGTATGCTAACTAGTTAAAAAAAAAAAATACTGTGGGAAGGAGCAGCTGCTAACGAATCCAATTTAAACTTTAAGATATAAGCATTTCGTGGCAAGTGAATGAAAACAGTTAAAAATACAATGCAATAACATTATGTTGACATGAGCTTTTATACAAGGTAAATAAGTAAAGGAAGTGTAAATATGGTTTATTTTTTATTCTTTAATTTCAACTATTGTGTCATGACTTTAAGGATGCAAGAAAATGTTTTCATCTATTGATTTACAAAGTATTGAAAAATATAAATTATTAGGAAATACAAAGAAACGAAATGTTTTAAACGTTATAATCACGTTATAATATTGTAAAACATTTCAGTTAAAATATCTTTTTTTTGATCTTAACATATTTAGTATTCACCTTCAATGACATTATGTCCCTAAAAGCATCTGTTACCAAACCCATTATCGATTTGCCCGTTAAATTGTCAGCTTCTAAGATGCTGCTTAGCTTTTTGTTTTCCGTTCTTTTTATTATATCCTTCTTTGTGAAGCTACTGAAGCAGCTAAAGTGCGACTTAATGAGTTTAAAATCTAACCTTTTTATCACTTAGACAGCATGGAAGTGTCAACAAAATGAGTAAGTTAGAGATTGTGGGTTTTTTAAGTCATAAGCTTAGCTTAAGTCAAATCAGATTATATTTCAATATATAACATGTTTGACTCGGTAGGCGACAAACAGAGACGTCAGAGAGGAGTTTGTGCACGTGTGCTTCCCATTTCTATTTTTGGCCTGAAGGTAGCAAGCCTCATATACAATAATAATTTTTCACATTTTTTTTTAAACAAACATCATTCACATTTACAAATCTCACATCTTTAGAGAGCGACGCAATCAACGTTTGTCGCGACATTTGACGTCTTTTGACTTTCGATCTGCTGTTTGGCTGTTTGTTGCTTTTGAAATTCTTGTTGTTGCTGCTGTATCCGTTCTAATGCGCAGCAATTTGATATTTGATTCTGGTTGATTTATAAAGGACACATTGCAATTCACAGTCACATTTCGATTTGGTTTTGGATTTAAACCAAGCGCACACAGAAAGGACACTTGCGTGACTTTTGGCCCAAGATCTGATGAGCAAGGGGGATTTATTCATGTACATTCGATTTAACATTCGCACTCACAACTCGTATTCGTATTTATAATAGTGCTATTATTCATTTGTTGCTTTGTGCCACAACAAATGCAACAACTACAACCGTTAGCATACTTTTTTTTCAAACTTCGCGCCTCTTCTTTAAATTTGCATTTGACGATGCTCGCAGATGCTTTTTTTTTTTTGGTGGGGTTTTTACTGGTTTATCCGCCCACACGTCCGCCACCAAGCCATTCAAACTTCCAACTAAGTTGCCATTGAGCACGAAGGATTTTATCGTGCGTGCCAGTGCCAATGCCAGACGTTTGCCAATTTAAAATTTCATCTAATTTCTGATGTTTCTCGTCGGGTGTGGCGTCGTCGTTTTTGCTCCTTCGCAACCTGATGTTTCGTTTCTGATTTCATACATCTCACTCTTCATGTTTCGCATAATTTCTCCGCTAGATGCCCAGCTTCCTTTATGAATTTCATTTTCAATTCATTTCATTTGTTACCCCTTATTGTGAAACATTGTTCCGTCTCATTGTTCCAATGCGTTTCGTTTTGTTCCGACTCTTATTTGTAGGGGTAGTTAAACACTTTTGGAATTATTTGGGATGCTGGTTTCAGCGCATGACTGTTCTTAGGATGCTGTTAGTGTTTTCATGTTAACCGTTTGAGTAAAGTTGACCGTTAAAACCAGTATTTGTTGTTTAATTAAAATAAGTGTTCTTT
This sequence comes from Scaptomyza montana, assembly GCA_018904305.1. Classification (NCBI taxonomy): domain Eukaryota; kingdom Metazoa; phylum Arthropoda; class Insecta; order Diptera; family Drosophilidae; genus Scaptomyza; species Scaptomyza montana. Next base: position 6,312,310 of record JAEIGR010000001.1, read on the forward strand.
TCGTTTGGTAATGCAGTTCTCTACAAATCTAATGCAGATGCCAAGTAATATAGAAATTTTGTTTAGATACTTATTATTACTTATTGAAACTCTTTAGTTCCAATAAATAAGAAGACATATGTTTCAATAGAAAATGTTAATTTTATTATACCAATATAGGAATATTATGTACAATCTAAATGCAAAAACTACTTAATAATTAATAATGTTGATGTCTGTTTTTTAACGGAAAGTTCTATTATTAAATATATGTAGAATTTTTATAGATTATTCTGTTTAAACGTGCTGTGACCTATCATTAAAATTTCATAATAATTCATTATTTTATCAACAATAATTATTTTTTAACTTTTACTAGTAAATATTTAATTTTATTAACCCAATATGTTTTGCAAGAACCTTAAAAAACCAACAATATAAAAAAAAAAAAATTTTTCATTTCATCAATCATCTGCTAAAAATACTTTGGGCTCTGCAACTGAATTTATCATTTTCAAGGGCTCACTTAACAACATTTTATTAAAGCCACTAACAGCTCTATAGAGTGCCCCGCAGACTCCGCACTTACACTGCCTTCTCATACAACTATCACTTGTATATTAAATGCTCATTTATTTTGGCAATTGCGTAAATTCAATTGTATTGTGTTGGCAGCGCAAGGAAAACCAACATACTTTTGTATGACAGTTATTGCATAATGGCTACGTAAGACCAACACACGAAAGACACAAGCAACGCACAAATAATTGAGTGCTCATCGTACAAAGGATCTACTCGCGACTCCATCTCCATCTTTTGTTGACTGGCTGCAAGGGAAAAAGTGAACTGAAACTTCATGTTTTATTGACAGACACTTGGCAACAAATAAACGATGACAACAACAACAACAACTGAAACTCAAAACTGATTTTTTGGCAAACGTAACGAATATTTTATGCTCTCTCAAGGAAAAACTGAACAGCAAGCAAGTGATGCGCGCTTTATACTTACCAAATCGTATAAAAAAGGAAATAAATTTAAGCGAAAAATATGTTAAAAATGCCTTTCTTTTATTTATTATTTTGCAATTCATCAAATACATTGTGGCTCGTAATTAAATTTAAAATGGTTTTCAATTGGTAGTAAAAATATTCATTCATTCAAATTTGGATTGAATGTGAGATGAATTAAATAAATAATATTATTTTTAAGTATCAAAAAATTGAAAATTTTTCAATATTTATATTTCATATTTGTGTTACTTGAATTTTGAATCCAAAAATAAATATAACAGATATGTTTTTCTTACCGTCTGAACAGTTTGGGTAAAAGATTAAACTGTGTCGTACATTGAACCTGGCGTAAGGTATCAGGCATCGCTGGTATATAGGTATATATGTATACATATCATGTATACATGTATGTATGTGTGTATAATACCCTCTTCAATGAGAATAGTAAAATCGCTCGTCGCTCTTGCTACCTACAATGACTCGATTGCTGCTTAAAACTCAAGCACAAGCCGTTAAAAAAGAAACCCCTTTTTACTTCTTTCAAAGACACTCCAGCATATTGAAAAGAGCAACTGCAATACACTTACCTTGTCCCAACCCCCAACCGGCTCTCCACTCATTCAGCCCTTTGCCAAGAGTCGCAGTCTCAGTCTCAGTTTTTTTTTTTAAGTTTGCATGCAACGTCATTAAAAAATGTTTAAATAGCATGCCAGTTGCGCGCGGCGCGGCGTATACGCAACGTTTACATATATCATTGCATTTAATAGCCAACTGACTTTGTTTTGAAACCTGCCAATGAGGCAATTGCACCTTTTTCCAACCTGTTCTTGCGAGTGGCATAATTTTTGATGCCAGTCATAATGTTGCATTCAAATTTAATTAAAATTGCTCATCTGTCAGTGTGTTGCCTTCGGCAACTAACAACATTTTCATATAGTACTAAAATTGTTGTGGCCCAAAGTCGGTCTGTCTAAGCCCACATCTGCTCTAAGCACAAACATATGCTCAAATATTTGTGCCAATTGCTCAGAGTGTATAAACAAAACAACAGATGTGAAGGAGCAAAAGGTTACAAGGAGTTGGCACAGTAAATTTCTAAAATATGCCTAAAGTTTTATAGCCAGGGCGAAGGCATCTGGCTGTATGCAAACAAAGAAAACTTGCAACATTTAAATATTGCACAATATATATGTATATATATTTGCATTAGTATGCGACAAGTTTGTTTTACACTCAATGAAAAAACTTCGAGCTGTTACGATTTAAGTAAAACAAGCTTAATTTAATTTTGATAAAAAGTGTAGTTATATATTTATATAACTAAAAACATTTTAAAAGTATTTTTAAATTTTTACAAAAACTATCAATAAAAATGATTTGTTTTAAAAAATTCAATTAAATATCAAAGACTACGTTTTTTATTTTAATAAGTTTATTTAGTAGTTTGCCAACTGCAAACAGGCGAAATTCAAGTGTCAGCAATACTATTTGTATTTCTTTTTCAAACTTGTGCAGTTGATAGCAAGTTTGTGTTTGAAATATGCTTTTATGCCCTGTAAGTCTTGGTACGTAAAACAAATACCAATAAAAAGTGCCTGAGATGAGTTGAAGTCTGCAGTTTGGAAACCCAAAAAGAAAAATTGTAATTGTCTGAGCATATTTTATATGTTTGGTTTTGTTTTGTACACACACACACACAAAGAAAACTTATTAAAGATGTGGTGCAAATGGCATTTGAAATTTAAACCAACATTTGTGGGTTATGCCAATCAAATGCTGAACTTGCGGAAATTGTGGCAAGCTCTTGCTGATTTAAGCTGTTGATTGGGTTGCTTTGTGAGCCAATGAATGACATACAAACGTAGACTCTCACACCCACAAACCACACCGTAGACTAACAGTTACCAACACTAGCGAGCGACCACCATCAACAAGCACTGCCATAATTTTCCGTTTTGCCGCCCATCACGTTAGGGTCTGAATGTTAGGGCCGTTTGTGGCAGGGCGTGCTCTAAGTGAGCGTTAAGTTGCTAAATTATAAATACGTACACATGTGCATATATATTTCAGACAATATGTATGTTTATTTACAATACGCATAACACTTTCGGCACTTGCCTCAAGGCTTAACTTGATTTAGGATACAGTTTATTTTAAGCGCATAAGCAGGCAGTAGTACTATATCATTTAAACATACATAAACACATATCATCTGCAAATGTTAGTTTAGATCAAAGTTCAGTTTCTGTTTGCGATGGCTACTTGAAGTTTTGCTGAATGCAATTATAGTCAAACAAAGTGCAACTAAATGCAAATAATAATAGTAATAACATCTTATTCATTTCCAACTGTCAAACTGTTTGTCCGACTAGAAGTTTAATTAAAGATCACAAGTTGATTTGATTTGTTCAGGCACGTTTTCTCCGTATTGCATTAAGCTTTAACAATAAATGTTTTTTAAAGTTTAAGAGTACTTAGCTAAGCTTCAGTGTCACAAAACTCAGTTAAACTTAGTTGTTAATTTAAATGTGTGATTGCTTATATAAAAGTTTAATATTTTATTTGAACTGATTTACAATTTAATTCAAGTCGAAAGAAAAACGATTTAAAACTACAGTTTGTCCATAAGAAAATCAACTTTTAATTATATGTATAGCTTGACGTCTTATTTAACCACACAAATTCGTGGTTGGCTTTTAGTAGCTTGAATGCTTTAGCTTAAATTAACTCGCAAGCAAGCAAATAGCATACATAAATAATGTTACTTAAAAGCTCTAAGTTGATTACGTAAATCAGATAAAATTTTCTTTCAATTAAGCTAATCAATTTTGGTACAGAAGTTTTTATTTATTCATTGAAAAAGTATTAATTTTTATCTACAAGCTAACTAACAGACTCGATTATTTAGATTTTAGGAGTTGTCATTTCTATTTTAATTAAGTGCTTATTATAAAGAAATAAAATATAAACTAATTTGTTTAGCATACTTCAAGCCTTTTAACGCAACAACAAAACATTAACTTCATTATAAGTACACTCGTAGTGCTTGAACCCAGCAATGCCAAGCATCATTTAACTATTTTCTGAAGGCTTACAAACTTAATTCAATGGAATTTGTGTGTACTTACTTTGAATAGTTTTCGTTTGCTCTTGTTGCTGCTCAATTAGCAAAACCCGCACTTGTGACTAAAAATTTTAGCAATTTACACACGAAATTCTATTCATAATGAGCACATAAAACCGCCATAAAGGAGAGAGCTCAAAATAATTAATAAGGCCTTGGCTAAAGTACACAAAGCGACAATTTGTAATATTTGTGTTAAATGTGTTATGCAGATTGAAATGGTTATGCAAAAAACGGATTAAATAACTTAAAGTGATTTAAAGTGCGGCATTTGGAAAATTATTACAATGAACAACATATTATTTGCTATCTATTTATGGTTATTTGTACAAATACTATGTACTTTGTATATTCCCTGATGCGTAATGCGCAAAAAATAAATAAATATCGCTTCAGTTGCAATTAATTGTATGAAAATTGTGCTAGTTTTGATTTCGACATATTTATGCTGCACCAATATTTTTTTTTGTTGGACGTATAGTAAACAACATGAGAGTTGTGTATTATAAATGCAGCAGAAGTGTACATTTAAAAAGGGGCGTGGTCGTGGGCAATCTACACCTGTGGAAAGGTTCATCACACTAAATGAAATGTATGTACAGATATATAAATTTGTTGCTGTAAGTTTTACGTTGGAACGTGATATATTGGCGCTGAAAAGCCATGACAACAACAATTGTATGCAAATAAACAAATACTAGCACAGGATAACAACAAAATGCTGTCGTAAATCAGTGAAATAATAAATATATATAAATATTTTTGGCAAAATGCGTAAGCCTCTTCTGTAACGGGATTACTAATGCTAATTGTCTACTCACATGCATGTAATTTTTTATTTATTTTATTACAAAACGAACAATAGTTTCAATGTATTTATTTTAAAAATTTTGTTGGCATTTGATATTTAACAATATTAATTTTGAACAGCATTTATTTGATCAAATATTGAACAAATAATAAGTTTGATTTATTATGCATTAACATTATTTGTAATGTTTGTTGTATTAAATTTTTGTGCCTTTTTATTTTAGTCTATTTAATAGCTGTTCGAGAATTAAGTTTTATTTTTGTTAGCTCTAAATTTTCCCAGTTCCTATTTAAAATGAAATCAAAATTGAATTTGTTGCTTTATTCAAATTTTTGTTTATGATTTTAATTAATTATAATTAAATATTGCCAAATAGCAATAATTTGTGACAAATCCTAATCGTGTATTAAAGTCTGTTTTGCTTTGTTTGTCAATACAATTTAAACTATATTTAATAACAATATCTTAAATAGTTTAAGCCACAAGAAACCAAAATTTGTACATAATAATCGGACTCATATTTTAAACATTATACATTTTTGTTTGCTGTGTGTCAGTTTAAATATTTGGCAATGTATGCTGCAATTTGTTGATAATCAAATTTGAACAGCAAACACTTCAGCGAGGGAAAAATTAAATTTGACAACAAGCCATAAAAAATTGAAATATTTAATAGGCATGCATATTTTAAAGCCTTGGCGCTGTAAACAAGTTTTTTCTCAAATGTCGCGGTAAATCCGTAGTGTGAAAAAAATTGGCATATTTATAAATCCACTTAAATAATCGAATATTGGCGTTGGCCAAAGAGAGTTGAGTGGACAAAACAAAATACGAAAATAAACAAAATAGCACATCTTAAAAAAAACTGCAATTAAATTCATAGAGCAGGCAAAATAACCAATAAACAGAACCGCACATTTCATTTTCAATCTCCGCCTCCGGAGCCATCATTGCGAACATTGAGGCCAGGGATCAAGCGGTTGTTGTCGTGTGTGCTTTAAATGCCACAGTTGAAAAAAAATAAAATAATAATACACTGTCGCTTTTTCTCTTTAGCCAATCATCGTTATCTGTGTGTACAGTGGGGAGTTTTTACTCTTTTCATTGAACTGCGACTGCTACCAAAGCGGTCATAAGAATACGTGAACGTATTCCACGCCCAAAAGCCAAAAGTACCCGCACACACACACACACAATTAGCCGTTAACATAATTACATTGGATGCCGCCAGGTTAATGTTGCCCACTTGCCACGATAAGAGTCACCTCCCGTCCCCTACGCAGAGCGCACATTCTCGTGCATTTATTTGTGGCCTTATGAATGGTATTCTCATTATTGTTTGAAGCTGTGTTTCTCATTTTTTGGGTCAACAAGTTCGAATTGCTGAAGGCATTAATATTTAAAGAAAATTTAACAATTAAAAGAATCCTCAGTTATTTGTTGAGGCTGACGAAAGAGTTGACCGTTGCGATTTGTGTTGAATTTTGCGGTTTAATGACGCTAATTAATGTACTCAATGAATACGAATATTGATGTCACTTGGGGGTCACATTAAGAATATGTAGGAATTATTTAAATATATTTTTGAGCGCTGTTTTTTATTTTATTATTAAAGGCTTGAATTTGTTGACTGTTTACTTTAAAAACATATGAAAATTTAATATGTGACGAATTAATTTTGTTAGCGGCTTAAAAGTTAAGCCAAAAACAGTTTTTCAAATTTATGAATTCAATTTTATGCTTTAAATTTTTGTTTTTTCTATTAAAGGCGAGATTAAAAACTTTTCATTCGTTCAAAAAATGTGAAATTCAACATCATAAAGCCAGTTATGCTGTTATTCTATATCCGATTTATGTGACCGGATATTATCTTACCGTTCTTGTTATTGCGTTGTTTTGAGTTCAAACACTTGACTTTTACCTGTCGTAAAGACTTTTCATCTGTTTCGGACAGTGGCGACAACACTGTGACATGGATGTTATTTTTTATGGTCTCTTCAGTATGTATTCGAATGTCGTACGAAGTGCTCAGACTAACTAACTGCATTCATGTATGTGTGAGTATTTGTATGTATTTGCTTGCAGCTGGTGTTGTTACTGTTTATGCTCTTGAACATTATGAGTATATTGTAGTTACATATATGGCTGCTGCTGCTGCTGCTTGACCCATATGGGATAGATTACGTGATTTTTGATGCTGACGTCACAGCCACCGGCAATAGCAGCATCAGCAATGGCATCGTTCAACATTTCAAAGGACATAAAAATTTAAATCACGTCACTTAGACAGAGACAGAGAACAGCAACACAAAAGACAACGTGTGGTAGTTAGGGTTTGGTTTGGGTAACGGAGTTCGTCTCCGCATCCGGGCATAATAGGGTAACATGTAAATAGTTGGCCAGTGGCCCGTGTCCCTTATTCCTTGTCCCTTTTCCCTTGTCCCATACAGCCATACAGCCACTGTGTCAGTGTGTGTTTGTTAAGCTGCTTTTGAGGCTGGCACTCAAGTACTCAGACGGGCTCTAACGGTTGAATGTGTGTGTGTGTGTGTGTGTGTGTGCGGCTTGTCATGTTGCTCAGGCGCGGCAAAATGCTTGTTACGCTTTTGAGCCGCCGCCTGCGGTTGACATGTCACGTTGGCAGCACCCATGTAACCACCAGCATCCCACCCATACTCCCACCAACAAGCGAAACTACAAACGAATATGAGTGTATGCAAGTTTATAAGTCTCAGCAGTCCACAGCAAATCCAAGCACCCTACAACATTAAAACGCAATTAATGTTGCAGGCGTTAATTGTGCCCCACTTTGTGTGCTTCATTTAAAGAATGACTGAGCGTTACTTACAAAAAATTAATTACTTTTGGCCTGCCCAAGTTACCAAAGTCATTTTGAAAAAAAAGATGCTTGGCTTAAATAATCCACCACAAAAAAAAAAGACGACGGTATTGTTCCTGTTAGCTTTTACGCCTGCATAACGTTAAAGCTTTGAGTTTTAACTCGAAAACGCATTTCCAATAAACACAGAATTTTCTTGCCTTTCCTTGCTTCATTTTGAACATTTAATTCGGTTTGATGTAGCAGAATTGTAATTAATTTTATTTTTCCTGCAATTTCTCTCTCGAGATAAGCTGTCAATATGTTTATTGAAAACCATTACAGATCATGTAGGTTGGTCATGAACAATGCAAATAATTATTTCTGTGGAAAAGCTAATTAGTTAAATGGCAATTGCATGCTTTATGATGTTATCTAATTAACGTCTAACTATTGACAGCATTGCGGATTTGTGAAAATGTTGCTGTTTCATGGAAAAACATAAGTTGTTCGACAAGAGCAAAATACCCGCTAATGAATCAAGTCTATGAATAATGCCTCAAGAGATAAGCGAAAACAGTTTATATATATAATAGTGAGTATCAGAAGCAAAACTTGGATATGTGGGCGTCCCTCTGTTAACGGTGCCCATATGTATATACAATATATATATATATAGTTCATCTTGTTCCTGCTGTGTGACCTTATCGCATATCTGAAATATGGCTCTTGCTCCGCCTCGTTTCATGCGCTCGTCGCGCAGTTAAATCCGTTTGCCTGGCAACTTTATCTTTCAGCACAGATTTTCAATAGCAGCAACAGCAGCTGCAACAAACTTTTGTTTATTTCACTTGCCACTGCCATGCACTTTTTTTTCCCTGCTTGTCCTGCTCTGCTGGTTCATCTTTATCGCCTTTTCTTTTTTCCTTTACTATTTTATTTACTTCTCTTGAAGAGCTGCAGCTGTTGTGAGTTTTTGGCTTAAGCGCCAGTCGCTGGCGACGTGCCGCTGAAATAATTAAGTTGCCAATGTAGACAGAGAGAGAGAGAGAGAGAGTACATCAGACAGAGAGATGGCAACTAAAGCAGGCTTAAAGTTTTGTGGCATAGATTTTCAATTAGACAGAGAGTCTGTGTCAGAATCAAAGTACAGACAAAAGCTGGCGTTGGGTTTAAAGTTTAAGAGCATCACAAAAAAAGAAGGAAATTCTGAAAAAAAGTCTGCGTAAAAGCTGTAAGCATATATATATATATATATGTATATAGATTGCACTTAAGCCAAAGGTGAGCTTCCACACACACATTTGCATAGTTAAACGCTTTTAAACACACACAGCTTTCACTTTTTTTTATTTATATTTTATTTTTTCATGTTTGTAAATCATCATCAACGCTTATTAGTTTGTTCGCGCTGATTACACTTATCATGCTGCATTCGATTGGCTCTTTGTTCGCTGTAATTACTATTGTTGGCACTTTTCAGCACTAAATGACCACTCTGAAAATTGCTGCGAAAATTGGTTGTTTGGCTTTAAAAAAAAGCTATAAAGTAGCAGCGTTATTTACATTTGAAAATATCGATTAAAAAACACTCGAAGAGTTTGCTTGAATTTTAAACCTAACTTAAAGCTTATAAAAAAAAACTAACTAACAATTTAATTCAGTAAAATAAGTATTTCAACTTTAAAAGAAAAACTGTGAAAAATAGTGTACAAATACTTATTAAAGTATGCATTTTAAATATTAAAAAAAAAAATATATATGTTAGATATATTATTATTATATTTGTTGAGCCACAATCACAATTTTAAGGTGGGTTTCTTAAGATTTTTGTAGCAATTGATTAAACAAAGTAATTGCCTTAAAGTTCTTGAATAGGCTTGATACATCTATTTGTCAAATGCTAGCTTCCAGGCAGCTCTAGCTTCCAGGCAAAAGCTTTAAATAGAATACAAAAACACAAAATACACCCACAATGAAATGAAATAAAAAATCGTCTACGTTGCAGCGTATAACACCCAGCAACCAGCGGAAGTGAAGTAAGCAACCACAACCAATCCAATGCACCACACCAAACTGCCAAACATGTCGAACTGTTGAACACACATCAGCATTAGCAACAACAGCAACAAGAACTCAAGCAAAGAGCTTGTAACACACATTTGCATGCGTTTCTACCAGAGTCCATTACGTATACGCATGACTTGAGCCCACGGGCATAACAATGTTAGCATGTCGCAAAGTTTTGGCAATAACCAAAGCTGCTCAGCCTCAACCACAGTTTTTGCTGCGTCGACTTTGTTATTAGTTAAAGGACTTTGTTGCATTTGCAAGTTTTGCAAGGTTGGAACTGTTGATGAGTAATGCAAATAATTACTTAATTTTTAAATTGAGCATTTGGAATATATTGAAAGATATAATATCTAAATTGGCAACCGGGAAGACCATTTATGTGTTTGACATTGTATTTTTATTTATTTCAATTCTATACATAAAATTCGAAAAGATTTTTGCTAAAGCTCAAAGCATTATGTTTTAAGAAAAACATTTCATTGCCTAATCTTTTTATCCATAAGTTATTAACTTGTCCCACCAGCATTTGATATTTTTGAAAAACCTTTAAGCTTAGAATTGCTTGTAAACTTTGTCAATCTTACCGCAATAAACTCGATTGCCAATGTATTCACAACTGTTGCGTTACACCGCATTCTAGCAAGCACACAAAACGAAAGCATCATTATGACCAATTTGGACAGAGCTAAAGCTAAAGGAAAAATCAAAATGTTGCGTACAGATAGTGAAAGCAAAGTCAAAAGTCCATGTATATAGATGTTTGTACAGTCGGTTTGAGCTGCCAGTTGAGCTGCAGCTAAGAAAATTAATGTAAAATCAATCGATAGCTGCAAATCGAACATCAGTAACAGCGTGTAGAAGGATGTGAAAAAGTTGTTGCTATGGCAAGGTGGTAAGCTGGGGCTAGCAGGGGCATTTCAGTGGAGCAGACATTTTTATGCATCGCTGAAGCTTGGGAGCGTAAAAGCAATTTTGTCTATGCCACCTTTAAGAATGTGTGAATCAGAACGATCATGGGAAGGGGGGTTGGTGGGTATTACTCAGGGACTGGGATAGACGTTGATGCTAGGCAAATTTTACAAACGCATCAGTGAATTTTGCCCAACGAACCCAGCAAGACATTAAACACCAGCTAAAAACTTGGCCAAATTCTTGGCAAATTTTCAATTTTTAACTCAATCAGCTAGAAAAAATAAACGAAATGAAATCAAAAATTCTTTTTTTGCTGCTGCTACGGCACTCAATGCGTATGCGTAATTGGCAGACAAAAAGTTTTTAGACAGCGATTAGGCCAAGAAGACAAAAACTTCTCGGTGTTAACCCTTCTGCTTAACTTGGCTTTTCAACTTCCAACGCAATCGCATCAATAATGCTTAGCTTCCCATGTGTCTTTAACAGGCATCCCCCCTCCAGTCAAACCCCTCACAAAACGATGAGAGCGCATTCAACAGCCGTGGATCTGTGCCAGCAAGATGTCGAATTGGATGTTGATTTTAACAGCAACGGCGATGGCGATGAGCTCTTGCAGAAGTTGCGCCAGCTCCAGGCTAATCATCTCTTTTTGCGTACCCAGCTGACACAACTTGCACAGCTGCAGCACGCTGCCTTTGCCAAGCGTTTGTGGCAGCAGAGGTGGCTGTTGGAGGGGCGTGCCGCCCTGGAGACAAAACTGCGACGGCTGCAGCTCAAACACAACCGTCAGTGGGGCCTCTGAAATATGAGGCCATCATCAAAACGGTGCAAGCATGAAATAATTGAGTTTCCTGTTGCAGTTAAGCTCTTTCGAAATTGTCGCATTCTTTCTCTCAAATTAAAAAGTTTGATGGCAGCTTCTCATATTAAATTGAGAAGCAAGTGCTTTTTTCTTAAACTAATCTCTGAAATGTGACCAAAGCGGAATAAAAAATATGTGAAAATATATGGCATTAAATTTGTTTTCTCTGCTTTGAGCTAAGAGCTGTCAACAATGTTGCTCAAAGACAACTTTTTAAATTGACTTAACAAAAAATAAAACAGATGAATAATCAAAAGTTATTTTAAACATTTGAAAAATAATGTTTCTTGTCTTTAAACTTATACAAATATAAAATCTATTTTTTTAATGAGAACTGATTTAACTAAATAGAATATAATTCTCCCCCAATCTTGCTTCAATTAACAACCTAGACAGCTTATCTGCATTGAATTGAAAACTTTTGCATTGACTATATTCTATTACATGTTGGTCATTGTGCGGCTTAACCCATATTAAGATAAAACATTTTATTAATACTAAGACTTAGTCAATTTAATAGCCCATTAACAAATACTGTCCCACATGAGGTCACATGAGTTGACATTTCTGCCATCCAACTTAACACAATGTTAGCCAATAAATCAGACCACAAGTTGTATAACCACTCTGCTGACCTGACCATTACGAGATTAACCCAGACATGTGTGTGTGTGTAAAGTGGAACACATAATAGAGACAAGAGACATCACAATTAAATCTAACCCAGAGAACACACAAATCCCTAGTTTAACAACTCATCCTGCTTGAGGGATACAAAGGCGGAGAGAGAGACGCAACGAAACTTGTGCTGTCTGTAAATGACACCTTCAGCAAGTGTTATCATTAAATCCTTGGCCCACCACATGGATGCGAATGACAACACTTAAGTGGACCATAAATGCCAACACACAAATGCAAATGCAAAGTGGAATTATTGTCAGGGGTATGGAGTTTTATGTTAAAGTGTTTGCATATGCAAAAGCATACAAAGCTGAAAGCTGGAAACTGAAAACTGACCAAATGGCCACGCTCAGCTATAAAGCCAGTTGAAGCGAGCTCGAGTCGTTACGTTCTGACTGCATTTCAGCGATATAAATATTTATATAAGTTAATCGGTTTATGGTGCACGAGTAATTGAATTCCGGCTGTAGCTGCAGCGTTCCTGCTCAAATGGAGAGACCTATCAACATAACAACAACAACAACAACCATAAATTGCTGATATACTACTCCTGCGCACCTTCCACCACATTGAACCAGGTGTCAGGTAGCTGGACAATGTGGCACCAACGCCATCCACACTTCTTATATACATTTTGTGCGCAAATATTTAGCGGCGTCAAATTTGATGTTGTTCTCCTTTTTTTTTGAAGTTGCTGTGGCGCCCAATTGAATGCTGTCCAGACGCTTCCGCTTAGCTGCACATTAATTGCAATTAAATTTCGCCTAACAGACGCTTACCAAGGGCAAGCGGCAAGCACAAAACGAACACAATGCAACATTCACTATAACCATAACAGCAACAAATTTTAACTGCAGCACTTTTAATGCTCGTTTGCTGAATTTCTGCTGTTGCATTTTACACTTAGTGCATAATTTAAGTTGTTTGCTTTTACTGCCCCAAGTTCGTAGGGCCATTTGCGATGTGTAGCGGTGAGGCAGGCGATAGAGTGGCGATGGAGTGTTGGGTTATAGAAGTAGTCCATTTGAATGTTGTTGCTTTCAATTAACTGTGCGTCTAACTAAATGTGCAAGTTAATTAATGTTTATTGTGCATAAATATGCATTTTATATGGAGCATTGCTTCAAACATAAAACAATCCAACAATAAACATTGCTTCATTGTTTGCCCCCCAACTGAAAAGGCAAGCATATAATTTGAAGAATTTTAATCTAAGAAGAATTATTTCTGAAGATGTTGGATGTTGTTGTAAATTATGGCTTGATGTAAGTAAAGCGAGCATATTTACATCATTGCGATGATGTTTACATTAAGTTCATAGATTTAAGCAAATAATTTAACTAAACTAAACCAAAATTGTGTGATTCGATGAATTTTAAGAACACAAATTGCTAGCAAAACAAATTTAGTATATTTGTCAGACATGCCACTTGGCTATCATAGCTCACAAGCTGTTATAACTGGCCAGCTAGTATCTTTATTATATATTGCATTTTGTTAACAAAATGCTTCGCTGGAAGTGTGAGCGCCCCGAGGCGATGCCCACTAGACAACATGCTGGCTGGCATTTACTTTACAAGGCAAAATGCAACACAATGAGTTGCCAGACAGATTTTAGACATGTGAATGTATGTGGAATATCAGACAAATAATGTGTTGCATATGTTCTTCGTAGTTGTTTACTGATGCTGGTGCTGCTATTGTTCTGCTAAAATTGTTGTGCCCAAGTCAACCGCAGGCTGAAGGTAAACATACAGAAAGAATATGTAACGAAAATGCAAGTCAAACAAACAAAAGATGAAATTTTGATAAAAAGACAAGCGTCCGTTACAGCTTCACATATATAACACCCTGTTAAAAACGAAAGAGGGTACACAGACTACATAAAAGAGATGCAGGATGCAGGATAAACATGCAATTTCCCACACCACTTGCGCCAGCAGATTCCAAATTATATTTGCAATTGAACAAAAAAAAAATGAATTTCGAAAATGTTTTTGATGCAAGGCAACAAACTTGACGCCTTATCAAAAATGTTAATGTGGGCAAAATGGTCGAAATAAAAATATAAATATTTTAGCAGCCTTTTCAACGGGGAGCCGTCTAGCATACCAAAATAAAATAAGCCTTAAACTTTCTAAGGCAAAGCGGCTGCCTGCACTCAAGGAAAACTTTTTTAATACTGTTTGTTGTTTGTTGGGCAAAATTCAATATAGTCTCGATTCGATTATAGAAAGCATCTTCAGTTGGCACATTTTAATTGCATAACACATACTTGTATGCAGCTTGTTGCTTACACTTCACTTGCAACTTTATAAATGCTCGACTGAGCATTCGGAAGGAGCAGCAAGATGAAATGCAAAGAAAGTGTGGGTCGAGGGTCGAGGAAGAGCATTTGGTGCCAAAGGCAAAAGTTCATTTTAACAAGTGAACAACTTTCAATGGGCAATTAAAAGGGCATACAAAACAAGGGGAACACAACAGCAAAATACAAGTCTTTGCCAACAAGAAAAGTGGTAAACTGTTCGCATGCCGCACCAGAAGATTGTGGCCGAAACCGGCATCTTGGAATTACAGAGAGGTAGTTGCATTTTGGCACTGCAACGTCGCCAAAACTCACAGGAAATGTTGACAAAATGCACTGCGCAGATTTACCAAAGTTTTTGGCCGAAAGGCAATTAAAGTTTTCCCCATCAGCAACAACAGCTAACAGCGTGAAGAGCAGAGTGAGAAGTCTGGAACTATAGGGCTACCAGACATGGCAGTTAAAATATTTCTGCACTTCTGGCAAAAATAATCACGATATACAAACAGCATCAAGTGTTAAAATTGAACTTTACTCGACGATCAATTAAAAATTGTAATTCCTTATGGAAAATTGAATATATTTTAATTGTCTCGATGGTTTTAAAAAACATCTTTAAGGTTTTATGTAAAGTTAAATTATCTTTCTAATATCTAGTTTTAGTTATTAAGTAACTGTTTATCAACTGCAGTTGGCTTTTGGTTTAGGTTTAGTCTGATGACAGTCAATATATCTTAATTATACTACTATTCTGCACAAGCTACTAATGCAACATTGCTTAACCAAGATTGTGTCAACAGTGCTTGTTTGAATGTTTCCTGTGCGTCCTCTTGATTGCCATTCTACTTACCTGTCGAAGGGTATAATAGTTAAGTGACAAAACGTGTAACGCCTTGTTACCTTACAAATAAGTAAGAAAGAAAAAAACAATGCAATGAACACTGAGCTAAATTTGGTTGTTGTTGTAAAAACTATCTTAAGTTAAGTCAAGTCTTGATTCAAATTTAAATGCTAGGCAGAGTAATAAAACTTTATCAAGTCATTGTCAAGTAGTTCAACTTGTCTTATTAATTGAGTTTGTGTGTGTTTGTGTGCAAGGATAAGATACAATTGCAAATGGCTTTAGCTTTCCGGCTTTTCACGCCCACTTCACGACGAATAATTGGCATCAAATATTTTAATGAGCGCCAGCGTGTCAATGTCACGTATTCCGGCAAAAGCGGCAAGCAGCAGCCTCTCAAAATATTTACAAGATATGGGGAAGCGGAATAATTAAAATTAAGTCAGGCGAAATAGGATGACACATGAGCAAGTACATGTGTGTGTGTATGCAGTGTGCAATAGCAAACGGTTTAGGTTGCAACGGAAATTTAAATGCCAAGACGTTGAATATGATGATGATATGATGCGTACTTATATAACGTATACGTATGCATGCATGATGCTGATGCATTAAGGTGGCTCGCGAAATTCTAGTGCTCCACGCACACACACACACACGTTACGCATATATGTGCATATACAACGTGAGAGATGCATACCAGATGCAGCATTAACACCTCACTGCCAAGGCATTTTCATCTCTCTTTCTCATCATCGCTTCACTCTTCGTTAGATGCATCGCGCTTTTTCCTTCTCCCTCACTCTCCTCACTCGTTCTCGCTGCATCTATCTTGCGCTGTCACTTCATTGTGGCATGAAATGACATGCGGCTGCCAATGTTGCAGACGCGAGCGTTGCTTCACGCTTCACCACCAATCACTTGTGCTAAAATAGTTTATGCCACCGGTGCCACCCAAAATAAAACCACAAATCTTGCAGCGTCTCAATGCAACAACAGCAACAACTATTAAGTTTGGCTTTCATCAGTTTTCGTGGTTGCGGAGTTGGCAACAACAGCGGCAACACTTTGACAGCCTCAACAACATCATCATCTTTGAACTTGGCCCTCAGCCAAGTAAAACTGGCCGAAAAATATTTCTTTTAACTTCAACAAAAATGTCAGTCATTCAATTTGAATATTTTTTTCAGTAATGTCAGATGCGTTTTTTAGGTTTGGTGAAGCATTTCTATTTTCAATTTCTAGCAATGAATATTTACAAAAAAAACTCTGTTTAGTTTAGAATGAGCTCATTGTAGTGTCAAATTGTTAATCGAATATTTATTTATGCAGTGATTATATAAAATATGTTTATATACAAGCAAGTACAAGAAACCTTTCGAGTAAACTTCAATAAAATATGGAAATGTTTGAAAAGATATATAAATAATAGATCATGCATGGCATTGATTGATAGTCAGCGTGATTAAGTTAGTTTAAGATCTTTCTGAACCCTGCAATTTGGTTTTTTGACATTTGATGGCGTTTTAAATGAGATGAACCGCAACCAAAGACATCCAGGAGCAAGCTGAAATCGTATAAGAAATTAACACAAATAAACATAAGGTATTTTAAAGTCAAACATACGCATTAAAACTTAGCCGGAACTGGAAACAGTATCTGCAATAATTAAATATTGTAAATAGGGTGTCCTTGTCATCTTGCCAGGCATCAGAAATAGCTTAGGAAAATCTGGAGTTTCTGGCCATTTGGCCAAGGCCATTTCCATGGTCCAGCGTTGAGCTAAGTCTTTGTAGTAGCCCTGACGCAATGCATCGACTTGCTCCAATTTGGTCAAGTGCTGCAGACTCTGCTCGTGATAGCCTCGATTCACATCGATGGCGCGCATAAGAAGCGCACTTGTTAGAAGCGTCCATTTGCTATCCGGCTCATAGTCAAGCAGATCCAGGCAGGATTGTAGCTGGGTTTGTAGCTCTGCTAGCAATTCCTTGCTGCAACTAGAAGTGGAATGCGGTGGCACAAAGTAATAAAGGCTTTTATCTGTTGGGTGTGTGATAAGTTTTAGGCGTTGTCCAGCAAAATCTAAAACATAATCTTGATTGGAATCAATATTGATGGCTTGTTCACATTGCCAATGCGTTTTATTTGCATCCAAAGGCATCCAGTTTTTTATTTCCAATGTTTCTTGCTCGTTTATTAATTGCACTTTGAGCTGCGACAACTCTGCACAGGAAGTCTTTAAAGCCAATTGCGCCTTGTTGGGCCAACAGCGAAAGGCAGCGACTTTAGCTGATTGCTCTTGCTGCACACCTCCACCGAGCAGCCAACGCTGATAGAACCAGGCGCTGCTATCATTGGGATCCGTGAATGCAGCCGTTAGCACCATTTCCAATTCGTCCTTTAGCTTCTGTTCGCTCATTGGTCGCTCCTTGAGCTCATTGGGATAGAGTTTGGGCAGCAGCAGACTGCGATGATGCCAACTGGAATAGTTGGAGAAGTTCACCTTGATTTTCTCCGTGCAAAAGTCAAGCTCCTGCTCTGCAGGAACCGCTGCCTTGGCGCTTACATAGCGCCTATAATCCCAGGTATGAAAATTGCGTTCATCGTATTTTAAATATTTGTTGCACAACTGCAGCTCGCGCTGCCAGTTGGCCTGCGGATTCTGTTCCAGTGTCCAGCAGCGATGGTGCCAGCTGTTGTACGATTTGGGATTGACCATAAGGCACTGTTCGGTAAGATCCAGTTCAATATCATAGACAGTTTGCAGCTGCTCCGATAGACTAAGCGGCATTTTATTCCCATCACCTTTTTCTTGTACTATCTCTTCTTCTTCTTCTTCTTTATGCTCTTTGCCCGTTACAGCTGCTGCTGCTACTGCTTCCTTCTGTTCCTCTTCCAGTTTTCCAATCTTGGCCAGCACACATTCGCGTCGTATGTTCCACAGTGTGCTTACGTCCGGATTGCGCTGCAATATTTGCACCGTCAGATTGAGCAATTCGTCATCGAGTTCGCCGATGCTACGTTTTTTCTGAATGCGTGTCATTGCGGCGCGATAGGCTCGCATTTTGAGCACCTGCTCCTTCTTTTTGCGTTCGCGCTCCTCCTCTGTGGTGCGCACCTTGACACGTCCATGCATCCTTAGCTTGTTTGTTTATTAGAATTACTTGAAGTCTAAACAATATTAAAATGCGAACTCGCTAGAATTAAGTGAAGAGGAAGACAAAAAACATCTGACTTAACATAATTGTTGCTGTTAATGTTTAACAGAGCTGCGATGTTTTCAAATGCTGGACAGAAAGCTGGTTGCTATACATAATCCATATAAATGTTGCTAGTTGTGAAAGGTAGATGGCGCTTGAACAGTGATTATTAATTTGTGAAGTGATTTTATTAAATGCGTTATTTTATGCATGGTTTTTTTTAAGCCTTGTAGTCTGTATAGCAATAGCCATTTATTTATAATAGCTCCGAATAACATTGCTTTTATTTTTTTCTATTTTTTTATCTATAAAAAGTTTCCCAGTAAATTTGTGATTATCTCAATTTAAGAACTTTATACTTAGGTTTCTTTTCTTTTTCGTTCACATCATCGCTTCAATCCATAAATTCCTACAATTTAATCACGCAAACTTCATTGCACAAGTCATAAAATTTAATTAGGAAAGCATTTCCCGAGAAGAGATGAGAAAAAGAACACATAGATAGCTGCGGGCAAAAGCAATCGAACTTAAACAACAAATACGAGCAATTTTTATTGTTTTATTGCTGTGCAGCAATAAAATAAAAGTCGCATCGACAGACCCATAAATGAAGACGGCCAAATAGACAAAAAAGAAAGGACATAAAAATCGAGCCAAGTCAAGGCAGCTGGCTCTAAAACCTCCCCACTCTACCACCCTATCCCTCCACTCGCTTAACTATCTGGGGAGCAATTTTACTCAAGGCAGAATCTGCCGCAGGTGCGAATGAAGGACACAAATTCTCTCACAGCAGCAGCAGCAATGATGAGAAAGAGCGGGAAAATCAATCGTGCAGTAAAATCATAAAAGCGCTTATTTGTGTATGTATGTGTGTAAATATAACAGTACTTATTATATATTTTTCGTCTAATATTTAATATTCGACACTTGTCAAAAGTATTTACATTTGTGTAAAAATCTTTTCTTTTTCTTTAAGTATGTATTTGAAGGTTTTTAAGAACATAATAATTCAATTTCATATTGACGATTGTGTTCCCGAATTTGGAAATTGGAACCATAGCCAAAAAGTAATAAAAAACAAGTGAGAAGGCTCTAGTCGGGACAGCCCGACTAGAAGATACCCTCAACCCAGTTGCAATAAATAAATTAAATTTATATAAGACTTTGGTATACGGACTTAACTTCAATCGATTAAATTCGATATCTCCGGTGTTTCTTAACCGATTTGGACGAAATTTTCAGAAAAGTTCTATCGTTACTCATTATTTCAACCCTCATTTTTACATTTTCCAAATTCGATATTTTTTGTTATCGATTCCATGTGTATATCGGAAACCAGAATAGTTATCGATAATTTGAAGCAAACTTGTTCTGCTCATGGTATAGGAGAACTTATATACAAAATCTGAAGTCTCTAGCTCTTGTAGTCTCTGAGATCCACGCGTTCATACAGACGGACAGACGGACATGGCTAATCGACTCGGCTGTTGATGCTGATCAAGAATATATATACTTTATGGGGTCGGAGATGCTTCCTTCTGCCTGTTACATACTTTTGCACAAAACCATTATACCCTTATTTACCCATTTTATGGGTTAAGGGTATAAAAAATCATTTAAATCAAAAGTACTTAAACTATTCTATGAAAATTCGTTTGATTTACACTTTGAATGAACCATCCAATAACTTAAAGATTGAGAAACTTATATTTTTTAGATAATATTAAAGATATTATAGCAAAAGCCCATAAATAATAAAGCAGAACATAGATTACTTATTTTGCTTGATTTCGTAGACTCAACATTATGTAAGAATGCTTATTAATATTTTGTAGAGTATTAAATCGTCCTGTTTCATTTCTTTATATTTTCTTGTCTAAATTTGAGATGATGGGGCCGCGCGTTGAAATGTGGGCGTGGCAGCGCAGCGCAGCAAACACCCGCACCCAAATCTAATTCAATGGCCCTGAGGCGTGTTTATCAAAGGCCCAAAGGTTCCCGAGGGTTGTTCTCAACAACAAGAAGAGACGACATAACCATTACATAGAAATATCCTTGTTGTTGCTGTTGTCAAATGTGATACGCATCAATTTATGAATCTTGAAATATTATGACTGATTTCGGCTTTGCTGTTTGTGTCCCTCCCTGGCTGGCTGGCCGGCCGGCCGGCTTTACTTTACTGCCTGGCTGAGTGCTTGGCAGTCGCGTTAATCTTGGTAACAGGTCGCGACAGGCGGCAGGCAACATGGAGGGATGCGTGGATGGTTGGGGGGGAGTCGTTTTCATTTTTAAGGATAACAACAAGACAAAGCCAACTCAGCTTAGGTGCAAAAATGTCCATGAAGCCATAACTCATGCTCATACACATGCATACATACATACAAACATACATATATCACATAACGTGACCCGTTATATGTGCTAAGCTCATGACACAGACAGATAACGAAAGAGAAAGAGAGAGCAAGAGAGAGAGAGAGAGATTGGTAATTGGAGTAACAAAAACCATGAAAATGAAATGAAGTGAGATTTTTATTTTTATGACACATACACACAAGGTCAGGGGTGGAAATGAAAGGCAACGGACAACAAAGGCGGACACATCCGGACAGACAATGATGCTGCGACAGAGTTGATTGGGTTTTGGTTAGGTGCCCAATGACCATCTAGAAGTGCAATTTGACGGGCTACAAGAACAGCTAACAGTCTAAAGACTACGTCAAACAGAAAGACCTTCACTTAATTCAAAAAGATGGCTAAACAAAAGGTTTGTGTTACATATATGGGAAAGTCATATAAGTACTTTTTCTACATGCAGCGTGACATTTTTTTCTTTATGTTTCTTATAAATATCTTATGAGCATGGATAACTTAAAGTAGTTCCTAGAAATCGTAATGTGATATAAGAGGCTCGTGTTTGATACTTTTTTGACTAAGATTAAGATTAAGACAAGAACTTAAAAATGTTCTTCTCGAAATTCCCCATAACGAACATTCGTATAACGAAGTTTTATATATAACCGATTCATTTCCAGAACTCTGAGTTCAATCAAAAACCCATTAAATATTAAGAATTTTCTCTATAACGAGGCTCTTTCCTATCCCCATTCGATTCGTTATATGGAAGTTCGCTCAAAGCTATTGCTATACTATTTTGAACATCTAATAAGCTTTAGTTTCCTCTTACGTTAAAGGAACTAATTGAAGATTAACATTTGAAGGATTAAGTTTGATTATTTGTATAATTTCTAACAACTTTGGCAACTGACAAATATTATTTGCTTTTTCTTCACCTTGAAAATGTGTTATGATTCAGGCATAGTTCTTGCATGGATGTTGTTAGGCGCATTCTTAAATGCAAAAGGTCAATCATGTCAAAAGAAAAAGTAGAAAATTTCCTTTGCGTCATTTGAAGTCTTTATGTTTGTGGCATCTTGAGTGACAAAAGCGTGCCCACAACACGTAGATTGTGCGCAGGTAACCCAATAGGGAACCTAAGAAAAACAAAAAGAAAGAATAATGAAACTGCTGCAGGGACCAGTCTGCCCAGCAAGTGTTCTGAGATTTTTCCGGCGTTGCGGCATTTGACACGCTGAAAATTGACATCGAACCAAACCGAACCGAACCGAACCAAATCGCCCACCCAACAGAGCTGAAAAAAAATACAGCGGAGATGTGAAAGTAGTCAGCGCGGTTTTGATGTCAATGCTGCCGTCATTGCTATGGGCAACTTGTGCCTTGCTCTTTGTGGCCTGATGCTGCTGCTGTTGCTGCTGCAAGGACAGAAGGGTCAGAAGATATAGCAAGGGTTGCCTACACTCCAGAGAATGCGCAAGCAATTGACGCAAATAAGAAGCAGACTTTTTAGCAAAGATGACGCAGCTGTGACTGCAGATGGGCGGCATGGTTGTGACACATATGCTTCCTTCCTTCTCGCTCTCCCCACCACCCCCACCAGCACCACCTTGCCACTGTCACTGCTTTAGCTATAGCCTCGGCCTTTGCTACGTCCACGGCCACAGCTTGAGCTTTGAAATTGAAAAAGTTATGCAAATCTGCTGCTGACGACAGGACAGCGCATTGCAAACAGGAAACGAGAACGCACAAGAACTGAATTAGTTTTGTGCAATTTTGCTGTGGATATCATCTGTAGAGCTGCTCATTAAAGTTCAATTGATGTTCAATGGGTTTGAATGAACAACTGGTTCCATATAAGGAAAAAGTGGGTGAAAAATGTCCAGTCAAATTGGTAAATACTTTATAAGGCTATAAGGTATTCGTTCCATTGAATATTCTTACACGTTTATCAATTAAAAAGTGAATATTCTTTATTATATGTCAAATGTTAAAAAATAAATCAAATTATAAAAGTTATGATTAACTTTTTTAATGTATGATCTGCATACTATCTTTTGTCCTAAAAATGTATTGTTTAAATAATGGTTAGTATAAAGGTTTAACTATCAATGATTTAGTTCGCTCACTTTGCTCCTTCTTAAGAACTTGTTCCTTAAGTTACACAGCATCTCTAATGTAGTTTAATATGTGTGTGTGCGGGTGTGTGTGTGTGTGATTATCAAGGATGTTGGACAGCAGGAATGTTGGCTGTTAAACTTTCTAGCGTATAACTGTCGATTTGAGCGCGCGCGCGCAATTATTATAATTGCTATAATAACAGCAACAGAAACAGCAACAACGAGTTGCTGATGACATGCAACGTGACAGGGGTGCGATTCAAAGCCAACAGTGTCCTTTATGTTTATCCTTTGGCCACCCATCCATTCGGTACATTCGGTCCATTTGGTCCTGACTAAAACGTTGCGTGCGTAAGCGCCTCAAAATCGCATCATTGTTTGTGTTAAGCATTAAAGGCTTTTGGGCGACGGCACGTAGCGGGCCTAAACAAATACGAAACAGCAGAGAGCGCTGCTGCTGCTTGTTGTTTTGTTTGAAAAACTGGTAAGCGCTTTAAAACCATCATATTTCCAACTCTCTTACTCCATCTACATAGCTAGTCCTAATTACAATTGCAAACGCTTGGGTGGCTTTGACAGCACAGCACTTACCCCTCATCAAACCGAGAAAGGGCAATACATGTATGCACCCTACAACCGCACATATATGTATATACCATATATATATATATATATATATATATAATTATTTAAATCTTTGCGTGCCTAATGCCAATTAAGCGTTTAACAAACGCTACCATTCACATATTCATCCTCTTCTCTTATCTGCCTTTCACCTGCCTTACCCATCTTTATTTATATTTCAATTTCAATATTTTGCAATTCATTGATTTCGTATGGAATTTCTCATTTAATTAAACTCCCCACGCATATAACAAACATAAGTTCAACCAGGTTTGGTTAACATAAAACAAATTTGGCTTTAACGAGAAAAGTTGCAAGAGAGTTTACTTAAAAAATTACTTTTAAAGCCAAGTTCTGTTCAGAATTTTTAGCACTAATACTGTCTGACAAATAAAAATATAAATCTGTTAAAAAATAGCGTTATTAAATCAATTTTACTCAATATTCAGTTAAGTTAAAAGCTAAAAACAGGTGGAAAATAGCGATTTTCCATTAATGATTAATGAGAACTATGAAAAACTAAATTGATAAACGAGATTTAAATAAACATTGTTTGTAGCCGATTTAAATTTAATTCAAATATGGAATTTTAAGTAGTTGAAAAGTTGTTTCTACCTTCCAAACGAACAGTAATTATTAGTTCAATATTATTCTTGGCTTAACCTTTAAAGTGGCGGAAAATAAAATGCTCAAACTATGACATAAATTCATATCCTTTGTACAAAGTTTAGTTCAAAAGCATTTGAGTATCGAAATAATATTAATTTATTTTTAAACAAGACACTCAGTTGAGCTGTTGTAACTTGATAACAAATGCTGCCACATTGCGAGCACTTAGTACTTTTACCTTAAGAGTAAGCAAGTCCTTAATTAATAGCAGCCGTTAATTATACTTCAGGCGATTGTTAAAGATAACTTTTCATGGGTCAAATTTTCATGAAATTTTGATACCCGCTTGGGTAAAAGCAGATGCCTTTGGCTCATTCATTGAGCTTGTCAGCTTGCAACCTTAGCCGCATAATCAAAGCTTGGGCAAATTCCCACTTTATCGTGGTTAGTTTTCAGTGGCATATGCTGAAACATGAGACAAAGCCTGTTTCAAGCCGGCAGGCAGGCAGGAGGCAGGCCAACAAAAACCGACAGCAACAAAATAAAAAAAAAAAAATATAGAAAAAAAAACGAGAAAATAGCTTGCCGCCAGCCAAAGATCAAATGTTGGCAGCGTCAAGAGCTCAAATCTCTCAGATACGCAGAGATACATGGGACTGCGGTTGGTTGCTTGGTTAGTTGCTGTTGTTTTTGTTTTTGCTTTTGCTTTTGCTGTTGCCGTTGCCTTTGCCATTGCTCTTGTGGCAAGTTGGATGCTTGGTTAGCTTGGCTTGCTTGGCTGGTTGTTCATTGGTAACCGCAGCAGGCAAGGGTCGCCCAGCGGCAGCCAAGTTCAAATTGAAACGTACATTGGAACTTTTTTTTTGCAACGGTAGACGGTACATAATTTGAACTTAAAGGCTGGCCGATCATTGGCCAGGTTGTCAGCTTATTTGGCCTCTTTGTATCTGCAATTTCTACAACGACTGACAACAACTACTTCTTCTTCTTTCTAAGTTCAATGCAAAGCGAACGTACTAAACGTAATAACAATAATATGAAAATTATAAATTCTCAACCAGCCTGCTGCTTCACTGATCACTTCACCAACCATCTCTCCCAGTCCCCCGCTCTGTCTTTGGGTTCCTTTGTTCCTGTTGTTCTTCAACTGTTTTACGGGTCGCCGTGTTTACTTAATGATAATACATTATGTGTGCGCTACACGCCTCGTTTTATATTTTCATTCTCTGCTTTTTTTTCTTTCATTATAATGCTTTCATGTTTATACCCTTGCAAAGGCTGTCAGGCCTTGAGTCATGCACATGCTCGAAATGAGGTATTTTTGACCTTATGATGCTTTAATCTGCTTGGTCAGCGGAAAGAATCGATTCTACTTAATAATGTCTGCCAATTTATGTACACAATTATCTTTTAGTTTCAGTTCAGTCATTACAAAGCTTGCAGTTAAAAAGTTTGCATCTAATTTTAAAAATTATTTTATTTTATTTGCTTGTCCCACAAATTAAACTGGATGTAAAAGTTTGTGAAAACCTCCGTAAACTAAGTTTTGTCATAAAAAGACAGTTCTTAATAAAGTTTATTTAAAAATTAAATAACATATCATCAAATATGTAATAAAATTCAAAACAGTTCTTAAAATTTTTATAAAGTTACCAAACCTAAATTTTTACCCAGAAAATAACCTTTTAGTTGATCAAAATGAGTCAAGTCTGTTCAATAATTAACTATCTACTAAAGTTTTGAATAAAAAATCTTGTTAGCTTCATCTTTCAATTTTCAACATATTCCATTTCATAAAATTTGTCTAAAATCATTTTCTTGTTATTTATGCATTTTGGGAAATTTGTAAATGCATTAATAAATTTTCATGTGAACAATTCGACCTTTGCCTGCTAGGGTATAATCTATTCGGCACCCCTGAGATAATAGCTTTTTCTAGTTATTTTTTTTTTGTACTTGGTTTTGTTTTGTTTTGTAGTTGTTTGTAGTTTTTATACGTCACTGTGTGAGGCATTGTTGTTGTTGTTGTTGTTCTGGACGACTGACTGCTGATGTCGATGTCGATGATTATTATGTATGCTTAAATTCTATGCACGTACCGGCAGTGAAGCTTATCTGTATCGAATATGATTAAGTGCGCTGCGCAGCGACTGCAACTGCGACTGAGACTGCGACGGCCTCGCCCTGAACTGGCTGGGCCCTGCCCCTGACACTCCCCCTGCCCCTGAAGTCGATTTTGGTTTTGGATTGCCGTGGCCTGGCCCTGGTCTAGGCGGGGAAAAACAACAACAACAACAACAACAACATACGTTAAACGTGCAACATTCACAAAAGGGCACAAAAGATCCGAAGACCGAACGCTTAAATAAATACACAACAACAACAAGAACAAGAAGCAAAAGAAGAAAAAAAGAGATGAAGAGAAAAACAGTTTTTTGCCTTTTAGGCATCGCTGCTCCCATTTGCTTGAGTTGGCTTGGCATGCCATCCAGCTTTAGCTTCAAACTTTCATCCTTGCATGCAATTGTCATCTGTGTCGCATATTAAACGAATGGCATCGCAGGGACTACCAAATGACGTTTGCCATTTGCATAAGATATATTGCGTATATATAATTTTAATCAATGCAAGAAATAAGTTAAGTTAATAAATATCCATACCCAACTTAAAAAAAAAACACAAAATTTGTGAATTTTGAGCACATAAATTAACTTTCGTTTTGCGTATGCATTTTCTGCATATTATTAGGTTGATAAAAAGACATCTCTAACCAATTTTAACGATAATTTGTGAATGCACTTTGTATTTAATTATTATGAATTTATGTGCATTCAACGATTATAAACAGTAAATCAGTTGACCGACCACAAACAATATTTGCATACAAATTGCTCAGGGCAAAACATGTTTTTTCTTAATCTGTATCTTAAATGCTATAAGATTACATTTAATTATTATAATGCATGCCTTATAATTAACGATTTAAGCTTAAAATTTATATTTTCGATGGTATGGCATGCAACTTTGAGTTGATTGAACTTTTTGTTTAACAAAATTCCATTTGTCCAAGTTATTTTATATGCATATATTGTAGATTCGAAGATTTATTTGATTTAAAGCAAATTGCATTTAAGAGTTACTCAAAGTTATGCTTCGTCTTTGGGCTTTGTTGGGCACTCGAATTTGGCACTTCAGGAGACGCGAAGAGCGCATTTAAAATTTTAATTTCAGATCGCAAAGCACTTAAAACACAGCACTCGTCGTCGTCGTCGTCGTTTTCGTCGCCATGAGAAATGCTAACTACTTGAGATACATTTGGTATTTGTATTTGAGCATTCGTATATTCGACATACATACAAAGTATGTATTTACATACACTTGGGATACTTATTCTATGCCCCATACCCTTTTCATTCGGTCTCCAGTGAATGTAGCTAGGCTTTGACTTTACACACATGCACACAGATACAGCTGTGAGCATTTCATATGCGAGTGCCGAGCAATTTTCTAAAGGGTTTTCTTAGCGTTGTCCATTAGGGGTTGCTGTTTGGGAATTGTCGTTGTTTGCTTAGAGCACAAACTCAAATACAACCGTAGATGCATGCATATATTAAATTGCTTTCAAATGGCATTAATAACAGCCAACCTGTCATTAAGCAACCCCTCCCATTTACACTCATTGGAAGGTACAAACATCCTGTCTCTCATACCTCAGCAAAGTGGAGAGAAATGCAAAAAAGAATCTGCAGCAACAAATCCCAAAGAAATTCACACGAATCCCAAAAAAACTGTCGCTAGTTCTTGTCCCTTTGCACAGAGCAAACAAAGGACCTGAAAGTGGACCTGGACGGTAAACGGTAAATGTAAGGCCCTGATAAAATCCAGCAAACAACCAAGCGGCTGCTGTGCAAACAATAAAACTTCGAGGGCCAAAGATGCTAAGCGGATGACGGGATGGTATTTACAGTTCGAACTGCTTTTATAAGCAAGGTGCAATCGCATCCAAAGCACTTCCGCACGTTATAGATGCAGATACAGATACAGATACACAGACAGTGACTCTCAAGTGCCGAAAATAAAACGCAGTTTTGTGTTAAACGGGGGAAAATGGAAAGGGAGATAGAGGAGAGTAAGAGGTTTAACGCTGCTGCTAATGCTTAAATCTCATGCATGCTGGTGCTAATTCGGATGATGCTGTTGCGGCTTCTGTTGGTTCTGTTTCGCATCTTTTTGTTGCATCCTTCGCTCTTCCTTTGATGTTGTCTACAATTTAATTATGATTGATGGTTTAGCAAAGGGCAAGTGAAACCAGCAAAGCTGGTACAACTAACAGATGCCCTGTTTTCTAACCATCTGTGATCTACTTCAGATATAATAGAAGATGGTCCAGCAATTTACATCTTGTGATTATAATAAAATTGTATATTGTTGAATTTCTCTTTGTAATCAAAATGACCAACCAATTTTGTGACAAACGTATCTGAAGGCGAATATAATAAAAAACCTAATAAAAATCCTTAATTTATGTGAGAATGTATAGAACACACATCACTGATATAAAAAAAGGAAAAATCAGAGACAGCTCTTCTTGATTCTTATTCATGCAGCTTATACTATATAGTAAGTAATCCCAAGGGGAATTTAAACTCACAGCTATACATAAATGCGTCTTTTATTAACCCACCCGAATTCATTTGCCCTGTCACTGTTCTCTATTCACTGAAATTGCTGTTGTTGCGGATCGTTGGTTGAATAGAGCGAAAATTATGAATTATGTTTACTTGTTGTATGCACGACGCGTTCCACTTAAATGAGGCATGCAACGGTCGCATTCAAAAATTCTGCTGTTTGTTAGTATGTGTTTGACTGTTTGTCAAAGGATTTATTTCTTCCTCTCATGCTTTTGGCGTATGTGCGAGTGTGCGTGTTTTTTTTTGGGCCCGCCTGCCTGCGCATTCATTTTGAGGCTCTTTTGATTATACATATATATATATGTATATGTATATAATTTTGTGCTCGTCATGCGTATAAAATTTCATTTGATTGAACGCTTAATCAAGCAAACATTAACGTGCACTTATTAATAATATAAAGTGCTCAGAATTCAGTATTCAGTGTTCGGTATTCGCTTATCTGCTCAGTCGTGGCTGAATGAAGTCCAAATTCCACGCCTGGTCATTATGAGTGACAGGATGTTCCAACCAATCAAACTCATAGCAATCGTAGGTGTGTTCTTCAATGACATACAGTATTTACTGTACCCAAGTGGTAAAGTTCCATTCTCAGAACTGGCAGTAAATCGAACAAACGCTTCAGTTGATGCTTGCCATGCAATTTAATTGGAATATATGTTTGGGATTCTAGAGTGTTGAAGGTTCTAGCAATTTGAAATATTATTTTGGTTGCCTTGAATTCATTTACTATTTTTAGTTGAACAATAAAAAGTGCTTAAAACTACACCCACAAATAATATTTATCATTTGATTTTACTTTTATAAAATTAACATTTAAGAAATTAAAATAAAATATTATAAAAAAGTTATCTTAGACTTGCAAATTAAATTTCGCATTATTAAACAAAAAACTTAATTAAGCTGAATAAAAATTCAAATAAATAAGATACGGAATATTAATTTGAACAGTCAAATGTTAAATGAATGCTCTAAAAAACAAAAATTTTAATGGACAATTCAAAGAAATGTAAAATTTAAGTTTGTAAGAATGAGAGATTAATTATGCTAATATTCAAACATCTTATGAATGTTGAATATCCAAAAGTTACAAAAAAAAAGAATTTGTTTTGTAAATTCCAAATCTTTGATGCCGAATGGCTTACATAAATAAAAGCCGATAAAAGGTAAAAGCTTAATATTGATGCCCGCAAGCATATTGAACTCTTGATTTTAATAACGCTTGGATCATCACAAAATCTGCGTCTGCCTTTGCATAAGGACCACCCATTGATGTAGGTTGTATCTTCAAACAGTTTGCCTAACAACGGCTGCTGACTGACTAACTTATGCAGTTACACACACACACACACATGAATACTCTATGTATCTAAGTGACATGCATTATCTGTTCTTTAGTTTAAGCTTGCACGCCGTTAAGGATTATCGTTGGGCAAAGCTAAATTACGGTTATGTCAACAACAACTGCAGCAGCAGCAGCGACAATGGGAACCCTTTATAAAGACAGTCTCTGTCTCTGTTCCCTTTCATTGGACTGTTCTATGCCGGGTTAAGAGAGGAACACAAGAAAGAAAACAAACAGTTTTTCTAAACGTCTATTGTCTGACAGTGGGTTTGATTGTTTTTATTGTTGCTATTGTTGTTGTTGTTGCTTGTTATTATTTTGCGTTATATTAAAGCGGATCCATTCTTTATCAACTTTTATATATCTTATTGTTGTTGTTGTTGTTGCTGCTGCTGCCAGCGGCAACGGATGCGACGGATACGGATGCGTTGTGGCCGATGAGAGAATGTGAAAACCAAGAGCTTTAAGCGGCTTTTATCTTCTAAAAAGTTTCAGTCTATGTGATTGTGTGTGTGTGTGCGTGCGAGTGAATGAATTGAACTGCCGCTTTTTGCATTTTTCAACGGCTTTTTGCATCGTTTTGTTGGTTTTTTCTTGCTTTTTTTGTTGTTGTAAGTTTTGTTTTCTGTTTTCATGCAGGCAGCCAAGTTGCAAACACGATCGAAGCCCCGATCCGGACCGGGTCGGGGCCAGGCAAGACAACGAACGTACGTACATACGTAAGCGCTCATAGAATTTGTATGAAATTTAAATACCTATTCAGCATACAAAATGCGACGCGACAGCCGCACAGAGACCTAAATACTTAAGAAGTTGTTTTTTTCTGTTCGAGACAGATACATATAAGTAAGTATGTTGAGGGACAAATGTAGATACGGGTACACTAATACAACAAAATATGCCACATGGCTTACACACAAACATACCCATATACATATATATATATATATGCGAGCACACGTTAGTTACAGATACAAATAGAGGAGGTTACGGATTACAGATACCGATACAGATACCGATACCGATACGACTACAAAACACTCGCAGACACACACAAAGCTGGATTATGTCTACACTCTGTATGTGTGTGTGTGTGTGTGTTTCGTTGCACGTAAGATTTAATCTTTATTGATTTATTTTGTTAGATTTTAATTTATGACACTGAAGTAGGCAATCATTTTTAGTGCCGCCAGTCAAGCATTGCATGTTATGTTACCCTTCTCTGCCAGTTTGGCTCATGGGGATGGGGCTATGTTGAATACCCCCCCATGTAGCTCCCCCCCTCTTTGTGTAGCTGCTTGTATCCAGCTGCGAGGCAAAGAGATTGTCCATTACAACAAGCTGACGGGCAATTTTGCATTGTGGGCGAATTAATTGATCAAGGCAAGTAAGGCCTGTGTACAAACAGACCTTCATAGCTGAAACATGACTCATGACCTATCATATAATTAATAAGCTAAGAAATGTGAGGGTATAAATTATAATAGGAACAAAGCTAGATATGCTACTTGGGTCTGTGAGTAATGAATAGCCTTGAATCAATACGTCTCTTAATTAAACTCATCTTTCATACTTATCATTCCAAAAAAAAACAAACATTTTCAATTAAGATATTAAAATTATAAAAACATAAAATATAATACAATTAAATGATTCAACAAAAGCTACAAATATAATTCTTATATAAAGGTTTTATTCAGTATTATTTCATTACTAAGTACAGTCGAACTTCCATATAACGAACTACAACGAAGTCAGAAACCAGAACCCTGCAATTTGGTTCAGACAAAAACCCATTCTATGTAACAAATTTTCTCTATGACGAAGTTTTTTCTTGTCCCCTTGAGATTCGTTGTATGGAAGTTTGACTGTATTTTCACTCAAACTTAAAACTGTATCTTTATAGAGATTTCTAGTGCTGCAATAAATAAAAGGAAACTAATATGTTCATTAACAAATATGTTCATTAAATTTATCTTTATAAGATTAACAATAAATAAACTAGGTTTGGCTTCTTCGCAGCCCTTAAAGACCAACTTAAGCTACCTTTACATATTGAGTTGAAAGAGTTTTTAATGTTGTGTAAAATGGGCTCATATACTAAGTAAAAGCTTAGCTGGCATTGATTAAACTTGTATTTTTACACCACATTTATTAGGTTTTGAAACGAAAGAAACCAATAAATTAGCAACTATTTATATAGTCATATCTTATTGGTTCTGTTTTAAATTTTTATTTATGTTCTATCTGCCTATAGAAATTCTCGCATAAAGCTTTTAAGATGCATATTTCTCGCATTTGTCAAGCTTAACAATTAAGTGGCTTCAGCCAAAGTTTTTGGCTAACCTTGGCAGTATTAAAAGTAAACTTTTAAGCAGTTGCCCTCAAAGCAAATATTTTCAGCAGCCACCCTTAGCTGAAGAAAGACGCCAGACCAATTTGAATGCACGATGTTAACTCGAAAAACTTTTTCGCCCGTTAATCAAAATTAATTACTCACACACACACAGCACACCCAACCACCACTCTCACAGCTATTCATTAAAAAGGAAGTCGTAAGAGATGGGGCTAATGCCACGCCCATATGCGACATGCAAACAACCAAGCAACCAAACATAAATTGTAATCTACTTTAATGAGCCGCATTTAGTCAGCCCACATGTCCAAAGCGGCCTATACTATGATTGGACTAGACACAGACGGGCAGACGGGAAGGTGTGCCAAGGAAGCTAGGTGAGCTATGGGATAAGAGAAAGGGAGAAAGAGAGAGAGAGAGAGAGAAAGATACTCAAGCGAAATCCGTTGTGTAATTAAAGTTCGCATGACTAACAATTGCATTTGGAATTTGAAACGGGTCGATGGCTGATTTCCAATGAATGTCTGCCTTGACTCCCCACCGATATAAATATATATATATATATATATATATATATATATATACTGACTCTTAATGCTGCCAACGATAATTTTCAAGCACTGAGCAGCAGAATCATCATCCTCATCATCATCATGATCATTATCTGGTTGCGTATTGTTTTCTCGCATATGGAGTAGTTGGCATTTAATGTTTGTCGACGATTCTCGACAGCCATTGATGAGAGCTCTTGTTCTCGTTGCAGTTGTTGTTGTTGTTGGCCAGGTTATATATGCATGGCATGTATTTAAGTAGGCTGTTAAGTGGACATTAGGGGCATGCTACAGACACAGTGAGCACAAAACACAAGTGTGACCTTATATAGAGCAACGTCTTGACAGGCCACTTGCCAATCACCCATTCCACCATCATTTCAGTAAAGAAGGCAAAAAGAAATGCAAAGAATGGTCTTTGAATTTTTACTTTGTTAACATCTAGAGAGA
This sequence comes from Scaptomyza montana, assembly GCA_018904305.1. Taxonomy (NCBI): domain Eukaryota; kingdom Metazoa; phylum Arthropoda; class Insecta; order Diptera; family Drosophilidae; genus Scaptomyza; species Scaptomyza montana. The sequence goes on from JAEIGR010000001.1 coordinate 6,346,030, forward strand.
CGTGCACTGAATAAGTAGTTTTCTACTTTTTTTTATGTTGTTTGAAAGCTGTGTGGACAGAGTTCTTTGAAACTGCCCACCCACAGATATGAATCGGTAATTTTTAGTGACCTGTTTATGTATTCTTTGAACAAATAACTTAATTGTATGGAATAGAAGAACTTTTGAATACACATTAAATACAAAAATATAAAAAATATTGGAGAAATAGCAGAAAGTTTATATAAAAAAATTAGTTTTTTGGTAGATTAATCGAAATAAGTTAATAAAATTCGTAATAAAAAATTACTTTTTGATTTTTTGAAAATTAATGCGTTATATAGAAAACTTCGTTATATGGAAAATTCGTTACATGCAAGTTCGACTGTACATATGTACACATTTAATAATAAGCCCATCTCACTTTTTAAAAGTTAAAAAAAAAAAATTTTTTTAAAAAAATTTTTTTTAAAAAAAAAAAAAAAAAAAAAAAAAAAAAAAAAATGATATTATACTAAAATTTAATTTTTATATAGAAAAGTTCAACCCTTGCAATTTTTGCGAATTGCCACTTTTAGCCAGCTTCTTTCACATTGTAAACATTCCCAATAACCCATTCCCTTCCTCAAATTGACATAAAGGACATCCTTTTCTGTTTCATTTTCTCTCACACCCGTAATTATCCATTTAGAAGCATTTGCATGACTTCAACAATTTTGCAAATACATACAAAGTATATATGTATATATGTATAGTATTTTTTAACGACTTGCGGTTTTATGTCATTTATTTTATGTGGCTTACCCACACCTTGTTCATCTTGCTTCTTCTGCTTTTCTGCCTAACACCACCCCTTGCCCAAATTGTGGCAGACTGTGGCGCATTCATGTGGAAATGAGTGCAGCCAGCATACAAAGTTGCATACAACATACTACTTAGAAAAATAAAAGTAAAAGAGAAAAACAAAAAAACGAATACGAAAAACAAAACCAAACCAAGTCGCGCCGCGCCGCAGTGGGAAAACAATGGCAAATGGCTGCTGGCCCGGCTTTTGCTCCGGTTGAGGCTTCTGATGGTTATGGCAACATACACAGACACACACACACTTATACCGACTTATTGTACATCCATAAGTGGTAATAATAATTCCGTTCAAGAGGCGTCGCCCGACGATTCATTTCAATGACACACAAACCGATGACGCCAACTGCAGCGTTGAGGTTGCCGGATGAGAATGATGATGATAATGATGATGATTATGATGATAGTGCTGACTATAACCGAGTGCTAGGTGCAGTCCCCTCTTTGACCACCCTGGCCACCCGACCTCCCCCCACTGTGGCTGTTGTCATCGACAAAACGGTTCTGACCCGCATCGTCTAAACACAGCATACAAATGTGTACATATGTATGCATATAGTATAAGAACCGATGTGCATATGGAGACTTGAAACGCCGAAGAGTTATACCCTTCGGGTTGTGTAATATGATGATGGAAAGTTTTTTTGCTGCTCAATAACTTCATTAATCAATCAAATTTGAGCCAAGAAGCTATTTTTGTTAATACATAATTTTTAAAAAATATCAAAGAGTCAAACGAAACATTATGCAGTTTTTTTTTTATCTATAAGAAACTTTTATAAAATTTCTATTGCTATTATTTCGAAGAATGTTGTACAAGTGTTCATATTTCATTTGATATGTGAACAATTCAGATTTTCCAGGACCTTCGTAAAATTCGGTGGCAGTCATTTGGTCGTAATTCACGGTTTGCAGTAACAATTTGACAAAATCTACCTTAAGCTTAAAAGATGTATTTCCATTCATCTCACATGTCAACTTAGTATCATCGTTATCATCGTTATCATCGCTAACCGTGATATTTACTTTTGTTTCCTTTGTTTTAATATTATTGTCATTGATTTCTAATTTGTTGTTTGCATCATTTTTAGGCTTTATATGTCCGTCGAATCCATGACAATCGATATACAAACTTATAAAGTTATACCGTACGATATCTGGTGATGGCTTGGCAACTTTGGTTATATATTCCATAAAAACATTCGGTTCTAACGAAAGAGCTCTTTCACATAGAACATCCTTAATTTTGTTTTGCATTAAATAATGAGTAACTTTTAGTATGAACATCTTGTCTTCAAATTTATGTGCAAGCTCATACAGATTGATAAGATCCTCCGCTTTCATTGATGCAGCACGGTCGCATAATATGGTCAAACAGTCGTCGGTTATGGACGGTACCAGCCATTTATGACCGCACTGGTATAACTCTATGATAGTATCGTCATCATAGCTAAGCAGCGGAAACTTGTTGTAAGTGTAAACATAATTGCGGAACTTCTCAAAAATCTCCGGCGTTACGTCTTGCAAGTCTGTCTCTCCAGAAGCCGATTCTTTAAAATCGCTCAATAGCATTTGCTTAAAGAAATCCGAGGCTGACGCTAAAATAATTTTGTGGCACTTGAATTTTGTAGACTCTACAATAACACAACAATCCGTAAACTCTGCGGACAGACCACTTAAAGCTGGTGCAAGCCTTTAAATGAATAACTTCAGTCAATTGAACATAGAACACAACTTGCTTATAAACTTACCACTTGTCCATGGCTGTAGGAAATCAAAGAGCTTTATTTTTAGTTTTCAACAAAAACTTTTGATAATTGTGTACAAGGCAGTGTCAAGTTGATCATATGTACATACTTAAATGAACAAAATTTAGCTAAGCCAGTTCAGTTGTTCCTTTTTGCTCAGCTGTTCTGGTTTGTCAACATGAGAGCTACTGCGCAAATGGATTGCTTTCTGTTGTCGCGCCATATCACTGAGCTTTATGTTGCGCACTAGTTCAGTTCTTGTGGGAACTACCAGTTCGATAAGCCTTTTTTAAATGAACTATCTGAGATTAAATCCCTCAAGATTTAATTTTTATTGCTCTCCCAAACATGAAGCTTAAATTTGGAAATTATTCTTCCTCAGAAAAGATTTTAAGGCTTGAGAACAACACATATTCTTTAACGGGCAGGTAGCTACACTCGTTCGAGAATATCTCAAAAATTGGTAAAGTTGTGAGCTTTAATCTTGCCCAAGCTGTTTGCGGGGATTTCCCAGCTCAATCAAAATATTTAAGATATTGTAATATACTTTAACATATTGATTGATGTGGCTTAAAAAAGAGGAAGTGGCCAAAAAGCTTTGTTCGTGAACATTCGTGGGAAAATTAGTAGGGAAATTAAACCATCTCACAGCTCAATTATAAAACTTTCACTTATTAGAAGCCGAAGTTATTTGAATTGTGCACACATGTATCTATATTTGAAACACAATATTCTATTAATGAAACTTAGATTCTTTGAATGTTTATATACCCTTTGAGTTAGGGCACATACATAAATGCGCCTACCAATGGCTTAATATTGCGTATGCATCACTCGTCATTCATTCATGGCATGACAGCCCCTCTCAGCTACCACTTTCTTCCCTCTGTCCCTGTAGCCCTCTTTCCCACTCCATTCCATGCTCAGTGCCACTTGAGTCCCTCAGAGTCTGTTGTGGCTCCTTTGATTGTATTGTCTCGTCATGGTCTCGAGTGGTTCCTGCAACCGTTTTATGCCCCCTTTCCAATGTCTGTCTTTCTGTCGCACTGTCGCACTGCTCTGTCGCTGTCTCTATCTTGTCATTTTACTTTTTATGGCACTCCTCCCCAGTTTTTCTCACTGCGCTCACTTGACATACAATTATGTTGATGACATTGTTGTTTATGCCGCTGCTGCTGCTGCTCTGGCTTCCTTCTGTTGCAACTACAATAAAAGCGACTACAATGCCGACAAGTTTTATGTGCATTCTGGGCCCGCTGCTGCTGTTGCTGCATTGTCCCATGCCCATATCCAGACCCATACTCAAACTCAAACTCATACTCATATTCGTACTCATACTTGTACTCGCATTCATTGTAGGCCCATATATCTCGTTCGCGTATCTCGCCGCGTATCTCACATATCTCTATGGCCATAGCTGCATTTTTTTCTTCTTCATTTTATTGTTATCGTTTCATTGCCATTTGCTGACGTTGCCGCAGCGACAACAACAACAACAACTTCTGCCAGCAGCCTCCAGTTTAGTTTTCTCGGTTTTCTTTTTTTGTTTGTTGTATTTGTATTTTGTTGGCACGGCCTTAATTAAAAATTCTTTTGGTGTCAAATGCTGCTTGGGTGATGAGCTGCTGACGCATTCAGGTTTCCCTGTTCTTTTTTTTTTTTTGCAAAGCAAACCGCCTAAATGTCCTTTACAGTTGCCCAATTATTCGAGCTTCGTCTAATCAAAAGCATAACATCAGCCCATCATTATTGACTAACTAGATTTGATTACCATAGCAGCATGTTATTTATTCGTTTTAAAAGCAATTACACAATGCAAACAACATTTTTGTTTGATCAGTTCAACGCGTGTAATTAGATTGAAAATTTATTAGTGGATTGAAGTTGTTTCGAACTTTAATTCTTTTTACTCATTACAACTTTATACTTTAAAATGTAGCTTGAAATTTATTGAGCTAAAAACTCAATTTTTCATTTTTTGTCAGCTTAAAGGTGAAAACATTTAATTAATTTATAAAGTTTTCTGGCATAATGTTATCCAGCAGCCTTTTACTTTGATCGGCTAATCAATAAATCACTCTTGCTTCAAAAATAATCCATGTGCAAACATATTTGATTTGAAATTTTGTTTGTTGTACAACAACTTATCAATATACTTCGACAAGATGATTTGGCAGACTCAAAAGTTTTCCCCAACTTTTTGACAACATGGCAACGCCTGCGTTCTGTCTGTGTGTGTGTGTTTGCGTCCAAGCATTTCCAAAAAACTTTGCTGCAAATCACTTGAGGCACTTTGAGGCAAAAACATTTTTACCACAACCCATTCAAATAACCACCCGCAAAACACTCCCACTTAAAAAAGCGCTCCCAAACTGCTGACATTGTGCTTTGGCTTCGGACAAAACTTCTGGCTGGGACAAAGAAAAATAGAGAGAGGCATGGGTAGGGAAATCGTATAAATTTTTCAAAACGTTACACAAAATATGCGTGTAAATTTCATTTATTGATTTATAGATGCCTATAAGAGCGGCGTCTGCCCCGGAGTCAAGGGGGCCGGCACATGTGTGAAGATTCGGGGATTCTCTGAAAACATTTGTATAAATACGCAAAATAATGGCGTCTCCAATGTCTCGGTGCGAATGGTGCAAACTTCCTGCCACATAAATCAAGATGAGCCCAGGCCAAACAAAATGCAGCGCGAAACTTGGAAACATGTGTGTATGAGTGTGTTTGTTTTTTTTTCTGCTCACAAAAAAGTTCTATTTGATTTCGTATTAGGGCAAAATGCTGCGCGCACATAAATTCAGCTTTTAAGGCCAAAATTAGTGGGGGAGCTGTGGGGTATGAGAGAGAAAATGCGAACGAAAATAAGAACGAGCAGAGATTAAAGTTGGGCTACGTGCTAAAGTACGTGGCTGGGAAATATATATAAGTAATACCAAAGTAAAAGAATGAAAAAAACAAGTCACAAAACTGCCGTCTCAGCTCCTTTGGGCTAGGGGCTAGCCAAGGGCTCAAGTGGTCACGTGTACGATGAACAAGGACGAGAAAGTTTTTTTTTCATCCTCCTCCCGCACTCACAACGAACATTACTTTGAGCAAATATTGCCTTTTGTTCCATTGGCAGCGCTGGAAAATTATGAAAGGAGGTAGAAACTTGCTGGCAGCAATTAGAAAAGTTCCGGCTAAAACTGTCAAGAGTGTGTGACTGCTGCTTGCTTCACAGAACTTTTAGTTGGAAATTAAAAATCAATGACAGAAAACTTTATTGCCACAGCCGCACACACAAATCGAAATTGAATTTCATGCGAACAATGACGAGTCTCAACCCTTTTTCGAGTCATAATTCTAAAAGAAAATATTCTCGGTCTTTCTCTTTCTCACTTTATTGACTTTATAGCTTTAATGAGCCTTGGGACGTTTGAACAAATATGTAGTTTGAATAGTTTGAACAGACGCATGCCTAACGCCCTTCATTTTTCTGTTCCAAAAATCTTTTAATTGCATACCATCGTAAAAGTGCCAGCAATGGCTAAGGGCACGGAACACGGGCAAGGGCAATCAAGCACTCTAGTATAAGATCTACCTGAATAACTATTCTTGTTTATTCTCTGGCTCACTGACCGGGGACAACATATGGCGCAGTGAGAGTGCAAAGCATTAAAAATTACCTCTGGCATTGTTTTGCTGCACGGTTGGGGTGCCATAAAATCTAGCAATGTGGCATCGGACAACATAGAACAGGCAAACCCGACAGGGAGAAACGGACGACGACGAGTCGGCATAAATCACTAGAAACTTGTTAATTGTGCGCTATTTATTGTATGCATTTGGTTTTTCAGGAATAAGAAAAACAAAAAGGTGGTAAATGATATGAAGAGAGAAGTGCAAACAGGTGTTTTTTGTGTTTTTTTTTTTTTCTTAATGTTGTGTGTGAGTGCCAAGTTAAGTTTACAGAGGTATTTTATAGGATGTTTAGAAAAGGCATGTTGATAGAACTTTGCAAATGAAAAGTCTTAGCATAGCTATCGACTTAAGAGTCTAGTCTACACAGGCCAGGGAACTAAAGCGAAGGAAAAATATCAGTAAAAAGATGACTTCTTTTTTTTTTGCTAAGATATCCCCACTTAATGCATTAATAATGCTTCTTAAATAATGGCAATGAACAAGCTAACATCTGGCATTCATTAGATTGTCATGCATACATAGACATTTAGATGTTAGTAACTAATGCAGCATGTTTGAGATAACGGTTCTTTCCTTGTTGTTTAAATGGTATCAGTAAAAGAAACCACTTTAAAACTACATGCTACCTGAATTAATTTTTCATTTGATTATCCAATTCAAGCCAATTTATTTAAATTAATTCGAAGGAAACTTGTTGTACTAGAATTTTAATAATGAATCTTGTTCGATACATAACGTTATGCTTATTAATAGTTATTCAATTGTTTATTGTATAAGTGTGCTTAAGCCAAACATGACATCATTTATTATTAGTTTTTTAAGCCAATTTTGAACACTTGAAACCTACTTTTATTGTAAGCAAATGAATTTGTTAGCATTATAATGGCAAGAACTCAAACTTTCTGTTAAAATCGTGTCAAGTATGTGTTTTTGTGTTGTGTTTTGTTTTTTGAGCGTCTTAGTTGTTTCTATTGTTGGCACTCCCAAGAATAAAACAATAACAATCGTTCGATCGTTCAATCAAAAACCATTTGTATCAACATAACTGCTAACAAATATTTATGAACATGTTTTCATCGAAATTTGTACGTGTGTGGGTTTTACTGTGAAACAACTTTTCCATACAATACAATGTATTTTATTTTCATGCTTTTATTTGGTTTCATTAACGTCTCGACAACAATATTGACTTGTTTTTTTGTTTGACTTTGATGATATTCGTGATGGCGACTGAACTGAACTCAAAGGCAACTACTTTCAAGCCAAATGCCATTCGTTGTTGCCCCTTGTCTCTATGTACATAAGTACATACATATGTATGCACATAATTTCCATGGAGCCCGGGACGACTCAAATACACAACAGGGAACTAAGAGCTGAAAACTGAGAACTGAGAACTGCGAACTAAGAGAACTGGCACTGGGTTTGAGTTTTTATTTATTTAGTTGGTTGACAACAACGACGACGACGACAATTTTCGTATTGATGATGATGATTGCCAACTGTCGACGACAAGGGTCGCTTTTGTTGTCTATTTATAAGAATTATATTTGCACCCAATTGGGGGCCCATTTTCCATTCCTACTACGTGCATTTATTTGTACGTCCACTTAAACTGATGGACAGACAATGCACACATCTTGAATTTGGCTTGTCATAAGAATTATCGATAATTGGAAGCAAAATGCTTATCGAAAGGCAAGCGTGTACTATAACGCGTTCTAGCCAGGTGCGTTTTAAAATTCATAAGCTCATTAAATTTTCAACAGACAGCAGCGAAGTTTTCAAGTCTTTGAGTTTTTCAGTTGTAAGTTGGGCAAATACAATTAAAATGCCATAAAGCAAATTAGCCAAGACAAACTTTTCATATTCTGCAGCCAGCTGGAAATTAGAAGCGACAGACAGCAGCGAAGAGCGACACGGACAGGGAAATTAATATGCTCTGTGGGTAGCGGGGGAGGGGCGCACTAAAACACATCCTGTGCGCCTGGGCTTGGGTAATTGCCAGGCGTGTGCTGCAACTTCAGCAAATTGTCGGCAATTATGTGGCACACATTGTAATGTTGAAAGCAAAAAAAAAAAAAAAGAAACAGAAAGAAAGAGGAAAATTTTCAGTTTTGCATTGAAAATCGGGGCGAATCTGTAGTGTATTTTTTCTATTTTTCAAGAAAAATCTTCCACTAGGGTGGCTACAACGAAATCAACTCAGCCCAATTCACCCCCTCTGCTGCAACCTGCCGCCGCCATAGTGTATTAAATTATAATTATTTGTGCATGACAAAGGGTCGTGAAACATGCCTAATGACACATTTGCCACAGACTCGAAACAAAACGCGCCTTCTGCCTTCACGTTGCCGGTTAGGGGGCAAAAAGGGCAAAAACTGAAGTTGAGTTCGTGTCTGGCGTTCGTTCGTATATGGTTACAATTTACAACGCTCGTTATGTTGCTTGTGTGTGGGGGAGGGGTGGGAGGGTGGATGCGGCATGTGGAAAGCAAAAGCTAAAGCTGAACAAAAAAATAAAATAACAGAAATTAAACAAAATTGCTGCTAAACTGCAAGAAATTTCTACTTGTAATGCAACACCAAAAAATAAAAGAGAGAAGCTTAAAAAGCACCCAATGCAATGCCGCAGCCAAGGTCCAAAAACTTGGCAACAGCACAAAGTTATCCCAGTTGCAACTTCCGTTCCCGCTTTCTAGCTAGCCAACAACAGCAGGTTTTTCGTTTAAAGTACGTAACTAATGTGTTTGCTTCTTCGTTGCAAGTTTGCATTTTGCTAGGCAACCGAAGTGGAGGAAGGAAGTGGAAGTACAGCTAGATAAAGACAAAGCTTAACTTCTTGCCGACGCACTTTGCCTGAAATCTAGAGTCTTAAGCGATATCAGTTATATCACATCTAGGCTTAACTAAAACTGGGACCGAATTTGATCACTTTGCCAGTAAGTTAGTTAAATAGTTTGTTGGGAATAAACCTAAAACTGAATTGCTTTAAAATTTGCTCGAATAGAACTTGGCCATAGGGTTTTTAAGTTAAAGAATACTTTAAAGATTACTTTTACCACAAGGAAATAGTTACAAAATTTTATATGTATTTCATAAAATATAAATTGACCAATATTGAATATATTTAAACAAAACTTAACTTTCATGATAGTAAATAAAATAAAACTTATTTTACTTAATCAATAAGAATTTTACAAAACAAATTCATAAGCAAACATCGTTTTGTAATTTTTCTTAAATCTTCTTGCATATATATTTGATTAAACTGTTATAAATCGTTTATAAAATTTGTAAAAATACTAAAACAACTTAAGAAAATACCATCAAAATTATGAAGCTGTTCTTTATAATTCACTTTCCTTTAAATTGTTGTGGCATAGTGAAAAATGCAAATGCACATTTATATAAATAAGAATCAACTGATGTGCATTTTATGCAATCTGTATTACCATCCCCTTTACCTTTAAATAGAAAAGAAGACACCCGAGTTCGATTGCAATCGTATATGTAGTTGAGCAGAAGATCCTCTGTCCAAGGAGGCTTATGAATATTGTTGTCTTTCCCAGCTAGGAAATTCGAGTCGTCTTCACCAATTGTTGCATGCAGCTTAGCTCAGATCAGCTCTCAGTTCGACAAACAATATCAAAAGGAAACCTAAGCATATCTATAAGTGAGTTTAGTAAGAAAAGATTAAATATTGATTGTCATCTAGGATTCTGGAGTAAATACATATATGTGAGCATATGTCTGCTTTAATTCAGTTTGCTAACATTAATAATATGCCCATATACATATTATTTATATATATTTTGATTCCTTTGCGAGTTTACGTAATTAAAAACGGAAACGGGAAATTAGACAGAAAGGAAATGACGACAAGGGCCAAAAGGGAGACAGGGAGAGACATGCTAAGAGACGGAATCCCCTGGTGGTTTATTACGACGCACATCGCTGAGCTCTGTCAGCCCATCAATTTGTGTCAGGTTCCCAGCAGCAACAACAGCTATTGCTGCCAGCTGTGTTCATAATTTGATATGCGCCAAATTTGATTCGAGTTTTGCCTGCTTTAATTAGCTACAGTTGCTGACTTTTAAATGGACAAACAGGGACTGGAACTGAGATGAAAACTGGACTGGAATTTAAGTACACAAGCCTGACAGAAAAAAAGCGAAAGAGAAAGAGAGACGATAACACAAATACTAAATAACATTGGATAGGCGTTTCGGTATTGGGTTTTGAGAAGGTTCGGGTTTCCTCTGGCTAGGCTTATCAATTGCGCTTAAATCGCGCACATCAATTATATGGCTTAAAAAAAAGAACTGGACAGGGAGAGAGGGTGACTGTGACTGTAACTGGGATTGTAGACTTGGACTTGGACTGGTTACTGTGCGAGTGAGTGAGCGGACTTTGCCTGCCTATGAATATAGTTAAATTGTGTTGCGTTTCAGGTTACTCAGTTTTTTTTTTTTTTTAAGCGATTTAATTGAAATTTAAGCCTGAGGAAAGGGGTCCCCATTTCAAAGCTATACTAGTAGTAGACGGCATGACAACCTCATGGAAATGAAAATGAAAATGGAAATGTAAATGGAAATTAATATCAAGTCACGTCCGACTTACGCTCAAAGCAATCGATACGTTTAAATGTCGACTGTTTATTTGAGTCAATTTGAAAGTATTCAAACTGTTCATTAAAAAAAATAAAATAAAAATTTCCTGTTTCATTTGCTTAGCTGCATTATTTATCAAAAATTCTTAGCTATGTAGTTGAAGCTTTCAAATTTAAATCACATAAGAAAAACTTATAATATTGATTGAAGATTTTTGGATGTCAACGCATGACTTAAGACAAACCTACTTTCTGACATAATGTTAATTTATATTCTTTGTCTTTATAAGCATAGAATCGTCGAAATCTCATTATATATTTTGTTTCGATTGCGACGTGCAAGATTCACGCTTCAATTGATTTGGTTTAAGCTTGAAATGCAGGCAGGAAAAACCTTTTGTTTTTGTTTTTGTTATCGTTTTCGTTGTTGTTGTTAAAATGCTACTACATAAATGATTATGGAAATGAATATTTGAAGCGATAGGAGGGGGAGCGTAGAGCCTGAGTTGCTTGCATTGATTTACATGACAATTGCGGGAGGCATGAGAAAATGCATGACACGAATTGAAAAGTGCAGGCCTTATCGTTCCCGGGCAAGCAAAGACCCTTAGTTAAAGCAACCCCTTTTACATGAAACATGTATTTTTAAGTATGTGTACGTGTGTACGTGTGTGTGCTGTATAATTTATAAAGAGAAACTGGCAGACACATCGCCCTTGTATAGAAATTTATTTCATATATCTTTATGTTTATCAGAGCAAAAGCAAATCATATAAACGAATAGTACATACGGAAGTCAAAGTTACCCCACCCCACTGCCCACCCACCTACTTTCATGACGGTGAAAATTATGCTCAAGTAAAGTTATGCAAAAACTTCCAGCAGCAGCAACCCTCACAGCATTTGTGGGACAGCTCTGCCCTTAGTCGAGTAAATAATTTTCGGAGACTTGGAAAAATAAAACAAGCAAAGCTTAAAAATATATATGAAAGAAAATGAGAGGGGGCCAGAGAGAAAAAAGCTCAAGGAAATGATCAAAAAATAAAATGAAAAGTCAGTTGTAATAATTTGCATTTTGCTGGCAAATGAATTTAGCCACTCAGGCGTAGTTTGGGTTGGGCCAAGATAACTTTTAACTTTTAGCCTTAATTTGAACGAAAAACGAAAACTTTTGGCTCTGGCTCGGGCTCTGGCTCGGTCTCTGGCTCGGTCTCTGGCTGTGGCTGTCAGCCACCTGCTGTTAAACGAACTTGATATTTTGCCCCGATACTTTTTGGCATATTCTGTCTGTTGTCTGAGTGTGTGTATTTGTTAGTGTGTGTAGTTTTATGAGGGTTGTTGTTGGGTACTTTTGAAGGGCGGCGGTGGCGGCGACTCGACAGGTATTTGTAGGTAGGTCTTAGAAACATACACATACAAACAGGGAAAGACAGAAATGTTAAGTGCACTTGATGCAGAACCCAAAATTAATAGACTTGCTTAAACAAATTAGTTATACAGTTGCCAAGGTGAATTTGTAATTATGGCAGCACAGGAAGCACTGCAAACAACATTTATGGCCGCATAAGTTACTATTCAAAGCTAAGATTTACATAAATTTGATGCTTATGTGTTAGGTTTGCTGCTCAAGACTTGACTGAAAAGAAAAAGTTACGACGCGTTAGAAATATTATAATATATATTTAAGCACATTGTTTTAAAATTTATTACTTAGCAGATTCTCAAGAAGATAACGTTAAGTTAATACAAACAACCAAAAATTAAAAATTTGATTTTTGATAAAATTTTGTTTTTTTTACTCCTACATTTAATTTAATGTTTATTTTGTTTAGTTTTTATATAATTCTTAAACTGTATTAAACTAAGATTGTGATTCGCATTGCTCAGCTCGTGGGAACTTTATATTAACATTACGAAATAATTTGGTTTTCAAGAATTTTTCTTTTCAAAATATCAAATTTCTTTGTATTATTTTGGCAAAAGATTTCAGCAGAATTTTGTCAGCATTTGTTTTTGCACAACTGCGTCTTCTTGTGAATTTTTCGCATTTTCAACAACATTTCCAGTGGAATTTTAATCGACTTCCCTCTTTGATCTCTCAGCCAGCCAGCACGATTCTTGCTCTGCTCGGCAGGAGCGGGCCTTTTATCATCATGGCCGTTAACTATGCCCAACTTCTAGGCTGAAAGCGTGCGCCTTGCTGACTGCCTGCTTGCCTACCTTTTACTACCTTCTACTGCTGCTTTTTAGCCAATGAGCTGTGCCCATTGCTTGTGCCTCGCCTTTCATCTGTAGCCCAGTGCCATGGCTAATTGCCTTGACTTGCCGTTTCGAGGCAACGGCATAGAGAGAGTGTAGAGAGTACTCTAAACAGTCGAGCCAAAAACATCTATACAGGCAATGCCAAAAACATCTAAAGCAGAAGCAGCAGTTAAACTGAAACAGCAGGAACAAAAATCTACAGCCAAATTGCAAGATATTTGTGCAAATGAAATGGCCGCAAGGCAGGCAGCACTCAGACAAGGTGTTTACACATACATATACACATACAAGTAGCAGTATTATATCTCATCCCGGTAACATCTATAGTAAAGGAGAGCACATGAACTACAACTGAAAACTACCATGAGAGCGGCAATTACCAAGTGGAACCCAAAACGAAAGTTGGCAATGCCAAAAAATAAATGGCAAAAAAACAGACATACAGTAGAGCTTGCAACTTCTGACTTCTGCCGCATACTACTACTACTGCCAAACCGGTGATGCCACAAAATAGCTTTACTCTTTACTTTGAAATTATTATGCAGTCGTATTTTTGTTGGATAAAAAGTTAAAGGCTAACTAGTTGAGTTGTACTACAAACAGTATCTGTAAATATAACGGACGATATTTTAGAGACAACAAAATATATTTTTAAGATTGTATTTTCAATGCGTTGCATTGTGTTATTTAAAAGTAATAAAATAAAGTTGAGGTCAAACTTATATTTTATAAAAAAAAAACCGAAAATTACAGCTACCTGCTGCTTTAAATTTTATGCTTGCAATCATGCTCTTTTGCGCTCAAAAACCAAAATTGGCAACACTGACGTGCTGGGGCAACATACATAGGCGTTTTCAAGTAAGCATTTGAACAGACGGCAGACAATTGAACATGACAGGGCAAGCCAGGCCAAACAGAGCTAAGGCCACAACCAGACATATAGCACAGAAAACAGTCAGACAGTCGAGTGAGTTACACATAAAAATTTATAGAATATTTACGTGGTTGCAATTTTGTTAGTTGGCTGTCTTTTTTAGCAGAACATGTCGGACGGGGGCAACTCGTATAACGCGACGCAGCCAGTTGCCAAAATGTATAAAATTTTACGTTTGCTCCGGCGGCGGCGGCGGGCTTATTTAAATGAACTTTTGGCCAGATCCAAAGGGAATGCGCGTGCCTTTTTTTTTTTAGTGGATATAGTATGTATATATGTTTTGTGTGGGCCGCATTATTGCAATTGTGCAAAATTGTCTAACAAGTCACGAATGGAATTTAGTTAGAATTTAGATTTAAATGTAAATTGCAAAGCGAATGCTTAAACTTTTTTTTTAATTATAAAAATTCAATTAAAAACAATTAAAGGAAGCTATCGAACAACGAAACATTATATACACTTGCCTAAGAAATCTACTTAAATAATTGACAAATAGTTTTTTAAAGAATTTCCGACCATTTTCGCCTTAATGCTTGTTATGATTGTCCTTAGCAATTTTTGGGCAGTTAGCCTGGCTGAGAATGCAGCAGAAGTAGAAGCAACAGCAGCCCGGGGAATGCAAGAACTCGAACCGATTCAAAGTCAAAGAATGGCAGGCAGTTAAATTTTAATTACATTTTATTATGAAAAGGCGAAGCCAAACAAAGTCGTTAAAGAATCAGACAACTTCAACTACTAACTTGGCTGCCTGACTGCCTGCCGGCTGCTGCTGTTGGCTCTAAACTTTTGAATTTCGGCCTGGGCCGCATATTTTAATAAAAATGTCGGCGACGTCAAAGTTGTTGCGCTGCCAAGCTGTATAATAATAATACACACTCCAAATTAATATGAATTTCAGGCAGTGCAAAGAGGGGGGAAAATAACAGTTGGAAAAGTTTAACTAGGTTGCAAGGCGAATGGTAAATGTGGCCTGGCCGCAAACTAAGACAGCAATTTATTATAAGATAACGCGGCTCATGAAGGTTGAGTGGGGGATGGGGGGTGGTGTTAGTGTGAGAGGGGTTGGGCTGGAATTGGAAGCACTGCCAACAGGATGCGTTTTTGGGCATGCTCCATTTAAAGGGCAAAATTTATGGCACGTGGCGCTGGTTTGGAATTACAAAAGGGCGTTGCCTGCCTTCTCGTACCCTAAGCGAAAGCCTGCACACGGACAAGCCTAAAAGGGAAGTAGCTGGTAGGGGGAGTGGTAAAGTCAAAGTAACGTAACTGTTACTGGATTTTGGTCGTTCTCTCAACCGTCGTGGGAGTCAAAGTGCGTTGATTTCTAGCTGTAAAGTATCTCTTATTCTGTGTGCACTTACAATCTTATGGCTAACTAAATGCCACTTTTGTTGGGTCTTGCCACAGTACCGACTACAGACTACTACTTCCCTTTCCTCTCTCTCCAAACACTCGCCCTTTTGTTCTTGTGCTGTGCGGCGTGTTTTTGCAATTTTCTTTGATTTCCGCTAAGCTGATGGCGAACTGCAAGAACAGTAGAAGCCATTGAAGCCAAAGTATAATTAAAAATACTATATTCTTAGACAATGGCATTAAACAAGAGTCGGAAATAAATGGGTCAAAAATAGCTAAAAAGTTAATAGAGTGCGAAAAGTAAATTGTTGCAAAGCATTCAAAAATTATTCGAATATTCTTAACTTTTGATATTGTGACTTTAAGATTAAAAATTCAATGAAAGAAATATATATATCTAGGTTTGATGGCTTATAATCGATATATTTTCATATTATACTTTCTGGCAGACTTATTACTGAGAATCGAACAGAATAGAAACTATATTGAACAAAAACTAGCCAAATCTTTTTTTCTTAAGCCAAGATTGTTTTGTTTACTTTTTAAGCATCATTTTTTTAAAATTTGTTTTGAAACCACCACTGCATGGAAATTTGGATCTATCACTAACGAACTTGTATGAGTTATTTATTTGTTTTCAAACTCTAATCATTAAAAAAGTTCCCCATGTGCCAGTTAGCCTTGTTTCCTTGACAATTTGCCAAGCCCTTTGGAACAGAAACTGCATGCCATATAAGCCACAAAATGGAGGAAGAAGTAAAAAAACCTTTTTAACAGACATTTAATTAACATAGTTCGTATATGCATGTCTTTTTTTTTTTGCTGTTGGATTTTTTGGCACTTTCCGTTAGCCAAGTTGCGTGTTATCAAACGATTTACAGCCCGCAAGTGCGACTGCATAATTTATCAATAAAAAACAGCCAGTAACAAGAAGAAGAAGAAGAAGGAGAAGCAACAACAACAACTGTGAACTGTGGCATGGATATAATGTACATAAAGCAACAGCCAGCACAAAAAAATGCTAATGAGCCTGTGTTTCTCCTTCTCCCTCTGCCCCTCTTTCTCTCCTTTTCTCTCGCATTTCGGTCTTGAGTTGGTCTTGGCTGTGGTCTACGGGCCAACTGTCAGCATTAGCTCGAGGGTTAAGGGAGCGGCGAGGACAAGGGACAAGTAATTTCGTTTCGCTTGATTTTGAACGACTTCCTGGGAATGGCCGTGTCCCAACCCCCTGACCCAGCAATTAGCGACAGTTGCAGCATGGACATAACTTTACTTCTCTTTTTTTTTTTTTTTTTGTGGTATTTGGTTTTTAGAGTTCGCTTCAATGCATCCCTTTCTCTCTGTTGTTTGTAGCTGGTTTTTTTTTTTTTTTATAATGACATTTTGAGTTTTTCGTTTGTGTTTTTTTTTTTCATTATTGCACCGGTTAATTTGGAAACTGTCGATTTTCATTTATTTGCTTCCGGTTTGTATTTCTTAATCGACCAAGGCAACGGAGCGTGCCAGCTGCCCTGAAAGTTATTTGAACTAGTTTCTCTTAAAAAATCGTAGTATAAATTAATCGAAATGCGCATAATCAACCGGTAAACCAGCACAAATAGAAGTTGCAGAACCTACAATAAAATAAAAATATAACAAAAAACTCACCCCATTTGGTAACTGGAATCCAGTTATGGTTCCAGCACTCGATAGCTTCTGATATTCAGTTTAATTTTTTTTTATTTTTTTATTCTACTTTTTTTTTGTATTATGTTGAAAAGCGTAATTAATGCGTTCTTCTTTTCACTGGCATTTGGGAATTTTTTTTTTTTTTTTTGCGCTGAGCGTGCAAAAATACGCAAAAAACAGAAACCGGGCAGCCCCTTAGGGGCAAATAAGGGCGGTGCAAATGAACAATGCCACACACTCACACTCACACACACACACACACACACATGCTGATTGCAAACTTTAGCTTTATCATTAAGCATCCAAAAGTAACTTTTATGCTTTATTTCCGCTTCAACAAAAATGAAAAAAAAAAAGCTTAAGGCTCGTTGGTTTTCGCACTTGAGCCGCAAATATCGCACTCAAGGGTTTAATTTATACTTTAAGGGTGGTTGTCGGGATGCTTGGTTGCCTGGCCTGGCTAGCAAGATAAATAGATGCAGGATATTGCGTTTAAGCAGCTGCGTGTGTGTGTGTGTGTGTTTGCAAAATTATCGCTAGCATTTTGCCATTTCGATTTTATGTCTCAAGTGAGATGAACGCAAAACGAGTTAAATTCGATTTTTGGGTTCACTGCTGGAATTGGGGGTTTCTTTTCTGAAGATGGTTAGAGCATTAAGTAAAGAGTGAGCCCAAGTGTGAATGAATGCCAATTGAAGTCGAATGAAATACTCAAGCCTTTGAGAGACAGAACTGAGAGGGAGTGAAAACAGTTAGTCAAAAATGAGCAATTTGAGACGTTTGATAAAATCTCATTCTCCACTATTTTTTTTTTAGAATATACCAAAAACCTTGATAAGCATATGCTAATATTACCCTTTAGAAAATTACTAGCGACAAAATATAATAATATGCTTACTGATTGGATTGATTTTTTGATTTGTTCAAATCATTCTTCAACCCTTTAGATTCGGTTTTTAAATAAAAATTCTACATGCATGAAAACATGTTTTGGATTCAAACTGAGTTCATTAAATGGCAATTTTAAAATGTGTCAATCATCAATTTATGTTCGTTGGATTAAAAAAAAAGTATTTCGAGCCTAAAAACAAGATAAAAACTCAATGCAATTTATTATTTTAATATTACTTATGGTTTTTCTTAGCATGCATAAAAATGTAATTAAATTTGATTTGTATTCTTAATTATTAGGGTAACATATTCCAAGTATTAAGTACCATAATTTCATTGTATTTATCAACACATTAGTTTCCTTTGAAGATGAAGAGGGGTGCCGTTTCCACTTATTCCACCCATGCTGGGCATTCACATTATTATAAAAAAAAAGAAACCAAACCAAACCAAACTAAACTGAACCAACGAGGGCAGCTATAGAAAACTAAAATTACATCACTGGGTGGGGTAAAGTGGGTTGGGTTTTGGATAGATAAATCCTATTGGACGCATGATTAATGACTGCAAATTCATTTCCGCCGGCAACTTGAACATGAGTTTTTGTACATCGGGCGTAGAGAGAAGGCGAGGTATGAAGGGGAATCGATCATGGTGCTTAGAAAGATTTGTGTTTTTGTCCAATGCCTGGACTTGGCCGTCGTATCTTTTCTACATTGTACATACTTCCTGGAAATTGTGCCTTTGCCGGCCAAGCAAGAAAAAAATACAAATAAAATAAACTACGTTTGCTATCTGCAGGTAGGCAAAAAAAAAGGCAACAACAACAAGACAGACTCACATGTGTGCCAGCCTATAAGCTGGAAATTACTGTAAATCAGCAAATCAGGTCATTAGATACATTAATCTCGACAGCTTGAACAATTTATGCTAAATTATATAGCGTGTGACAGCAGCAGCAGCAGCTGTTGTTGTTGTTGCTGCTGCTGCTGTTGCTGCCACAAAATGCAAACCCAGCTCATTTTTCGCACACTGCCATAATCCCTTTAGCTGTGTATTTAAGTGTGTACGTATGTGTGTGTGTTCTTTCCCTTCGGGGCAGGTGCGACCCTTATAACATTGCTGGCGACCAACATAAGCAATTTGTTTATAAAATATTGCGCCCGCACCAACAACACGGCCACTAACTAAACCCACTTATAACAAAAAAAAGGGAGAAAAACAAGAGCACTAAAAGCCCCCATTTGCCACTTCCACATTTCATATTTTCCCCCATTTTTTTTTGTTTTGTTGGTTTCGTTTCCCCCGTGCAAGTGACAGTTTAGCAGAGAGATGCTTGAGGCTTCTGTGTGTTGCCCCTTCAGTGTTATTTATGTGAATTCCCCTTTTCCGCACACTTTTTTATCCCACATAAAAACTGCATTTTGTATATGCAATCAAAATCCTAGTGCGTTGAGTATCTGGCTGTAAAGTATCTTTGAAATGTGACGCAAAAGCAAAAGGAAGTCGATTTTAATACTCTTTAAATGATTAAGATTCATTTTTATTATTTTACTTATAACTTTATAGGATTAAAAAAAGGCCAAAAATAATGAAAAATTACCAACAACCCTCAAGGCTATCTCTATATAGAATATATATTTATCAGTTAATACCCATTCCATGCACCAACTTAATCAAAGTGTATATAAAGTGTCTGCTAATTGGTTTCGTGCATTGCAACTCAAAGGCCATAATGCCGCCAGCATTTTATTGCCTGTTTTCTTTAACATTTGTTTTATTGTTGTTGCTGTTGTTGCATAGAATTTCGTAATTGTTGTAAAATGCAGTCAAGATTATGGCAATTGTTGTCTGTTGAATAAAGTATATCCGACTTTGTCTGTCTGTCTCCCCGTTGAGGAGAAGCTCTATTATTATTTTAAAATTATTTTAAATATATGCGCTGGGCTTTTATTTAATCTTTATGACGGCCAAGGGGTTTTAAGATGGTCTTTTATTATTGTTTTGTTCTCGGCGGCTGTTTTTTGTTTTTTTGAGCCGTGCGTGCAGTTGAATATCTAAGGAGTGCCTAGGGTCTAACAAAAAAAAAAAAAAAGGTTGATGGAATGATGATAAATCGATCAATACAAACATAATAAATATGATATAGCTAACGCTTTTCTGTTTTTCAAGCTAATAACATTTAATATTCGGCACATCAAAAAATAAATATCACAAATTCAAGACTAATATTTCATTGAATACAGGATATTATCTTTCATTTCGTTCTGTACATAATCATCTTGGATATCAACAAAATACTTCGAATACCGCCAGCTACTATAACTATAGAGAAAAACCGCCGAACCCCAAACGACATTCCAAATGGCCAAGGCGACCAACGGTTTGTTCTCCAAAGTATTTCAACGGAATTCATTTAATAGCATTTTGCAATAAAATTGCAGAAATAAATTTTTGCAAAAAAAAACCCTTAAATACGAGCTGAGTTAACCACACACTGACAAAATATGCCGTAGCAGTTATGCATAGTATGAAAACTGCAATTTCTCGACATATTTTTTGACATGGAAAAGGGGTATAATGAAGTTGTGCCAATGTTTGTAACAGACAGCGACATTAGCGCTTAAAATTATATATGTTCTTGATAAGCGTTAACAGTCAATGTCAAACTGATAACAATAACTGATGATTTCAAGTTTTGTATGTTATCGATAACTTCTCATTTTCGAGATATATTGATTAATATAACGATAGCAAAACACATTTGACACAACATTAGAAAAACAGCTTCCGTAATGTTAACCTATGTATCGATATGTCTTTTATCGATAACAACAAAAGTCACAATATTAATAGGTTACAGGGTATATCCCAATTATAAAGTCCTACTTACTATTATTTTATTTATTTTTTTATTCTTGTGTCGATTGGTCGAAGGTCATTTTAATTATGCATTTGACAGCTGTCAGTGGCAAGGGAATTCAGGGATGGAATAAAGGGAAGTAACCTTTGCTGTTTCGGGAGTTAAATCGTTCGCATGCCTAACAATTAGTTGCATAATTTGAAGTTCAAACACAAAGTCAGAAAAAAACGGACTGAAATAACTAAAATTGTTGATAACTCGTTCGGGACATCTTTTTGTGCTGCTTCTTGTTTGTCTTCTTCGTTTTCAGCTGCTGTTGATGCCTTTCGAATACAATGAAAATGAATAATTCCCGATGGGCCTGTGGGGGGCTATTAAAAAGATGCCAATGTGTGCCCAGCAATCAGCAAACCAAGCGATCAACAACAACAACAACAACAACACAAAAGTGGCCATGATGAATCAGTAAGGAGCTGTCGGTGGCTGGGAAAGGAAAATTGTATACAGTAAAGACTAAAGTATACTACAACAATAATATATTATAGTGGTAGGTTAGGTAAGGTAAAAGGCAACTATGGAACGACTTCTGCGAAAGAAGCCCACACCAAAAGATACAAAGATACATTTTAAAAATGTTAAATTGATGCAGGCAGGCAGCATATAGCATAGCAGCAACATCATGCCAACAACACACTCGTACAGCACTAACCATAAAAAGGTATTTAGCAATTTAGATGCATTCGACGTCGTGTCCGAGACGGACGCGATCTCCAACTGAACTAAACTTAACTGAACTGAAATGGAGTGGATTGAAGTGGAGTGGAGTGAAGTGGAGTGGAGCGAAGTGCTCGATTCCAAGTGTTCGCTTTCAGGTCTCTTGTTTTCTTGCTTTTAGTGTTGTTGTTGTTGTTTCTGTTTCCTGAGTATCGCACGCTTCGATCTTGGCTGCTGATTGCGCAGCTGGAGGGGATGAGAGCGAATTGTCTGCCAGTTCGTTTGTAGTTTCTGTGTGTGTGTGTGCGAATTGAAAAATGAATTGCTTAGCGCTCGCTCACTCGCCCAAATAGTCCATTGCATAAATTTCGAATGGGAAACGCATCAATCAACGGTTTTCGTTCCAAGCTGCATACAAAGAGCGTTTAAGACAAAGACAAACCGATAGAGGGGGGGAGGGAGCAATACAGTAATCACACACAAAAGCTGAACAATGCGAAAGCTAACCAAAGAAAGTTGCAAGGAGAGCTGTGCACCGAGAATGGGATATTTTGAATGCCTTTGGTACTTTTGTTGTCTTTACTTTTAATGGTTATTTTTATCATTCAAACTTTGTCTTTGTAATAAACAATTGTACGATATATTCAATATATTTGTAATAAAAACATAATTCAAAATGAAATTTTAGTTGGCTAGCTTGTGGGAGAGATGCATTCTCTCTCTCTCTCTCTCTCATAAATATCTTAAAGCTTTGGCACGCAAGAAAAGGAGCGGGACTTTGGAATTGGGAAAAAAAGATGGCCGGTGAAGTTTGTGCTGTGTCGGGGCTCGTGGTGATATTGCTGGAAAGATTAGACGAGGCGCAATAGCAGCCAAAAAATTAAATAAGAAAAGATAACAACCTAGGCATGCTCGTTGCTTGTCCCAAGAATACGTGGAATACGGCAAGTAAACAACAAAAATAACAGCAGCCACAGAGCGCAGAGCGCAGAGCTGAGAACAAATAGGCGAGTCATCGGCTTTGGCCATGGCAAGCGGATTAGCTTACCTGTCTCAAGGTACAGCGGGACGGTAGAGGAGGACAACAACAAAGACGATGACTGAGTCGCTGCCCAGTGTGTGTGTGTGTGTGTGTGTGTGTTTGTGTGAATACCAGCTAAAAATTTACGATTTTAGCACAGATTGTAAAGTAAATTTTCCTGTTTTTATTTCGAATTAACAAGCAGGCGGCAACCCAGGCGCAAACAGATAAACGGACACAGAGGCTGATAGAGAACGAGAGAGCATTAAAAATATAGAGATAGCAACAACAAGTAGAACCGTGAAAACGCAACAACGTTGTACAAATAAAAAACGAAAGTTTCATGCAGCTTTTTTCTCTTTTTTGTTCTGTGTCTTTTCTTCGATTTTTTATCTCTTCAAATACCTTATATGATATGGTGTATGATGAAGTTTTGCTATTGCATGACATAGCCTAGGTTATCGATAATTTTGCATTGAACTCGATTTAAATCGATTAGCGATATCGATTAACAAAAACCAATTCTATTTTAAGCAAGATATATATCAGAATATTTCTCTATCATTAATAACAATTCAAATTTGTAGATGTATATCGATAACTTACTCAAATCGATAATTATCAATAGCCTTAGCCCTATTCCAAAAGGATTATGCCCAACGAAATGTTATAAGATTTTTTGATTCAAGTGTACAGGGTATCTTTGTCTTTTATTACTCTTAAAAGCAAAACTCTTGCATACATATATGTATGTTATGCTTTTTTTGTTGGTTTTTCTTTAGAATGCGCATTACAGGAAGCCGTGGATCAAACCGGTTGGTTCTGTCAACTCGACTGAACAGAGACCGAATGCCCAAAGAGAACTGAAAGCTGAAGTCGGTTACTTAATAATGCAAACAGGTTTCGGGCCACTCATCTAAGGATGCGAGCTGAGCTGAGCTGGCTTGGCTTGAATGTCGTGCAGGGATTGCCGTAAACTGGCCAAGAAGTAGAAAGGCAAGCGACTTAAGTTATGGATATTGATGAGTTGATGTTGATGATGATGACAAGGATGAGGATGACGGTGATGATGATTATAAGAATGTTGATAATATGCTGGCTGCTTTAAAGCGAACTAGCTTTTTTTTTTATCAAGGCGATGACAGGGCGCGATTAGAATGGACACAGGAAATCTTGAACAAAAAAAGTAAGAGAAAAAAATAATATGGGCTGGTTTTTAAATGGGAGAAAGAAAGGACGGCAGATTAAAATTATTATGGGATGAATGAGAACAGCTTACAAAATGGAAACGATATTGGGTTTCCTTTGCTTTTGTTTTGTTTTTTTTTTCCGTAAACTCGTTATAATCTCAAAAGATCGTATAATAGATTTTTGAGCAAGATATTCAAAATGGTATGGTAGAGAAAAATACATGACTAAAACCTGATAAAAATCTTGTTATTATAATACAAAAAATAAAATTGAATAAAATTCAAGGTTTTTTCATTAAAAGAAATAAAAATGGTTTATTTAATTTTAATCTTTATATACATTTAATTATGCTTAAGGAAATGTTGCGAAAAGTTCCCCAAATTTCGCCCTGTTAATAATATAGAGCTTTTGGCTTTCACAAACACACACATGCTAAAGGCTGTATGTATGTATGTATGTGTATTCATTCTGTATATAAAGCGCCTAAGCTAATTACTGTTGATTTAATTTACCCATGGCTTATTTTCTTGAGCAATTTCCTGTGTTTCGTTTTTTTCTTCTTCGTTTTTTACTTCTTACCTTGCGGTCTGTTGTCTCTTCTTCTACGTGGTGTCCGTGTTTCGTTCCGTTCCGTACCTATTTCTTTAATTTGAGCAGTTTGGTAATTTAAAAATTGGAGCTCCCCATAATCAACTGTAATGCGGCCGACTTGACGCTGAGCACGCTAACAGCAGGCAGTCAGCAAATAGCAGCAGCAGCAACAACAACAACAACAACGATGCGAACAAAACATATGCTTCAGCAAGAGCAACAACAACAACACCAAGGGGTAACTATAATGGGCACGCCACAAAGCTTCACTCACAGACACACAACCAGACGGTTAAACACACACACACACACACACAGCAAAATTATCGATACACGGACACAGACACACCTCCCCATATTTTTTTTTGTGAATTGTACTTGGGGCGCTCGTAAATTATTGCCGACTTGTGTGCTTGTGTGCGGAAACAGCTGATTTGTTATCAACGGCGCTGAATTAGCAAAGAAACAGAGAGACAGAGAGAGAGAGAGAGTGGGAGAGACTGAGAGCGTGAGCTGAATTCTCACGCTCAGCAACAGCACTAACAACAACAAAAAGGTAGATGAAAATAATAACAACAACGACTACGACGACGCCGCCAACTGCGGCTGCTGCTATGGCAACGACCTTCCTTATTTATTACATTGTGTGTAATCGTCTTCCCTGCGTATGTATGCATGCATGTGAGTCTGCTACGAACAAGTTGGTATTAGTGTCGTATGTGTGCTTGCAGACGACGACGATGACGACGC
Organism: Scaptomyza montana; assembly: GCA_018904305.1. Classification (NCBI taxonomy): domain Eukaryota; kingdom Metazoa; phylum Arthropoda; class Insecta; order Diptera; family Drosophilidae; genus Scaptomyza; species Scaptomyza montana. The sequence continues at coordinate 6,371,154 of JAEIGR010000001.1, forward strand.
TGACGACGACGACGACGACGACGAGTATGGCTTATGTGCATGGGAGACGGGTGGGAGGGGCCCGGCAGAAGGCGCTGACTTAAATTGCTTAGTTTTTAGTGCAGAAATGTCTGCAGCATTTAAGTTTAATGCTGGCTTGTTACTGTTGTTGCTTGCTACTGCTGCTTGCGCTGCTGTTGTCGCTTCTTATGTTTTGTTCCGTGTGATTTTTTTTCGCCTGCCTGTTAGAGAGAGAGAGAGCGAGAGAGATGGGCACTTTTGCACTGAAAATGTTTGCGCTCATTGCGCAGTTTCCGTGTGGCTTAGTTTGAATTTTATTTGAATTGCTGTTGTTGTAACAGCAGGCCGAACAGGCTGGGGAATGTGTTTTATTTTGTTGTTGTTGTAGGTTTCTTTTTGGCTATTTTATTTTAGTGCCGCACCTTTGAGCATAAAAGAGCGTGAGTGAAGATGTGTGTGTGTGTGAGAGATGGCAGCAAAATTGCAAAAAGCTTAATAATGCACTTTGACTGGAATTAAGGAATCGGAATGCGGAATGGAAAATAAAACATATGAAACAAATACATACAAACATTTATGTATTACATATTTTTCATGCGAAAACACTTCCTTGACAAACCTTATGCATTTAAGTTTCAATGCATATTTCTAATTATTGTTATAAACATAATTATGTATAACAAATGTTGTATTATTAATTTATCAAAATTATCAACGCATGTATGTACATACATATTATGTTTACGACTTTATTAAGTACGTATGTTGAGTGCTTGTCGCCGGGGCTATTAAAAGCTGACCAAACAACAGTTTGATGGGCATATGAATGATCAAAGCAGCACATAAAATGAAAATTGCGCTTACAATGACAGAGGGACGGACAGGAGGCCATAAAAGTAATCATAAAAATTAAAGCAGGGCAGCACTTAAAAGAGCGAGAACGCGAGCACAGTACAAAATATGATTACAAAATATAAAGGCAGCGACGTCGTCGTCGTCGTCGTCAACGTAGCTCTCTCTGACACAACAATGAAAAGCAGTTGTAAAGATGGCCGCCATGGCTATTATACAGCTGAATTTGTAAATGACACCAACACTTATGCACACAAGAGAGGGAGAGAGAAAGAGCGAGAGCGACCATGTGTTTCGGTTTCAGGCACTGAATGCAATTGGCTTAAGCGTTTGCAGCAACAATAACAAAGCCATCATCGTCGCACTTGTGTGTGTGTGTGTGTGTGTGCTGAATACGCGTCGACGTCACTGCCCAGTCGGCAAATCAGCTGTGCGGCTGCCTTCAATAAAACAGCAGGTAAAATGGCTAGCCAGAAAAAAGGGCCACGCCACGAGAGACAGTCGCTTAAGAGAGCTTGACGCGTGCAGACGACATCGAAATATAAAAGGTGATGCAGAAAAATTGCCTAAAACTTATTCAAAGCACACAGTTAACAAACAACAATTAAATACTAGCAGCTACAAAATAAATTAACAATTGCCAAAAACAGCTGCTAATCAATATTTGAACAAACAAAAGTGCGACAGCAAAGTGAGAGACAAACAAAGTCGAGCGACAAGCAAAAATAACAACAAACGGTTTTTTTGCATTCGACATTGGCGTCCCGTAACAGCTGTTATTGTGCTCGCTCACCAATTCTCTCGCGCGCGCTCTTTTTCGTACTCTCGCAATTCAGCCGCGAAATTCAGCGCCGAGCTCTCTTTGAGTGCTGAATATTGAGGAAATAACATGAAAAATTTAACAACATCTTAAAGGTTGTTTCATTTCGCTTGCGCTGCTCAACGTGAACGGACGTGTCTGGGCAAATTTCTCTCTGCCTGTCGAGAAACAAGAAACATTTAAAAAGAATCATTAACTGTAAACTACACGCCGCGTGTATTTGCATACAAGAGAACAATTAAGAAAAGGAAGAACATAAAACACAAGACTGAAACAACAAGCAGCTAAAATAGTTACAACAAAAAAATAAACAAGACTGATTAACCAATAACAATAAACGCAAAACAATTGAATATTACGGGTGCGACTAAGCAAAATAAAAAACATAACATAAAAAATTCCAAATATTATCAAAAAAAAAGAAAAAAGCAAATATATATTACATATAAAAGTAAAATATAACGCAAGCAGCAGCTGCAGCAGCATATGGATTAAGGTTCCTCTCACCACAAACACAACACACACACACACACACACTCATACACACAAACGGATTAACCGCAGCTTTAACTACCGTTAAAAGCTGTCACCTCTCACACTCTTTGGATTACCAGTGTTTAATAACAAACGAAAATCAAGGCATTTCCAAGAAAGTCAAAAGTGAAGTGTCAAATAACAGAATAACAACAAAAAGCTATTAAAAATGAAATGCTAAAGTAAATAAAGTAAAAGATAATATACATACATATATATATTTAAAAATAAGTAAAAAGTTAACAGAAAAAAACTAAACGCTTACAACAATAAAAAAAAAATAAAACAAAAACAAACCACAAAAATGACGATGGCTGCGTGTTATGCTAATTATGACATGTCCACCATGTCTTCGCTCTCGCTCTCGCACAGCATGCAGCAACAACAGCAGCAACAGCAGCAGCAGCAGCAACAACAGCAGCAGCAACAACAGCAACAGTTGCAACAACAGCAACAGCAGCAACAACACATGTATCATGCTGCCGTTGCTGCACATCAACAGCAATTGCTGCAGCAACAGCAGCAACGCCAGCAACAACAGCAACAGCAACAAATACCCGCCAACAACAATAATAATAATAAAATTGCTGCCAGCAATCAGCGACAGAGCAGCGCTGCCAGCAATAATGCAAGCAGCGCTGCCAACAACAACAGCAACAACAACAACATCAATAACACCAACAACAACAACAGCAGCAACAACAGCTCTGCCAACAGCAGCAACAACAACAGCAGCAACAGCAGCAGCATTGCCAACAACAACAACAACAACAAAGATTACAGCATTCCATTGCATGTCGATTGCAGCGTTGAATACGAGCTGCCCAATCAGCCCAAACCACCCGCTGGCCAACGAGTTGAACCTCTCCTCATGATACATCCTTGCTATTTTCGCAAAATGGAGTCGCAGCGACGCAGTCCATTTGTCAACAATATGCAGGCGACGGCAACAACAAATGTGCAGCGCAGTGCTGCAGTTAGCAGCGCTTCTGTGGCGGCGGCAGCAGCAGCAGCGGCAGCAGCAACTGTTGCGGCAACAGCAAATGTTGCTGGCAGCAATAGCAACAGCAACAGTAGCAACAGCAGCATCAGCAGCAGTGTAGCAGCAGCAGCAGCGCGACGCAAAACACAATTGCAACAGCAGCAGCAACAACAACAGCAGCAACAACAGCAGCAGCAACAACAGCGTCAGGCAGCAGCGTATCAGCAGCAGTTGCGTCAGCAGCAGCAGCAACAACAAATGTCACAAATGTCGCAGCAAGCATTGTATCCAGTGCAGCAGCAGCAGCAGCAACAGCAGCAACAACAGTTGCAACAGCAGCAGCAACGCCAGCAACAGCAACATCGCAACAACCAAAGTCGTCAAAACCAAAGTCATGCAGCCGCAGTAGCAGCGACGTCGACGTCGGAATGGGAACAGCTGCAGCAACATCAGCAACAGCAACATCAACAACAACAGCAACAACACCAGCAACATCATAATCAACAACACCAGCAGCAACATCAACACCAGCAACAGCAACATCAACACTTGCAACATGCCGCCTCACTTTATACAGCCAAAAGCAGCAACAACAACAACAACAACAGCAACCACCACAACAACAACAACATATCTGCCTCTGCCACTGCCAGCTACGTTAGCAGCGCTGCTGCCTTGGCACCCTGGAATGCAGCGCAGTCTGCAGCTGCAGCGGCGACAGCGGCAGCGCTGCTTATAGATCGATCACCGATGGCAACAGTTCCTAGCAATTATCAGGCTGGTCCTGAAGCCACGCCAACAACAGCAGCAACACTAACAGCAACAACAACCGATAAGCTAAGCGGTAAATATCGGCAATACTTGCGAACGCAACAGCAACAGCAGCGCATGCATCCCTATGCAGCAGCAGCGGCGGCGGCAGCGGCAGCAGCATCGCTAGCGGCGAACTTAACGCCAGCAGCATTTGTTCCATATGGAGCGGCAGCGGCGGTGACATCGTTAACGGGGGCGGCAGCGGCGCCAACATTCCAGCAAATTTCCTGCTACAATGTGTGATCCAACAACAGCAACAACAAAAGCAACAGCAAACGGCGACAGCAAACTGAAAGCAGCAGCAAACAACAACAAGTGAGACAGACGCTTACAAAGTAAACGTCGAAGCAAAAAAAAAAAAAAAACAAAAATTAAATCAAAGAAGAAACTAAAATTAAAAACAAAAACTGCAAAAAATATACATACATATATATAAAAGCTTTTTTTCCTTTTTAGCAAAAACAAAAAGAAAAAAAACCAATTTGTTAAATGTTCTGTTATAGTTTTCTATATATATTTTTTGAGTCCAAGGCGCTTGCGAAAGTTGAAAAATGAGACAAAACGAAATGAAATGTGAGTTGGTTGCTTTTCTTGATGCAAATGTAAAGAGAAAAAGCTTCAACAAATGTGTGCAGTGCTTTCAAACTAACGGCACAATTCCAACAGAAGCTCATTTGTAATTAGCATTGAAGAAAAAAAAAACTAAGAAGAATGAAGAAAATAGTCAAATACAACACACAAAATTGCAATTGTGATAAACTGAAATAATTTGTATAAAAAACAATTATTAAGAACTGCAGTTTTTAAGTTGAAAAAATGTCCCGTCGTCATACAAAAAAGAAAACAAGAAAAAAGAAAGTGTTTCGTTTTGTTTTGTTCTTAGTTTTGTTGTCAAGCGCTGTTTAAATCATTTTTTTTTGTAAATTCTACTTTAAAACTAGCTGCGAAAGATTGTTGCCAAAAAAAAGCCCAAGAGAAGAATAATTGAAATTTATTTTTCATTTAAGTAATTTGTAGTAATTCGATAAACAAACAAAAACATAAAAAAAACAAAAATCAAACAATACAAAAATAAAACAAAAAACAAAACAAACAACAAAAAAATGCAAACTATTGTAGTGATATTTGTTATAAAATAATTTTAGTAATTAATTTAATTTAAATTAAAGAAATAAAAACGATAAACAAAACAAAGGCAAAAGCAAAACCCAACAACAATTACGTGTAAACCAACTGCAACAACAACAACCACAATAACAACAAGTAAATTGAAAAAGAAAGAATTCTAAAAACTAAACATATATGCTTATTTAATTATTAATTATGAAAACCATGCTATTTAAACAAGAATGATTAAAATCAATGCAAAAAAATATATACATATATTACAAAAATCTCTTAAAAGGACAAAACTGAATTGTTACTGATAACTATGAAGATGAAAATAGAAAAAAAAAAACAACAAAAATATATATACAAAATGAAAAAATTACACACCACACATAGAAATGAAAATAAAAATTTATTCCAAATTATGCGACGTAATTTGAAGCAAGAATATGCGAAATGAAAAAATCGAAAATCTATCCAAATGTGTTTTTAATTTTTCTTAACCCCAAACTCCTTGCAGTGTATCCAATAATATCGAGAGCTTTTTCTTTTGCCGTCGGTATTTTGTTGCTTGTGTATTATGTTTGTTTTACAGGTGTTGTGTCGCCCGTTCTTCTAATGCTTGCATGTACATATTTTGTTCGCTTCACTTTGTGTACTTTACTTTAGCTGCTTTAATTTGATTTCTCGTTCGCTTCGCTTTTTGGTGTCAGCGTCGGCGTCGGCATTAACATCCCCACCCTGCCCTGTCCTGCCAGTCACTGTGATTGATTGTTGTTATTGATGGAAGACTTTTGCACAGCACCAACACACACAAACAAAGAGAGCGAGGTAGACAAAAAAAAAAAAAAGAAGAGAGATATGACAGTGGGAGAGATGTGATGAGGTCGCTGTCAAAGTTGTTGCCTTATGGGAAGGAAACAAAACACACACACATAAACATACTTAATGGTCGCTTTATGTTACACTGGGGCATAATTTATAGTTATGCGATGATAAAACAAGACATCATATCTTTTAATTAAATTTTTAAAACATGGCATACATTAATTTGATATCAAAGCTGATACAGCGAGCGCAGAAAGGTCAAATTAAAGAAAGTTTCATATTAATACTTTAAGAAAACAGTTTTGCTGCTGCAATTTAAACTTAACTTCCATAGTTTTGAAAAACAATAAATATTAGCTCTTGAACATTTATTGTCTATGAGCCCGAATAATAATAAAGTCGAATTTCTATTCGAATTCGAAGAATGAAATTCTTACAAAACTCTTCTCATTAACTGAAATTATTTTATTTTTCAGTAAATTCAATTTACAAGTCAAATTTTCAAACCTTATCAGTATTTTCAAAACATAAGCTGATAACTGAGCAATTTCCAATGAAATAAAATAGCTTATTTTTAATTATACTTTCAAGTTTCTTCGGAAATCCGGCTGTTTACGCAAGAAAATAGAAACAGAAATGGGCATTTATTTTTAAAAACATTTTCTGCAACGCAACGTTTAGGCGAAATATTAAAAGAAGAAACATTAAAACAGCCGTCGGGATGAATTAAGGCAACAAATGTTGCGCATTCATATTAAAATGGTTAGGCGTCGTCATAGCAGAAAAACAACATCCGTTTCCCATTGACCATAAAATAGAGCTTGTTTAGCCATTTGGATTTGTAGTGACTAATACTCGTTTCTATATACGTATATATCGTTTTTTTTTTTTTTTTTGAAATGAATCCAAATGATTCACTTTGGTCTGCCCTAAATCTGAAACGAGTGCAATGTGTCATGTCGAGACAAGACAAGCTAAAACTGGAACTATGACTAGAACTGGAATGCAACTGTCTAATTTAGACCAAATGCGGATTTATCTAGCTGACATCAACATTTATTAAAGTCATCTTATGATGTGAATTGCTGGTGCTTCTTCTTCAGATAAACCTAAAAATTTTTAGAAAAACATTTTCAAATTTAATTATAACAAAAAACAAGTCATAGCTTTTACCAAAATCTTTTATTCAAGTTTTTATGCATTTCGTTTTATAAATAAATAATATAATTCATTTTGAAAATTTCAGAGCGATTACTTCAATTTAAATACACTCATACATATGCATAACAGCTTAAATCAACGACGTCAACAAATCTTGTTTAGTCTGAATGCAAAAATAAAATAAAATTTTAAATGCGGGGAGAAAACGTTCGTTTTGTATGCTGATTTAGAGGTCTGTGAAATGATTGCAATCTATTCATTTATTCAATTCATCATCCAATGAATAAATTTATATACATTAAGTGGCCAGCCATAGATTAGAATACCAATTGGCAATAATTAAAATTTACTACAATCGTTTACAAGCAACAAAAAATTTAATTTATTTGTACACACTCTTGAAAGAGCGAAATCACGAAATCAGTTGTTGCCCCCACTGTTTCTATTCCCTGCCGTTTTCACCTCTTTTCATTCATTCCCATTCAAAAGGCGAGGTCGTTGGCGTCATACACATATTCTACAAACACACATGAACATAAATGTGCGAGTGTGTGTGTCAGGTGCTTGAGCTTTAACTGAATTGGAATGAAACAAAAGCTGCACTTTATTGGATCGTTGATTGTAGTGTGTATTTTTGAGGCAAAATCTTCAGAGATAATGGGGCCCGGCTTTTCAAGTGCCTGCACTCGAAAAATTCAAGTATTCGTTTAGTTTTTTTTCTTTTTTAATTTTTACTTACATATTTTTTTTCCAAAATAGAAATGAACTCAACGTTGAAGTGTCTGTGTTGGCTAAATGAGTTTTTCTTTTTTGGGCATTCGAATGAGAGCTGCCTTAATAGTGGGTTGATAGGTAGGTGGCGCACTTCAATTTTTGTTTATAACATTTGTTTAAACAAATGTTAGCTGACAATATGTTCAATTTTTTATTACCTGGCAATAAACGGATAGGAACTTTTGATAGAACGATTAACTTTTAATGTTTACAGTACAGTGGTCACACAACGTTTGAAAAGTTATTGATTTTAAATTTTCTATAAAAAAATCATGAAATTTACAACGCCTAATTTCGAACCATTTTTGCTATGTAGCAGCCCACTGTAATTGTTTGGCCTTTGTGCTTGGCATTTATTTCATTACCTTCCCCACAACGTCCTCGCAACCAAGCAGGTGCCATTTAAAAGTCATCAACAGAGATAAATAAACTCAATAATGGGCCAGCGAAAATGAAAACAACACTAACAACAACACAAGCCCATAAAAGCTGAAACAAAACAAAACGCATGCAAATAAAAACGGCACCCAAAAGTTCCCAACACAAAATTATATTCACACACACACACATGCACACATACTTGGAGCTGATTAGTTATTTTTAAAACTTTTAAGCTGAAAATGCAAACAGCACATGAAAAAAAAAAACGCACACAAAAATTGTTCAAAATGCAATGACGCAAAGCGCATTAAACAAAGTCCAGTAAAAAGAAAAAAAAACAAATACAAAGTCACTTCAAGCGCCGCCAACAAAAAAAATGCAAAATAAAAAACAATATAACACAAACAACTTGCGATAAAAACTGAAGTAGAGCACAAAAATGAAAAGCAAAGACAGAAAATGCGACAGCGGCAACGACAACGGCAGCAGCGGAAGCTGTCTAACAAACGGTGTCTCTCTGTCTGTCTGTGTGGGTGCGAGCAAGTGACGTGGGTGAAAGAGAGCAGGCGGGGAGCATTACAGGGACGCCTCGCATTGAGGCTGGTCATAAAGCTCATGTTTATGAGCAAAGCAACGCAAACAGAAGAGACAGATATATAGGCTGTGTGCGGGTGTGCAAAGAGCTCCACGCCCAGACGTCGACTGGGCAACCAGTTTATGTTTGTTTGCCGTTGTTGTTGCTTTTTTTTCGCTCTCTCATTCATACATTCATTTTTCTTCTGTGTCGTGATTTTTTATTTGAACTTTTTGCAAGTGGCTGGTTTTGGGGTCAGCTTAATCCAAGCGCTACATCACTTTGCGACTTAATTAAAACATTTTTAACCGTGCCCAAATATTCATTTAAATATTATCATATCCACACGTTTCACTTTCCTTCTGTGCGTTGCCATTAGACTTTTTGTTATCAGCTTTTTATGCCCACAATTTAGTTGCGAAAATGACAGCAGATTGTTTTTTTTTTCAGTCTACAAATTAAACTCGTTAACTAAGTACCGCATTTACAATTAAATATTTATTTATGCCAAATGAATTGTCATTTGTTAGCAACAGTTTTAATAAGCTTTAATTAAATTGTAAAGCAGAGCAAAAAAAAAAAAAAGCAAATAACAAAATGTAAAGAAGCAAAAGACACAATTAAAATTTATTGTAAGTCGCTGAAACTAATTAGCATTATGTGTATGCATGAATGCACTGGGAAAAATGAGCGGCTTTAAATAAATTATGAAACTTTTATTCATTAAAAACCGAATAATTTGGATGAGGGCACCAGCTTAATTTATAATACGATCGTAATACAGACAAGCCCAAAAAATAAAACAACAATAATATTTAAAATATTTATGCATAAGCTTATGCAAATAAAGCTGACTGTTTGATAGAAATTTTTTCAGTTTCATTTTTAAATATGGTTAGAAAATGAGTCAGAGAGCTGATGTCAAAAACCAATTTAGAAAATGGAGAGCACAATGCAAAAATTTTAATTGAATATTTAAGCAGCAAAATAACAAATACCCAATTAACCTCCAGCTGCGACATTTATGTTTGAACTAAAAAACAAAAACACAAACACGGAAAGTACTTAAAAATAAAAGTATATTAATGTAATAAGTTGAGCTGTACTTTTGGCTGGCCCAAAAGTTGAGAGAGAAACAAAAACGAAAACACTTGTAAAAAATAATATATATTATTCATTCCAAGCTCAATGCAAAAGCTCGGGCCAAAGTCAAATCACTTAAACTGCCTGGCAACACTGAAAGAGACAAAGCCAGAGTTATGGCAAGGAGTGGAGAGCGAGTGAGCGGAAAGGTCAAAACGCTTTCGAAAAAAAGGCCTACAAACAAAAACTTGAACTACAAACTTTATACTTGGCAACAAAAAGCGAATAATAAATGACGGAAAAATTAAAAATTAAAAAATAAAAAATACATGAGAATGTTTAAAACTAGTTAGCCAGAAAAACAATTCAAAAGCATTAACGCTTAGTGCTGCCTAAGTGCAGTTTGGGGTAAACTTAAAAGCATATATAAACAAATATATACACATACTATATAGTATTATACACATACAAATAATTAGATGATACATGTAAGTAGCGCACGTGAAGAACAAAATTGTAAGTTATAGAAAGCAAAAGTAAAAACAAAAACATTTCCTTGGGGTTAAATTGTCAATGATAAAACTGATGGAAACAAAAACATAACTTATGCATATAATTTTTGTTTTTCTGGCACGACTTAACGTTAAAACAAACAAATACATATATAAAAATAAAGACATAACGACAAATTGATATCATAAATTAGCCAGCCATATTGTGACTTACCAGAACAACAACAACAACAGGAGCATAATAATATCTACTTAGACGACGATATAATGCAAATAACTATTTAGTATTTAGAAAATATACCAACTACGCCTATGCCGAGAAGTAAACGAAGAAGAAAAAACCCTCTAGAGAAAGCAAGAAAATAAACCTTATAATTATACTAACTAGGCCATCAACAAATTATAGTACATATATACATAAAACCATATTTATATATAAAAATAGTGTTAGGGTAAGCAGCATTATGCATACCAAAAACAAAGCCACGAATACAGAAAAGTTTAAATTCACAAAAATCGATTGAGCGTTAAAAATATGCAAAATATGTTAAGCCAACAACAACAACAACAATATATGGATATAAAAACATATGCATATATAAATACATAAAAAAAATAATTATGATTATCAATTTCTGCTGTGAACGTCGTTTATAAATATATTAAAATACGATAAATAAAACTAGATAAAAAGCTAAATGGCAAATGAAATTAAAGGCTTTTTTTGTTTACGTAAAAGTTACACATAGGGAGTTAGAGAGAGAGAGAGAGAGAGAGAGAGAGAGAGAGAACAAAGAGAGGTTTATTAAAAACAAGTTTTGCTTTTATTTTGATTTTTTAAGGCTTAAATTTAAATGTAACCCAAATTTTAAACATTTGGTTTGCTTGTCTTTAGCATTTATTTTTTTTTTAACTTCTGGTTGGTTCTATGGTTTTTTTTAGCCACACTTGAACACAACTTGTGTGTGTGTGTGTGTGTGTGTGAGTGTATATATGCGTAGATACATCTATTTATAAATGTGATAGTAGTTTTATTCATAATTAATTGTGCGTTGTACTTTGAATTAAAAAAAAAATAACGACAAACTTAAAATAAGTTTGCACTTTTTTTTCTTCTTTAATATAAACTATAACTGCTTTACTATTGTACATGAACATATATGCATAACATAGTATTAACATACCAATATATATACACATTAATATAGCTGGCCAAGTATCGAACGATCAACTCATGTAAATTATCTAGAATAACTTAACGAAAAACCTAAGAAATATATACAATATATATTCAATATATTAAAATATTGTATAAAAAACAAAATCAAAATTCTAGCATATTATGGTATAATTAAACAACAAATACATATGTATATGGGGCTGCATGCATCAAGAAAACTTGAATACAATAAACAAAACGATATATGAATAAAAAATAATATGAAAATTAATAAATAATTAATTTGAAAAATAAACTATTTGAGTAGTTTTTAATGAATTAAAATATTGGGGCTTATTGTTTGAAAAAGCTGTTTGTAAGATCATCGAGATGAGGGTTTGGTATTGGCAAGCCTAAAAAATGCATTTCTTAAGTTTTTTGCCACCATTCTTTTGAAAAACTATTCAAATTGGTTCTTGAAAATAAATCTAGTAATTATAAAAATTAATACTTTAGATTTATTTGAGCGGATATTTAGTAATTACTTCCATTTCTTTTATTTTTATTTTTTAAATAGCTCAATTAAAATTTTTTAGACTGTTCGAAAAGAAAAGCCACGCCCAGTCATGCATGCAAAGCTTGATGTATTATTTTTTGGTTCCTGTCCTCTCATCTACAATCGTCATCATAATGAGTATGTGCTATACACATATATATATGAAAAGTGAATAATGAAATGAAATATCAGCGCGTGTAGTATTTGTCATTGTTCATGGCTCGACGGGTTTGCAAACCAGCAACCCTCGCCCTGTCACTTGTCAACCTCCGTTCCTAACCGCCTCGCTGTCAGTGGTAACCCAGCCCGCACACTTTGTAGGTAGTGTATATTTGTAGTGTGTAGAAAAACATATTTGAGCAAGTATTATCAGCACTCACGAGGCTCATGTTTCAAATGCTTTGACGCTGTCGTCTCCAGCGTTGATTTTAGTTTTAGTAGTTGTTGTATTTGGGCTTCAATTTTCAGTTCCCTTGTCTCTACTCTCTGCTCTCTCTCTCTCTTTCTTTCTGTGAAGTGAAGTGTTTTTTTTTTCACAATCGATGATGATCAAGTTGAACGCCACATGACTCGGGACATTCTCAAAAATCATGTTGTGCCCGATTCGTACTATTTTTTTGTTTTGTTTTCGTCTTGCTATCAAGCTACACTCAGAAAAACAGAGCCTGCATCCATACAGTGTTAAAGAACTTAATGATTTGAGTGTATTTTTAGTGTATTTTACCTTGTCGCTTCTCAAAAATATCAAACAACAAAGAAACTCTAAACTGGAAAGAGAATTAATGAATGTTTCTTTGATTTTTCCCAAACTATCTTTAGAAGAATAGCGTGTTAATGCGTATAAAATATAACAATGCAATATGATTGAAGTAAAAATCTTTTCTGAAGCACTGTAGAAGGGTGTCACCTTGATATATATTGTTCTTAATTCATTGTTTTCTCAGTGTAGTCGCAAAAGCATATTCCCCAAGAAAAATAAGAACAGAAAAACAAAGACGTCAGTTGGTCTGGCGGCGATTAACAAACTAATGCGGCAATTAAAAACGCTTTAAATTGTTTGATGCCAACGTCGACATCGACGCGGACGTGGACGTGGACGTTGACGCCTACGCAAACACAGATAGACATTAAAAATGTTATAAACATTTTGAAAATGCCAAATAATTAAAATATTTAAAATAGTTGCCAATGCTGTGCGTTTTTTTAATGAGCAGCAGCCACATTAAGAATCAGCACATAAATTGCATACGAAAAACATTCGATTTGAAATTTGTATTTTGCTTTCGTAATGATTGCGGCGTGGATATTATTCAATTTCAAGTCAAACAACAACGAAAAATTTACGGGGAGTCCCAAGGCGAAGATGCACAAAAATAAACAAATTGAATTTGAAATTAAATTGAAAATAAAAATGAGCATAAAAAGAAGAAAAGAAAACGTTGTGGCAAAAGGTTCAATAAATTGTAATTTATGTTTATTGAGCTACGAGCTATGTCAAGCGTTTATTGATTTTATATATATATGTTACGTCGGCAGGCAAATAACAGAATGTATCTTTAGTATATTTGTATCTGTTAGATGCTGCCATGTGAGTGAGCATTTGAGTGCGACATTTACGACTTGTCATATTCAGTGTGCTGTGTGGGCAGCCATAAATTCTTACAGTTGTTGCCACATGTGCACATTGGCTCAAAATATATCTTGTAGCTGCCCCCCTGCCAGCTATTGAGTATAGGCTTGCATCTCGCAGATACTTAGTTTTTATGCATTGTTTTGTTCGCTTGCTCGAACACGAAATCCCAAATGAGTAATGATTGCAGGGCCTAGTGTATTGCGCTCTTAATAGATCCCGACTGTTGCCTGCGGCCAGCTTAAAAAGCAGGCAAAACGATCAGCAAACAGCAACAGACGGCGGATGAGTTCAGTTCCGATCTCGAAAGCAATCCCAGCTAAGCTGGAGACAGGCATATAAACTACAAAGTACACAGCAACAACGAACAGTCAGACCGGCTGATAGATAGACAGTGCCGCCGGTATCTATGAGATACAATACTTGTGTTTTTTTTTTTTTTTTTTTTGGCCTGTGCGTTGGCCTGTGCGTGCCACACTGAGGCAGGCATTCAGGCAGGCAGTCGCGCAACCGAAGGCAATCAAATTATACATATCGAAAGATTTATTACACACACTGTGACAGTGCGAGCCGTCAAATGAGTTTTTCAGCGTAATTACCAAGCGTCACCAAATGTATCATACGAATAAACATGGTAAAAAATATCAGAGACAACAAAAAAACATATGACAAAAAAAGCCAACAACACCAAAATAACAAGAAAACGTAATTTACTTTGGAAAATAAGAATATTATAAACACTTTCAAGGCGAAAGCTTTGATTTTCTTAATTTATTTAATAGCATCAGCTTGAAATGATAGTAAAAGTAAGGGAATAGTTCATTATGTGTATATTTTTAATAATATACTTACAACTTTTCATAAAGTTAGTTTAAAAACTGAGCAATTGGGTAAGTAAGGAAAGATATTGAATGCACTTCTTGTTCGAAACAAATGTTCCCAAGAATTATTTTATTTTAAGCATTACAAATTGAATCACAAAATTATAAAAGCGTATTAAAACTAAATTCACAAGTATCATATTTTATTATAATTATTTATTTTTGGTTTTATTTTGGCAGATAATTTGGAATATGGGAATTTGGAAAAAGTCGACGCCTCTAACTGCTTTTCTGCTCCTGTCAACTGCCAACTGGCCTCAATGGCCTATCTGAAGGTTAGTTGTGTTGTTAATACCACGTTAATCATTTCTGAATGACTACTTCTATGGCAACAGCCACCGATGTGGGCTCTTGCTGGCTTAGACACAAACACAAACGTAAAATTAAGGCGATTTAATGACGACTACAAAAGCTGATGGCCGCAACTCTGAGAGCCATCAGTTGGACAGACACAGATACAGATACAGATACGGATACAGATACAAAAAATATATTCAGTCATGGCCAGCATAACGAGATAAGCGTAAATAGTTTATGCGTTAATTAAGATTTCTTTCATGTGGCCAAGTTAAGAGCAGCTGCTGCTGTGTTTCGGCTTACAAATTCCGCCTCAAACAAAGTTAAAAAACAATTTTTGTCTGTCTGTTCACCTTTTTATAGATCATTCGCTCTTAAACATAAAGTTAAATAGTTGGGAACTAAAACAATAAGTTTAAGTATAAAATGAGTTATGTGGAAAAATGTGTTTTGTTCTTGATTTTCAATTTTGAAACATGTTGCAGTAATTAAATATATAGTTTTTATGTTGCAATCTAATATAATTCCAACTAAAAACCTTTTGATATCAATTAACTACACAACAATAACTAGAACTATGCCTCGGTTTGAGTGACACAATCAGGTCTTAACAAAAACAGTGCTCAAAGTAAAGTTTTAAATGAAATCAATGTAGACGTCAAGCATTGCGACACGATTCAATGAGTTCAATTTAGTTTGGAATTAGTGGAAGCATCACGGTGCTGCGATTGGGATTTGGAATTGAAATTGTGATTGTGTGATTGTGTGACTGACTGACTGAAAAAGTCACACTTGACGGCCAAAGTCGAAAACGGAATGAATCTGAAAGCCGCCAGCCCCGTTCGCGTTGTTCATGGTGTTTTGTTTTAATGGAACGTGTTTTTGGTTTTTTTTTTTTTTTATTTTCTTGTAATCGTTAATCTGGCATTTGCACTTAATTAAAAACATTTCAGCTATTATTAACAGCAGTTGCTGTTTCGTCTGTTGATTTTATTATTTGCTTTAATGCACTGAAAATTTGTTGCATTTAAAATTGTGGAATATGGTTATGGATTTGCGTGATTTGCTTCCACATACTACAAAGTCATGAAATCGTGAGATACGAAACATACATGTATTACATATGATGTATGTATGCATGAACATATGGTTTATATAAATGTATCTGTATCTGTAAGTAAGTGCTTTTGCAGTTGGCAAATCGAATTGAAATTGAAATTCGATTCGGAATTGCTTGCGATACATTTGCGTGGCTTTGAGTTTATGGTTGTATTTTTTTTGTCGGTTTTCGGTTCGTTTTGCGTTTTGCCAAGAACTCGTTAATATCAATTTGCCTGAAATTGTTAATTGATTTTGCAATAAACAAATATTACGCGATGATTGCCATTTGCTGTTGTTGTTGTTGCGGCTGCTGGAATTTTTATAGTTCATTTTGAATGCGTCGTTCGATTAATTTTTGCGTTTCCATTTTGTGGGCCTTTTAAGCCGCGCATAATTTTTGAATTTTTATTATTTTGTTATTTACAACTTTGTCGTCGTCGCCGTCATTGTAGTCGTTTGCTCGCTGTCATGTGTATAAAAATATTTTAATGCCAATTTGCGACTTTCACGAAATCAACAAATTTCGCACGTATGCCTTGGGCACTTATTGCTGCTGTTTGTTATTGTCTCTTGTTGACATTCACGATTTGTTGTTCTCGTTTCTGACGACTTTGACTATTTGGTACGATAACCAAAACAAAATATTTTGACGTTGCCAAAAATCAGGCAATCAATCTACATTTTCAAGTGCATTTCACATTGGCTCGTTGCTTTTCTTTCACCCCAATGAATTGGAACAACTTCCAAAATTAGCAGCCAAGTGCAAGAGCTTTTAAATATTTGCCAAGCCGCGTCTTGAAAGAGTAAAGTGCTTTCGCGCTAAGCCGTGAAACTTTGTTGGAGATCCACCGTCGCGACGTGACAAAAAACGCGATACAAAGAATGTCCATGGAAACGATATGGGGCTACGTTGTGATATGCACAATACTCAGACTATATATGTCATATTTGTTATCTTGAACTGCAAAGTTTATAAAACAAGCTTGTGACAATTGCTCACGAATTTCATGCTTTCAAGAGATAGGGCTTAAGTGCCAAACGAATTAGCTCTCATGTGAATGATGAATGTTTGCTCATTTACTTTTACAGATTACACATGTTTGCTCTACTTTATTTCGGCTGGTAAATATTAAAAAGTAAATGAAAATCGTGTTAAATATAAATAAAAATTGTGATTTCAGGCTGATTATATATAAAATATGATTTACCAAATAAATAACAATATAGATTTAAAAAAATGCATCAATAAAGCTTAAGTAAAATTCATAATAATATGCAAAATATATATAAAAATATGTTGGAATGGAATTATTTTTGTTACTTTATTTTAAATCACGTATAGCATTGACACATTAGCTTAGCAACAACAAACTTTTAGCATTACATTTTGTTAAATATTACGTCGCGAGTTGGGCATTCAATTCAATGACAGTTCCCTTAACGTAAACATTAGTTATTGAATAAAACTTGTACAATATGTTAAATCAAAGAATATTCATTTATATGCATAATGAATGTGATTAAAACGAAATCAGTATGGAAACTTTAGACCACCCCAGCTAAATTTGTAGGCCCATAAATAGTATTCAAATTAACTACACACATTTGAAATATAGTATATGCGAAGGCATTCAACTTATTATTACACAATTAACGTTGAGATTTTCTAAAGAATTGCTTTGTTGTGAAAAGATGCTATATAATTAAATTATGAATGCTTTATATGGCAAAGTTGATTGTGTGTGCTTTATCGCCGCAACGCACAAATGAAACTCAAACTTTTGTTTTGCGTTCTTTTGAAAGTGGCCTCGACACAGACCCCACTCTGAACGAACTCGTTCCGCAACAAAACAATAATACCACGCCAACAAATATATATAATAATTAATTTGAAAAAAAAGGAAATAATAATAATAATATTGAATTTGAACAATAATTCTCTAATGAATCGAACAAATGGCAATTGAAAGTATATATTTAAAAATATTATCAATAATAAATTAAACGCATACATAAATAATTGACTAAGTAACATATAAATTAGGTTTGGGACTTTGCCTGATTTCGGCCATAATGCCTTAAATTATGGCCTCATTGTTGATGCCAGTTATAGTTATGTGGCTTTGGGGACTGAGAGATTGTAACTTGGGGGCACTGAAATTCAAAGTCGTGGCGATAATCGCGTCAAGTTTGCGTTTGTATTTTGCGTTGGGTAATCTAATTTATGGCATTTTTCTAACAGCTAATTGCAATTTCCGCCCCTTTGGCCAGTGGTGCTAGCGCAGGGGAAGAGAACGGGCAATCAAATTACGCATGCTAGGCGTAAATAAATTTACATACTACACAAAAAATAAAATAACATCTCAGGCAAATGGCAAACAACAACAGCGAAAAACTGCTTAGGCCTAGTCATCGTGCTCGACCTTTTTCCTGTACAGATCTTAAACCTAAAATGAATCAACACAACTCTCTTTGACGATCCGCCATACAGACGGGCTTACAGTCAGTCCGACTGTCTCGACAATGGCTTTGTTATGTTAATAAGACAGGCCAAACGTTTGTTTTAATTACGCTTGGTATTTTTTTGTTTAACTTTTCTTTATTTTTTTTTGGTTTGCCTTTCGAGTTGTCGCCGTGCCGCTTGCAAAGTGTTCCACTCAACATTGATTTGAATTTCAAAAATTGTATAATTGAGTAGCTCAATTCTAGTTTATGGGACTCATGCTGCTTTTGAGTTTTAATCTATTCATTTTATAATCATGATCACAATCATTAATAAAAACAATTTAATGTGGATCCACAATAAAGATGTGACTGCTATAAATAGATGCAGCTATGTAGGCTTAAATAATCAGGTGTTTAAACTTTCTTGAAAGGTTTCTAAATAGTTTTTGGGTTTTTGAAAATATAATACATTCATTTTTTTTTTTTAAATTTGATGGAAGATGTATTATGTAATATCAAATATTAATTGCAAAAAGTTTATGATATTTCTTAAATAAATAGAAATATAAATTAAAAAATGTAATATTAAACTATATAACTTTGTATTCATATACTTAAATAAAGAATGCTTGATTAGTTATAAACGTTTCAAATTAGAACTCAAAACTCACATTTAAGTGTATACAGTGTGCGGCCTGCATATTTGAAATTTTTCAAGCTTAAGTTCTTTCAGCTACTTATGAGTTTGGCCCACCGAGTATTTAACATTAAATGAATTAATGAAAATTAATGCATTAGGTGTAAAGTTTAAAGTCTTTTGTCTTGTTTTCGTGGCCCGCTCTCGACTCGAGACTTAAGACACTAAATTGCATTGTCCGCCATTAAAGAGTAGAGCCTGAGGCTAAAGTATTCTAAGAATGGTTGGGGCAAACAAAATTACTTGGCAGTCTGGTTGGTTGTTTTTTTTTCCTTTTAATTGATTTGCCACCCAATGAGCTGGCCGCAATTAACCCAAGGCAATGGCAATGACAGCGACTGCCGCAGCAACTGCAGGCCCCAACGGTCACATCAAAGGCGCCTGGGTGATTAAGCATAAAGGCTGCTGATTTGGGTATCGGGTTGCTATCGTAAAGTAGCGAGGCAAAGGGGGAACACTGCATATCGTTCGATATGTCATATACATATGTATGTCTGATATTGCTATCAAATGGGAACCCATCGAATGCAACAACAGCTATCGACGCCAATGCGTTTTTCTTTGTTCCAAACAGATTAAGATCTAGTTTTGAATAAACATATACATACCATATATTTGCGACTAATTAAACCCAATCAAAAATAATTGTGTCTATAAATTGTAAGATCTTACAATGTTTCTGTATACATTATTGATACTATACACTCGAAGAAAACAATGAGAATTGAATCCAGATGTATACACAGAACGATAAGTTAAATCTATTTATTTAAATTAATTTATAGCTAGCACCAGCGCCTTCCCTTAAAGAATAAAATCAATTTAATGAATATTCCCACAATCTATTACCATAGGTTGAGAAAGGGGGCCGTTTAGTCGTTCAGTGCACCCAGAGATTATTTGTGTACTTAAATCCACGTGCTGAGAATCGCGAACTTATGCTACAATGCTCTCCAGGCTGATAAGATAAGAAGCAAATGACCACTAATCCGATAGTTATATAAATGGTTGTTGTTCGCCAAGCCTAAGCCTGTGAAAACCTAAGTAAGTTCGCAAATGCGCAACCTCGATGTACCCTCTCGACTAAGCCCCTCGATCAAGTACTATTTACGTACGTATGCACTATATGTGTGTCATCGCCACTAAATCTATCGTGACTAATGTGCTGGGCCCCGCATTTGCTATAAATAATTTTACTATCATTATCTTTGTGCTTTTCTGTTCTTGTTGTTGTTGTTCTTTTGTTTTTGTTTTAATTTTTGGGGGGATTGCCCCCAATACTAAGTTGATGTTGAAATGCATTGACGTCGGACAAGCAAACACAATTAAGTCGACTCGTAAATTGTAGACAATTTAAATATACAAAATCGAGCGTTGAGTGTCCAAATAATCTTAGAGGCAAAGTATCTTAATTAATTAGGGATTAAAAAGAAGGAAAGAAAATAAAATAATATCAAATAAACAGCGTCTATCAGGTGAGCGGTGCTGTCTCAACAATATCGGTCAACAGCCGCAATTGCACTGAAGTCTGATTAACTTTGTCTCCCTTCTCCGTTGCCCTTTCTATCGCATTTTTTATTTCATTTCTTGTGAGTCGATTGCGTTCTGTGCCTGTGCGTATTTATTTCCAGACCTTATCGTCCACTTTCGTAAGGCTTCGCAACTCATTTGTTTCACTTTGGGGGCACAGCGGCATACTATTTTTTGTTTTTGCTTTTGCTTTCGAGTGGATTGTTCGGGGATTTATGACGCTGATAACTGGTCAAGTGGAAATGCCTTTGCGTTCTTCTTGTTCAATGGGTCTGCAATCGAATCGCTTTGACTTGACCAGGCCGACAAACAGTCGCAAAGGCCCGGACGGACAGACTTACCAAACTCACGTCACGATTCGATTGATAGAAATGTTGTGGGCTGGGCCCCAGACAACAAGTCGAATAAAACGAGAGTGCATATACATATATATACTTTTAAGAAACATAATTGTTAACACCAACGTCATTCGTTCAATCAATTTGTTGTGTGTGTAGTTTATATATCAAACATATCAAAGGCACCTGACTACTTCGCTTTTTGGTGCAGTAGAGCTTCTTGGTTAAGAAATAAGCACCAAATGCCATATAGTTTTCTGCTTAACTTTTGTTTGAAAAGCACATAATCTGTACAGCAGATAAAACTCCAAACATTTAGTTTCATAATTAAAAAGTTACCTGATAAAAATATTATCGTGTTATGAGCTGGACATAAAACGAATGATAAAATCATTGACTTGATTACATTAAATATATGGTTGAACTTTAATCATTGAGAGCAAGTAATTTTGAAAGCTTTTTCTTTAATAAATTAAACAAACTTTTATGATACTTTGATTCCCAGAAGTCTGTTAGGTCTGATACAAAAAAGCAATAAGATAGCTTATCACAATTCCTAGAGGATTTTTCCAGCGGTTGGCACAAGATTTAGCAAAACTCAGAATCTATTCAAAATGTTATTTGTTTTCAAGTGTTAATCTCAAGTGTTTTTCAGCAGGAAAATAAACCCATTAAGTGGCTTTTCAGTTAATCTGCAATTACTCAAAGCAAGGCCATATAAGAAAGATCCTCAAACAGCAAATGGCCGGGCTCAATAATCATAAAGCTTTGCTATGGCCATAACCATAATGGCTTAAAAAAAAAACATATTATATTTATTTTGCTACTTGTTTTGTTTCGAGTGCGTCGTCAAGGTTGTAAATTTATTTTTGGGCCTAATATTGTTCGTGACAAAGTTCGTGTTCGATTTGACAGCTGATTACGCATAAAAAAACATATATATATATTTTCATAGATATTTTGTGTCTAATGGATGATTGTGCCAGACACTTGAGTATATACTATAGTTGCAATTGTTGTTTGTTGTTGTTGTTGTGGCACTCGAAAAAAACTTTTGTCAATATCATTTAGTGGGCATCGTAAAGATTGCCCCCAAAAGCCCACTCAAGATCCCGCTTCCACTATGAAGAGTCATTGTGCTTGGCGCTGAAGTCTTGAGTCTTGACTTTTGAGTTTTACGTTTTTGTTATTGTCGTCAGGTAGTTGTTTGTGTGAATTGAAGGCGCTGCCAGTCAAGCAGTCAATTTGTTTTTGCTTGAGTGTTTTATTAATTAAAGTGCTCTCACAATCTTCAACAAATGTTATTCTAATTTTCCATGTGCTAGTTGTTGTAGTAGTTTTTTTTTACCCAGTTCGTTTTTGAGCCTTTCATAAATCATCGCACCCCGTCGACTGCTGAGACTGTTAATTAAAAAAATATATATATAAAAAATGAAAAGATGAAAAAAACAACATAGGCAAGCAAATAAGTTGGCGCGACGTTTAAGCGCTTTTAATGAAAATTAATGCGACTCCACTCAGTGGCAGCCTTCTGGTCCTGGCACTGGCACTGGACAGCGCCGCCGACAATGGGCGCCCTGCGCATTATCAGAACATAAATAAAAGTTTCCTGCAGAGACAGGAGACTGCAGAGGGAGTAGAGAACTCGATTTGGTCACGAATATTGCCTATGCATTAAGCTGCACGGCTTGTTGCATGGTTATTGAGGTTTTATTAGAACAAAAGGCTTGTGCCTCAATGATTTATGCAAAAGCAGTCCCAAAACCCTCTATTAAGTATTTCTCTTTGCTGACCAGTTCAGCTATTTGCATTAAAATTTAATTTTTTGGGTCCCTGCCTGTCGCAAAGCGTAGCTTTACCAACTTGAGCCTCATAACAATAAAAATGTTTATGTAGCAAAGTTTTGTATAAATAATTTAAACGTACTTTTAAAGTTAATAACGCTAAGAAAAAGCATAATGGTAACGTTTGTATATTTTCAGGTGAAGAAACTAACATTTTATTATATTTTTCTTATAAATTTATTATTATAATTCTTTCAAATTCTTTCTAAAATATGTTTTTTAGTCATATTTTAAAATAGAATCGAAAATCATATAAACTAAACAACTTAAGCTTTATGTCAACAAACAGCTCTAAGTCCAGGGTATTTAATATTCTGTCAGCACTTATATTGGACTTACTTTTTATGACACATTCATTTTCCCAAGAGGGTGTTTCTGCTGCTGATAACAGACGACGTTTATAGCACTCTAGTTGCTCCGTTACCTGGCCCTGCATTAATGTATTTGCCAATGTTTATTTTCAGTCATAAAGTTAGAGCCCAAATGCAAAGCCTTAAAATACTTTAATTACACTTAATTTATGACCAAGTGCTTTGCAAGGTATGCAGGGGAATGGGAGCAGCGGGGTGTAACATTCAGGTCTTGACGCTTCTAGACGACAGTCAAAAACAATCGATTTCAATCTAATTAGTGCCTGGTCACACCTTCTTGACTACAATGCTTCGGGGCCCGCTCAATTTTCCTTTTTGTTTTTCGCCCCAAATGGTAATTGTATTATTATTATTATTATTATTTCCATCGGCTTGCAAGCTGTTCATGTTCTCGATTCGTGCCGCAACAAAACGAAAAAATAAAACAAAATAAATCAATAAAAATAGTTTTCAGTGGGCGTAGTTCAAGATAAAATACTCTTGCAAACATATTTTTACATATCATAAATTTAATATGAAATTATTTTTAGAACTAGTTCGATTAAAACGATATCAAACAAATATGTTACTGAAAATATTTTTTTCAAGCGTTCAAAAACATATTTCTTTTATGATGAGTTTTCTATAACAGCTAAAAATTAATCTGATTTAAGAGTATTCTTTTAAGCTTTAGATAGAAAATATACAACAGAACGAAACTCTGCTAAGAACGCTGATCGGAAATAAAATAATCCTAGTTTCTTTTGATAAAGTTTAACTGCGCTTCAATGTCGTTACCCTCCTTTAGCAAGAGTATTAAATAACGTGTTAAAAAAAAAAATATTGTTAAGATTCTTTTGCTGAAAATTGCTTTGTACAAAAATAATCCAGCAAGGTTCCTTTGTCCGCTGTCTGTTGTCCGTTTCTGGTTAGCTGGCGGCATTCATTTTGCTTGGGCATCAACGGATTTTTTTCGATTGTTTTTAATCAATAGTTGCTTGTTGTCTGTGTTCAAGGAATTGAGGCAGCGATATCGATTTGAGGCGCTGCCCATGAATATTTATTAGCTAAGTACGATTTTGTTATTTCGGGGCGTTGTTCATTTTTATAAATCAGCCGGGAATGGGAATTTATGCGAAAGAGATGCGACCTGACAGCTGCTGCTTCTGCTGCTGCTGCTGGTGCTGCGGCTGCTGTTGCCAGGAAATGCCAGAAAATAGCAGCCAGGAAATGCTTGTTAGCAGGTAAATTG
Organism: Scaptomyza montana; assembly: GCA_018904305.1. Taxonomy (NCBI): domain Eukaryota; kingdom Metazoa; phylum Arthropoda; class Insecta; order Diptera; family Drosophilidae; genus Scaptomyza; species Scaptomyza montana. Next base: position 6,395,658 of record JAEIGR010000001.1, read on the forward strand.
ACTGTCAATGTGAATTACAGAGCTGCAGCTCAACAACACAAAAACCCAGAAGAGGTGGGCCAAAAGTGTGGGCTCCTCATTACAGCACAGACCTCTGTGTGTGCCTGCCTAGTCAAGCAAAGAGCAACTAACACCCACACATACACTCGCACGGACACATAGATGGGGGTAAAGGGGGCGTGGCACCAAAAAACTACACTTGACTGCTTTGCTGTGACAAATGCTGGTAAACGAAAATTGCACAAAATACGACATATCACTTTAAAAAGAGTTGCTTGAGCTTCGAAGAGGTAGTATGTGCGGGGGTAGGAGATGAGACTGCGACGTGAGCTGGCAAACAATGTGACCGCATTTTAGTCACAGTCACACTCGACAGTTGAAGACGTATGAGTGTGTGTGTGTGTGTGTGTGTGTTTCAAGTTGGTTGCTAGTGTGCACTGCACCGGGCATAATTGAGTTTGTTTCAAATGCTTTTTACGTGGCACGACCAGAAAAGCAACACTAACAACAACAACAATCGTGGCAACAACAATACCAAACATGTAAGAGTGCTCTAGTCAAGTGCACTTGACTTGGGGAATACCCTGTACACAGCTTTGAAGTGTTTGATTATGCTTTAATTACTTAAATAGTTTCCTAATTAAATCATTTGCAGAATTAATATTTTCGTTGGAATATTTAACGATAATTCGTAATGGTTTCGTTGTCAATTGATGAAGAAGTTCGTGTTCTAAGAACTTTCTTCTGTTGCCGTTACACATGTCGAAATTGTTATACATTCTGTTACTTTTAAGCAATTTGTCATGGTTACAGGGTATAACGACATTGTCGCCTTTGACAACGTCTGTGGTTCTCACTGTCTGACTGTCCCACAGTCTCTCTGTGGGTTGGTTTGGCTCGTTGTTGGCTGTTTTTGGGCCTTGTCTCTGGGTACACTGAGAGTACATTGGGTGCCGTGTAGATTTTGTTCGCTGCCTGCTGCCTCTTGCATCGGCAACGGAATCTTAATGAATTTTACGAATTTAACATGCTGTGCACTTCAAAAGGAACACACAGAGTCTCGACAGAGGCGACACGACGCACGCACATTGCCGATAAGAAGGAGACGACGAAGAAGAAGAATAAGTATGTTTGTCGTGCCATATATAAAATTATTACTTTCGACATGCATGCGAACGGGGCAAACAGAATTTTTTCTTGTTGTTGCAAGTTGTTTGCCATAAGTGGCGGCTGCTGGGCAGAAAGAAGGCATTGGGTTGCTCAGCAAAAATAATTCTTAGCAATTGTCCTTTTTCTTTCCCCTGAACTGAACTGAAATTGAGCTCAACTCAAATGAACTGAGCTGACTTGACAAATTTGTAGGCTGCTGAAAATCCCATGCGGTGTTATATTGCAAATCGCTTATGGGCATAGGGAAATAGTACGGCTAAGAAATCTTTCCTTTGAAAATTAATGCAAGTCCTAACTGCAACTTAGGTTATTTAGGTAATTGAAAATCTGAATTGATTGACTGCTGGCTTAAGTCGTAACTCGAAAGTTTTCAGTTTAGAATATTTTATATAGCTAAAGTTTCTTTGATCTCGTTTCCTCAATTTCGATTTGCTTAGAAAAAATCTATTGAAATTTTCGTGGCGTGTTTTTCAATTTGAATTCTCTCAGCTTGACTTTGATAATGAACTGCTCTGACAATTTGATCCCATTTGCTGGTGATTAATGGGACTTACTTAAAATTCATTGACATTGTCTATGGAAATGAGCATGACAAAAAGAGAGAGAGAGAGAGACAGATACTGGTCAAAATAATGATTGTCTGTGTTCTGCCTTAAAAATGAGCTTACTATTGATGGCTATCAAGCGCAGGTGCTTATCAATCATGCGATTGGCATGCCTTATGGGCAACTTCAGGTGACTTCAGGCATAACAATCGCATTAGTCGACAAACAATAAGCTACGGCGATGCATCGGTGCAGAGCGGGGGAACGAGAATTGGTAGCACTTCGGCCGCAGGAAATACAACGCCAAATTACTAATAAAATAAACAGCAAATAATGTTAATAGCATTAAAGAAAACGAAAACGAAAAAAAAAAAAAAATAGCACACGCTAATAAGCAAAGCCAATTAACGGTTGAATACAAATTTCAAAATCAAATACATAAAATCAAATACATATATTTTGTTTTTGTGCCAGGTAAGCCATATTTGCGTTGCCTGAGTTTTCACTATTCTCAGCGCACGACCTGAGATGAGGTCGAAATGGGATTTTCAGCCATAATCTGTATCTGAAGGTACAAACGTGTGTTGTTTTTTCGTTTGAATATCATTATGAACAATAATAAATAAGTAAAATGTTTGAGTTGAGAGAGGAAACAGATTTTATTTTAAATTTTTTGCAGACAAAAAATTGCTGATTATCAAAAATGCCTGAAAAATACTCTCTGAAGTGTTTGATACTTGTTGCAAAGCTTCAAAACAATATTTTTGAACATTTTCAAGCAGTTTAGAGAATAAAAAACAGAAACTCAACCATGATGCGGCGCTTTATAATTACATTAAAAGCAAAATCTTCATAATTTATGGCTTTGGCTATGCTTTTGCTTTATTTAGCAGTTGAATTTAATTTTCAATATTGTGCGACATTTCGGCACAACTGTTGACTGGCACGATTTATATATATTAATTTATGGCTCATAATCTGTTGTGCATACAATTTAAATAGTATAATTATTTTCGCATTGTACTCGCCTGCCTTCATTGTTTTTATTTTGTAGCTTTTCGGTCAAGTAAATTAACAACTTTGCTTCAGTTCGTCGAATCTTTTTGATTAGCACCGCAGCACGAGGGAGCACAATATATTTTAATTAAAAGCCATAGTCTTTTATAATTAAGGCAACAATTTGCTTATCCCAAAAAAAAAAAAAAAAAGCCAAAAACTAAACGCAAAGCGAGCAAAATTTGTTGAATCATTTAATTCAGCTTGTTGCTCAGCATAAAATTTTCAACAACTTTGCTAATTATTATTATTAATTTTTTCTTCTTCTTTGTATTGCCAATTTGTGTTGCTGTTGATAATTATAAAATATTAATTATAAATGATTTGCTTCTCTTTTGGAAGGTCTCACGCGGCACGAAGGTGAAACTCTGAAACTTAAATCGATATTTACATACAAATACATATTCATGCATATACTATATATGTATTTATTTATATGCACATGTATTTATTTATGAATGTGCACGGCTTACATTTCATTAAATGCTGGCTTAAGCGCATTTAAATTGTGATATTATTATACAATTTATTTTATTTTTTCACGCCATCCATGCCATATGCAAACGTTACCTTTGTATTTTGTAAATAAATATGACAACAATTTTTACTCAATACTCAACTTTTTTTGGTCACGTATCGATTAAAGTGGGGCGTTGAGGTATGTAGACTTGTGCGATATGGCAGTATTTATGTTAAGTGCGCATTTAAAGTTTCGACAATGACAAAAGCCCAGTTTAATTGGCCATAATCAGCTGAATTTTGTTGCAACCGAAATTGTTATGCACTGAATTGCATTTGTGTGCGCATGACAAATGCATTTTAAAATGTTTTTGGTGTCCAATTATTATTGAAAGCAGTTACAAATAAATTATATATATTTCTGTGCGCTTTTCTTTGAAATTGAATTAAAAAATACATTTATTTCAAGACAGAAACCAAAATTTATATTCTTGGCGGCATATTTGTAACTGCATCGGAAGCCGTTGACTGCTTGAACAAATTGACGCAGTGCCAAATAGAAAAAAATACGCGAAGTAAAATGTTGTTTGCATATCATTGCTCATCTCCAAAGACTCTACGCATATACAAAGTATATATCAAATGTATGGGTGTAGAAATATATGAATATATTTTATCCAACTCGGACAAGGAATTGTATGCGCTCTAATGCCATTTGCCGTGTTGATGTTGGTGTTGTTGTTAGTGTTTTTCTTTTGGCACTTGGAAATGATTTGTGGCGGCGGCAAATGTTGTTGGCTGTCTGAATTGCTGTTTGCATGATCGAACGCTGCGGGCCATTGCCGTAGCTGTAGCCGGACAATGAGAGCCACGTGTGGGCGTCCCTTGCCGTGCCCCCCATTTATACCGCAACAGAAAATCGCAATGAGAGGCAACTTGTGTCATTCCGGCTGCCCACACAGAGCCAGCCAGTGAGCCAGCCAGCCAGGCGAATGGCGCAAATCTTGTTTGTAGTTTAGCACAATTTCATTTCATCTTCCAGGCAGCTGATAAGCTAAAGCTGTAGCCTCAAGTCGTCGCGACAGACGGATGGACAGACTAAGAGACAGGAGCGTGGGCTGCTGCCGTTTCTACTAGTATGCATTGGCATTTCCTTTTTGTTTTTCATTTGCTTTCAGACAAATGCGTGCGAAAATAAATTTTCCGTTTTTACTCCTCTTCTTTGGGGCCACACAAATCATTAAAGTGTCTGCCACACCCAACAGCAGCATCAGCAGATATACAGATACAGATACTTAGATACGCAGCTAAATACACAGATAGAAGATACAGTAGCGTCCGTTGTTTAATTGCATTGCGCTTAATTTGTCATTAGCCTTTGACTTTGCTCTTGTTCTAAAGGGTCAACTTGGTGCTGGAAGTCATTTATCTTTTTTTTCTTTCAGTAATTTAGAATGCTGGTTTTTAAATAAAACAGTTTATATAAAACTTTACTTTAATTACAGTTCTAGTTAAACTAAGCTGTTAAAGATTCTTTCCAATTTAAGAGACTGAAAATTTGCAGTTTCTTATTATGAATAATAAAAACATGAAGTTTAAAATATCAGGTCTGAAGTTTTAACTTTATGTTTATTGGCTTGGAGCGACAAGAAGACATGGAATTCGTTTCAGAGAAACAACTTCTTAACAGTAACATAAGTGTAAGAATATTAGATTTTTAATTGAGCTTTTAAGCAGTATTCGTAAATCAAATAAAATTGTTCAGATAAATTAAAAAGATATCAATTTTATTCATGTTATTTATTGCGTTATTCTAACTGTAAAGACTTAAAGTTAAGAACTTTTTACTTAAGAGAAAAGCAAGATGTACACATAAAACTACACAGATACACACAGTTACATAGATAGAAGATACAGTAGCGTCCGTTGTTTAATTGCATTGCGCTTAATTTGTCATTAGCCTTTGACTTTGTTCTTTAGCTTGGAGCCAAGTTTTCTGTGAAAGTCATTCATACTATTATCTTTCATTCTTTTTGGTTTTTGTTTTTGTCCATTTATGCGCAATGTTTCCGCTTGAGGAATCTCTGTTAGAGACAATGCTTCAATGAATTCAAACAGGCCAGCAAGACTTCTTAGTTATATATTTTTTTTTGCCAGTTCTTTGCCAAACAATGCCAGGCAGTTATTGACGCGTCCTCAGCAGAATCTGTTACTAAGTATCGCCGTGAGTATCTGTATGTATGTATGTATATAGCATTGTTCGATTTATGTGCGTCCGGCTTCGTGAGCGGCTCAATTAGTTACGGCAAGAAAATTACTTTGCTCGTTACTCGGCTCAGTTCTGCAGTCTGTGGCAAAAAGTTTTTGGCTTCCTGCGGCGCCCAGTTTCGCCGCCCATTTTCCATTCTCCCTGCACAAATTTCCTATAATATTTTAGCAAGTTCACTTCTCTCTCGCTCTTTTTCTCCTTTTCAGACCGATTCTTTTGGTGATTGGGTAACGTGTTCTGCAGTTGTGCAAAGCATTTTATGTCTGCTTATCTTTTACGCTGTTGCTTGTTTGCCTTTTTTTTTTTTTTTGAGGGGCTTTTGCAATAGACGTTCTCTCGTTTATCGGTTGTCCGAGTTGCTTAATTCGTTATATCAGAAAAAAAGAAGAAATAAAATGCTTACATGACTCGCTGCTAGCTCGTATCTTGCAGATACTTGAGGCACTGTGTTTGCCCCGTAATGCGGATGTATTTATCACACGTCTCCGTTCGCTACAGCATCTGTCAGATAAGCTCAACTTTTTCTTTTGCATTGTCTTCACAGCATAACAATTTCAAACATTTCTAGCAGACTTTATTTAATTTTTAGCCCAAGTTTTTCGTGAGTTATATCTGAAAGCCATCAAAATGCCGTCAGCAATATCAAAGCAAAGAAATAAAGTGAAAAAAAAACAAGAACAACAATACCCAAAAGATATTCAAAAGACAATGATAGCATTTTAAGTATATTTAAGAAGAAACGTAGCAGCATGCATCATTTTGTTGGGCTGCTTTATTGTACCTGTGCCACACACACACACACACACACACACCTTTACAAGTGATTGATAATGCTCCGAGGGCGTTCAGACAATACAGCTGCTTTGTCTGTGTATCAGTGAGATACGCGCGACACATTGCACCTTCTTTTATATTTTTTGCAATATTTGCAGTTCATTTTCGTGTGAAAATTACCTGATTTTCCAGCTCAGTTGCGACAAGCTGTGCTTAGTTTGCTGCCAACTCAGCGTGCTGTCCATTAGCATATTTTGAATAACTGCCAATCAGCTGTTAACTTTGTCGCTTCCGCGCGCCGGCTGCTTACTTATTTCCACCAAAAGACTACTTTGTTGTGAGAGGGGGTGGGGGGACCCAGTTTCTCAAATTCTCAACAATTGCCGTCCATTGTGCAAAAAAAGTCTGCTGTCGCTGTAATTCAAAGCAACATAATTTTTGCTTTATTTGCTACCATCCCATATTTAAATTACTTTATATATCCACTGGGTCACAGTCTGTCTCATTCTGTGTATCTCTTTCTTTCTCTATCTATCTTGCTGTGTGTGCGTCATCTGGTTGGCTTCGATTCAAAGTCGCAGCGCATTTGTTACGCGCTCAAACATACAATGAAGATATTAAGCTGATGTATTTATGTATATAGTAAATACATAAAGATACTTACATATATGTATATAATGTTTATGCACAGCAAAAAAATGCTATGCTTCATTAAATTAGGCAGTTTGACACTTTAACTTGTTATGTAAAAGCAGAAAGACAAGTTTTGTTCTTTTGTTTGGTGGTGCTATTATATATATGCTAAGAAACGCATGACAAAATAACTTTTGCTCAGAACAAAAAATTACTTAATATGCAATCTAGATACATTTCTGTTTGTTTGTAAAGTATCTCCATGTGTGCTGCGTGGCATAATTTAGGTACACGCATAATTTTGTTAAATTCGCATTTATTATAATGACTGCAGATCCGCGAGATCCCGAGCTTAAATCGAGTCGAACGTAATTTGCTTCGGGGGAGGAGGACGCTGTAGAATGTACATACATACATTTGTGTGTGTGTGTGTGTGTCTGTAGTTTGAGCACTTATGCAGCGAACAATGCTGATCACTTGAATAGATACGAACAACAAGCATTATTCATAAAGTATTTCTTTGTGCTTTTTCTATAGCATAGCATTCTTAGCCATCAGCTGACCCATTTACTCGCAACCAAAATGTGGACTCTGCGATAATCTTTGCAACTGTTGGATATTGCATATATACTTATTCATACAAGTAGTATTTATGATACAAAACACCTTTTGGTTCGGTTAGTTCATTAATCATTTATTGATTTCCCATAGAACGCATAAAAAAACCTAAAACCTTTTCAATAGTGGTTTTGTTTTATTTTTTGAATAGCGACGAATTGTAATGCTATTTTTTGAGTTTTGTTTAGGGAACAAACTTTGGTTTGTTTGCTTTTAATTAATGAACACAAAACATTTTATCTTTTTTTAAATAGAAAGTCAATATGCAAAGTAGGTTTAAAATATATACAAAAATGTATTCTTTGTATGTTTTTTTTTTCCTCATCTTAAGAGCGCTTTATAGCTTATTTTTTTTTAATGGACACACAAGATACGGATATTTTTATTTTTATTATTTATGTTTTTGCTCGAAGCATTATTGCATGAACCATTAAATTTGTTTGTGTTCTGTTTCTGTTCAGTTGTTTTTATTCTGTTTTGGCTCATTTTCATTTCGTTGCGCGCTGCTGATGAATGACAGGCCATTGAAATGCCACACTTCTCCGCTGCCCCCTTGGCAACACACCCCCGCGGACACGTATAGAACATCAATGAGTTTGGCAGCAGATATTATGGCATATTTAATGTGCGAAATTAAGTGTTGTTATATCTATGGGAATTATTTCATCAAAATTAAGTAGCGCATAAATTACTTTTGCATGGCTCTACTCTATAAAACATGTGTGTGGGCTGTGTGTGGCCCAAGGCCAACAGTTGAGGCAACATGTTGAGTGGAATGTATTTATGAAAAGGATTCTGTCTGCTTGGCTTCTAATCTGCAGCAACTTTTCAACTGTCCAGCCAACATTTTTAAGCTTGAAAGGAAACCACACAATACAGCCCAACACAACACGTTAAAACCACTCGAAACCACGCAGACCACAATTGATGGCTGCAAGGTATGAGAGCTTAATGTCCACATCATGAAAAATGATACAAAACAACAAAGAAACGAAAACAAACTTAAAAGCAAAAAGAAACAATATCAAGTTGCTTCTTACGCGTCGTTGCATGTTCCAAGCTCATAATCCTCTTCAACTAAAATATAATATATATATCTGACGTGAGCGATAAGAAAACCAAGCAAATGGTAAATAATTTTACTGTACATTTTGGTGAGAGCATAACACCTATAAATAAACCATAGATAAATGTGATAAAACGGGCATTATGAAGAATCGTAGTATATATACATATATTCTTAAGAATCAGTACATTATATAGATAACTTTCGTTGTTTCAAGAAACAATATAAACTTTATTCTTTTTTTAAATATGCGTCGATTAATAGAATATCGATAACAATCAAATCCATAATTGCAAAATCTAGCTTTCACTTTCCATTCTTATAATTCTAAAGGTTTCGTTTATGAAATTACCTTGCTAACACAAGACAATATATTTTCAATACCCAAGTAATACTTACAAGAGGCTCAGACTTTAGTTCAGGCTATGTCTTGGTAAAGGTCTCCTAACTGAAGCATTCCTATTCTTATATTTCTTATTGCTTATCAGCAAGCCCAACAAAAATGATCAATTAAATGTGAAATATTATAAGCCCTGCGCTGAGTGCAATGTCAATATGTTTAATTGACCCAGAATGACAATAGAAATAAAAACTTATTAAGAATCTAGATTGAGCAGTTGTTCTATGCTCTTTCTATATTCGATTCGTACCCCCCAACCCTCCCGCATCGTCGTCAACTAATTGCTGCACAGCACTTTTAATTGACCTTCGTCTCTGAGGACGCGCCTTGCGGTATGCTATAAAAAAGGGCCCCGGCGACGACAAGCCGCATAATTAATTAATTATGTAGACGATGACGACGAACGTTGATGCTGAAGATGAAGCTGAGAAGATCAAGTGAATGGCTTAATGAATTTAACTTGGTCATTGCGTGACTTAATACTTTTTTCTCTGTATAATTTTTATTTTTTCATTTGTTTTTTTTTTTATCATAATTTCATTTTAATGTTGATTATTTTGCTATTTGCGGCTTTTGCTTTGCAGATGACAAGAGAAATGACAGTAAATGTCATAATGCTAAGAAAAATAAGAGGAAAAATGATAAAAAGTGGGGGAAAATATATATATATATATATACGACGTTGGGGCTTCACAAGTGGAGCAATGTCGTGCCGCAGACAAATCAGAAAACCGCAAGAGAAGTGGAGGAAGCGGCGGCGTTGGAAGCACTGAAGTGCAGTGCAATTGTTGGTCGTGGAAATTCCACAGAGAGTGCAAAAGAGCCAGCTACAATTCCCCCCAATGTAACGTGACCAACATGTGCGTGCCAACCGAAGGCAGATGGCAAGTTTTGACTAAGACCAAGTTGCAGATGGAGTTGCAAGTTGTGAGTTTGTGCTAAGGAGTTGGGGCAAAGAGAAGTGTGAGGAGGCAAGGTTGCAAATAAAGTGACTGTGACAAGCGAATGCTTCTGCTGGCTGTTGTCTGCTTTTGTCTATCGCACGCAGAGAGTCTCGCATTTTGTTGCATGGCATACATGTACATATATTCGCATCCGTGTCCGTTTCCCCTCAGTTCTGCAACCCGTAGCTGCCTTTGGTGCTGATGCACGCTCTTGTGTAACCTTTTAATCCGTTTTGTAAGCCGAACGTAACGCACGTTATATGTATATATATATATATATATATGCAACAACATTGCACATTTGGGAGTTAACGCCGCACGTGTTATACCCTTGCTGAATTTACATAAAACCCGTTACATTCTATCCATGAAAAACGTAATAGTTCTCAGAAGTACTCAATTTATTTCTTACTTTGAGTTATTCAATGTTATTCTATCCAAGTGACATGAATCCAGTAAAAAACGTAACAATTCCTAGATATATTTAGGTTTTTTCGACGTTTATATGTGAAGTTCAAAGCATTTCTTGAGCGTCTAAAATAAGACGCAACAATCAAAGTAAAGAGAGAATGATTTTCTCTCAAACATTTTCTTAAAGAATTGTTTGAGATAAACAATTATTCGACATGATTGTGCTTACCTGAATGGATTCCTTGTCTTATGAAAGGTTTTTTGGAAATTCATGAAATTTATAAGAATAGCTAAAAGTGAACTCGCTAAGAGCAAAGATTTTTTTCTTTTAACAATTCCACATAAATAGATTCGCAATGCTATCTTCTAAGTTTGTTGAGTAATTGCTTTAGAAAGCAACAAACAAAGAGAAGTTCTCAGTTGTTTCGCTACGATGTTGGCGATTTATCAATCCTTGAATGTACCCCGCTGTGGCTTACATGCCAGTGACAATCTACCCTAGGACACAGGGTATTAAAACAGCGAGGCGGCAACGAGCTGAACACAATACACAAGATAGCAGCAGTTGCAGCCACAGAGCTAAAAACCGCAGAGTCGAAAAGAAGAGAGAGAGAGATGATTTTCCGTTGCAGGCGAACCAATTTGAATATGGTTTGGGTTTGGTTGCCGTTCGGTATACGTTTCGGTTCGTTGTAGTGGCTGTTGTTGCTGCTTTTTCGCGAATTGTTTGCGGATAAATGGCGAAATTGGTATAAATGATGGAATTACATTGTTTGAGGTCGCTGCAGACAGCGTTACAGTTGCAAAGGCATCGCATTTGTGGGCGTCATGTTTTCGCTTAATACATTTTATGGCTGCCGAAATGGCTTAAAGTTCGCTCTTCAACTCGGCTTTTTAAATAATTAAAAATACAACCGCAACGCCAAAACTTGATACGATGAACAAACAAATAAACTAAAAAAGATAACTATGCTGTCAATATTTCTTGCTCTCATTGTGGCTGCAGCACAGTTATTGGCCTGGAAATGTGGAGCACAAAACCCAAATCCGCATTTCACAGCCAGAATATAAAAAAAAATCACAAAAAAAAAATACATTTTTGTGTTTGCTTTTCGGTTCAATTGCGAATTTGTGTCACATCGCAGCTTTTCGTTGCCCGTTAGCTAAACAAAATAGACGAAGTAGAAATATAAATAGGCCTCCAAGGGCGGCTAACAGCAACAATGCTCCAAAATTTCGCTGAATCAAATTGAATCCAACGCATGCAATTGACAGCCAATTGAAGTGTCGAGAAGGGAAAATTGGAATTTTTGGAATTTGTCATACGAAAATGATAAGGGCATCAGGTCCAAGTGACATATGTCTGTGACACACTTTTAGAAAAATTGATTTTTAACTTCATTGAAACTTTAATCTTAGCACGTCTGCACTTGAAGAAGCTTTTATTTTAATTAGCAATTAAGTGGAAATACTAAAAATATGCAAATTTCTTGGGTGGAATATTTACGAAAAGAATAAAATCGCTTATGCAATATATAAATATGTTTTAAAGCCTGCAGTGTCGTCTATTTTTAATTATAATTTAAATATATTAACTAACACAACAATAAGGACACAGGGCAATGCATACAGGACCTTTTTTGTGCAATACGATCGATGGTTGAACAAAGTTCACAATTTATGTTTTTTAATGAATCGTTTTTGATAAATTTAAGCTTATTTTTGTTTGATTCTGAACCCATTATAAAGTGATGGCTTTTCAGAAATGCAACGCTTATCACATATTAATTTGTAATAAAAGCTGAATGCAGCCAGACGGCGCATAAAGTTCGTAATATTTCATAAATATTAATCAATTAGTGTGTACGTGTAGGCCAGTGAGTAAATGTGTGCGTGTGTGTTAATGTGTGGACAGCAAAGAGCACTTATGGTCGTCTGATTGGCAACATTTGCGGGTAAAAGGGGGCGGCTGTCAAACGCCCACAATATGGTTGGAGTTGGGATAATCAACACACTCTCTGACCAAGTGTCGCCGGCGCAAAACAGAGAGAGAAAAGCCAACAAGCACAAGCACAAATCCAATAATACAATTTATTATCAATGCCACACAGAACCCAGACGATGAATCCAATCCGGTAAGGGTGGGTTGGAAAAGGGACTCATAAATAACGCCACAAAACGACGGCATGAAATTGAGCCTTGTGCATGGGAAAAGGATCTGCAAATAAATATGTATATGTACATGTATAGAAAGTATTTTTCTACTGTATAAAATGTACTCTGGGGATTTAGGTGTAATGTGCGTGTGTGTGTGAAAATACGAAGAAGAAAATATAATTAAAATCTAATTAGGTTTTAATGAAAGCAAGCCATAATTAAATTATAATTGCCAGGCGTAAATAATGCGAAATTTATACTAATTAGACAAGACAAAGTTGAAAATTGAAACCGAAGTCAAAAGGCGACGACATTTGACAGCCAGATGGGTTAAAAGCGAATGTATCTCAGCAGCTGTTACAGCCGCAAGACACAAGAAGATTAAAACAAATGAAATTCAAGCCAAAAGAGTCTCGTGTAACTGGCACGAAAGTTATACGGAGACGGATACGCAGATAGGCAAAGATGCAGATGCAGATGCAGATGCAGTTCCAGATACTTATATATCTAGAAGATTACGTTAGCCAGTTTTGTTGCGGTTGCTGTCATTGCAAAAATGTGAACTCAAATGCAACCACAAATGTCTCAAAACAAAACCAAAAAATATACAAATAAGAACTTGCGCTAAAAATGCAAACACTGACAGATACAGATACAGATACAGATGCAAAGATACCGCGTTGCGATACGGTTACTGTGCCAAAGCCGTTTGTCTCATTGTGAATGTGTGTGTATCTGTATCTGTAAGATACGCATAAGGCTGGACAAACAACAACGACGGCGGTGACTGTTAAGAGGCGTTTCATTTTAGTTTTTTTTTTATGTTTCATTTGCGCCGACTTTGCTGATGACGACAAAATGATAATGACGACAACGACGACGACGACGACGCTAGCTACTACCTGTATGAATGAGCCAAAACGTGCGATGGGGCCAACAACAACAGCAGCAACAACAACAACAACAAAACAGCGTGCAATGAATGATTCGTCTGCCTAACCGTTCCTCCATTTATTCGTCCGTCTGGTTCGACCATTTGTCCATTTGTTTCTCTGGCCTGTTTCGTCTGCTTCGTCGTCTGTTTGCCCAAGCTAAAAGCCAAGTTAAGCGCTTGCCCCGCCGCATGACTAACAGCGTTGGCGCGACAACAACAACCACAACTACAACAACAACCATAACAACAAGCCGGCTCTGCTTGTCGTGTCATTGTCGTTGTTGCCGTCGTGCAGTTGAAGAAAAGTAATTTGCAGGTGGTCGCAGCTTTAAATACTCTTTAAACTCAATAATGACATAAATGAAACAATTAAAGCTGCCTTCATTTAATTGTTTATGAGTTTTTATTGTATTGAATATTTTAACTTTATTTTATTGATTGATTTGAATTTTGTAAACGCAATTTTCAGAACAAAACTGACTTAATTTCAGCAAAAAAATCATTTACATTGAAAGAATAACAAATAGATATCCTAATTTGTCAGTTATAAAGAAACTTTCAACATCCAAAAATTGAGTGAGTAGAAAGAACTAAAATAATCTGAAATGAAATATTTAAAAATGTTAAGTTATTATTTGGTCAATTGTAATGAGCCTAAAATGTGTTTAATTTATTTGAATTGTAAGCCTAATATCCAAATTTTGACATATATTTTCTGTTTTAATACAAATATTTTTTAAAGCAATTAAATTTTGAATCTCCAAATTATGTTTCTATTATTTTAACCCAGTTGATAATTTTTTGAATAAATTTTGATTTTTGAATGCTTTCGGATGGCTACTTTCAGGTAAATCGTAATATATGTGTGTGAATGTATTATTGTTCTTTTTTTTAATGTATAATTTTTATAATTGTTCGTTTGTAATAAAACGTTAGAAATTTTTGGCTACTCTGTAACGAACATAAACTTGATACATATATAAATTCCAGATTTTAAAGATTTTTTATTTCATTTCACACAACTTAAGCTGGTCTTCAACTAGATACGACAAGAACAATAAGAGTAACAATATTTATCATTTATGAAGCTGTTCAAAGTTTTTCAGTTGAACAGCTGCGGGGTTAGTGTATTGAAATATTCACATATAAATAATCAGATAAGACAAACGAGTTTGACGCTTCAAATAAATGATTGCCAGCTCTTCTCTATGTTAGTTGATTGTGTGTGTGTGTGTGAGTGTGTAATGGTGTTGCCTCTATCTATGGGCCGACGGTTGGTCGGAACTGGCATGTTTGGCGTTGTTTGTTTGCTGGCCATGTTATCTGTGCAGTTGCATCTTGCGGATGCGACTCTAGCGCAGGGTATCTACTATAGTTGTTGCCATTGGGGGTGAGGGAAATCGTTAGCTGCAGGGGGCTTGCCATGTTGTTGTTTTTTGTTTTGCTTTTTTTTTTTTGTTTTGAAGCAATTACCCGGGCAGCTGTTGAATGTGTGGCCAGGCGCATTATACTACCAGCAGCCAGTTGTATGTATGTAAGTAGTTTTCAGGTCTCTGATAAGACCACGCATCGTCGCCAGCGTCGATTGTGCAATTAATTTTATCGGCTGCATAAAAAGTATCTCGCAATGACACGTGCGGTGCGACGAGATTGAGAAAAATCTGAGAGAGGATAGCTAGACAGAGATAGTGAAAAAGTGGTTTCAAATTTGAAAAATAAAAAACATAAAAACTAGATTGATCAAAGCTAGCATTTAAAATGATAACAAAACTTAAACTTAATTTATATGTATAAAAAAAAATTAATAAACTAAAAATTTCAAGTAAAATAACATTTATGTTGCAAAGAGCTTCGTTTTGAAGTGAAAACGAAGGAAGACGCCTTTTGACATTTGTTGCTTAACCATTAAACTAATACATGCCACAACAGCTTCATAAGCCGCAGACACATGTAGCTTAACACAGACACAAACATAAACACAATGAGAACATCTTAACGCAATGTGCTGCTTGGTGGTTTAACACAAATCTAACTAATTTCATTTGACAATCGGGTTGGGTTCATAGTTTGTGGGGGGGTCGATGAATGCGTGTGTTGAAAGAACTGAGAAGCAAAATACCCCACACACACACACACACACACACATAGATAAGTGCAAAAACATGTTTTCAAGAGCCCAAGAATCGGCGCAAGCATCCCCCTTATCTAAACAAGCTCCATTAAGTGGATATTCATGGGGGGATTGGGTGTTGCAATGCGGTTTCAAAGCGACAATGATGTAGCTGTTGTTGGTCTCTCCACTACTCAAAAGAGAGCGCTTTGTATTGCGATGCTTTTGTGTGCTGTGGCGTGCAACATTAATGAGGCGACGCGTCGTAATGTCGTCATCCACTAAATACACAGCAGACAAACTTTTCTAACATAATATTTCAAAAACAAAAATAATATATATAATTGATATAAATAACTTAAATTATTTTATTTAATGAACAGCTGAAGGAAGCTAAAAATTAATTAAACAAACAAAAGACAGATAGAATGAAGTTGATTTAATCAGTAGCCCGTCAGTGTAAGTTTACACTATAAAAGTCATTAATTTCCATTTGAAATTGTTAGCTTCTTACGAATCCGTATCAAATAAGCTCATCTAGACTATAAAATAGACAGCCCTTATGTAAAATTAAACACAAAACTAAAAGTTAAGATCACAATAAAACGAAGTTTTAATCAAATTAAGTCTAAAACATTCGAACAAAGCCGTTTTTAAAACTTATTCAAAATTATATAAAATTATTCCAGTTCATTATCAAATAAAAGCCACACACAAACAAATGTAAATTCTATTCATGAGCAATAAAAATTACCAAATTAAAATAAACCATAAAATAAATTGACATTTATAGAAAATCGAAAGGGGTTTTATTGTTTTTAAATGCGGAAAACCATTGAAAACAAAAATTAAAACAATTAAGAAATGCTAAACTTTTGTGTTTCCTCGCCTCAACCTTCACA
This sequence comes from Scaptomyza montana, assembly GCA_018904305.1. NCBI lineage: Eukaryota > Metazoa > Arthropoda > Insecta > Diptera > Drosophilidae > Scaptomyza > Scaptomyza montana. Next base: position 6,412,106 of record JAEIGR010000001.1, read on the forward strand.
CAACAAAATTAAGTTGAACTCTGAGCGAAAAACAAAAATGTTAAAACTAATGCGCTGTGACTTAAGGCGAGGGTCAAAAGATAAAAAAAAAGGCAAACAAAAATTCAAACCAAATGAGCCGCAACAACAACGGCAGCAACAAAGCAAATGACTTGGTATTTACAACGAACAACAACAACAAAAAAAAAAAAGAAGTTACCATAATAATGACATCAATAAAGCATTTGATTATTTCGATGCGATAAGGCCGAAAACGTGGATGGCAAACAAGAGGAAGAGGAATCAAAAAAAACGCCCCATACCTATGCAAATAAAAATTGCATGGAAAAAAACATTGATGATTGACTCTCTACAAAAAGTTGCCGGACGGGAGAGTTGTTTGTTGAATTTGTAGATAAATGAAAAGTCATGCAATTTTTTTTTGTGCAGACATTAGAAATGGCAAAAGACATGCAGACAAAATCATTTCTGCTATTTTTGTTTTTTTTGTAGCTTTGATTATTGAACATCAATTAAATCGTCAATAGCTCAGCCAGCAAACGCCCTTTATATGTTTACCGCGCACCAAAGGGGCGTATGCGTGATATTGCTTTGTAGATATAACTATAAATACTAGCATACATATAGTACATACCATAGCTATCTAGTTATATGGTCGGCTGGTTGACTGAGCGAGGCATTTGTTTTGAACAAAAATCGTTTGTTTAATTATGCCTATAAATAATCAAAGCTGAGTGTGTGCTCTGTCATTAATTGTGTACACTCATAATAATAAGCTTTACTTTATTTGTTTTTTTTTTCATTAATATGTTTTTGTTTTTTTTTGTATAGAGTGCAAGCCATTAAAATGACTCGGCAGCGGGCATATCAACAAAGCGCCTTCATATGGCTCCAAACGGAAATGGGCGTACTCAAAACCAAAAATAAATGGGAGCAATCAGCTCAATTACATGTTATCATAAGAGGCTTTTCACAACAAAAGTAAGGTGTTTTGTTATGTGTTTGTAATAAGAAGTGAGTCCATTAATTAAACCTTTTATAGTTTTTGGGGCAGGCTTTATTTATTTATACTTTTTTGAATTTTCCTTACGCTCATTTGTGGATTTTTCCAAAATATTTGTAGAAATTCTTAAATAAATGCGGATGCATTTGGTTTTATCGTCTTTTAGTTATTTTTAATAGCAAAACAGATCTTAAAGAATTATTAATTATCCTACACAATTATTTTGAATGCCTTGAATCTAAACATAGATTTTGCCAGTCATTGAAAATAAATTCCCTTTCGTAGAGATTTATAACTTATTTTTGGATTCATTACAGAGAATTTCAGATAATGTGTAAATATTTTTCTTTATTTGAGTTTTTGCCCAAGCATTGCTAATGTAATTTGCGGCAACATATGACGTATCTCTAATTATATGAATTTGGCGCTTATCTCAAAAACAAACACGACAAATGTTAATGGGCGGCATTTGTGTTAGTGTGTTTTTGTGAATGTCGCTTCGCAAAGAGGAGGCAGCAACAACTACAACAAGCGCTCACAAATTATGGCAAGTATTTAACTTGGATATTTACACAGGTAGTTTTACCTACTATTATATGCGGACAATTTTCACTGAGACTTGAAGCACCAAATGTAGAGACAATTATCCAGCATGAGCATTTTTGGCCTGGGCAATTTACTGTGCATGTGTGTGTGTGTGTGTGTGTGGCACTTTGGTATTGCTGTCTATATAGGCTGGCAATTTCCTTGCACCAAAACCTGTAATGGCCAAAAACAACTGAACAACATCAATGTGCAATTAACACAAAAAACACTGTTCGAATTGGCGACAGCGCCAAAAAGCGCGACAACAACAACAAAACTTTGGACATGTTTTTGAGTAAGTTTTTTGTTTTTCGTGAAGGGGAATGGGTGAGGGGGGGACTGGGGAAGGCGGATCATTATAAAAATGCAATTTGTGCGATAAGGCAGAAGACAGACGTAGGCTTTGTATATATACATAGATATACATATTTGTTTTATGACCAGGGTTGGGCCAGGAAACAGCAACAATAAAAAAAACAACAAAACAAAAAGATCAACAGCCTGCACATTAAAACCGTATTGTATTTAATCCGTGTCATTAAGTCCAAGGAGACTTTCTGAGTGCCGAGTTGAGTTTTCCCGCATAGTTCTCAACTTGGGTTGCCATATATAAAATACAAATATATACAGGTTGACTACAGCACATTGTTGCTGGTGTTTTTAATTACCAGCAAGCGCACACACGTACACACAGCTATATAATACATATACACATATATACGCACATGACACTTGTACCACATATTGCCATTTGCTTTCAGACCGCCTTTTGTACCCGTGTCTGACATGCATTTTGAGGTCACAGTGTGACATTATCGTGAAAATGCTCATCAGGCGGTCCGAGAAAACAAATACGCAGCGTTAATGATGGGCACAGAGAGAAAATAACATGCATTACACTGTGAGAATTCTAATACAGCCTTTCGTCCATATAGCCAATCTCAAAGGGACGAGAAAATTCTTCGTTCTACCAAAACCAATGAACCGAATCGCAGGGTTCTGGAAATGAATTCGTTATAGAGAAATCTTTGTTGCACGAAAGTTCGTTAAAGGGAACTTTGCCTGTACATTCTTAATGAAGGTACATATTAAAAAACACAATTTGTTGTTATTCTTGATATATTTTTATAATCGTAGAATCAATAATCTATGTATATAAATCAAAACAAATAACTTAGTTAGGTTCAAAGCACCTCAAACAAAACTTTTATTATCAATTTCTGTTTTTTGTACTACTGTTCCCTAAAGTTGAAAAAAAGTAAGCTAGATGCTAAGAAATCTACACCACAGGCAATAAAGCAAGTATTAATCTTCAGTGTTGGCAGCCAACCAGCATTTTTCTAGGTCAAATCTAGCTTTTTTTGAAAAGGAGATTGCTAAAAAATTTCTTGCCAAAATTTTAAATCAATCAAAAATTTGGTTTTTGCTTTAGTTTTAGAGTAAAAAGTCATCAAAAAGCGATTAATCAAAAAGTTTTTTATTAATTAAATAAGCCGCATTTTTTTACAAACCTTTATTAATCGAACAGTCATTAGGGCATATAGGGGATGATCATGGGTTAAGCTATTATTTTTTTAATATTTGAAGCTCCTCCCTAAAAGTGTTACAATTAATTTAATGAACCCTTATATGAAGCACACTTAATCAAAAACATAGTTTTGGTGAAGATAAAATTTGCCTTATGTCGAATAAAGATTTTTTAAATTGAATATTTAACAAATATTGTTCAAAATTCAAATATATTAACAAATTTTTTGAATATTAATAAATAGTTTATTGGACAGGTGTATAAAGTACGAAATATTCTAAAACTTTTATCAAGACTTTCTAAATATTTTAAAAGCTGCCAGCACTGATTCTACTCTTTCCTTTTCTTTCTCAATTGTTCTCTCTCTTTCTGGCTGTGCATGACTTTGCTATCTGGCACGCTGCACATTATATGCCTGACTTTGATTCTTTCTGCCCTCGGCAGACGACGCTGATGAACCGGCATTACATTTGCTGTTTTCCTGTCCAACAGCAGAAGCAGCAGCAGAAGCAAAAGCAGCTGATGTCAACTGAACGTGTCACTAAGCCGCACTTGTAGGTCTGTATGGCTTCGTTTGCCCATGGCTAAAAAAAGCAATTTCCCCTTGCCTTTGCTACATCTGCTTCTACTACTTTTGCGGTTACTGACGTTCACCGTTGTCAGCTTTGTTGTTTCATATGTGTCTGCGACTTAATACCCATTACACCTTAATATTTCGTGCAAATGTCATAAAAAATTCACTTTAACTTTAAGCAAGCTGCGTGCGTAACACAATCCCATTCCCAGAAGAGAGAGAGAAGGTTTTTCCGAGCGCGTCAAACGTAATGGTTCAATTCGATTATAATCAGTGGGATCAAATATTGAATTGCTTAATGACCTCGTTTGCTTATTATTTGTGGCCACGTAAGCGCTTAGCTAAACGGAGGAAAGAAAAAAAACTTCCCCTAGTCAGACAACCCCCAGGGAGATGTTTCGAGGCCTGGGAATATGAACGGCTGCTGCTGACTCGGACTTTTTATGAAACTGACGTGTCTACAATATTTAATTACAAGCTTAGAAATATTACAAAGTCATAGATCGAACTTTAGCTTATAGAAGGTGGGAAAGTGAACAAGTCGATTTAAATGGTTTGACAACCCTTTAATTATGGTTGGCCTAAAAGTTTAGAACTGGGCCGCAAATTATAGTTAAGTACTCTTTCGCTCTCTAATGTAACCAATCGGGTTTTGAATTATGCACAATGTGCAAACTGTCCCAGTACTATAATTGTGTGGCACATTTAACTCTCTCATACTCGTTTTCTGTGTTCGTTTTTGTAATTACAGGGTGCTCATACTCACTTTAAATGGACGTCATTGAACAACGAGCTAGTTCCAATTAAACTCGGTCAACTAAACACCTGTCACGTTATACACGAACTAGCCGAAGACGAGAATAGGTATCAAATGCAGAAAGTTTTGCATCTGGCCACAAACTAATTTAGGGTTAATCAATTATCGCCCAAATAATTTAAAATCATTTCTGACAGCAAATGAGAAATCGACTCAGTCTAACAAAAATCTATAATTTTATGCAAATATATAGCTAAGGCTCGCAGTACACCTGGCTTAATAGTAGAACATGAAACGCAACAAATCAAAAAATGTCTTAAAATAAAATTTAATATTCTTTTTTATAGCATCACTTAACGGCTACATATATTACACACTCAAATCAAATATGACATCTGAGCTCTTTAATGCTGAATTTACAATAGATAAAAGCGTTCGCAAATTTGATTAGAATCAATTTGATATAAGTTAAGTTAATTGTGTGTCAAATTTTAAGTCACTTCAAATAATTATCATCATAATTGAATTTTTTCAACATATTATTTCACTTGAATGGTGTCATTCTTTATGAATATCCAAAACATAGCGTTGATTGAACAAAAAAAAAAACCAAATTTAATTATATTTACATTTGCTGCTTTAATCTTGGCATCACACTGTTCCACGTTTCTATTCAATCATCATTATCATCATGACTTAATCCACCCCAAAAAAATGAAAAGAAAAAAAGATCTAGACAGAAACTGGTTCGTTGCACAAAAGCCCAAAAGGCATTCTCATAAGTAATCTATCAACTTCATGCATAAAATTGAATAGCAAAAATCGAACAAATCGCCCGCATGTGTATGACTATGACTGCGCATATATAAATAATTATATATACACATCTACATATATGCTATAGAAATTCACGTCTGTCGCGTCTGTTTGCATACAATTAGATACAAATCAAAATCAGTTGCGTCTGGCAACGCCCTGGCAACGTTTTCGTTCAATCCCGTTCCAAAAATTTAGATTTTCTCCTCCTTCTGCGCGTCGCAATCGTTTTGACAAGACAAGAAAAGGGCAGAACCTGTGCGAAATTGCGTAAAATCTGTTTCTGTTTGTATTTACTTTTCTTTTTTTGCTTTCGCTCTCCAAACCCATAACTTGTTTTTCTTCCTAGCGTTTTAGTTAAAGTTCTCTGTTTGGTCCTGTCAAAAAATAAAGTTTTTTAAATTTCATATAATAATTTCTTGCAGTGTTGTTTGCATTGGGCACACAGTTTGTACTAAATGCAAAGAACCGCCAACTTCAATGCATTGTTGTATCTTTATCTGTGTGTGGCAGCACCCCTCGATCCCGCTAAATGTCTCATTGGTGGCATTGGCGCTTTAAAACCAAGTAAACATCGCCCAGACTGCAAAATGTGTTTGTTGTGCACAGTCGCCGCCGTTGTGTTTAAATAAGAAAAAATGCGAATAATGTTTTATCTGGTTTTTTTTTTGTTTTGCCGCCCGCCTTAAATGTAAAATTCAAATGTTTACTCAACGCGGGCTTCCTCAATGCGTTGAGGGCAAGGCTATTTGGCTGCGAGGCAACGTACCGAGGGGCAGTGGATGTGGCGGGGTAGAGGAAGGTTTGTTAGCTTATACAACAAGCGGGCAGGCCGGCCGGCTGGCTGGATGGCTGGCTGGCCGACTGACTGGCATGGCGTGGCATGGGCATTTGCATGGCTTGCCTTGTTGTACTGTGTAGTTGCTTTGCTGTTATAAGAGAGAAATTTAAATAAACCAAATACATTGTTTGAGTAACGTGTTGAAAATAAACGAAGCCATTCAGAGTCAAGCAAAATAAAACTCAATTGTGAATCGCACATGAACAACGCATATATACTTATATATAGTATATAAAGTTAAGTATGGATGTACGCTTGTGCAATAATCATATTTTCAGGCCACAGTCAACGATTTCGCAGCCATTCCCCCCGTATCCCCACAACAACCATTCCGCTTTCAAAAATCAAATGCTCAATCATGCATTGTGGCGCCTCCTCGGAGATGTTGAAGTTGCGTTTACTTAAATGAATGGCGACATGCACACACACACACATTTTTGGTAAGTGGCGTGCATTCAATTTGTTCAACAGTTGACAGAAAGAGACGGCGAGAGAGAGAGAAGGAGAGAAATTCAATTTGAGGCTCCCCCGATTTGCCTTTGATTTGGGTTTTTATACCCTTGAGAAGGGTACTTAAATTATATAGCGAGGGCAAACCGAGTTAAATCAGCTCCTCAATTTTTGCAAATATCAATAAAATCTATATAAACTTTTGGAATAAAACAATTTTTAAATGGCATTGAAAAATTAATATAAATTCGATTTTTATTTAATAAACAAATGTCTATAAAACTAAAAATAATTATTTATTTATGTTCTTTTCAAATTTATTTGTAAAGCACCTTTAAATAATTAGAAAACTGAAATAGTTCCAGGTAGTACTCTCGTCAGGGTATCTTTTATGCGGCTTCTTGAAACACAAATTGCTTGTTTTTTAATTCCGCTTAAAAAATCTTTGGCAAATGTCTTCAGTAAGCACGTTTTTTTATCCATGCGAATATTTTTGCGCACAAAGCCAACGCAGAAGTCGGCACCCCCTCTTGAATCTCGCAGCCCGTCGGTTGTCCCCGACACATTGCAAATATTTATTGAGCACGATTTTTGAAATATGAACATTTTAGTGGAGCCGACTTGAACATGTAGGGAATTGAAAAGAACGTGAATTGGGAAACGGAAAAGGCTGCCCCGCAGCGCTTCAGGTTACGCAAGCAATTAGAAGGGACTTATGTCCTGTCGAGGGGTTGTCAAACATACACACACACACACACACACACACATACATACATACGGGTACTTATACACATAAAAAGGCCAACAACGAACACCGAACCCCGAGGCAGTCAAGAGGAAGTAAGCATGAACTACTTAGAGCGTAGGTACGTGAGGCATTCAGGCCATATGAGAGCTCCTCAAACAAAGGACATTGCCTGATACCAGACCAACAGCCGCAGAGCTGCACACAATACTAGTTAAGCAGCTCACAAAAAAACAAAAAAATAAAATTATAGAAAAAAAAAGCTTCGGATCGGCCCAAAGTACTCTACAGAAATAAATCAACTGTACATAAGAGCCGAAGAAAAGCCTCTTTAAATGTGAACCAAGATTAATATTTGCCGTTGAAAGATCTATAAAACAAAAATGTGTTTCGAGTAAATTTAGTGCCCAGATTATATGTTAGCTTATATTTTTTTAACCACCATAAAAGTATTTATATTGGCATCTCCCCAATCGCATTATATTCTTATATAAGGCATAGGTGTTTCTTGACTTTTAAAGTTAAAGTTTAAGTAAACCTAATACATAATATTTGATTTATGTTCGCTTACCTTTCGTATTGCCATCTAAGACATTACGTTTCAGCTTAGTCTAATGGTTTTTCTTTGTCTTTTGTAACTATTCCTAATGAAAATTCCCACATGCAAACCGCATATAAAACGCCCCTTACAAAAATAACACCGCAAGCCAATTTAAGTCTATTGCTAAAATTTGCTGGGTTGGTGTTTCGTGCGTGTCGAGTATAATATAAGAAAAACTATAAATGTATATATGTACATACAACATGGGTTGGGTTGCGGACCCACCAAATGCATTTAATAATAAAAAAAAAAAACTGCTGATAATCATGAAATTTATAGGCGTATGCCAACACATCAAAGTCTTTGGGTCTGGCTGGGCAGGTCTCTCATGTAATTGTGCAGATGCTTATCAAAATGTTAAATCAACTTTCAATTCTCGTTGTCGTCGTCGTCGTCGTCGTTGCTGGCAAACCAGAAATCACAAACGTGAGCAATAAGCAAACAAGCCAAAGAGTGATATTTTGTGTACTAACTCCATCATACATATGTATTTATGTATAAAATACTACCTAAAGCAATGATTCTGATTATGAGAGATCGATAAAAATCAATTTGCAATTTGTAGACAGCTGGCGCACCCAGCAAAATACTCAACATGCTGACAAGACGGCAATCGGGCAATCGGGTAATCGATCAATCGATTAATTAATTGTCAATTTATTTGTTTTCTTAATTACACGCGCCTCAAATTAAACGCAAAAACGCAATGCTAAGAAAATTACTATTTGATTACGGCAATTCCGATGGGCTGTGTTCGTGTGGGGTCAAATGTAGACTTCGCGTAATTTACTTTTTACTAGTAATTAGAAGGCGTGTGAAACACTGCACCTGCGCTGATGTGGCATTTGGTTGAGTGAAGCGCGACAGAAATCAACGGAAATCAATTTAAAAACTTACAAACCTGCCGTTTGGGGCGGATGTTTAGTTACACAAAACAAAGTTGTATGGGGTTGAACAAATTATTGGTTTATAAACTTCCATAACACATAAATACTAAAGTTTATCCCTTCTCTTAATTGGAAAAATCGATTCATTTTTATTGAAATGGTTTTAAAATCAAATTTTGATTTTAATTCTATTTGCATTTCTTGTGAATTTTAGCCAACTTTTGTGACTGCTACAGGCCGCATGACAAGGGTGACAAGCCTAAGTTCCCTTTAAAAGAAATTCAACCCCAAAGCACAAATTTTTGTTTTTAAATAGATAAAATTTGGTTGACTGACACGTCTGGCAAACGTCCAAAGCAAAGTAATCATCAATGTCTCATGCTCGAAGAATGTTTTTCAAATTTAATTGAATTACTCCGTTCGACGTTTCACATTTCGCATTCATCTTACAATTCGGCTGTTTTCATCTTTCTCTATTCTGCCATTCAATTGCAAAAAAAAAAAAAACTTTTTGCACAAATATTTGGTCCGTAAATAGTATTTCAGCGCAGCTCTTGGCCCATTTGTTTGCGACGACCATGTTTGCCTGAGCTTTAAAACAGGAGGGCACACAAACAAACACTAACAAGTACCAAGAACACGCTGAAGAAACGGCGCAACGCAAAAAGAAAACACAAAAAGCCAAATTGTTCAATTGGGAGCTTGACATTTGATCGCATTGCGCATCGCATATGGCGTTTGCCCATATACAAAGTTGCCTTTGCGCCCGCACCGACATTTCTCTTCCTTTGTTTGTGTGTGTATTTATTTATTGTTTTTTTATTTTTTTTAAACACACACAGAATAATAATCAACCATAAGCCAAAATAATGATGAGGGTTGTCGAATGAAATGTCAGCGTAGTGTATACAAATAAGTTGCAGGATGTTTTTAAAGAAAATATGCCAGCGTATATAGATCATATAGTTGAGCTATAATCGGAGTTGAATCACATTAAAATATCTCTCATATGGCAGCCAGACTTTTTTAGTCTGAAAGCATAACGAACATCCAGGCAACATTTTGTAGGCCAGACATATTTTGTACAAAAAATAATCACTTTTTTATTGAACATAAATATTTGGGCTTATTCAGTTTGAAAAAATTAGCGTCACAAATTTATTTCTTAGCTTAGCTTTATTTTTTTTAATACTACATATGTAAACACTATACTTTAAGCAGTCAGCCAATAATTTATATTTTATAATGACAGGCAATGACTCGTTAAATTTAATCTACTTGAATATTATATTTATAATGTCGAGGCATCAAAACTAAACTCATTAAAATACAATTTTGTTCGCATAGAAAGAAAAAATAGTTAATTTTAGATTTTTCGGTCATGATTGCGGCTATCTCGCATACCACATCATTTATTCACTCAAGCTGCTTAATTGCTAAAAATTGTTATTGAACGTTTCAATTTGCAACGCTTTCCCACTAAACATACTACCTCCTATCGTAGCTCCATAGTGGTTGGTTTCTTTTTTTCGCTTATTTTTTTTTGGCAACATTATGTGGCTACAAACTGAGCTCGTTTTTTGTGCTCTCCAAATATGGCATAGATCTCAATGTGTGTGTGTGTTTGCTGCTACTACTGCCACATCAATCACTGCCGGAGGCTGAGGCCGGCTGACAAGGCACCCAAAATACATTATACGACCAACAACATACACAGTATACAGTATAAGCATATAAATTTTATGTATACAATACATAGAGCTCAGTTTCGATATAATCTTGAGTAAGCTGGCTTGAGTATGCTTATCGCATATGTGCATTACATTAAACTTAATTAGTATTTTAAAATATAAAAGCCAGTCAGAGGGCGAGTAAAGAGAGAGAGAGAGAGAGGGAAAGTGGGAGAGTTGGTGTTCGGGGTCGATTTGGGGTTCGAGGACGGTGGGAATAGTATACGGCATGGACTTGGTCTGATTAATGGAGCGTTTTGTTCAGGCATTTTATGCATAAATTGCTGGCACGTACAATAAATAACGCAAAATAATAAATTGTAAATTATGCAAACAACATGAAAAAGTTTTCAAATAATGAACGGAAGGTCGTTCAGTTTGCTCAGACGTTGGGTCGTTTTTGTTGTTGTTGCTGCTGCTGCTGCGACAGTTTTGTGACTCTTTCAGAATTTATGGCTCATTGATTTTTCTCATTCATGCCAAAGAAATTTGCAAACCCGATCCACTTGAAACGAACTTCAGACAATTGCGCAAAACTTGAATTCAAGTTGTTTGCTTAGTGTAATTTTGTTCTCTTTTCATTTTCTTCTGTTCTTATTTTCTTGTTTTTGCTTAATTACAGACACAGCAAATTGAAATGCAAATTGCATTTGAAGTTCTATTGAAATTGAGTCAGCTGAAGCGAATCCCAATTGAAGCGTCTTGGGACAAAATTCATTTGAATTATTGCCAGTAATTTTTTGCAAGGTATTCAAAGTAATGAGTCTTATACATATACATATATGTATATAAATATACTTACTACATTAACGTGTCAAGCGCTCTTTGTCTGTCTGACTTAGAGTCAGAGTCAGCAATTAATTTGGTTGAAAGTCGCAAAAGTTCACAAGCTTTTGGATACTAATGAAGCACTTGTAAGTGCAACTCTTGAAGTTGTTTCTTTTTAATTAGAAATCGGCAAGTCAGGAATTGCTCAAGTGAAATAACATTAAACTGCTGTTAACAGAAAGCATTAGACCTAGAAAAACATCATATCTGCAGCTAAAAATAAAATAAAGTTGAAATAAATATTTAATATTCAAATAAATAATTATTGTATTTATTCATAACATATTCAAATATATGTCTCATACCACTTTAACTTATTTCTTTTGTTATGCAAAAAAAAGAAAAGACTTTTGTTGCCATTCCACTTTCACATCACATCAATTTCCCCCTTTTTTTTTTGCTGTCGCCTAACCCTTGATCTGCATCTAACTTTCTGGTTTATTTATGATCAGGCTGGGGCCAAAGCAGATCTTGCAGCACTTTATCTAGACTGGGAAGGCTTGTCATGCAACAAAGTAATGGCTGCAAGCAAGTTCGCTTTAAGATTGATGGTTGACTCATCACACACACACTTACCCAGAGTCCGGCACTTTTTTTTTTCTTAAAGCTTGCCAACTCTTACTATCTGATAGATTGAACATTTGGCAATGCAACGAACCGAGTAGCTAACATTTTAAATGCCAACACATAACAACCGCTTTGCACAGCAGACAATGGCTCATTTGCAGACGCATCGGGAAACAAAAAACAATTTAACACATCCCGGCTAATATGCATTGTACGAGGCGAGAGACTTTATTTATATGGTGAGACTTGAAATGTGTGAGGCCTCTATTTGGGCAGCACAATGTGGGCCGGTTTTGTGGGGCAAGTGTGATTTACAATTCACTCAATATAGTGCACACATACACACACGCACACACATTGTGAGAGATCGTAAAGCCGAAATGTGCTCGTTTTTGTGTCGGCATTGGCATTATCTGCACAAGCTCTTTGACAGAACCACTTTCGTTAGCTCGTAAAACTGTCTATAAAACGCTATGATAATAAAAAAAATCATGTTATAGTGCATGCCATGGAAAGGTGCGACTAGTTGATATCCTGTAGGCAGTGCAGAATTCATGAGCCAGATGAAAAGTTAATGAAAAGAATTGAGATAGAGAGATTTTTTATTTGAATACATATAAGAAAGGTTAGGGATAATATTTGCAAAATAATATTTTATTGATGTCAATTATTAATTAATAATTAAGATAAACAAAGCTTAAATATTTACAGTCGAACTTATAATAAACTTTCCATACAACGAATTAATTTTCAGAACTCAGCAATTTGATTAAATCAAAAACCCACTCCATATGACGAATTTTCTCCCCTTGTAATTCGTTATTAAGAAGTTAGACTGTACATAAAGCCATAACAGACAGTTTATAACTAAGCTGTTGATCCGAAAGCAAAAACATGCCTCCAACTTAATAACTTAACACATATTTTGAAATTGTTATGGAGTTTAAAAAAAAAAATCATTAAGCCAACGAATTTGTAGGCCGACTGACAACAGCGACGTCTCATTTACGTTTAAAGCAAAGGGGAGGTTGAACTAAAGTGGATATAGTAGTGTAAGGAGGGAGGGGCACAGCAAAGTAATACTCGACTAAAAAGCGATAGCGTCAACGGGGACTGGTGTTCATCTCATCCTCATCCTCATTCTCATCCACAGCCTCAGCCTCTCGACATTTAGCTGAAGCTGTTTGAGGGCATTCGTTGCGCTTCAGCGCCTTCGTTTTTATTCTTCTCGACGCCGCGTCGTCGTCATCGTCGTCGTCCTTTAGTGGCACTTACGAGCTGCAACTACGGCCCCGGGCACAGACCTGGGTTCCGGCAATGCCCAGGCTCTACTAGTGTGAGTGTTTTTGTGTACTTGTGTGCAAGCGTATCGCCTTTCACGTTGCCTTTTGTAAATTGCTTTTTGAATTTTGTAAAAGCGAGCACAAAGTGAAACAACACATTGCGAGACGAGACGAGACGAGACCGAGACTCATAAAGCGATGCGTTGCAGCTACAAAATCTTTTATGGATTTCTTTACTGGACTCGTTTTTATTGTTGTTGCCCCGTTTTTGGTTTTTATGTTTTTTTTTTCTTCTTTTTTTGTTGTTGTCACCAACTTTTTTGTCGTCGTCGTGGCCGTCGCTTTATCTACACAGATCCTTTGACATTTGAATAGTTCATTAATTTCGCAAAAGAAAGAAAAATACTTTTCATATGTACATATACAAACATATACTCACTCACACAATTACACATATACGTGCATGTATATATACATTTTTATATACCTATCATGTGCTGGAAACTTTGAAAGTAAGTCTTTTTCTATGCAACATTTTCTTTTGTATGCCTTTTGTTATTGTTCATCAATTTGAAAGGCAACTCAGACACTAGCTTCGTTGCCCAATTTGCCCCTTTGCCTTTTGCCTCTTCCTCTTTACCTTTAGCTCCTTGTTGGCTAGTAGCACCAGACCAGTCCCGAGGCGTTGGCCTCCTCAAACTTATCGTAAGACTTCATTCATTCAAGCAACTCGGCGACAATGGCCCACAATTTTGCCGGTTCTCATTGAAAATGCCGTCTCTTTTTGTAAACTGGATTGTTTGCTGCTTTGCATAACGGCTACTTGGAGATTGTGACTAAGACTTGATAAAGATATGTTTACTTAAAGAAATTCAAATATTGTATTCAGCTTATTTGTGACACCAGTCAATAATGTTTGTATATAGTTTTGTATATAATAATCAACCAAATAAATATTTAAAAAAAAGTAATTATTACTTCAAATCTTATTTGAATCTCTTGAATAAGGTTTTATAAAATTCCTTACCCTTAAAACCAAAGTTTAAGTTTCCTCAAGCCTACAAATCTTGATACTTTAATGTGCATTTTGAAACTTGTCTAATCAACGCATCTGTAGTTAATTGACACAATATTATCTGAGCATCATATCCATTTACATAAGCTGGAAATGGGTCCTGGATTCTATCTTCAGATTAAATCTAATCTGGTGCTAGATGATTGAACTCTGCTAGAGCACAAAAATACAATTTGCAGGTATCAAATTGCTTGATTTTTACTGGCGCTGAACTCTGGGCACTTTTCGTAATCATTCATATGAAAATATTTATCATGTAAGTGTTCAACTTTTTCGCAGAAACCCGGCTCAGACTACAATAGCAACAACAAAAACTTCTGCCTTCGTTTTTGGGGTAATCATAGCAAAAAATAACTTTGGCTTGTGAATTATCTGCCCTTCTGCGCAACTAAGCAACCAGCTGAAACACAAACTCACCGACAAAAAAAAGAAAAAAGAATTAAGAAAGAAAAAAAATATTTAAAGAGAAAACCAAAGTAGAAACAGTACACAAACAATTTTCGGTGCAGTCAGCTCGTATTTACAGAGCAAGGTTGAGTTTCCTAGAACCTCTATACCAAGAACAAGTCGTACAAAAACAACCAAAATATATGGCTACAGCCTCGCTAGACAGACACACACACACACAGACTAACACACTCACATTGTATCTATTACAGTTTAGCTGCTTTATTTTGAATGCTGGAAAAAGCTGTCCGCTGGGACCGCAAACATGTGGCCAGTTCTCATGTTGCTGTCAGAGATGATTATGTATTAATAAATGTACAATATTTTTGGGGCATAAAAACAAGAGGATGGCTCACCCCCCATAAAAACGCCAAATGTAGTTAAAATAGCATTTTTGTTTGGGGGGCGTTCAACACAAGTCCGAAATGAACCTTTTTTTTTTGTTGTTATTTTGTGCGTGAGTTTAGGCCATTCATGCTGGCTGGGTAGCATGGTCAGCCTTTGAGCCATTTCCTGTGAATCTCTCTCATCGTGTCGTGTCCATTTATAAATTGCCATTTTACTTGGACAAACATGTGAGCGGTGTTGACTGCGGTTTCCTTTCGTTTCCGTTTCTTTTCTATTCTACTATTTCTTTGTTTTTTTCGTTTTGTTTTATGTGTCCAAGCTGACTTTGCATTGTTTCATGGAGTTTAAATTTCAGCTCGAGGCTTGAACATAAAGTCAAAAAAATGTTTTTTTTTTTTTTTGAATTTCTGCAGGTTTGTGCATAATGCTGTGCAGTGTTCGTCCTGACATTCAAAAGTTCCTGTAAAATGCAATTCTTGCGTAAATGCAAAATAACCCAACATTTCCAACTAATCTTTTTGAATAACTTGTCATGGTCGAGTTTTAAAGATATTTAGACTAGATTAAGATTATGATTGATGAAATTGCATTAAATTGAATCTAAAATAATATAATGTATAAAATCCAAAGACCATGCAAAAAACTTAATTCAAAATCAATAATTGTTTGATAATAATTAACTTAGAAAGTAAATGAAGAAATCGTTCGTTGAAACACAATTAGCTTAAACCTTTAACTTTTAAAAACTTCCATATCTGTTGAAATAATTCCTTTGCTTCTATTTTAATACCAATTAAATTGTTTTAAAGGTTTGATATATAAATAAAAGAACTTATATAAGTTCAAACTATGTCATTAGAGTTGTTTTTTATCCAATTACAATTCTTAAAAACAAATTTCAAATTTTATGTACACTACAACGGAAATAGTTAGCAAACTAAAAATCAAGTCAGTTACAAACCCAGTTGAATTTAGTAGCAGACACCGCAATACAAAATGGTTTGACAATGGTATAAATTATAACACGAAAAGTTTACTTCTTCTATTGTTAAAGAGCATGCGAAATTCGAATAGGGAAACAGAGATGGGGTTGGCAATTTATCTTGTTGCTGATGTTATTGTTCTCGGTGCGGGCTGTGTGTTGACATGGAACGTTGCAAAACAGGACGTGCCGTTAAGGGGAAAAATGTTCCAAGTTTTCTTTGAACAATTCACTTTGAAGGCATAAATTATGCCTTCAGTTTTGCAGTGGCATGAATTGTTATTGTTGTTGTTGCCTGTCAGCTTGTCCTCTTCTCTTCTCATACTTTTCCTACCCGCTCGCTCTCCTTCTCTGTCACCCCCTCGCTCCTTGCACTCAAAAAAAAAAAAGCTTAACTCGCTTGTGTTATGCACAAATTCTGTTTTTTTTTTTTTTTTTGTATTTGGGGCTTGGCTCTCCTTGAACGGCTGCAGCCCCTTGGCATAAGAAAGCAATCTTCAAGGGTTGTCTGACTGAATGACTGACAGATGGCCGGGCTGACTGACTGACTGGCTGGCTGGCTGACTGACTGGCTGGCTGGCTGGCTGGCTGAGCTACTGAGAGACTGAGTGAGCTCTCTGGCTGGAGTCTTGGTGTGCAAGTTGTTTGGCTTTGGTTTTTTGGTGGACTCTGTGTAATTAATTTGATATGCAACGAAGCGTTTTTCTTGTTGTTGTTGAAGTTTATATTGTGTGTTGCTTTAGTTGAATACGTTTGAGGTCTCGACCCAGAGTAGAGTGAAGTGCCACCAGACGGCACTTAAAAATTCTTTAGCTAAGCTCTTCATTTCAAATACGAAATTCATAAATTTTGATTTATACATAAGTTTCAACGTTGTGCACGACTCCTATCCAAAATGGGCTCAGACAATAGTTTTTCCATTCTCCTAAGACTTCTTTGTGTCAGTTTGGCATCAGCAGCAGCAGCGGAACACTTGTTTACCCCCATTCACCTACCCATTTTATTCCCTACTCTAGAAGTATTGAAATTGGAACGAGAAATGCTTCTCATTGTTATGCATATTGTTCAATTGTTATGTGAATTTATACTTGCATACATACACATTTATTATACTCATACATACATATAAACGATACAATACATTTGATTGTCTGAGCTATTTCTTAGAATTGTTGTTTATGCGTTTTCTTCATGACAGCAATTTTCAATTAAAAACACTTCACGAACCCAAGTCGTGTCGCCTTTATACATATCTGAACGTAATATAAATGATTGTACCTCAAGAGGTGTGGCCCTGCTTTTTTGACATGTGAGCTGCGCATATTTCCGCCCAAAACTTTGCTTGATTGATCCCAAATTGCAAAGATGTGAGAATTATTTTTTTTTAATGCATTCAGAATGAAGGGTGTGGACGCTGCGTACGCTCAGGAAATATGTTTTAATATTTAAAAAATGGTAAACTCCTTAAAATGTTATTTTTTTGATATAGTAACGAAAAGAATATGTAAAAAAATAACATTTACTTATAAATAAAAAACTTTATCATATTCATAAGGCATAGTTAAACTCATATAAAAGAGAAATCTTGGAAAATGTTACAGTGTACATTAAACTTCGTTTGATAATTAGGAAAATAAATAATTGATAAATATAGAACGTTTATCTTTAATACCTTACTCACAATATCTAAGACTCTTATTGAAATTTATCATAAAATTTATCTTCAAATTCCCAACTACAATAAATGTTGACAGAAAAAGTGCAATTGCCATCACAAGAAATACTTTGAAATCAATATGTAAAATAATAAAATGGCATTTTGAATATTATTTGTTCATGCTTGGTTTTTGACAAATTCCGTTAGTTTTGTGTCCTTTACTATTCAGACCTTTATTATATCTGACTCATCTTATTTTTTGTTGCTGCTGCTACACGCCCCTACCGCCCTATCGCTTCCCTTATTTTTGTGTGTCACATTGAGCATTGTTGTCGCAACTGTTTCCTGTATTTTTCATATTTCTCATAATATTATATTTTTCTTGCGAGTCACTTGCGCAATCTATTTATGCCATGTGCAGCATATGTTACAACTTGCAACAGCAATAAGCAAAATGTGCTTGGATCTTTTGTTAACACAAACACACACAAACACAAATGCACATGCTTGGGTTATGTAAAAAGTATTCTCAGAAAATAATATCGCAGATAAGTATATAATTTCTATATAGCATAAGTCTCAGCCCCCATTCAAGCTATTGCCGGCAAACGACCTCGGCTTTGACTGCATACCACACATACAAACGCATATATACTCCCTCACACACATTCATATATATACATACATACATATATATAATTTTTCAAATCCTTGGTCTGAGGCCGAACATCGGTTTTAAAGCCGATTGCATAGCCCCCGGCTTTTCTGTCAGGGACATCAAATCTATATACATACATATATGTTTATATAAGTATGTATGTATGTGCATCTATCGACAGACAGACATTCGGGCTTAAGTTAATTACATACCGGTGTCGACGCCTCGTTGCATAAATGTGACCCTCTCTATCCTGTGCGAGTATTTGTGGTCCAGCTGTGAGCTGTATGCCGTTTTACAACTGTTCACAACGACCTTCCCAAAATGATGTTGTTGTTCTTTTTGTTGATTTAACTGCGCTCTCTCGTTTTCTCGTTCTCTGTTCCTGTGACACGCCCGTTAAGTGCGCAGGTTCTTGTGTCAGCTGAATACAGAGCGAGGCTCCGATTGCGCCGAATCGACTCCCAGTTAACCTAAGGGAACCTGGCAATTCCAATGAACCTGAAACTGACAACAGGCAGGAACTGTTTCTCCACTGGAAGCAGTAAAAAAAACTTCCCATCTGATTGCTACTCCACCCCTTATTCTCTGCTCCCCTCAACCGACAACCCGGTCTGGCTGCGTTCGGCTCATGAAGTTACTCAGACATGCATAAAAATGCCGGTTTTATTATGTCGTTCGGCTTTTGTGAGTATGTGTGTGTGTTGTGGGAGTGCCGTCTCTGCGTGTCCTTCAATACCCGTCTGGCACCCTCCGTCTGGAGCTACATAGAGCATTCGTTGTTTAAGCTGGAGCCGACAAGACGCAGACGGCATCAGAGACGTTTTTAAAGCCGCTTTCGCCTGACAACCACCCACCCAACCGTTTCGTGTCGTATCGTTTGTCTTTTATACTATGTTCTGGCCATTAAAAATAGATAAAAGAGAAGGTGTGACATGAAGCTGTGCAAAATGTATTTAATAATTGGACACAAACGCATTTGACAGAATAAATTATATATATCTTTTTACCAGGAAGACGAGAGAAATAAACTTAGCCATGGATATAAGACTAAAAGAGACTAAGAAGCATAAAGAATTAATATTGATTTTATTCTGATTGCTTTGCTTAAACATTTAAAGCCTTTAAACGATTTGTTTTTATTTAGAAAAATGTTCACTAATTATTTAATTTGCAATATTTACTTGGTTTTAGTTTCTTTCTAAAATGAATTTATTTATTTAAGCCAAGTTCTGTTCGAATGTGTTCTAAGTTAGTTGAAATTAAGCTTAGTACAATATGCAGCTGAGTAAAGAGTATTTTTCGGTTTGCTAAACTCTTCTCCAGCACTTTTGTTTTTGTCTCTCTTTATTTTTTTTTGGCTGCAGTTGGGCCAAAAAAATAAAATACTTGCAGCTACAAATATTTCATAGCCACGACTATGTCGTAAACTGTGCCGCCCCCAACTACCCTGAAACCCCTCCCCTTCGCTCCATCCCTTTTCACAGCTTGCATGGCGCTCAGCCCTTTGAATCCTTGCCTTAAGCGCTTTTTATGTAACAGTCCTTTGCTCATAAAATAAAATATATATATGTATAAAATACTTTGTCTTTGTGTGTGTTTTATTGTTGGCTTTTATCCTTGGCCCAACTGTGTATCTCCTTCTCTTTCGCACACACAAAAAAACATTTTTAATACATACATTTTTGAAATATGCTTGTGACTAATTTAATTTATTTGCCATTGTTGTTGCTGGGGAATTGTGGGATTTCCTTTTGGCTGCTGCTGCTGTGGCTGCTGCTTTTCTAGGTTTTCGCTCATTGTGTGGATGGACGGACGGACGGACGGACTGTGGAAAAGTTCTTTACAGCATTTGAAACTTGGTTTTGGTCTCGTTTCTTAAGCAATTGCCATGCCATTGATTTCAGCTATTTTCCATCGTTGCTGTTGTTGTTGTTATTGCAACTTCTACAGCTTATGACCAACCGACCATGAGGCATTATGCGAATTTTCAAAGTTCAGTTTTGTTTTCATTCAGCGATTCCAATAAATTGCTAGCATTTTTGTCATAAGAATGAAAACTTTAACAATTATGAATTCTACCTTTTTATTTACGAGCTGCGGATGCTTGTGCAGTTTCTATAGTAATTGCCAACGTTCTTCACAACAACAAATAATGGACGACAGTTTGAGAAGCCGGAAACGGTAACGGAAATGTTGATAAATTACCTTATGATGCTGCTGTCCGAGAGCGAGCGAGAGAGGGAGAGAGAGCGAGAGGGAGAGAGAGAGGCATTGTGTTGTTTTGTAAAAATAAAAGCGATTTTTTGCGAGTGGAATTTATAAAAATCACTTTTTAATTACCTTCTACAGTTATAATAACTAAGTTTTCAAATACATATTTTATTTTGTTATAATTGCATTTTTGACATCGAGCAAAAATTGTTTGAGAACATCAAAAACTATGCGAGCCTTGGTTTTTAGATTCAAATTTAGAAATTCTTTAACGAACACAAAATAAATTTGTTCATTCAATTCTCGTTTCCCTGAATTGAAAATCTACAGGTAACATTCGTTTAGATAGCTTTTCTTAAAATTGCATGATTTTCTGACTCGTTTTATATCTAAGATCTAGATCCAAGATGACTTGCTAGTGGCTCCCATATTTAGACAATGATGACTTCGACTCTTCATATTCTCAATTTGAATCATGGACGGGCTGATACTGGCACTCATTTGTATCACTGTTGCATCTGACTACTCTTGTTCTGGATCCTGATCTAGTGGCCCAGTGCTCCCAATTGAGTGCTAGTTCGAGCTAGACTTGAATGTTGCGACGATTCGTTTCGAATGCAGACAGTTAAGGGATTTCGCATTGTTGTTTACCTTTTATCATTTTCATTTATTAAATTGCTGATAACAAAAAAGTTGCAACAATTCCAATTGTATTTAATATAAATCACACAAAAACTTTATCTTATTATCTTTTGATATAAATTTACTACAAAAATGATGCAAAACTGAATTATTTATTTTTACTCAATTAAATTGCAATTGTTGCGAGTGCTGTTCAAAAGGATTACATATAAGCCGAACTTGTTAACTTTGTTTTATTTTGTGCATTCACATTATATAATCGCAAGTTTATGTATTGCAACTAATGAAAAAGCCATCCAATTTAAAAACACACATTGCACACATTTCCCTAATTTCCCGATTGAATAATTCAATTTGCTTTCATTGTGCATTGCATATTACAAAACATTTACCAAATCGAATATATATCACATTTTTCCAATCTCTTACCACACACACACACACACACACAGACATATGTAGACTAGCATTGATTTTGGATTTATGCATATTTTATGCCACAGGCAAATGGCATGCAACGCCCACACACAACGACAGCGACAACATCCACCCACCCA
The DNA here is from genome assembly GCA_018904305.1 of Scaptomyza montana. Classification (NCBI taxonomy): domain Eukaryota; kingdom Metazoa; phylum Arthropoda; class Insecta; order Diptera; family Drosophilidae; genus Scaptomyza; species Scaptomyza montana. Next base: position 6,433,881 of record JAEIGR010000001.1, read on the forward strand.
CCCACACGACCTTCATGCCATGCAGCAAAATGTATAATTTAGTGTTCATGGCAATGCCAAAAATATGCAAAAAGCAACAAAAACAGCAACAACAGCAACAAGCCGCTTATCGAACACAAAACACAGATATATTTTTGAAAAAAAAACATAACATAATAAATTAAACAAAAAGAAGTTATAAAAAACATTATTATTACATGAAAATATAGAAAAGAGAAAAAACGAGTAAGTTAAAATTTGTAAATTGTAAATTGTGTGCTTTGCTTCGTCTGGTGGCAGGCAACTAATTTATGGCATTTACAAGACGACAACAACAACATTTTTGCACATCAACAATTTCCACTGGTTGTTGCAGCAAATTAGCCAGCCAACAACTGCAACAGCAACAACATGTTTCTCGCAGCAACAGCAGCCGCGTGCATAAATTTTGCAACAACACAAACTGCAACAACAAAATGACAACTGCAACTTCAAATGATTTGCCTGCTGTTAGTTGCTGCTGCTTGTGTTTGCTTGTATCTGTCGCTTGTTTTTGTGCTTAAATTATAGACATTTGACTGGGCGCATTTGGCATGCAATTTTTCTTGGCTATTTGAATGAGTGACTCGCATTTGCATTTCGTATTCGTGTTCGTTACTTGTTATTCGCTTTTTGCATTCACATTTCCTAGAACTTCCACAAAGAGTGAGAGTCAGAGTCAGAGTCCTGCTGCTGCTGCTGCTGCCTTGCAATATCTTGTAATTAAGCAATTTGTTTCGATTGCGTCGCAACATTTCCGCTGGCCAATTGATTGAGCACAGAACGAACAGCAAGAACTCTTTTAACGGATGTGTCCATTTTTCCGCTTGCCACAGCAGCAGTAGCAATTAAATAAAAGTGCCAGCTCTTGGCGAAAAAGTTCACGACAAAGTTCCTCTGGGCGCAGCACAGGACGTATGCGCAATGCTGCGAACTTTTAGTCATGGCAGAAGCCCTTTACATATTGTATAGATATTCATACACTGACCAAAAATGTTTTCGACTCTTCTTGCCAGCAACGGGCATGCTTTAGGTTTTTCGTCTCAGTGTATTTGTACGATGGAGACGCCATTTATGCACACAGCGATGGCATGACGCTTGCATCCTTATTCGAGAGACTTTGGCAGCTTCGCAAAGTTTGCCAAGCCCAAGCCAAGCAATTGCAACATTTTCATGTCAATATTGATTTTTCACTGCTCTTGCATCGAACACTAGCAACAGCAGCACCAACAACCACAACAATAAAAATAAAAATAATAATAATAATAATAATAAAATCGTAAAGCAATATAATTGAAATTTGAAATTGGAAATTGGATATTTTTGCAACGAAAAGACCGCAAAAAAAAAAAAATAAAATAAAATACGAGAATCGAACAAAATAAAGTTTCAAAGCAGCAAGCTGCAACATACATATGCACAAACAAGAGAGAGCATGTATTTGATTTTGATTATTTATTCAATGAGCATTTTGCCGCTGTATTTGGCTTTATTGTTGTTCGCCCGTCCAGACGAACGAATGCGTAGAGCAATGGCAGCCAAAGAGGTTCCCGCAAAATACATCTATCCATTCCAGCATTGAAACATGTATGCCATATACATTGGTCTGCCAATAGCTTTGCCACACAAAGGCCAATTTAATTTGAAGCACAAAAACGCTGACTGACAATCGGCAGACAATCAGACAGATGGACCAAAGGGACAGACAGACATGACAGACAAACATACAGTCAGACATAGGAATGATGATAATAAAGCCAGACAGTCAACCAAGAACTTTTTTGAACAGACAAAAAACGCAAATGACTCAATTGAAATTGAACAAAATTGAAACAAAACCTGCAAATTGAACTTTGATATCGGTCCGAGTTGTGCATTAAAAACACATTGGTAAGAAATCATATAAAGAAGAACTTCTGGAAAAGTACTTTTTGACTCTTTATTTGGAGTTTACATGCAGAGTTGTTCAAGTTTTGCCATCCACCCAGACAGTAAATAAAACTTAGACTTACTATAGCAAAGTAAGCATTACACCTTCGTTAAGGTCATTTAAATTGTAAATGGGAAAAAAGTGGCACATTTATTATCGAACAATAAATGCAAATTTAGTTGTGTTCTCAAAACACATTTAAGCTATAATTTTACGTCAATTAATGCCCGCTTAATACAAATGTTAATTCCTAATTGTTAGGCTAACGATAATGATTGTTGTGCTAAAAACACAAGTATGCTAATATTTGCTTTCAAACTGAATAAACATGTTAGAAGATAAAGTAAATATATCTGGTTATTAAGCAAACTCAACTTGCCGTATGAATAATATCGATTTCTAAGTAATGGGATGAGTTCATATGAGAGTTTGTATGAATGTTTGATGCTAAAAGTTATAATAAAGTAACATTTTATTCACTTATGACTATGTCTGACAATTTTAATTATTTCTTTTTATCAGTTAATTGGAAATTATGAAACAAATATAAAATTGTTGTCTAAATAAGCAGAGCTATGACGTAAATATACGTAGAGTAGATGTAGTAAAAGTGTCAAGTCCATGTTAGAACATATAAAAGATGTAAGATGTTTACTCTAGGGGAAGTTTACTTAATTAAATACAATTCAAGATTTTTGTATAGAAAATTGTACCTTTACTCTTAACTTAATATATGATATAACGTAAACAAAAGCTAACCCAAATCTGCGTTCACAAATTATATAGTTAACGATCTGAACGCAATTTGCATAGCATGTACTTTGTGCCAGTACAATAGATCACATTTATGCTTTATGTCTGCCACCAATGACAACAATAATTTACAAACAATTTATGGTAACGAGGTCGCAACATAGCAGCACGTACATAGTATTACTTGTTTCATGCCACCATAAGCCATATAGCCATAAACCGAATAGCATTTAACATTTAGCATAAACACATTGTGAGGAGCATAAACTGACAATAGATATTACAACAATCAACTTGTTAAGCTTGGAATGAGTTTCGAAAAGCTTGATTATGTATTAGTATGGGTAATTATAATTTAGCACAGTCACGCCAGACAAGCTGCATAAATATTGAAATTAAATAATAGCACAAAACAAAAAAAATGCTACTGAATAAATACATATATGCCAACCAACTGTACAAATAACTGTGTGTGTGTGTGTGCGCGTCCCTCTATGTTTTCTAATTTCCCAACATTGAAGAAATGTGTGGTGCCTTATGGCAAATACAAATATTGCTTCTGCTTATTCTCTAGTCAAGTCGAGCTGTTTGCGAGGGGTTTGTTTTTTATTTTTTGTGACGCAACTCGGAGTATTTTTGAAAAACCAATAATGTGCCAACTTCAACACAACATTGGACCATAAAAATGGCATAAAAATGCAAAATGAAAGCTAAACAGCGCCCACCTTACTTGACCCACCACCACCACCGCCACCCAACCAAAGCCAACCAAACTGAGTGGTGCGTCGTGCGGTGCATAAAAATAAGTAATATCGTAAAAATTACAGGAAATAAAAATAGCAACGTAAATACGTGCAAGTGCAGAGGAGAGCCAAAGCTCTAGCCGGAGGTGGAGTTGGCCGTCCGTCCGTCCGTCCGAGTTAGCCAACTTTCTCGCTGCCTTAAATTGACAGTAAAATTATGGCAGACAGCAAACACAGACGACGCAGAGAGAGTGGGGCGTCTGCGGCGAAGTTGGGTGAGTTGTGGAAAATTGTAACAGACGCCAATAATGGCGGACACACACATAAGGGTAACAAATGTTGGCTAACTTGACAGTCAGTTGAAGTTCAAGTTAGTTACGATATGGCCAAATTCAGGCAACAGCCGTTGCTGAAAAAGAATTAAAACAAAAACTAATGAGAGAGAAACGGAAAAGTAAAACGAATATAATAATACCTTGACTGATTAAAGTCAAGGTGTTCATAGATAAATTTAATTGGTATATAAACTCAACAAGCAGGCCTTGGAATTCATTAACAAATCCAGCAAACCTTAAGCCGAACACAAAACGAATTTATTTAATCTCTTTATAGGCTGGATTTGGATTTATTCAGCATTCTCTCAAAAATATACATAAAAACAAATATTAAACTCGCCGTCAAAATTGTTACACATTTCGCAACAAAAATTAGAATACCCTTGGCAAGTGTATATAAATATATATATATAGTAAAGGCTATGTGTATTTGGGGATTGGTTTTATGAATTATTCATATCATCTGTTTAGGCATACATTTAACTTAATCCTATTCAAATGTACAAATGTTCTCTATCATACAGGTTGACACAAAGTGCTTTTCTGCTTCTCTCTAGACAGTTTGACTTGATATTCATAAGCAAAATAACCAAGCCTGCCTTATTGCCATTATAATAACGAAGAGTGGAAGAACAGTAATCGCAATAACAATGCATATCCATGTTATAGGCATTTCCTTTACAACATCAGCAATTGAAATTCCTATTACACACTTTGTGCTTGTGTAGTATAAGGTCCATAATCATTTCAAATGGCAAATTATGACATGGCGGCTAGGGGCCAAAGCAACAACAGCAACAAACATAAAATGAAATGAGCTTTTAATCAATTTCCGGTATTAATGCGCACACAATCATTCAACAATATATGCATCTAGTAGTTGTTGTTGTAGTTGCTGTTGCTGCATTTAATTAACAAACAATTTATATTCATAAACCTCAATCGGTCACATGCAAATGTGCATGGAAAGTCGGGAACGTTGCAAAAATACAAAAAAAAAAAAAACAACGATAAAAGAAAGAAAAAATAAAAGTATTGCTGCAAAGAGGAAACGGATATTCGATTGAGCGAAACGACAATACCCTTGACAATTTATTAAAAAACAAAAAACATTTATTTATTTTATTATTTATTTAATGTTTAATTTATAAACATATTTTTGTATGTAGATGTAGATGTAGACAATGTTTGTAAGTTTAAAAATTTGGATTTTATTTATTTACTAAACGTATTTCTCTTTTTCAACTTACTTTAGTAACAATTATATCACTTTACATCTATTTGTTTTGTCATCAAAAAAGCCATTTAAGTTTTGAATTGTTGTGTAAATGTTAAAAGCAGTTTCTCATTTCTTAAGAGTTTCAATTTCTTCACGCTTCCAAGCAATGCAAACTGAATGCCAGAACGAATAATATGTTGGCGTGGTAGACGACGTTAGTGTATAGAATTAATATGAAATAATGTGGATGTAATAAATATTGCAAATGCGTGTCAGGCAATATAACAAAGTTGCTCGTTCAAATCGATGCAGCGGAGCAGAGAGAGTGAGGCAACAACAGCAAACAAACAAGCAAGCGAACAATGTGCAACATGGGAGCCCATTGGGGTAATGGACAATGTCCGACCAACACTCAACCATCCCAGCCACCTCCTACCCCTTGTCAAATCAGTTGCACAACGAATGCGCAGCGGGGCAATGCTGCTGCTGCTGCAGTTGTTGTGGCTGCTGTTGCCACGTGTTGGCAACACATGCGGGGCCACATCAACAACAGCAGCAGCAGCAGCAGCAGCATTAACATGCGCTGCTTTTGATGGCCACAATTCGACAAGAGGGCGGCGACGGCAGCGGCAGCGGGTTGCTGAAGTGCTACTCTGGGAATGGGCGTGGCTGCAATACGCTCGCCAAATATTCCTAATGCCCCTGACACACAATTAACCCAGGGGGCAGGCGACTGGCGGTCGAACAGAGTCAGCTTAGCAAATCATTAATTAAACCTGGCGAAAACACAAAATACATATAAATGAAAGAAGAAGAAAAAAAACGAAAAAACACAAAAACAGACAAGGAAAAATTATTATAATGGACGCATGGGAAATGAACGCAAAAGCTTTGCGAACTGCGTCTAATTAGCATGCTCGAAATGTTGCGGTTGTTGTTGTTGGTTTGTTGCAGGCTCATATTTTGGGCCAGCCAGTTTGAAGCGTGAGCGTGAAGAGAAACCAAGAAAATGCCGCAAATAAGCAATAAGCGACGGACAACCAAAAGACCAAAAGACCAAAAGACAATAAGCAAACTCTTAGGTCGCAACCAAAAGGGCAAACAAAATTAAGACTAAAGGTCAGCCAAGTCAATTGTAGTACAAGTTTGCCAAACAACAACAGGAAAGAGAAGTTTCAATACTGCTTATTAAACAATGGCAGTAAATAAACAAAGGCAATGCTTAAATACATGGAATTAACAAGTTAACTAGCTGAAAAAAATCAAAATACCTTTGTCTTTCCATGATAAACTTTCAGTTTCTTATATGATCATAGCAACATTAACGGTTTATTATCCTTTTAACCAATTTTAACATTCCCATATTAATATATCTTGAAATAAATACAATAAATATGTACATTAAAAAATTAGTTAATTTATTACAGCTACAACAACAGCTGCTCTATGCAATCGTCTGTCTCTCTGCTACTAAAACCACAATATGGCAAACTCATTATAGACGGCGTCGTTTAGTCCAGCCATAAGTTAGCATCAGGTTTTGTATAATTTAGACATTTTCTATAGATAGGCAATGCCGAGCCGACCGAGAAGTCCAAACCAAAGAAGAAGCAGAAAGGCAACAACCAAAAAAAGTTACGGCAAAACCACTAAAATAAAAAAAAATCAACTTGCCTTTAGTTTGTTATTTTATGTTTGCCATTGTCATTGTTGTTGTTGTTGTTGTGTTTGCAGTAACTGTCCAAAACGTGCAATTAAATGCTATGTAGAAGCGAAGATGGCCAGGCTATCAGCTATGGCCAACTTATTGGCAGTTTGTTTGCCAAATGCAATGAACTAAAATGTAAAAAAAAAAAACCTCAACGCAAAGGCAGCAAGAAAATTGCACAAAAAAGGCAGCACGAAAAAAAAAATCCAAATAAAAAAGAAGAAGAAAAAAAAACGAGCTCGCCGCACAATTACAGCTAACAATGAACAGCAATTCACAATGCATATTATTGATTGCTAGCCGCAAAGAGATACAAAAGATACATTTTGCAATGCCACACAGATATAGAAACTTATACACTCGTGAATATTGGCTCTCTTGGTCAGGTAACGTTTGCATGATGATCATAATGATCGAAGGAAGGGAAGGCAATAGAGGTAAGGGGCGCTGGGTTTTATCTCTTAGTTCGATTCTTTGACGATTCTTTCCGTTCTTATTCGTGCGCTGTCATTGACATTGGGATGCGCAAATTGCCAACGATGCAATTAGTTTTTCAATTTTGTTTGTGGCAAGCACGTCGGGCATATTTTGCGCAAATTAGCGCAAATAATAGCTAATCAACAGAAAATACTTGGGTAAATATTTGTATGCAAACAAACGTATTCAGACCGTAAGGATTGTATAATACTACTATAAAAATCATTGTGCGTAAATCGCAATCAAGTTGTTTTATTTTTTTCTTAATTAAATTTGTGTTTTGTTGTTGGGCCTTGGTACGCGAATTGCAATTGCAAATTACTAATTGCCACACGATTATTTATAACGTTTCTGTGTGTGTGTGTTTATGTGTGTTTTAAAAGTTCAATTGTGCGTTTTTGGCGGAAGTAGTTTGCTCATTAGAAATATCTATAAATAGGCTATAATATTGTCAACGTCGAACATCGGCCAGCCAAGGCGTCGTATACGTAATGACCGCCTGATGCGAGTCACACAACAGACAGAACAGAAACTATTCAGGTTTATATTAGTTCTTTCGTTCGCAAGTGGGTCATGCAAATGGGAAATTGCCAACCGCACAGTGAGAAAGAGAAGGAGAGGGAGAGAGAGAGAGGAAAAGAGATTGCAGAAGGGAAAGTGAAGGGTGCAGAAGAGTAGCGTGTGCCAAGATTGCGCAAACGAGAGAAGCCTTGCTCTAGTTATAAACGACGCTGTTGCAATGGGCGGGCAATAGGAATTGCGGCGTAAGTGTTCAAAGCGCCTTCCGTTAATCTCTTGCCTTGCCTTCGAATCGGCATCACAGCAAAAGAAAGTAATAAAGCCCATAAGATGCAGCCTGTGGCAACATCCTTGGCAAATGGTTATATTATGAAGCAGAACAAAAATGTTGCAAAGAAAAACATATGAAGCTTTCAGCACATTTTTATTACGCTAACGATACTTGAAACCATTCTAAAAGCAAAAATTATTTTACTTGGTTGATACGGGGTTATTCAAAATGCATTGCATTCATTAGATTCAAATATAGATAGGTGGAAATTTCCAATTGACATATCTGAAATGCCTTAAACAATTTCAATCGAACTGTAATGTGATCTTGGATACATTTTTATACTTTGATTAATCGAAAACGTTTTAATTGTACAACATTAATTGAATGATGCGAAATTGATTACCTGAATAACCTATCAATTTTCAACAGCTCACTGCACAATTCCAATTAATGAAATTGGCTTTTCGGGAATGATGAATCAAATTACGGCCAAAAAAGAACAAAACAAAATGAAATCAAATAGAAACAGGTTTCAATTTTCTGGACTATACAAGACTTGCAGAACTTTTATTTATTTTTTTTGCTTAGGCCCCCCAAAGGCCAGTCACATTAGCATTAACATTAATCATGACAACGTTTGCCATGCAATTAACCAAATGAAGCCTGCATTTATGTGCTGACAATGCCAACGGTGTTTCGAACCCAGGCCCAACTTGACGAAATCATTAGGCTAATGTGGTCGATAAGCAATTTGGTAAAGCTGAGGGGCTTTGTAGGGAACTTGGCGGGGTATTCAAGCAGCTTAATGCGCATTTAATACCCCCTGGGTTTTTCGATTGACTTTCAGTATGAAAAGAACGACGCAAACTTTCAATAGGTATATATGTAGGTCTATATATCATTGTCAAGTCTCTTCGCAAATCAAAAACAAATTACAATTAAACTGCAATTTTGTTAAAGCACAAAGCATATTTATTATGCGAATATTAATTGATTTTTAAAAATGATTTCCATTTTTAGCCAAACAATTCTTTTAAGCTGAGAACATAATGCGTTTTAGTTAATTAATAAAGTATATATTCTGTGCACAAAAGTTAAATGACTATTATTATAAATTGCATGCATGAATTCGATACGAATGTGTTTATAGTTATTTTACTACAATATGAACATAACAAAAAAAAAATATTAGGTATAGTAATTTAATTCAAATTGAGAAAAACAATGACATACAAAATTGTTTACCAGGAAATCGAAATGAAACTAAAATTTTTAAGCGTTTTTATATTTTCATAGTTGAATTAAATATGCATTGCAATAAAATCAAACGATAGACAATGTCGGATTTCACAATTCAATCAGTCAACTTAGTCGGTTGACGTTGCTGCTGTCCGTTCGTTTGTGGCCTTTTATGAAAATGTTTATAATTGACAATGCACTTAAATGGCAAAAAGCCGACATGACAAACCTCTTCACCTCCTCTTAAACCACCACCAGCTCTTTTGGTCAGCAAAAATGCCAATGTAGACAGGCATAATGAAATTATAAATATTAAACAGATTTGTTGTCTATACGCAACAACAGCGCATAAAATGATTTCAAGCACAAGTCGCACAAAAATGCACAAGCATTGCGCATACGTCGCATTGTGCGTCCAAAATAATAATAAAAGCGAAAATGAAACCCCAATGCACAGCACATAAATAATTAAGTAAAATATTTCGAATGGGGATAACCGAATTGAAAATACTCTTACTGCAAAAATGTTGGGAATGTTAAAAATATCACAAATTTATAAAAGAAAATAAATAAATTATATCAAGCTTTAAAAAAAAAAAAAAATTTAATAAAATATAAAAAATTTCAATGTATTTTCAGTAAATAATTTAAAAAGCTACAAAAATAATACAAAACAAAATATATCTAGTTTCAGACAATTTTGTGAATTGGTTTATTACCTATATAAAGAGAGATAACATGATATCCAAAAATTTCAAATAAATATTTCATAAATTTTTCACACTATTTCAAATATTTTCAACTAGCAAGAGCATATGTTTGTTGTTTGAAATACCTAAACTACACTTTTGCATAGCTCCATCCAATTTGAATTGTTTTTTTTTTTTATTATTTTCGCAATTTCTCGTGCTCGCTTTCCGGCCGTTGATACACAGGTGAGGAGGCGGAGGAGGAGAGTATGTAGGGGGTGAGTGTTGGCAGGAAACAGCTGCCGTTACAGTTGCCATGCTCGTGCGCCTCCCTCCAATTCCCAAATCACGTGCTGCCAACATGATTTATTTCGTCAATTTATGCCCGAAAGTGTAAAACGATTTTCTACCGTGCCAAATGAAAAATTATGATGTACACTATCATTTACATGGACATGGGCGTTTCTGCTACATTTTACTATCAGTGTGCACTAACTGACTAACTGACTGACTGACTGACTGACTGGCTGGCTGACTGACAGTCTCGTCCTTAGCATAGTACAAAATTTGCAATTTCGCATAAGGGGAAATAACATTTAAATTGAATTGTAAACTGAAAATATAAAATGGAATTTATATGCGATTTATTGCGACAGATATACAAACTGTGTGTGCGTATGTGTGTGTGACTGTGAGTGTGTATGTGTGTAGAGGACTTAATATTCTAGTTGCAAATGTCATACGTCTGTTTTCATGGGTAATTGTGAATGCCATCTATTCGGTTGCATTAGGAAATAACTTTACCTCTGATAATATTTTCTTTACATTTGTAACAAAGACTTGAAAGTGAATGTGTATTAAAATTGTTTAGCAGAAGATAAGCTTTAAGCAAAATTTCAAAGTGCTGACAAAAACACAAACATTATACGCACAGCAGGCAACAGCAACAACAACAGCAACTTCAGTAACATGCATAGAAAAGCCCGCATTTGTATTTAAAACTGTTTTTACTATCTGAAACAAAAATATAAAATGAAAAAACAAAAAATTTATATACCCACATTTCTATTTAATCGCATTATACAGAATGCGGGATACGTACGGATCTGGGCAAGCTGAAACCACAAAACGCCAACTAATTAAATTAATACGCAACAAATGCGTATAACAAATACCTATGCAAAAAAAAAAAACACTCGAAACCCACAAAGCGATTCCAATCAGAAAAGCTCATCATGCAAAACGTTACGCAGAAATGTTGGCATTATATATAATTTACTTATTCTTTTTTTGTTTTTGTATTGTTAGTTGTTGTGCGGTATTTGATTGTTTTTGTGGCGAGTCAATTAAAATGTGTCTAGCACATAATAATTTATATGCAATTAAAGTTGAAACGACTGCAAACTGTCTATATAACAATTTGATTTAGTTTATTTTTGCCTTTTCAACACTTTGCTTGAACAAGCATTTCTAGTTTAAGTACTCTTCCGATTTTGTTCGCTTTACCTAAAGTGTGTTTGCTCGATATGCAAATTATGCAAATGCCGAGCTAAGCGCAGACACACAGTTTGGTATGGTTTTGTGAGATACAAGATACCAGATACCAAAAACAACAGCAACAACAACCATTTTTATCGCATGTGCATTTCTTCTTTAAAGCTCACGACGACGCCGACGCTGACGCCAAAGCAAAACTAAAAACACCAAAAACAACGACGATAAATGCAAATCTTGACAGTTTTCTTTTAAATATTTTTATTTATTTTGTTATTTCTTATTTTTTGGCTGCAGTCTTTTTTAGCACAGGGCACAAGAAAAAACTGCTGCAGCGCAACTACAAACAACAACAGCAAATAAAAGCTAGCCAAGTTGGTTCGCATCGTTTCTTGGCTTTATTTTGTCATTGTCTGTCTGACGTTATTGGGAAAGCACGTTTCGCATCTTGTGCATATCCGCTCAAAGCAGCAGCAGCAGCAGTTGCAGTTGCAGTTGCAACAAAACTATCTCAGATACACTAACACAACGCACAGTTGTAACTGGGTCTCTTTTTTTTTTTTTTTTTTGGAGCGCCGCTTAGTCATTTAGCACAAGACAAGACTCTCGCATAACAACAACTACGGCGACAACAACATTCACAATCCCGACAACATTCGACAACAACAGAAACTAAAACAACAGCAACAAACAACCGACAACAACCGTTGTGTCCAAATACTTTGAAAGTATCTTCGGTGCAGACTTGAACAAAAAATAAATAAATAAATAAATAGCACGTTTTCCTGTGCCACAGACACACAATTGCGAATGCATTTCAAACATGGCCAAGACGGCATTACAATATGGCCAACAAATGCACCATATATACTTGCTGTAAACAATTATTGTATATACATATATATAAATTGCTTGCAAGAGGCAAAAATTAGTATTTGAACTTTTGAGATAGTTAGAATAATTACGTTAAATGCATTTTTGCTTTAGTGCATCACCAATTGAAAGGTGCATAAATTCTTCATTATTTGCATTTATATCTTTTATATTTGCATTCTAATAAGCTGTCTATTTTATAAAAGCGTACTTTATCACAAAGTCATAAATAAATTCTGTCTTAAGTTTGTTTTTCTTATTTGACAAGTGACAAGCTTGCTTTGTATATTAGTGTAGTTATCATTAATACAATAACAATATATTTAGTTGTGTGCTGATGCAGTTAATCTTATGAAAGTGTTGAATAATATGTAAACAACTTATACAATACTAAAAGCTTGCTTCATTTAATAAAAACATTTAATCAAATACTTACTCCTGCTAAATTACTTTATTGTCAATAGTATTTTGTTCTTAGTAATGTCGTTGAATTATTTTACTTCGAATCCCATTAGAAAAACTTTTTTTTTTTTTGTAAGAAATTAATCTTATATTTTTTGACAGGACAGTTATTGATGGATTTATTGTAAATAGTTTTGTGAGTAAGTCTAAATACCTGGCAAAGTAAACAAATTTAAGTTAATAATTTGTATTGCTAATTGTATGTTTGTTCATTTACTTAACAAGCTAACTTACAATAAAGTATTCCACTGTCAACTTTTGCAATAATTTATCCGTTAATATATAATTACAATAATCGTGACGAATGCGAATTGTGTTTAATGTTAAACCTGTTGTTAGATCCATTTCATATGTACCATATATAACATATTGACGCCACCTCTTTTATCACACTGCATTTGCAAGTGTAAATTCTTTGATGCAGTTTTTCATTTGATTTAGTTAGTTATTTGCTTATGTTTTGCTTGCCTTAGCGAGTCAGCCTGGCACAGAGGTTACACAATCCCAATAAAATCGAGTGACGGGCTCATGCATAATTCATTAAGCTGGCGTTTAATAAGAAAACCAATTAATTAAATGCTCAACAACAAGCGTCACGACTAAAAGCTTAGAAATTACTTAATAAATTACTTTCATTAAAGCCACAAAAAAAAACAAAAAAAAATGAATGTTAAGACACCGAATCCCCACACCTTATACCTTCCCACCCACACGCCCCACTCGGTTTGCAGCACTCCCTTGCGACGAGTGGGATGACACATAGCCGATGGGACGGGATGGGATGGTGGTTGATTTATATTAATCGACTCGCTTCTACAGCTTAAAGCATTATTTATTTGAAATTTAAAACAATGCAAAAGGCGGCAAAGAAATATTACAAACATATTTGTATATTTATAATACGTTGTACGTTTTCCAAGTAATAAATTTAATGATTATCACGCCGATTTTTTGAGGCATGAAGTGTGTTTGTGCTCCAAGTATACACTTTGTACTTTAGTAAAGTTTTTCTCCATCAAAGTTAGTTGCTAAATAGTGAATCGTTAAAGTATTGTATAGAAAACCATAAGAGAAACCTTTCTTCCCCTTAACAACCTTTCCTTAACTTCAAATTGTCGCTTTGTGTTGACTTTAAGGAAACGAAATTGCAGCTAGTCAAAAAATAATTTTCACTTTTATTTTTCTATTAACGCAACAACACTTTAAATATTTTCTAGTCCGTTTAACTTATGAAAACCAGCAATGGCTGCTGTTTTATTTAAATTGCGTATGAAACAAAGTAAACGGCACGGAACCAGCATGCCACATGATTTATTTGCCAAAAATAAAGATTAATTTTGCTAAAGAAGCTGACACAAGAACGCACTGTCTGCGTGTGTGTGTGTGTGTGTGTGTGTGATTGTGCTTGTGAGTGGGTCAAAAAACAGCAGTCAAAATCAGCTGTGTCATTTTCTCAAGTTCCTGACGGGGCCTGCTGGCCTGTGCCTAAGAAAAATCAAGACAGAGAGAGAGAGAGAAAGACAGAGAAAAAGAACGTTGACTACAAATTGCAGTTTGTCAGACATTTAAGTAAGAAGAAGAAATTGCCTCATGATTACGCTGACGTCCGTTCCAATGTCTAAACCCCCCCTCTCCACAATCCGACCATTCACTCCTCCACCTTCTGCCTGTCTCTGCTGTCCGTCATGTCCATGTCGACTGGCTGTCTCAGTGGGTCTCTTAGGAAATAAAAGTTTCCACATTATTTTTTTACTTATTTTCGCTATAAGCACGTGCTCTGGCCATTGCAAATGTTTGCCAAATTTTACGTTTGCTTTTTGCCGCTATCCGTCCGTTTGTACGTCCCCTCACCCTTGTGCCAAGCTGTCTGCCCGTCGGCCTGTCTGTCTTAGCCGTCTTTTAGTTTCTATGTACTTAACTGCACAAGAGACCGCCTTTCGAAATTCACTTCATGTTAATTTTCTTTTGCTTTGATTTTGCGTCCGTTTTCTTCTTCTTATACATATATACATATATATATATATATTTCGCTTGCTTGCTTGCCTTTTGCCACTTGGCACTTTTCAATGTAATTCTTGTGCCGCCTGAAATGCTTTTGAAATGAGGTTAAGCTGCCACAATCTCAAATACTTAGGACAGCAACAGAATATCTGAATGCCATGAGGCAAGCATTGCGATAAATAATACACTTTGTATAACTGCAAAGCATTACAATTAAATGGGCCACATTCGAGGCACCTCGGCAAATGATTCACATGATCATAAGAACATTTCAAATGGAAATTGTTTGGTATTGAAAGTTTATTTATAACTATATTAATGATTATTGGCAGATTACACTTTTTATGTCTTGAAACTAAACAACTTTGATTTTTACAAAGCAGCAACACCCATAATTAAAAGAGGATTGTTACTTGTTCAATTTAATTTAATTCGATTTTTAAATTAACAAAGTAAATAATGTTTTTATTGTCAGGACAACAACAAAACTCTTTCCACACATTTCATTCCAGTTAAAACAGGTTCATAGGAAGTGCTTGATGCATTTTGTTAACAACAGATTGAAAATATACAAAACAATGGCCTAAACAATCACATTTGCATTAAAAATTAACAAAATCAATATTTATTTTTTTGTAAACGATTAAAAATAATTTGTAAAGACGGCCAAGGTTGCGGTTAAGGTTATGTTTATTTAATGTCTTTATGCCAAATTAACCTTGATTTGCCCTTTATTATTTTTGTTCTTAATTAAAGTGCTTTGATTGATAAGCAGTTGGTAATAACGCGACCATCAGTTAGTAAATATAAACCAACCAACCTTCCAAAACAAGTAAAAAAAAAAAAAATGGAAAACAACAAAAATAAAGTCAAAAAAATAAAAGAACAAGCTCATGTAACTGCGCTCATAAATGCAATGACTGGCCATATAATTTAACACACGGCACGCAGTCCAAGCCCAAAGGGGCACGAACACAGAGGCAGACACAAAAGCAAAAAAAAAATAAACATCCAAAAAGAGCCCAAAGCACTACAAGCCATAAATGTAATTACAGACACGGCACGCAGCACACAGAGAGCGCTCCAAATGATAATGACTACACCTCAAATGCCACAACGAAAAAAAAAAGAAGTAATAAACAAAATTGAAAAATAAATAAAGAGTGCCTTAGCTTTCAAAACGTTGACGTACCAAAAGAAAAAAAGTTATTAAAAATGAAACACATAAAAAAAATACTAAATCACATTAAGAAAATAAAGCAAATTTATGTATAATGCGAGTTTAAATGCATGAAATTACAAGCTCAGCCAGCAAAGGTTCAAAGTTGTTTTCAAAAAGGGTTTTCAAACGTACAAAAAAAAAAATGGAAATTAGGGTTGTCTCAACCCTTTATTGCTCTTATTTCCAGGCAATGCGCGACGCTAGTTACTTGATAGTAGAAATTGTTGTTGAAATTAAGTGGGATATGCGAGTATTGTAAATAATTGCGGAAGTTTGTTCTCTCTTTCTCGGACAATTTCCCAAACGCAGCCAGAATTGGTTTTTGTTCCATCCGTTATTCCAACCATCCGTCGTTTGCGCTTATCTTCTTCAACATAATTGTTGATTTAGTGTGTGCTCAACATTTATTTCGGTGTGCTTCGATTCGGTTGAACGTTTCGAGCTGCAACAATGCGGGGGGTATTTATTTCGGGATGAGTTTTTGCCCGGTTCATTGTTCGCTTATTGATACCGTTCGTTGTCCCAGTCGCTGTCGCTGTCGCCGTCACCGTCGCCGTTGCCGTTGCCGTCGCAGTCGGCGCGTGACAAATGACTTTGACGTTGTTGCATTTCGTAGTAGTGTGGCATGTGTCAATTGGGTGCCACACAGTCCGAAATCGCGTACTACGCCATCAATGCCATCAATCCAAAAGGCAGGCGATTCAAACGACTGCGACACCAACAAATTCAATCGCTGCTGTTTGTTCGTATACAAAATATACGCACACACATGCAAACACATGCATGAATCTCGGATACATTTGTATATTTGTTGTGCGCTGGCCCAAGCACACTACTACGTCCATAATTGACAGTTGTGTTGGCATTTTATTTACTTTTTTATTAAACTCTAGACGAAAACACAAAAAAAAAAACAAAACACCATCCACTCGTACTCTTGGTGCAGTGAACCGGGGTCTAAATTTGGGCACAGCTTTTTTCCTATGAGTGTGTGTGTTTATTTGTGCTGCTAGGGTTCAATGTAGCCCCACGGGGTTTCCAACAAACGAAGGCGCTACACACACACACACATACATAAACACAATCAATGAAGCGATTGGAAGCCCATTTCTTTACAGGGTAATCGTGGCAACTACATACATAAAAAAAAATACTATGTATATAATAATTGATGGTGCTGCAATGCTATTTAATTGTTTAATGGAACATCTAAACAATCAATGGTGCAATGCGATTCGAAAAACAAAGCTTCGAAAAGCTAAAATACTTTTGTAGTGATTTTGGATTAGCAGCAGATAGTAAATTTTGTATTTTCATGCAGAATGCAGAGTTCAAACAATTTATGTAGGTTTGTATTTGATAAGCGTTTAAAAGAATTCAGTTTTTGGTTAGCATTTTTTTTTTCACCCTTAAATCAACTGGCAAACCCCATTTAAGTCGATACTTTAAACCTTCCTCTAAGCATGCTTAGAAAATTCCACAGATTGACCAAAACTAATGACATTTTTAAGCCAGCTTAAGTGGAAATGCTGTCCAACCGGCTTCACACAACCAACCCTTAATCTTTTATTATAAAAATGGTATTCGGTTGACAATCCATAATCACAGACACACATACATATATACTAAGTACTTCCGGCTGGTCTCAGGTGGGCATAAAATAACATGGAAATGATTTTAAGTTCAGTTTTTTGTACAATTTTGTTCTGGATACTTAAGAGAAATTTCTATAAAGTAGTTTTGCTTGATTTATTGAAAATTAACAATTAGATCTATTTAAAATAATAATAATAAATATTTATCAATTGCAAATTATTTATACGAACTCTAATTCAATTCAATTCAACTATCACCATTTAAACCCTTTTATTTAAATCAAATGCAAATGTTTCAAGGTCTGAATTAGGGTTGGGTTTGGTTTAATTTAAAAATAAAAAAAGGTATCAACAGCTTTCCATAAATTTTCCGTTTGCTGTGCGGCCCACTTAACGTGGCATGTCGCATGAATCCTCATCAAGAGTGCCGAGAGTGCTTGCCAATGCTAATGTCAATGCCAGACCAAAATTCAAGCACCGACCATAAAGCCCACTCTGTGATCTCAAAAGTACACACACATGTCAATTTGGCTTAAATGTCTGTTTGGGCCTGTGCTCAAAATGACAAAACTAACTAAACTAAATTGTCTGCACACAGTTATGTATCTACATACATATACACTTGTTTATTGGTACATATGTATATGTTTAATGTTTTGAGATAGCCGCCAAAAAACTGTCATGAGCTGCTTTTGACACTTGTGCGTACTGAGAATTCTGGAAAGACAATGCAAAGTGTTGTGTTTTTTGTCTTTTCTTGTGCCATCAAATCGCACTCTTATTAACAGTAGTGTCTAAATAAAGTGAACTAAGTTGCAAAGTATTCAAGTTGTAACCTTAACAAGCTACGCAATTTTTGATTCAAAACTTTATTTGATATATTTAAAATATAGATTTGTTTATGTAATGTAATGTTAATTTAATAATTACTTACCTGGTACATTTAATAGGATCGCAGATATATTATAGTTAACATAGTTGTTCATTTGCGTATTCATCATATTGTGTATTCACTTTATCCAGACACGATTGTTGTATTTTCTTTTGTTTCTTAATTTCAATGTTCCTCTGACAATCTGTCTGTCTGGCTGTCTGCCTCGTTATTCTCGTTGACAATCAAAATTCTAACTAAATTGGATTCCCTTGTTTCCGTTTCTCGTTCCTCTTCCCCTTCATTTAAAACATGGTCAAAAAAATAACAGCAGCAGCAGCAGCAACCCAGGCACAATTATGTATAATAATAATAAAAAGAGAAGCAAAAATCAAGCAAGCAATTGCCATATTTTAGTTGGCAACACATGTTGCCAACTACTTGGTTTGTTTGGGTTTGCTTTCGATCTTTATTTTTATAGCTCGAACACGTTAAAAATAACTTATAATGGAATAGTACAAATGTATGTAACAAGCAGAGGGGGGAAGCATTAGCGACCTTATAAACTATATACATATATATAAGATTTCCGATTTCCTATTGAAACAACAAAGATATCATAGAATAAAATTTATCGAAGAAATAGTAAGAAAAATTCTTGATGTTTTGCTTTGATAGGTACTATATAAAGGTATCTCTAAGTCGCGCTCACCCGATATCAGCATTCAGACTTGGTTTTTAATGCGAAAATGATTTTATAAATTTTTGTGTATTTGGTTTTTGTCGTTTTTAACAAGGCGCCTTCTGTTAGGGGTCTTTTTGGCTGTCTTTCTCTATCGTTGCTCTCTGATGTTATTTTAAAACTTTAGCTGCCGTTATGCCCAGCGGCATGGGAAGCAAGGGAGAAATTCAGGCATTTCCATTTCCCTACTGTTATCACAGCTGTCGAAAGCGTTTCGGCACTTGAAATTGAGCGTATGTGTGTGATGTTTTCATTTCAGTTCAGAAAGGGTCGAACGGGAAAAATATATATTATCGAGTAGGTGGCATTAAAGACAGACAAAAATTATTACTATCGCATATGCGAGGGTTAAAAAATAAAAGAGAGAGCAATAAGAAACTTTGCACACAACACACAGGAAGAGCTCGTAATTGGCCAAAAGCGCCTAAGCAAACAAATGGGTCAGCAAACAGAAATAGCAGCTGTTTGTTAAGAGAAACGAGAGCTGCGTTGAGTTGAGTTGAGTTGAGTGGAGTTGATAAGGTTTACCCCGGCGCACAATGGGCAACTGATTGCAGTCTTGCGTGTTTGTTGTAGTCTCTGGGGCGAGGGTGAGTCTTATTAATTATGACGGGACATGCATTGATAATAATAATCGACTTGCAGCGAATCAGACAAGCTGGCAGGCTGGCAGGCAACCCAGCTTAAGCAGCAGGAGCTCAACAGAAAAGAATGCAGATGAACCGCATTAGATAAGCATGAAACCTCGCAGCACACTCCGACTGAGTTTCAACTTCTTTGGGGTCTTTCTCTCTTTTCTCTTTTAGTAATTGCACTTGATTGAGTGCATTGAAGGGAAAAGCAAAATAAGCAGGAGGCACTTTAATGCAATAATTTAATAGCAAGTCCTGGATTATTAGGAACGAAAGCCGAGAGACGATTAAATTTCTTTCTTGATAAGCTGAAAGGAATGGAAATACATATTTATTTATTGATTCTGTTCTCTAAATCCGTCATCTCCAGTTTCTTCTCTTTTCGACACCATTTTGTTTAGTGAAATGATTCTGATTCGTATCCAGTGTGGCCTTATAGTGCCTCTCACTTGTATAACTTAAAAACTTCGACTCCTCACATTCTAAATCGTGATTCTAAAAATATCCGATAGCGGCTTCCATTTTGATGGACTTGAATCCCGGCGTCAGAAGATTCGATTGGAATGCAGACAGTTCAGGTTTTGGTAGGGTTTGTAAACTTTGATTGTGTGATTGAACAAGTCTTTCAACGAAAAGGCGCTCAAAAAGGATTTTTAAAGTAATGCGTCTGCAAAAAGATGGGTAAAATATAAAAGCTTACGAAATTGGTGAATTTGTTGTTTTAGGAAAGGTTAAATGGATTTGTAAAATGGTTTGCAAAATTCCAGACAGTATGAAATTAAATTTGTTCAAAATGTTTTTGCTTTAATAAAATAAAAATCGTTTAATTACTGGCACAAAAGATTATTTCACACATGATCAATATGCATTTACTGGCATCAAAGTAAATCGAGGCAATATTTTCTCTACTTTATACTGTTACAAAATTCCCATGATTCAACCCTCATGTTGACACACACACATACATACATATGTATGTACATAACTTCAAGGCGTAACACGCTTGCTGCAACCAATATTTACAGTTCAAGCACCAATTGTGCATGTGTGCAGTGAGCAAAGCAAATCAAACAACGCTCAATGCCATCATATTCCCAGTCCCATTTCGAATGTCAGTTCCCCCCACGCTTTGAGTTAAGCACCATTCCAACGCCAGTTCCAGAGTTCCCTGCAGGCCTGCAGACGTGTAAATATCATAAAGTTGTGTACAAATAATGTACAAATAAATCAAGTCATGGTGCCGTTGAGCGCAAAGAACAAACAAAAAACCAGCCCGCATCCATCAGCCGACAAATACTCTACACATGTTTCAATATGTTTTAAACTAGCGCGGGTCCCCTTACCCCACCGAATCTCAGCTCCCACAGCTATCACAAAAACAGAGAGAAGAAAAAAAAAACAGGTTCAATAAACAAGAGCCGAATAAAAGTAACTTGAAAATCAAATAAAATATTGTGCAGGGCCAAATAAAGTGAACCAAGAATACGAATGCAATCACAAAAATTCACACCTTAAGATACAACAGACGATACTCACTGATTCAGATACAGATACATAGACAGAGATACTCATAGACACTCAATGGCCCCTGTAATTAGCGTCGTCTTTTGGCGGCCTTTGACGAGGTGACAGCAACAACAACATCCAACATTTTGTTGTGTAAAGTTCGGCGACGCCGAAATCAAATTAAAAATCAATTGGTTAAAATAAAAAGTTGAAAGCAAATGTGCGACGGGAATATAAAGTCAATAGTCATATTTAATAAAATAAACGTTTCGTTCATTTTTTGTTGTTGTTGCCGGACCATGAAAATAGACAGTACATTTTATCATCAAAAAGAAACCAAAGCAAATTGTAAAGAATTAAATTAAATAAAATGTTTCAAGTGCCGTCAACGACCAACAGGAAGTACGCGCCACATAGGCGGCGGCACGGGGTGCTCACACAAGGGAAGTGGAAAATAGAGAAGGCAGATTGTAGCGATGGTAGCGAGTGGAGCGAGTGGAGCGCCCCCAAAGGCGCGGGGAAAAAAATGTGAGAAAACTTAAAAGTGAATGTTAAATGCACTTCTGCTTTTTTATATAGTCAAAATTATGTATTTGTGTGTTATTGATACAAAATAAACCAATTTGAAAAGCAATTTAAACTTTTTGAAATGGCTTAAATACCCTTAAAATAAAGTCAATGCATTATTTAAGCAAATTTAATTATTCTTTACCAGTTACTTTGCCAAAAAAATTTAAATTTATTCATTTGAAAAAAAATTAAATTACAATTTCACAATAAATATAACGAAAAATCTCAAAAAAAAAAAACTTTAATTATAAATATTGCCAAGAATATAAAAAATTAAATAAAAACTGAATTAAATAAAAGATCAGAGTATGCATAGCTTGATATGTCATGCATTTTGGCATACCAAATATGTAAAAATTGTTGCTTTGGATGGTTTGTCTGCTGAAGCCAAAACAACAGCTGCCAGTGTTGGCGTCAACGTTAGCGTCGATGTCGACGTCGCTGCCAGCGTATCTCTTCTGGGCAACATCAAAAGCCCGTTTGTTCGAGTGGCGGCTGCCACTCTTTTATTTTTTCAAAAAAAGTGCGAAATTAAAACAAAATGTTGCAAGATGCTGCCGGCAGCAACTTGTGCACCATTCCTCCTCATTTCCTTTTCTCTTCAACTTCATTTCTGTGTGTGTGTGTGTGTTTTTTACCGCTTTGGCGGCAATTTGATTTCATTTGGTTGATAAGCTATAAACGAGTGGAAAAGGGGTAGAGATGGAAAGAGAAAGAGAGAAAGAGAGAGAGAGATAGAGATGGAAGGCGTTTCTTATCCACATCATGCGTAAAACGGCGTCAAAATGCAAATGTTGTTGCACAGGAAACTGGCAGGCGTTTCAATTGCTGCCCCACCTTCTCTTCCCTTGCTGTTTATTCCACACTGCTGCTGCTGCTGCTGCTGGCAACATTAAAACATCCTTCTGGACAAAGCAGCGTAAATAAACATTTTACTTTTAATTTATGTGCCAGTTGGTATAGTTTCTTTTGTTGTTGTTGTTCCTGTTGTTAGTTAGTGTAAAAATGATTTTGTTGAATTTGTAAAATTTTTCGTTGTCATGCAAAATGCAAATGAATATGTAGTTGTTAATAACAACATTTATAATTTGGATGTTTAACAATTATCTAAAACTTTTTACTAGAGAATATAATTTATTGTTGTCGCTTTTGGCAAGGAAACTTTTCAAATGCTAAACATGTTCCCAATGCTTCTGCTTAGCTTTTTCTGCTGATTATTGGCTGCTTTTGATCCCAAAATTCGTAGAGTATAGACCTAATAAAGTTTTCGGCACCTTTCTGTCTCATAAATGTATTGTAGTCCAGTTTTGTATGCAGGATGGCCTTACAGTGGCAAACAGTTAACGGCATTAATTTGGATTGGAAAGTAAGAAATAAACTTTTTTTGAACACAAAACAAAATCAATATGATATTTGAATTTGAATTGTACTTAAAATGTACCTATTCACACAAGCATACAATCTTTATGAATATACAATTTTTATGGTCGCGCCATCATTAACTTTGGTCAATTGAATGCTATCAAGTGGCAAGTTCAATTGCGGCACTTTGAATTGCCGCATTGCCTGCAGAGATTGGTTGCTGTTGAAGGGCATCAGCATCCGAGAATAGCACTCGAAAGGGCTCACTCTTCTCTCTCTCTCTCTCTCTCTCTCTTTCTTGAAGAAGAATAAGTGCTCTAATGAAATCCACAGCCAATTGCAAATAAATGTCACACATCGGTTCACTTGCGCAGCTGACACATTTGACTGTCATGGCAGGCTAAGCGAAAAGGCACGACAGACAGACGAAATGTAACTTAACGAGCAGCAGGGAAGGGGATATGTCAAACAGGGGGGCATCTAACAGATGTCAAGTACTATAGCATTACATAGTATATTGTGTTGGGCATGTTGAAAACCACGAAACACACTAAAAATTTAATTGCAAAGAATGTTTCGGTTTTGAACAAATGTTGAAATAATGTTTCTTGCCCGCGTACAACATGAAAATTTAGTAAATTACTGCTACAAGACAGCAACACAACACAACACGAAACAGATTTATCATTTTCATTCCGAATGTCATAAAAAGCAATTAGGCTTGAGCGAAAGATACTTATACTTACATACATATACGAAAGAATGGAACAGCAGTCAGTCCCTGAAATCAAAAGTACAATGTAATTAAAGACAAACCAGAGTGTGTACTCGACGTTCTTGACACCCTGTATTCAGTAGTGATTTTGAATAAATGTTAGCCCAATGCTTGCTTAGTAAATAATTAAATAATAGTGAGATTTGAGTATAATAATAATAAAACAAATATGAAAGTTCTTTAAATTGATTTACAATAAAAGAGTTTTTAAATAATTAGCATGATTTTTCATTATTCCATTAATTTAAATATATAATTTATTTGAAGATATATTAAATAGAGTTTTGTTTTAGCACAAACCATTTTTAAGGTATGCTTTTGAAAATCGTCAGTTTTCAGTTAAACAAATTTTACGCCAAGTCGATTTTTTTTAAGTTTAATTTAAGTGTAGTTATTTAAATAGAGTTTTGTTCTAGTAGCCAAACCATGACTTTTAAGGTATTGCTTTTGAAAATCGGGTCGTTTAAAGTAGATTTTACCATGCCCAGTTTTTTGGATAACTTTAACATGCAACTGACCAAAAATCGAATTTATTTAAGTGTAGTTATTTAAATGCAGTTTTGTTCAGTCGCCAAACCATGACTTTTAAGGTATTGCTTTTGAAAATCGGGTCAGTTTTGCCGAAGTTATGGAAGTTGGAAGATTTTACCAATGCAGAAGTCGATTTTTGCAATGTTTGGATAAAACGTATTAAGTTTGAGTTTTTGTTCTTTTACAAAAACCAAATAAGGATAGAGTTGATCTTTTATATATAAATATGCTTTACAGGGTAAGTGAAAGTGAAAGTGCACGACAGCAACAACAATTGATAGTACGATATGGTCAATTTGTATGGTGGCTATGTCGTAGAATGCTCCGAGCGGGATGAAATTTCATAATGAACAAACCCGACATGATCTAAGCAATCTGTGAAAGTTTCATCAAGATCGGTTCAGCAGTTTGACCGGAAATCGTGTTGAAACAGACAGACGGACGGACGGACGGACGGACACGCGAAAATCAATTCCTGAGCTCGTCCTGATCATTTTGATATATAGTTTATGGGGTCTCCCATCATTGCTTTAAGGCGTTACAGATTCATGACAAACTCAATATACCCTGTTTCACATGTGTGAAGGGTATAAAAATCGGAAGACATGAAAGCAAAGTAAATGAACGATATGTGATTTTAAGTTTTATTTCATTCATCTTTTTTGTTGGGCAAAGACGACCGCTTAATGAGCCGCAGCGACAGTGAAATGAAAATTGGGCCCTAAATTGAAGTTCTGCCTGAATTTGTATTTTCATTTCTTGTTTTTTGGAAGTGGGCTGTATATGCCCATAGAATGTTGTAGCAGTAGGAAGTGGCAGGGAGAAAGAAACAGTTGCTGAAGCGATTAAAGAGCCATTGCAACAATATGGGGTTGTTGTTGTTTATGTTGTTGTTGTAGCTGCTGTTGTAATTAGTATGCCGGCACACACACACACACACGCACATGCCTGGGAGGTTCACTTTGAAGGGCAAGAACCGAACAAAGCGAACCGAACTGCCGCACTCGGGTCGCTTCCCTGCTGCCATCTCTACGTCTTTCTCTAGCAATTTAAGTTAGTGTGAAAAAGTGTACCTCATGGCAAATTGCAGGCTGGCTCATTGCTGCTTTTGTTGTTGTAGTTGTTGTTCTGTCTGTTAGTCGCCGTCTGTTGCATATTTTCACAAGTAATTAACATGTACATGTTGTCGCTGTTCCGTCCTTGTCCTGGCCTAGGACGTGACGCAAGGTGTAATACGTATTGTATGTGAAACTGAAACTGAGACGAGCAACTGTCCAAACACACACACAGAGCAGAGAGAGAGAGAGAGAGTGAGAGAGAGTTGGCCGGCATTTCTCTCCTTTGTTTATCAAGCCTGTTCGGGACCCATAAAAAAGTGTTTTCTTAACATTAATTTGCATTATATTTACATTTTAAATTTAAATGAGCCTCGCAAAATGTTGAAAAGGTGCAGTTAACAACAACAGCAACTACAACATAAACAAGAGGGTGTAGGCTGTGGTAGGGGTATTCATTATTGTATTTTCAAAATGTGGCAGGTGTCTAATGTCACAAAGAGAGTTTGGCAAATTGTGTTTAACTGTAGATTGCCGCTAATAACTAAAACAAATTATAATTCGTATACGTAAAAGCAATTATCGGAGTAATGACAAAAACAAGAGAAAAGGTAAAGTAATTAGATTGATTAAACGGCGTAGAGCAGAGATAGTTAATGTGGCACGTTGTCATTGACATCAAAGTGTAAATATTATGATATAAGATATGAGAGCTTGTCATACTACATTTTAAATTGTGATTTTACGAATAACTTTAGCTATTTATCTTAACTAAAATATTACAAAACATTGTAAATTGTGCTTGATTAAATGCGTAACTAAATTAATATGAATATCCAAATATTGACAAAATAATTTGTTAACCAACGAGCGTTTTTTTTTGTTTTAAATTTCTCTTTTCAGACTTTGTTGATTTTAACATTTCGAATTTGTTTTAAAAGCACTTACGAGTTATGTTTGCGAAAACGTTTCGCAATTTGGTGACTTTGACTAACGAATACAAAGTTCTGCGTGGCATGCTATCATATGGCACACTCTGGCCATGTGGCTGCCTCATCGAACAGACACTGGTCGAGAAACGGACATACCGCAACTACGACTGGATGAAGTGTCTGAGGTGAGGCACAAAAAGTAGCTGTCGATAATTGACGGCGATTGTGTCTTCGTTTTTTATTTTGTTTTTTTAATCGCTGTTTCATTTTCGGTTTGCAGATTCAGTTTATTTGGCTTCTTCTTTATGGGGCCGACAATATATGTTTGGATAAGACTGGCCGGCTGCATGTGGCCCCGCACAGATATTAAGTCATCGCTGTGCAAGGCGATCACAGAGCAGACCGCATACGATCCCATGGCCATCAGTTCCTTTCTCTTCACCATGACGCTCATGGAAGGCAACACATACGAACAGGCCAAGCAGGAGGTAGGACTTACAAAATACTATTACAGATGTTTTTTTTTTTTTTGGTTGAAAGTTATTTTCATTTGTTATTAATGTTTTTGCTGGCAAATGGTGGGCGCAATTAGTTATTTACAGTTGTTATTCATCGGATCGAGCGATCTTTGCTTAACTCTTTTTCTTTCAACCCATGTTTTTTCTTAAGGGAAATTATATATAAATTAATTGTACATATTCTAATTTTATTTTATTTCATAAAATATAGCCTTAACTATATATTTTACTCCACTTTTCTGCTTAACATTTATAGACTAAGAGCTGTTGTTCTTTTCAATCAAATCTAGTTTCTTTCCATTGCAATCGTTATCATTATCGCATTGCAGTGCCAGCTATCAAGTTATTTATTTTCAAATTGGATCTCAAGCCTAACATTCTATCACAACAACAACGCTTTGCGATTGTGTGCGTGTTAAAGTGTGTGTGGGTTTTTCGGATATACATTTTCTCACGACAGTTACACACACGAGCCGGCTGTAAGGCTGGCTAGCTGGCCCAGTATCTCGGCCTCTGGTATCTTGCCGCCCAGCATCTGTAAGCGTGCATAAATATCACCTGTCTTTCTGTCTTCATGTCTCTGTCTCTGTCTCTGGCTGTGTCTGTGTCTTTGTATCGAGTTGTCAGCATTGATTTGTTGGTTTGGCGGCCCCAACTCTTGGTTACTTTGTTGTTGCACTCGTCGTAGTCGAACTCAAACTTACTTCTATATCATTAGAAACCATTTATCTTGATAAATGTAAATGTTTTACCATATATTTATGTCAAACCGTGCGTTGTCTCATTTGGCTTGCATGCGTTGCCCAAGATCTATAGTTTCTCGGTCTGGCTGTCTTTGTTGCTGTGTTTCGGAGTCCGTTGATTGGCAAACTTTTTTGCTGTTTGAGCAGCTAATGAAGATGTTGCCAGGCAGGCTGCTCTATAAACAACTCGATTTTCTGTATTCAATTAAATTGTGCGTTGATATTAAGAGCATATTTAATCATAAATCTCAATAATGATTAACATTCTGCTAGCAATAGTAAAAGTTTTAAACATATTTCATCTTAATCGAAAGTTAAACTCAAAGATCGATTAAACTAATAACTTAGCTAAGTAGCGCGTGTCTATTGAGAGCAATCAAGTATTAATTATATATTTTTCTAAGACTTAAGAACGTAATACTAATTCATTAAAGTTTAATAATCCGCTTTGTAATTAAAATATATTTTGTATGCGTCGTCTTTGTACATAAAACAAAATATGCTTGCATGAGTCATAAAAAATAATTGCGTTATTAAAATTATTGGCATATCCCATAGACGTACTTAAAAAGCGAATTTGCACATAAAAACAAACCACACACACACTAACACATGCTGTGCTGTGCTTAATTAGTAGCCCAACACCAATTACCATTTGGCCGCACAATGTTGACTTTTGACAGGGCTCGGCTGTGGACCTCAACATAAATATCATTTTCACAATTTGCGGACCGGCAAAAGTGAAAATGTTCCATGCCAAAAGGCATTTTAATTAACAACATTAACAAAAATGCCACGCCCAATGGCAGCGCAGTTGTTTAAGGCAGCATTTAAACACACACAAACACACTCACACACTTAAAGTGCTACAAACAAACAATTTTCTTTTTAATTTGTTAAGCGAGACACTCTTTAATGTTATGCAATAACAAATATTTTATTTGGAATACTCATTTTATATTAACTTTTTTGCCGGAAGCAATTTTATTTTTGTATTTATTTATATAAAAATTAAATAACAGAAATAATTTATCTATTTATTTTCCCATTTAAAACCCAATTAAAGGTTAATCATTCCAATACTTTTTTTAAATAAATTTATTTTATTCATGGATTATTTACATTTTATTATTATTATTTTAACTACAGCTTAAACTTAAAATAATATAGATATATAACTTTTTTTATGATTTAACTTAAAATTGTTTCTAAAATTGATTTCAAATTCTATCCATTATCTTAACTTAGTTGAATATTCTCTAATTATATTCAGCAATAATTAAAGCAAATCCATAGGACAAACAAATTGTTTTGTCTAATAAATTTATCTTAGCTTTTTTTAAATACTTAATTTACAAAGTTTTTAAACAGTGTGTTAAAACACCCTTTTAAATTAATACATTAATTGTAACCTTTGCCATTTAACATTTGTTTTTCACATCGCAGGTTAGCGATAAATTTCTGGATGCCTATAAAGTTGGCGTTGTTTATTGGCCCTGCGTGCAGACTGTGAATTTTGCCTTTGTTCCGGCGCGAAATCAGGTTGTGTTCACCTCATTTTTCAGCATGTGCTGGACAACGTTTTTGGCCTATGTGAAATTCCTGCAAGCGCATCCGCACGTCGATGTTGATCATCATGCTATCGATATTCATTTGTTAGAAATGTGAGAAAAAAAAACTTTAGTTACCTGTACAAAACGAAAGAAAGATATAAATATGAGTTACAATTTTGTGTTTAAGTAAATTTTCACAATTTTGTCTTTAGTTTTTTGTTTTACCATAAGCAACCTTCACTTGCCACAACAAGTATACCAAACTTGCCTCAACTTGACTCTTAATGACATGTAATTTTTAAGTTTTTCTTGTCGTTGGGGGCAATAAAAAAAGCACACACACACATTCATGCAACATATACTTGTTTTGTATATGAGGCAGTCATTAATTGTCGCTGATAAATGAGTTGTGATAAGTTTTTTAGTTGCGAGTAGTTGTAATATTGCTACATGTGGCATAAACACAATTCATACCCTTCTAGCTCTCCTTTGGCTGCTATTAAATTGTTTGTTTTGTGTCCCAAAAATAAAAAATAATAAAAAACAGCAACCACAACGATGACATGGGTCGCATTGGTTGCTTTTTATCATTTCATATTAAAGTTACTAATTAACGGTCTCCATTTTGCTTCGTTCTGCTCGGTTCTATATTAGACACAGAGCGAGAGAGACAGAGATAGCGAAAAGTTTCTCTCTCTCTCTCTCTCTCTCTGTCCGTAGCGTGTTTTATGGGGCTCGTGGGAGACCAAAATGGATTTCCGACTCTGGCATATGGCATGCACACACAGTCGTATGTTATTGTGTGGTGTGGCACGTTGCATGGGGCTTAGCTCTGCTGTTGCTGGTGTCAAGTATTTTACTATCAAATATGCTGATGGCGGCATTTTTAATAAGAGCGTCAAGGGAATTAGGAAAAATAATTCGCAGCTAACAATGCGAGTTTTAGTTTTTGTGTCGACCCTTTTAATTGGCCCTTGAAGAGAACAGTAAAACCGAATATCATTTCTTTTATATGTTGCGGATTTTCAAAATTAGTTTGTAGTAAAAGATATACAAATTTTAATGTCTATTGATCTTATTTTAAGAATGTTTTAAGTAACATAATTCGAATGGAAAAGTTGTCCATCGTTTTAAATTAATATGCAAATTAATATGCATCTGCGATTTTATATTGTCTGCTGTCTGCCGACGAGAAGTTAAGCTAAAATCCTCATTAAAAGTAACTAAGAAGTAGGTGAAGAGGGTGGCGGTGGCGGTGGTGGTGGAAAGAAGGTTATAGCGGATTTGAGTGCCACGACATGCGGCGTCTGCGTGCCGAATGCGAGCTGAATGCATAAATAATGCCGATTTAGATTATATTCTGAAACAACACACACAGTTCGGTTTTGCTACGCAACCACAAAACGAAGATGATGAGGATGATGATGATGAGGAGGAAGGCGATGACGATGACGATGACGATGACGATGTTGATAATCAGCCGTAGGCCGTACAAATTAATATGGAAATTTATGCCAAGTGAGAAAGAGAGTGAGAGGAAAGGAAAAGCGAAACCGCAAACATTGACACAAAAACACATGAGGTGGACTGTGTTATCAGCAGCGGGAAACGTGGCGCACTTCCTGGTGGCACTCCCCCTCGCCCTATACCATACCTTACTCACCCTCTAAGGCTCGTCAAACTGTGAAAAAACAATTCGAACGGAAAGTTTCATTAAATTCGCGCAACTCTCGAACATTGCCTTCATCTTACCCTTGCTACATTATTCACCCACCCCAGTGCCGCCTGGCAAGGCAATTTCCTATCCACCAAGCGCCCATTTCTCAGTGTCGTTGCAGTTGTCGTCATCATTGTTGTTGCTGCTGTTTTATAGCGGCATTAATTTCGAAAGTAGCGCTACGTGTGCCAAAAATCATTAGCAACGGAATTACGCTCAATGAAATGCAGTCGACGCCGACGTTGACGTTGACGGCGCATTTGCCGACGTCAAACAAAACAAAACAAAAACCAGAAGAAAAAACCATGGGCAGATAATAAAGCGTGGCCAGGCATAGGCATGCCCGAAAAAGGATAGGGGTGTGGTGCGGTATGGTGGGTTAAGGAGAGGAATGACACCCGACAGGCAAGCCGGCCGGCAGCCGTTGGCCGAAGCTGCTTATAAATTCACCCTAACGACAAGTTAAATGCTCGTTGTTAAGCTGTGCCGAGGGTTCGAAGTTTGACTTCAGAACTGACTGTTTTGTCGGCGAAGGGGAGGAGATATGGTAAGTAAAACAAGAAAGTAAGTTTTTTTTTTCTTGAGGTATTGACTTTTGAATACCCTTGCAAAAATATTTATTAGTTTGTCACTGCAAAACTTAGCCAGAAATCAAATGTAGTACCCAATGTGAGCTAGGTTTATATTAACAAACCAATTTCCATTACTTATATATAATATTATGCGTACAGTTGAATTTTTTGGTAGTATTTGTTATTAACAATAATAGTTAAGTAATGTGAATGCTTTAATTTACATTATTAATGTAGCTAATTTTTATGGGCTTTACATAATCGAGTAATTTATTGACACAATGCATGACAGACAAGTATAAATTTTATTTCAAATAATTATTACCAATTTTGAAAACTTAATTAAAATATTTAAATAGAACAGCAATTTTTTCAGCAATTTTTGGTGTCAACAAATGGTAAGGTTGATGTGGAAAATGTTCATTACTTATTATTAAATATATATTTTGAATGATTTCATTATTTGTTTTTTTTTTAGTTTTTCCAAAAAATATATAATAAAGTTATTTTTTTGAACTCAAATCATAAGTCCGATGGTCTAGCCAACGGAACCCAGCGCAAAGCTCATAACTTTTAGTGTACATATATTTAATCAAAATCTAGAGACCAACAAAACAAAAATAATAATAATTATACAAAACACAGAGCAATACAAAAAATATTGATTAGTTGTATATTTGATTTTACAAAACAAGTACAATCGTGTCGTGTTTAAGACTTAAAACTGAAATAATAAGGACTCTTATATTTTTGGGCTCATTTACATGGTCATAGGGACCCTTGATACCCTCATATTATTTCAACTGAACCAGTTCTAGCTCAAATTTAAATAAAAATGTTTAATCATCATAATCAGTGGAATTTTTCAATTTCCCTGCGGGCACATTGGGAATATTGTACGACGTTGATGTCACGGACTCGACTCAGGCTTGGTATCCCCCTGAAAAGCCTTCTCGGGTAACTGACGGCGGCGAAGCAGTGTCTGAAAGGCCAAAAGCGCCTGCTGGTAATCCCAATTCGTGTCCTTAAGAAATTTACTACTCCAGCGATTCTTCAAGCTCGTTTCCGCCGACAGCATAGACATCAAATTATGCTGGACGGAATTGAGCGGTGCTGCCTTCCGCTCTGCCCTTCCAGCTCGATCCAAATAGATGAGCTCGTTGGCAATGCGAAAATCGGCAGTTTCATCGCTTCTCGTTAGTAGAAAGGTGCGCATATAATGCCGCAACACATTTGGCGAATTATTCTCTTCGAAGCTACCCGTTATTGAGACGCTTAACACTCGTTGTTGCACCAATGTCAGATCTAGCGTCATCGTAGCAGGCAAATGCAATGTTGGTGGCCAAGCGGCAAACATTCCCAGTGCTGCACTGCGGCTAGCAAAAAGCTGACGACTAAACTCAGCATATGGAGCGGTCCTGTGAAAGAAAATAATCAAAATCAATTAATCAAGAAAAAGTTTTCTTAAAAGAAGTTAAAGGAAAAAAATGTTATATGAACATAAAAAAATAAAAACCCCTTTAAGCGAAGTGACAGACAGCCCAAACGGTGAGACAATCGATCTAATTTTTTTGCAAAATGATAATCATATGAAAATTTCCTTAACTTACCACGCTCCCAACACTGCACGATCCTTGGCAAGCGTAAGTGAGACTAGAACCCTCTCTTGATAGAATTCCAGTAGATTTCTTTCCCTTTTTTTACTATCAAATGCCTTGAGATAGCGTCTGACAAACCTTCTAATGTTCAACTGCATGGTTAGAGGATGGGGTGCAAGGTAGGTGACCCTTGGTTCAGGTAAAACAGGTGGCTTTAACTCTGTAATCGAAACAAGCTCAACATCGCTATCACTATCGCTAACACTAATAACTGGCGATCCGCATTTCAGAGCACGACCGTTGAGGGTATGCAGTTTGGGAAACATGACTAACAGCTGTTTCTCATAGTTCCTCGGCAGCGGATTCCTTCGCACATTCAGCTCGGTGAGTTGCAGTCGCTGGAAGACACGCAATAAGCGAAGTGTCCTCAGCTCATTATTCTGCAACGAAATGTAGTTGAGGCGTGGCAAGCGCTGCTCCACGCCCCGAAAGCCCCCCAGGTGGCACAGGTGATTGTTGTCGAGCAGCAGACGACGCAGTTCAGGCAGCTCCTCCTCCATTATATCAATGATTGCCCGAAGGCACTCGAATTGTTGCAATGCGCAAAACTCTCCCTTCCAAAAGTCGTCCGCATAGAAGCGTTTCAGATTAAGGCAATGTTTCCTCTCATCATAGCGCGACATGATGACCTTGCGCAATTTCCATCTGTATGCCTCATCCACCTGAATCATTGGTGGTCTATCATTAACCCGCAATCCCACCACCGGTGGACGATGTCCTCGCAACTGCAACTCTGCAGCAAGCTTATAGTTATCCACATAGAAGGTGAATGAAGCATGTTTATCATGTTCCACATCCTGTTCACCGCCTTCGTGAAGATAGTAATATTTGAACTTTCGTGGCGCCACCGCATGACCCAATTTTTCCAGCACCTCTTTCACCGTATAGCCGCTATTCTGACTAAAGACCAATACGCGATACCAACCATACGGACTGATGGGCACACCAAAACGCCAATGTCGACGACGAAATGAGCGATGATAGTGATAATATTTATACTTGTGTTGAGCTGTCTTCTTCTGGTGAGGCTTCTCTTCAGTTGCGGTTGTAGTGTTAGTGGCGGTAAGATCGACAATAATGGAACTTAGTCTTTGAGAAGTGTTGACATTATTGTGATCCGCCGTTTCATTCATTATTCCATTTATACTTTCAGTTTAACTAAAATGCTGGAAAAAAAGTAAGACAAAGATAAGTAAAATCATTAAAATGTTAGGGTGTAATAAAAATACTGTTTTAGTTTTCATATGAGATATTAAATTAAATGTTCAAATAAAAAAGATGTACAAAGATTTTTGAATAATCCACATTTGTTTGTTTTTGATTTGAAAATCTTTCTGGTTATGTAAATATAAGTCGGAATGGTTTTTATTCGAAGATCAAAGACATATAAAAACCATTTAAATTTTTTTTAAATCAATAAGACAGACAATTAAGTGTAGTTCTTTAAAGTTATGTTGAAAACTTATCAAAATAAAAAAGTAAGATCATTTGTTTGTTTTTGATTTGAAAAGCTTTCTGGTTATGTAAATACTTATGTGTTTAACCCAGTTGCAAAATAATTAGTTTATATATTCGAAGATCAGATTAAGTTTTTTTTAACATTTACGAAATTTTCAGAAAAGTTTCCATTTTTAACCATTTTTTTTTTTTTTTAAAATCACATTTATATGGAAACAGAATAGTTATAATTTAGAAATTTTGTAAAAAGAACTTAGATCCCAAATTGAAGGTTGCAGTCTCCACGCGTTTAAGACGGACTCGGACTATGTTGGACAAAGACTTATCAATAAATAGGAAAAAACATAAAAGGCGACTTTAGTTTTAATTTCGTTTTGATTCTCCCCATCTGTAATCACTTAACTTATGCTCCCCTCATTTCAATGGGAAATTTCAGTGTTATGTACGAATTTGTCGCACACATTTTGTTGACGACGCCACATGCACAATAAGAAAATATTTTTGTAATCCCTACTTTATGCCTGACATTATTTGCGAGTGCTGCTTCTAGAAGGTACTTTATTTCTTTTTTAAGTTTCAACATTTTGCCAACTTATTTGCGCTTATTCCCTCTGCCAGCCAGCCAGCGCTCAACGCTGTCATCCACATTTTAAAATCTCATGCACCACAAACCCTACAGCCATATGACCGCATTATGGCCAAGGGATTCAGCATCAGATACAAAGACTCCGAGTCAGCGTCAGAATCAGAATCTCGCTCATCCAACAAGCAGCTCGCCATATTATGCTTACTTAACAATTAGAGACGCTCTTGTAATTTCAGTAAATTGCTTTGTTCGCTTTTTAAACTCACTCGCTCCCCAACAGAATAAATCCATTGCGTAGGATAACTTATGGAGGTGCTTTTTTAAGTCAGCCATTAAAAATGTTGCTGCAATTCTGGAAACTATATTAAATAAAATTATTTTTAAAAATTATACAAAGTCTCAAATAACTTAAATAAGTGAAATATATACATTTTCCTACTTATCAAATATTTTTTTATAATTATTTGAAAGAGCTTTAAATAGGGTATCTAAATGGGTTTAGTTATAAGCATTTTTATTTTTTCTGCTTTGGTGCTTTTGTGTAAGGACAACACAGAAAGAGGTA
This sequence comes from Scaptomyza montana, assembly GCA_018904305.1. Lineage (NCBI taxonomy): Eukaryota > Metazoa > Arthropoda > Insecta > Diptera > Drosophilidae > Scaptomyza > Scaptomyza montana. Next base: position 6,469,778 of record JAEIGR010000001.1, read on the forward strand.
GAGGAACAGAGAATGTAGAGGGGAGAATAAAGGTTTGGGGACAGACTCCGTGCTTGTACTTATTTTAAGAGCTCTTTGCTCATTGAGCTGTGAGCCGTGTGAATAGCAGCGAGTGAGCTTTAAGGACTCAATGACCAACTAACTGGCTTTGATGGTCACTTAAAATGAATAACAAAACAAAAAAAAATAACAAAAATTGGCAACCCACTGAACATCTTTAATAGTCCACAAAGCGAATTAAGTGAAACCCAAAACGAAACATAACAATTGAATGCACCTGGAGTCCAACCTACACACACAATCAAATCGAAACGAATCTGAGAATTGATCGATACTTGTGACCGATGTAAAGATATTAATGATTATACTGCCAATGCCATTAAAATGTCTTCTTATGCTTTCGTTTGGTCTCAGATAAAATTTCTTTTTATGCATGATAACTCAGCGTGAACACACAAACATAAAACGAGGGAAAATTCTCTTTCTCTCTGATTGCATGACATAGAAAATAGATTGGAGGCGTTGCTATCTACCCTGAATGTGAGTTTGAGAGACGGGCACATTGTGTGCTGCCTGCCGGCTCTGGCTGGCAGGCTTGAATCAAAGACCCTTTTGCCCATTCACTGATAACGGACAAAACCACACTTACACACATACACACAGAGTTAGAGACACTCGGGCATAGAAAACAGGCGGTGCTTCGTGCAACATGGCATTTGTTTAATGGATTAAAAATAATACGTATGTACACAAAGATTGAAAATGAGGGAAACGTTGGGAATAACTGATAAAAATCATCGCACGTTTTGTGCCTTGTGGAAATTCGTGTGCGGAGTGTCATAAATGAATTTTCATGAAAATAGCTGTAGCTAAAGAAATTTATGATTTGCAATTCGGTTGCCTCTCGATTAATAATTGTGCCACATTTCGTTTCGCTAATAGAGACAAGAAGAACGCACAAAAGTCTTGCCAGGTTTTGCCTTTTCACAAAGGTTTGGTGTTGGGGTTGGGATTGGGAATGGGTTGGGTTTGTGTGCTTATTAAAAGCGAAGCACTTTCATTCAAGTTTTTTGTTTTTCATTCGGTTTTTTTTTAAGGGTTGAAAGGCAGCCGTTCCATCCATTGTGGTCGCCGGATGTGAAGCCATGGAAAAAAGCTTTTTGAAAATTATGCAAAATCCATGATTCGGCACTTTTCTTTTTGCATCCTGCTAATTAGGCATTCATAGCCAAATGATGCTTTGGGGAGCACCACAAAATGTCCCTTGCCTGGCATATAACGAAATTTTCCATTGAATCGGTTCAGTAATCAGTTTGAAAGCATCTTTTGAAGTTAAGTGGAAACCAAGCAAAACTTATAAATGAAAAAGTATATCTTAAGAATGACTAAAGAAAAATAAAATATAAAACTGTCCTCAAAAGTATTTAGAATCGGTAATACACTTTTGACAATACGTGAAAAGATACAACTAAAGAATGTTTTTTAATCAAATTATTAAAAAATAATTCTTTCTTGACAAGGGAAGTTAAATAAATATATCTTAAATAAAATGTATAAGCATAGTTAGCACGATATCACAGTTGGCATAAGCTTCAGATTCAATAAGTTATATTGATTATCCTAAAGCTTGTGACAGTTACAAAATATATTTAGAAAATTAAATACAACAACAAGTATTACATGAAGCTTCATTTGGTTTCACCCAACAATATCTTTAGTTGATTAAATTTCGCAAATTTCGCAAAACCAATATGTTTGAGATATTTGAAAGGCCACCGGCCGATCCCTCGGATTTTCTCTGCACTAGTCCCTGGCCCATGGTTATAATAATAGCTTTTTATTTGCTTTTTGTGCTCAAGCTGGGCCCTAAAATGATGGAAAATAGGAAACCATTTGAGCTGCGTAGCGTACTCAAGTTATACAATCTAATGCAAGTTGTCTATAATGGTGTAGTTTTTGTAGTGGTAAGTAAATGCAATTGATTAAGAATTTTAGATAATAATGCCTGTCGTTGGCAGGGAACTTACTTTGTGTTTGAGTTAAGCTCACATAAGCTCCACTGTCTCGTTATAATGGACCTCAAACATCCTTGGAAGGACCTGGAACGTCAGTTATGCGCGGCATATTATGTCAACAAGTATATCGATTTATTGGACACAGTTTTCATAGTTCTACGCAAGAGCTATAAACAAATGTCAATTTTGCATCTTGTGCATCATTTGATAATGCCCATTTCGGGTTACTTTGTAATACGGTTCAATGGATATGGCGGACATGTTATTGTAATGGGCCTACTCAATCTATTCGTCCATGTTGTGATGTACAGCTATTATTACCTTTCATCCCGAACGCCAAATATGAAACGAAAAATCTGGTGGAAACAGTATATAACAATTCTTCAAATGTTACAATTCGTGATTATCTCTGGGCACAGTGTTTGGACCCTAATGCAATCCAAATGTGAAGTATCTCGGATTTTAGCCTATACGGTTCTCTTCATGTCAACCATCATGTTTACTATGTTTACCAACTTCTATGTTCATGCCTACATCTTGCCAAAAAGGCAGAAAATAGCTAAGATAAAGTAAAACATAATATTATTTGCCAGAACGTTGTTTTTATTTTTTGACATACTTGTTTGTTTGTTTTTTATTTAAAATCTTTGCTTATAGATACATATTTCAAAATAAATCGTCTATAAAATCCAAAAAAGACCACAAAATAAATGATGCATTTCTCTTATTTATTTTTTTGCTGTATATATATTTGGAAAACGCATTATTTATTTAAACGGGTCATTAAGCCGTTTCAAACATATATAATTTATAGTCTTGGTATATAAAGGAATCGAATCAAATGAATACTTAAGTAATTCTTTAAACACTCGAGCATTGAACAAGTACGCACTCTGAAGCAATTAATTTATTGTTAAAACGCATAGTGCAAGTAATTCAATTGCACATACTAAGTGGAGTATAAAGAACAAGCTTATTTAATACTTAAACTAGTCGTTACACAACTTTCACATCGAACACTTGTAAATCGGAAAGAGGATAAATACACAAAATAGTATATATAATTTTCCATCAAAATGTTGGAAATACTTGATAGACCACATGCGGATCCTACATTGCTACCACTTACCAATACCGCATGGCCCATCTGCATTATTGTGGGTGTTTATTTGCTGTTTGTGTTGAAATTGGGGCGACAATTGATGGCAAATCGGGAACCTTATAAGCTGCGTGGTGCTCTTAAGGTGTACAACCTAATACAGATTGCGTACAATGGTGTTCTCTTCGTTGTAGTAAGTCGATCAAACAATTAATACACAAATTGCTATTCATATGAAAGAAGCGCGTAAATCAGTACTCATATCGATTGCATATCTATTTTAGGCAACCTACATTATGATTGTCAATAGGGACTACAACTTAAAGTGCTTAGAAGTGTTACCGTTGGATCATCCCATGAAGGTCCACGAACGTGTAGTGGTCTATGCGTACTATCTGAATAAGGTACTCGATCTGATGGATACCATTTTCATGGTATTGCGCAAGACATATAAACAGATATCGGTACTCCATCTCGTACATCATGTCTATATGCCATTGTCCACCTATTATGTCATACGATTTAATGGCTATGGTGGTCCCTTTATATTTGTTGGATATGTAAATCTATTTGTACATACCGTGATGTATACCTACTATTACCTCGCATCCCAAAATAGTGCCATGAAGCAGAGCACGTGGTGGAAAAAGTATATAACCGTACTGCAGATGGTGCAGTTTGTTACACTCTTTGCACAATCACTTTGGACTTACTTGCAGCCGGACTGTAGGATCTCCATGTATATAATCTCACTTTGTCTGTTCATGTCAGCGCTAATGTTTGTCATGTTTAGTAATTTTTATGTGCATACCTACATACTGGCTAATAAAAGCAAAAACAAGTTATTTTAGATGTGATTCAACTAACCCAAAATTGCGATAAATTTTATCAAATTTAAAAAGGTAAAGTTTTTACTTCTGTTGAAGTTACCCTATATCTAGCAGTTAGAGAAATAAGAAAATATCTAAATATATACATACATACAAATTTCTTATAGCTTTAAAAGCATGCATTTTTATTCAAATAGCAAAAATACTTTAGACTGTTGTTGGAGCACAAAAGCCAAATGCAAAAATTGTTCAAAAATTTATGCATTTGGGTTCGAGGGTCCGCTAAATAATTTAAGCGAGTGTGTGTAATGCACTGTCACCAAATACATAACAATTTATGCACATGCCTATACTTTTTATATAGTCCGAACAAAGTTTGAAAACGAACCAGTTCGAGCACAAACATAAATAGCAATTTGATTTTAAAATGTGGTTAAGCGCAACTAAATTTTGTCGTTCTTTTTGTTGTAAAGGTGTTTAACATTGTTTAAATAATGTTGTTTAAAGCTAAGCGAAAAATATCATTAATTTTCTTTCCCATATCTTAAAAAATTTGGTGTGTAATACGAAATTTTCTCATTGTAAGCGAGCCTTTTAGCTGAGCTCACAACAATCCAACAAAAAACTGTTTCTTAGTAAAAATGCAAAATGTAGTAATTAAGGCGAACGCACACGACAACAAATGACAAAAGTCCCAAGTACTTATGATGTAAATAAAAAAATAAATATAAAAGAAGCTGCTTAAAACTCTTGAAAGCAAACAGCAAACGACTCGCGCGCACACTCAAAAGATGAAACATAAAACGTAGCCCCCGAAAGACCATTAAAATAAAACCACATTGTGCCAGGGCGCGCACTTAAAAACCTACCAACAACAACAACAATAAAACAACAAGCAGAGGCACCTCGCGAAACGGCGTATGGGGACAGAAAAACGTCTTTGAGACTCGTCTCTCGGCGAAATGCCATAAAAAATTGCAAAACATTAAAATTAAACCACTAAAATAAGAAAAAATTGCTGGCTTTGGGGCCCAATGATAATGCACACAGTTCAGTTTATTTCAGTGGTTTTTATGTACTTTTATGTAGTATGTAGATTGCCTTTGCAGTTGGTATAATACAGTTAAGAAAGTAGAAGTTTTAATAAAATATAATTAACATCGGTCTATAACAAATAATCTGTTGATTTTAATACTATAAAAAATTATTTAGATATTTAACGCAAGTGTGCAAATTTAATCGAAATTATTATACATCTAAACTTCAAAAAAAGAAAACTTTAAATAACTATATAACTATGCATGTCAGCCATCATGTTTACCAACTTTTTTGTTAACGCCTAAGATAAATAGAAATAAAAATAGTATTTTTTGTTATTTTTACTATTAAAACATGTTCTTATTATTTTAAAAGGTAATTTGTGATTTTCTTTTAATACATTTTATAAATATTTGATGATGTTTTCAATTTTAAGCTTTACTTTATTTTTGCAACTAAATTGTAACTTTTTGGTTCGAATTTTATTTAAAATCTTTGCTATACAGCAAGACCTCGCCATATCGCAACCTATTTAAATTTGGCCAATTGCGAAAACTGAGATGGCTCCAAAAATCGAGGGACAATTTTCTGTTAGCCACGAGACCAATTTCCAAAAAGAGATGCCTTTGATAGCCATTAAAATTAATGTAAATCGAATATATTTGTGTTTAAAGCAAGGATTTAATTTAATACTTTTTGTACTTTTTTACAATTTATACTTTTCTGAGCAGCTGTTTCGCAATGTTAAGAATTCGGGTGTTTACTATTAGGTATTTATTTAGTTATTTCGGTATTTTTTGGTATTTTTGTGTTTTTGGTGTTTTTGGTATTTCAGGGATTTCTAGTATTTGTCTTGATATTTCGGTATTTTTTGGTATTATTGATAATTTTCGGATTTTTTCATTTTTTTGGTATGTTTTGATGGTTTTGGTATTTTTCTGTTAGTCACATGCCATCAAAAGAGAATACAAATTTTGACGCGGTGTTGGTCCATTATCATACAAAATCAAAAAAATCAGAATCGCAGCGACTGTTCATCAGTGCCACAACTATCATTACATTAAAACCGCGTTAACATTAACCTGTATTGAAGATACGGGACACTATGAGCGCAACGGGACTCTTTTTCGTGCATACAACCTGTGTTCATCGATGTGTAAGACGTTGTCACGTCAATAAATACGTACTATAAATAATAGTATTTATTAAATTCTCTATTTGTCTTGCATTTATATTATTATTGTATTTGGAAAACGCATAAAGTATTTAATCAAGTCATTAAGCCGTATCAAACATGCATAACTCATAGTCTTGGTATATGGAAACGAATATAGTGAATACTTAACCCTTTACCAGGCTGGGATGCACATCTACGACATACCAATTAAATACCAATATGCTTTACTATAAACACAAAAAATCATAAGTCTTTGTTTGATTTTAAATCTAAAATAAGGATTTTTTCATTTTGTGCTCCCATTCCTCTCTGCAGTCTGCTGTGCAAAATATATATTCAGTTGTCCCGCTAGTTTTGTGAAAATCAAAATTGTCTTTGTAGCCGGTTCTTCGATATATTGCGCATTTATATTATCGCGCCACTTACATATACTCGATAGTCAGATCAACACACCGCCACATTCATCTTTAGTGTATCGATCTGTGGTACTAACACCTTCTACAACTCTCTAGCAAATTCTTCAGATTTAGCTTCTATGTTCTAACAGTTTTCTAAAACTTTGTATTTTTTTTTATATTTTGTTTGCCAAATTACTAAATTAGTTTCGAAACTATTTGCCTCCGATATCATAATACTGTCGTTACACCTGCTTAAAGCATCCACATGATTTTTCCTCGGATGAGTAAGATCTGGATACCACAGACGACGACGATGTCGAAAATCAAGCTGAACGTCCACCTGATTTGAATCATTCAAGAAATGGTAATAACGATAGCAGCATCAGCATCAACTAATAAATTTATTATCATTTCATATACTTATCATTTGCAGCGACGATGTCGAAAATCAAGCTGAACGTCCACCTGATTTGAATCATTCAAGAAATGGTAATAACGATAGCAGCATCAGCATCAACTAATAAATTTATTATCATTTCATATACTTATCATTTGCTATCATTTTATATGAATTTGAATTGTTTTTTCTTTTTCATTTCATAGCATAATTATAGAATATATAATTTTTTCATAAGAATCCTAAAAAATACATTTTGAATAGAACTTTTTTTTTAACTATCTTAAATAATCAAAATTCTGAATTTTTAGGATATAAAAAGTTTAATATTCTCCCAAAGCATGTTTGATGCATATGTGCAACATAATTATTACCCTTAATAAAACTGATAAAAAACAAAATCTTTCCTACTTTCGAATATCTATTCAATAAAAAAAACCCCATCAAATCCGATTAGGTTAAGTCATTCTTTAAACACTCGAGCATTGTGCAAGTACGCACTTTGAAGTAATTAACTTATTGTTAAAAAGATCGCGCAAAGTGCAAGTAATTCAATAGGGTTTGGCATCGCAAATACTTAATGGAGTATAAAGAACAAGTATATTTAATACTTAAACTAGTCGTTACACAACTTTCACATCGAACACTTGTAAATCGGGAAACGGATATATACACTAATTAGCATTTATATATATATATATATATATATATATCCATCAAAATGTTGGAAATATTTGATAGACCACATGCGGATCCCACATTCCTGCCAGTGCCCATTAACGCATGGCCCATCTGCATTGTTGTGGGTGCTTATTTAGTGTTTGTGTTGAAATTGGGGCGACAATTGATGGCAAATCGGGAACCTTATAAGCTGCGTGGTGCTCTCAAGGTGTACAACCTAATACAGATTGCGTACAATGGTGTCCTCTTTGCTATAGTAAGCCAATCATACAATCAATACACACATGCTATTTATATAAAAGTAGAGTGTTAATTAGTATTCATATCGATTGCTTATCTATTTTAGTTAACCTACTTGTTGATTTTCAATAAGTACTACAACTTGAAGTGCTTAGATTTGTTACCGGTGAATCATCCCATGAAGGACTACGAACGTGGATTTGCCTATGCATACTATCTGAATAAGGTACTCGATCTGATGGATACCATTTTTATGGTATTGCGCAAGACATATAAACAGATATCGGTACTCCATCTCGTACATCATGTCGGTATGACATTGCCCCCCTATTGTTTCATACGATTTATTGGCTATGGTGGTCCCTTTATATTTGGTGCTTATCTAAATCTTTTTGTACATACCGTGATGTATACCTACTATTACTTTGCAACCCAAAATCCTGCCATGAAGCAGAGCACGTGGTGGAAAAAGTATATAACCATACTGCAGATGGTGCAGTTTGTTACACTCTTTGCACAATCACTTTGGACTTACTTGCAGCCAGACTGTACAACCTCCGTGTATTTAATCTCATTTTGTATGCTCATTTCAGCGCTTATGTTTGTCATGTTTAGTAACTTTTATGTGCACACCTACATACTGGCTAAGAAAAACAACAAGCAAAAATAAGGCTGTGATTCAACTTATTCAAAGTTTCTGCAAATATTGTCTAGTACAAAAATGTTTATGTATTTATTAAAAAGATATTGTTATAACTTTGATTAATGCTAGCAAAAAATAAATAGTTTTCAAGATCTTAACAAAGCTTAGTTTAAATCAAGTATGAATTTAAAAAATGTTTTAAAAATAAAAGAAGAATAAGCAAAAAATTTTTTATTTCTATTAAATAGTATGAAAAACTTAAGGCAATATCATTATTTTATGGGGTCGAAGATGTTTTCTTATGCCTTTTGCTTTTGCACTAAACTTGTATAAGGGAGAAGGCCCAATGATGGACACTGTCCCTAAAACGGACACCCAACCTATTTTGGCGAGTTTTGTTGGCAGCGCGCTTTTATTACTGTCATTGAAAGCTCTCAGTGTCAGCTAGCTTTATATGTGGTCTACTATTGATAATACGTAGTTTTGGATGCTCCAGGACAAAAAAAAAATTTGTCTTTTTCGATCTGAGCTTTGTAATTTTTCAACACGTTTTTAATTGTATTATTTCAAGTGTTAGCAAAGTTAAATACGTTTTTTCTTGTTCGTTGTTTTTATTCTCTTACATATTCTGCAATGAATCATTGTTTTTCTTCAATACTTTCGGTTCAACATGTCAGAACGATGTTTTTTCCTAACACTTTTTCTGTAATTTTACGTTCAAAATGAATCCCAAACTCAACAAAGTCATTTTACCAGCGGATTTGTTGACCGCAATCAAGCTGGTTTTGATTGAAAATCAAAAGAGAGAGTTACCATCGAAATTTCGGTTTGTCTGGCCTTCAAGGACTAATTTTTAACCGTAACGTTTGATTTTGTTTCTTCAATTCAATTAAAAACAAAAACTGCAATCCAAACTATGATTTGGCATCACATTTTAGTTTATTTGGTGAATTTTTCAAAAACTAAGGGGGTGTCCACCATAGGGACACTTTTTTGAAAATCGTGATTTTGACTCTTCATTAAATGTCATATATCTGTCAAAAAATGAATGAAAGGTGTATATTGCCTTAGACAAATCGATATAAACTTATCATTTTTTTATTCGAATCCCAAAAAATACATTTTAAAAACAAACTTTCTTAAAACTTCACAATTCTGAATTTTCGGGATATAAAAAGTTTAATATTCCCCCAAAGCATATTTGATGCATATGTGCAACATAACTGTTATCCGTAATAAAACTGTTAAAAAACGAAATCTAGAACAACGAAAAAAAGTGTAGTTCTTACTTTCGGTTATCCATTCAATAAAAAAAACCCCATCAACATCCGATTAGGTTAAGTCATTCTTTAAACACTCGAGCATTGTGCAAGTACGCACTCTGAAGTAATTAACTTATTGTTAAAAAGATCGCGCATAGTGCAAGTAATTCAATAGGGTTTGGCATTGCAAATACTTAATGGAATATAAAGAACAAGTATATTTTATACTTAAACTAGTCGTTACACAACTTTCACATCGAACACTTGTAAATCGGAAAGCGGATAAATACACAAATTAGTATCCATCAAAATGTTGGAAATACTTGATAGACCACATGCGGATCCTACATTGCTACCACTTACCAATACCGCATGGCCCATCTGCATTATTGTGGGTGCTTATTTGGTGTTTGTGTTGAAATTGGGGCGACAATTGATGGCAAATCGGGAACCTTATAAGCTGCGTGGTGCTCTCAAGGTGTACAACCTAATACAGATTGCGTACAATGGTGTATTCTTCGTTGTAGTAAGTGAATTAGTCAATCATACAATGAATACACACATGCTAGTCATGTAAAAGAAGCGTGTAAATCAGTACTTATAACGATTGCTTATCTATTTTAGTTAACCTACTTTTTGATATTCAATAAGCACTACAATATGTGGTGCTTAGATGTGTTACCGTTTGATCATCCCATGAAGGACCTCGAACGTGGATTTGCCTATGCATACTATCTGAATAAGATACTCGATTTCATGGATACCATTTTCATGGTATTGCGCAAGACATATAAACAGATATCGGTACTTCATCTCGTACATCATGTTGGTATGACGTTGCCCACCTATTATGTCGTACGATTTATTGGCTATGGTGGTCCTTTTATATTTGTTGCATACGTTAATCTATTTGTACATGCTGTGATGTATACCTACTATTACCTCGTAAGCCAAAATCCTGCCATGAAAAAGTGGAAACAGTATATAACCATACTGCAGATGTTGCAGTTCGTCATAACCTTTGCTCAAGCACTTTGGACTTACTTGCAGCCGGACTGTACAACCTCCATTTATATAACCTATTTTAGTCTGTTCATGTCAGTGCTAATGTTTGTCATGTTTAGTAACTTTTATGTGCACACCTACATACTGGTAAAGAAAAAGAAGAACAAGCAAAAATAAGGCTGTGCTTCTACTAGTTCAAAAATTCTACAAAACTGTAAAGATTTTTACTTTTAAATTGCTAAAATATTAATAGTAAAAAAAAAATAATCAATTTAAATGTTTATTTATTTAATACAAAGATATTTTTAAAATTTGATTAATGCTAGCAAAAAATAAATGGTATTCAAGATCATAACACAGCTATCTTTAAAAATAAAAGAAGAAAAATCAGTTTGATTTTGTAAATCGAACAATTTGACATAAAAAATTTTCTTATTTCTATTAAATGTTATGAAAAACTTAAGGGTCGAAGATGCTTTCTTAAGCCTTTTACTTTTGCACAAAACTTGTATACCCTTTTGCCAAATTATGGTTTCAGGGTACACAATTAGGTAGAGTATATCAAAATGTTCCATTTTCTAGTAAGTAGCTGCTATTTCTTTTTAATATTTTATTTTATTTATTTTTTTTTTTTGTCGAAATGACTTTGACTTTGGGAGTTCTTAAAGAGTGCAGCGAACAGTTCATAAAGCAGCGACCCCCAAGTTAGTGATTCTTTTTGTGTCTGTTGTTTTTGCTTTTGGCATCACCCTCACGTGCAGCATGTAGAATGCAGCTGTTGAAGGTATGTTCAACTTGGTAATGATATTCAATAATAATAATATGAGAGTACATGAGCGAATTTCAAATTTGTATAGCATAAAAAGTACTGGGAATGTGGAGAGCGGGGACGAGGCACGGAGTTTTTCAGCATTTCAGACATGCTTCGATTGCGCCTTTAGAATTTAATGTGCTTATAATGCCGCCTGCTGCCACTTGAGCCCATTTTCACATTTTCACAATCCCTTTCCCTCCCTCTCCTCTCTCTCTCTCTCTCTCTCTCTTTCTACAATCTTAAATTTGATGCGAATTCGCCTTTCAACTCGTCGCACACACGTTCCGTTAACGTAATTCTATGCTCAACCCCTGGGCGCAAATTTTAGCCTCTTTAACGGCAAATGATGTCAATTCCAATGCGTGGCAACCACCCTAACACCTCTCCACCTACCCCCGCTACTATTCTTGCCTTGCCCTCCGCCCCCCTGCCTCACCGACCTGTGTCGTATATATCTTTAAAATGCTCATCGCGTTTTTCCCGTTTCTACCGAAAATTTAAATTAATTGGTGTGTGAAGTGTGCGCAACGAGAGGATTTCAGTCAACGCTGTTTGGCAACTATAACAGTTACCAGGACACAACACACACACACACACGTGTATACTTAATGGCAAAAATGCTGTCCAGGTCTTATTATAATTTTCCAAAACGAAGCACAAGAAAAGCAATATCATCAATTAAATTGAACAACGACTCAAATCAACATAACTTTGGCCGGATTACTGTTATTATATACTGTTTACCAGAACTAGTTTTTAAGGTTTGGTTATAAAAACTATAATATTATGATGTTGTCCGGACATGTTTAGGAAATAGTAGAAACAAGTTCAATAAAATACTATTTATTTATTAATAAAGTTGCAATCAACTCCAGTTTTAATGGTTTATTATTTTTTGACTTGAATTAAGTTCTGGATTTAAATCAAAACTTATGCGTCACCTTTTTCCAATGTTAATCTCTTTATTTTTACGCTACACTATTTTTTTTCAGTTTCTGCTTGTATTTTTTCTAAACATATGTCTCTTTTATGGTACAAAGTATACTTATACCTCAATTTTGTTGTGCTTTATAGATCGATATAAATATTGTATTAAATTTTTCAAGAACGGACATTTTTTTGTAAAATCCATCAAAACTCTCAACAATTTCTAAATTTCACAAGAAACACTCAAGTTTAATATGCAAAATTTGTAAAGTTTGACAAAGCGACTCTCAAACCACTCTCCGCATAATACCTTATATATACATAAGTATATATATATTTAATATGCTCAAGCAGGCATCCCAGCTGATTAGCATAAATTCGTCTATGTCTATGCTGTTGGCAGCGTTGTAGACTTTTGTCGTTGTTGCTACTGCTGTTGTTGTTGGCGTCTTTTGTCAACGTGTCTTGCATAGCAAGCACAAAAGTTTAGCAGAGCCAAATGCAGACATGGCACGGACTAGAAATCGGAAGGCTTGGGTTTGGTATTTTGCTGCTTCTTCTTCTACTACTAGTGCTTCTCGTTGAGCTTGGTTTGGCTTGACTGCCACATGGAAACATGTGTCACTGAAGGCTGTCTACTTACTTGCACGACTAATGTCAGTTGCACACTGGGCCTGGGCATGGCAGTCAACAAAAGGTAGCACGAAACTTCCTGGCACAAAAAGCTTTTTAAACTGCAATATGCAGCTGATGGAATTTCTTCTACATTGTCTTCCTCTTTAAGGGTTGCAAAAGGACAGACCCAGAAAACTGGGCTGTGGTTTGCCATTCAAGCGCAAATTATTTCCAAGCCGCTGACAACATTCGCTGACTGGATGGGTGAAGGACGTGCCCTGCAGGCAATTCTTTTGCCTAAGTAGTTTCACAACTTTTGCCTCGCCATTCTACATTCACATTCAGAATGGGTTCATTCATTTGGCAGGTTCACTCTCTTTTGCCCTCTTCTTTCTAATATATACTTTATTCGTTGGAATTTTGCATAACAATGGGCCAACCCGACAGCTGCAGCAAGAGAAAGACACAAGACAGAGAGAACATGCATTGATTTTTTAGACTTGGCCAACGCCTTCGACATTTTTTATTTTTTCTGATATCTTTTAAAGAAACTTGAAATCTAATAAATGCATATTTGTCTTTGCACAAGACCAGGAACAAAAATGCTTGCTCGAGTCGAGTTTTGTTCAAAGTTCAAAGCAACAACTTTTAATCATATTTCAGTGCAGCACAACTAATTGTGGTTGCCTGTTTCCCATACATATGTGCGTGTGTGCCTGTGTGTTGTATATAGACAAACAGAAAGAGTTGAAAGACAAACAGACAGACGGACAAGAGTATGCAAACACTTAAAACGGCAGAGCAATTTACACCTCAACTATGTTAAATTCACAATATATTGTAAAATTAAAGAAGCTCACGTCATAACGACTATGAAATGCTCTAAATTTATGCTTGGTTAAAAGGAAACTATGAGAGCTGATAATTATGTTAATTATTGCAGTTACGAAAGGTTAAAAGATCTTAGCGTTATTTCGAAATAAATACAATTTGGTCTTTCTTCTTTCTAACAGTAAGTATGGCATATATATTTGTATAGGTGTCGTCTCTATTTACATATGTACATATACAACTTAATGCCCTAATTGGCTGACTGACTGCTATCAACTCTCAGCCCAAACAGGCAGACGTGGCGATATAATTTAATAACAAATATAATATAAATAAAAAGAACGAGCTTTGTATGAATTTACATATTTTGTGAAATAATTTCATTTTTAATTTTATAGAAGGTTTAGATATTTTGAATGAAAAGCAGAAAACGTCTCATGTTCTGTCACCTGACTTATGAAGCCCCCTATTGTTAGTGTATTGCTGTGCAAGAAGCGTAGTCAGTCGTTCTAAAGACGTGTTAATGAAGCAGACATGCGGGCCAAAAGTTGGGCCAAGTCGTGGTCTTGGGTCTTGGTCGTGGTCCATCTCTCTTTCACTCACCCTCTCGCTCTTGCTCTGTCGTTGTAGTGGCTGAATGAATTTGTATAGTTTGCAAATCATGTTGACTGACGAGAGTGTATTTGTGTCTGGAACTGGGACTAAAGGCAGATGGAAACAGATCGGGAACAGAGACTCTGTGTGTTCAAAGTTTTCAAAGTGTTGTTGACTAAAACATATTATGAAAATGTGAGTTTGTATGTATGTATATTTTTTCTGGCATAAAGGTGCCATAAAGGGGTAATAGGAAAGGGAGAGAAGAGAGGTTTGTTCGACTAAATCAACATCGTTAAGTTTTTCTGTTTATAAAGAAAACACTCTTGAGCATTTTGGTGCGAAGTCTGTTGTTGCCGATTTATATTATTATTTCTCTTTTCATGTTGTTCAGCTTATTGCTAAGTGCGAGTGTGTGTGTGTGTGTGTGTTTACAGATGCCGATGATGCTGAACTCTGTGTGTGTGTGTTATCTTAGGCTAGTATTGGTTGTTGCAAGCAAGGAAGTTTCGCCACTCAATCGTAAAAAGTACAAAAACAAAACAACACAAAAATTAGTCGTGAACGCCAAAGAGTTTTAACTGCATAGCATATTTGCTTAGCCATTTTCAGCCACAAACTTGGCTTACTGCAGCACACACACACTAACGAGCTACTTGGGTGGAGGCAGGTGGCACATCCATTATGTATGTATTTGTTGAACTACAAACAAAATGTGCAAGACTCGAAATCAAACAACAAAGTCACGAAAATTGTTTATTCAATAAATAAAAGTGCCATGCCACGCACAAAAACGAAAAAAAAACAACAACAACAAAAAACAGCAAAAGTAACTTTAAGATACGAATAACAAGATTCACAACATGCCAGGAATACTTTTTGAGATACTTGCAGGCACAGACACAGGGCAGGATGTGAATATAAACAAACATATATGTATGTATGTATATAGCAGCTTCTAGCTAACACACACACACACATACACACACACACACTCTCACATATGAATAGATACTTGGTACTGCCAAAGCATGCAGCTCAAATTACAAGCGAGGCAAATGTTTAAATACTTGAGTGCCCAAACATAAGAGAGCCGACGCATATTAACTTTTACTTTGCTCCTCTTTACACACACTCTTTGTATCTGTGTGTGTGTGTGTGTTTTTCTTTGCATTTGTGCCCTGCTTTTTGTCAACACAACAATTCACTTAAGACACAAGTCGACGACAGTTGCCGCCGACAGTTTGCCAGTTTGCCAGTTTGCCGGTTGCCCCGTTTGCCTTGTTTGCCTCGTTTGCCTCGTTTGTTTCGTTTGCCTCGTTGCAAGCTGTCAGTTTGGTTGACGCTGCTGCTGCTGCTGCTGCCACTGCTGCAACAGCAGCACATAGTGGCAGTCAGAGGCAGACAGAGACAATCAGCCCACGCAATAAATGGCGCCAGCGGGGCACAAATAGAAATACGACCAGCAAAGCTAAAGATGTGCTCTTTTCATATGTACATATTCATATAGACAGGATATGCCCTAAGCTATTTTTTTTATTATCGCTCAACCCACAAGTATAAGTTTAGTTTTATGCCTATTGAATGTTTTCTTTTCCATAAACCTTTTCTTAACTTGTTATCCTTACAACATATCAATCTTCATAAAGAACTAAACAATGATTTTAATATTTGTTCATTTAATATGTTAAATTATATATTAATCATTACGATCAACTTCTGGCATTAGATAGAAAGTTATATGTTAAAATTCGCACAGGTGTTATAGCCTTTGCGCCATCTGTCGATAAAGTTATAAGAAATCAAAACAAAACGCTATGCTGCGGCTAATTAGAGCAAATATAGATAACACAATTACTTGCATACTTTAGGGCGGCGATTTTATTACGGACTTATTTGCTTGCAAAAAAAACTCTAAATATTGAATTGACATTAATTTCCAAAACGATGCAACACAATAAATATTCAAATGCGTCTTTAAATTGACCAATTCAAGGTAAGTACGAATCTCAGAACACTTTACGAGAACACAACAAGCGCAACTAATGGCCATAAAATTAGATTTAATAGGGTAGAGAAAAAATCTTTATGAACATATTTGACATTCACAATCTCAAATTCAATTTGAAACTACATAAAGATGGTAAGAGCTGCATTCAACTTCTTTAAAATCTATTTAAACATTATAAATCATTAATTAGCGTCTGCTAGCAATTTTAATCGGATATTTACTGCTGATCCAAATCCAAGGAAAACACCAGCACACTCTTCATGCAAAACACGTCTCGATATCATCAAATCCAGCATTTTTTGATTATTGCGAAGAGATATTTAAACCCAAAAACTTAGATGCCATCATTATCAAGGCAATTGTTGATGATATAACAAATAAACTGGCCACAGTTTGCGACGTGTCAGAAATGAAACCCTTGATTCTAAAAATGGTAGCTGGCAATCTGTATTGCGGCGTCAATCTACCGACTACAATGAATTTACTAATGTATTATTTAATGCACAATTTTGAACGCAAATGCGAAAAGCTAGAAGATTTTCACAGCGTTCATATTAATACAGCTGATTTGTGAAAATGTTTAAATATCAAGAAAATAAATGCTAAACTAATGCTTTGATGTGTCAAAGAACTTTGAAATTTAAAATCGTTTTCTTTATTAGTACTAGTACTATGTGCGTTACCAAGACACATTCATGTTTTAGAACTACACTTAAGGTGTTGAAAATTACTTTTCATTAAGCTGCAATTCATCGGAATATGTTTGAAGAGTGCGCTTGAAATTCTTGAGCAGTTGCAAGTCGCGCACAGAACGATCTCCGGCCGCATTGTTAGATGGCAGCACGGCCTCTAGAAGAATGGGCACAATCTGCTCCCCCACCGATTGAATGAGTTGGACTATTTTGATAATTGTGGCGGGATCGGGCAGACCTGGAATGCCAGCACGATCTATCATAGCATTGGCGCTGGCATCCCGACGTCGTCGTTTTTGTCCCGTTTCAACCGAATCTTCAACGGTTTCCTCCGAAGATGAGTCATCGTCATCGTCACCGCCATTTTCATCCTTAGCTTCCTGCGTTGTTGCGGTAAAATTAGTATGGGCTATAAAATCTGCGTTACCACAAACCCAATTTTACTTCTTTCTTAACCATTTTCCAAAAGTTTTGATACAAATGTATAAACAATTTAAGCATATCTAATGGGACTTTTGCAAAAGTATCAAAAGGATTTTAACTTCTACAAAATCTAAACAAAACTAAAACTAGTTTGGATTAGGTTTACCTTTGGCCTGGCCTCAACTTCAATGGACAACTGCAGGAGGACAATAAATCCTGCAAACAGCAACAAACGTCCCAAATGTATGCCCATTTTATTATTTTGAAACTAAATCTAAAAACAGTTTTGAGCTCACATTTATAGGCCCAACTTGGATTATTGTTCTAATAGATTTAATCGTCAAATTGTCTTTGCATGTCGAATATTAGCGAGTAAATTGATCAATTTCGAGTACTTTCAACCAACGTTCAAAGCTACGCAACACGCTAAATGAAAATATATATTTTGGCCATGTGAAAAGGTTAACAAGCGAACTTGAAAATGGTTAAGAAAAATTCAACTCAACTCATTTTTGCTTTGTACGATTTTTGGTCATGGAATGCGCCAACGAGTGCAGATATTATTTCTTCTTTTATTTTTTTGCCGTTGACCAAATGCCAAAGAAGAAAGAAAACAAAGTAAAGTTGGCCAAGATGCGACGCCACTTGGCTCTGAGATCAGGTATTTGGCATGCACACATGTAGTTTGTTGCCGGCAGCTGCTGCAGCCACATAAATTGCAATTTAAACGTGCGTTCCAAGCAACAACGTTCACTGGCGATATTGTTATTAAATCAAACGCCCAACAACAAGAAAAACAACAAAGTTGATTGGGTATCGAGAGTTGTGGAGTTTTGTGCCTCGTTGTTCAAGCTGCGCCCAGTTGCAGTTTCAGTTTTATTTCAGATCCGCCTGCAGACAGTCACTGACCGATCGATCTCGCCTAATAAAAACGCACGCGAAAATAAAAAACAAAACGAAACAGCGGCAAATTCGCAACAAAAAAAATAAGTGAAATTTCTGTCTAGAAGTTCGACAACTTAAATTAAAAACATTTTTATTGACTTTATAGTTTTAAAACGCACAAATAGCTTGTTTGAATAACGGCAAGCAAGCTGTTTAAGGATGAATTTGTTTTCGCGCATTAAGCGCATTGGCGCTGCCAACAAGGTAAGTCTCATTAAATCCTATTTTTTATTTACAGCTGTTTATTTACCAGAGAACAGTGCAAAATTAAAAATGATTAGGCGCACAATTTTTTTTAAGACATTGTTTTATGTTTATTTTGCACAAATATTTACGCTTTAAATTCAAGCGCCAAGATACTACGGTGTTGCCACACTATGCAGAGCGTAACAGTTTGTAGCTTTAACAGAATTGCTCCACCGACTAACATAGTGTTGTTTGCTCTTTGCTTAAAAGTTTTTCTATTTTCCGTTTGTTTTGCAGAGCTCGGTCACGCTGCCCGTTACGACTGATGGTAAATTACATTCGGACTAACACTTCCTATTATTTTACAGTTTTAATAAATAACAAAATAAAAACTATTCAAACATATATCATTCTCAAAATAACCACACACTGTTAAAAGCAGTTCACCTTGTATTAATGTTATCGACGCTGTTATGTTAGCTAACATTTTCAACACACCTTATCCATAGAATAAAACCAATTTGTTTTATTAATTCGCACAGTTGTCGCACAAAAGGAGCAAACATCGGCAGAGTGTCCGGAGGTATATAAAGTAATATCAGAGGAAATAGTGACACCCATCAGCCAAAATAATCAAGAAGGTATGTATGAAATATGAAGCTGTTGCTTTCTAAATACATTATTTGGCTGATGCAACAACGTCTGCAAGAGTACATTTGCAAAAAAAATAAACATACATATATATGCATGTGTATCTGTATGATTATGGGCGTGCCTTCTTATCAAGAATGCGCATAGATAAAAAAAAACTATCTGGCATTGTATTGATTTTCCATATGAATAATGGCTAGAAAAATCAACTTTACTTTCAACTCAATCTGCGCGTAAAACTCGTGACGTCAGCAATGCGTGTGTTTAGTTACGAAGAAAAATGTTGAGCAGCAGAAACTTAATGGGAAAAATATACTAATGTACATAACTACATATATACATAGATATATTTATGTGAGATTGTAGTGGCTTAAACAAGATTGTGAACAAATATGGTTGGAATTTGTATCACATTTCATTAAGACGCTTTACCTAACCTCGAATGCGAAAAAATGCCCGCGTCGATCTCATAAGGGAGCGAACAAGCACACACATATACATACACATACATACACACGCCACATATTGAGCTCAATTGATGCTGATGAAAGGCAATTTTAAGTAATATTTCCCTTTCTTAGGGTATTTTGATTTTATCATGAGACGTGGTACGCTTTGAAGCTAAACTCTTAAATATTTAGATGCATGGAAAAAAAAATGTATTTAATTGTGATTAATAAAAACGTATATAAATCATAGACCCCATGTATAATATTTCATTACTCCTTGCTAACCTCTCCAAATAATCCAACCCTCGTATTTTACAAGAGTATTATAACTTCGTTATGCCAAATTCTATAAATCTTGATTGCTTTTGTTATTCACTTCAATCAGCAGCTTTATCAGTCGAAATGGTAAAGGAAGAGAATTTTGCGGATGGCGCCGATGAGGAAATGTTGGGCGTAGGCACCGGAGCCGATGATAAGCTTGCCGAGCGTCGCGATGAGGTCAAATTCATTAAGGGCGATCAACAAAATGGCGATGCAAAAATTGATATTGGTAACCTGAACGGTGGCAAGCCAGTAAGTTTTTAAATAATATATCCGAATCCGAGAGCAGATTGATAAGTCTTATTTATTTTATTAAGGCCTTTACTGGCATGAGCAAGGAGGAACTGTTGAAATTTGCCAATGATCCGTTTTGGGTGCGTTTGCGTTGGATATTCTTTGTGAGCTTCTGGGCTATATGGGTGGGAATGCTCGTTGGCGCCATACTTATCATTGTGGGTGCACCGAAATGTGCGGCACCACAACCCTTGCCCTGGTATAAACGTGGATTGCATGCCAAATTCGGCTATGTGGATAGTGCCAAGTTGGAGGATGTTGAAGCCGCACAGAAATTGTTTGCCTCAGGTGCAATTTATGAATTGCCAGCAACACAAACATATGAGGTCAAGAAAGCGGATGTGGAGGCCAATATCAAGCGACTTGTCGATCTCTACAAATCATCTGATATCAAAATCGTGCTCGATCTAACACCCAACTATGTGAACAAAATTTCGCAACTGTTTGTGGATGCGTTGGCCAATGAGGAGAAACGTTCGGCATTCGTTTGGGTTAATGGAAATGAATTGCCCAACAATTGGAAGAAGGTTGGAGGCAACACCACAGCCTGGTCACAACTGGATGGCAGCTACATATTGTCCCAATTCGAAGATCATTATGATCTAAAAATGAACTCAACACTGGTGCGCCATGAATTTGGACAAGTGCTGCAGCATTTGGTTGGCCTGGGTGTTCATGGCTTCCGTCTAAAGAACACCAAGTTCTATCTGATCAACAATAATCTAGAGAGTGAGGAGATCTCTCAAACGGCCAAGGAATTTAATATGGTCGATTATGGCTTCTACAGCCACACAAAGACTACATTCCAAACTGGACTCGGTGATGTGCTTTATGATTATTTGGCCATGGTTAAAAATATTTCAACGGATACGTTCCTTTCCGTTGCCGAGGATCTAATAAGTCCGCAAGCTTATGCACTAAGTAATGCTGACGGCGCTTTGGGCATTGATTTGCCACTTTATGGTGAATTTGTAAAGATTCTCAGCTCATCCAAATCGAACAAGGAACTGAAGCAGCAGCTCGAGCAAGTCTTTATCGATACGCGCAACCATAGCTGGTTGCAATGGAATTTTGCCGATGTATATGTTGATACCACATCGCATCCATCAGCTTTGGCTCTGTTCATGTCGCTGCTGCCTGGTGTGCCTGTTGTGCCTGTTGACTCTATTGAATATGGAAGGGTCAGCCGTGATACATATAGTGAGATTCAACAGATGCGTCTATCGGCTTCCTATATGCATGGCGAATTGCAGATCTTTGGGGTTAATCAGCTAATTGCATACTCCAGGTATAGTAAACTGTGTAAACTTACTCACTTCTTAACTAACTAATCAAATTCTCTTTCACACACCCGCAATGCAAAACTAATGAAGGCAAAGGTATAGCATCCAAAAAAGTCATAAAATGTTTCATAAATGATATCCTTTCGTTTCGATTTGATATCATTTTTCAGTAGTTTGTATAAATTTCTTTACTTGTTTTAAAGCTGTTAGCTATTGCGTTAGTATTATTGATTTAAGTTGGTCATCTGATATTTATTGTCTTTTAGTTTTCGTTTTTTTGAAGTAGAAAAGTTGCAAAATCTGCAGCTTGACTGTTTGTTTAGTTACCACTACAAATGAAAACATATTTATTTTAAACAATTTTGGAATTTCCACTTTGTATATTTCCTTACAGAATAAAGTCTGGCAGTCCTGGCTACTTTGTCATCTTTAATCCTACCGATTTGGCTCAGACGAGCAACTTTACGGCCGAGCATAAGCTGCCTGAGAAGATGACCGTCTCCTATTTTAGTGAGAACTATAATGGAGATACCAATGGCAATAGCACCAAGGTCTCGCACTCGAGCAAAGTGAATCTCAATGAGTTAAAAGTGGCACCACATTCAACCATCATTTTGACCTATGTGCCGGTCAAGAGCGAGTAAAACAAGCTCGGGAAAAATATTTCAAAAACAGCATTTTAAAGCATACATTTAAAAATTAAAATAATTTGTTCCCCATTGCTTAAAGCTTTAAAGTTTACAAATGTATGCAAAAATACTCGTTATCAATAAGCTTTTTGCTGCAACAAAAAATTTAAAAAAAAAGCTATTACAAAATATTGAATAATAAAATATAAATATTCATTGCTTGCATTACAAAAATCAATAGTTGTTTTATTTTGAAAACTCTTAAAGCAATTTATTATTCCAAAACATCTTAAGATTAACCGAATTTATTGGCAACGCTTGCACTAACAATGACGCAGCACATTTGTGACAATTCTAATTTTGGAAAGTTCTTATTCTTGGGCGTGTAAGTACTGTGCAAAAAGAAAAATATAAACAAGTCAAGGGATAGTTCCTGGTAATATTACTCTGCATTAGCCCATAAGCATGCAATAACAATGCATCTGGCCAGATTATTAGAAAGAGAGAGAGAGAGAGTGAGAGAGCCAGAGAAAGTTCTCGAACAAAAACATTGGCAACGCTTAGCTGAGCAAGAAGACTCCAAAGGGAAATCCAATTATGTTGTTCTATTAAGCACACGTATAAACAAAATGTTTTATTTTCATACTCACCAGCTGAAATTCCCGTTTATTTTATTGTTTTGCGGCACAAATCATAATATACAGAACGCCGACTCTTCCAAACCACACATAAGCAACCGAATTACGACCACAACAAATATCACACACAGATTTGTAGCACATTAATAATTTGCATTAAAAAGCTAGTAAATAACACTTTTTTTGTTGGAAACAATTTGTTAATTTTGCAGCGCACTTGGTGTGTTTCGAGTGTTACTTTTTTTTATATTTATTTTATCATTTTGTTATGCGGGGCCACACACGATACAATCGAGTTGCCATGCCAAAGTTGGCAGCACTATATGTTTCACTTGAAATAAAGTCACAATCATTTGTTCCCTAAACCATTTGGTCTGTTAGTTGGTCGATGATGTTTCTGTTGCTTAACAGTGATAAGACCAGCGACTGTAATCGATAAGTCGACAAGCCATTGCTTAGCCAAGACACACACCATCATTTGCACATTTAAATTACGCGGCCACTTATGCATTCACTCAGACAATATTAAATTTTTTTAAATTTTACTGCCTTTGTTGAAAACTTTGAACCACACGTAAGAAACCACAATAAGCAAAAGCATACGTGACTGTGCATTTTTCGGGTAGAATGTGTGTGTGGGGATTCCAACTTTGAGAGATCCAAATTGTTGCCAAAGCCGGCCAAAACAAAAGGCGAGCAACCACAGACAAATAATCAAAATCGACGAAACGAAATGAGGCAAAAACAAAGCGCCCAAAATGTTTTTAGTTTAGTTTTGAGCCAGTCAAATGCAGAAACAGAAGCAGCAGCAACAGAAAAGCAATGGCAGCTTGGGGACCAGTGTTGCCAAGTTGGCTTTTTAGCTCTAAAACTTGAGTTTGATATTTGCATTGTGGAAATTTTTTTTGGCTTAAAGTATTAAAACCAAAACCAATATTGTTCTTTTATTTAATATAACTTTTTGGTCCACTATTGGTTAGCAAGGTTAGCAAATAATTGAAATCAAGCATAAAGACATATAGCATTTTGATATGAGTTCAAATTCCATTATGCAAATGTATCTTGTTTTAGCCAGATCCGCATTAGATTAAGCTTTCAAGCTGTTCAAAAAGATAACAACACTGTTGGGAGTAGATACTGGACGAGAAAAGGATATGCGCACGTGATAATGGGATTAGATAAAAACACACACACACACATGGTTTTTGCGTAGCAAGTTGTTAGAGGCAACCACAACATGAAGTGCAGTTGATTGCGGCAAGCCAGCTCAAGCAATAACAACAAAAGCAAAAACCAAAATAACTAATGCAAAAGGAGAACAAGTATTTCAACATTTGTATCTGCGAGATGCAAACTATTGTTGCGCAGGTCATCATCGTTATTTGCAGCAGCAGCAATAGCAACAACAACATCATTCTCATCATGATGTTAAACTTTTTAGCCCGGCCCGCTGTGCATGGGCGCCAGGCGCAAGTATCTGTAAGATACAGAGATACAAAAGCACACTTGCACTTGCAATTATACAACTGTGGCTACTACAACTTTTCCATCAGCAAGTCGTCAAACGCAGACTCGACGCGACGCGACTCAATTCGAAACAACCCTTGGCTTTGGAGCAGGCCATGCCACACTTATTTAATTGCAACATGCAACATGCGGTGAACCTTGTCTCTTGTCCCCAGCTTAATACAAAGCCCTCTTCCCCCCCTCCCTCCATACTTTGCGAAAGAATTAAAATTCTTCTAATTGACGTTTCGTTCAGCAATAAAAAACATTATCTTTTGTTGTTGTTTTTTTTTAACATGCATTTTATGCATTTTTTGTTGCCAAGATTACAGTTATAAATTCATATTCTATGCTGAAAAAAGAAGGCGACTTTTGAAATTGTTAATAAGATATATTCTTTTATTAATAATATATTTTTCAGCTAATTTACCTTATGACATTTTGGGGTTAATAAATGTGTGAAAAACACAAAATAAAGATTGTCAATAAGGATATTTCTGTTCAGTCAACAACACCAAAAATATGCACAAAATCATCGCAGCTAATTTGTATTGATTTTTATTTTTTGGTTTTTGTTTTTTGGTTTTGTATCGCGTTCACATTTTCAATTTTTGAGCGCTTTTTCATTTGTCTGATGTTCTGTTGTTGTTGTTTTTGTTGTTTTTGTTGTTGTGGCTTGTTTGTTTTGAGCTATCCCATGCATAAATTTTGCATATTAATTGAAGCGACTGTCCAGAATTGCTGCCCTCTCTCTCTTTCTCTTCCCCCACTTACTCGCACCCTTTTCGAAGCTTTCTATCTCGCTCGCTTATTAGTTGGCCTAAAAATGTCATCAGGCTTTGATTAACATTTTGTGCACACAAATGACGTTGCAAAATGTGTGTTTGGACTAAACGAGTTGCATCTAATTGAGTGACAAAACAGCAACAGCAACAACAACAACAAAGGGAAAACCCATTTTCACAAACTGTGCCAATTTGTTTTAAAATGCATCAACCTGGCGCTCAATCAGCCCATGCCAAACACTTTTATACCACCTACTACTACTCGCTTTTATCTTTGCCCCTCTTCTATCTACTGCTAACATCTTCTCCTGTTCCAGGCTCCAGCGCCTGTTCCCGACTGTTTTTCAATTTGCATGCAAGCGTAAATTACTCGCACAAGCCATTGAGTTTTCAAACTCATAATACAGTGCTCGCCGCTTGGAATGAAGAACTTTCAATTTTATGTTTACGTTTTGAATGCATTATAATACATACATCAATATGTATATCACTATTGTGTTAAGAAAGACTTGGCTTAATGTTTTTGAAATAATAATAAGAAATTTTTGTTATTTTTGTACCATTTTTAATAGCTTTATTGAAGTTTGAACAAAAATTCTTTGAGCACACATAAGGTTATTACAAGTTAGAAAAATTATGTTTAGGATTTCAAACAATAACAAAATCTCTTTATGGAATGTTCGTAAAACAATTATTAAATCAAAGTAAACGAAACCGATGAAATGATAATTAAAAAAGATAAAACATATTTTTTCTTATTAAGAAGTTTCCCTTTTTGCCAGCGACCACTGTATTATCCCTTTACTACATACCTGTGCCAAATCACTGCAACCCGTTCATGCTCTCGCACTCTTCACATCCTCTCACTCACCCAATTAATGAATCCCTTAGTTGGTTGGTTAAAAGGTTTTGTCCTCTTCGGCCTTTTTTATATGCAGATTGCCTTTGACCATCGCATTTGTATCTGTATGTGTATGTTTGTAGGTGAATATATGTGTGTGTGAGTTGCATCTTGTTTTTCGAGTGTTTTAAATTGCTTAACAGCGTATCTTGGTTTTGGATTCTCCATCATATCTTTCTTGTTTTTTTTTTTGTTTTTTTTTTTTTTTTTTTTTTGACACGCAATTTGTCATTAAGCTCAATTTGATTTTTGGGGCCTTTGAACTTCTCCAATTTCCAAAAGGGCACCAAAAACCAAAAAAACAAAAAAACGTGGAAGACAAAGTAAAGGTACGAAGAATACCTTTTTGAAGATCACTTGGCGCAGTCATTCAGAAGAATTATAAGCGAATATTATTTCTTACTTACGCGTTAAACTCTGTGTTATTAGGGTGTTGAGGCTAATCAATTTTATGTTCAGACCATTAGGTGCAAATGATGCCAAATTACTACTTTCCAAATCAAACAAACAAAACACAAAACATAAAAAACAAAGCGCATGTGGAAATTAACATTTATCTAAAAAGAGACGCAAAATGTATTGATTACCTGTTTGCCGTTGTTAAGAGGAATGAAATAAACAAGATTTAAAAACCGTTTAACACATATTGGCAAGAATAAATTAAATTGGTACAAGGAATGCAAACTAGCTATAATTCACCAATTCTGACTTTAAATTCGATTTGATTCGAAATACAATCTCATTATAAAATAAACCTTTTACATATTTGATTAAAACATTTCTCTACTTAGTATTCTAATTGCGGCTCATGGCTTATTATTGTTATGTAATTCTTAAGCTCATGTTATTCCAGTGGTCTCGATTTGGTTTTTAAAGCCGAGCGCATCTCGTGCGTAAAATTCCCATTTCAACGCGATTCTCAACTAACAAACAAGCTTGTAGCTACTTATTAAATGCACATAATAATTACGACCAGGTAAGCGGATATTAAATAAAATGCAGTTGACTAGCAAAAGCTACCCTGTAAATATTGTTTTAGTTTCAAGGAATATTAAAATTCTTCTTTGCTATTATGCCTTGGGTCTGTAGTAGTTTTTAGTACTTTTGTTTTGATTTTTACTATAATATTTTAGTTAGTTTTCGCAGCTTAAATATTTACACTTACCAAGCAAATATTGTCTTCTTGAGCATCATTTAGTAGTTTATCTCGCCTGAAAGTTACGAACTTAACAACGTTGTCAGTGAGTATAACATCATTTTATGCATGTGTCCCTTCATTTGTTGGCGTCTGCGGTTAGCTGCTCAAATTACTTTAGCGGGTCGTTTGGCAATCGGATGTGTAGTTGGTAGGTATGTAGTTACTAGGTGGGGAAAGTGGTTAGAGTGCGACAACGTGTATGTTACCATATGGTTTTGAGGTGACAACGGTGACAGTTAAACGTCAATTTGTATAAATGTTTACAATTGCCACCGTTTCGCATTTTGCGGCTAAAAATGGCAACAACAAAAAAATATTGAAAACAAAGTAGAAGGAAGGAAGTAGGGGGAGATTGCGATTAAGACAGTGGCCATCGAAGAGTAGACTAGAAAACGAATGGGCGAGCAAAGAAGAAATGCAAAAGAGAGAATATCCCACAACAGCTCATAAAAAATTATTATTAGCGAGTCTGCTAAGTTTTTTCTTTTTTTTTTTATTATTTATTTCCTGTTGCGGTATAGACATATAAGTATATATATATTTTTTTTGTGCTATTGCGAAGTTTCAGAGCAAACAAGTTTTGCCGACGCATCCGTAAGATACATTCAACATACATGCAAACGTACTGCAGTAAAATTAACATCACGTTCTGCAATAATGATAAATATCACACTTTCGAAAAATTGACAGTTTTAGTGCTCCTGATCAGAAGTTGCTTTTCACACATTGGATATTGTCAAGAGGTGCTTGTTAGATTCATTAATAACAAATAATTTGAATAAATTAATATGTATGCAACAAGCAAAAAACAAAGCAAGTGCAATAAAGTGGAATTCATATATTAAAAAAAAAAAATAACAAAATTATCTGTCGATAAGTAAGGCGGAATTTTTAATACAGAAAAGTATTAAGCTCCATTTTATTTAAGCAATTTTATTATATGCATATTAAATATTTCAAATGCGGAGTAACTTACAGTTTAAGCACTAAAAACAAATAATTTTAACTTGTACTTTATATGATTAATCAATCATTAGACGCCCCAAAAAATATGCACATTCCAATAATCAGTTGCTCATATTTTATAAAAAAAAATAAAAGAAAAAAATCACAAACATAATCCAAAGGTTAACACAGCTGCTGAAATACTTCCATCAGCGCTCGCGTTTCAAATGCTACAGAAAGTATCTTCATTTCTTGTCATTTTGGCGAAGCTGAACGAGGGAAACTTTTAAAATGTTTTTAGTTTATTTGTGATTGAATGAGTAGCCTTCAATGCGTACAATCCTTAACGCTTTTAGTATCAACGATTGCGCTTCGGGGCCTGAGAGAAGCAGAAACGTTCCAAGTCAAAGGCCGACTAGTAAACACGAGCTTAATACATATTCCCAGAGAGTGAGAGAGAGAGAGAGTAAGGGAGAGCGTGCGAGTCAGATCGTGAGGTGAGAGTGACTTGGATCAGTGAGATGCAGACGTCAATGTACGGCAACAAAGTTGCTCCACTTAAGTAGAGTTCGCCACACAGGGAGCACTACAAAGTAGGAGCGAGATAGAGATAGAGATAAGCGTATCGAGGGCGCAAGAGAGAGCGCAAATCACAGCATTGTAATCAGAGAGTGCCGGTGAGAGCAAAATTTTATTTTGCTATGCTCATTGCTCAATGCATGTGCATTTTAATACTCCCTCATTTCTTCTCTCTCAATATCTCACTCTGGGTCTCTCTCTGAGTTTCATCTTCATTTTGCTGGCTGCTGGTGCTCTATTCACTGGGCTTTGGGGTCCATGCATTTAAAGGTAATTTAAGGTTGCCCAAAATTGTTAATTATATTGTTCTGAGTGCAATTTGCATTTTAACTTTTCATGGGCAGTGAAATGATGTGCGATTTATTGTTCTGGTAAAGTTCTTGCATAACGGGTAGAGCAGGTTTTTTTGATTTTTTTTTTTTTAAACGTTGCTTATAACATAATGACATGCAAAAAGGAGATAGGCTAAATTTGATTATAACCTTGTAGAATCTATACATAATATCAAGGAATATATATTTCTTTGTATGATTATTATTCGAAAAATAAATAAGTATGTATTAAAATGTGAGAAGTTGCTTTTACAGCATATTGAAATCGTTAATTAAAGACAAAACATATAAGCTATAGAGCTTTGAATAAAGAAAACTAAACTATGATAAAAACGTAATAAGCATATAAGAAATAATATGGTTTATTGGTTTAAACTTTAAACTCATTTGTTTCGTTGAACGCTTGATTGGTTTGTTATAATAAGTTAAAAAAACAATATTTAAACGCGTAGTTACCTTTTTTTAAGTTATTAAGCTGCTTTGAAATTTATTATTTTGTCCATCCTATAAAAAAATATAATTTGCAGCTCATTGCGAAGTCGGCTTGCTTATCTGTAATATTTTTGCATGATTTTTAGCGCATTGCACACAAATGCAAAAACAACAACAACAAAATATATGTGCCGGGTGCCAGTCGACCGACAGTCGTTAGTGAGTGGCCGGCCTGCGCCCCCTCCTTCGGAATCCAACAAAATAAGAGCACATGTTTACGGTAGACAGTCGAGTCGAGTCGACGACTGACTGGCCGGCCAGTTCATGACTATCTGTGCGAATAGCTGGGGCGTCTCGGTGGCACAACCAGTTTGCTTGCAACGATCGTCCTTAGCGCTCGTTGCCGCTCGTCGTGGTCTTCATCTTCGCCTGTGTCTACGTGTTTTTATCGTTGCCGGTTGCATCTTGGCAACGTTTGTGCTACGCTTTTATCAAAGCAAACAAATAAAATAAAATTCAATGTGATTGTTATGTAATCGTTATGTTTGATCTATCCTTTTCTCTAGTTCTTAGGTGTGTATTCAAAAATTGATATAAAGAAAAACCCTTTAGAAAAACCCATTAAAATATTTATGAGCAAGTGTTGAAATAATATTGTCTGCACTTCACAATGTTCACAGATAAATAGTGAATTGTCACGCTGCAGTTTGCACGTTTGCAATATTTTTTGTGAAGAGAGAGAGAGAGAGAGAGAGTTGCCATACAAACACACACACTCTCCCTCGGACTCTCTCGATCTTCATTTGTGTGTCAGTCTTTCGCTCTCTCTCTCTCTCTCTCTCTTGTTCTCTCCGTCTCACTTCTTAAACCAACTTAAGCTACCAGTTAAGCATCTCGCGACAGATATTTATGGACTACCTTGGCGCAATTTCTGTGCATTGTCAGTGGGTAAGTAAACATTGAGTTATGCCAAAACTGCGGCTAAACCATGCTTTACTCTTTCTCGCCGCCCATAAAACAAGATTCCTTTCGACCAACGAGTAGGCGTTGGTAATTGCGTGTCGGTAATATGTTGTTGTTGGCTAAGATATGTGGAAAGCAGCAGGGCTTTATAAATTAATATGCAGGGCCCAATAAAATTACGGCTAACTACACCGTAAACAAAAAGTATTTGAAAAAAATGTTTATTAAAAAAAAAAATTATTCGGTTAAAGCATTTATAAAAAATAATCTAATGAATTTTAATAAGGTTAAATCAATATATAAGGTTAATGTAAAAAAATTATTTTGTTATATCAAAAAATAAAAAAAATTATTATACGTCAAAATATAATCAAAAGCTATTTAATTCTTACGGTCTATAAAAATTCTTTATTTTACAATATTATTTTACCAACTCAAATGTATTTGAAACTAAAACTGCACTACATTTTTTATTTATTTTTATTTTTTTATTGTAAACATTGATTTTAAATATAATTTTATCGAATTTATTTTCACGGATTTTGAAAAACATTTTTTGTGTCAAGTAAAATTATAGCTTAATAAACACAATGTTATTACATTAAGATTATAGTATTAACTGACTTTTTACCAACAAATGATATTAGTCTTGGATTTATTTTTAGTGTATCTAATTGTCGAAACATTGCAGGCTTAATAGGATTATATGTTACTTAAATATAAATAATTATATTGGCTAAACCCAAAATATTTGAGTTTTTGACACGTTTTAAGTGCGTTAGACATGTTAAGAAACTGCATTTTGTGATTCGCGAAAGAAAACCTATTTAAAAAACAATGTTGCAGTCAAAGTTAAGCTTTAATGGGATTTATGGGTCATTGTGTCAGTTGCTCTAAAACTGTTTATGGTACAGACTCTAAGACTGAATATAAATATCCCATTTATAGCTAGGAATGATCAAAAGTATATTGAGGCTTAATTTTATGGGACTCAGTATAATATCTAACTTAAAAAGCATCCTTAAGCATCCATCAAGATTTTATTTATTTTTATTAACTTGCAATAGTAATATGTTAAAATTCTTTTCTTTAATTGTTATACTTTATTTTTGCGTATCAAAAGCAGCTTAACATGCCTTGCTAAATTTGGATCAGATTCTATATAAATTACAATTTGAGGTATGTCGATTGGAGTTTGAGCGCCATGCAACTACAGCTACAAAAAATTAAAATAAATTTATGATCTCGTTTAACAAGTCCATCAAACAAGTCCGCGGCTTAAGTAGTTAATACTCCAACAAGTTGGTCAACTTATTTTGGTATGGTCATGACTGTTATGCCACACATGCATAGGTATTTATGTACATGCATACGTCAGTCAGTATCTGTTTCGTCATGCATATCTGATATTAAGATTTCTGTATGCGTGCGTGTGTGTGTGTGTATGTGTTTGAGATGCAATCGCAGATCACGCTCCACATGCCCCATGTTCGACACATAATTTACTAATTTGAATGGTCATGGGCAACTCCCAATTACAACTCACTCACCGAATACACTCACTCTTTCGGTGCACTCACTTGGTGTATTCGGTGCCCTGTGCAAATTAGCAACAACATACAAGATAAGGGATCGTCTGCATTGTTGTTTGAACAGCATTTTGCCGTGGTCGCCAAATGGGTGGAGAATTTACCATTACATGAGAAGAGCGCACCTCGATTGGCATTATCTCACATCTTTGAATGCTCAATTAACGTGCTCTTAAATAAATAATGTTAATTTTTGTTGTGTTGCTTTGCTTTTATTTATAGCCAAAAAAAAAAAGTCGATTGTGACAGACGCTTATCAATCTGAGGTGTCGAAATCTTTCTCGTCGTCTTTCTTTTGCTCTCGCTCTTAATCTGAATCTCATTCTATAGCACTTTCGCATTTGATACAATATTTGAATTGGTCTAGAGTCTAGACAAAGTTAAATCATACATTTTTCAAAATAAATCACCTAAATGCTCAAATAGTGTTAAGTGTATCACAATACGCATACGCTCCGAGGTACGAAAAAAAACAACCAAAACAAATGCCCCAACAATCTATCGCTGAAAGCGAATATAAAAGCACAGCAAAAGCACAAATAAAATAACAAAAACAAGAAATGCCGGCAGAATTAAATGCGAAATGCAACTGCAGCCAGCGACGAACTCAAACACGCTGCATACAGTTCGTATCAAACTGCAACAGCGAACAACGAACGGCAACAAAAGTAAAACAACTACAAAGTGCAGCACCAGCGAAAGCAGCAGCAACAACAACACCAACAACACAAACAACAATGGCTGTAACTACGACAGCCAATGTGTGTGAGGCTGCCTATGTACAAGGGCGCGCCTGCATGTCTGCGTGCGAGTTGGACAGCGAGCAAAGAGCTTCCGAGAGTTTCACACAACTACTCTATGTCTATTTGTCTATGTGTGTATGTTTGTGTGTGTGTGTGTGTGCGCAGCCCCCAAAAGCATTTCTCCAAATGCAGCGACGTCGACGTTAGCGTCATTTCTGCTCTCCCTCTCTCTTAGCTTTTGGTTCCGTTTCGTCGCCCGTTGCAGTCAGTCCGCAGTCCATCAGACGCAGTCGTTGCCCAAGCAAACACAGGCAAACATCATACATGCACGTATACAAACACCAATTCTCTCACACATACAAAGGCTGCCTGCTGCGCTCGCCGATTTTTGAGTTCTTTGCATCCGCGTCTTGGGGCCCAATGTGAGTTGCCTTGCGCACGCCAAAGATTTCAGATCGAACAGCAGCAGCAGCAGCAGACATTGAAAAAAGCTCAGCTTTAGAGGCGCGCGAAAAAATACGCGAAGTGCAGCAAAAGCAGACTTGATGAAAATAACAGTATCGATCTTATCGTGACAAATTAATTAATTTCGTTTGTCAGAATCGAGTTGGCTTTTCTTTTGCTTTTCTTTTTTGCATATTTTGTTTGTTCGAAACTAGTACAGTACGAATTGTGAATCGTGAATCGTGTAATCGTTCGTTCGTTCGCTCGTTCGTTGTTGTTGTTGTTGTCGTGCGCGATTTTGCCGACGGCGATCGGGTAACAAAAAGTTCTTAAGTGATTTTTTATTTTGTTCTGTGACAATAACTAACTGGTTAAATAGTGCAGCAACTAAATGTATAACAAACTATCACATTGTTGCAATTTGCGAATATAATTAAATAAATTATAATCGACATACACGTGTATCAATACTTATATATATATATGTACCATATATTAAATATTCAATACTATACTTACTACAAGTTTAAAGTTTATTCAATATAAATAAATTATTCATATATATTCAATACTTAATAAAATATATAAAACTGCAAACTAAATACAAGGTAAACATTATTAGTGGAAATACACATAAGAATAGTATATTATGTATAATAATTGTGTGTTTGAACTTTGAACGGCTCCTAAATAATAGAAATTGATAAGAATGCAAGTTTTTGTAAGCAGCGTTAAATCATTTAGTGACAGGTCTTGTAAACATTTGAACTCAACAAAATTCATTTAGAACCTAATTTTCTTTTTAATGATTTACATAACTTAATAAACATACAGTTGATTTTTGCCTGGGGCAACCAATACATGAATCTCTTAAGAAAAAACCGCCGTGCACCCATTTTTTACTTTTTATTCTGCAAACGCAACTTTAGTTTAACAAATTATTTCTATAAACGCAACTTTCTCAGAAAATCTTTTGTCTATTTTATTCATTCAATGAAGTAAGTTTGCGATCTTCGCAACATTTTTCCAAATAATTAAACAAAATTATTTTAGAAGAAATTGTTTATTAATATTTAGGTCTTGCTTTTATTTAGACTCTTTTCAATGTTGAAAACGTTTTTTTTTTAAGCTAATTTAAGTTTCCATCTATTTTTCAAAGTAGAGATTTTGTTCCAATTTTTTTGACAACCGCTTTTTTGCAATTCTTCAGATTATAATTTAAATATTATTATGCATGCAATGTTGAGTAAACAGAATGTTTTAAAAATAATAATCAATCAAGGTAGAAGAAAATTGATGCACAAAAATTGCCCGCTTAAAATTGCGTCTTAAAAAGTGTGAAAATATTGTAGAAATTCTTGAGAGCTACAATTAAATGCAATTAGCTTGTCAAAGCGTATCGAACTAAGCATTTAAACATAAGCAAAATATTTCTTTCCTCGGAAAATTCTAAAACCGTTGCCCGCCTGTCGATTACTTTAGCAGCTGTAAAAGAGTTTTTTTTGCTCGCACGTGTGGCTGGAATTTCAATGCAATTTTCACAGCTGCTGCATTTGTTTAGTGGGTTTTCGATAGGTGAGAGTGGGGGCATGTAAGGGGGGCAGTAATATGCAAAGTAGCGTTGCGGCATGCCAAACAACAAATTTGCTAACACAACACAAATATTTATTAAAACAATCTGCATTTCTAAGCCAATCAAATATTTATCTTTTCTTTGCAGGCAAAAATATTTTAAAAAAATACATAAAATAAAATATTAATAACATCAATTTATTAACTATTTTATCGGCACGCAAACTATACAAATTTTAAAAGATAATATACAAATATCATATTTACAATCTATTATAAAATAATCAATAATTTTAAAACTTAGCTTCATATAAAATACGAAGAAAGCCAAAAAGGAGCTAATGTAAAAAAAAAAAATAGTTTAACATTTAAAAAGTTGCTTCAAAATCCAAGGCATAATAAAGTGACGCATTTTCTTATAACAAGAAGAGAAAGAAAGATAAATTACAAGAGTGAAAAAAATAAAACTAATTTAAATAAAAGAATTTAAAAAAAAATAGACTAAAATCTAGCGATTATAGATTAAAATAAAGCAGCATTAACATTCAACTTTTAAGAAAGTAACATTTACGAATCAACAAAAAATCGTTTCAAAGTAGATTAAAAAAGATTAATGAATCAAATTTGATAAACGATAAAATTTGCAAATAAAAAGTAGTTTAAATTCGCTTAAAGTATAAAAAAAAGCACAAATTAATCCGATTGCAAACATATTAATTAAAAATCACACTTTAATGAATAACGAGGATTTTTAAATAATTTATAATCAACAACTTCCAACGAACTAATAACGTATAAAAAATGCAACGCATGTGCAAGTCACACAATTAAAAATATATAACATAATTAAATTTAATTGCATTAATTACGCAAAAAACCAACTAAAAAGTAGGCGAAAAAGCCTCAGCTCTGCACTGATTGATTGGTTGATTAATTGATTGAGACTCGGTCGGGCATGGTTTCGGAGGAGAACTGGAATAGTGACACAATGTCCGATTCGGACATGATTGACTCCAAGAACGATGTGTGCGGTGGCGCCTCCAGCTCAAGCAGCAGCTCCATCTCACCACGCACACCCCCCAACTGTGCCAGATGCCGCAACCATGGCCTCAAAATCACACTCAAGGGACACAAACGTTATTGCAAGTATCGTTATTGCACCTGTGAGAAATGCCGCCTAACAGCGGATCGTCAACGTGTGATGGCCCTACAGACGGCACTGAGACGCGCCCAGGCACAGGATGAGCAGCGATCGCTGCATATACATGAGGTGCCACCGCCGTCGGGTGCAACAACACCCACAGCTGTCTTGGGCGGACATCATCATGGACATGGACAGCATCATCATCATCATCATGTGCATGGTGGGCACGCCCATGGGCTAACACACTCGGCCCACGCACACACGCACCACAATCATCATGCACATGTGCTGCACCATCAGCAGGCAGCGGCTGTGGCAGCTGCAGCCGCAGCAGCAGCATCAGCAACATCGGCAGCACCACCACAGCCGCCACAGTCACAAGCAGCACAACATCAGCAACAGCAGCAGCAGCAACAGTCGCATTTGAGCCACGCCCACTCACACGCCCATGCACATGTGCATCATGCACAAATGGCTGCCGCTGCCGCCGCCTCAGTGGTGCAACAGCAACAGCACCATCAGCACCACAACAGTCAGCAGCAGCAAGCACATCAAGCTGCTCTAAGATCTCCATCGCACAGTGATCCTGGAGCTGCCAGCAGCAGCTCCGCTGGCGGCGCCAGCTCAAGCAACAACAATAATGTGGCAACTGCCACAAGCAGTACTGCAACTGGCGGTGGTGCTGGCAGTGGAGCTGTCAGTGGTTCTGGCGGTATTAGTGTTATAACCAGCGTCGATCATCACATGTCAACGGTGCCAACACCCGCCCAGTCTTTGGAGGGCTCCTGCGACTCATCATCGCCATCACCATCATCCACATCTGGCAACGCTGTCTTGCCCATCTCCGTATCCAGCACTCGCAAGAATGTGCCACTCGGTAAGTGATAGCCCACTTCTTCTTCTTCTAAATATTGGTTTTATTTCCCACTTAATGTGGGAAATTTTTATTATCTTTGATTATTATGGATCACATTTGCTTAGACAGAGTAAAAAGAAACCAGGACATTGTTCAGCATTTAGAACATTGTATATCAAACATAAACATAGCATAAAATTGTTAGTTCCGAAAAAAGTCTGGTTATACTTGGTTAAAAATTATTCTTTCTTATATTTAGACTATCTGTATAACATTTTTAGGTAATTTGAGTTTTTTTTACAAACGACATTCATATAAACGTTATTGTCTGATGAATTTTTCGTTACGAGAATTTTTACTTCATTTTAGAAGTTCTTAGAAGTATTTTAAGGCGTTTTCCTTGTAGCTGTGAAGCGGCTTAGACGGGTTTTAATTGTATTTTATTGCATTGATGAATATCTTTTTAACTTTGACATTGTATTTCCGTAAAATTTCGTCATTTGTGTTTCCTTTTGTGTAATGCAAACATGGAATATTGTTGTTAATATTTCTATGAAATATTATTTCACATTATAAGTTTCGCGCTTTTTTTGTGTTTTTATATAGCGCCTTTCACTTTGCTTATTTTAAATACATAAATAACGTTTAAATTGCTGACTGCAATTAATCTTGAAACCCCTTTGATTGCTTCATTAGGAACGTCTGCGAATCTTGTCGCCTGTATCTGAAGTGTGTTTCTCTTTCTGTTTCTGTTGACATGAATGCAACGTTTATGCAGCGCCTAAATTAACAACAAAAAATATGTTTGACAGGTTTTATTTTTTTGCTCTCCCTCATAATGTGAATGTAAATGTGTTGTGCGTTTCGGGCTATGGCCTGTGACTTGGCAGACAGAAGGCAATGATTTCCTTCTTTTTTTGTTTCACAGTCTGACAACTTAGTGTTTGTGCCCTATAATAGAACACTAATAATGCCGACAAGGGGGTGTGGATGTGGCACGTACGCAATATGTGCGGCATAGAATAAGTGTGTGTCTGCATCAAGCCTAATCAATTCCTAGTTGTTTATGCTGGCAATCAAATGATGGGAAAGGGAAGTAGGCAGAAGAACCAGTAGTCTGGACACTTGCCAGCAGACAATAACAGAAGAAGAAAACAAAACGAAAAAGAATGCAAATGACGTACCCACAATTGTTTATTATCTCATTTGAGCACACACACACAAACATCTTGATCATCGATGCTGTCAGCAGATCAACAGATTTACTAGACCAAAGTCAATTTGCAGATTTACATTTTGAATTTACGCAGGGAAATGCATTTAAAATACAAAATACAACTAAATCTAAAAAGAAATTTACATAAAAGTGATTTAAATAAGAAAATTAATTGTGACAAAACATAATTGACAAAATAATTATAAAATCATTTAATAGTGTGAAAAGTCTTTGTAAAATCTTAAGAAAAGAAGGAAAAGCCATTGAGTTATTAAGAATTCGAAGAATTTACATTTACTTTCTTTTGTATAACTAAGGAGCTCAGAAAAAAATCAAATGAATATGTTAATTGGTTTTCTTTTTATTATTTATCTTTGGGGTATTATTTTACTTATAGCCTCAACCAACTGAACATTTTGCATAATGAAATATTAAAATTTATCAACATATATTTAGAAGCTGAAGAATACAAATAGCAAAACCGTTTAAAAATTTCATACAAATGCAATGTGTCATTTTGTTATTCAAATTAAGTTTTAATATATTTCACTTACTCGTGCACGCCTAAGCAAAACAATTTAAAAATTGTCTGAGGTACGTGCAGACATTCCCAGCATCTATAATTAGCCTTGCAACAATAATAACAATGGCACATCTTGAAGAAGTGTAAGAAGGAATGAAAATTGTGGCAAAGGCGCCAAAAGCGTCATCTCTCTGAATGCCAAGTGTCGAATGCTGAATACCGAATACCGAACACCAAATGCCGAGCATGTGTGTGTGAGAAAGAGAGAGAGTGCCAAGTGGCAAGTGGTTGGTTAGCTCGTGTGGATGATGCTCTTTTCTGGTTTACTAGTGATGCAGTTAGATGAGTGGGCCTCTAATTGCAACAATGTAGCCGAGCAAAAGAAGAAACCTGAAATCAAACATACGCGACTCAAACACGACAAGTCTGAGTCGAACGAGTTGGGCAGGTAGAGTCTGAAAAATATTACAAGTTTGTAGAGACAGACAATGATGATCGTTGCAAATCAACTCACACACACACACACATACACTCTTAGCTACCGTTTGAGTTGTTCTTGTCTCACTGGTTGGAGTTTGTATCGCTGCGTCCCGTCACGTACCGTCACAATTGATCTTGTATGATATGTATGTCCGATCGGTCCGCACTATTCAACATGTCTGACTGTCTTCTGCATGTCTAAAATCATTGGGTGATCATAAGAGAATCGAAATGCGCTGTGAAATTGCTGTCGTGGTCTGCCCAGTGTTTTGATGAATGGTTATGCTGGACTGCACGGACAGGCCATCCTTCTATGTAGTAAGTAGTTGTAGTTGCACACAGTTCTCTGCAATTTGTATGCGCTCAGTGTGTGTGCTAGTGTGTTTGTGTGTAAGCTCGAGCGTTTAAGGGGCACAGCAATTAGAGAAGAGAGAAGTGAGGATTATTATGCAGAAAAAAAGAACTGACACTAATATTATGGTTAGCAACTTTGTCAGAGAAGTCGGACAATATTATGACAGATCGTAATTTCTATTATGCAAAAAGTGTACATATTAGTAGTTAATAATTACTGCGATTAGCTTATTGCTTTTTGTCGGCTTTGAGTCTAAAGATCTATGGTATTTATTTAGGTCCAATTGTAAGAACAGGTTTTTATGCCCTGCAAACATTTTAAATATTCATTTGCAAGTACAAATTCGAATCATGTTAGAAAAAAAACTGATTCTTACACACCTTTCTTCTTTGCAACATTCTTTTCCAGTAGCTCTCACATTAAAAGAAACGGTTCTTGGCTCACGCTATGCTTAGTGCTATATAATTTTGCTGATTGATGCAGGCAATAAAAGAACTTTACTTACATCCGAACAGACTAGTGTGAAAATAAAGTGCTCTCCAAATGAAAATAGTATTTCTTTAACAGTTAAAATGTATAAAATTTCATTAGGTTCATATATAAGTATCGGCAAATACAGATAAGGGAAAGCTATATGTATAGGAACACATAGCTTTGAAGCATTTGCATAGATAAACACCAAGAAAGAAAGATAAGTTTCTTAAAAAACTTATCCTTAACAAAATACAATCAAACATTCTGTATATAAATTTATGAGAAGTAATAATACTTTCTATCATAATGTCTTGATATTCTCAATGGCTTCCCCTCTTTAATTCGATTTGGTAAGCCGTTACTCTCGTGCAACTTTTCAGAAGAACCCCTCCTTCGATTTCAAGTCACGTAATTGCAACTTGCAACTTGCAACTACGACTGTAATTATGAGAAAATGCTTTTGGTCTCTTGGTTTGACTTGACTTGGCTCGGGTTGGTTTAGTCGGTTTAACAGTCGTAAAACTTTGCTGAGTCTAGGGTTTGGCATTGGCTGCAAAGAGTTTGGCACAGGGTTGCTTTTCTATCTTTTTTACTTTTTTTTTTGGTTCTTCACGGAATATCATCGTTAAACCGTAAACATCAAGTGGCTTGGTCGGTTAGCAGGTTCGACTGCCAATCGATAGACTTCGGTTTCAGTTAATTAATTTAATGCGCTTTTGCGCTAATTTCGGGCCTCTTAAGACTGTCTTAGCTCCATCAACTTAACTCTTCCCAGAAGGCAGAAAACATTGGAGCGATCGTAAAAAAATTCAAGTTGTAAAAATGTATTTCTGTTTTGCCCTTTTGCTGGTTGCGTTTTCGATTTCATTTCAAATGGCAGCCATATTTTGTTGGTTGCTGCTGCTGCTGCTGCTATTTTACTTTTTTATTATTATTTTTATTTCAATCGTTGCTCTTCACTCTCAATCTCTGGGGCGGTCCATGGGATCAACAGCAACGAGAACAACCAAACATGACAGGTCATTTCGCTGTCTAATTTATGACATTTTCCAGCTAATATGTTGGCATTACTTTTTAATACTTTTGCAGCAAGCAGCAAGCAGCAAGCGGCAAGCGGCGCTTCATTGAAAGCCAAGATTATATTTGCCCACAAATGACTTTTTAATTATGTTGCCAGCAGCAGAGCTATGCCACAATGCCACAATTGACCACGCTCGATTGCAAAACCATATTTAACTTGAACTATAAAACCATCGTTATTTTATTTTGTGCTATTAAACTTAGCTTTTATGTGCAAAAAAAAAAAAAAAAACGCATAAGTCTAGACGGGGCCGAAAGACGTTGCACACAAACTAGCAGCTTTAACATACAAATAAAAACATAAGTTCTTAAATGCATAAGAAAAATACTTAATAACAGCTGCAAATATCTAGTCTATAATCAGCTTAAAAAAAAAAAAAAACTTCAATATAATTAAGAATATTTTAGTCAAAAAAAAAACTCGACTAGCAG
Source organism: Scaptomyza montana (assembly GCA_018904305.1). NCBI lineage: Eukaryota > Metazoa > Arthropoda > Insecta > Diptera > Drosophilidae > Scaptomyza > Scaptomyza montana. The sequence continues at coordinate 6,511,415 of JAEIGR010000001.1, forward strand.
ATACTTTGATTGATCATTGATTTTACTACTATCGATTAATAAATACATACATATATCTATGAAAGGCATACCTGTTGATGTTGACAACAAATATATACTTTCGAAAATACTTCTTTCTATCTGCTGGTTACATTTGTGCAACTTCATTTCATCCGTTTAACCAATTTTTAATGGGTTGAGGGCATAATAAAATTACCCAACGACCTGGCAATATGCAGATATGCAAGTCTACTATAAGAAAACGATCAATGAACTTTTATGTATTCCTTTTACTCAACTGATTGAATTAAACTGCATACAAAATGCGGGCTCAGCTCAAGTCAGCTTCCCTTTAGCCTCACTTGGCGCTTCACTATGTTTTTCGTTTTTCGATTTTTTTTGAGGGCGTTTTGATTGCCTGTTGAAGATTTCAAGAAGTGGCTTGCAACGGCTTTATAATGATTCAAAATTATATAGTTAAGACTCAATGTAAAAAGGCCTAAGGCTGCTGGATCTAAAGACGGAAGTTGGTAAACGAAAACTGAAGGTCTGCATTTAAAAAAAATCATTTCAGTCCTTTTTGAGGCTTGAGAATAAATTGTTGCCTAAATATCGATTCAGTTTGCTTACATTTTAGATAAGATTTAAATATTTTTTAAATGTATATTTAATGGTTTTGTCTGTATTCAATATATTTACATATATTCACATGGCTAGTCATTAAGACAGAATGTAACTAATATATGGAATTTAATTTTAATAATCCTTATAAGAATCTGAGAATTAAGCAATTATTGTTAATTCCTTTCATAATTCTTAACAATCCGTCATGCAATGCATAAATATTTATTATTGTTAACTCATTTTTATCCGAATTTTTTCGTTACTTTACTTTATAATCAGTTTCTTATGTTCATGAAATATTTATAAATCGCTTAGTAAAATCACATTAATAAGCAGCTAAGTCATAAATCAAAACACATTTAGAAAATGCTTGAAACATAGAAGTGCCTCTAATAAACTAAGCATTTAGCACCCTGTCTGGCGGCAGATGCCACCATAAATATCTTTCAAATTCGCCACGGTCGAAGTTGCAATTGCAATTGTTGTACTTGCTGCAACACGAGGCGTTCCTTTTCTCTTTCATTTTTGCAGCACACGATAAATTGCGTGTGTACTGAAATGTAAACACAACTGTGTGGGGAGGCACATAAGTATATCGCAAGTTCACTTGCTGATAAGTGAGTAACAACAAAGATGCGGCGAATGTTTTTGGACGCGCCCATCAGCGAAGTCAGCCTCAATTTCGTGTGGCATGCAACAATTTAATTAGCAACAACAAGTGTTCTGCAGCCGGTAGGAAGATAAGTGGTTTGCACTTCATGAATTTCTTATATTTGATAGTAATTTAATTAGTAAATTATGGGAATATTCTTTCTTTACACACACACATATGCTCAAACTATAACATTACATGTAATTTTAACTAGCATAAAATTGTAATTTATGAAAATATCTCATTTCTTTTATTTTCTTTTCATCTGTAGAAAAATAAGGAACTAAGTTTTCTTTCAGTATTCTCATAATAGAACATTATTGTATAATTGAGAATTTATTGTATTGTAAAGTTTTTCAAAAGTGCTTCACTGTAAAAGTTTGTATCCCATATGTTTTTAGAACATATTACACCAGCTGCATTCAAATCCAAATGCAGTTCAATGCTCTGCCATTTGTATGTAGCATTGCATGGATATTTATAGATTCTCCAAACTCAACCACAACAAAACCTGCTCCATCTGACACACTCACTAACACACACACACACTAGCACACTCAAATACGCCTCTGCATAGGGTTTTAAATTACAACAATCAAAGCGCGCAAAAAAAATATACACAGTAATAATTTAAGAATCTAATGACCCACACCACTTAGTAGTCTGGCAAGAGTCTGGTTTGCAAAAAGAGAAAAAAATAAACTGTTACAACTATCAGCTAGTGACAGACAAGTCAACATCATAGTGGACCCAACCGGTTGCAAATTGTCCCGTCGCTCCCATTCTCTAACAAACAAACACACACAAACAAATTGGGATAAGCTATACACTCCAAATCATTATTTGTCAAATCCAGTTGCGAACAATTCACAATTTTGCCGACGGTTAATAGAAAGCGGATGCAAACCTTTTTAGGGACGTCATCAAAATATGCAAATATTAAATTAGATTTTGCTTTTGATTTATTTAATATATTGTAGTTATTTTTATGTTCTGTGCACAATAAATTTGCACTTTGTTTGACTGAATATCAATTTTGATATATATGATAATTTTTAAGCAATTGTTACAGTTGAGGTATTAAATATATATGTAGATATAAAACATCATTAATTAGCTGTTGCTCATGTTCAAGTTGCCGACAAATTTTAATAATATATAATAAGTCGAAAGCATGCATAAATATTTATTTATGTCATAATTGCAATGCTCATTCATAAACATGTTGGATCTCACGCTACCAATTAAATACAAGTTGAAATACTCCAGTCAACAGAACCCGATTGCGCAATACCCTATATTACAATCGATAATCTTGAATACAGGAGGAATTTTCAATCAAACTAATTTAACTTTATTTGTTAGTGGTTAAATGGAATTTTCTAAAAGGAAAAAAATGTTAAATCATTTTTCTTTTCTTTTGCTTGTTACATACTTTTGAATTACTTCAATATACCCTCTTTTGAGAGTATTGAAGGAACTCAAAGCATATAGAATAAATGTACAAACCAGTTTCTTAGTTGCCATCTTTTTATTGGCTTCTGCCTGGGTGTTTGTCAAACATCAAAGCCTTCTAAAGTTCTGACAGGTTTGCACAATGTTATAATTGCAATTATTAACTTATTTTAATGACTTACACGGGCTTTCAGACCCAGGCAACAATCTGTTTGACTGCACAACTTTGTAAATGAAATAAACTGCAATTGAATTTTTTTATCCTAGGAGATGCCAACTTGTATCGACCACTTAATTTAAGGCACGAACTTTTGGTACGCCCCCCATTTACCATCGCGATTGACCATTAAATTGAAATGCATATAATTGTGGGTCCATGCCGAAAACACCCTTCCAAATATAGCAACGGAGTGGCAACAACACCAGTCTCATCCATGGACTGTCACTTGCAGTTATTCGTTATTGGACTTGCGGTCTCCACACCATTTATTCACATTCAATTCATTTAAAAACTAAACTTGTTGCAATTTTAATTTGAAGCTGGTCAAACTGTTGAATTCGAATGTGTGTATATATGTATACATATTTTAGATGCAAATTCACAGACTAAAGGCCTTAGTTGCCTTAGCTATAAATTTACATTTTTATTGAGTTTTTGTTAATTGTAAATAATATGTTTATTCAAATATGACGTTACTTAGATGCAGCTATATGTTTTGAAGTCATTAACCTTGACATTTATTTATTAAATTTAATACTTTTAGCAATACAATTTATTACTATTTTGAATGTCACTTAAAAATTAAATTTTGATGTAGTTTTACTAACACTAAAAAGCTTGTTTACTAAAAGAAAATATTTGCTTGAATATATGTACTTAATATTAACATCATTTACATTAAAAATACGTATTTAGATGTGAGGAACTCGTCTTTAATGTCAACCAGTGTATATAATCTGTGGGTTGCCTCAGATAGAAGGTTTAATTTGTTTTCAAACTTAAATAATTTGTAGAAATAAGTCTTACAAAGCTTGTTTTGCATTAAACAACATGACTCATAGGACATTAACATAATTTTATTTGAACTCAGTTTAGTTAGACCGAAACTGTACTAATAATCTTGGTCGTGTTTGCTCAATAACCATCAACTTTTAATTGCAGTCACTTTTGTTAAAGTGTTTTTAAGTATATTATTGAAGCCAATTGCTAATGCCATTCGTGGGCTTTGACATGGTCATTTAGACAGCAATTACTAAAGAATTTATCTGCTTTAGTTCTGCCATCATTAAATCGCACACTTTTATGCTATTACTAAGAATTTGTATAGTCTGCCCACGCTAGGCAACAAAAATTCGCGATTTTAAACTAGGAACCAAAAATGCTTGTACAAAAACAAACCATAAAATTGGCAAAAACGACTCAACGAATGTTGCTCGGCATTTTAAAGCGCATTTTTAATTTATTTACAACATTTTTACAATACAAAGCATCAAAAATAACAAACAAAACTAAATAAACGAGAAACGCCGACTTTCAGATGCTTTTGGCTTTTGCATCAAAGTTGTAAATGTCGCGTTGAGTCGTAAATGTACGTTTGTGTGTGTGTGTGTGTGCGTCTGTTTATGTGTTTGTTTGTGAGGTTATATGGTGTGTAGCGATACGGGAAACATGCTCATGATGGAAGTCATAGTCTCAATCTCAAAGGCAAATTACGTTGCGCAGACGCATTTAATGAGCTGAGTTAAGTTAACTCAACACGACTCGAGTTCGTTTTTTTTTATGATTTTTTGTTTGAATCGAGACTTTTGCTTTATTTATTTGTTTTTTAACAATCTTCAAACAGTTTTGTTCAAACATAACATTTTTCTTATTTATTAAAAGCAAGTAACAAATGTTTAACAAAATAAATTAATAAATAAATAGCCACTTTTGCAGTCAGAAAATAAGTAAGTTCATTTGACGTTAATGATAAATAAATTAACTTTTTGTCTAAAGTTAAGAATAAATAAGTAAAAAAAAAAAATGTTATAAAATGTTTTATAGTGATTCCTGTTTTCGTTTAATGTTGTGTCCAAGATCAATGGCCGCTTTTATGGCGGCCATTTCGCAGGCTGCAACAATTGGCATCCGTTTCAGCTAGGAGGCTTAAGCTTAGGCTCGCCATCAACTAGGGCCTGCAGAAAAAACCACATTATTGGCTTGCGATCTCAAACATAAAATTATAATTTACAACTTTGTCGTTTTTTTTTTTCTTCTTTCATTGCAATCGTTCGTGTTGTACTGTCAAAACATAAAACAACGTGAAGTCGTATTCAAGTTGATTTTTACAGTGCACAGCTGAAAATCGTCGATGAGCCTGCCAAGATGCAAAAGGTGCAGCATCAACCGGCGTGGTAGTAGCACCAACCAGGGACGTTCACTTCTCTTTAGGATTCATTTTGCGGGGCTGGGTAAAAATAATTTAATTATCTCTGCTTGTGGCTTTGCTGTGACTACCTCGAAATGGGGTTCCGTTTTAATTTTTCGATGCGCTTCCTTTTGCGTCTCGAATGCTTGGGTATTATAATCAAATAAGAAGCTCAGCTTTGAGTGCAGGTAGTTTTTTATTACATTCGAAGCTTGATTATTATCAGCGGCAGATCATTATAAAAAATCCAAATACTATATTGTATCATGTTCGAGATAAAGGATTAAAGATCAACTGGCTTTTGATCTGTTACGAATTTTATTGCTTAACATCTCATATAAAAGTTAAAGCTTGCCCAAACTAACAACAGCAAAAGTTCTAAGCGTAAATAAATCAAATATAATAAGTGTTTACAAAACAAGTACAACAAGTTCAAGCTGCGCCAAATGTCGAAACACATTTAAGCATGCAAATCTATTCGTACTATCGTAACTTAACCTTTCAATGGCTATCAAGCCCGGGCAGAGAGTCAAAAGTGGAGCAGCAAGCGACTGAAAGCGAGAGTATTGAATGAAAACATCATTATATCTACACACTTTATGTATGCATGTACATATACATAGTACGTTGTGTACTTTTTGTTCTCCCCATTTGCATAATATCAACAATTGCAACAATATTGACAGCAGCAATGCATCAATTTCATTATTGCCATTGTCGTCATAATCATTATATTCATTATCAAGTCAATGTCTTGTTCCTCTTGATGTAAGTATGCAAAGTATATTTAACATTTGTGCTATGGATATGACTATGAGAACGACCAGGCACAGTGGGTGAAACTGTCTTTTTATTAGATTAAAAATATTTGTTTCACAAAATGAATGTGTAATACATATAAAAACAAATCCAGCTTTTCTTACCGATTAATCGGTTGTAAAAATATTCTTTTATATGGTTTTTGTGAAATAAATCACTTTGCTTTATATGGCCTGATCAATGTTCAAAAACCTAAAAGCTATATTAAAATCAGCTTAACTAATGAACTTGTATCTAATCTGTATAATTAGCACTAACTAAACAACTTTTAGAACTTAGTAACACCAGCTGACAGTTTATTGTATCGTAAAAATTCGCAACAAATCTCTGGTGTAGATTCCATTATACAACGTTGCAATTGTTCACCTTGAACTTGAATTGTGTTCCATTGCACTGCTTTTTCATATCTATATATAAATATATATATATATATTAATGCACTGTCCCACATATACTTAAACAAATTTATATCTATGTATGTATGTGTATGTGGGTGTTGTATCTGTGTGTAAATTTGATGTAATATATACTTATACGTTTGTATTTTAAAATTACCGGCACATGCCCAAGTGTGGCCTCTGGGTGCTGCACAAGCGAAACACAAAATGCAAATACAAACAGAGAAACAGCAACACAATTGTATAGATATATTCTAGATATGCACTGCACGAAAATACTATAAACTATGATCCTGAGCAGACACATTAATAATTTGTGTTAATTGTGTACACAACTGTCAGACTGATAATATTTTTAAAACGCTAAATCAAATAAAATAAATTGTCTACTTGGCAAAAGATGTTAACAAAGAATATTTTAACCTGAGCGTCTGCTAATGCATATAATACTATATAATTGTTCTTCTTTTGGAACTGACAGCTTAAGCTTGTTTAACATTCTAACAACAAATTATCTACAAAATGCTGACAATTTTACTCAGCAACTTGGCAAAGTACTCAAACAACTGTCAGCTCTTTAAACGCATTTCTTCATTTTGTCTATATTTCCCATAGTAAAAAAAAACCAGCAATAGATTTATTAATGAATAAATCGTATTAAGTGGCTGCAGCTGCGGGAACCAAGCCAAAAATAAAATTCTCGCTATTTGGTGAAATCGCGTTAATTAACCTGTTCTACAAGACAAATTGATGTAAGCATATTTGGCATTTGGCTGATGTAGTTGCCAAGGCAAATAGCTTAAATTTAGTGCCACACTTCGATTGTGTCAAGCAGACAAACATACAAACAAACACTTAATCACATAATAATTTTTATTGTATTTTGATGAGCTTTTTTTTTATCAGCATGTCAATTTGTTTTGTTTTTTATTTTTGCGAGTCTGTTGGCCCGTTGGCCATGTTCAATGCAACACAAAATTACACGTCACATTATAAGATAATAAAGCACGTAGTACCGGTCGTCTGGGCACTCTTTAGTTCCGGCCAGCTGCCGAGATGGCCAACTTTAACTTAACTCTCTCTTTATCTCTCTCTCTCTCTCTCTCTCTCTTTGTGTGTCTGTCTGCCCATACTATCAGCTATCTTTCGACCCTGTTGTGGCGGACACGTCTGACCAATCTGGAAATTAATTTTCACACACACTAAACAGACAATAACAGACAATAACAATTGACACGAGATGTGCCAGAGTTCCTTATTTTTCATCATGTTGTAGGTAAAGCGCGTAATAAAAGGAAAGTACAAGTACAAGAAATGGCTAAAATAAGACATAAAAAAAAAAAGTAAAATCACATGCGTAGCGAATTACGCAAATTGAATTATGCGGGAAAGAAAATTACTTATTAACAAATTCAACTTGGCAAAATGTGAAATTAATATATATAAATAATCATTTTGTTATTATATTTTTTCTAGTATATTTTCTTGTATTTAACCTCGCGTAGAGACAGAGATGTCAATTTGTTAATGACACCATAAGGAAAAGGCTAAAATAAGAGTCATAAACGCAACAAGGTTAGAAAAAACCAATTATTAGAAAAGGAAAAAATTGTTTTATATATATTATTCATTATTCATTTTGCTATTTGCGATTCTCCAAGAAAAATCATTATTACAAAATTGATTAATTTTTATTGTTTTTCTTAATGCTACGAAAAGAAAAGTGCATTTTATACGCTTCACATGATTATTTATGATCAACAAATGACTATAAAAAATGCATATTTATCTAAATAGAACACTTTGGTTATGATTTCCTTAAATTCTACAGTTAATTGTCTGTGTAATGTATCAAAATAAAAGTATGAAAAAAGCTTATTAGAAACAAAAAACTAACAAAATGCCAGAAAGCCCATCATAAAGTTAAATGTTACATTATAATGACAAAGTCGAATTACATTGCAAGGCCTTTGTTTAGGCCACACAGGCAAACACGAACTCAAGCACACACACATATGCGTACACACTCGCATACATGCACACAGTTAGACAACAGCTGTCTGGGGCCAATTGCTTAGTCGCAATGAGAGAACGGGGCCCCATCCCGGTCACAGCCGGCCGCGTCTTATCTACGACAGTTGGCACGTGTAAGCAATTTTCTATTATAATCGCCACAGCAAATACAATATTTGCAATGCGCTCGCTTGTGAATTCGCTCTCTTTACCCCACACGCCCACTCGGCCCCCCCTTTTGATCAACATTCTGTATTGCACTCTGTCATTTTGTGAGTGTGTTTGCTCTCTCTGTCAGTTTTTGTTGTGGTGCCTTGGCAACAAAAGTGTAAAAACTGCGCACCCGATTGCATATTTTTGAATCTAATTTATGCCTGCTTTGGGGTGTGTGCAATAATACTCATATTACGCATACGCCATGTGGTATACGGCTAAACCAAGAAATAGTGTCTTAGGCAATAGCGTTTTGTTTAATTTATAGCCCCGGCCATTCGATAAGCCGCAGGCCAAATTGTAAATAATTTCAGTTTGATTATTAGGCTAATATGATTGTGGCCGTTAATTGTCGGCTAATTTGTCTATTTATGTGCGACCAGAGGCTAAAACAAATGTCATACTCTCATTTCGAACGATTGATGATGAACGATTCAATTTCTCATACAATCATTTTGTCAGTTCATAATTCATTTAATTTATTTTTTTTTTTAATTGTAACAAGCAAATTGTCACTTGATTTAATTGCTTTTAAATATGTTTATGACATCAAGCGGCAAGTGACAACTTTTTTCTCTCAACTTTCAATTAGTTAAGTGTTTGGTTTGTATTTTCTTTAATCATGTGACGCTGCATAAATTCTACATTTAATAGCCAACACTATGCAACTGGTTAAATCTTTCCTATTTCAATTTGTTGTAAGTTGAGACACGTTTTCAAACACTTCTTTAAACCGGCCATTAAATCATATACATTGAAGGACATTCACATAAATATAACTCACACAGACCTAATGACACATTTTTGGTTTAAAATACGATTATCAAGTGCATTTTGTCTTCGGTGTTACTCAACTTTATTTATCTATTGGCCTACTGGATGCATTACTTGTTCGCGTATTAGTTGTGCATAAATAACAACTATTATGCAAATCAAACATTCATATTCGCAAGTCAATTTAAATGTCAACTAAGAGAGTATTTGATTTTAAACGTTTTTAATTAATTTATTGTATAGATATAGATTATATGATCGTAAGTTTAATATCGTAAATTAATATAAACATTATTGAAAAAGTTTTTAAAAAATCATTAAAAATATGTTATATGTAAAAGTTTTCCACTCATATTCAAAAGCTTGAAACCCTAACATGATGTTTGGATTTTTTTTAAGATGTTAATTAAAGCAATATGGCAATTAAAACTTCTTTCTAAACTTCTTAAGGAAGTATAAAAATAAACATAAAGTATGCTTCAATGACTGGAAAATGATTTTGATGTTCTTGGGAATGAGTAACAAAGTTCTAAGCTCTTTGAAGTAAATTCAAACTACTTTACAAACTTACATCATAAAATATAGCTACTCTTACCATTTCTAAAAACAGGTCCATTTATTGCCAAGCTTTTGCAAAAATTGTCACTTTTAATCATTAACCACAAAAACTTCATAAATTATGCAACATTTTGTGTTATATGGCAAGACACCACCCAAAGCAATGCACAGATCAAAAGCTCACGCGTTAATATCGAAAAATTGAATCAGAAATTGATTTTGAGGGTTGGTGCCACAAAAATCAATTGCCAGCGAGTGCAGTATTTTTGGTTTTATTTTGAAAAAGGACACGGGCGTCATATCAACTGATTTATATCACAGTCACAGCAATTAACGCGAATGTTAAAGGGGCGGCAATAAAATGTCACTGGAGAAATGAAAACACACAAAACCACCAAAACCAAAAACCAAAACGAAAATGAAAAGACAAAAAATCAACGTAAGCTATATAAGTATCTGCTGTTTTTCATACTTAATTTTACGAGCGTCAAACTCAGTGAGGAAAACCTTTTGGCCAAATAGCTGTGGATGTGTTTTCTTGTGTTTGTTTATTTGTAGTTGTTGTACTACAAGTTGAACGTCGTCATCAACGTCATGGATTTGTGAAAGGGGAGGTTGGTCGTAAAACAAGCGTTGAGGAACAAAATTTAACGATGGCACAGTCTAGCAAGCATTTGGCGTCTGTCTATAGGAAGAGGAATTATACTGGCACAGTGTCTAAAATAAATATGCTTGCAATCGAAATCATGTATGAAATTAGTGAACGAAACAGTAGCCAGATGTTGGAGCTTTAGCTTTGGGCCTGTTTGCCACTTAAGTTTGCAGCCAATTGGCAATTGGTTTTAATGACCAGAGACAGCTAAGAAATGTTCAAGGTTTTTGCAAGCAAGCAAGGCGACAACCCTTACCTAGATAAGAACCTTATCAAACACACACACACACACACGAAAAAACGGCAGCCAACAAGCTTGTGCAATCACAAACGACAACTGTTGATCAGCTGCCATGATAACTGATAAGCACACATGTGTATTTGAAAGTGAAAGTTGACGCAACCACTTATACGGTGCAGTTGTCAGCTGTTACAGTGACAATAGTGGGGAGCGGAATAGTGGGGGACAGACAATGTCAACCCTTCGATTCAATGCTCTTAATCGCCTACTCAGACAGTCAGCTAATAGTAACTCACGAACATACCGAGAACCTTTGTTTGCCCAATAGAATGTTAGAAGTGGCACAATGTGTCATTATATTGCACTTGTATTTTATAGATACAATAAATAATATATATTATAATGATACAATGTACACTTGAAATGTTGAGTGATTTTAAAAGGGAATTGTTTTAACAAGCGAAATTTCAATCAACTGTGAAATCAACATCTGTTAACCATCATTTTTGTGTAAATATTTGTATGAACATTAAATTTAAATTTAAGTCTTGAAGTGTTACATAAAAAGTTAGTAGTAAATGTAAATTTTAATAAAAGCAATGAATCAATGATAAAAAAAATATACTCAAATAAATTTATAATTGTAAAAGTCAAAAATAGTATAAATTGTTTGTTTAGTTTGTATCCCATTTTAATAGGGCCTTACAAAATATATAGTAAAAAGCTATGTATTTTAGGCTAGACATTTTTCAATACTTAAAGAAACACTGTTTGAATACACATGTAGGTGTCAATCGTAAATAAAATGCAATTTAATTTGCAGAAATGAGTAGGTGAAAGAGGTGCGGTTGAATGCAGGTCTCACACGCTTAGATTGCTGGCTAAAAATAGCGCCTAACAGCGCCAGTTTATTCTAAATGGTGTCGTTATTTATGACCAGATCATGTGATGAACGCTGCCAGCAGACATGACAGACACTCCATTTACTTTTCCAAGAAAGATGAACAGAGTTCCCACATATCGCATGATACAAGCTTGTATATACTATGCATATATGTATGTATATAAAAATTTAAAAAATATAACTTGTGCACCGACGCTAATTAACTTATTTGAAACTACAAATTTTGCAAAATTTATTTGCAACAACAAAAACACAAAAATAATATTTTAAAATTATTTGACATTTACACTTTGTTTATGGCACCTGACATTTGTTTGACCCAAACAAATAAAATAACGTATTTATGGTTGGCTAATATTATAGCTTTTCATTATAGATAATACTAACTATAATAAATAAATATTTATTAATTTATTTTGCCAAAATTTGAGACTTAGATGATATTTATTATGTATTGCCGCAGCCTTTGATATTTTATCTGTCTCCGACAGAGCGTGGCTTACACTCGATGTGTTGTACTATTAGCATTATTACTATTACTATTTAGCAAGTTGGCATGCCCGGCACGTGTAATCCATAAACAGTTGACGTAGTCCACACGCGTACTGAAAACTAACACACACACACAAGTACAGACTAACACACTAGAAACGCCTTTGGGAATGTTATCGGAAATGCGCCCCATTCATGCAACTGCACTTGGCAAAAAGATAATGTACTTCGATTGTATTCCAGCCTTTTTATTAAAAAGTTTTTATATGGGTTGCATTGGATTATACGCGAGTAAATAAGGAAAATAAGCTTAAAATTTAAACGTTAAAAATTTTGTATTTATTTTAGAATCGAAGCTTATTTAAATTTAGTTTGCTTTTAAAGAAACTATGTATTCAAACCAAAAATTTGTCTGTATATTTTTTGTATAAATAAAAAAACGCTGTTGCTAATCACAAAGCTTTTATTAGATTATCCAAAAGCTTCTTAGTACTAATTATTTTTTATATCTTTATTTTTAACAACCAAATCGTTATAAATATGCCAAAGCTTGATAAAACCTTTTAAATCATTTATTTATCTACCAAACAAACTTTAACACCATTAAAAAGTCACTTTCAAGTCCCTTTGTTTTAAGTGTAGACAGTTTACACACATGTGCTGTATTTGTTTGTGTGTTTGTAGTGGCAACAGTTTGCCAGTTTTGCCGGCAAGTGGCAAACGTCTCAGATGATGATGGCTATTTCTACTTAGCTGTCGTTGTTTGCCCTGTCAGCGGTTTGTCTAGGGTCTTGAATTTGCTTGAACGGGGTGGTTGGTTGTGAGCGTCATTGCTCAGCGGGTGTTTGAATAGAAATAAAATTGTTTAGCTTCAATTGCATTGGAATGAGTCGACCTTGAAGATAAATTGTTACGAGCAAATATAAATGATATCGTTTTGAGTCGATAGGTGTGAAATGAGTTGGCAAAATATGGCAAAGATTTGATAAAATATTTACAAGCAATTGTTAATATAAAAAATCGTTTGGTTAGTATTATTGATACTTAGTATTTGACCAAGGAACAAATGAAACAATATATAAACTAAGATTGAGTCATACAACTTATTGCCAAATTGTACGAGAAATAAAGTTTAATCCGCGTTTGAAAAAAATATACAAATTTATTTTACAACTGATGAGTTTCAAGATTGGAGAATCGTAAAAATTGTTGGCAGAACAATGCCAAAGTAATTAAGCAAATACTTTAACAACAAAACTAATCTGCTTTTTACTCGAACAAAAAACTCAAGATGATTTTCTTATCTATGCTAATTTGTATGCCACCAAACCTAACGAAATAAGAACAGGAGGGAAAAAAATATAATAATATTCTCGATCGTAAAAAACGAATCGACAGTGCAAGCTTGTTATTTTTGATAATAAAAATAAAAACTATATACATAAATGCATGCCAAAATGACGCATGATGAAAGGGGAAAACGAAGGGGGTATTCAAACGGGAGGCAGGTGCTGGGGCTACAGAGAATTGTACACAAAACCATTACACAAGTTCGAGTGAATTACGACTACAGGGAGATGACGACGGCGACGGCGATGGCGATGGCGACGAAGACGAAGACGATTACGAAAATGACAATGACAGGCAGGGAGACGACAAAAGGGGACGACGAAGAGCAAGAGCGATAGAGTCAGCGAGCTTTTTCTTTATACTATAGTAGTATAAGTCGTAAAGTTGCTGGTAAATTACAAACGTTTTAATTTTGAGATTAAAACTGCTTTCGTGCCAAGCTTAACAAGCTTAACTTGGCTAAAAGCAGCTAAAGGATAAGCATTGCCAACTTCCGCCTTCCAAGGGGGGCTGCACAAGGATGCGTGACATCCTTCATACCCACACCTTATCCTCTCACACATAAAAGCGCTCTATGCGACATGCAGTTTTATTAGCGTTTACTGCATTTCTTGACGAATGCACAAGAACTGAACAAATGGCGTAGCACGAAGTGGGGTCATGTGGCACGATTATTTTTAGAATGCTGCACACTGTGCAATGCTAACAAAACGAACTAAGACGTAGGTAAAGGTAAAGCCAACTTAAGTGTTAGTGCTTTCTAGATTAAGTGCAAGCCAATGAATACCAAAATAGATTTGCTTGTTCCACCAACGAAGTGCAAAACCAAAGAGCTTTACACTAGTTTTAAAAAAATGATTGTAAACTTGGAATTTAAGATTGGCAACATTCCCAAGTAGCCACATTTCTTAAAGCACCACACCCGTCGCTGTTAATATCTATAATTAAACTGATTTATTAATTGTGAACTATGCAAGTTCGAAGTGTTTTATATGTAAATTGTGACTGATTCGGAAGCGGTTTATAATAATTATTATAATTAGTTGTATATTTAAACATAAAACTTATTAGTACTTTAGTACTTTAGTTCCTACGTATAAATTCCATGTGAATATTCTTGTGTAGTAAAAATTTCTAAGCAAAATCTCTACAAATTATTCACTTGTTTTATATAACACAGAAAAATCTTTAAACAAGTCGGACGCAACCGACTGTGGTATACTCAATACCTGTTTAAAAAGGAATAACAAGAGGCCTGATTGCTAAGAAGTACGGATGCGGTAGGGGTGCTGCTTTCAAAGATTGGCTAATGCAGATCTTTTAGGGGATGTCACCAGCTATGTTGCCAACCAATTTGGTGACTCTAGCTCAAAAACTGTTCAAGATCGTGTATCTCCAGTTTTTAACGAGGCGGCGACGCGGCTGGGGGTGGCTATGGCGGTATGGTTGGGCATCCAAAGTTTTCGTGCAGATTTTTGGGGGACGCTAGTAGCTATCTCCACAGCAAATTGGGAACTCGAGCTGTAAGGATGTGGAAATGTGAAAATATATGGATTTATCGCTATGAAGCTATCGAATTTATCGATTTGCCAGACCCTCGTTAGCCTTAGAAGATATTTGCAAAGTTTCAAGTCTCTAGCTTGTAGGGGGCTAAAAAAAGTTGCGTTTATACAGCCGGACAGACACCATGACGGACATTGCACAAACCCAATATACTCTTTACCTTCGGTATCGAACAATTCAACTACAATATGTTCTATCTAATCAATTTGCTTAAAGCTTAGCTACATATGCACAACTGGTTTGTTTAATGTCTCTCGGTCTCTGCCAAACGTTACATTAAAAAGCTTTTGCTGTTCTATTCGCTTTAATGTTGTGCTTGCAACGCGCTTATTTGCATTGCATGTGTCTTATTGCCAGAATACACACATCTGTATATCCTTTAGGATTTCGGTTAGACATTCCATGGCTCGCTTCATTTGCCACATTGCTCAGCGTGCATCAAATTTGTCTTCGTCATCGCAAATTCTTACTTCCTTCTTCTTAGCATGGCAGCACATTTTGAGCTGCCATTTTGTGGATATTTCGATTTATTATTTTTTATTGTTGTTACGTTTTACGACTTTGCTGGCTTCATTGGGTTGTTCTCTGTCTGAATACTGCGCCAAATCTACAGATATACAGATATGTTTGTATATTCTCAAATATAACCACTTCGTTGGTTTACGGCCCCATTTCTTATATTCATTTTGTTTTTTGTCAAATTGGCAAATAAAACAACAGCAAAATAAAATTGTATTCAAATATTTTCAAGTCGTTTCTGTTGCACAAGTTAAATTTACAACAAGTTGTTAAAGTTGATGAGAAGTAAATTTTCTACAACAGTGAAATAATTGTTGGGCCTAGCGATAGATACTTTTTGGTGGACTTAAAATATTATTGGAATGTAATTATGTATATTAATTATTCTTGGGTCGAAATAAAGCATAAAAAAACACATTTAAAGTATTTTTTACTATGTTCACATTATTGTTTTAAAATTGAATTTAATTAATAAATTATGGCTAAGAATTTTAAATTTTTTTTTATTATATTTATTGCTTTGACATTTGCTTAGTACTTTTTTTAAAACTTTTCTTGAATGAATGAACTAAAGCCCCAATAAATAGCATTAAGAATTATGAAATTTTCAATAATATAATTTTCTTTAGTATAATTATTTCAACATTCTTAAAAAATATATACATAGACTTTTTAATGCTTAGTAGCATTAGTCGATCGAGTTGTACAAATACAAATCGTTCATTATTTACTGTTAAAAAATTCTTAAAATATAAAAAGCTGAAGAAAAACTCATCTTAAGCAATTAAATTTCAGGTCTTCGGGTAATAACTTATAAACTTATTATGCAATTCATTTAATTTTTCGAATATAAGAAAATATGAAGAATTTTCTTAGAGTCTAAATGTTTTTTTTTAAATAGTCATGTGCACATATTGTGGAAATTGCAATTTAAATTGGGCCAACATGCGCACAAAAGCAGACTTAAGAAGGAACCAAGGCTGGGCTGAGCATATATAAAAAATAAGGCCTGCAATTGGCACAAGTCTCTATGTACACACATATATGTATGTATATGCATACATAGAAACGGGTATATACATAGAAGGTTCTCTCCTGGCAAGCCAGTAGATGCGCCTGAAAAGCAGCTGCAGCAACACGAGCAACAACAACAAACTTCGTGCTTGCATACAAACTCATAAAAGGCACAAAAAACGACGATAAAAAACTTTGCTAACGACTTAAACGACGACCAAAACGAGAACGAAGAAGTAAAAGTAAAATAGAAACAAACAAAAAAAATAGAAAAATAAACGATGCTGCACAAGGATTCGGCTGCGAGAGTAAGCAACGAGTTTTAAAAAGAAAGAGAGTAAGAAAGAGCGAGAGAGAGAGAGAGAGAGAGTAGTTTACATCGAATGGGAGTTAACTGCACTTTGCACAGTAATAAAAGTAATAATACCAGCAAAGAACAGAGCTACCCATATACGTGTACACATGTACATAGACAACTATATACATAATATATACATATGTATAAATATATATAGATATGGGTGCGCAGTGTCTGAGTTCCGTTTATGCGCGTTAATGGCATCGTTTACTGGCTAACTGTAAATGTGTGTACATGCGCCCATAAATGGGTGTGGCACACGACTGTTGCAGCCTGCAACTTGATGTGGGCATCAATGTGCAATGTGTTTGCTTCATCATGAGATGGGCGTTGCCCAAAATGCACTTGTAACCAAAAGCCCGCATTTCTTCATACATTCATTTAAATATGCAACCTTAATCCGGTTGCCTGACATTTAATTTATTTAAAATTGTCCAAACATTTAAACTTCACTTTTATATATACATATGTACATATTTACTTACTATTTTATATCAACAAACAGAATTCAGTTATATAGCTTATACTCTTGTCCATAGGCTCAAATTCTAATATTAAATTGAGTTATTCAACTAACAATTGATGGCATATTTAATTGATTAAAGAAGTTTTTGCTTGTTTTTTTGAGTGTGATTTGTCTGTAAATGCTCCTGTCCAAATGAAATAGTAATATTTGATGACCACATCAACTAATTGCTACGAAAATGCACATTAAGCCACAAGAATAATAATTTATTTTGATTTTTTAACTAGAAAACATTCAACAAAAACCATTTGCCAACCAAAAATTATTGAGTCATGTATTATTTTAATTTTATAACATTAATAAAAATAACAACTATCAACCCAAAATTTAACTTAATCAAAGTCAAAGCGACAGGCTAATGGCATTTAAAATTATGCATAGATAAACATACATACATACATTTGAGCATAAACAAAAGGCATAAAATGCAAGCTGAGCTAATTGGCCAATCAAATAGCTGGATTTGCTTTGCTATGTGGCAACAATAAATCAATTTATTAAATTTTTATGAGCTTAATAAAATAATTTTTCGACATAAAATGCAAGAGCTGAACAAATCGAGAATATAATAAAACTACAATCGGCTAATGACTTAATAACTAAATTAAAAATGGCAAAGAAGCAAAATACAACAGCGACAATTACAATAAATTATTGTTGATATGCGTGCAGATAAAGAAATGTTTGTGTTTATATTTATGCATGTGTGCATAATATAAACATGGTAGCTTTTTGTATGCAACACAAATAATGTAAACTAAACAATAGCACCAGCAACAACAACAGCAACACACGCAAAGCATAAAACACGTTTTACTAACACACTCACACTTGTGCATATATATACGAAAACTACGCTCACCAATGCAAAACGTGCGCCACAAAATCCCCCTCGCATACCAAAAGGCGCCAACTACTACTCAGAGTAGCAGTTGCATGCAACATAACAAAACAACAACGACAACAGCTACATCAAAAGCGAACAACAGAAGAGAGAGAAACATAATAAAACGGGCCAATGAGTATGAAGCTCCGCCTACAACGGAAACTACCGACGATGATGACGATGACGACGACGACGACGACAACGGCGACGGCGACAGCGCAGCAGCTGCCATTTGTGTGTGTGTGTGTTGCTGTGTTGTTGTTGCTATTGCTGTGTAGGTAATGCAGAAGACAACAACGAAAAAAAATAAAAATGGCAGACAGAGCATAATTGAAGAAGCAGAGCCCAACGAATATGAAACAGCTGAAAACGTTGTTTAGTTTTGAATGCCAAATATGTGCAATGAAATAAAATTTTATTTAAATGCAATCGAATTAATAAATACATACTTAAACATTGTAGTTGAAGAACTAATCAAATTCGTCTAAGATTAAAGGCATACATTTATTTTCATCACTTTGTCAGCCATATTGCAGTTTTATAACCTTTATATGTAATATGCTTCGAAAATATGCGAAGTTCCAACGCTTAAGTTAAAAAAGAAGAGAAGGAGTTTCAACTAACGAAAAGTAAAGAAAAGTATGTAGAATATATATTTACAATGCCAGAAAAAAACTTAATAAGAGATGATGTAGCAAACAGATATAAAAAAATTTTTAGTAACCAAAACTTACAAAAGGTTTTATTAGAATGCACAAAAAACTCTTTCGGATTTTCAACTCATTAAAAAGTAAAGTAACATTTTTGTTGACTAAATATAACAGTGAAAATATATCAAAATTAAGAGATACATAATCTTAAGACATTACATTTTTCTATGTTTTCTATTAAACTCCGACAGCCCAGGCCTAAACTACAATCGCAATAAAATATGAACGAAACACAACAAAAAAAACGTTAATCGAAAATACATTGTTGATTTAAGTAACACAGTCGACCTTCCATATAACGAACTTCCGTATAACGATGTTTTCTATAGCCTGAAATTTGATTCAACCAAAAAGCCATTCTATGTTACGAATTTTCTGTATAACGAAGTATTTTCATGACCCCTTGAGATTCGTTATGTAAAACTGCGACTGTAGTATTTAAATGGAGTCTAAAAAATAAAAATATCGGTTAAAATTTAGTAGTATGAAAATACTCTTAAAATAAGTCTATTTTTTTTAAATAAACCAATGTTAATCTGGTTTTTTACTTAAGTATTTACCCCTATAAAAGCACAATTTAAACTAGAAAGCAAAACGAATCGTAACCTCAATATAGAGGAAATTTATATTCAATAATATCTATTGTATAATGAACAAGTTATCGAATGATAATTTTATATAGTTGACATAAAACACTTGCTTTTTTGGACTTTATTTTTTGGGAAACTCTTTGCAAAGCAACAATTTTAACATTTTTATTCATAGCATTCTTTTTCGGTCTGGCAGGTATTGTTGAACAAGTGCAAACTCAAAGTTAACGTTTTTTACGCATTATTCAACTGATCCTATCATTATGTTCAGCATCGTATTGGATTTCATTTTTATTTTTTCTTTTTGCCTACGTGTTGACCGGCATGTTTACATTAAACATAAATTAGTCTGACACTTTTGAAAGGTTTCATTTCTCAGAGTCGCTTAATTTGTATGGGATAGAAAAAAGCGCATGCGCAGCTTTAAAATACTACGAGAATATCGATGGGAATTGCGTATGCGTCGTTTTGTTCGATAATAAAGTTGTTTTTTTAGGCTCCAATTGAGCCATATTTATTTATTTATGCGGACAATTCGAAAGGGTTTCAGCTTAAGATTGTTTACTGAAATTGAACTTTGTATTTTATTACGACCGGATGTATGAATGTCATGAGAACTTCAAAATGATATGAGTGTTAATTTAGCTGACTAATGATATACGATTTGAATTTGTTTTGTTTTGCAGGCCAAGATGTTTTCCTAGACTATTGCCAAAAGCTGTTGGAGAAATTTCGTTATCCGTGGGAGCTAATGCCGCTCATGTATGTGATATTAAAAGATGCTGGCACCGATATTGACGAGGCTTCACGTCGCATCGAAGAGGGTAAGAAAATGAAAAAGAAACAAAAAACATCCTTGAAAGGGACAAATTATAAATGACAAAATTCATTTATGCACTCTTTCTACCAATGTTTGCTTAAAAAAATATACATATATCTATATACGTTTTGATTTGATCAATCGCCAGGCCAATATGTTGTTAATGAATACTCCCGTCAACACAATTTAAATATCTATGACGGGGGTGAGTTACGCAACACAACGCGGCAATGTGGATGATAATTTCTATTTTAAAAAATGCTTTACAAAAAGAAAAACATACACAAAAATAAATTGATCTAGTTATGTATTTATTATTTGCCGCAACTGCAACCTAAACCTTAAAAATACAAATTGTAACGTGCGCGAGCTAAAGTAAAATAAATAAAAAAGTTTCCGTTCAAAAAAAAAAATACTATGTAAATATTTTGAACTTTTCGCAAACGATCAACTTTAAACTGCTTCTTCAATCAACAAACCAAATGGACAGAAACAACATCAATCTTCAATCAACATACCCCCTCTTAAGATGATATCTGATGTCAACTTT
This sequence comes from Scaptomyza montana, assembly GCA_018904305.1. Classification (NCBI taxonomy): domain Eukaryota; kingdom Metazoa; phylum Arthropoda; class Insecta; order Diptera; family Drosophilidae; genus Scaptomyza; species Scaptomyza montana. Next base: position 6,532,483 of record JAEIGR010000001.1, read on the forward strand.
CTTCAATCAACATACCCCAAAAACAAGCTGAAGGACGACAAAAAGACAATTTCATCTCTTCAATCAACATACCCCCATTTGTGAATTTGAATCAATCAATCTTCTTCTCTTCAATCAACCATACCGTATATGAACTACTCTTCAATCAACATAACCATTGCGACATTGGGAAAATTATAACTTCTCTTCAATCAACATAACTTATTTCCAAATCGGACTTACTACATATGCAAAATAGATGCTCTTCAATTGATCTTGACTTCAATCAACGTATTCTTTGTTAAATCGGAATAACAAATATATCTTCTCAAAATCAAATTATGTGCTACAAGTCTAACCAACGGTTGTTTAGCTTTAGTTAGCTCTTAATGTAAAGTTATTTTTAGTTAGCTTTAATTGTGCTGAGTTTGTTTAATTTAAGATAAGTCTGACTCTAATATATGATTTAAGTAAAGTAAAAAAAAACCTTATGAAAGCTTGCTTTCATAATGAAAGAAAAGCACAAATCAAGTTATTTTATACAACAATTTTTTCACAAATTTGATTTTAATTACACTTCTTAAAGCCTAGAAAACCGCGCCAAACTCAAGCAACTTTTCAATACTTAAAACAAAACTTAAGCTCGTAATGTTATTAAGATTAATTAACTAGACAGATACTTTTTCAAGTGTGACAAAATTCTTAAGATAATCTCGCACACTTTTCAAATAATTTTTAAATTTTTAAATTTCTTAAAACAAGTTTACAAATTGATCTTTGTAACTAAAGTACTCTCAAGCTATGTCTTTCATCAGGTACATAAATAAAATGGAGGTTTAATAAGCTATCCTATAAATAGTTTCAATATTTATACCATGTAAAAATGCAGAAACTTAAGATAACCAATCTATATCGAACTAACTATCGATTAACTATGTATAAAAACAAAATATTGTTATCAATTTAAGCAGTTCATAATGAATATGCAAAGTTACAACCACAAAAAAAGTATAATACCATACAAAAAAATTAAACATTAAATGTATAAAATAAAATATTTTCCTTAAACAAACAGAGTCGAGGAGCATTACGATAAATATTAAAAAAAAAAATATTGTGGAGAATGGGAAATAGCCTCACTTAGTTTTGTTATTAAGATTGAAGTGAATCAGCTTCTGTTTGTTTTTGTATGTCGATGGCATTAAAAAAAAAAAAAAAAAAAAAAACAACGGCAGTAACGATTGCATTTTGAAGTTGCCATTTCACTAAAGTTGCCAGCTGGCGCATTGGAAGTTTGAGTTGGGCGCTGATGTTGTTGTCGCCAGTGCCAAGGCATCGTAAATGCATCATTAAACCGAAAAATGCATGCGAAAAATTTACGACATTGCCAACACCAACTGAAAAACGCTTTCGAGCTTATCCCAGCTTCATGGGAAAGCTGACAGGTAGTAGCTACAATAATATCGCAGCATCGTTTGCTGGCACTTAACATGAAATGCAGGGTGAAGAGAATAGAACGATATCCACGAGTACGTATGTGTGTGTGTGTGTGTGTGGTGGAGAGTGAATAGAGAGAGAGTTTACTTCTTAGGTAGGCAATGCAACGTGTAAATGTGTGCGCCATAAAGCTTAAAAGTGTTTATGCTTGAATGCTGCACGTGACGGTTGGCAAAGGCGTAAGGATGGGAATTGAGGTTGATTTTTTGTAGGGCGTACAAGCAGAGAAATGCGATTTGGAAGCGAAAAGTTGTTAATTTTGTTTTTATTATATAATTTTAAACTGCGCTGTTCGAAATTCTCAAAGATGAAAGTTGAAAATTGCTTTAAAAGCTCGATTAAAAGCTTGATTAAAGCTTTCTTATCTTACAGATATGACAAATTGAAAAATCCAATCTTTTAAAAACTGATTCAATACAAGCTAGTTCGAAAACAAAAGCTTAATTTTTACCATCATTTACATGCTGATTCTTCTGCAGAACTTTTGGATGAAAGCTATCTTAAAACAGAACCCTTTGTTTACAGTTCGCAGCTTTGGCTCAAATATATTTATGAGCTTTCACGCCCATTTAGTCAAATGAGTCAGCTTACAGCTGCTTTTATGACACATTCCTCATCCCTGTTTTTGTTTTTTGGTCATGTTATGAAGCCAACGTATACCCATAAAATAGACTCGACACTATGGCAGTTTTCCTCATTTTAGAGACCCTCAAACTCATCATGGATGTGAATGTATATCATAACCCTGCCCTTTGGGAAGCGTGCTACAAATTCCTACCGAAAAACGAGTGAGAGCTCGGTGGAATACGGACTTCTACTTATTTGCCAATGCTTATTAAATACTATAATACTATAGAAAAGCGTTGCCAACATCAGCAACAGCAACAGCAGCAGCAGGAAGCAAAAAATTTTCAACTTTACGACTTCATATTGTGGGCGAGTCGTAAAAAAATTGTGCAGCGTCAACCATCTTCTTCTTTTTTTTTGTCAACCCTTCTACCCATCTACTCTACAACTCGTATACGGACATTTTACGGCTGTGCAGGCAACATGCATGCCGCAACTAGCTGCCACTTGTGCCAGACATCTGATATATACGCATACATACATACATATATGGATATATGTATATGTATACATACTATATAGCGATGATGTATTTGAGTTGGTTCCTTTGCTTCCTGGCTTAATAATAAGCAGCCAGTTTGTCATAAATGACCCGAACATGGACAAAGCAGCTGGACGAAGGACGGCTACCATTAAATTGTCCGAGCTTTAGCTGATTGCTGTCTTTGTCATCTGCTGTCGCCTGCTAACCCAGTCAAGTGTAAAGTTATTGCTTAAGATTTTGTGGCCTGCAAACGTGCTGATTAAAAATCGTTTGAAAGCGTTAAAAATAGCAGGAAGTCCCCAAGCAAGTTGAGCAAAATTTTTGAAGAATCATTTCCTTAATAAACTTAATCCTTTAATACTATTTCATTTGTAAATCAATACTTTGACCCACTTTAATTTTTTTCGAGAGTTGAGCTCCATTTTTTGTTTTGTTTAGTATTTTCAACAGTCTGGCAGCACATAACACATGCAAGCTTATTAGGGGTTGAGGTTTAAAATTGTTTTCTTTTAATAGGTTATGGAAAAAGTATTAAAGTGCTTTTGTAAAATATATAAAAGTTGTTCTTCATATCTTGCTTCAAAATATAGACATAAGATAAGAAACTGTAATCAAGGCATTTGAAAAGCTTTTAGGTGAAGATAAGAACAGTTTTATATTTGATGATTAAAGATAATAAATTCTTAAATAGTATCTTTTGAAATATTCAAGTGTATCGCACTTATATAAACTTGTTTCTTTCCTTTAAAAACAATCTAGTAGCGTTGAATACAAGGATATTAAGTTGGTTGCGCCTCCCATTAATGTCGAATTAAAATGAGCTTTTACTAGCCAACAAATTATTGAAAAAAGATTAAGGTTTTTTATAACAGGATTTTGAAGCAAAAGTTTTAAGTTTTTGTATCGTTGTTACGTTTTCGGCAGTAAAGATGCTTAGCTAAAGCCATTTACCACTCACAGCACTCTACCATAAACTTTGACCTAGGGTTCAAGATGCACTCACTTAATTAATCCCAGCCCCCTTTAGAAAAACACTAAATGTTGGGTTTGTCCAAAAGTTTACGACTTTTTATTTCGTCAAATTGCACAGTGGACTACAGGAGGCATTAGTGAAAAGTATTAGTTTGGGCGTCCAGGTTTTAACTGTACCTGTGCTCTGGGCTTTTAAGCTCTATGTGCATGTGTAAAGACACACATACACAGGCACATGCGTGCCACACTGGGTTTTGTTTAATGCATTCTGCACTTGACGGAAGAAAAAATCCCATTAAAATTAAGTAAAATTGCAGCAGCAGCAGCAAACGTAATCGTAAAAACTTGGCATTTTGATGTTGCAGCAAGTAGTAAAATTGTGAAAAGTTTTTGCAGCAGGCAGATAAGACTTACGGGATGAGGAGGGTTTCGGGCTTAGGTGCGGCAGACAAAAGGTTCTGCCTCTTGGGTTTGGGCTTTGGAAAGGAAGTTTCATTGTGTGTATTTATATGCATTCGTGTGTGTGTGTGTGTGGTGCGAAAGGTTGCACATAAAGTACATGCAAAGACGAGTCGTTGCACGTGAATGCGTATGCGCATGTGTGTGTGTGTGTGTGTGTTTGTGTGTGTGTAGATTGTTTTTGAAAATGGCGCACATCTTGGGCCGGGACATAGACTTTTAGTGCCCGGGCATAGTTATTGTTATGGCTTCAATAGTTTATAAGTTATGTGCTAAAAAGTGTGAAAACCAGCAATTTAACGATATAAGCAATAAAACTTGACTACGTGCGAGGGCGAAATGCGAATTGCGAAACGTAAATGAAAAACGTTAAAACGCATACATGCTCCATAGTATTTGTTTTCCTTATTTACATACATTTCTTTAAAGTCCCCAGTAAAATATAAAAGCAAATACATCTTAAAACTTGTATTGAATGAATATTCAAGTACATCATATCTTAAATCTACACAAGCAATGCGAATGAAAAATGCAAACCAGCTCTAAACGTGAATATACAGTGGTCGCTCGTTAATTAAAACTATTGCTATCGACAAACAATCAAAAGGAATTTTTAATAATTTTTTCAACATATTGTAGTATTTAATTTTGCAAAATTGATGAACCTAAGTACTTAAGTTAAACTTTAAGTAAAAATCCTTTTTAATTTAGCTGTTGCTCAAAAATTTTAAGTTCAATTTAATAGTTTTACAATTTTCGAACCTTTTGTACTTGGGAGCTTTTGTGTTACAAAAAAAACTTAGAATTTAAAAAATCATACTTTTATGCTTTTCACCAAGCAAACAAAAAAACTTAACTTAATAACTCAAATTGTAAGAAAAAACTTGAAATGAATTTTTCAATCTTTGCCTGTCTTGCTCACACAATTTACCAATCCAAACTACAATTACTTTTCAATTAAAATTACATCTGAAATCACAGCGTTCTTGTGTTCCAACGACCACTGTACGTTTACCGTTTGTTTGAGCTATTGACTGTGTGGCGCCATCTAGCGTTGCAAATGCAACTGTATTTTAAACAAAAAATAATTGAAACTTGTTTTGTTTTTCACAGCGCGTGTAGAGATTAATCGAATTGTAGCGCAAATCTATTACAACTATTATACCCCGATGGCGATTGGTCTGCACACGACGGGAACGCCCATGTACCTGACCTACCCCAGCATCGAGCGGTACGGCACACATTTTACGCACCTGCCACTGACGCAAATACGACAGCCAACACCCGAACCCTTAGCACTGAGCCGAACACCACCGAGTCCATCGGCAACAGCTGTGACACCATCCTCGCACAATCCCCACCAGAAAAACTCACGTCCTGCCAGCAGCAATGGCACCGTTCATTCCGCTGCCCACTCACCCACTCTGGTCACAACGGTGGCAGCACTGGCCACACCCGGCTATCAACATCATCTCCATCAGCAGCAGCTGCAGCAGCAACAAACGGATCTGCAACGTTCACGTTCCGGCACGCCCACCACGCCCCCGCCGGCACACAGTAGCAGCAATGGTGGCTATCATCATCACCATCATCATCATCATCATGGCCAGCATCTGGTCAGCTCAACATCAGCAGCAGCCGTTGCAGCGGCAGCAGCAGCCACGTAGCAGTATCGCAATGTTGCAGCCGCAGCGGCGGCAGCTGCAGCAGCTGTGCTCTTTGTGTAAGTAAAACTTAAAACAAATTATTTGTGCAATTATTGTTGGTAATCTTGAATGGTGGTCAATAGTTTTAGCCTGACTATAAAGTAAGAAATAAAGATGCAGTTGAACTTTCTATAACGAATCTCAAAGGGAAACGAAAAAACTTCGTTTTACGGAAGTTCGATTTATGAAAGTTCAACTTTGTAATAAATTAAAAGGTTTTTCTAACGTGTTTTGCTTATATTTAGTGGCAGAGTGTTTAATAAGAACAATGAACACTTTATAGAAAATATCTTCTTCTTGTTTATTGAATATTTCTAAAATTTAAAAAAAAAACTTTTGGTTGTGGCTGCTGTGCTAGCAAACCCTTATATATTAAAAAATCATATCCAACCAACACAATATTAAATAAATAAATTAAATTAAATTTTCTAACAGTATCCCACGCCGCTGGCCATATTCGGCCAATCAATCTTAATCTTTCTCTTTCTTTTTTATTTGTATATCAATATTTGTCAATATTAAAAAGTCTCAGTTCTATAGTTCAAACTCTAATCTTAACTTCAATCCAATTATGTCAAGAAAATTAATTGTAAAGTCAACTAGCTGACGACTTAGCTGTTAAAGGAAATTATGAACATCAATTAAAGATTTGGTTTGCTTAACAAATTTTAACATATTACATAAAAAGCTAAGATATTGTTCAAACATTGCTAAATTGAGTTGTTGCATAAAATACTTTACCAACACAAGTTTTGATTAGTATAGTATAAGAATAAGTGTTTAAAGTTTAGAAAGTGTGTTTCTGAGTTGCGTTCCATTTGCGTTTATTTGCAATGGTCTCAACTTATTTGGAATTCAGGACAAGGCGTGTTGCCTTTAATCAAATCAATTTCGCAGCATAGTTTTATGTTTACAATTTAAGTTGGCAGCTTGCAACGCGCTCTTCACACTTGCCACTTGCCACTTGCAGCTTTCATTTCCATTTCCGGCGGCTGCCAAAGCTGTTGATGCCGTTGTTGCTGTTGCTGCATTTCCGGGCTGCGCACGAAAGTATGCAATGGCTTTTTCATCATTTGGCCTGATGACTGCAACGTGGTAACAAAAGCTGCATGCATCCAGATGAAAACCAATTGCTCTCTCCCGCCCGCTCGCCGCTCCTCATGTTCCCAAACTCACCAAACCCAAAAGCATCGTCGTGGTGGCATTTGTGTGTGTTTGCTTGTGCTTTTGTGCTGACAATTGAAGCATTCGCCTTGGCCAATTGTAAATACCCTGTAGCTATTAAAAACGAATGAAATTGGGTATTTATGCTGTTGTCCATAGGTTTGTAACAGTTGGAAAACATAAACCTTTAATAAATATTTTTTCTTGAGCAACATTGAAACCTTTTTTAGATTTGTGTTGGATTTTTTTGATAATTTATTCATATCAAAAAGTATTTTTATGAAAACTCGTCAATTGGAATTTGAGAAATACTTGCGTTAACTAACATCGTTTGTTTTTGCTATTTGCAGGGCATTTTCTGGTCCTGCAAAGCTTTCCACTTTAAACACTTCAAGTTGTTTATTTGTTGTTGTCGTTGCTTAATTTAGGTGCAAGTGTTAAATTTCCATGCTGGCTGGCATTTTAGTTTTATATTATATGCTTGGAAACATTTTGTTGCCTTTTGTTCTTGATGCCTTTTGCTTTAATTAAAAACTCAAGTGCCAAGGCAAGGCTAGGGAAAGACACTCAGTCAGATTCGTCTCTTATTTCTCAGTTGGAAATTGTGCGCAGAAGAATGACGGACGGGCGGGGCGGGGCGGGGTTGGAGGTGTGTGATAGCCCAACGTGTTCGTTTGCCACTTGCATTGGCATTTATGTATTTATGCCACAAATATCACAAAATATCACAAATGCTGTTTTGGGTGTGTGTGTGTGTGTTCTTTGCACATGAAAAACTTTCGCCTGGCATCGTTGGCACAAAATTTTATGATACCCGCGGACAACACTTCAGAATGCATATTTCAATGTCTGTTCGACTGTCCGTCTGTCTATCTGTTTGTCTGTTTGTCTGTCTGTAGGTAATAAAATATACGCATTTTGCAACAAAACGAAGCAGCATCAGCAGCAAACGGCATCTAAATCTTGTCTAAAAATTGTATGTGCTGTTTTTCTGTGCTGTGATGCCTTCGATTGTTTTGCGCGCCCTTTTGGCACATTAAAAACCTCAACTTCCAACTTTGTCTCATCTTCATCTCATCTCCTTTGGCATTTTCTGTGCATCAAAGGCGCGTCATAAGTTTTTACGAGTGCATCATAAAAGTGGAACGCACGAAAAAGAGCTGCATAAAAATATTCTTCTTTCCTTAATTTTGCGTTTTTTTTTTTTTTATTTATACTATATATGTATAAGTATTTCTGGATGCGCTCTAAGCCTAGGCAAGCAAAAGGGCTGTGCAATTTAATTACACTGGAAGACAACAAAGTCAAAGACTTCACATAAAACTATTCAGAGTTCATTTAACTCTCTCTCTCTCTCTCTTTCTCTTTCTCTGGCGGAACAAATCAAACTTATCAAGCAAAAATCAAGTAACAACAACAATTATTCAACTGCAAGTTCAGCTTGGACATAAAAACAGCCAAAAACACAATGCGCAAAACTTTTACGAGCCTCGCTCAAGCTTCTGTTTTCGTTAAGGGAGCAGCAGAAACCAAAACTCCCAACTGCAATTCCATTGTTTTGTTTTTATTTATTTTTTTTGTTGCTGTTTCATTTTAAACTATATCCTTGGCGAATGGCACTTCAATACCTTCGATGCGTCGTCCTTTTGTTGCTGCTGCTTTGGCGAAAACGGCAATAAATGCATAAGTTTCCATTTAACGATATTTTGTTACAGGTTTTTCGCATGAAATTTTCGCACACCTTCTGGCTGTAATATAAAATTGAAATGGAAATGAAAATGCATTTCATTTTATTTTCTTTTCTGCGCTTTCCAACAACAAATGAAATACTTGAAGGCGGTTGCAATTTTCTTGCCAAGTTTTTCACAGCGAGTGTTAAGTGGAAAATTGTTGGGCAAATTTGCTAGGAAATTTATTGTTGCCTGTTCTAAAAGCGACATGAAGCTTTAAAATATTGTACAGAGACATTAAACTGACAAATCTTGACAGTTTGTCAAAATGCCCAAGTTTTGCTAGAAACACAAATAAGACATATACTTAAGTTAATAGTGTTATAATTGTTTTTGATATAAAGTATTGCTAATTTGATAATTTTTATTATTTTCATTAAATAAGTATTCCATAAAAACTTAAAACATCGGCAATGAGATATACATAACTAACATTGCGTTACAACTTAACTCTAATTTTAACATTTTTAAGAATTTCAAACTATTAAAATTTAGCGCTTATTTATTCAAAATATTATTAAGCCTTTTTCCATGAATATACTAACAACCTGCCATTTTACTTTTCAACAAATTGTTCTCATTTCTTGCCTCAATACTTTTTAAAATTAATTATTATTTGACAAACATTTGTAGCGCCAACTAGACATAAAATTGTTGCAATATTTAAAACAAACAAAAAAAAACGGTTTAGCATCAAACAATTGTGTTTTACATTTACATAACTACATTAGCTCTTTATTAACTTTATGTCCAAAGATCTATTTTATTTAACTTTTTCATAAGTTGTTTGCATTCATAACTTGATCAAGCTAGAAGAAACTCATTTGAAAAGATATTACTTAAACAAATCTACAGCTCTTAATAAAGTTAAATCAATTTGAACTTCACTTAGCGACTTTTTCTGTGATCTTAAGCAAACTTTGCTTATCTTATTTAAATTAGCAGACACAACTTTGTTGCGTGCTCTTTTAAGCATTTCAAAGATCACTTAAGCACTTTTAAACAAAATATACAAAATCAACGTATATAAAACTTGAGCAATAAACAACATACATTATATGTATGTTTTTGTGATTTTTGTGTTGTCGCACAATATCCGCTGATTTCTAATTTCCGTTTGAGTTGTCGTCGTCGTCATTAAAAAACAAACAAAAAAAAACACTAATATAAACATGAAAAAATATATATGTAGACAAATCCCTTTATTTTTTTTAATGGTTTGTGCTCCTTCAGTCATCATCACCATCGGACACATTTTTTTTTTTTGCCCTCTCTCCTCGAGGTCGCAACGAACCATAATAAATGCATTGCTTGCCATAAAAATCATGAAAACGAAAGAAAAAAAACAAAACACAAAATGTTATAGTTTTTTTGCGAGCGAGTTTCGAAGTTTCAGTTTCGGCTTACGCCGCTCAAATTTCGCTCTTCTTACTCCAACCCTTCCCCCGACTTCGATGTATGTATGTATGTGCATTTCGGCTTGTGTTTATTATTGTTGTTCGCCATTCGTTTTGCTTTGCGTGCTGGATACTCTCCGGGCTATTTTTCTTTCGTTTTGTTTTTTATGGTGCCGCGTTACGCATTTTTTTCTTTCTTTTTTTTATTTTAAGTGGACACGCATTATTAAAAAATAAACAATAAACAAATGTGATGTGCATAGCAGAGACCAGAGCTAGTAACAAAACCAGAGCCTGAGCACATTTTCAGCATAATTCAATGGAAAACTTTTGTGGGGATCATAAAAAACAAACCACTTGAGTCAAGCAAATAAACACAACAAGAGTAGAAGTATTGGTCAAAAAAAAAAAATAAAATCATGTAGAGTTATTATAATTCATAGCCCATCGAAGTTATAGTCTGTTGACCGGGTCTAACTTACATTTTCTATATTTGTTTTGTTAATTACAAAAATCGGAGAGATACTTTCTTAATAAACAATATGCAATATGTTTTTTTTTTCACATAGTTTGCTATACTCTTAAAATCAGTGTCAATTAATATAGCATAATATTTGCAAGCTATATATTATAACTTAAATATTCTACCAAAGAACTTACATTCGAACTTCCATGCATCGAGTCTAAATGAGACAAGAAAAACCTTCGTTGTGGGGAAAATTTGTAATATCAAAGATTGTTAAGAAAAGCTTCGTCTTCAGAATAACAAAAGCAGTAAGCCATAAGTGTGAGGGAGCGCGATAGCGGATAGCCGTTTTTGTTTCAGTTGCACATGCACTCAGCGGCCCGTCAAGTGTACGACAAGCGGCAGGCCAGCGGTAACCAAGAACGGTAAAAATCTGTCACTGTATGTGTGCGTGTGTTTCCCTTTTTGCTGGGCCGCTTGTCTAGAATTTTGCTATTTTTCATATTTTGGTTTTTTCTGTGTCGGCAAATGACATCGACAAGTTCACTACTGAATACACTTTCGAAATTTTTGTGCATCGCTGCATAAATTGCGATGGCATAATTTGTGTCTAGTGTCAAAGAATTAAAAAAAGGAAAGAGTATGAATGACCAGCAATTGCTAAACTGAAATTTGACTGTTTGTGTACATCTATGCATATGCAGCACCCTTAAATGTTAGTGTGGCAATTGTATATCTTTTATTGACCCGTCTCAGCTATATATATATATACATATATGTATATATAATTTGACCATTTATGAAAAAGTTAGAGAAATTCAGAACAAGTTTTTTAGTGATTTCGATCATGAAAATATCTATTTGAAAAGTTTAAATTAAGCAAAATATATGTACTTGTCTTTTAAAATTTTTATATATTGCAGCAATTTAAATTATTTCTATAACTGTATTTTATAAAGGGTGATCAATGTAATAAAGAATATGCAGAATGCACTCACCGTTAGCAGCAACAACACACGTACAGTTCAATGCAACAGCTCTCTCAATCTTTCTCTCTCTCTCTCTCTTTTTTTCACTGAGCACTTTCACAAAAACAAAAAGCACACACAACAATAATTAAATGAGATGCTCTCATCTTTCTTTTCTATATATGTACATATGTATGTATAATATTTTATTTTATTTTCACTACATAGCACACACAAGAAAAAATAATAAAAATAAAGTAATGTAATTAATACCATCTTCAATGCTTCGCTTATTTTGGTGATTTTCAGCGCGCTAAACGCAACAACAACACACTCGTATGAGCGCAGTTATCCTCTCTCTTTGTAATTTTTTCGCGACCCGTAGGAGCAGCAAAAAAATGGCGCACGTTTCACTATTTTCATTTGCTTAAAAACACTTTAAAAAGAAATTGCACGGCGATTCTATAATGTTATAAACACTTTGCGTATTTTCAGTGCGTAATATAAACACAATTTGACTGTTAATATAGTGCGTATCAATTTTAATTTAATAAATAAACGGACGATAAGCTTCTAGCGATGTAAAGACGCGCAAAGTTCCAGGCTTACTGCCTTTGTAGATAAAGTGAACAAGTGGAACTTGTGAACTTGTGGAATGTAACGATCGCTCTCTGTAGTTAGAGCAGTGCAGTCCTTTTTACATATACATATATATCTCTATTCGCGAAGTTGATGTACATTCGTGTGCAACAATAACTAAATAGGCAAGCATTTATGTTTTTGCATGTATTTTACTGTTGCCAGTGTTCTTGCTTTAAATATTATGTTCTAAAGGTTACAAATAAAAGTAAAAATGTTAATGAACATGTTAAAAATAATTCTGCACATATTTGCTTTAAATTAAATGCCGTTCTTTATTGAACAAACATAATACTGTGAGAAGAGCTGAGACCATTAAAGATTGCTGAGCGTAGCTTTCATTTCACTCATTCAAAGGTGCTGCACATGCATAGATGTACACGTACAGTCGAATTTCAGTATCACAATCGCTGGTCATTCATTCTCTTTAAAATTTTTAATTCTATGACACTTGCCAACGATTAGCAGAAATGTTAATAACGCACATGCACTCAAATACTAACAAATTTTTACCGTTCTTGGTTGCCGCTGGCCTGCTGCTGGCCTGCCGCTTGTTGTACACTTGACGGGCCGCTGAGTGCAAAGGCAACTGAAACAAAAACGCTATCGCGCTCCCTCACACTCATTGAGACGAAATAACTGTAAACCCTTTTCTTAACAATTGCAACATCTTGATATTCCACGGTCTTTGGTAATACAGAAAGGGTTTTTGATTGAACCCAATTGCAGGAAATGAATTCGTAATAAAGATTATACTGATGTTCGTTATATGGAAGTTCGACGGTATAATAATATTATTACTATATTTCATTTATACAAATGATGTTTTAAGTTTTGCTACTTTAAAAAAATGTACAATCATTGAACAATCCTCGAAATACTTTTTGTTATGGCCAAATATATTAAGATACAAAGTATTTCGATGTTCATTCAGCTCAATTGCAATTAGTGGCTGAACTGTGACAATTGAAAATCAGGCATAGCCAAAGCAAAGAGCTGCTGCTGTTGTTGAAGTTGCTGCTTCTGTGGCTGCTACGCATTAACTTAAAGTGCATCATAAAAATCACATTTGGCATTATAAAGAACAACAAGAAGAAGATGAAGAAAACTTCGTTGCCAAAGTCAGCTGCGCCCCAAAGCGTTCTGTTGAATGTAAAGGGAATCACAAATCCAATTCCATGACCAAGTCGAAGCTTATTTTATTTTTTTTTTGCTTAACTTGGACAAAGGTGGCCTCACCATCGCCATCGTCATCGTCATCGACATCGTCGTTGTTGCTATAAAATTTGGTTTTACGAGCGAACCAGCGCAGTTTGAAGTCATCCTGCCGGGACAGGTAAGCAGGCCCAGGACGAGGACTGCGTTTGTCTTTTGATGCCTTTTGACTTGGCATTACAATGATTTTAATGCATTTTATAGCCAGAGACACACTGCACCTGGGATTATGCTGCAGTGCGTTGTGTGTCGTTATCATTAAAAACAGTTTTATGTTTATGTCTCAAGATTACCAATATTAAATTGCATTCGTATTTTTTTTCGATTTTTTTTTAATACTAATTATGTTAGCATATTTTCGACGGCTTAATTAAATTCAAATCGATAAAAATAAATTTCTTTTACATTTTTTTCTACTCTACTTCAGCGATAATTGAAAAACAAAAATAAAAAATAAACTTAAAGCTGCACCAAAAAAAAAAATTGGAGGAAACGACTGGAAAACTCGGAAGACTCTGGTCATCTAGCAAACGTTACTCGACAAACTCCCAAGATAAATGCTAAAAATATTATAAAATAACGCTCGTACATTGTTTACACTTTAACATAGCTAAGTACATACTTATTCAAACTGATCTCAATTTAATAATGCAAAACTGCTATGCTTAATAATTACAAACAAGAAAGACGATATATCAGCTGAGTAAATAATTAAAAAAAAGTTTAACGAACGTATTTGGCAAAATTTTAAGAACCTTTAAACGATCTGCATTCATAATAATATTTAATAATAATATCTTTTCGTAAGCTTGCACCATTTAATGAAAACTATTGTACAGCATTTGAATAATTAGTGAAAATGAAAAAAAAAACGCGTTTCTTTAAAATACATATATGCATAGTATAATACTTTATTGTGAGATTATATTCGCTTGCAGCACAAACATTTATTGTTTCAACTTATACATATAATTATTTATTTGTAAAATGTTACATTTCCTTGGGCTGTGCGCTGACATGTCAACGAAACCATGCAGTTTATATTAGAAATTATATTCTTCTTTTTTATTTAGGTAAATAGGTGGAAAGTGGAATAGTAGCATTGACTTTAAATGTAATATAACAACTGATTTAAGACAGTTTTATATTAAGTTTTTTTTTTTATAAAAGGTATATATGTGTATTTTGTGTATGTATGTATTAGTTAGGATCGACAAGAACCAAAAACGTTATGCTATTCAAATTGTAGTTAAATTATTATATATTTTTCCTGTCCAATATTCTTTTTGTATGTATGTTGTATTTGCTTAATGAGGAACACGAAGTGTAATTTTAATTAAACAAAAAAAATATATATAAATAAAACATTTCAATTTAAATAGAAATCATATTGTAAAACATTTCAAATTTGTATCGTAGCCAAAATCAAGTTAAAGAAAAAATAAACACAATGCTTCAAAGAAAATAAAGTTTAAATTAAAAAATAAAGAAGTAAAATAAACTCGTATGCTTTAAATAAAACCAAAACTTTGAAATTTAGAAGTAAGCGACGTTTAGATTCACATTCCAAACAAACCCTTTAGATCATCTATGGATAGCTTGGAGCTTACTTTGCCTGTCAGCACACCATCGGCTAGCTCTAGTTTGCGATCCTGCAGCGCTTTAATGCGCTGCTCAACGGTTTCCATGCAAACCATTTTATAGATGATCACGTCTTTCTTTTGTCCAACGCGATAGATACGATCTTGTGCTTGTGCCTCCAATTGTGGATTCCAGTGCAGATCAAGTAATATCAAATGATTGGCACCAATTAAGTTTAGACCAACGCCGCCAGCTGTGAGCGATAGCAATAATACTCGTTTGGAACTGTTCGGATTGTTAAATTCGTCAACAATATTCTGGCGATTTTTAACAGGAATGCTGCCGTTTAACGATAGTGTTTGCAATTTCTCCTTTTGCAAAAGATCACGCAATATGTCTAGCATTGATGTCCACTGCGATACTATAATGGCTTTATCATCCGATTTCAAAACTTGTGTCTTTAAAATGTCCAGCACTTTAAGCATTTTGGTTGAGGGACGCTCGAGATTAAAGACAGGGTTGCTGCGCTTGAGCACATTCTGTGAGGCTTTGGCCAAACGCACATCAGCGGCGACGGCAGCGGCTTCACCGTGTGGATTACTGGAACTGGAACTAGAGTTGGAGCTATCATCAATGGTCATCTTATTGAGCTGAGCCAGCAGATCAATTTCAGTTGAATAACCAGCGCTGTCATCGTGTCCAATGCTAGTCGAGCCCTCGTCTTCCAACATCTAAAAAATAAATAAATACATTAATTAAATTGTTTTGTTTTGTCGTAGCACAACAAGCTCGTACCGAATCTATTAGCCCTGGATGACAACAAATTTGTCTAAGACGAAGCAGCAAAACCAAAATCTCATGAGATTTCACCTCCTTGCTGTGCCCGGCCATGCGTGAGAATTTCTGGTGCATTTTATAGTAAGCGCCATTGGGATCCTTAATTTGATTATAAGTTGGCTTGCAGGCATCATTTATAAAATTTGCGTCCGATTCCTTTTCGGCACGCTGGAATAAATACTGTGCGAATAGCGTTTGCGAGAAGGCCATAACCTTAGAATACACATTCATTTCATCTGTATCCAATTTCATTTCGATTAAACGTATCTCTTTGTTTGGCAAATTATTGAGTTTGCCATCTAGTTGCAGTTGCGCCTTGGTGCGTCTCAACATTATCGATTTCATAAGCAAGTTCAAGCGATCTTGCCCACCAGCGCTCTTATTATCAATCCACCTCTTCCATGTGGCCAAATCATCAAACGGAGAGCAGCGCAAAAACTTCAATAACGCATAAACATCCAACTCCTTATTCTGTATGGGTGTGCCAGTTAGAGCCCAGCGATATCTGCCTTTCAATTCGCTGGCTGCTATTGATGATTGGGATTTAAAGTTTCGTACCACATGCGCCTCGTCCAATATGATGCGACGCCATTTGACGCCAAATAGTGCGCCATTTGTCTTGTGCTCCCGACTGACAATACTGTAAGTCGTCACGACCATGTCATAGGTGCGCAAATGCTTGGCTTTCGACTCCCGATTGATGCCATGATGCACACAGACAGTGAGGCGATGTCGTGCAAGCTTAGAGGCAACCTCACCCTCCCACTGGCGCAGCAAACTGGCGGGGCAAATAACCAAAGTGCCACCTTTATAAGCTGTTGAAAATCACACAAATAAAGTTACATATTATATTAAAGTATAGATGAAACAAATACTTACTATCCTTGCGCCCTTTTGATGTCCATCCGCCCAAACTCTTAGGGTTCTTATCCGTATCCGCCTCATCTTCACTGCTGCCGCTGGACTTGGCACCAGAGTCGCCCGTCTGCCTATTCTTGCAAGCAAGCACGAGAGAAATCATTGTAAGCGTTTTGCCCAGACCCATATCATCGGCCAAAATGCCGCCACGTGGACGCTGTTGTTCGCGCCAAAACATCCAGGCTAGCGCATGCTTTTGATGATCCATCAGTTGCAACTTCAAGCCCTCCGGATCGTCGGCGAGCACATTTTCTGCCGGACAGTCCTTCAACGAACCGTGCAAGTCCTAAAAAACAAAGTACATTATTTCAGAAATTCTATCTAACAGAGAAAAAAAACGGACAACTAGGGATTTCGAAATGCTTGCGTCAGTTTTGGTGCTTTGGTTTTTAATCAGATCGTGGCCATTGTATGACGCCCGCACAGTAACTTGTGCCCAGGCATCCACAGATTTGGCGCACGCGTTTCAGATATCCGTTCTAAATGAACTCATCATGCAAGCAGTTAATGCAGATCCCTTAAACCTTCAACTTGTAATTTACGCACCTTCAGGGAATCAATGGTCAATGCCTTCATGGCATTAAATGTAGCCATGCCACGGGCGCCTGTGTGCGTTGGTTGTATCTGATTAACCGCAGCTGATAGCTGATCCCAGCCCAGTGCATTATCGTCAGCAAGTGGTTTCGGTTTGGTTGGAACCTTGGTTTTTGGTGCAGCCTTTTGAACAGTGAGTCCGTCGAGATGGTTTGACTTGATTAATACATCCTGACGTAAACTTTCTATACGTTTCTTGATCTGAATGCCTTTGTCGGGCAGCTTGTTGGCCACTTTTTCGTAGAGCTTTACCGCCTCGGAGAGGTCCGCCTTTAAATGGTCCAATTTCAACGACTCTTTGTCATAAAATTCCTGAGAGACACTTTCAGTTTTCACACAAGAGCGTCGACGTGGCGATAAAGCTTTTATTGCCGCCTTAATGGTAGGCTGAATAAGTTTATTATTCGACCTATTCCTGCTGGGCGCTTCGGAGCTGCTGCGTGGCGAATAGCTGCGACGCATGCGATCCGATTTGTTCTCCTTTTCGTCATCGCTGCTGCTTGAAATCTCAATGGGTGTTTCCCTGTTGCTCAAGATGAGCACTTCACTGCCACTGGAATCACTGGACACCAGATCTTTATTTGGCTCAGCAATGGGGAACAGTGTCGAGTGCAAGGACTCCGCAATGCTGCTTACAAATTGTGATCTATAAGATGGCGATTGGAGGTCAACTGCAGCCGCTTTCTTCTCACTCTCAGCATCCTCATCGTATGTTTCGTCAGCGCTTTTATTGATCACAAGTGAAGGCTGCCGCTGCGCCGGCTCCTGTTCCTCGTCACTGTATTCAATCTCGCTGGAGCCATCGCTCATGTCGGCCGGACGCACACCGGTGATACTCATACGCGTGCGCGGCGACAATGCCCGCTGATCCAATTCATCCTCATCGCTGTCTGAAAGGACTGCTAAATTGCGGCGTCGGCGTGCTTGCGTTTGTTGGATACTCGACATATCGGAATTGGTGTCAGAGTCCTGAACCGTCAAGTTGGTGACGGCACTGTTGCCATTGGTGCTTGCATTGCTGCCATCTGAATTTTTAGAAAATGCTCTGACTTTTTGATCTGATTTGTATTTTGTTGTAACTGTTTTTTTCTTACCTATTGTTGATGATGTGTCGCTTATTATTTCAGACTCCTCTTCCGTGTAGGATTGGTCACTTTCACTAGACATTTATTTATATTTTTTTCGATAGAAAGTAAGAAATGATGCTGCTCACAACTGTTTAGGCGCCAGTTAATTTCAACAATGTAGATGCGCGTGTAGTGCTGCCAACTTTATCGAATAACTATTCGATAGATAGGCTTTGCTCGTTAACAGTGTTGCCACCTGAAGACTGCCTGCCTTGCTGAGATTTTTTCTTTTTGCTTGGCATTTCCATCTTTAATTATTTTAGAGTTGGATAAAATTTTGTTCAATTTTTAAATGTATTTTAAAAATATTAATATAGTTGCACTTTTTTATGAATTTCCTAAATTCTCAAATCATAAATTGTTAAATAGCTGGTCAACAAATGATAAACAATTGTTAATTGTTACAAACTAATAAAAAAGCAAAAGATTCTAAATATATAGACTTCAATCCGCTTATAATTTTAATTGAAAAGATTTTATTTTGAATTTTATGAAAATTCGCATTTTAACATGGGATTATGGATATCATTAAGTGCATATTTTGTTTATTAAAAATGCCCGTGCTGAAGTTTTAATGCTCACTTCTTGACAATGCCATTGACGGCAGCGACAATGTTACGAGCAGAGATGCCAAACATATCAATCAGCACAGCTGGTGGACCCGAACGCGGCACAGTGGGCACAAACAAATGCTTAACAATGAAGTTACGATGCTCGGCCAGAACGCTCAAAACGGCCTCACCCAAACCGCCTTGCCTAGGAGAAAGAAAAATAAATTAAATTTTTGTTTTCAGTGAGGAAAAAGCCAAACTTACTGATAATGATCTTCGACAACAACAATACGTCCGCCACACTGTTTGCCATGATCCAAAATCAAATCGACATCCAATGGCTTAACGGTGAATGGATCAATGACACGAGCCGTGATGCACTCTTTCTCCAGCTGTTCGGCAGCGGCGAGACATTCGTACAGGGTAATGCCGGCACCAATGAGCAGCACCTCATCGGATGGCTTCTGGCGCACAACCTTGCCGCGTCCAATGGTGAAGACTTCATCGTTGTTATAGATGACAGCCGTATTGGGACGCGAGGTGCGAATGAAGCAAACGCCATGTGTATTAGCAGCCAACTCAACGGCACGCTCAGTGCTCACGGCATCCGATGGATAGAAAACGGTGCTGCCGGGTATGGTGCGGAACAAAGAAATATCCTCAAGACCCATCTGTGATGGACCATCCTCACCAATGCTGCAACCACAGTGAGAACCAACGAAATTCACATTTGTCTGTGATATGGCGCCCATGCGAATCTGATCGTAGGCACGGGTAAAGAACGTAGCAAATGTGGAGGCAAAGGCAACAGTACGACGACGACAGGCGGCACCAATGGCCACACCCACCAGATTCTGTTCGGCAATGAAGCATTCAATGTAACGCTCCGGGTAAGCATTGCGCAACTTGTCCGAATACGTTGAGTTCTTTGTATCGCCATCGA
The DNA here is from genome assembly GCA_018904305.1 of Scaptomyza montana. Classification (NCBI taxonomy): domain Eukaryota; kingdom Metazoa; phylum Arthropoda; class Insecta; order Diptera; family Drosophilidae; genus Scaptomyza; species Scaptomyza montana. The sequence goes on from JAEIGR010000001.1 coordinate 6,552,337, forward strand.
GTGCAATCACGCGATCATTATCAGCTCCAATCTTGGCCAGAGCTGTACCATAAGCCAGACGGGTGGCAACTGAATCACCCAGCTTGTAATTGGGCGGGGTGCAAAGCTTGATATTATTGATATCGACAACGGGCGCTTGGCCAGTCTTGCACATCTTTTTGGGTGACATCTTCACATTCTGGTTGACAATCAGACTCTGAAGATGCTTGATGACAGAGTTCGCCTTATCGCCCAGCGGCTTGCCATGCCAATTGTCCAGATCCTCAATGTCGGGGAAGTCCTTGCCCTTGAACGTCTTGGCTATGATGGCCGTTGGTTTTTTCTTGGTACTCTCGGCACAGTGGAGCGCCTTGCACAGCTCATCGATATCGTGGCCATCGACGACAAGTGCATTGAAGCCAAATGCCTCCAAACGATCCCGATAAACATCCATTCTGTGCTGCAGCGATGTGGGCTCTGACTGACCCAAACGATTAACATCGAAGATCACACACAAATTATCGAGTTGGTAGTGGGCGGCAAAGTGCAGTGACTCCCACACGGAACCCTCGGCAGATTCACCATCACCAACAATCACATAGGTGCGATAGTCGGCTTTATCGAAGTTCTTGCCCACATACGCCATACCAGCGCCAACAGCGACACCCTGGCCCAACGATCCCGTGCCTACATCAATGAAGTTCAAACGGGGCGTTGGATGGCCCTCCAGATCGCTGTCGATCTTGCGCAAGTTGTTAAGCTCATCCACTGGGAACAGGCCGGCCTCTGCCCAGGCAGCATACAAAATGGGCGCTGCATGACCCTTGGACAGGATCAGACGATCACTGGAAGGATCACGTGGATGCTTCATATTCAAGCGCATCTGCTGAAAAAACAGCACAGACATTATCTCGGCCAGAGAACTGCATGATGTCGGATGACTGCAAAGCAAAAATTTAAATATGTGATTTTAATTAAGTTAATACTTAATGATACATTTTTGATGTTAAATTAGAGCTCAATAATTTAGTTGAAGTTGTATAGCATGTTCAAAAAGGGCTTTAATTGATTTTCGCTGCTGGCAACACTGTTGAAATACGATGCCCTTTTGTTCAGGAAGTAGAGTTGTCATATAAGTTTTACACTCAACACGCTGAATAATGAAACTCTACACGCAGAGTAGAGGCTCGTCTTACCGACCACATTTGTTTATGTATTTTTATGTGTGTTTGTTTAGTGTACATATAAATAGACCTTATCGCATACCACGTTTTCAAATAGAAACCGGTTCTCTGGGACTCCAGTTCTCGCATCCATGCTTTAAATAAATGCTTTGCTATGCAGAAATAGATCTGGCACTTGGATCTTTACGTACAGAACGCATATTTCGCACTGTTTTTTCCAGAGATTTTAGCGATCTAATGAAGGTTATAATTTTTCACATGTGTTTTATTGAAAAAAAAAACTGCACTTCAAGGGGTCACCTCTATGTAGTTTCTAATCGTTCATATCTTAGCTGTGATTAACTGTTAAGGTTATCTGCTTGCCCCCGAAAAAAAAGAGAGAGAGGTCACACGTACAGAGAGAGGGTGCCTTATCAGTATAAAGTGGATAACTTAGATTTGGTAACAATCAGAATTGGAATAGTCCTTTATGATAATATGTAAATACTTTAACTACTAAGCTTATCATTCATTTAGTTGAATAACATGTGTGTCATAAAGTGTGCGAAATTGCAGCCATTAACAATGTTGTTGCTGTTTGTGTGTGGTAAAGCGTTGCCAATCGGCCTCAATAAAAAAAAATAAAAAAAATCGTTTAAGCTTTTGCACACTGAACTTTGCTTGAAACTGTGCTTTGCGTGTGTACTATGTCTTAAAAAAAATGGATATTCTCAAAATCGACTGTTAATTGTACTCTAGGGTTGGTGAAAGTCAGCGAAGGTTAATGCAATTTGCTTTTAGACGACAAAAAAGTTAAAAGCAGCTTATCAGCAATAATTCAACAACTAAACAAATATCACCAGATGTTTGCATAAGTGTGTGTCTGCATCTGCGCACAATAAAAAGTTAAAAAAAAAAACGTGTTTAATTTAGTGAACGGCGTTCCATTGAACAAAACACGTGGCGCGGCAGCCTTAAGCCGGGGGTCACCTTTGCCGGCTGAGCCGAAGCCGCTCGATCGCGCAACAAGTGCAAGGTGCACAACTTTCGCAGTAGTGTTGCTGTATATTCATTGTTGTTGTTTTGTGAAGTAATTGTTGTTGTAGCTTACCCAGATTTGGAGGCCTGCGTGCTGTTAATGGAATGAATACGCAGCTTATGCGCCACATCTTTTAAATCCTGCACGGTTTTGGCTTCTGGCTTGTGATACGACATTCTGACAACAATACGCGCTGATGCTGGCTTTGTTGTTGGATTTTTAAAATTGTTGTCTCTTGTTGTTAACCAAAGGGTGACAGCTCTATTTTTGCAAAGGGCAGACAAGAGTAGTGACGTATTGGTAGCTTCAACAACAATGAACCAGAACAGCCGACGATTGAAAGTAAACTGCCGAAGCTGTTGGTTTTGCTTTGAATGGGAGCAATTCTGTCTGCCTTTGGCGACGTTGCCGTCGCAGTCGCAACCACAGAAAATAAGCTTTGAACTTGAAGCGGACGGTTAACCGGCTTGATTTCTTTCGGGCTAGAACGAGACGGTAATAGGTGCATAAAGTTAGATGTGAATATTGAAGCCCTAATTTTACGGAATGGCGCCAATGAAAGAGGTTTAAATTTTAAAATAATAAAAAAACTTTGCTAATATTTGAAGAACTTATTTAAAATAGTTATTAATATGTGCTAAATTTAGCAATTTAAGTTTTTTTTCTGAAATCTATTATTATAAAACGTGAACATTTCGCCTCATCAGTTGGCGCAAATTTTTTTAGCGCTTTTTCAAATAGCACAATGGTTGCGCGGACTCTGCGCCTTCGATAGCTCAGTTGGTAGAGCGATGGACTGTAGTTCGGCAAGATTGCAAATAGACATCCACCGGTCGCTGGTTCGACTCCGGCTCGAAGGATTTACCTTTTGCCTAATAATAACTTTTATGGCTACACTTAAAAAGTTAAACTCTTTGCAATTTGTTTTGCTAAAAAACACCAAAATTTTAAAATAATTTTAATTGAAAATCAAGAACTAAGAATTTGCACACTAAACTTCTGAAATATTAGAGTTCATTTCGAAAAATGTAGTTTTTGACGTAAAAAGCATAGAGAAAAGTCTTTAAAGTAAATTCTTCAAATTGGTCTTAAAGTTATACAAAAGAGCAACATTATTTTTAGCAATTTAGCATGTTCATTTAATTTTCTGTTTGCGCACAAGTTAAAATAATTGTTTTTAATAAATACAAATAAATATGTTGATCTGTATTGAATTTACATAATTATAATATCATCTGTTTGCTTCTTATAAATTTAACGAATACATAATTCAGTAAGCAAACGAGTTAGCATTAACAATACATAGTTACATTTAAATTTACACTTTGTCTCCTTAGTTTTCAATCGTTTTATCTTTTGCTATCATTTAAGATCCTTTCTTGCTTGAATATTATTTAACTTAAACCAAATGTCGACTACCTTGAATATCAATTTATATAAAAATATGCATTTTTCTCACAATCAACAACGTTACAGTGAAAGCTGCTTAATTAGCTGCCCGGATTAGGGTCCATCAAATATATCTATTATCTATATTGTATATGAATGTAGGTATAAAGTTGCATATTCTTGGTACTTTATAAGCGGATTTTTTTTTAAAAAATGTTTAAGCATTAAAAAATAATTGCATTGTGGATTTTATAAAAGAAAAAACATAAATTAACAATAATAAACAAATGCACAGTGAACAATTATAAAAAAAAAAATATATGACAATAGAACATTACACAAATCGTGATATCACTAGGCTTAAAATCAGCTTCTACACGACAAAAGCAATAAATAAAATTGACCAAACAAGAATGTTGGACATGAAACATAAATTCTAATACAAAATTGTATAAATTATACACGTTGAATCTACTCAGTCGAGGGCAATGCCCTGCATCCAGGCACTCAAATCGCTGCCATCGGATTCCATAATAATCTCATCGGGCTCTTCGCTAGCCAGCAAATACTGTGCCGCTGTCCGTCCGCTCAAATAGGCGCCGTGTACTGTTGAGTAAAAACTGGAATGAGTATGCTCGCCAGCAAATACAATTGACGGCTGTTTGAATTGAGGAAGAAATTTTGTTAGTTATCATGTAAAAGAGTTTTTAATCTTAAATGCCTTTGTTGCCTGCGGCGTTGCATAAAGCGGTTGCGCCAAATTCTCAATATCCTCTTGCGTGGCACCCATAGGTATGCAGGTGTATGCTCCGCCTGTATATGTCTGTGTTTTCCAGCTGGTGCTATGTGATATAAATGAACAACATTTAAAAGAAAAACAAACAAAGCTCAACAACATTTCTCTGACTTACCACACACATAACTTTGGCTTGGGCACACACGGATCCTGTAGAAAATCGCGCAGTATTTCAGTGCATTTATCAGCGACTGTTTCGTGTGGCAAGGTTTCCATGTACTCCGCCTCGCGTCCCGATATCCAGGCCAGCAGCAATGTATCCGTGATCTTAGCAAAGGAGTAAATTTTCTTGAACCAGTTCTTGCTTAGATACGCCTCAGTTTCGCGCTCCTCTTGGCTAGCGGACTCATGCTTCTCATCATCCCAGAGTAGCATCACCTCCGATACGGCTGCACTGAGAAAGGGACGCTCATAGACCAGAAATATCTTGTCCACAGTGCCAAACATGAGATTCTCAATTGATTCCTGCTTATAATGCGGCAACTCCGGATCGAAGAGTGTCTTATGTGTATGCTTTAGCACGCCCAGCGGTATGGTGCATATCACATGCGCCGCATGGAACACCTGCCCATTCTCGCAGTCCACGCGAACTTTACCCTCGGTCGCATTATCACAACTACTGCTACTAGTCGATTCAACGGAGGCGCCTCGTAATGCTGCCGGCACTTCCGTCACTGTCTTTTGCGAATCATCAGAATCCTCATCCTCTGAATGCTCATCAACCGTCTCCAGACCGGTGAAGGTCTTTTTTCGTTTCCAATGTATCTTCTTAACGGGACAGTTAGTCAATATGGAGTCTTTGCGTATCTGTGCGCTCAAGGGTCGCAATATTGAACTGTAGCCAGCGGGCAGCACAATATTACCGCCCTGCAGTTCAGTGTAGCTTCCTGAAAGGCAACGTAAAGTTAAAATATTATATATTTCTATTTAAAGAATATGTATTCCATCTTATTACTTACCCAGTTCTAGCAAATCCACTTCGTTCATTGTGTGACAGCCGGTAATGCAGGTTTCACGCTTGAGCAGACAATTGAAAATTAATTGCTTAAGGCGCTTCTCTTTGGGATCCTGCACAGAGCTTAGATAGATCTCGATCTCGTAGTTAATGTGCTCTCCAACGCTGTGAATGTCTGGCGGCGGGCTGTACTGGCACAGGAAGTATTCATCACAGCGGCGTAAGAAACAAACATACGCTTCGTAGATTTCCTGCAGTATGCTAAAAGGAACTTGATGACCATCCTCGGTGGTGGCCACCACTTTGTGCGGCTTTGGTATATTAACAACGCTGACTAGTCCATTCTGAACGGCTATCTCAAATATTGGATTGCCTAGCACACCGTGTATCCAATTGGCGCCCAGTTCCACCTGCGAAATATAACAACAAAAAAAATATCTAAAAGTTTAAAAAGGGAAATTCAAGTAAAAGAAATTATATCAATGCAAGTTACCCTTAAACATGAAAGTTACCCTTATAAAGTCATACTCTTTGCATCTTACAGAGTGATAATATCAAATTAGCAATTATCTAAGCTAGATAAGAACTGACCTATGTGAAAATAAATATCTATAAATACTTTTCACTGAGAGTTTATAGTATAACAGTTTAAACATATATAAAACCAAGTAAATATTATCTTAATTAGACTGTCTATGTGATCGTTAACCCGTCGCTGTTACGTCATATGGGTAATAAATAATCTTATTTTGGAATTCCTATGTTGTATAACAGTTGTGAAAGGGAAATTCTTCTTCTTCTTTTCCGTTCAGCAAAAATACAAAATTATTGCAAACGCAACAATTAAAATGCTCACAAGCAAAAACAAATATCAAGGACAAAGGCAGGGTCAAGGACATAGAAAAGGCAATAACAATATTTAGTACCTAGTCTATGCTATACAATTTTAAAAAAGTTAAAACATCATTAAATAAAATTATTTTTTAAAGTTAAAGGGCGTTGCGTGGAAAAATCTATAATTTTATTTTGCTTACACAACTAAAAAACATTGTGTACAAATACCAAAACATTCATTAAACAACCACCCCCTCCCCGCCCTCCGCACTTCTACACACAACCCTTCCCTTGTTGTCCTACGAGGGTTCTTACATAATGCGATTACCTTTTGATTGTTGTCAAGCGGTATGGAAACAATGCGTCCACCCACTCGACCCCGCGCCTCCACAATGAGAAAATCATCGCAACCGTTTTGCAACAGATGATTGGCAGCAGATAGACCAGCCATCCCAGCGCCAATTATTAAAACCTTTACATTTGTGCTATTGCTGCTGCTGCTACCTGTGCTATTGGCATTGCTGCCGCTGAAAGCTGCTGAAGCGCCATTGTCGGCGGTGTGGCCAGCAGTAGAGGCAGCAGCAGCGGCAGCTATATCGGCCAGTCCCTCCTCTGTGGGCGATGGTGCGGGCGTTTTTGGCTCTTTATCAGCCATTTTGTTTGGTTTTACATATGCAAATTTACACTTTGTTTATTTTATTTCCACTAAGTGTCTTGGGTTAATATTTTTACTCCTCATTGCTTTGCGACTGCAGATTTTTCATATCGCGACTACCACGAACTGTTTTGACGTTTATTTGACAGCACTGGGGTGGGCATGGTTGGTATGGAGGCGTTGAGATCCTACAGCTGTTTTTCGGCCGGCTTGCAATCGAACAATTTAATGTAATTATTATTATACTGAATTAATATAAGTATTTATTGCACTTATAAACTTATTCTTCGTTTATTTTACTTTTTATAGTACAAAAACAACAGCAAGTGCTGTGCATGGTTATGGTGCCAGACAGTTTTCATTGAATGTAAACAAGTCGCAGGTGATGCCAGAATTTAATTTGCGATAATGCTGGCAGCACTGGGCCAACATCTGTAATAGTTGCATCTGGTTTTTTTTTTTTTTTTGCAAACAGTGAAAATGCATTAATCATAAACTAAAAACAACAACAAAACAAATTAGAACGCATTAAGAGTGCGCGAAATGTAAATACTTGAAACGCCGGCGACCACGAAACAAGAAGGAAAATGACTGACGCTTACTGTCTGTCGAATTTTATTGATTTTTCCCAGCATTTGTCACAACCATTGAGGCACAGCAATAGAATCAAGGTAACAAAAATGTAATTAATATACATGCGAAATACTAATCAGAACATATCTTTAACTTCAGTACACATGCTTTGATATCTCCGATAAATATATCATCTTTGGTGCCACCTCGGGCTCACTTTATTTCTTTAACCGTGGTGGCAAGTTCATGCATCTGATTCCCAATAAGCATGGTCCCGTTACACACCTAAGCATCTCGGCCAACAACAAATATGTGGCCTTCGCCACCCAACGTTCGCTTATCTGTGTATATGCCGTAAATCTTTCCGCTCAAGCTGCGCCCCAGGTGATTGTCACACATCTGAGCACTGATCAGTCGGTGCAGGTGAGCTGCATCCATTGGACGCCCGATGAGAAGCAATTCTACTATGGCGACACACGTGGTCAGGTCAATCTTGTCCTCATCTCTACATTCATTGGACATAGTCTGCTTTTCAACATGTCTGTTCATCCGCTCCTGTATCTGGATGCACCCATTGTGCAGATTGATGACTTTGAATCGCTACTCCTGGTGTCCAACAACACCAAATGCATTCTTTGCAATACCGAGTACGAAGAGTACAAGCAAGTAAGTGTAAAAAGTTATTTGTTACATGCATTACATGCAATTTATGAACTTGACGAAGGATAACAAACCATCGGCAAGGCCACATTAATTAAATAGGTTTTTGCTATTGAAAATTAATTAATTTTAAATTATATAAAATGAACATCAACAAATGTGCGTAAAAAATAGTTGCATAAGAGTTTTAAAAATACTTGTATACAATTGAAGAAATTCGTAAACTATCATTTGTTTTTCATATCGTTGTAGATCGGTAACCGTCCAAGAGATGGCGCTTTTGGCGCCTGCTTTTTCATTTCGCCGCATGAGTCGGTTCAGCCTTCAAGAATCTATTGCGCCCGGCCTGGAACACGTATCTGGGAGGTGGATTTTGAGGGCGAGGTAGTGCAGACGCATCAATTCAAAATCGCCTTGGCAACCGCACCAGCCAAAATACACAAAATCAACGACAGTGATTCGCTTAATGAAAATGTCGATCCCGATGCACTGGACACAAATGATGAACTGCTCGACTATCAGCCGCAGCAGTTACAATTCGCCAAATTGCAGCGAATCTGCTCAGACTTCATGCTCGCCTACACCGAACTGGGGCTGTACATCTTCGATGTACGTCAATCCATCGTTGTGCTGTGGTGCAATCAATTTGAACGGATTGTTGATTGCCGTGTCGCCGGAAACGAAATCTTTGTCTTCACGCAAACAGGCTCACTGTACAGCGTACAGCTGCAGACGCTTCAAGCACATGCCATCTCACTTATTGAGCAATCCAAGCTATCGCAATGCGCCCGATTGTTGCGTCAACATGTCAAATACTTTGCAGACAAAGCGCGAGAGAATTTCGAGCTCAAGCAATTGAATCAATTGAAGCAGTTGCTCATTGACCGACAGCAGTATGAGCTACTAAATGATATATCTGTAATCTTTGATGCCATTGCTCAGTGCACGAGCAGCGCACTGGACACCCAAAGTTCCGGAGGCAGTTCAGCAACCACAGAGCGTAGCCTGAGCACAACAGCGGAAACTGTCGGTGGTAAGACGTCAGCGCCACCAAAGGGTGTCTATGTTTTGGAGAATGCGTTCTGCGATAATCTCAAGCAGGCACCCAAGTCAGGACATTTTAAAGATGCTTTACTTACGGTCACTGGAAAATTTGGCAAGAACATTATCAAATACAAGTTCAACATCTTTGCCGAGGAGCAGCAGCAGCAGCTGGTACGTGAACTAATTCCACCCAGCGAACGTTCTCTGCCCTTCAAGGATGTCAAAGCGCGCTATGAATCGCAGGATGATGAGAATGATGATGATGAAATTGTCTGTCGCAGCAGAAAACGTGCCACGACCACAATTGTCGCACAACCTCACATCAGTCCCGAAGAGAAGACCATATATAATCTCTATTTGATTTACAAGAGCGCCAAATTTAGTCGCACCCATTGTGTGGAACGCTATCGTGCCGTCTTTGATGAGTATGCGGCCAGTGAGTTAATCCAGCTGCTCGCCAAGCTGGCTGGTGTTATGATGGAGCATGGAGATAGCCAGGAACAGGCGCAACGCAATTGCTATGAAATGTATTTTAACTATCTAAATCCCGAGCTAATTTGGGAAATGGATGATGACACGCGTGATTATATTGCCAGCGGATTTGCTCTTATCAATGCCGGTATGGAGATTATACGCTGCTCCCACTGCTTCTTTCCGTTGCGCTTCGACAATGCCTGTGAGTATCATGAGCTGGGTGCAGTTTTATTGCGCTACTTTTGGTCACGCGGCGAGCAGGTTAAGTGCTTCGATGTGCTGAAGGCGGTGCCGTCTCTGCTCGATGTCCTGGCCAAGTTCTATTTGTCTGAACACAATCTGGCTAAAGTGCTGCCCATTGTGTTTAACTATGGCGCCGTTGAGCTGCTCCAGGATGTGGGAAGACAGCTAAATGGTGATGCCTGGGCACGTTGTTTTGAGCAATTTGTAGATATCCAGCGGGGTCGCTTAATCTGCGTCAATTGCGAGCGTGTGACAAGTGTGGAGCAGGAGCAGCTTTCTCGTCATTTCTTTTACACGTGGAACTGTTTCCTCAATATTGCGCTGGATCATCTGAGTGCCACAGAGACTCTGGCATTGATCTTTAAATGGAGCTCTTATATACCCAGCGATGCAATCGATCGAGAATTTTATACCCGATGCCTGCTAAAGGGCTAATCCAAAACAAAGATTTCATCAAAATTAAATTACATATTCATAAGAGTGGAGTGATATTAATTGTAATTGAGGGTTATTAATCGACAACACATAAAGTTGAAAAATAAAAAATCACTCCACTTTAATATACATATATATATAGATATATATACACAAGCAGCTTAACTACATATATGTATGTATATATATACTATTATATTTATTGTTGCAACATTCCAGAACACACATACATACTCCTAATTATAATCTCTAGCTGAAGCTAAAGCCAATACCAAAAGCATTTATTCTATATAAACATATATTGAAAAACGAAAAAAAAAAAAATATAAATATATATATATATATACATACATACATGAATAAAAATATATTTACATGTACACCAATTGTATGTTTATTTTCTGTTTGTGCGTAAATAAAAGTTGAAAATGGAATTGAGGTCGTTATAATATACAAATCAATAAACTAAAATCGTTCTGATCTAGCTTTAATAGCTTTAAATATTTAACTATAAATTTAATTTTTAATAATGTGCCTATCTTATTTTCCTTGAATTTAGCGTCAAACTTTATAAGCGTTAAATAAAGTAACACACGCACACATATAACACAACAAATTTTGGCCAAATTCATTCAAAATTTAAACTGCAAGGCAAGTTATTCTTTAAACCATAACATCGGCCCCACAGTGTGGAAATATTTCTAGCTATCGGAAATATCGATCAAACTACCGATAAACATTGGAAAGTGAAGTGCTAACCACATTAGCCTGGCAACGCCAACGAAAAAGCAACTCTGTCAAATCATTCCTGCTTGCGATACCGATAGCAATTGCTGACTCACTCACTCCCATCACCAGCTCTCCACCATTTTTTCCGTGTGGCTCGTTTTCGCCGTTGGTGTGGATAAGACACGCGTCTAAAAGCATATAAACGCGAAAGCGTATAAAAGAACTATACATTTTAAGTACAAGCACAACTGCATCTTGTGATTCTCAATAGGCACAAGTAGGCCTAGAAGTTAAAACTAACTATATAATCTCTATTGATCGATAGAACTGATTGTGAAAAAATTACAACCTCTCACCACATAAGAACGTAGTAGCTTGTGGAACGTAAGAAGTTGTTCGGAAAAAAACTAAAGGAAAAAAGTATAGACACGAAGTGCATCAACACAAACACAAAAGAAAGAAAAACAATTTACATTGAATATTTTTTTGGAAATAGTAAGTGTGCGCAAAATCAGAACAATCGCAAAATTTTCCTAAACGGAAAGAAAGAAAAAACTAGCAAGTGATTGGAGGATAATATGAGTAATGCTATTAACCAAAATGGCACAGGTCTAGAGCAGCAAGTAAGTATGGTGGATGTGAATGTGAATTTTGTGTAAAAGGGGGTACATAATGAAAAAAGAAAAAAAAAATTATACATGTAGCATTTATACATTTTGGTGCGAGTGTGTGTGTCCGTGTTTGAGTGGTGAGCATGTGTTCGGTGATGCTCATGCGGTCGGTCCGCACACGGTTATATTGGTTCTAGACAAAATTTATTGATTTCATAACATACAAAATGTCTGACCGTGGAGCGCGTTGCGCTTTTGCATTTTGCTGCGAACGGTGACTCGTGTACATATATGTTGATGTGTGTGTGTGTGTTTCTGACTGTAAGTTCCCTACATTTGTGTAATTTCTTTTGTATAATTTTTAGCTTGCCTCCAATTTGATATGTTCACTGCTGTATCATTGCACGTGTATGTGTTTTGTGTGTGAGAGCCGCAATTCAAAACCAATGCATGCATGTATGTGAGAGCCATTTGCGGCGTTCTCTTTTTTGCATTGCTCTCGCTCACGCACATGTGGAAGCTGAGTATAGTGTAAACAGGGTTGCCAGATGCCAGGCTTGTAATTTGTGCATATGTGAACGCTGCTGCTACATTGCTTATATACGAGCACGATAACACCCTGTACATTGTTTGTATAACGAAAACATGGTCCACATTTGAATACCTTCCACTTCGGCTCTTTCCATGAAAACTTTGCAATACTAAGCATGAATATTGTGTAAGTGTGGGTGGCATAATATTGTTTTATTGTTGTTGTTGTTGCTGTCAAAGCCTTTCAAACTAGTTGCGTTTATTTTTGAAAGTAATGAGAATGTGTGTGTGCACTAAACAAAAGATGTTGCTAACCGGGAATGGCGAGGAAATGTGTGAAGCTTGAGCAGATTGTGATTTATGTGTGTGTGTTTCTCTCTATTTGTGTGTGTGTGTGTGTGTATTCATCTATATGTTTTAGCGAAGAAACTTGTTATTACAAAGAGCCCTCTTTTGGCTTAGAATTCGTTGAACTTGAGATGTGTATGTATGTGTGTGTGAGTCTATTTTGTACGTAACTCTGGAAACTCAAGCAATTGAAATCTTGGTTTTTTGTTCATATGAATTGTTTGATGTATTGTAGGTTGCTGGTCTGGACTTGAATGGCGGCTCGGCTAACTATAGCGGCCCCATAACAAGCAAGACTTCCACTATTTCGGTCACTGGTGGCGTTTATGTGCCCCCGCATCTTCGAGGTGGTGTTGGCAACAACAACGCGGACTCAGACAATCAAGGCCAAGGCTTTGATTCAGGTGCCGCACCTCGTCACGAGGGCAGCAGGGACCAGCAACAACCGCAACAGCAGCGCGGCGGTGAGTATCGCAGAGGCGATCGCGGCGGCGGCAGTCGCGGCTATAATCGCCAAAGCGGCGATTACGGAAGTTTTGGCAGCGGCGGCGGTGGTGGTGGCGGCCGACGAGGCGGTGGCAATCGTTACGAGGACAACTATAATAACGGTGGTGAGTTATGTCTAGAAACTAAACAATATAATCGAATTTACTTTCCTTTGTTGACTTTGCTGCAAGTTGTGCATTCCAAAGTGTCCTAGCCTAAATAAACTTATTGTGTTTTCTCTCTTTGTAGGTGAATTTGGAGGACGCGGCGGCGACTGGAATCGCGGCGGTGGACGCAACTTTGGTGATCGACGAGGTCCATCGTATCGTGGAGGCGCTGGCGGAGGGGCCGGCGGTGCTGGTGGAGGTGGTGGAAATGGTCCCACTGATCAGCCTGAGGAAGCACAACAGCCACGCAATGATCGCTGGCAAGAACCGGAGCGTCCAGTTGGCTTTGAGGGCGAAGCAACTGAAGGTGGCGCACCAGGCGGCGGTGGCGGCGGAAACAGAAGCTTCAACAATCGCGGCGGTGGCAGCGGCGGCGGCGGCTACAACAACCGCTGGAAAGAAGGCGGCGCTGGCAGCAGCGGCGGTGGCAACACCGATTACACAAAATTGTTGGCACGCGACGAACGCCTGGAGACCGAGCTATTCGGTGTGGGCAACACGGGCATCAATTTTGACAAATACGAGGATATACCCGTGGAGGCGACGGGTCAAAATGTGCCACCGCACATCACATCGTTCGATGATGTGCAGCTGACAGAGATTATTCGTAACAATGTGAGTTTGGCGCGTTATGACAAACCGACGCCAGTACAAAAATACGCAATACCGATCATAATCAGCGGTCGAGATCTGATGGCCTGCGCCCAGACCGGGTCAGGCAAAACGGCTGCCTTCTTGGTGCCCATACTCAATCAGATGTACGAGCATGGGCTCTCGGTGGCGCCACAAAATAATCGGCAATATAGTCGTCGCAAACAGTATCCGTTGGGCTTGGTGCTGGCGCCGACCCGCGAGCTTGCCACCCAAATCTTTGAGGAGGCCAAAAAGTTCGCCTATCGCTCTCGCATGCGTCCAGCTGTCCTTTATGGTGGCAACAATACCAGCGAACAGATGCGTGAACTAGACAAGGGCTGTCATTTGATTGTGGCGACCCCCGGACGATTGGAAGATATGATAACGCGCGGCAAGGTGGGACTGGAGAATATACGTTTCTTGGTACTCGATGAAGCCGATCGTATGTTGGATATGGGTTTCGAGCCACAAATTCGTCGCATTGTCGAACAGCTAAATATGCCGCCGACGGGACAGCGACAGACTTTGATGTTCTCGGCCACATTCCCCAAACAGATTCAGGAGTTGGCCAGCGATTTTCTTAGCAATTATATATTCTTGGCGGTCGGACGTGTCGGTTCCACATCGGAGAACATAACACAGACCTTGTTGTGGGTATATGATCAGGATAAGCGTTCGTATTTGTTGGACTTGCTTTCATCGATTCGTGATGGACCCGAATATTCCAAGGACAATTTAACGCTCATTTTTGTGGAAACCAAAAAGGGTGCCGATTCTCTTGAAGAGTTTCTCTATCAGTGCAACCATCCGGTTACAAGCATTCATGGTGATCGCACCCAAAAGGAGCGCGAGGAGGCGTTACGTTGTTTCCGCTCCGGTGATTGCCCCATTTTGGTTGCAACAGCTGTGGCTGCACGTGGCCTGGACATTCCGCATGTGACACATGTGATTAACTTTGATTTGCCCACCGATGTGGAGGAGTATGTGCATCGCATTGGACGTACCGGTCGTATGGGTAATCTTGGTGTTGCAACATCCTTTTTCAATGACAAGAACCGCAATATTTGCTCCGACCTGCTCGAGCTGCTCATCGAGACCAAGCAGGAGATACCCGGCTTTCTTGAGGAGATGCTCAGCTCTGATCGCGGCCATGGTGGCACTAAGCGTCGCGGTGGCGCTGCCGGGGCTCGCTACGGTGGCGGCTTCGGTTCGCGCGATTACCGTACCAGCTCCGGTGGAGGCGGACGCAGCATGGGTAGTGGCGGTGCAGGTGCCGGCGGCGCCGGTAGTCGCGGCAGTGGCGCTGGAGGCGGCGGTGGTGGCGGTGGCAGCTATCGCAGCAATGGAAACTCGTATGGTAAGTTTGGTGAGTGAACTCTTCTGCGCACAATATTCCAATATTTCAATTTTATTTTATACTCTGATTTAAATTTATTCCATTACTTTTTAATAGGTGGCAGCTCTGGCGGTGGTGGCTCCTATGGCGGTGGTTCATATGGCGGATCGTATGGCGGCGGCGGTGGTGGTGGTGGCAGTGGCTCTCACTCTAATGGTCCGGACTGGTGGGGTCAATGAGAAAGACCCACCACCAACAATAGCCAACGAATTGGTCGGCAACAGCATTGTCAAAATCGAGCACAGCAACAACAACATTATCATCAGCCAGACTTTCGTCATAATTAAACAGTTAGGAGGAAGAGACAACAAGAGAACGAAAAGATTTGAATGCGATCGATCGATTAACAACTTAATAATATATGTATATATATATATATATATACTTATATATATAGGGGCAGCAAATGTGAAAGAGAATTGTCTGTGCGCAGCGCAACATTCAAAATCAAACACACACACACACACAAACACACACATACACACATGTGCACCCACGCAAACATTTACAATATCAAGCATTACAAATATATAAAAAATTCAAAATAAATTTGTTCTAACATAATAATTGACATATATATGCTGAAGAGTAACAAAACTACAAGCAACAACAATTTGTAGTTTATAAAACGAACATACAAGCGAAAATAAATAATAAAAAATAGGCTCATAATAATAAAAATAATAAAATAAAATAAAACAAAATACATACAATTATAGATTTGCTAGAGCAAAGCAAACGATGAGATACATATATAAGGAATTACATAAGGGCAACTTATGAATTTTGTGTCCATTAAAAGTAAAAAAAATATACAAAAGAAATCTACTTTTACTGCCCCTACTATTCCTCACATCCTCTCGCATATTTTCTCTTTCAAATATTTGAAATCGATTTATATATATATATATATAAACATAAATCTTAAAGTGATTTAAACAATTGAAGCAACGTGAAACTTCAATTAATGATTTTAAAGAAGAAAAAAAGCATAACTAGTAAAGCTATATATACATACAAAATATATATACACAATATATGTATATATATGTAAACCACACAAACACTTCAAGAAAATCATTCAAAACCAAAAACAAAAAAAAAACAAGTTTGCTAAAAATAAATTGAATAATTTAGCAAATGGAAATTTAAAGAATTTTTATTTAACATGGAACTGGGGATTGAATTGAAAACAGAAGATAGACTTAATTTGGAGTTTTAAAAAAAGCTAACTTAACTTATTGCTCTTCAGAATGTTGTCTGAAATTAGGATTTTGAACCAGTGTGCGATCAGTAAAAAAAGCTCTTCGTCCGCTCTTTAATTAACGTAAATTCAGCAAAACAGCTCGCAACAAATCTGAGATCGTCTGGTTGGTCAAAGCCCCACTAATTTGATTAGATTAGGCAAACTTGATTAGGCTGCATTGTTGACGATGACGGCGGCGTCGGCAGAATAATGTGCTGGTTTCTGCCGCTGCTACTGCCGTTTCTTTGTTTTTGTTGTGACTGCATTTAGATAAACTCAAGCACCTGCTCACTGTTGAAAAAGGTGTGTTTTGAAGTTGAATTTATATTCATTTTAATTATTTACTACGTGCTGACAGTTGTTGAGCGAACCATGCTTAAGTCACAGCGCAAGCAGTGTTGGACGGTTTTGTTGTTGTGTTCGCTGATCGCCTCGTTTGTAATAATGACCAGCTTTTGGTATCTGGTGCCGCATCAAATGACACTCTGGCAATTTTTTGCACGCAGTGAGAGCGACAGTGCTGTTGCAGAGCCGTCGACAACGGGGCTAAAGTTTTTTATGCCGCCCCAGACAGTGCCAAAGGAGTTGAAACTGAAACGCGGAGCGCCATACATATATCAGATATTACATTAGTTGAGTATTGTGTGTATACTACATATAAATACATATATTCTTAGATTGTTTTTAACAATAAATTACAAGTACTATGTTTAGAGTAATTGGTGAGAGTAATCACATTGGTCCAACTTAAACGTCGGACTTTTGATTGAGAGCCGCATAGCCGACGGGAATTTCCCTCATCTCTGTTTGCAGACAGAGAAATTCACCACCTATGCACATTATAGTTGCGGTAATCACATTAAGCAGCCACCACGAAGCGTTGGCAGGAAAGGAGCGATTATAGTACCAGCAAACTAGCAGGTGCAGCATATGAAAAGTGCAACTGTAAAAAATAATTGAATTGTATGTGAAATAAATGACATAACAGCATAAAATGTTTCGTTCTCTCTCCGTTCCCTCGGGAAAGGGATATTTTTAAAATCAATTGAACTACCTAAAATCCAGACACAGCTTGGCACGACGCACTATGCACCAAAGCGCCAGCGAGGCGACAAAAGCATTCACCACAAAGGCGCAAATAACAAGACGACCTCCTAGATCATATATATGTATTTCCTGCGGGCAGAGAATAATCATACATTAATCACCGCTAGGCAAGCTAGACATGAGCAACTTACATGATATTCGAAAAGATGATCTAGTGTGTAGTTATCGCCAGCCAACTTGTTGGCCACAAACACAAACAGTCCGAGTGAAAAGTACACACAAAATTGCATGGACACAATCTGCGATGTCAGTAAAGTAGGATCCCATTGTGTGTTCCGAAATGTGCCTCCTTTCATATTTTAATGCAGTTTGTTATTGTTTTGTGGCTCATATGTGCAATTGGTGACAATGTAAAAATTGACTCACTATTGGAGTTAAATAGTTCACTTTGACACAAGTTCGATTTGATTCAGTTGTGAGCCAGTGCTGTCGTTTTAGCCGTTTTCTCTATTCACTTGCTGTGAATATGGTCGGTTCAAGCAAACAATAGTTGTAAGCACCTATTCCTGCCATATTAATTCAAATTTAAGTTTACAAAATAAATTGATATTATTGAAACATGACTAAATAAACTTAAGTCAATTAAAGATATATATAATCGCGATCATTCCACTCAGCCAAGAACTTTGAGCTACAGCTTAAAGTGGTTCGGTTCATTTTTTTCTAAATGATGATGCAGCAAAAGACGCAAAAAATTGTAAGCTAACCATGTTGAATAAAATCATGTATATTTGTTAAAATAAAATATGTTTATACATTTTGCAGAGCCGCCTGCGGTCGCTGGGCATTGTAACGACCGGCGCCACGGCATTGTATTTGGGTCTAACAGCCTACAAAAATCAGGATCACCTATTTCGCACCTTTGTGATGCCAGCCATTCGCCTTTTGCCAGCTGAGACAAGTCACAATTTGGCGGTGCTTGCGTGCAAATATCGTTTATATCCGCAATCGGAACACATGGACGATCTTAATTTACACAGCACGCTTTTTGGTCACCTTATTAGCAATCCAATTGGCATTGCAGCGGGCTTCGATAAGCACGCAGAGGCTGTGGTTGGACTCAAAGATTTGGGCTTTGGATTCATTGAGGTAGGCAGTGTGACACCTTTGCCACAGCCGGGTAATCCCAAGCCAAGAGTTTTTCGTCTGTCCGAAGATCGGGCCATTATCAATCGGTACGGCTTCAATAGCGATGGACATGAGGTGGTGGCGAAACGTTTGGGTGAGATTCGTCAACGGGAGGATTTCAATGCGGTTGTTGGCGTTAATCTTGGACGCAATCGTGATAGTCTGACGCCCGTCAGTGATTATGTTCAGGGTGTTAAGGAATTTGGATCCGTTGCCGATTATCTGGTGGTAAATGTGAGCAGTCCCAACACAAAAGGATTGCGGGACATGCAGTCCAAGAATGAGCTCACATCCCTGTTGGAGGCTGTTAACAATGCTCGTGCCGGGCTCGAAAACAATCCGAATGTGCCTATAGTGCTAAAGCTGTCGCCTGATCTAAGTT
Organism: Scaptomyza montana; assembly: GCA_018904305.1. Classification (NCBI taxonomy): domain Eukaryota; kingdom Metazoa; phylum Arthropoda; class Insecta; order Diptera; family Drosophilidae; genus Scaptomyza; species Scaptomyza montana. Next base: position 6,571,340 of record JAEIGR010000001.1, read on the forward strand.
TGGACGAACTTAAGGACATCGCCTCGGTCATCAGCATAAAAAAATGCCGAGTAGATGGTCTTATTGTTTCTAATACCACCTTGTCGCGTGATAATATCAGTGATCTTAAGAAGGGCAACGAGACCGGCGGCCTAAGTGGAAAGCCGTTGAAGGAACGTTCCACCCAGTTGATTGCCCAAATGTACTCACTGACCAAAGGCAGAATACCCATCATTGGTGTTGGTGGCGTCTCCTCTGGTGCCGACGCATACGAGAAGATCGAGGCAGGCGCTTCCTTTGTCCAAATATACACAGCGCTCGTCTACGAGGGACCCGATCTAGTTGAGCGCATTAAAAAGGATTTATCTCACGAGCTCAGCGAGCGTGGCTACAAAAATGTTCAAGATGCCGTTGGCTCCAATTATTCTAAATATCTACAAGCTATCGAAAAATCAGCCAAGCAATAATAAATTTGTTAAATTGTGACATAAAAACGGTGAAAATAAATCTTCATGTCCATATGTACATATATGTAAATATGTTTGCATTTATTCATTTGCGCGCTGCACGTTGAGTACACGTCCTTCTAGAAAGTGCGTATTCTGATTGCAGGCACTGTTGTATGCATCCCGTTGGCTAAACATCACAAAACCATAGTATTTGGACATGCCAAGCGATTTATCAAAGACAACTTCTGCATTGGCCACATGTCCGAAACGGGAGAAGTAGGTGCGCAGCTCCTTGTTGCTGATGGTCCAGGGTAAATTGCCAACAAAAAGCTTGTAGCTGCTACGTGCCACGCTGCCGGACATGATTTATTTATACTTTATGTAATTATGTTTTGAAAATTGTAGCAATGTTTACTTTTTTCGAACAGCGCTAAGGAACACACTCAGGTGTTCCTGAGTGGTTCATTAGTACGCACAAACGCCATTTGGTACTTTTGGTATTTTAAATGCAGCATTTTTGCTTTTACATTGAGCGGCCACACTGCGCATTGCATTGCTGACTTTTTTTAATGTTTTTTAGTCTATTATTTTAAATGTAAAAACGCAAGTGTATAATAATAAAAGGGCGTATGGATGTGCAAGCGAAATTTGAATAAATAATTGAGCTGTGCCCTCAAGTTACCAAGCAACGCAACTCGGTGTTACGGCTATGGTGTGATATCCTTTTGTCAGTTTTCGCTGCGAAAAAACTTTCGGCGCCCCTAAAAAAAGCGACGTGTGATTGGGGAGCGGCGGCCCAAACGAAAAGACCAGAAAACCGAAGGGACGACAAAGCGACATATAATTTAACTATTGCAAGCAACAGCAGCAACCAGGCATCGTACACAATGGCTGAAAGACCGAAAAATTTGTTTGCAAGTGAGTAATATTTTTTTTGTGTTACCCTCAATCTGCCCACGCACACACACATGCACACACATGCATACAAACACTGTCACACAAATACACACACATACGTAGCCCTCTTCTGACGCATTCGCTTTTAAGCGAAAATGCATTTTGATACGACGTAGCTTTTAGATAGCCCTTATTGTGTACCTTATCTAATTTTGATCCATACACACATACACACACACACAGCTGGACCGAGTCGATCTCGTGTACCACCCGATCAGCTAACACTGAACAATCTGAGCATTCGACATCCGCCATCGTCCACGTCGTCCACATCGTCGGGCTCCACATCGTCCGGCTCCAGTTCCTCATCGCAGCAAAATAATGTCGCGTTACGTTTTGGTGCCCAGCCCAGCTTTGTGCCAGTTGTACCGATGCCGAGCAGCAGTATCAACAACATTAGCAACACTGCAAGCACAAGCATCGCCATCAGCGGCAACAGTAGCAGTGCCACGGATCGCCACAGAGAACGCATTAGGCAACAGGCATGCGGTAAATTGCAGTTTGGTGATGGTGCCATCAATACACATCAATTCACATCGGATGACCTTGAGGATTTGGGCGAAATTGGACGAGGTGCATTTGGTGCTGTGAATAAAATGATATTCAAGAAACTGGACAAAGTAATGGCAGTTAAGCGCATACGCTCCACAGTCGATGAGAAGGAACAAAAACAATTGCTCATGGATCTCGAGGTGGTGATGAAGTCAAATGAATGCATTTACATAGTGCAGTTCTATGGGGCTTTGTTTAAGGAGGGCGACTGCTGGATATGCATGGAGCTAATGGACACATCGCTGGACAAGCTTTACAAGTACATATTTGAGAAGAAACAGCGTCACATACCCGAATCCATATTGGCAAAGATAACGGTGGCCACAGTTAATGCGCTCAACTATTTGAAAGAGGAGCTTAAAATCATACATCGCGATGTGAAGCCAAGCAACATTCTATTGCATAAACGCGGTGACATTAAACTGTGTGATTTTGGCATCTCTGGGCAATTGGTTGATTCAATAGCTAAAACAAAGGATGCGGGCTGTAGGCCCTATATGGCGGTAAATCTTATCTTATATATACTTAAGCTGTGATTTTTATTAATTTCTGCATTGTTTGCAGCCGGAACGCATCGATCCGGAGCGCGCTAAGGGCTACGATGTGCGCAGTGATGTTTGGTCTTTGGGCATAACCCTAATGGAGGTCGCTACTGGCAACTTTCCCTATCGCAAGTGGGACTCGGTCTTTGAGCAGCTGTGCCAGGTAAAAGAGAGAGTCATATTATTTATTCATTTTAAATTTTGACTGCGACAACATTATTATATAGGTGGTGCAAGGTGATCCGCCACGTTTGCACACTTCGTACAATGGCATGGAGTTCTCCATTGAGTTTGCAGAGTTTGTAAATACTTGGTAAGTCTGTCTATTAAACTCTTTTATGTACTTTGTAAAGGTTTTGCTTTGTTTCACAGCCTAATTAAGAAGGAGAGCGATAGACCCAAGTATAGCCGATTGCTGCAGATGCCATTTATAAGGAGAGGCGAGAATAGTCACACGGATGTCGCTGCCTATGTGGCCGATGTGCTCGAGTCCATGGAAAGCGATGGCATAACGCAGTTTACAACTAACCAGCCAGCAGAGAGTTAATCTGCAGAAACCCACAATAACTAAAGCAAGTCATAAAATAACTAATCAAGCAAACCGTAAAAACAAAGGCAAACTACAAAAGGAAAAAAATAAAAAAAAAAAACAAATTGTTGTCTACTTTGTAGCATTCGTAGTAAACCTAGCGCGTATTTTGTTAAAAAAAAAAAAAACAAAACCAAACAAAATTCAAAGCAAACAGCAAGTAAAAAAAACAAAATTTTGTTAAGTGCGTATCTAATTTTAGTGATTGTGAAAAGTTGTGTGAGATACAAATGATAAATGTGTTTGGTTTTAGCTGTAAACGGTGTAGAAATGTTTAAATGAATGTCTTTTGTTTTAAGTTAGTGAGTTAGCATTTGAAACGGATGACTTTGCTTAATATTGTTAATAACCATTGCTAAATGGTTGAATGTGCAGAAATATTTGTAACACTTTACAAGTAAATTAAAATGGAAATGTTAACTAAGCGCATTAAAATAAATTATATAAAAATACGCCAATTAAGAAATAGCCATAAAAAAACAGCATAAAAAACTACGCATTCAACATGATTTAAATATTAGTTTTGTATATTTTTCAGTTTACTATTTTTTTTTTTTTTTGGTTTTGTATTCATATACATTTTATATAATTCCTTTGCGTATAAAAGTTAAGTAAAAAGCTTTAAATATTTGCCAAGTGGCTGCATTTTTTAAAACTGTAGGAGAAATGAATGCAAATCAATACAAAATTAATCCAATCAAATATTATTATAATAATAATCAACAATACATAAATAAATACACTTAAACACAGACACAACTACCACACGTTTTTATGCGTAGTGCTTAGTTTGTAAGAAAATTATTTAGAAAAAAAAGAGTTGCCGCAAGCAAAGAATAAATAAAGCAAAAGCAAAAAAAAATAAAAAATAAATGTATTGTGCCTAAATATATAAAAAAAAAGATAACATCAATTGAAATCATAATTAATTAAATAAAATATATATTAAATGCAGCAGTTAGTTTATTTAGAATACCTTAGCCAAGCTTAAATACACAAAGACACCACACACACACACGCTTATAGACATGGCCATGCCACGCCCCCAACACCACATAAATACCCGCACACACAAGCAATTGCACCGTCTACAATCCCGTCTTAAAAAAAAAGAATATAAAAGGTTAAAAATTGCCAATGTCTTTTCGATTAGTATTTATGCAAGCGCCAATGTGAAAGCAAAAGCAAAGTTTATTTTGTATACATATACATAAATATATATTTATACAATGTGTAAAAAAAAAACACTACAACCACACAGCGTCCAGAAATCATATTTAAACCTTTTTTATATTTAAATATACTATATGTAAAAACATATATAAATCATGCCATTTGTTTTTGTGTTAATTTTTTTGTTGCACATTTAAGCGCATTAAGTGCAAACCCGCAAGAGAACATCAACAACAAAAACTAGCAGCATAAATTATGAAATAAAATAAAAACAAAAATATTTTTGTAATAAGTGTGAAATAAAAATAAATAAATAATAACAATTATGCAATGCAATTCAATTTGCTCAGGCATCAAGCATGAAGTAAATAAAACTTCGGCATGTCGAAGATTTTATATCCTTGAATATGAAATCAATATTTTGCATTAGATCAGAAAGGTTTCCCAATACGAATTTGATCTCATGTGGGTTTCTACTGATGATATTCCATAAAATAAAACACAAACAAAATGTTTCAAGTGGAAATCAAATATTTTAAATCTGATCTTAATGAGATATTCTCCTTCAGCAAGGATATAAAACATAAATGGAATTATGCTTAATTTTAAACAAAAATAAAATACACTGAGTTAGTCGTAACCTCTTTCCCAGTCCTAGTAAATACTACATGTTTTGATCCAATAAACACAACACATACATATATGTACTAAACTAACAAAAAGGAGTAAATATTGCAATTATTAAGCATATTGTACTATAACTAAGCTAATGCAAATGGCAAAAATGCAATCGTTAAGTCGCGAGTCGTCATATTGTTTGACAATAAAAAGTGTATAATTTATTCAATTAAAATGCAAGTAAAGGATAAAAGATATACATGATTGGTAGCATACATAAATATATGAAAACATATATATAAGTCAGATCAAGTAGTCAAACATAAATATTTAGCTTATGCAAATCCCAGACAGAAAATATTAAATAAAACCCCTTGAAACCCTGCTATTGGCTTTCAATGATCCCATGGCCTTTCAAACTAACAACTTGCTTATAAATATTAAATACACAAATACAAACACAAAAAAAAGATGAACTCAAAGTGAAAACGCAACGTCCATAAAACAAAAAACATTCGCAAATTTTTAAAACATACTTAGCTTATCCATAATTATGCTAGACGGCTGTTTGCCTAGGAATTAAGCAAAACCTCGATATACAAACATATATTGTACTATGTCTTATCCTAAGAGCAAAAAGAGTTTTTTTGTGTCAGCACTGTCCTAAGTTAAACTAAACTATTCAAATATCCGGCTTATAACTCTCCCCCGTCTTAACTCAACACAACTCTCTCAAACGAATAAAACCCGAGTAAAGTGAAAACAAAAACACCACAAGGCATAATTAATAAGTAATAATTAAAGGCCTAAAAATAAAGAGTTTAAACAAAAATATAATAATTATGGTATGAGAAATTGTGCTCACGCACGGAAAACAAATTGAATTGTTAAACTTAATTTGAAAGAATTTGTATAAAGTGCAAAGAAATGGAATAGTGAATAAATAATATATTTGAAAACTCTACACAGCGCATTTTAATTTTCAATCTCTTTCCACAGTACTTGACACTCATTCAAACACAATATAAACCATGTCGTATAGTGCCTATTGACCCAATAATTGACTCATTATTAAATCGAAATCAGCTCATAACACGCAATGCTATTGGTATTTTAATGCCCTAAAAGTGCCGTTGTGATTAAATCAAGACATTAAGATCTTTTGTAAAGTTATTGAAAAAATATTCATATTAATTGTGAAGGCCTCTAATTGTTGATATATTTTTTTAAGTACAAAGTATTTGTAAAGCTTGTTGCTTTATATTTTTTAATTATATTTTCAATGAGGAGCACTTTTATTTCTACGTAAATTATTTACGAATATCAATGAATGTCGATTGAGTGTTTTCGTTGTATATTCCCAAATCATAAATGTTTGACATGTCTAGGTTTACCGGTTTCTAATATGACTATGGCATATTATTGAGTGTTATAATTTGAGGGGAAAAATGAGAATACGCGTCTGGCATTCAAATAGATGCATTAGCGTAGACACCGGCACGTGGCAGGCATGAAGATTGTCATATTAGGGACAACAAAATGCGTAATCTCAACCACATAGTATACAAAACTCAATGGGCCAACATGCGAACAACCAAGACGCCTCAGTTCAGTTGAACTGCCTTCGGGGTTCACTTGTAGGTTGGTTTGCCTGGTGCGTTAAACTTATTTTTATTTCGATTCGTTTTTTTTTTTTTGCAGTTCAACGACATGCTGGCCTGCATCATTCTGGCCAGCTGGTTGACCCTATTATGGCTATACTTTCTATGGAGCCGTCGGCGTTATTATAAAGCAGCATGGCAGCTGCGTGGTCCAATCGGTTGGCCCCTCATCGGCATGGGTCTGCAAATGATGAATCCGCAAAGTAAGTGAGATGCTGTTAGTTTTATTGGAATGGAAAGTAATTTTGGCTTGTAGAATTTCTGCAATATATGGATGGACTTTCGCACAAGTATAAGACGCCTTTTATCTCCTGGATGGGCATCAATTGTTTCCTATATGTTAACGACCCACAAACTGTGGAGCAAATCTTTAATTCGACACACTGCACCAATAAGGGTGATTTTTATCGTTTTATGAGTTCAGCTATAGGAGACGGCCTATTTACCTCAAGCTGTATGTTTTTAAGATGGAATAAAAGATAACATAATATAAAACAATTTTTATTAGCTCCACGCTGGCAAAAACATCGTCGACTTATCAATCCCGCATTTGGTCGCCAAAATCTGTGCAACTTTTTGCCCATATTCAATGCTGAGGCGCAGGTACTGCTGGAAAAGCTGGAGTTGGAGGGTGTGCAGCAAGGCAAAAGCCTTGAGATCTATCAAATACTCAAGAAAATTGTCCTCGAGGCTGCCTGCCGTAAGTAGAGACTGGATTATAAATTTATTCAAATTCACAATTATTTTAAAACAGAGACAACTATGGGTAAAAAAATGAATTTTCAACATGATGGTTCCATGGCTATTTTTGAGGCATACAACGGGTAAGTTTTGAAACATGCCAAAACAACACAGTAAGAAATTATTTAACTCAAATATATATTTTAATTAATTGAATTCACACATTTGGTACACCTCTACAAAGCCCTTTTAGTTTTCAAGCTTGAATTTTTATTTAGTTTTTATTAATAGTATAATTGCCTTTTTCGCTAGCTTAATTAGTATCCCTGTTAGTTAAGATTAAATCAGTGCTGAGCTTTAACAAGCATCTTTCACATCCAATTCCATGCTCGATTGCATTTCAAATACGTTTCACTCTCTCTTTTGTGGTTTGAGTTAGCACCAAGGCTGGCTGGGCAGCCACTTTGTCTTACCTATTAGCTAATTACAATACAGCAGCAGCTTTTGCTGGCCATTCAGCCATGGCTAATACACAGCGACACGAGTTCGCTCTTTGTATGCGAGCTGCCGTTAGGAGTGCAAAAGGTGCTGCAAGCTGCTCTATTCAAATTCCCATAGCGTAAACATTTTTGCAATGTTTCCTTTCCTTTCCTTTCCTGTCCTTTCGTTTCGTATCGTTTCGGCTTGGCAGGATAACGGAGGTGTGTGTGAAACGTATGCTATCGCCTTGGCTTTACCCGGAGCTCATCTATCGCTGGTCGCGACTTTTTGGCCGACAACAGAAGGTCGTCGGTGTCCTCTTTGCTTTCGTCGAGCAGGTATGTTGAATAGGCGTCACCCATCGCCCATTTTTACCTTTGCCATCTTTCAATTTCCTGTTCATGACTTGTGCTGGCTTACTGTTCCTTGCAGCTGTTACAGCCAGCCGTTTCGGTTGTGGGCGTAGAGGATTGTGATGCGAACAAGCAGCTGGAACAACAACATCAAAAACAACAACAGCAACAACAACATCGCATCAAGTCAAAGTCCATATTCATTGAACAGGTGCGGGAGCATGTGGAACAAGGACAGCAAATGAGTTGGCAGGATGTGCGAGATGAGGCGAATGTAATTATTGCAGCGGTAAGTAGCACACTATACCATTAGAGCAATGATCTGAATGATTAATGTAGTTGACTGAATGCGCAAATAACACATAGATAATTATTATAGCATAAGAATTAGAAGTTGCGTCAAGCACAAATGCAGCATCCTTTAGTTTTCCAAACTTATTTCACAACTTTAAGCAACATAAATTTGAAATTATCTTAAACAAACTTAGCATAAATACATTTTATTACCTTTGCTATAGACGTTTGAGACCACATCGACAGCCCTTTATTTTACCATTTTATGTCTGGCCATGCATCCGAAGTATCAGGCGAAACTGCATGAGGAACTTGCCGCAGAGCTGCCAGAACATGGCGATATAAGCATGGATCAACTAGAGAGGCTTATCTATACCGAAATGGTTATAAACGAATCAATGCGTTTGTTTGCCCCAGTGCCCATGGTACTGCGTCGAGCGGGTCACGATTTGCATTTAAGACGTGAGGATGGAGAATTCTTGATACCATGTGGCACACAAATCGGCATTGATATCTACAATATGCAGCGGGATGAACGCGTTTGGGGTCCCTTGGCCAGAACCTACAATCCGGATGCACATTTCGCACCAGATGCACCAGCACGCCATGCCTTTGCCTTTGTGCCCTTCACGAAAGGATTACGCATGTGCATTGGCTATCGTTATGCCCAGCTTTTGATGAAACTGTTGCTGGCCAAGATCTTTCGCAGCTATCGCATCAGCACCGAGGCAAAGTTGGAACAGCTGCTGGTCAAGGGCAATATCTCGTTGAAGCTGCAGGAATATCCATTGTGTCGCGTGGAGCGTTGGTAATCTGCACATAAACTGACTTGACCCTATCCTCACTTAAACGCTTCAGGTGTTAAAAGTTTGTTTTATATTATTTTTTTAATTAAAAGTGTAATTTTTGATTTCATTTTCTATGTTGTTAACTGAATTTGTTCAAACTAGCACAATAATTCACTTTTGTTGAGGGCATCTGACTCAAATTGCCAGCCAGGAAATAACTCCTTCCCTCCAGCCCTCAAGCTCTCTTAATGGCCATTTATGCTATGGAGTTCGTTGCGTATACGTAACGCAATTGATTTAATTGCATTGAACGAGGCAAAAACTGGTCAAAGTGTTGTTTTGCAAATGCCTTGCATATTGGCTAATGCTGGTGAGTGGATGGAGGAGTAAAAAGACAAAGGTGCCACAAAACAATTTCCAATAGCAGAAACTTTAAATATTTAAAGCCTCTACTAAATATTTTAAGATGTAAAAAAATAAGTTGACATTGTACATTGTCTAAATTCTGTAACTATACTTTGCTTATGTCTAAATTTGTTTAATAAATTGAATATGCTTTCTTAATGTGTCGTTGATTTATTAACATAATTTGTAACTTTTAAATTGTGTAAATACTTGCATTCTTTATTTTTGTCAGAAAAGAAAATTCACTGAACCATGTAAAAAAGTGTTTAGTAAAGTGAACAAATTTTGTGCCTTAATTATGTAAATAAATATTGCTTATAAATGCAAATGAGAAAATTTTAGTTCAAAATTCTTATAACTCCCAGACAATGTTTTTTTTCTTAATAACCATTTTATAAATAATTTCGATATGTTTAATTTGTTTTTTTTTTTTTATTGGTATTTTTGTATGCACGCTTCATTTATTTGAACGCTTTTGACATTCAAAAAATCATTATTACTAAATTGCGTGAAAAAATAGTTAAAATGCTGTAAAAATGATTTTTTTCAGCATGCATAAACCTAAATTTAGGAGGAATATTTATATTTTACTTGCTTTATTAATTTTGATGCGTTTGACATGTAAATATTGTTACAAAATTGGAATAAACAAAGCAATGGAATGAAAAGTTGGTGACATGTAAATATAATTTTTAAATCGAGAAGAAAAACATTTTAGAATTTACAAGTAAAAAAATAAACCAATAAAAATATTGAAATTTATTATGACTAAAAGAAACATTTTTTTTTTTTTAAATGTTTCAATGTCTGTCTAAGGATTCATTCATTTATTGAAAAATGCCATTCAGTCTGATTTTCTTTGGTACACCAGCCGTCTGGTCTCGAAGCCCTGCTATGATTTGTGATAAATGAATAAATTGCCAGTGTTGACGCATTGCCGTTTGCGTTATGTGCAACAAAATATGCATAATTCAATTCCTGTTAGTCAGCCAGCCTGCCTGCCAGCCTTTTTGTCCTGCAGCTAGAAACCGTACAAATCGAAAGTACAACTTGAGGCAAAGTAGGAGCTTGCTGACGCTTTAGGACACAGTTAATAACAAAGTGGTGATTATGGTGGGTGGATGAATTGACTGCCTGAGGGAGGGTGGAAGGCGTGGCATCCTAGGTAATCACAACATTAATCTAATACGCGTGCTTAGTGCAGCCAACGGGCATTCAACTTAATAATAGCTTTTGAAGTCTCTGCAATAAGTAATTAAATCATTTCCAACAAATCAAACTGGGGTTGGATACAGACAAATGGACTCCACTCGTAACCCTGCAGGGCCTTTAGAACCCCACTCATAGCATTGACTCAGCAGCTCAATTCTGGTCTTATTATTAATGAGGCAAAAGTTTAGCAGACTTTCAATTAGTTATGCGCCAACCATACGCTGCTGACTTAACGCATAATCAAGACAAACGTTGGCTCCGCTAATGAAATATTTGACTGCCATTCGTCTTAATTGACCAACAAAGAGCTATTTGTATAACAAGCTCGAGCACTGACTGCTTTTGCTTGTCCTATGCTTACTTCAATTCACGCTAATATGCCATGCTGATGGGATTTTTTTAGCTCAGCCAGGTGCTGAGGTCAGTCAGCCAGCCAGCAATCAATAGCCAGCCAACCGAGTACCTAGGCATGGTTGATGTTTGAGCCACAACTTGTCAGCCGTTGCATAGAAACGGCCAACTCTCTTTTGTATAAATACACGGCCAAGTAGCGATGTGCACTCAAGGCCAGTATTTAATAGGCAAAGACGAGGCACATGTAATGCGATTTTAATGAGAATATAGTACAAGTAGTACATGCAGCTCCATTCAAATGTCCAGCTAATTGGATGACCAACTTTCAAAGTAGTTCAAGCAAAACTTGTTAAAATATTGTTAAGTGCAGTTAAGCAGTTAATCCTTGTTAAAAGTTGAATAAAATTATGCAAGACTTAGCATTGCGATTAGTCACAAGTGCTTCTAAAGCATGAGAGGATTGACGATTGCGATTTTCGCATTGAATTACGAAAAGCAAATGCATAAAAAATATCATAAATGTTATTTTGAATGCAAGATTTATTTTCTCATCAATAAATTATTATTTTTTTTTAATAAATGTTATGAATTATCCCATTTGGCATCAACTTATGAAAAAAACACTTAATTATTCTGTGAAATAACAAAAACATAATTATTTACTTTTATCAATTAAGTAAAAATTGTTCCATTCGAACGTTTAGCAATAAATCAATTACGATAGTTTCAGACTTAATATTAATAATATTCATGACTTAAAAAAAAGAAATTGTGCTTAAATTTATAGAAAAATTAGTCACATCTTCAACTAAAATTTATGCCATTTAACTTAACACTTTAAATTTATTTACGTTTGCTTTTGTATAAAAAAGTTGGCTAACAGTTTTTGAAAGATTTCCATAAATTAGTTAAAATGTTTTCTGGACGATAGCTTTTAACTTTTACAAAGAGATTTAAATAACAAATATTTTAAGCCCCACCTCTTTATAAACTTTATTTTATTTATTTAAACTTTAACTGACGAAAATCACAATGCAAAAATAAATACTTTGTCAATTCAACAATGATTTAAAGCTGTACAAAAATATGAAATTATTTTAAGCTGAAACCACTTTTCAGTTCAACCACACACACACACTCCCACACACAAACGCAATGAAATAAATTGTTGCTAACTTGATATGTTTATTTGTGTGTTAATTACAGTTAAACATTTTGCATGGCATTAACTGTGCACAAGGGAATATGCAAGCAAAAGCGTTGCCAATACCATCTAAGCCATGTGAGTTAACCACAAAAGCAACAACAACAAAAAAATAGCACAATAACAACAACAATTCGTAGTGTTACTGATTCTGGGTTTCATTAGCTGCAATCGTTAGCCTAATTAAGTTTATTTGCAGAAACAAATCTCTTGGCCAACTAAACTTGTTGTTAACCAATGCCAATCAGGGTCCAAAATGAGCTAGCCTGGCTCATCAATGTTGCCTTAATGGTAATTGTTATAGTTGTTAGATGTGCATTCTGCTTAAGGCTAAACAAACTTAAAGTGCCTGCCGCTTTACCTCAAATTGAATTAGGCCATGTGTGTGTGAGTGTTAGCCACAGTCAGACAGCTTCAAACACTTAACTCAATTTGTTGCGTCAAAAACTTTTTTGGCCAACCCAAACAACGTTTCTTGAGAGAAAAGATTTTTAGACTACGACGAGCTAAACTATTTGCGTGAGAAGGCGTCAATTGAAATCAGAGCGAAAACATTTAACAAAATTGCATTAAAAAGTTAACACAAGGCTGGGCCAAGCCAAACTGGCTAGTATTTGTCAAAAAGTTTTGAATCGGGTTAGTTACATAATGTGCTAAGAAGCTGACTTCGAAGTGTGAGGCTTGAACGAAGGTAAAACTTTCCCAACAAGCCGCAGATTGCCAATTGGATTAGATGGTAAAAAAAAAACGTATGAAAAGAGTCGAATTATCATCTTTGGAAATAGCCTGATAATTTTCTGAACCTAAACAATGCTTGACAGCTTAATACGAAACTTAAATAAATTTTAAGTAATCTTTAATCGATTTTATTCTTTTTCGGAAACCTGAAATTTGCTTACTTAAATTTAAAGAATAACAAAACTTAGTTTATAAAGCAAAGGCAAAGTTTTTTAGCGTCTAACATTTTAAATCTTTGGACAACCATTAGTAGCATCAAAACAGTTAACACTAGCCAAAAATACAGCAAAAGTCTATGGAATTCATTTATTAATTCCATTAATCTATTATAATCAATTCATATTAAATTAATGTGCTAAGTATCATAAAGTGTTTAATAAATTGTAAGAGAGATATTAAAGAATTTTATGTATAGATTAATCTCATAGAATAAATATATTTTTTTTTTATTTATTGCATTTTACATATTTCAACTTGTCATCTTTACATTGCCTACAGTCCATAAATACATGTTTAAAATTAAACTTTATTTCTTGCCATTATTGGCTAAAAACATAATGTTTTTTTTTTTTGCATTTATCTAGATGACAGTGTTAACTTTTGCTGTTTGCTGTCTGACAAATTGTTTTTCTGCTGTAGCCCAGAAGGAATTAAATGCTAACTTTCAGTTATTGTTGCGAAGTCGGGAAATGTGAACGGGAATCGGGCAATGGCAAAACTTCAGAACGAAACGGAAATAAAAAATGGCGTCAAAAAGTAGGACTGGGAGCGCTTGGTTTGTTGTGATGTATAAGTGTGAGATACAAAAGGGGCGAGACAGAATCGAAGCTGGCGAAGCTTAAACAGCGACAGAAACAATGCGGGCGTCACAACAAAGGAATTGGCCTGAGTGTGGGGGGTGAAAGGCGTTAAGGGGATGTTAGCTGGCATTTCACGATCTCTCTTTCTCTCTCTCTGTTCTGTTGTTAGGAGCCCGTGTGTCAGTTGTCAAACTTTTCGCTGCTTTTGCCGTCGCCTGTGGCTGCAGCGTCGCATAAATTAGCAAACATGAACGAGAACGAAGCGCGTGACTGTTGCCTGTTAAACAAGCCCTTGACCAGAACAGAATACCCCTCTCCCCCTCCTACAACTGCACGCATACAAATGGCTTACTGATTGACTCTCTCGCTGTGCCTGTGTGTGGGTCGCGAGTTCGAGCTCGTTGCAAATTAGCCGTGTTCTTGTGGTCCAACAAGCCAATGTTAATGCCGCAACCATTACCACTGCAAGCGCCACCTGCCTGCCCCTGCACCCCTTCCTAGTCCATTTGACCAGACCGATATAGGTATGAACATTCCCCAGCTCATTTGCAGTTCAAGACTAGTCGTTCGTTTGCCCAAAAATGGCCAGCGCAATTAATTAAAAAGTTTTGCTCAACAAAACTGCTGAAAAGGTGAATGGGTGAAGTGCGAGGAGGTTTAGGAGGGGGTTAGAAATATTTGTGCAGCTGGCAGAGCGCAAAACAACAAAACCTAGCGCGAAATAGAATTCCAGTGTCATTCCAGGTTTGTATGTGGCACGTTAATTAAAATCGCGCATTCGCCTGTGGGCTAGCATCAAATGAACGGATTACGAATGCCAGCATCTAAATTGAAATGTGTAGAGCATAAAGTGATTTTAAAAGTTCTTTTAATACGGGTTGTAATTTAAGTGCTGAATGCGATTTGTTAATGTTATAAAACATTTTTTTTTTTTTTTTTTTATTGTCACATTTTAGTTGAATTGGTTTTTTGCAGTATAAGTATATGCTTGCTGTTATTTTCTTTAATTATTTTAGAAACTTCTTCTTTATTATCTTTAAGTGTAAGTTATGTAATTGTTTCTACTTATTCATATGCATACAATTTTTAATTAAAATTATTGTAATTTTAATAAGAACAACAACAACGACAAACCACAATGAGGAAACCCTTAAGAAAATTACCAAGTTGTTCTCATTAAGTGAAACATTTGCAATTTCACTTTTCATTACGCGTACGCGACGCGAGCGGTTGAGCAATTAAATAAATCAGCTCCATTTAAGTATGCAACATTATATGCGCATGAACGTATGTTAAAATGGTTGCCATATTGAGTATACGGCCACAATAACCTGCGGCACTGAATGAAGTAGCTGCCACACTGTTGCTGCTGCTGGCACTGCTGCCGCTGCTCGTGTTGTTGTTTCATAAAAATTATGTAGATTAAATGTGGCAACAACGCTTGTTTAGCCAGCCAAGTGACATTAAATTCGCATAAGCCAGAGCAACAGCAACAACAACAACAAGAACAACAATGTTTTAAAAAACAAAAGATGTCTATATAATAAAAGGAACTTGAGCTGTTGGCGCGACGCGCAAGTTGATTGAATAAATCACAGCAGGTAGACATTCTGTAGTTACCTTTTTCAGAACCTTGTCCCAACTGAGAAACAAAAGAAAGAACAAAATATAAGAAAAAGGTTCAACGAAAAGAACAGAAGTGAAGACTTCACATGTTGCCGAGTGGCATGCAAAATTGATGCCCACAAACTTCACGTAGATAAGCTTTGTTGCTGACGCGTTATGGTCTAAACTTTTTACAACACAGCAACAATTTGGCAAAGTAGCTGTAAAGCAGCATCAGCAGCAGCAGCAGTTGGGCTGACTCAAACACAAGCGCACAATAAAACTTGGCTAAGTCTAAGCTGCTGCTGTTAATGTTGCTGGTGCTTTTCATGCCTCATTATCCCAACAGTGTGTAACAATTTTTGTTTTGCTACGAAAATAAATTCAATCTTTGTTGCCGGACGAAGCCCAAAATAGCAAGGGGGAAACGCAAATTAAATTTGTTTGCATTTGTATACAAAGTTGTAGAGTATACTTTGTTTCGCCTAGATACATACACATATATATACATGTATAGGTATTTTCCTATATTAATTTCAAATACAATCGAACTTTTATGTAACGAATCTCAAGGGGACAAGAGAACATTCGTAATATTGAATGGGTTTTCGATTGAATCAAATTGCAGGGTTCTGGAAACGGGTTCGTTATGTTATGCGGAAGTTCGTTATATGGAAGTTCAACTGTATTACTGGCTTTAAATGTCGATGAGTTTGTAAAACTTTCTTGCTGATATTTTTAGACGGTTTTTTGAAATTTTTTATCTTTCCCTCGCAAAAGCCCAAAAAGTATGCAAATTGAAAGGGTAAATTTTTATTTTCATTTGGGGTCGCCTGTAAGTTGAAAGCTTTTTATAAAAATATAAGCTTTATTTAAATGTTTGGCACCTGTCGCTTACTCATTATTAAATCCGTCAAATGTTTGCCATGCTGCCATAACTGCAATCAATTTTATTTACTAGCGGACTCGGACCATCAGCAGCAACAGTTGCTTGTCACCATCAAATTTTCGCACGGCAACAGGTGCAATGAGGTTTCAACAGAATAGCATAGAGTCAAGCTAGTTGCAGAGTGAATGTCGATTAAATGACAAGCTTGCAGCTGCCAACAAACGCAGCCACAATTTAGTGGTGCTAAATGTTAAACTAAATGTCAGGCAAACATTTGCTTTTTGTTAGGTAGAAAATATGAAATATTTTGGGTGTTCTTTAAATAGTAGTCGAAAGTGTTGATTAATATTTTAAAGCATCAACTAGTTTTTGTATTGATGTAAATTTCAATTTGTCTTTTTGGAAAACATTTGCGTTTTTAAATTGATTTTCTTGTGACTATACAAATTAATACTTAACTCCACTGCAAAAATTATGAATTGAAAAAATAATAACTAAAAATTTTAAATGTTCGCACTTGTTTCCCATTTAGTTTTTACTTTAATTTACTTTCAATTATCAATTATCAGGGCCCAAAGCCAGATAAAATAAGCTATTTAAAAATAATGCTACTGTAATCCAAATCAATTTAAATATCTACCGCCCCGGCCCTTAAGTAAAACAATTAACCCACTGCATTAAAACTATTTAGTTGGACTCAAAAGTGGCAATTAAACCTTTTGAGCAACTCTAGGTGTGGGATTTTTCAACCCTTATAGCAATTAAGATAACCATCGTGCGACACTTTGCTAGCAAACTTTTTAAAAGCTCATTAATGCATAAATTAGTTTGATGGCTTCAAACTCCTACTTTCGCTAACTGGTCATTAAAATTTTCCCTTAAATAGCCGCGTTAACCAGGCAGATGAGCAGTTGGGAATTCAAAGAGTAGCCTGTAGCATGGCAAGTTTGCAGTTCCATAGCGGCATAGATGCAAATGTCCGCTATGCCACAAAAGATCAGGACTCTTTGTGGGTGAGGCATTTCTTTGCATTTCATTTGAAACTTCAACAGCTGGGTGGTTTAATGCCCAATCCAGAGTTGCCTAGCTGGCTTCCCAATTGGCTGCAGTTGGTTTTACGTTTAGGTGGAATCCTTCATTGTTTGCTGGTCGCCTTCATCCCTCTCCATTTGGCCGTGCTGTTCAGCAAGACGACGCTAGATGCATTGCCAACGGGCAAACTGGAGGATATAACAGATGATCTAACGATGACCATCATCTATTTCTTCACGGCCTATGGTGTCATCTATTGGTGCGTGCGCTCCAAAAGATTAAGCATCTACTTGACCCACATCAATCGGGAATATCGTCATCATTCCCTCGCTGGTGTCAGCTTTGTGAATATGCATGCGGCATATCGTTGGGCCAGGAACTTTTCTGTCATTTGGATATGCTCGTGTATGTCGGGTGTTATGTTTTGGGGCATCACTCCTCTGGTGCTGGGCATGAGAGTGCTGCCATTGCGTTGCTGGTATCCCTTCGATGCGATGGCCGAGCATGTTTATCCGCTCGTTTATGCCACTCAGCTCTATGCCCAAATGATTGTGGGCTCTACATTCGCCTTTGGTGGTTACATGTTTGTCTCCCTTTGCCTAATGCTGTTGGCTCAATACGATGTGCTCTACTGTAGTCTCAAGAATCTGGATGCACATGCCAGGCTCTTGGCTGGAGAATCTAGGCATGAATTGTAGTGAGTTACTTTGACCAGAAATATAACATTAAAAACTTTAAATAAGTTTTATACCATTTTTAAGATCAATAAAATCTTTTCTTACGTTAAAAACATGTCTTTAATGCAGTTCCTTCACAATTAAATTACCATCATCACTTTAATTAAGTCCACCTTCTCCAATAGATACTCAAGCTTTGTTTTTTTCTCCCCCAGTACTCTACAAAAGAAACTGCTGCTCGACGAGTCCACCTGTGAGCTTGGTCAATATGTAATGCTACGGGAGCATGCGACGGATTTGCATAGTTTTACATTGGTGCGTAGGCAACCACCACTGGGTCTTACAAAAGCTGCCCATGCTGGACTTGTGGAATGTGTGAGATTGCATCGTTTTATAATCGAGTGTGCCGCTGAGCTAGAGCAGCTGTTTAGTCCATACTGCCTGGTCAAGTCGATACAGATCACACTCCAGCTGTGCCTGCTCGTATTCGTTGGAGTTTCTGGTTCTCGTGAAGTTGTGCGTGTAATTAATCAATTGCAGTATCTGGCACTGACCATTTTCGAGCTCTTCATGTTCACCTACTGCGGTGAGCTGCTGCGTCGTCACAGTGTTCGTGTGGGTGATGCCTTCTGGCGTGGCAACTGGTGTCAACATGCACCCAACATGCACAGGGATGTGCTCATCTTTCTGGTGAACAGTCGTCGCGCCGTACAGATCACAGCTGGAAAGTTTTATGTCATGGATGTGAATCGGTTGCGGCAGGTGAGTTTTGCTTTATATTTTAATATCATGTTAGTAAAAAAATGTTAAAAATCAACTCAACACCTTAATTATAAGTTGTGTTTAATTTTTAAAACTTACCAAAAAGAATATTTACACATTTATATACATAAGTTGCTACAGTCGAACTTACATATAATGAACTTCCGTATAACGAGATTTTCTATACAACGAAGTCAGAAACCAGAACCCTGCAATTTGGTTCAGTCAAAAACCCATTCTATATAACGAATTTAGTTTTTTCTTGTCCCCTTGAGATTCGTTGTATGGAAGTTTGACTGTATTAATTTACAGGATATATTTGAGGTCGTTCATATAATACTATAAAAAGCTTGCTATTTTATTTATAATATGGTGTGTTTTTGTTTTGTAATAACTCTTTCATTATTTTTGTTTTTTCTTTTTTAGGTCATTACGCAGGCCTTTAGCTTTCTGACATTGCTGCAAAAGCTGGCCGCCAAGAAGACAGCTCCAGAATCCTAGAACCTTGCTCTTGTCCTTGTCAGACACCACCACCACCACATCAACCACCCATTGTGTTTGCCCCAGTGTTAATATTTATTTTGCTCATTAAAAACATGTCGACTAAAATGCAAATAATATTTACATACATTTCCGCCTCGTTTCTTTCTCCGCTTACCATTTTAAATTTACGCCCCTGCAGAGCGAATAATTGAGTGGGCGTGTATATACATATAGTGTTTGTACGAAGTGTTTAAATATACATATAACACTCGCCTCAGGCCTATCTTTAATACGTATTCTATACCAACCCAACTCAAAACTGGCGGGCGACAACAAACCGAGCTTCAAATGCCCTACCAAAAACAAGCGGAAATGAAGGCAACATATAAAAAATAGACGACACACAGAAAAAGAATTGCATTATAAAAACAAATCATTACATAAGGCAAGGAAACTTTAACTGACAGGTATTTGATTAACATGCAGTGCCGATCAAAAATGTAACACTTTAAATTCTACCTTGAAATCGTCTAAGGCTTAAGGAAAACCAAAATTAATAAAAAATATTTCGTACGTGCAGAGCAAGAAATTTGTCAAAGAAACTATAAAGCAGAAGGAAAAGAAAATGAAAGAAGAGACGCGAAAAACAGAAGCTTGTGAAGCCTGCGTTTATTCCATGAAGTAAGTAAGTAACTGAGTAAGGAAAAGTTTTTGTTTCTTAAATTTTTATGAGGTTCACTTAAGTTTTTTCTTTTTCCTCTCAATTTGTTAAAAATAAGTACAGATTTAAAAACATTCTAGGAACTACTTCTTTATAAATCACTTAATAAATACTCAATGGATATATGTAATATATGTTTAAATACTTAAATAATTATTAATAATAATATATATTTAAGTTTCTGATTAAGTATAAAATGTCAGCGAAACATCTTCAAAAGTCATCGTATCAAAGAAGAAAAAAGCTTCAGAGACTTAAAAGACGTGGAAAAAACATTTTGCGAACACACAAAGTTTTAAGATTTAGCGAACAGCCTAAAAGTCGACTTTAATTTTGGTATACATGCGGCGCACGTACGAAAACTTATGGCAAACTTTTCAACTCATTTGCGCTTTGCATTTTTCATTGTGCCAAAGACACACATACACATACCTCTATATATAAGCTTCTTGCTTTTGTGTGTTTAACTGTATTTGTGTAAAAGTGTAAGTAGCGCGTATATTTATAGTAAGTCATTTGTTTCTGTTTTTGCTGCCGCCCCTTTTTTGTTGGCGCCCACGTGTTGTTTCCTTTCTTGTTTGTGATACCCTGTATCCGTTTCAAATGTGTTTTAATGGGTATTATAAAGGATGTGAAAAGGCCATGGGAGACGTGTTAGAACACTGTTCGTATATATATGTATGTACTATGTATCTTAAATCACTTTACTTTAAGCATCCAAAATTTACACACAATTTATGGTTTATAGAATAAATTTGACGAATATCACTATAGATGTGAGCCAATTTGAATGTTGATATCAATACCAACTTAGTTAAAAAACAACGACAATTAAAGCTATCCTGTGAAATTGGCTTCCAGGCTTGATCCATCTTTTTGGATAGAGCTATAGATATTTGTATGCTAAATATATATCTTTGTAGTTTTTATTTCTTGAATCATACCTATTTAAAATTTTACCAATTTAAGCAACACTTATAGTACATTTATTATTATGCAGAATATTTTCTAGTCGGTCAGATTATCCTTATACTTTCTTATTGTTCTTTTACTCATTTTGTATTTGAGTGCCTGTTAGATTATTACCTTTTTGCTTGTTGTGTGTTTTTGTATTCCATACCTGTTTTTTTTTTTTGTCGATTTGTTCTTTGTGCCCTTGCTAACTACCATTATGCGTGTCGGCAGGAGCCAGGATACTTATATTACACGATTTTTGATAAGCGCAATGCACAAAAGCAACCATAGTCAAAATTGCAAAACCAGCAGCAAACTGCAGATAAATGTAATTGCCATATTTCACTGTCAGCCAAAGGCAGCCAAGCAGCTGCAGCAGCAACTATGGCAACGAGCGTGATGGCAACAAAAATCGGAATCAAGAAGTGTGGCTATAATGAGGCGAACACGAGCTGGCCAGCGAGTCAGCTAACAGCTTCAGTGACAGTCAAAGTGCATTTGTGATGGAAAATGCATTTAATAGAAGCCTTGATGGAAATGGCAAACAAATCGAATTGAGCTGAGGCCGCAGTTTGAGCAACTGATAGATTGTGCAAACTGAAATTGGTTATCAACTCGGATCACCCAATGGGACAACAGCGAGCAGGCATCAAATATCTATTTGTTGAACGATAAAATGTTCTTTACATTATTTGGTTTTGCTTCCTCTCGTTCTATGTCTATTCCTCAAACTCCGTAGGATTTTCTAGTTTCGTTTGTAATTCAAGGACCCTTTGGTATTGCATTTGCATTAAGCTTAAGCTTGAAATAATATTATTAAGGAGCTTTCAATAAATGTTGTCGGCATTGCTAAAAAGCCTTGAGTTAAATACTTAAGCTTATGGTAACAACAAAAACAACAGTTCGAAATTTTCTTTAAAAAATTTAAACTTATTTAGTAAACAATAAAAAAATAATATAAGAATTTAAGGAGCAATATTAATGAATTTGGTGATAAATATTGTACTTTCTTTATTGATTGGGAACATATAAATAAATATTTTAATAAAATTTACAAAATTTTTAGTAAAATAAAATAATAAATGCTTCCAAACTTTTTTTTTTACCATAAATAGTTTTAAATATAGTTGTTAAATAATATTGAAACTTAACTATTTATTCTGTGAAACAAAAGAAATAGCCAAACATGCTTTAAATAAAAGTATACAATATTATTATTTTGATGCTAAATTGAATTTTGTGTGTTAAAGCATTTCGGTTATTAACTTGTTAAACATTCCAATCATGTTTAATTTTGAGTTAACACACTGCAACAGGCCAACACAGACGCAATTCTATCTTCTTGCCACAAACACACACAAAAATGTTTTGTGGTCCAGCGACGGAATGCGCGAAAATATGTTTATCAACTAATTTGTTTTGTTTTTCAACTCGAATGGCCTTCCATGCAAAAGTTGAAAGAGTGAATGAATAACAATCTGCCACTCAGCATCACCACCTTGTCACCCTCAAATGCCAGCTGTCTATCAATGGCCTGGCAAATAGCCAGACAAAAATATCTAGGCCCGCATTTCACATTGACAAGAGCCCACGCTGCAGGCAAGGCCCGCGATCCTGTCGACACAGCTTTGAACTCGACTAGCAGCAGTATTCGTCTTTGCACAAAATTAAATTAACACAAAGACTTCTTAGACAACCATGTCGACTATCAAGCTGCTGGCATTTTAATTTAAAGCAATCAATAAAAATGTGTGACGTCGGCACGCCAACTCTTTTACCAGCTTGAGGTTAAAGTAACAGCTGCCAGAGTTCGGCCAAAGATATGCAGCGGCTTACCTCAGCCATTAAAATTTCGTCGAAAATAATAACCTTGTTTTATACTTATTACTTTAATATTAGCTCTCTAAGTATTGAAATTTTTTAGAGAATTAAAGCTTATCTTTTCCATTGTTTGTTCGTCTATAATAATTTAATAAATAAGCTAACTAATAAAGATTAATTAATATGAAATTCATATTATGCAAATTCGACTCTCTATTGTCGGTTTGTTAAATTATGCGCATTTTTGGCAGCATAGTGCCAACAACACACACTTTGCCAGCTGTTTCCTTCAATCATTTCGACACTTTATATCCGTCAATCTGACACATAATTAAATTAATCAAGCCACGCTCAAAGGAGCTGCATAGCTGCTGGGCATAAGCCCAAGTCAGAGTATTGTGTATTGTCATACCTTTGGCATAAATTTAATAAGCTTGCAAATATTCAATTTGCAATTTGTGTGTTGAAAACCGATGCAATACTTATTTCCAACATTTTCAATTTAATTGGCTCGTGCAACATGTCGTATACGTTATTAGTGTCACCATTGAGTATTGCAGTCATCAATTCTGAAAATAACCAGCACCAGCAATTGCAACAACATTTTGGCCAGCAGGTGAACAGAAACAGCTCACACACGCCACAATCACAATGACAAAACAAATGCCACTTATTATTATTTGCCAACGAGTCAACCAGACAGCTTTGTGTGTGTGTGTGTGTGTGTGTGTGGGTGTATGTGTGTACAAATTGTGCACAGTCACATTTGTAAGTGCGTTGAAATGAAAGCATTCAATTAAATGGCTTTGTGGTAGTCTGCTCTACCTCTCTTTCACTGTTGGCATCTCCGAAATATCTTGAAACTGATTGCATATAATGCTGTTAAAGATGCACTGCAGTGGTATTGTGCTGTCCTCCTTGTTGTTGTTGGGCAAAGGCAGCTTTGGATTTGGCATAAAATTTGAATTGCACACGCAATAGTATTGTCTCGTTGTTGAGAACGTTAAATCGCAAAAGTGGGACCCGAACATAAAATGTGCAACAAGCTTGCTTACATACATAAATCAATGCAATCGGACGCACAGCTTGCATGGCTTCCAAACGAAACCCAGCGGACTGCAGCCTGCAGTTGATATATAGATATATCTTGTTCTCTCTGCTAGCCATTTTATTTTTAAGAGGCACATAACTACAGACAATAAACGGCAATAAATAACCAACTGCTGGCGGTAAATACCCTGCAATCGATTTTATTTCATGCGCACTGATTTTCTTAAATTAAAAACATTTTTAACCACAAAAGCTATTAAATAAATTTAAGTTGCATATATCTATTGTACTTTCTATGCGTAGAGCATTGTCAAGTCGTTCAGTTTGCATTTAATATTTGGTCTCATTGCTATTCGTGCAATTTAATCACAAATATTTAACGTCCAGCGTGGTAATCGTTTTTTTTTTTTTTTGTAGTTAACAAATAATACAACAAAGCTAAAAATAAAATAAATCACAAGCAGAGCTGCGAATGTTGAACAAGGGCTCGATTAATTTTTTTTTTTGAACGTCGAGCGCAAAAATGCATTTACCGGGTTACAAATGTAGATGACTACACTGAGACAAAAACTTATACTTAAATAATACTCAGGTTTTTATATAAATAAATAAACTTAAACTAAATTATTAAAATGTAAAGATAATCTAAGAAACTCTAAGAATACCATAAGTATACAAAAATGTTCCAGTAGCAAAGAAACATAGCTTATAAGAAAGAATCTATAACACGTGAGACAACAACCTTAATTGAAGGTGATTAATTTGAAAATATAAACATGCATCTGTAATACTTTTGACTTGATGTAAAATTTGTAATGGAATGCTGCCAAATCTGGTTGCAGTAAATGCTCTATTTAAAGATATAACTTACCACGCTGCGGAAATACTCGAATGGCGAGGGCCTAGAAGTGCACTACACTTTTTTTAAAATGTTTTTTCGGTGCTGACCCTAGGGCGCACTTTAGCACAAAATTTTTAGGTTACCGGCGCTTCGCTTGCAGCACCAAAAGCCAAAGCAACTGTAACAATAACGTAAAAAAGCGTTTATTACAGTTACTTTCCTTTCTTTCTTTCTTTTCTGCCAAGCTCCTCGGTAAAAAGAGCGCTGTACTTTACGGCACCCTTAAAGTTGAAATAAAATTTAGAGACGCTGAGTAGTCGCTATTTTGCAATTTTGCTAACTTTTTATAGCTTTGGACGCGGCGCTACTTTGTTAGGATATACTTCACGGTTTTTTATATCTTGCCAAAAAACCTGGTTACAAATTCGCGTGGCATTACGTTGCATTTATATTCCAAGTGTCTTCAAATAATTATCATAATTATTATTCAGCTAATTATTTAGCTTAGCAGCAGCTACCTAACTCGGTTGACTTTCATATAAATTTCCATTTTCTAGTAGGTGCTGCCTTTTTTACAGTTATAAATCACTTTGTTAGGAATGTTCTCCGAAAATAGTGAAAAGTTTTGAATTAATAAAATTTTATATGTATAAGCATTAAATAGATTGATATTCGCTTCTAACTGGCATGGTCACACTAGCAACTGCTCAGAAGCACGTTAGTGGACCGATAATAAAGCGATAATAAAGTGGATTGAGACTTGTTCCCATAAAAAATGTATATGAATATAGAAGAAGAATGTTATTTTTGTCACTTTTAAAAGTGTAACTTTTTTTTGTATTTATTTGTAGTGTAAAAAATTAGCTTTGAATTGCAATCGCATTCTTTGCTTTATTCATTGTTTTTTTTTTTTTATTGCTCTTCATTCAATGGGCTTAAAATAGGCGATGAAATTGTCGATTAATGTTTAATTGAGCGGAATTTAAAATGAGAGCGTGAGCTAACAATTTTATTGGTCGAGGGTTGAGGCTCTTGTTGGATTAATCAACAATATTACCTATTAAGAGCAGTTCTTTTGTGTTTTGTAAATGACAGAAAATTGGAAAAATGGCTGAAAATTCATTCAATTATTGTACACAATCACGGTCAACAAATATTTGCGATAACCTGGCTATGAATAAAACAAGACAAATTGTTTCGATTGAATGCACATTTAATGAAAATCATAAAGGCAAAACAAACAAACAGACGTTTGTACAAATTGTTACTGTACAGTTTACGATAAGTTAGGCATAAAACATTATTACTAATATGTTAAACATATTTCCATATATATCAAGTTATATGTATATTTTTGTGTTTCAATGTCTTTGACGTGTTTTTAAAGTTTGGCTTATCTTTAATTTCTAATCAATATACATTGTAGTTAAACGCATTTTGTTTACAACATCAACTCACACAGATATGTTTGTCATTTCGACTCTTAAATAGACTTAAGTGTTGTTTTTTTTGGTTTTTGTTATTTTAATAGTTTTGTGTGTTATATTTAATGAGCTTTTGTTGTTACTACTTATTATGCATTTGTATTTTGTTTTATTTAAATTCGAAAATGTGCAACTTGACGGGGGAAACCTGTAGTTTTTGATCCACAGAAAAATGCGTTGTTACTAATTAGTTTTGTATATATTTGTTTGATTATTTAAATACTCAGAGTACATTTATGATAGTTTGTTGTTACATTTGAAAGTTGACAATCGTTATGAGTTGTACAATAATCAGATCATAGGATGGGTTACACACATTATATATTTGATAGTTATTCTATGTACACAGAGCTTTAACTAACTGTTAGCTAAACCTTACATTCTACTAATATTTTTAATTTTAATTTCATAGCTGAATTAAATCTTTGAACTTATTTTAACCAAAGACTATAAATAATAATATAATATCAAGTTTTATAGTCTTTGGCTTAAGTTAGCTATTGGTAAAAGCGTTTTGTGACAATGCTCCCCCCTTTCAATTATATCTTACATATTTTAAGTTTAAACTAATTCTAGCTTTTAGGCTATATGTTTTTATACTTTTGTACTTGGACAACTATTTACATTTAATTATGTTAATTTGATCTCTTTTGATTGCGTCAATATTTAGTTTAAATTCGATTTTGCTAAGCTTAATCCAATTGTGTTTATTTCTTGTTTGTCAATAATGATTTAATGAAAGTGAGCCTACCAACTGGCTAACACTCTCTTAAAATTGCTCTAGGAAATAAATATGATTTTAATTTTCAGTTAATAATATCGAATAATTTAAGCAAGAATGCTTCTCATAACCTTTAAAAAACTTTAAAATCCTTGCCAGAGTATTTCAAATACTGTGCGCAAATGAAAACCTTTCTTTCTTTTGTTTTGTGTAGCAGCATATGCTTGGGCAAAAAAGGAAATGCCGAAGCGGAAGTTCCTGCAAGCGAATGGAAGCTGTTTCTGCTTCTGTGGCTGTTGCTACTTGTGATGTTGTTGTTGTTTGCCCAGCGGCCTGGCGGCTCTTAAAGTTCAACCAAGTTTTCTTCAGAGTGTGACATTTAGGAGCTGCCTATCGTTCCAAAACCCAACCGAACTTGACGTCAATGAAGTTGACAGAAAAATGTTTCCGTTGTCCCCATCAAATAAATGGCCATAAATTTTTAAGTGTCGCGTTTTGTCTGATGCCTGCCCCAAGAAAAGGAGCTGTTAAAAATTGTTTCGATGTCCGTGAGTAACAGCATCAGCAGCGAGGCATCTCTTTTGAGTAGGTGCTACTAATGGCAACATTACCTGTACCCAACCCACTTTCTCATTCCTCACTCCTAGCTCTTTCCAGCAATGCTGCGAATTTGTCGCTTACTTTGTAGCCACTTCACAAAATTACGCTTAAAAGTTGTAAACTTTTGCGAGTCAAATGGCTTTCATTATGGCTTTTCTTATTGTTGCTGCTTTTCTTGGTTTGATGTGCTTCAAGCAGCTGTTGTTCCAATAAAAGGCACATTTTACGTGACCAACAAATATATTTGAAGCATAAAACAACCGAATGAATAAACTTTTGAAATAAAAGCAGCATTCTGATTGATGCCAAACAACAATTTCCATTAACTTAATATTGCAAAAGCGCTTTAATTAACTTGTGAATGTTTCTTGAATTGGCGGTTTTTGAATTACGTTTGGCCACAGATTAACAACACATAAATAAGCTCAATTGATTGCTATTTGTTAAATCAACTTAAGCATTAAACAACAATAAACACTTTGTAGCACTTTTATTCAATTATTGATTCATAAATAAATTTGTAAATTCTGATAAATGCATTTGGTTTTTAATCGCCGTGTAAATGTGCAATGAATTTTGTCAGCAAAAATGGCAATTAAATGTCAAATAAGCAAATGTTTGAGTATTGTTGATGGTCATGGCAATTAAATTAAGTCAATATGTGGTTGAGAGCCATGTACTTTTGTATGGAAAGGTTTGCAAGGAGAATAATATTAAAATAATATAAGAGAAGCATTTAATGAATAGTGTTAAGTGTTCCTAGTGCAAACAACCATTAAAAGTAATTCCAATACTGATTAGTTTTTATAGCGTCGCAAAATGAAGATAAATAACAGTTAAACAAAATTTACATCAAGCAATCAAATGTAGAAACTTTCAAGACAACTTTTTACATTGCCCTGATACAAGATTAATCTTTCTTACTTTTACTTTAATGGTTTTGAGAACTTTGGGTTAGTCTTCATATTTTTCCTCGTTCCCTCTTCCTATTTCTTTCTCTTTCTTGCTCTGGCATTCAATTTTAAAATTTTCTTAAGTATATTATAAAAAAATCCATAAATAAGGTATGAAATTAAATATTAAATTAGTTTAAGTTTTAAGAAAAGCCACATTTAAGGCCTGAAAGTATCCACTTTCTTCAGTAATAGAGATTTCTTCGGTATGAAAACACATTAGTAAATGTCGCAATGACAAAACTTAATTAAGGAAATCCTGCATCGCTAAATTTCCTGTCTATACAGTTTGTAATCCTTAAATTCCATTATAATTCATTTGCGCTCACTTGAAAATCTGTTTTGTTCTGCTAAATAATCAATGTCAAATGCCAAAGCATGCCAAGAAAATGAGGCAAAAAGAAGAGACGAAATGAAACATGAACTTAATACACCTTGTGAAGCACAATTATAGAACGATATGTTGTCCTGTGGCCTCTGGCAACTAAGCCGCTTGGCCATCTAAAGCAGCTTGAAAACAGCTGACCAGGATGAGAATTGCAAGTTGGGTGGCTTTGGTTGGGTTGGGTTGGGTTGAAGGCAACCAGTTGGATCGGTGTCGGTTTGCCTCACAAATGTGCTCAATGACATGCAAATTGAATTTGAAATTAATTAGAGAACTAATCCACAAGAGCATACACACATTTGTACACACACACACACTAGCTTACGCACATGCGCTGGAGCTGTGAAGGAAAAGCCTTTGCTATGCGGTTCACCACATCTCATCTGAACTTAGTTGAACATCAAAATTCTTGACATGTTTGTACACTTATAAGTTTGCTGTTGAGCTGCTATTCGAATGCCTTTTCAGTCCACCGATGACAGTTGAACGCTCCGCAAAATCAAAGCTGGCGCATTTAATCGGTGTAGGATTCAGATTTTTTAATGGATTCGAATTTGTTTTTAGTTTGCCGGACTTAACGGGTGTCTGCTATCTACTTGGCCGCCAGGCGCTGTTGTTTGAGTAGCGGCAGAGTAGGACCTTCTTAAAGGCCTGCCTAAAGACCTTATTGAAAATGGTATAGAATATGGGATTCACCATGGAACTGGCATAGCCCAGCCAGGTGACCACATCGAATACCCAATGGCTTATGCGCTCCTCGCACTCCCCGCACACTGTGGGCAACAGATTGAGCACAAAGAACGGTGACCAGAGAATCACAAAAGTGAAGAAGACCACACCCAATACCTTGGTTGCCTTCTGCTCGAGACGTATGATGCGTCCATGGCGGGAGGAGTTTCTCGAAATGACACTCGAGTTGCGGGAGTGATGGGATCGAACTGTTTGCTGTCGTTGCAGCAGGCAGGGTGTGGATTGCGGTGTGCGAGATTTTCCTCCACCAGTTTCTCCTTGATAGTTCATGTTCTGATGGCTGCGCAGGGTTGCCGAGCGTCGCAGAGGGGTCGTTGTGGTTGTCGACGTACTTGACGCCGTCTTTGTGGGTGTTAGGAGCAGGGAGGTGCGTACGCCACCAAAGCTGCTGCCACGTCGGCGATGACGACTGGCATCCCAGGTAATAACCGAGGCAGTTTTCGATATGCTCAACTTGCGTCTACTTGGACAGGGTGTGCCGGGTGCTGCCAAGTAACCACTGCTTGGCGACAGAGTGTTTGAGGAGACACCACCAGGTGCTGTGGCACCACCTGCTCCCACACTATGACTGCTAGCTAGAGCATTGCTCTTGTTGTTATTGTTGCCGGTGGCGCTGCAGAGCAACAGTTCCATTTCACTGGGGGAACTACTTACAGCGGTTGCTGTAGTTGTTGTCGTGGTGGTTACCTTAAAAGCGGACGATATGATTTTAATCTCGGCGTTCTTCACGCAACTCGGCAGCGGACGATCCCCGAAATAGGGACAGGTGCACACAGACGGCAGCTGCAGGTAATCCGATTGATGACTAGGACTGACAGTCACACGACATTGCTTGACAGCCGGCGGCTGTTCCACATCTGTGTCCGAGCGGCAACCTTTGCTAGTTACTGAGGATTTCGATGGTTTTTCCTCGTCTTCTTCTTCACTATCGTCGTCATCGTCGTCATCATCTTCAAAATCATCATCCTGGCTTTCGTGCAACGTTTTGTGCTGAATGAAAAGCGCATTTTTGGGCAAGCTATTGTAGCGTTTGCGTCTCTGCAGTGAATTCTGTTCCTCATCCTCGGCATCTTCGCTGCCAGCTCGTTGCTCACGGCTAGGAACGGCAGAGGATGCACGTCTGCGTTTCTTATACGCCCGCAATCTTTGCGACAATAGCGATAGTGTGCTGCGAAAGAAAGAGAAAATAAAACATATATATTTTGTATATCATATTAATTTCAGTCAAGTATCTGAAAACTTGCAGTTTTATTGCAATTTGCAAATGTTGTAAACTTTTAATACTCTTATCAAAGTTTTATTATTTGGTTTAAGATTTTAATTGAATTGAATTGCTGTTAATATTTTCCATGAATAAACTTCAGCAGCCATAGTAAAATACTAGCTTTCCTCAATATGAAACTCTTCTTTTCCTCTCCACTATGCCTTCTTCAACCTTGTTATTCAATATCCATAGCAACAACATTTATGTAGGTCCAAAGAACTAACAAATATTTGCAATTGAATATCAATCCATATTTAAATTAACAAAAATGCAAAACGTGTTTTTGCTTTAAATGCTGTTTTATTCATTCAACGCAATAACAATATCATATATTTTCCAATATTACTCGCCTCTTTAGCTTTAATTTTGTATTTTTAAAGGTATCTTTTGCATTGTATGCATTTATTTTATTCTATATTTTTAATTAAAATTGCTCAGGCAATTGGAAAACAGAAGCACACTCAAAAAGCATGTCCAAAAACATACAAACAAGCACGCACGCACGCATCCATGCACCAACACACGCTTTGTGGTCACCTGGCCCTATATGCGCTGAAAAGTAGGCAACACTTTCTGTTTGTATATTCAGTCCTACCAGCTCGCACAGAATTCACAAAATGCGCTTTGTGGTTCGTGTTGCTGTTGCTTTTTTGTTTGCATTTGGCTCTCGTTTAATGATTTTTATTTTTTTCTTAAGGCTTGTACTGTCTGCTTGTTGCTTGGGTTCTCATTTCGAATTCATTTCAATAAAGCGCATGAATTTGAGCGTTGGCTTTGCGGCTGGCTTTCAGCTTTTAGCTTGCCGCCATTTGTTTTACATGCAAATGTTGAGGCAGCCGCAACTTCATTTGCTGCTAATGAAGGCGACGTTGGAGGGAGGGCAAAGTGCGTGGTAAAGTCGATTTAAAGATGGAACGGTTCTCTCTTGTGGGAGGTTTGGGTCGTGGTTAATTCAGAGTGTTGTTGTCAGCACTCATTATGCATCCTTGACGCCACTGATTTTGTTTGCACGAGACGCGCGCGCATAAATTGAGATGCAGGCAAGGAAAACTGTGCAAGATGGTTGGCAAATGGAATTTTGAAGATGAGAAACAATGTGAAACAAGGTGATCAAGGTGAGATGAGCCACCGACCGTCTCATTATGCCCCTGTTTTAGTAACAATAGCTATAGTAAAAGCAGCTGCTTGTTGAGCTTATCATTGTTTCTGCCACAAAGGATTTAAAACAGTACAGCAGCCGGTAGCTAGTTGTAAATTTAGTTCAACCGTGTGGGCTGACTACATACGAAACATTTTTTGGATTTTCAATTTACTCGCCCTGGGGCGTTTAAGAAGGTACGAAGATTTAAGGAATTATTTATAATAAATAAAAATCGTTAGATAGTTTTTTTAAGAATTCAAGTTACTTTAAAAGAAAATATATGATCAAAAGAATTTTAAACTATATTAAATATTGACTTCGTTATTTAACAGCCAAAATTTTTGGCTGCTAAAAGTTTTAGGTTTACACATCACTAAAAAACAAAGTTCAACAGAGAACAAAGTCAAAGTAAAAAAAAAAAAAAATTGACGGCATCTTTTGTTAACCTTTTTTGCTGCTGACGACAAATAGACAAACAATTAAAAGCCGATCTAATGACTCAACGGTACTCGGATCGAATTGCCCTGGCATACAATGGTTGGCTTAGGCGGAGCGCCACTTAAGTCCAGGCAATGTTCAATGAAAAGGCCCAGAGCAAATAAGAGCAGACAAAATACAGATATAAAGTTTATTGATTGCACGAATTCGATCAATTTTCAAACAATCTGCCAAAAATGAAGGCCAAGTCAATAAAAAAAAATGTGTTTATTTGTTGAAAGCTGGGCATGAGAGGGAGAAAAAAAAGATGGTCCAAAACTGAATCAGTTCAACTGCAGTTGATTGCGGCTGTATTCAACGTGATTCAAGCGAAAAAAAGGTGAACAAATTTAAAGAAAATTTTTAAATAAAAGTATATTTATTATTTAAATCCTACTTTAATGCTTAATTAAACTACATCAGTAAAAATATTTCAAACACGCTATTTCTAAGAAATCTTGCTCCTCTTTGAGCTCAATCGACCGCTCGAGAAATATCTGTATAGCAAATCTGTTAAATGAAAAGAGTTTAATTTGTTTTGCTTGCTTTCTTTATTTTAACATTTTTAATTGAGTTTTATCTGCGCATCTTTTTCTACTTCTCCTATATTTTCTCCTGCTTTGGCAACATAAACAAGTCAACAAAATTTTATATATTATATTGAAGAAAAACAGCAATTGATGCTGATGTTAATGTTCAGGCTAAAATCACTTCAGACAACCTTTTTGGGGGAAAAAAAACAGCCGACAAATATAAACGTTAGGGGGAGAAAAAATTAATTATTACAAAAAATTTCACAACCATTCAAAGGCGGAAGGACAATAAAGGGCAAAAGGCCAAAACAAGCAAAAATAAACACAAAAAAGAACACAACAAGACACAAAACTAAATAAGTTCGAGCTGGTTTGGCTTTTGATGCGGTCAAGCGAGAAGAGCTTCAACGGTAGAGAGTACGGAGCGAAGAGGAGTTTGGAAGGTTTGAGGACAGTGTCTGGAAAATGCTTGAGCATAATGCTCTCGCTCATTTCCATTGTGGCGACTCGGTTGCCGCAGTTTGGCCTTTTGTCAGCCAAAAGAAACCTGAACTTGTGGCATTTACTTCAATGCTGCTTACACTAGCAGGATCTAACCAAGCAGCAATTTGAAAAGAGCTGTCCCTGTCGCTGAAGAGTCATTTCGGAAGATTCTTTATTTGTTGTGTGGCAATTGAGTCTCAAGTTTCAATTGCAAAATGTATACACAAGTTATCTATAATAATAGTTTATTCTCGGCTTGTGTAGCCTCTAAAGTCAACAGTTCTTTATTCAGCTGGCATGAAAAGTAAGCTCGAGAGTTTTTTTTTATACAAATGCCCAATTATGTGGTTTAAGTATCAAGCGGTGCTAGTCCGGCTACTTGGTGGTCACTCAAATATGAGAAGTGACTTGAAGTTATTTAAAAATAAAATATTATCTTTATAGTTAAAATAAAAAAGTTCATTTAAATATTAAGTCAAGCTTCTAACATATATTAAAATATGCTTACAATAGTTCCATTGTACAGGAATTAAATTGGTAGTTTAAAATTCGTATGATTTGAAGCATAATACAAAATGTTCCCAATTTTATCCCAGTGGGTTTGACATGAATGTAAAATTTAATAACCGAGTTGTCAGTATGAAGTATTTAATAACGTAATAATAATTTAATTTATTTCTGTTTTATTCAAGTCCTCTTATTTTAAGCTTTAAGCCACTCACAATTAGACCATTTGCACTTACCCATCGCTCTGTTCACCCATGCGGCTGCTGGCCAAGGAGTTGCGCGTGCTTTCGCGTTCCAATGCCAGCGTTGTTGTGGACAGTCCCAAATTTGTGGTTCTCTTGGGCGATGTGTGTTGCACATAGCTGCCGCCATGCGAATGTTGAACATGCTGATGTTGTTGCTGCTGATGTGTTGCAGCATAGCGCTGTGGACTGCTCGAATAGGGCATATGATTTGATATGGAAAATTCGGATTTGGTTGGCGAACCCGTTGTTGATGATGAAGCAACGGATTCAAGACCACGTGACAATTTCAACATCTCAGCACCAAATTGATGCAACGCCGTCATCGTTGTAGGCGTCGGCTCCGGTATGCTATGGATTAGACATAAGTCGAATTGGGTTAGCTAGTTGGAGTCCCTTAGAGCGTGAGCTACTGCTAACCTGGAATCGGGCAGCCAGAGTTCATGATTGTCCAAAGTGCTGAGATCTGTGTCCGTTGAGTTCGCCGAGTGGGCGTGCAGCACCGAAGAGGCGGGGCTTTGGCCTGGTTTTAACAAACGCCGCCAAGTGCAGCGACGTTCTGCAATAAATAAAAAAGACCATTAAACTGCAGTCAACGCAATCATATGCTTGGCTATGAGCTATTAGCTGAAAAAAAAACAAATCACATCATGGCTATAAGCCAGAGAGACCACACTAACACACACACACACAGGGTGAAGCTCTGATACGTGACTGCGTGAATTTGAGCTGCCTTACAGCCGATTTAGATTAAAATAACTGAACAAAAAAATAACTCATTCGCACACAAGAACAGTAAACACTATTAGAACTTTGAAACTAACAGTAAATAACAATAATAAATTTTAATTATTTATTAAGTTTTCTTTTATAAGTTGATAAAAACTACATGAAATCAATCTTACATAAATTCGAACCGTTAGCTGAACCAACTACCAAATTCTTGTATTTCCTACTTTGTGGCTATGACTACTGTACCCGTAATACCTAACTAACTAGGGGCCGTCGCAATGCGCCTCGTTGAATGCTCAGCTGGCTGCTCTTGTGCGCTGCTTGCCAACGTCGATTAGCTATCAAATGCCCTACTTCACTGAGTACCAGAGCAACCCCTGCGGTACAAAAAACCCAACTGCAATGCAGCAGCACAAGCAAAACAAGAAAAGGAACAGCAGCTGCATCCGCAGCTTTAAAGACCATTCAATATGCTTAGGTTTTGTATTTTCATTTTATTTGGATTTTGATTTTGATTTTGATTTTATTGATTATTGTTATTGGCTACCGAAGTGTGCTACACTTGAGATGCTTTCAATGCAGTTTTTATTGGAGCGTTTAAGCAAAACGCTAAATGGGAGCTTAAATTATGTGCTTGAACTTTTATTGCAGCGAAATCAAAGTTAACATGCGATAAGTTATAATGAAACATTTTTTAGCTTCATCCTCTTGCAGAATTATTTTTTATTGTATTTATTGTTGAATGGGGAAAAAATATATTCCATTGCACAGCAGGCAACTTGTGATTACGACAGCCTTCTTTGTGAAGATAAATCAAATGGTTTTTATCAAATAAAAGAAATTTTTCTTATAAAAACGTTGGTTAAATAGAAATTCAATTGATTTGTTGTCGATTGATAAATGGAAATAGTTAAATAAATTGAAAATCAAATTGAAAGATGTTAAATCAAAATATATTAAGGGAAATGAAAAAGTTCTCTTATGCTTTAAAATAAAATTCAATTGAAATATTAACTAGTTTCATTCAAATAATAAAAAATATATATTATAACCTAAAATATTAAATTTTTAATCTGGGGCTTTTAATAGACCATTTTGCAAGATTTTAAGTTCTATTCAGTTCTATTGAAAAAGCATGCTCTTTTGTTTTTAAATGCTGAACTAAACATTCATTCGAACTGTTTGGGGAACCGCTTTCATTTCATTTTGAATTTCAAATTGCTTAGCACTTGGGCAAAAAGATTTAGGAAAGCCCTCATGCAACATGGCTGGACATGCTGCACATTGATGGTGGCAAAGTCCGTCCGAACAACATTTCGACACTGAAATTAGTCATCAGCACACATCGACACGCTCACACACATCGACATGCTCACCTAAAAGCACACAGTAAACACACATGAACACCCAATTCCTCTCGATGGCTGTTTGTGTGCATTGCTGCGGCTCTGACCCCTTTTGCATATTCTGTGCTGGTCACGCGCCTCCCTTATCCAAACACAACCTCACTCCACTGTCCACATCATGGTGTGTGTGTGTGTTTAATATGATTTTGGCAGAAACTGAAAATTACATTAAACGCTGACAGCTGTGTGACAGTGAGAATGGCAGGTGTCATTAGTATGCAGATAGTATTTGAAAGTAACCTAGACAAGATATAACCAGAGAGAGAGAGAGAGAGAGATTTGATATGCCCTTTCAGAATAAAGGATATTTATTTTAAGCTGAACTTCAAAGAGTAGAGTTTAGTTCAAAAGTTCTTGGGAAACATGTACTATTCTCATCTTTCTTTTAACTTAGAGATTCTTTGGTTAATTGAACAATAATAAAACACAATTCTGCACTGTATTTTTGTTTAACCAATGTTTAAGATGTTCTTTAAATGATATGGATTCAATAAAGATTTATTTATTCTTTATGTATTTGTGAATCGAAAAACTTACCCAATGCAGGTGCTTGTCCCAGCCAACCGCTTGCCCAGCCTGGCGTTGCCGCTGCTGTTGGTTGGCCACCGCCCAAATTTTGTTGCTGTCTGGCAAGCAGGCGCACAGTGAGGCAATATGTAAGCAGCATCACTCCCAGCGGTATGTAGAAACAAACAATAGAGCCGACCAGCTTGTAGACCGGATCCGGTATTTGGCAGGTGCCCTTAACCAGCACCGAAGCATGATCCTAGCCGAGCACAGAGCACAAATGTTGGTCAAACTAAGCGAGAAAAAGTATATGGCTTATTGTCTCACCTTGGAGTACATCAGGCTGAGGGGCAGACTCATGGCAATGCTCAGTAGCCAGACAAAGACAATCTTGAGTGTGACGCGACGGCGTGTCTTGTTCCGTCCAAATCGCATTGGATAGCGCAGCGACAGATAGCGATCCACGGATATGGTGCATAAATGCATTATGCTGGCCGTGCAGAACAAAACATCCAGGCATATCCATGTCAGACAGTGCTCCGAACTCAACGGAAAATGACCTGAAAACCATAACAAAATAAAAAACATAAAATAAGAATGCTGCTTTATGTTGATAAAAATACAAATATTTTGGACTCTATCAGGCTTGGCTATAAACAAACATAAAACTAATTTTATTTGGTAAAAAAAATCAAACCAATACTTTTCCTACTTTGCAAAGAGTTCCAGCCAGCTAGTTGTAAATATCAATAACCAAATACTTAGAGAGAGAGAGAGAGAGAGAGAGAAAGAAAGAAAGAGAAAGAGAGAGAGTAACTGCAATACTTTCAAACTTTCCACCAAAATACTAGTTGGCCAACTGTCGCTTGGCCATTTGATTTGATTTTGTTGTTATTTGTTATTCTCTTGGCTAGATTTAATTTTCTAATATTTTGTGTGGCAACACCGACCTTATGGCCACTGCTGCTGTTGTTGCCTCCTTTGTTAGCTTATGCAACATTTTCGTGGCAGCACTGCCCTCTACCTCCTACCCCTGCAACTGTCGTCGTTTTGCGCAGCTGTTGGACGTCATAACTCAGCGAGGTGCTCCGCAAGCCAAGCATATAGACTTAAATGTATTGTGCAGGACAAGCGGTATAAATGTATGTATGTTTATTCATATGCATATACACTGCCTCACTCTGTGTGTGTGTTTTGTAAGATTTGTGTAAGGGATTTGTGGTTAGTATTTGACTGAGAATGAATATACTATGTATGTAGTGATATATGTATGCAAATGCATGTTTGTTATGAGAATATCTTTGTGTGGTACTTGAATTATTTGAATTATTGTGCATTATAAGATATGTAAGCAGATATTAAAGGCATACAGAGTCTGTATTACAGACAGGTGATTTACTATAACAACAATGCAGAATCTCAAATTCAACATTTCAAATTGGAGCTCATGGGGTTATTGTGAGTTAAGCAACTATAGAAAACGGGATATAATTGTTAAGACAGATGAATAGGTAGTCAATGGAAAGCAAATGTTTATCATTGCATGTATTCATATGAAGTTATGGACAGCTATAGTTTTTCTTAGCTCAATTTTGAACAGAATAAATATCAAATTTTAATGAAAGGTTTAATATTTTTCTCTCTTTATTTGTAAGATTTCAACAGACAGACATAAATGCATGATTTTGTTCTCGAATTTTCTAATACTTTATCCGAAATACTTTTTTTTGTTTATAAAGTAAGATAAATAAAACTCTTGGGATTTCTTTTTCTTTCCTAACAAGCGTTTACAATTTTCACATTTGCACTTTCCCGCCTTTTGTCATGTCTGAATGTATATCATGGAATTAGAAAAGTAATCATCATGTTACCAATACTGCAATTGCCAAACAAATTGCTCGAGCAACATGACAAACTGTCAGGCCAATCAACTGTTGCTGTGTGTCTGCCTTGGGCTCGAGTTCTGACTGCCTTGCTAGGTGACGACTGTCATAAGCGTTGGTTCGTGCCGGCCATCAACATTTGTCAAAGCCCTCCATAAAGTGCTCGAAATTGCAATCCATTTGCTTGGGCAGATTTATGCCGCCGTTGGTCTTGGGTTGGTGTTGGAAATACAAATGTTACGGTCGTTGTGCCAGGCCCTTCAAGAAACGATTTATGTAAAGGACGTAAAGTGTCAATTAAATCGATTTGGGACGCGCCTTTAAGCCAAACAAACGTAGGCCTTTGGGCAGAAATACACAAAAAAAAAAAAAAAGAGAGACCAGCCATTGAAAATAAAATTTGTTAAAGCAACAAGCTAAGTAGAAGAAAAAAAATTGACAATGGCGACAGAAGCAGGAGTTTGGGGGTGACGCAAGGTAACAGACTTATAACGGATACGCATGCTACCAAAAGTTTCGTTTCCTGCGAATCGTGTTTCTGTTGCTGTCCTGTTGTTGTATTGTGTTATTTTTGTTGTGTAGTGGAAAAAGGGGGAGGGGACCATTTAGGGGCGAAATAATACAAAAGGGCCAAAAAACTGCATGCCTGAGGTCTAAGCTGAGGCCTGCTTGTAGCCCCTTTGGGAGTAAAGCTTTTATTTGTGTTTCGATCTCTCTTTTTCTTTTCACTCTTGTACTTTGTTTTGTTTTGGACATACACCCTTTCTCCAGATAAAATAAAATAAAACATTTCAGCTTACAAATGCGAAACAAATTTCAAACAAAAGCGCAAAAGTTCTCTTTTCAGCTTCTACTTTAACTTGTTTTATATGTTTTTGCTTTCTTTCATACGCAGCCAAATAAATTTTTAGCTGATTTCTTTCGGTCTTGTTTTGTTTTGCATATTCCGAGTTGTGAGTTTCGGTTAGGTCGGTAAAACTAAACCGTCATAAAAACTAAGCTCAAACACAAATAGAGAAGCTAGAAGAACTAAAAGCTTAGCTCATCTAAAATGACTTTTGTAAATGTGTTGAAACTTGTTTAATTTGCAGCAAGTTTTAGTGGATCAAATGTAAGGGGGAAATCATGATGTCCCAATAATGACTTTCACATTAATCAAATCAACTTGCAGACGTGGCCGAAAAAAAAAAACAGGCGGAAAATTTTCAAGTCATGCCCAGAAATACGATGATGAAGTTTTGCTTCTCAAGTTTTGATATACCATGTAATTTTAAAAACAATTTAACTGTATGGTATAGTTAGATTGATTATAGAGGTTTTTCCAATGTATATCGATAAAAACATAGCCAATAATATTAAAGGCCACAACACTAATAATTTAGCTTTCACTTTGATTATTAGTAAGAAGTTTCAATCAGTTCTGTTGAGAAACAAGTACAGTGAAACAAGAAATTAAATCATCTCTCTTATTTATAAAATCTATTAAGCAAAACTCACATCGAAACAATTTCCTTTATTGAAATTCTTGATCTCTAAATCGATAAATTTTAAACTATTTATAACAATCGATAGTTTTGAATAAGAGCACACAACATAATGTTACAGATAAATTCAGATAGGAGCGAGATTAAAACTCAATGCAAAGTTTTTAGGCAGATAGAGGAATTTTATTTGCATATAAGTTTAGAGTATCTCACAGTCGGGTTATTAGAAAATTCTTTTGAAT
Source organism: Scaptomyza montana (assembly GCA_018904305.1). Classification (NCBI taxonomy): domain Eukaryota; kingdom Metazoa; phylum Arthropoda; class Insecta; order Diptera; family Drosophilidae; genus Scaptomyza; species Scaptomyza montana. The sequence goes on from JAEIGR010000001.1 coordinate 6,611,798, forward strand.
TGTTACTTTTTTAGTGTATTTCTCGCTCACGCAGCAGATCGCTGCTTATGACAACATAAGCTCTTGTATGACAAACCAAACGAAAGCCTCCTAAAGCCACCTTTCCCCCAACATCATCAACTCACCCACTGCGAAGCTTCACAGGAACAACAAATATTTGAACACTTTTCAACTTTCGGTAAACAGTTCGCGTGCAGCGCTTCAAGCGGTCAGAGTGCGCAACATCACATACCGAGCCAGTAACTGTGTGTGTTTGAAAATATGTCAAAAAATAATTTATGAATGAGTTGAATGCGTAATGTTGGTTTTGTTGTTGCTGTTATTTCCAGGCATCGATTATGTTTTTTTTTTTTTAAGCTTTAACAACAATTAGATACATTTAAGCGAAACTGTTTGTTTGCCAACTGTATTAAAGGGGTGAATTCGTGGAGGCCAATATATTCTATTTATGATTATGTTTCTCAAACGTTTTCGTTGCAGTTCTTGAATTTATGATTTCCAAAATGAAATATCAAATATGTGGGCATAAAATGATTGGGAGAAAAACGTAAATCCTAAATCAATCAGTGACCCAAAAAATATCAAATAGCTGATAGCAAATACATCGAACACAACAATAAAAAATGTACAACAATACCAATAACAATAACAATAACAGTAATATGTATAACTCTCGAAATCTCAATGATTTGTGTGTCAATAAAAATGTTGACAAATAAATTTACATGCGAAAATATCATAATAACAATATATATGTATAATGTATAGTATATATACTTAGATATAAAAAAACCTTTTGTGACATTTTTTGAAAATTTGCTCCGATTATAAAATAAGCCGAATAACTTGCATTTTTTTCCTTCATCATATTTTTTTTATGCACGTATTGTTGCTGCTGTCACGCACATTCAGCGACAATAGCAATATTCAATAACAAATCTCACAAATAAAAAAAAAATTAAAAAAAACCGAACAAAAACATGACGAAAGTAAAAAGAGAAATAAAAATGAAAAACACATTTCATTGGCATATGACAGATACTTAAAGTGGGCTGCGTTGTGTGTTGAGAGGCGGGGAGGTCAAGGGTCTTGGGTTTGGGGTCGCATGTCACGCGACAAAGTTAAACAGACAGCTGGCATACGAAACGTTTGTAGCTCCTGGCGTGTGGGCGGTGATTTAGAGTAGGGTGTGTCGGTGAAAGTATGCGAGGGAAATGAGAGGACACACGCACACACAGGAACGAATATACAATTTGCCGCACATGGACAATAATCAATCATTTAAAGTGTTGCCTGCTTTTGAGCGCGGGCTTTAAAATTCCATCTACACACACACAAACATAATTGCCTTTGACTTGCCGTTCCCTTTTCTGTTGCTCTCTCTCTCTCTCTCTCTCTCTGTCTCTAACATATTTTGTATTTGTTAAGCACCCGCGGCGCTTGTTGACATGTTGTCACCTCCGCTGTCAGCAAATTTATGAAATGGCATCCACCTCCATTTCCTCTTGTTCCGTCATGCAGTACAAAAAACCACCCATACATTTTTTTCTTCTCTTTTTATAAATGTAGTTGCACGAATACCTATATGTTTGTAACTTTTAACCCAACTGCATGTAAAAATCATGTTCATTTAACGCGCTCCGTTAACATATTTGCATGCATATGCTTCTACCTATAAACATTTATATAATGCATGCACTAAGAAAATTGAATTTTGTAAGTGGTGGAAAAGTTAACCTGTTTAAAGCATATTTTAGCATAGCAAATACTTTAAAAGGGGCAACAAGGCCAGAGCAAGTGAAGCTTTTGAAGCATAAATTTTTTAAAGATTGTCAACATATTCTTTCTTAATGGTGTTAAATAAATAAGCAAATAGTTTTTTCTTACATGTCTACACTATGGGTTAAAATATGCATTTAAAACAAACACATGTTCTAAAAATATTACATAAAATTTATCAACTTAACTTTAAGAAATACTAAACTTACAAGGAATGGGTAAAAAGATGCACTATACATAAAATATAATAAAAGATACTTATTTTTGTATATATTTATTTGTATTATAAAAACTGATTATCTTTTTATTTATTATAAATTTTTTTAGTAGCTTATTTCTTTCACTGTATGTATATGATTTAAGCGCTTGTATCTCTGACCCAGTGGAAATGTTTTTTGGTTAGTTTGACATTTTTGCTTTGATACCCTTAATGTTGAATATTGTGCAAAAATTGATGTTGGTACCGATTGTGATTCGAAATGTTGTGGCAGCTGTTGCTTGTTGTTACCGGTTGTTGTTACTGTTTCGTGGGCTATGAATATGTGTGTGTTTTGTGGTCGAATATTTGTGTTAACAACAGCAGCGGCAAACGCTGCCATGCGGTAAATCTCCAAAGGCTGCCACATAATGAAAACTTTGAGGCAAACAAGTCAAAAGTGGTCCAGTCTGTGGACACTTATGTTGAGTATTTGGCACAATTATGGTAAATAATGCATTATAATGATAATTAAATATATTATTATATGTTGTGTGTTTTAAAGCGCTGCATTTGTGAAAAAGTTAAGTTAAGTTTAAATGGAACGAAATCTAAGTTACATTTACATAACAATCTGATATAAAAACTACATCTAAATGCAAATTTGATTGAAATAATCTTCTAACTATGTGACAACTGCGTTTTCACACAGTATTTATCTGGGTGCTATCTTTTTCTATCCTATTTCCTACCACCTAATGCTGGGGGGAAAATGACAGCCTAATATCATTCACTCGCATCAAAGCGCTAAACGGAAATTCTCTACGTAAAGGAAAAGAATACAAATATAAAACTGTCAGCGACACAACAACAGCAAACAATGCTAAACACCAAGAGTCCTGGCTGTTTCTATACGGAAACAAAAGTCATTTGCATTAATGCCAGACTGTGTTTCGCTGTGCATGTGTGTGTGTGTGCACGCACACACCTGTGTTCCAATGTAGAACACGAGAACATGAAACAAAACCGAAAGTCAAATGCCAATGAAAACACATAGTACATGTATATACCATACATATATTTAGAAAAAGACGAGACGACATGCTCTCCCACACAAGAGTCAAATTGCGAAAAATTTCAGCATACAAATGGCAAAATAGAAAATAGAACAGAAAAGCAAATGAGTTCAAAGTCAAACGGCGCATAAAACGACACACGAGACAGCAGATGGAAGAGCAGTATAACAAAAAATTGATCTACAATAAGAACAATAACGAGCACCCACATTTCCCTGCCGGCAGCCTCGTTTCTAATAGCTTTCAATTTCCGCTTTGGCTCTCACAACCTTACTCTTCTTACCCTCAACACAGCTAACACAGCTATTGAGCCTGATGGCCGCCATCGTTGGGCAAAAGTCCATTAAATAGTTTACTTTATGCATGGCAGACACATTTCACCCTATAGTTATTTATTTGATTTGCCGTCCATTTGCTGCGGATGATGATGGTGATGATGAAGCCGTCAAAAGGATAAAGCAAGTTAAAGGCCACAGCTACAACAATAGCCACGGCGTAAAAAGCAGACCCAGCAAACTTACAGTATACATATCTTGGCCAAGTTTTACTGCTCGTTAATGTTTTAAGTGACAATGGGTAGTTTGAGGTTTATTTTTATAGTCAACCATTGTCAAGGTGAAACTGTAGCTTAACTAGGAAAATTAAACTAGAGTTAACCTCGAAATTATAACTGTGTCAACATTTGGAGATAATTATTCTGTTGTTAGTTTTATTAAGCAAAAAGATATAATGTTATGGTAACTTTAAGACTTGAGTACGTTACATTTAAGACCTAATTTAAATATTTTTTATTATTGATAAGTAAAAACTATTTAAAAAAGAGCAATAAGTTAATAATAGCATAAGATGCCAGACTATCGACTTGTTTATATAACGACAGTATTGAAGCAGTAACATAAAACTGTTAAGTTTTCTACCCAAAATTGCCATATCATCTAAGGACACCGGTTTGTTGCCTCAGTTATAATAATTATGTAATCTTTAAAAGCCGATGATAAGATTATGATAAGCTATAAAAAGGTTAAGCTTATCATTACAGGCTTTTGAGGTCATTAACAACAGGGTATTCCACCCTCAGTATTTTTACACAAACCACATTATCACATATGAATTCGCCCAAGCAACTCGTAAGAATACCCAACACGTGTTTGTACGTGTGGAAGAGTCTGCGTGGATGCCTGAGTCTGTGTCTGTGTCTGTGTCATGACTGATGCACGTCGTAGCCGCGTGTTCCGCTTTGGCTTTGAGCTCATGTCCTTGTACGCGTCCTGCCACTTATGCGGAAGTGTCTATCATATGCATGTTAATAGCTTGCCACCAACGCTCCAATTTAGCACAATTCAAACGATGTTCTAAATGCATTAGGGTGTTTTTGGGCTTTGGAATTTTTAATTTACTAGTTGGTCAATGAAAGAGGCTGATATGATTACGAATAAATATAGGAAAACGCAACTATCCTATTCCTTGATATTGTCACTACCATCAGCACATTATTTATCTGATTCAAAAACTAAGTAAAAAAAAAAACTCTGCTAGCTACTTTTGTAATATACCGGAAATCGCTCAGACGAACAACAAACAGAACCGAACATAACAAAAAAATTCAATTAACCTGCTAACAGGTTTTTGTATAAATTCATTTATATTTTAATGGATAACCCATAGAATATTTAAAAACACACAGCACACAGCGGCAAGAGCAAAAATGTCAGTGGCCTACGTTCACCCAGCCATAACCTCAATCTCTTGCCCTCACCATCTCTCTTTTTGTTTCTCGCATTTTTTTCTTTTTTATTTTTTTTTGGTTTATTTTCACACTTCAGCAAACTTAAGCGGCGCACAGACAACGCCACAGCCACATAAAGAATAATAAAAACTCACATCAGCACAGTGCATGAAACACTAGGGAACTCTCTCGCTCTTTCGTGCTTTATCCTTTTTCTCATGTCTCTCTCCTTATATATTAATACCCTTTAATATTAAACATTTGTGTTTATGTTGGCACAACTAAAAGGAATTTTCATGCAAGCAGAGTTAAAGATCTTAGTTTGGAATTTAAAACTTCAAAACATTCAAGTTTTGAATCGGTTAATAAATTATACAGAATTTAACGAAATGAAAAGACTCTAAAATTAAAATATACTTATATATAAGTATAGTTACAAATATTAGATAGCTTAAACTGCCCCTAAAGGTAGTAGCTAGATAGGTACAAAATATATTTTCTAAGTATTTACTTATAATTTTTTTTTTTAACAGTATTTAATAAATATTATTAAAATAATTACTCCTATATGATCTTAAGTAAGCGCATTGAAACCTCGTTGAATTAACACGAGAATTCGCGTTGTTGTAATTGTTGCGGCTCGCCTGATTTCTCTGACAATCGGCCACAGCTGGCCTTTTTTCAGCATTACTTCCTTTCCTCCGCAGTCTGTCAACTTGCTGGCGGGTCGCATTTTTATTTCAATGTACCTTTTAATATTTACACAGCGTTTTTCACTGCTTTATTTTAAATTGTTAGCGCTTCGCTTCAGACACCTAGGCCAAGTCTTTTTGTCAGTACCTCGCCTTGATTCCCGCTTAATGTTTGCCCATTTTTGGCTCAACTTTTGATGCGGCTCGAAATTGAGAATCCTCTTATAAATGATGCATGAAATTGTGAGAGTTTAGCAAAAAAAAAACTTCATAGCATTTTTGGAAGCGGTTGTGTCATTACTTTAAGCATTTGGTCTATATCCTATATACTCTATAACAAGTCTATTCAAGTTTTAAGCAAGCTTGGGAAGCTTAGACAAATTGCATTGGTTCCGTTGCTTCATTACACGCTCTTTTAACGTTTCATTTTCGTTTCGTTCATTGTTTGTCTATTATAAGAGCTTTTTTCTTACGGCTTTTCCTCTTCCATGTTTATTTCTCAGCATGTTTGTGTGAGAGCTGTTGGCAAACTTTTCAAATGGATTAAAAAGCATTTGTATATAGCTTTTGCTTTTAGTTTTAAAGATCCATTGCCATTGCCTGCATTGCAAAGTTATTGCAACCTTGTTTAAATAGTTCGTCCGCCCAACCGGCAACGTACACAAATGTCAGCTGCAATAAGTGGCTTTCAGCTTATTGATGAGCATTCGGCATTAAGTTGGTTCTACAGCTATTCCTTTTCTAAAACTGGCAACTTTTAAGCAAAATTTTCTGTGTCATAGTTACGCCGCACGCAAATTATTACGAAATTTTTATTGCATCTTTTAGGCGCACGCAATGAAGTCACAGGCAACGAACTCCCAACAGACAGCAAACCCAGCACAAATTACCAAAGTTTTGCATATTTTATAAATATAACATCAATGGAAAAAACTGTTACTGGCATATTTTTGTCTGCACATTGAAACGAGATATTTTAAGTTCCACCAAACGAGCTGAAAACTTAAAAAATATAATAACATATTATTTCGATATGCTTGCTTACTGTCCTAATTGTGTTAACCTTAGTCTAGCAGCAGCTCTTTTAGTTCATTGCCTCTGATTACAATTTGTAAGGATAGCCGATAAAAGCAACAATACAATAGCACATGCAAAGATATTACAAACTTTTCTTTATAGGCATAAAAAGCTGACGGATCTTATTTGTCCCCAAACAGAAAACTTTGAGACAAGACGAAAACCCAAGTATGGTTTCCTTTTCTTGTCAAAATTTTCGGTGTTTTTTTTTTCGAAATAAAATAAAATTACCAGACATCGTCAACGACGACGAAGACATCCTGCCAAAAAATATGTATTGCTCACATATGACAAGACCCATATCCTGTTGCCCCCTCAAACATCCCCTGCCATTATTTATTGTTTATGGTTTCAGTTTATTTTTTTTATGTGTGTTAAACATATTTGCCTATGCCATTCAGCATTCTTTAGTTTATCTTTGCAAACTATTGAATCCTTCGTTGAACTATTGTATTTACTCAGCCAAATTTAAAAGCACTATATCATTTTATCTTTTTATGTTGTATTGTTTGTGCGGTCAGCAGAAAAGAAAACTCATAACAGTCTTGGGTTATGCTAAATAAAGAATTTAATAATTTTTGGTTGTATAAATTTTTCACATATTTTGTTTGGTTTTTAAAGACCAAATGTAAAATAAAATATTATGTATGTATTTTAAACAAAAATTTATTAAGAGAAATATTAAAAATTTTCCATTATACAATTTTAATTTAATATTGTGTCTCCAAAGAACCAACTGTCATTTCGCTATTAAATTAAAATTTTAAAAACTTATAACGCTTAATTAGGTTTATTTGCAAGCAATTAGGGTTAACAAATTTATCTTTTAAGCCACTAAGGGAAAATATTTCTAGATAAATTAAAATAGCTGTTTTGTACAAAATGCTGGCAAAGTTTGTAGGAAAATTGATTCGATTCTTGCTTCTAACTATCATTACGAATTCAATCGCTTTGTGAACTAAATTAAGTGTAAAATGTTCATTGAAACAAATCGTTATTTAATTTCAGACTATACTTCTTCTGAATTAACATGCATCCGCTTTATTGCGTTTAATATTTAACGAATTAACTTTTTTGTAATTCGACATTTTGAGCAACTTACAGGCCTCACGCTCGATCAGGTTCATTAACAAGCAGATTAACTAAACAAAATTATTTCCTTAACTGTTTAAGTTTTAAAGTTAAAAGAACTTATTGCTGTCCTTAAGTTGACCTTGTTAAACATGTTGCTTTGCTGGTGTGTGTGTTAAGACTTGACTCTTTGTCGACTGCAACCAAAGCCGAAGCTAACTTGCAACATGCATTCTACATGGCATTTTATGGGCAACTGCAGCAACCACAACAGAATTTTAATATTCGGCAACTCGTCTGGAAAAGCCACAAAATGCTTTTTTGCTCGGCTTAAGTTGGCCAACTCTGCTGACTGTTGGCTGCAACTGAAGTGCAGGCTTTTAAATACTTTTGTGTGCACCACTTTTTGTCCCCTGACTCCACAAAAAACTTTTCGCATAATTTGTACAATAAACACGCACAAGCTCACACACACATAGAAATGGCAGGGAAATGCATTTGTTCACGGCCTTTTTTCGGTTTGCACTTGTCGACATGTGTTAGCCAAGAAGAAAAGCAAGAGAAATATGCGATAAAGAGATGGAGAGAGAAAGATAGAGAGAGCAAAAGAGAATGCTAGTATGAGAGAGTGTTCTTAAATGCCTTCTAAAACATGTCTGAATACATGCGTTGTCTAACACTTTAAAATAGAACCGTTCAATTTTATCGATGACATTTAGCCAAGGACGCTAAAAACTTTGCCTGCCAGACATGGAAAACATGTAGTTATTTTGGGTATATAAAAGGGGTAGCTTATGCATAACTTAAAGGATTTTGTCGTTGCTTTAGCTAGTAAGCTAAAAATAAACGTAATTGCTTACAGACCCTGGGATCTAAAACACTTGGCTTATACCTTTTTTAATTTTTTTTTGCTGCACGCAATTACCAATAAATTGGTATACTAGACATAACTTCAATTAAAATAAGCAAGGCTAAACATAACTTTAAGTCTACGCTTTAAAATACGTTCGTGGCTGTTGAACGGCTTGAATGCAAATAACTTCACAGTTTTTGGTATGATTTGCATGTCTGGATACTCCTTGTCTATCTACTGTTGCTGTTTGCTTAGCTGCTTGTGTTACTATTTTAATGAAAGTCCAAAAATGTGCAAAACAAACAATCAACAAGAATGCTGGCTTGCAACAATCTGGTTTTGCTTTCAGCCCTGCACATGTGCTGTGTCCATTTAATTAAATGAAAATGGCAGTTGTTGGTGCATCAATTGAGTTGACGATAGTTCTTGAATATAAACTTGTAACAGCATACTTAAACACTGAGTGTAGTATGTTCATATAGTATATGTTTAACCCAAACTTGTCCTGCTTCTCCCTGGTTCAATCATATTGATTGTCGGTTGGCTTAAGGGTCGAGGCATTGCAAATATATGTACATATGCTAGCGAAACACAAATAACATGTCTTCATTTACACTTGATTTGCAAACAATTGTATGTAAATTTTAGTTAAGCAAGACAATTATATAAGTTTAAGCATAAGTTTTTTCGTTTGTTCAAAATTTGCAATTTGTTTATATTTGTCTACTTGGATATTCATTCATATCCATTAATTAATTTACAAATAAACTACGATTATAATACAATTAAATTCGAAAAAAAACTATATCGATATAAATACAAATTATTTAATTATCAAAGAAAAAGGCACACTGTGTAATAAAAGAATTTTCCATTAGATTAAAATAGACAATTATAATAATAACATTTTGTAATTAATATTATATGTATATGCATATTTAAATTCTATTCTTATTTGTTATTTGAAGAATTTAAAAATGATTCCATTTGATACTTATCGAATTAGTTATCTAACGAATACAAAATTCGAATCAGTTTATATTTATACTTCAATAATCTACGAACACTCAAATAACCAGCAGACTGCTTTTATGCATAAGTCAATTTCATAAATTCTTGTTTGTGCCTTGATAATTGATTATAAGAGACCAGCTCCTAATCTCTTATCATTAGATTACCGCTTAAAAGAGGGACTGCAAATAATGATTATTTTTTTTTTTTTGAATAAATAAATCATTCACTTATGGTATCTTTGGGACAGCGAGAAATATACCAATATTCATCTTTAAGGCTCATTTATGCATTTTCACCATGATTTAAATTTTTCAATTTTTATAGATTTACTCACAAAATATTGATTAATTTTGAGTTATACTTACAACTCAATCAATAATCATTATTTTTTATCAAAAAAATAAAACTCATGAAATAATGATTATTCTTTGAGTTTTATTTTTTGCTCAAAATAAAACTCAAGTTGTTATTTGACCTTTTCTTAGGGAATATCCTAAACATGATATATATTCCTATCCGTAAATCAAGCAAACCATAACAATCCATTTTTAAATTAAAAAAATCTCATTTGCTCTTAAATATCACTGAAAAAATTTGTTATCATTTGAATTTGAAGTTTGACTTAAAGTTGTGTGCAAAGACCATTTTGTCCACCTATCCATATTAAATTAACGATTTTAATATTAATCACTGCACTATGACCTGTACTCATTTTGTGTTGTGCGTAAAGTAATTGCCATACAAACATTTTTTTTGTGCAGTTCTTTTAAAGAAAAACAACAAAATACATTGACTAGGAATATATATCATGTTTAGGATTATTCCCTAAGAAAAGGTCGAAATAACAACTTGAGTTTTTTTTGAGCAAAAAATAAAACTCAAAGAATAATCATTTTTCATGAGTTTTATTTTTTTGATAAAAATAATGATTATTGATTGAGTTGTAAGTATAACTCAAAATTAATCAATATTTTGTGAGTAAATGAATATAATAAAAATATCATTATTTAATAATTTTTAAGTAAAACTTATAATATTAGGTCGCTTAAAAGACGTTTGCAAAAACTATGAAAACAATTATTTAAATCCTTGCGTAAAATCATTTTTTAAGCTCAAACAAAAAAACATTCATCATAATCAAAGCTGCTTGCTTAGCTCCGTTTAAGCTGAAATCTCGCAAACGCCAGTCGATCATAACTCGTGCCTTGAGCTTAAGCTTAGATACCGCATTGCGTACTTCATTTATCAGACTTTGACACTGACAGGATGGCGAGTCCAGTTTCACTCTTTTAGTTGATTAACGACATTGCTCAAAAAAAAAAAAAAGAAACAAAACAGGACTATATAAAGCTTAAGCTAGTTAGCATAGCAACAACAAAAGCAACTGGAAAACATTGCGGCGTTTTCAAGTCATATTTCACTTTAAGCAACGCCCCACGTTGGACAAATTCAAATTAAACTTCATATTGTATTTGTGTACTTTGCTGTTCTGTCCTCTTTTGTGGTTCGACCTAGCAGCAAACAAAAGAAATTCGTTCTTTGGAAAGGCTTAGCGACTATTAAATACTATTTGAATCGTGTTTCTTAAATAAAAACAACAAAATAGATATTGAAAAACAATTAAAATAAATTATATTATTTATTTTGACACGAATTTTTTAGATTTTGAGATCTTTATATAACAAAACTTACTTAAATGCATTTTCCACTTCTGAGAGACTTTAAACCAGCACTGACATTTTTTTTTTCCTGTAAGCTATCAATAATATAAATCTTTTTTTTTCAAATATTATATTTTTGATCTCTTCTTACTCTTAAAATTAACTCACAAGCTCGTAAGCTTTGTAAGCTTTAATATCGTATTTCTATATACTTACAAAAATGATTAAACTTAACGATCTTCTTCTCCAATCTTTTCAAATATACACAGCTGTTAAGCTTATTCAAAAGTAAATTTAATTTACTGGAATCGATAACGCTTCCAGCTGCCTGTTACAAGCATTTATACAACTTTATGATCTCATATTCTATTCATTTGAATGGTAGGCAAAATAATAAAATTTGCAGAAGCAACAAACATTTGCGTGACAACCTCAACAACCACATGGGCTTGGCTAAACACACACTCAGTCACACTTGCACAAGGGGCGTATGCGTAATGCTGATGGCTCGAGTGCTGCACGTGAGTCGCCAATTGGCCTGCCATAAATAATTATAGACAGCACCAAGCATGCAATAATAATAACAATAATATGTCAGCAAGCATACAATGCCAGACACGCGACAAAGGGGTAGGGTGGCTAGATTTTTTTGGGGACTTTCGTGGCTGCTTATTGTAAATATTTAACAATCGCTTTGTGAAAAGCCCGCAGAAGACGTGCACAAATTGAAATTATCGCTGCCGTGACTCCCAATTAGTAGCATTAAATTCGCTTAAGGAATATAGAATTATCCACCAGGTGCCATCGTTGTATTCTTGTCTGCTTAGTTGAGTTTTCTATACACATTTTGTTTGGCGTTTTTGTTGTTGCTTGCCCGCCTTCGATATTCTGTTGCCTGTTATCATTTAATATCCTGTCACTTAAGTGCTGCCGCAGCCAAGGCTAAAGTACTGCAGCAGCAGCACAAGCAGCAGCAACAGCATTAGCAGTGCCCGCAGACATTGTGCTATGCGACAATTTGTTTGTGGCCCGCATGTCGTATACGTTGTGCCTTTGCAAAACTGCAAAGCTGGTAAATCTCCACTGTTTAGCATATTTATGCAGCTGGAGATATTTTCGATTTATACTCCATTTGCAATTTTGAAAAAGTTCAGATTTGTAGCTGGCTGAAACTCTTTTGTTTGGTTGCAGAAATCAAATATTATAATATATGCAAATAAAACTATATGAAAATCAGTATATAGAAAGTATGATCTAAATCAGACGTCATTATTTCATTCTTGAACGACTTTAAATGAGTATTAAATTAAAAACATGTTTTCTTGTATCGATCTTTGTTCTACGAAAACAAAATTCCTATATACATACTTGGATATCTATTCCTCTTTATTTATTTTCTTTGCGAATTTACTTTTCGTGCACTTTTTACTTAGTCAATTGATGGAAATCAAATTCCCTACTTAGCTTAATTTTTGTTTCTCTTTGCTTTGTGTGCAAATTTTGAATAGCAGCGATGGAAACGACCAAACAAAAGTTGACAATTCAATAAAATTGCGAACAAAGCAGCGTACACCTGCTGTATCCTGGCCGCACCTGAGCCTCACCCTTTTTCACTGTGTTGACAAATTTGACTACAAAAAAAAGTTAGCATACTTTTTAGCGCTGAAAGAAAAGTTTGACTGTAACTGCAGCAGCTCTTTGCGTTGAACACGAACTTCTGCCTGACTTGGGGCAATCTTTCGTACTCTTTTCAATTTTAGCGTGATACATAAATTCCATGCCTCCACTTACTTTGTGGTAAATGAGCTTACGGCTATATTTGAGGCAGTTAGCCTGAATAGCTTGCTGTTGTAATCATTTTAAATATTAATTTTACATCGAGCTTGGAGCGAGCTATTTAAAATGCAGCTATTAATCCATTAGTTTAATATGTCCAAGAATAAAAAAAAAGGAAGCAAGTAACGAGAAATTACAAGTACACGAGATATATAAATATAAACAGAAGCTCAATTCGGTTTTTGTTTCGTTTCGTTACGTTTTGGTGGGCGTTGTCTGTAATGCAACGCCCTCCAGCCACATGCAAAACAATCGATACTCAAATAATTACAAAGACCTTGAACAAAGGGCAACAATCATGCAAAAACAGCACACACAAATACCATTGCAAACAATGTGCTAAAGTGCATTTATATCTTATGCATTGGACTTGAGCGCATTGCGCCTCAACAGCTGGAACCTTGAGACTAAATGCACTCATGACTAGATTATCAAACAAAGTAAGTTGTTCATGTGTAAGCCAAAAAATCCAGTTATTTTAATTTGTTCAAATACATTATCTCTAAGTAAAATAATAAACTGAAAATAAAAATCAATAAATTATTTCTCACAACCGATAGATTGCTTTTACGCAAATGACTTGCATACAACCGACATTCGCTTGCATGCAAACATATTGCTGCATTATAGCTTTTGCATATAAGCGACATTTATTTTATAACAAAAATATTTTTTTAAATAATTTATATGTTTTAAACGCTATAAGTTTAAAACTTTAAAATAATGGATTAACAAATTGAAATTAGATAAAAAGTGAGGCAGTTAACTTTTAATCTAAAATCAAAAAATAAGTACCAGAAAATTATTAAACTTCCACTTAATACATTTGGGGTTAAAAATGCAACTTTCTTATAGTATGTAAGAAAATTTAAATTTTTGAGTGTAAAATGCTACAAAAAATCCCTTAAAATTTATTTTTTTTCATTTTACCACACCTCAGGAAGAGATCTTTCAATAGACTAGGTACGAAATTTAAATCCAAAATATTCAATAATTCCACCTTACTATTTTAGCTTTTTATTCTCGTATTTAGTAAGAAAAATAATTTATTTTTCATAATTACTATAAATATTTTTCCTTACTATGAATTTTAAGGGTATACAAAATGTGAGCTATGCTTTACTAGCTCAGATCTTAAACGCTGTCGGGCAGTCACTCAGTTTGTCAGGCTGTAAGTTAGTCCCGCCGTCAGTCAGTCCATTTAAATCATATACTGAATGGTATGTGGCCTGAACATTTGGTGTGCATGTTGTAGGTGCCACAAAGTAAAATACAAGTGTGTCGACTGTCTTCAACATATCTAGACATGTGGACAAACACACATATACATTTACATTTGTATCTTTATTCACATGTAAATGTGTCTGTGCCCCTGGCGGCTTGCCTCAATTGCTCTGACATTGAGTGCCAAGGTAAAGCCAAACAGTGTCTCGGTCTTGGTCTTGGTCTCGTGCTTGAGCTTGCCTGATGTCCTGCCGAATGCCCGCCTTAACGCACTCCTGACCCCGTTTCCGCCAGTGTGTTTCACTATGTGCCAGTTGCTTAACTGCCTTCACTTGTCTCTCGTTTTTGCAAGGTTTATTTTGCGCTCTGCAATGTCTGGCGGCTGTTTGTCAGTTTATCTGTCGGTTTGCCCCTCGCCTGACATCTTCCACTTAAGGCTAAAAATATACATACATACGATTGTTTGTAGCTTAAGTTGTCTCTTCATATCTGTGTCTTCAAATGTTGTACAACTGTATCTTTATTTTTATATATGTTTGTTCTTGATATACTTGGCCCCGCAGCTATTTCCAATTTAAACAGGTTATCGACACAACTCAAATATTATTAAACTAATGAATATTGATAACATTTTGTTATCCTTGCACTTCAAACTGTGTCGTTCTTTTTTTGTCGTTGTTTGTGTATTACTTTTTATTGTTTTATTACTTTTGCTTGCCAATTAATTATTTAAAATGAGTTTGCAAACTAGCCGCAAAAGTTCTGAATTTAAATAGTTTGTAAGCGGATCAAGGGTGGATTTAGAGTGAAAGAAAAAGCGTGAAGAGCCAAAAGCAAACAGAAAGTTGTGGTATTAAAAATAAATATATTTCTTTCTGTAAAGTTTGTTCACTTAGTTCACCAGCATTTTTAATAATAATTTTTTTTTAGCTACGCTTTTATTAACATATATGAATTTTACTTATTTATTATTTTGGTTCTGTAAGTGTGTTCTAAACACTTTAGTATTTGTATTAAGCATTCATTCATTTTGTATAATTACTTTGTCTATCAAAAAAGAAAAGTAATTGCATTTGAATTTCAAATACATATTTGCAAATATGAATGGTTAACTAAATGACGCAACTTTTCAGCAATTTCTCCCAATAAATAATCCTAAGCACCCAAGAATTTTGTGCATATAGTATACGTCTCAATCTAAATGATAATCTGAAACCTTAGCTGCTGCACAATTTACCATGACTTAAATGACATGTTTAAAGCCTGCATGAGTCGCTTTACTTTCCCCCTTCCTTATGGACCCTTGTCTAGGCTTCTTTCGCCTGATTTACAACAACATTTGTTAGCGGACACAAAACACTTAACAGCTAAAAAGGACTTTGCATTGGCAATGAGCGCAGTGCCCCCAACGGTAACATATGCAAAATGGCGTCGTTCTTATGAAAAGAAAAAAAAGTGGAAGAGTGAAAACAATAAACTACATCCAAGAGTGGAAAATTTTGGAGAAAACTACAAGCCTTCCCTGAGGTCGAGCTGCCTTTCGTTTCCACGACACTTGATTGATGTGCGAATGCGGAGACAGCTGCTGTGAAGAAGCAAAACCATCGTCCTCCTCGTTTGACTAAAAGCTGGAAAAATTGCGACACTGATTGTCAAAAAAGGGTTCAGACACGGCCACAACTGTACTTCCTTCCCTCCCCTTTCATTTAGCATGCCCAAGTTAAAGCTATACGCAATGATTGTGTTTAAAGCACAGCAACAACAACAGCAGGAGGCACTTCATTGCTTTCTCGGTTTCCTGCGTGTTGTGGGTTTTCTGTTGCCTACTTTTTGGGGCTGGCCCAAAATATTAATTGGCTTCTCGGCACGAGTCGACAGATGCCATTTTGGGGTGCCCTACGTTTGCAATGACATGTAGACATGTCGCCTTGTTCCTCCACTCTGCTCTTCCACTTTCTCTGCTGCTTAGCACAGGTAGGTAGCTTAAAGATTTATGGTAAAGTCAGGCACATGCTTAGCAAAAGCAAAAACTTTGCCAAAAAGTTTAGTAATAGATTTTGTATTGGCTCATTGGGGCTCGTTTATCTATGGAGTGAATGAGAATCTGAGTACACAATTAAAGCTAATGTGTTATACAAAACAATTTCAACAGAATCTCACATGCGACATACTTCCTATCCTTTAATTTTAGGTTATAGTATGTTCTCAGTTTCGAAATAAAAACTTGTTAATAAGAAACTTGTTCAAAATACATATTTTTACATATAAAATAAGAAAAATTATATGTCAATTTAAAATCGAAACATTTCAGATTTAAAGTCAAGTCTATATTATAAATTTTCGATGCGTTTAAGTGACTTGGATTTTGAATTTGATTTGCAGAACAGCTTTGGCTTGGCAAATTCTATTGAGCCGAGACACGTGCCTGAAAATTGCTTTTGTTTAAAGCTGTCCCCAGTACAGGAGACTCATCTCTCTCTCTCTCTCTCTCTCTAAATCTCTTGCTAAACTAGGCTCACACCATTGAAACGACGATCTCACGCCTCCGCCTGGTGCGTGTCGCAGCTTAAGCGCATAAAATGCTTTTTGACAACAACAAACAGCATTGAAATGATAAATTTTCTTTTATCCCAAATTCTATTGCTCTTTGGTTTGCTTTTGTTGTTAATGTCAGGTTTTTTATTTCAATCCAAATCCCTCTCCTCTCTGTCTCTCATCTGCAATAGATTTTACGTTTGCTTCTGCATCTTCTCTTGCTGAAATTTATTGCCTGGCGGCAAAAATCACAACGTCGCCAATTTGTGCTCAATTAATTATGCTGTTTGTTTTTGTTCTCTTTGTTTTGTTTTTTTTATGGCTTTTTATGTCTTTGTCAGTTTTACTTTTTTTTTTTATGATGATTATTTTTTGTTCCTGTACTCTGTATTAAAGGTTGTTGTTGGTGTTGGCACTTGATTAATTTTTCATATGCCTGTGGGAAAGAAAATCATTAAATTTGATGCATATTATTCAATTTGGCCTGGGCCATCCTTGTGCGTTACAATAATTGCAATTACTGTTACATTAATTAACTGACGCATTCTATAAGTTTCTGAATGAAACTCATTATGCAATCATAATTAATTGAATAAACATGCACAAGCATAAAGCAAACTCTTCAAATTCTGCCGTTGCCGGCCATCATTTTAAATATGGCCAAGGGCTTTTGAATTATTTGTTTGCAATTCGTTGAGTTTACAACCTATAGAAAGCATATTGGAGAGCTCTACTTTTGCAATTAAAGGCAGCATTTTCTTTGGCTTTAAAAACGGCTTACATATATATGAATATTATATTCATGATTTTTTTGTCGTTTGCTTATCGGTGGTTTAGGTAAGACCATGTCTAAAAAGAGTCTGAAGGGGCAGCATGCAAATGCTGCATTTACTTTTTGTGACTAACTTTGACTGCCAAAAATGTCGCATATGTTTTTTCTATACCCTTTTAGAGGGTAGTTGAAATATATCATGATGCTCTTAATATGCGTTGTTAAAGCTAAAGCAGTTCGTTAGAGCATAAAAGCTCCGACATTCTCAATTTAGCTGAGCCATCTTGTTCTTTGGCTTTTTCAAGACTTATACTTATATATGAATTTTTGGCCCGTTGCATGCAGTATTTTTCACACTTGATATAACAGCCAGCCATTTGTTTGCAAAGCAAAATCAGCAGCCGCATCCACCCACCACTCAACGCCCCTTACTCAAAGGTGGCACGGCTGCATGCCGCAGTTTGGCAATGCCATTTGGCCAAGTGGATGTTCATATGTCCGTGTGTGTGCTGCCTGCAGGTGAGCCACTGTGTTTGTCTGTGTGTGTATTTGAGTGTAATAGCTCCCAAAGCGCACAAACAAAACTGTCAACAACGCGTTACAGAAGCGCAGCAAGCAGCGGATAACTGCTGCCGAACTGACAGCAGCTGCTGTTGCAACGCCTCGAAAACAGTTTTTACCTTCTAGGCTTGTAGGGAGGAGGGAGGAGGGAGGGGGGAGGAGTCGGCTTCAAAGTGCTGCAGCGCTCGTTTGCCACGTCTAATGCAATTTTTATGCTGCAATGAAGACAAAAAAAAAATAAACCAAAAATTTTTTATACATAAAATGAAAGCTCCCGTTTGTTCTTTTCGCTGTTGTCTTTGCCATTGTCTTTTCAACGAAGCTGAGAGAGAGGGAGAGATAGAGAGAGAGCTAAAAACTGTTTGCCTGATGGCTGTGCAACAAAAGCAACGCGCTTATTAAATTGTCTGCAACTCCGTCCCTCATTCTTCCTCGACTTTGCAGTGTTTGTCTGGCTTTCTCATTTGGTTTATCTTGCTAGTTTTTTTTTTTTTTTGCTTGTGTTTAGTTGCTTTGATCGAAATATCTCAGGGACATAATGCAGCCGTTGAGGCGTGTTTCGGATTCGCATCGCATTGACACGTAACTTCATTATACGCATCGAGCAGCGGGCTGTATGTCAGCGACAGCCAAAAGGATGCCCAAGGACATGCGCTTACTGTGCGCTGCCTTGCGCCACGCGGCACGGCTCGGCTTTGCCTTTGGCTTTGTGCATAAATGTGTAGCCTGACCATGCTGCTGATTGCAAGCGCATTTAACCTGCATTGTTATACTCTGTTGAATAGATTGTATGAGTTTTCGCTTTATCTACAAGCATTCGCATGATTGAACGCAAGAATAACTATTTAATTAGCTTATCTGTTTTTTTTATTCAACTATTTTTATTAAGCACCCTAATCTAATACCCAAACATCTATGGAAATTCAATGAAAATTCACTCGTATTTTCACACAAATTAAACCTTTTTTGTGAGAATCAAGTTTTTATTAAATTAATTTTGTGTAGTTTAATACTTTAAAAGTTTGATTGTTGCAAAAATCTATCAAACAAGCTGAAAAGTAAGCTATAATATACGATAATTTTGCCGACTTGTAAGATTATACATTTTTTTTAACAAGAAATCAACTCAAAAGTTTCGCATTCAAATTTCCTTTGAAATTTATTAAATTGGTTGCAAATTTCAATAAGACCGCAACATTATATGATTTTTAGATTAATTATTCATAATTATGAGCTTAAATAAAATATTTAAATTTCCAATAAACTTCTCACTTCACTTGCTTATTTTCAGCACATGACAAATAACAGATTGTTTCTTTAAAAAATAAATGTATAAATGAGAAATTTGTTTCTTTTTTGACTCACCTTTGACAAGCGTTAGAATGCCCAATGGCATAACTAAAACGGCAACCATTAGATCTGTGATGGCCAGCGACATAAGGAAGTAGTTGGTCACATTCTGTAATCGACGCTCCCAGGCAATGGCCAGACAGACAAGAATATTGCCAGCTGCTGTGCCAACGACAAGGACAAGTGACAGGAGGGCCCAATAGTTGTTAGCATCAAATGGTGGCTCCATTTGGATGGTTGCTGACGTTGACATTGTGGTCTCATTGCTGAGATTCCAATTGGCATGCATCTGTTCTTGACTATAGTTCGATGGATCGGGCAGTTGCCAGAGTAGCAAATGCTGCAGTTGCTCCACACTCAATTCCAAACTGCTCCAGCCATCCTCTTTCTCCTTGGTATCTTCACTAGCGCCATCCCCGTCACTGTCATTGTATTTGAGCGTTGCATACACATCCTCTTCCATGTTCACAGCACTATATCGTTTATATAATTTTGCTATGCTCTACTTGGTTTTTACCAACAGCTGTTCTTGTTGCATACTAATTAATGCTTGGCAGAACAGCTTTTTACTTGGTACTTCCAATTGCAAAATGCAACGGAAACCCTGTGGTGCGGAAATAGGCGATGCAAAGGTCACAACTACGAGCTATATTATGGCTATATAGCTATATTGGTGGGGTGTTGAAAATTTCCACGTAGTAGCAAGCAGTTCAGTGTTACTCCATCGACTGAATGACTGAAACGTTGACGACAGTCCAACGGATATTGGTGGCAAACATTTAACGGCGCAAAATTACCGGAAGTTTTCTTGCTGCACCGAACGAGAAAAGAGAAAAGAAAACACAGAAAATGTCAATCCGAATCATAACTAGAGCTTTCAATGTGAATAAAAGCAAGCGTAGAACTATTATATAATGGTAAAAGTAGCAATTGTGACAGCAATTGGCTGCCAGTGACAGTTGGGAAGCTGTTCGGCCTTGCTCGGGTCAAGTATTTTACTTGAAATTTACTACAAAATTGTTAAACAATTGAATGACGAATAGTATTTTTTGTACACACTTAACACACAAATAAGAAAATTAATATTTAACATATTTTACTTATATAAATTAAACTAATAAGGTGTTTAAGTCCTATAAAAACTTTAAAGCCACGAACTTTATCAATTAAAGCGAGATATTAATGCATATTTTTATTTTGATTTGTAATGCAAAAATATAATTATTTTCAGTTCATTATCACATTGAAATTTAATTAAATTGTTGCCATTATGGCACTGCCTACAATAAATTTTCATTTAAATGTTTTTATAATAACCATAAAGCCAACTTTTTCAACTTTTTACCACACTTGTTTACCACACTCTGAACCCATTGAAAATAATCATAACTAACTTGTTTTTTCAAGTAGCTTATTTTTGCATACAAAAATCAAAGGAACCTATTTAAAGTGCTTATCAGTAGTTTTTCTAGCTCCAGGTCACAACTAAATCTGAAGAATTTGTAGAAATCTGATCTAACCTTCGAATCATGTATAGTAAGTTGTGATTTCCATCATAAATTATAATAAATGGGCAGCAATACATAAAGCACGACGTGGTTGCATTTGAGTTGCAAAAGCAAAAAAATAACTTTGTCCATAATTCATGTGGCCCAAACTTGAACGGGGAGCGGTTTCAGCAATGTCAATTTCGCATACAGCACAACACAACAAATCAAAACAATTTAAATGTGTGTGTGTTTGTGTGTGTGTGTCACAAAAATGTGTATAATTAATTAAGACATACATCACAATGAATCGCTGGATTAAAACCACAAAAGCCAAAAATACAAAAAGTCACATATACATATTGCTCACACGCACACTCAATGACAGAGCAGACACGTGAAAACATTAACCAAAAAAACCCATATACAAAACAGAAGTAAAATGAAATTTATTTTCTCTCACACACACAAGCACACTCACACACACACGAACAGACCGTTGAGGAAAAGTTTCTGCTGGTACTTCGTTCGTCTTTGGTTCATTTCATTTTGGAGTTGGCTATTTTTGAAGCTGATTGGCTTGTGGCCAGGTCAGTAACCACTTGAGTGTGAATGTGAATGTGTGTGTAACTGTGTGTGTGTGTGTGTGGCACTCTATAAACACAAGCCAGAAACAAGCCACAACAACAATGACAAAACATTTCATATAGAGTGCTAAACGAAGCAAAAGGACTCAACTCAGGACTCAACCAGCTTGTTGACTTTACGAGTGGACGCCCAACATCTTCAAACTGCCCCCAAAACCCTCTCTTTATATCTCACCCCCTTGGCCAGCTGTCTGCATGTTCTGTCAAATGTTCAAGTGTCAATGTTGTTGTTAATTAATTTTCCTGACTGACTGATGCATGCCATATAGTATATAGGACTGAACACCTCCATTGTCATTGCCATTGTCAGCTCCAGCTGCGTGCTCTAGCTCCTGCTACTGACTGACCTGACTGACCTGATCCCTTGTCCAAGTGGCCGTTCCGTTGCCTTGGTTAACTGTTTTGTTTTTACTGTTATCTAGTCAAGTGTTTACGTTGTTGTTGTTAATGGGTGCTACTGCTGCAACCGGCTAATGACAATCAAACGGCCAACTTCAGCTGCTTTTCCAGTGTTTAAATATCAAGCTGCCACAATTTGTTCTATCTTGTTTGTTTGTACATATGTACTTATATCCTCTAGCTAAGCCTTTGGAGCTATATGCTTAGTGTGTGCTTATAGATTGTGTAAGCAAAAGTTGTGTAGATAGGCGACGCTTTTCAGATTAGGAATGTTGGAAAATAAGTAAAGCAGGTAAAATAAGCAAATGCGTTGGTGTTACTCAATATGCAAAATAAGTTTAAGTGTAAAGAAATAAGCTCAAAAAGAGAATTTATGTTAGGTTTTAAAAATGTTTGTAGCATTAATATGACATTACTTAGTGAGGTTATGTTGTTAAAGTTGTGTTTGATTTAGACAAGTTTGAAACAAATATGTTTAAGAGTCTTAAATCATAGCCATGAGAGCACGCCACAGAATTAACATTTTGTTATTAATATCTATTCAAATCCAGTTTAATAATTTAAATGCTTAATTAAGTTGTATAATACAGTGGCTTACACTCACACACACACACAGATACAGATACAAACATGTATTTCGTGTACTTCTCTTTTTTTACGTGTCCGATATAATTAAATGTCCGAAGTCAAACTCGACCCAGAGAAAACCCACACACTTTCTCTCTATGTATATATAATATTCGAACTTCGAACTCAAATTTGAGCTGTATTGAATATTAAAGTAGCGCGCACTATTAGTCATGTTAATCCCCACAGAGTCATTAAGTCGAAAAACTGCGAAAGGTAGCCAAATGCCAGTTGCCAGGCTTATTTTCCAATACTTTTTCGACTTCTCCTTTTGCTACTTTTTTCATCATTTCTTTTGACTGAAATGTATTGAAGTATGTATACACAAGCAAACCAATATATGTATATATTGTTGTGTATAAGCATGAATTTGGGTCAATTTGGCATGTTCATTTCGTTTCGCTTTGCTGCTGTTTGTCCAGTCAACAAATAAAGAAAAACCCTGACTTTAAGGCAGCCACGTGGTATACTTTATTTCGATAATGTCTTAAGTGTTTGCAACACGGAGCAAACATCATAGAGTCCCATACGTAAAATAACAATAAGTTTAATGCTTAAGGAAAACCAGAAAAATAATATAATATATATATAAGCTATAATATTGACAGGAAATTAGGTTAAATTTATTTATTGTCATTTTAAATCAAACAAATTTATTCACACCAATTTTTCTATAGAATCTATATTTATCACAAATCTTTTTGGTTTTTCATAAGACCACTTTCCAAATGTCATCTTAATCAAAAATATGTGACCTTTAAGTCTCATTTTTATCCATCCTCCATGCAAAACTAAGCACACAAAAATATCTCATATAAATAAAGTATTATTTCCAATTTCAATAAAAGCCGATTTTGTTTTGTAAAGGTCACATAGCTGCCATAACTGGTAAAAGCATTTCCAACTAGTAAACCTACACACATGAAAAAAAAAAAGCTGCCATGTGTCAAGCATTTACATTCCAGTATTTTTTGTATTGCAATCTGTCTTTCAGTCAATTGCGTGGAAAACAGCACACAACACATTACGTATACGCCAGGTATGTCAAGTTGAATGCGACAAAAAATGAAAGCAGTGAACAAATTAACGTACAAAATGTTTTAACACATCAGCGACAACAAAAGAAATCAGCTTGCAAATGTTACACATTCCAAACTACAGTTCCCTTCATGCACCTTATTCCGTTTGCCCCTACTTTAAAGGGCGACCTCGAATGCTGGCAACGCCAAACTGGTGTTAGTTGGCATTCTGATTAGCGTCGCGACGCGTCGGCAGCTTTAAAGCTGCTTTAATTTAATTTCACTTATTATTTATTTATGTTTTGTTGCTGCTACGTGATCTAAGCTGGCTGATAGCTGGAAGCCTTAAATGATTTTGCATCAATCGTAATTGGAATTTTTCAGGACATTGATCAGGACCAAAAGCATTTTTGGTTTTGCCTTTGCCCGTCTTCGAATGCAAATTAATTTCAATTATTTTTATTGTGTGTATTTTGTGTAATTAAATTACACGAAATTGATTTCTTTGCATGCCGCATATTTTATTTATAATCATTGAATTTGCATACTTCTCTTTCGCTTCCGTCCGAAGCCTTAAGAGGTGGACAGCAAAATTAAAACACGCATATCAAACAGGAAGACGCAACTGTTGTCTACTTTTGGCTGCTGATGTAATAGGTTATACCTCGGACTAAAGGTTTTTAGCAGTTCCAAAAAATGTTGTGCCGTCAAGGCAGCCGCACCCACAACAGACAGACGGAGAGACAGATGAGCAGCTCCTTCGACGATTAATCATAGTTACAGTTTTGCGTTTTTTCGCTCAGGTGGAATATACATATGTACATACAAACATGTATTTCAAATTGTATAGGTGGTTGTGCAGTCGAAACGACATTTGCCGTTACTGGCAAAATTACCATTTATATTAGAATGACGAAAACACTTAATGACGTGCCATGAGTGAGTGTAACAAGGACACAACCGCAACAGGATGTCGCATAATAACAGGAACCGGAACGCACTCGACAAATATTTCAATGCTCTACTTTGAATTGAGGATACTTTGACTACGCTGTTGGCTTTAACAATTGTTTGAGTGTATCAAAATACATTTTTAAGACAGTCTCAGAAATTTTAAAGTTAAAATCGAGAAGTTCTCATGAAATTGACTTTGTTTTTTGAGTGCATTTAAAATTCGTTGAACTGTATTAGACAAGATTTAGTGTTTCGTTCATAGAACACTTTGCAACGCGCCATTAATCACACACTGAGTCAGAAACCATGCTACCTACCACTTTACCCATCCCCCTCTCCGTGCTACCCATAATTATTTAGTTGTCATAGCGAGTTGGCACTTAAAACGTTAGCTAAATTTACACATGCACTCAACTGAACGAGTCAACATCAACGATAAGAAGAGAAGAAGTAGAGAGAGAAGGGGCATCAAACAAATACCTCGATGTGAATAGCGGCTGCGAATGTAGAAGATGTCGTCGATGTGGTGGGGTGGAAAAAGGGGGCTGTAAGGTCGGGGCGTAGCTGATGTGTGGGTTTCAACTCTAACACTTATCGTTCATTATTATCTATCTTTGTATCTTAACGCACACACACATACATTGATAAAAGTAGAGAAAGAAAAAAGGGGAGACTGTCGCACACATAATTGATTTCTTTTCTGTTGTTTTCGACCGAAAAACGCAAAGGAGACAAAGGCGCCTCTGGTCAGGGCATTGTTGTGGCCAAGAAAATGTGCTTGCTGGCTTGCTTATAATTTGGAGCAGGGCGCTAAGCATTGACACTGTGGGCGTGGCAAGCTCAACGTAGCTTACCAGACGACATTGTGGACTATAAATTAAATTCGTTTTGTGGGTAGCCAATTAAGTAGCGATGCTGTGGTACACAGACAAAAGTGTAAGAGAAAATTGAGAGAAATAGCGAAAAATAGAGAGAAAAGGAGAATGTGTTTTTGTTATACCCTTGCCGAGGGATTAGTCACAAAGGAAACTATTCAAGCAAATAAGATTATAATTTGTTTGCAACATAATAGGTTATATTTAGGTCGTATAATATTGATTAACTCTTAGTACTGGAGGCAGGTAAGCTACAAACTAGTGATAATGTTTTATTTATGTTTTATTTGAATGACATAATCAGAAAGGATTTAGCTTATGGTTAAAGTTAAAGATATATTTGATTAAAAAATAGCCAATAATAATTATAAGAAAAGTTTCAGAAACATATTTAAGGTTTTACATACTATTTAAAATAAATCATTAATGCATAAATATTCAAAACTTCAATATGTAAAAATGGTTTAATTGAATGGAAAATCTCAAGATCTGTCTAAATCGAGAATATAATCTTTGTTATAAATTGCGTTCTTACAGCCTGCATGTAAAATGTATTAAAAGGGTATTTTTTAGTCGAGCAATCACAGTTTAATGCTTGTTTTGCTAAATTGTTTGTGTCTGAGTGTGTGTGCTTTGGCCCTTGTGCTTGTGCGGTTTTATTAGGAATTTTATTAGCTGCTGTCGCTGCTGGAACTCAAGCTGAAAGCTGTGAGATGAGCGTAAGCACAACCCAGAGGGCCAATATTCGCAGCAGCAGCAGCAATTAGAAGCTAGCTAAACTAATTATCCATGTCCAGTGATGCACAAACGAAACATTTGTGCGGCTAAAGTCGCACAGTGATTATTTCCAAGCGTTTTAAAACGCTAGGGAATCGCGTCACGCAGCAACAGCAGCTGTGGCAGACACAGAGGCAACAAAGGCTGGCTGCAGCAAGTGACATGAATGCGTTGCGTTGATAAGCGACAGCTCATTTGATTGTTTGAACACCTGCCATGCCCACTTCTTAAGGGTAACGCCCCTAATTGCTATGCAAATAAACGCAAA
The DNA here is from genome assembly GCA_018904305.1 of Scaptomyza montana. NCBI lineage: Eukaryota > Metazoa > Arthropoda > Insecta > Diptera > Drosophilidae > Scaptomyza > Scaptomyza montana. The sequence goes on from JAEIGR010000001.1 coordinate 6,638,274, forward strand.
TTGACAGTGGGAATACAATTAGACTAACGGCGACAATGACATTGAGTAAACAAGCGGAAGGGAAATAATGGCAAAAGTAAGAGAAGCAATGTCGCGTAACTAGACACACACACACACACACACACACCCACATATGGGTATTAGTGCTTTTGATTTGGGTCGCCGCTGAGCAAATGTACCCAGCAACAGAGAACAAGGGAATAGAAAATGAGACATAAAAACAAATCAAATACATTTTGGGTTTGGCAAAAGCATTGGAAAAATCGTTGAAACGTGGAATTGTTTTGGGAGTTTTGTCTGCTGTTCTATGGTAATACATTTTCAACCCAAATCAAATTGAGATTTATGAGCGCAACGATGTGTGTCTAGGTCAGTGGATTTGTTTTCCTTCATGTTGTTGTTTGCAGCTGTTAGCTTCAATTTTTCATGTTGTTTGCCATTAATTTATGCCGCTGTCTACTTTCAGGCGTTTCACTCGTGGACCTCCACACCTGCGCCGACGCCATTGTTCGACCAGCCACAACCAATAAAATCAACAGCAACTAGCAAAATAGTGCCAACAGAATGTGAGCAAATTATTTCTTTCTTTCTTTCTTTATTCCAGTCAGACAAGACATAACTTAATTTAGCCTCATATTGCCAAAGTATTGCACAGAATAGGCTCGGGATTTAATATTTCCTGATGAATAAAGGATAAGTATTAAATATAATAATATGGGATTTCGGCTGTATAGAGGTGTAGAATTTTAAAGAAGTTTTGAGTTGTTTGTCCTCGCCAGTTTTCTTTTTTCCCATACAAAATTTAATTTCGTATTTATAATTTTTAATGCAACAAATTCTAAAACAGAAAAAGAAAAAAAAAGTAGCTAAGACAAAAGGACAGGTTAAGTTTTAGTAATCTTTGTTCTGTTCTTTGATTTGTTCACATTTTTCGAGAGAATTTTCTAAAATCCTTTCTGCAAAAAACTTTGCCTGGAACATTTGCAACTTTAGATATCGCTCTAAGAGAAGCTTAAATTCTGTAGCTGGGATAATTCATAGTTTCACTTTCTGGCTAGTCTAGGCATAACAAAATTAATAACATCAACATTTGAATGGCATTTTTTGGTATATTTGCATGCATCAATTATACATGCCTTCGATGCATCCCCCTCATCCCGTAGCCAAACGATAAATCGTACGCGCCACATGGACCATGCCATTTGTGTCATAAATTGGCAGCTGACAGGGGCAGTAATAAAAATAAGCGGCCATAAAATTCAATTATGGCCACAACAAGTGCACAAAAAACCACAACAACAAACAAAACACACACACACACAATCAAAATCAGCATATACTACTCATATACTCATATACTGAGACTCAGTTTTCTCCCTGTGCTTCATACACAATCAATGCAATCAATTGTGCATGCATGAATGGGGTTCCGAACAGTGTAACAATGCAGGGTTGAGCAACACCCAACTTTAGATGTAACCAAATGGTTTCCTGGCTTGCCAATGCAATCACATGCTCAACATGCCAACGCACACACACTTGAACACTAACGCACACAGCGACAATTTGGTTAGTGCTGTGGGCGCTGCAAAAGTGTCACTCTCGTCGCCTGCCGTTGTGTTTAGCAACATTTTTGGTTACTTTCTAACGGATCTTAACGAGCAGACATTGTTTTTTAATTGCGGCGATCACAGCTTTTGCTTACCCTGTAAGCTAAGGAAACAAGTTTATATAAGTTGCAAAATGTATCTTTCTAGATAGTTAAGATTTTACCAAACTCTTAAATCTCCAATATTAATTTAAAATTTGTAACAAAAAATAAAATATTTAAAAAAAATCAAAAGAGACTACTAAAACAAAATTACTTGAATTCATTTAAAAATAAAAACAGAATTCCTTGCAAATAATTTTACTTCAACGATTCTTCTTTGCAAGCGCATTGCACATTGGGAAGGTTCTGTTAAAGATGTTTTGTGGCTCTTAGCTAAATTTTGATTCAGAAAACCAATTCAAAATAAGCGTGCACATATAATTTATGCACTTAAGTGTTTTTGAAAATCTATTAGAAAAATAAAAAACAAATAAACAACATGTAATCGTGTCTTTAAATATAACAGGGTATCACACAGATCGCCACATGCACAAGCAAATACGAGTATTCCATATGATGATGCATTCGAAGAGCACTTATCAAAGCCACAAACGGGCTGGGCTAGAGGGGAGAATATGTATGATGGGTATTCCAACGCACTCATACAACGAGTTGCGTTATAAATTTGCGATATGCAGCGATATGCAAAAATGTAGCAACAGCACTGGGCTAAGAGCCCAATGCAAAATTTATTGGTTCCGTGCATTTGAATTTTCAAAATGGGGACATATGGTTTGGTATGGAGGCTTGTTACTACCGAGCCATTGACATGGAAATCTATTGAGAGAGAAAAAGTCGCAAGCAAAGCAACAGTTGAAACACGATTTTTGTGAAACATTTTGAAGTTGCGCCTTGTAGAGAATGAGTAAAAATAATTCGCAAACATTTTAAAAGGAAATATATTCCGGTTGAATAGACAATAGTGAATATTAAATAGAAATTGGTGTATCAACATGACTGGAGTTAATAAAAAAAAATAAAAACATAATAAAAAATATAACAAAACAAAATATTTTTCATGAATATTTATATTACCTTTTACAAATAATAAAATTTGCATACTCGATTTCGGCATAGCGTCATATCTCCGAAAAAATAACCCCCCCCAATTAATTTTGGGGGGGGAAAAATGTTTTTTTAAAAAAAAAAAAAAATTGGCGAAAAAAAAAAAAAAATTTTTTTAAAAAAAAAAAAAAAATAAAAAAAAAAAAAAAAAATTTATTTTTTTTTTTAATAAAGAAATGGAAAAAAATATTTTCTTTGCTGGTTGAATTTTCGGATGGAATTTCAACATGAATCTCGAATAAAATCGCGTTTCCAACTATAAATGAGTATTAATCTAGATGCCAAATCATGAGTTTTAAGCCCTTGCTTTTGATAATCGGTTGAGTTTTGCCAAAGATCGGCATACATAACTCCGCCCAGTACATTACGCTGGCGGAGATATGTCGTGTTTTTCTGTGTGGAGATATGTCGGATGCCAAGTGATAGATAAACAAATGCTAAAAAAACAACAACTGGCTAAATACACATAGAGCAATTAAAAACATTTAGTTAGAGATTTGTAGCAGACATGTCGTATACGCAATATATACTGCTAGTACCTGTGGAAATTATATAGATAAGGGTGTCAAATAAAAAACCCACATATACCACAACTTAAATGTTTTAGTATTATTTCATAGCTAAGCAATTATACAAATTGTATATAATCAAGATGTTTATTTATTAAATCGTGATCTATTGCCTAATATTTAGCTTTATGGCTTTTTAATGGTGTGTGTCAGAAGTGTGTGTGTGTGTGTGGGCGGCGACATAAATCAGGTAAATCTTTAAGCAAGACATCACTTAACACATTATGCCCCCAATAACACACACAAACACACACACACATATGTAAAATTGTTTTGTGTAATATCGCATTAGAGTGTGAAGCTTATCAAGGACTCGGGCGTTATGAAATGCCCCTGCCTTCCCTGGCTGTGATTTCCATCCTTAATGTCATTCAATCCTATAAATTTTCGTCAGCAACAACAAATTTAAATATTTATGCATCAGCTTAGGCGGCCAAAATAGCAAACACAAGCGTACGAGGCCAAAAAGAAATGGTTCCCAGAAATTGCCAATAAAAAAGAAAGTGGAAACTGGTCGAACCCGCATGGTAGCATGTGTGTGCTTGTGTGTTTGTGTGTGTGTGTGTGTGTGTGGTAATGGGTGTTTGGCATATGATGATGCGTTAGCCGAGCCAAATTGAACCCAAAGTGCGCCCAAGCACTTAATTGAAGCTATTAATATGTACATACATATGTACAAGCAAACTCTACATCATCTATGCTACGCATGTATGTATGTATGTGTTTATGTGTGTTAGAGTGTTTTTCTTTCTTTGTGCGCTTATCGAAACACACTCAACATGTTTTTTTCATCTTTTTGGTTTCGCTTTTTATTTTTTGAGTAAACATTCAAAAGTGCCCTATGTCATTTTGTGTGTATGCGTGTATAGGTGACGAATGTGGTATAAATGCGTGTGTGTGTGTGTGAGCGTGTGTGTGTGAGAATGTGCATTTTGGAAGCGCTGTGTTTTCCTTTCATTTGCCAGCTAATTAGATTCAGTTTTCAGTTGGCAGCTGGCAGCTGCGACTAAATAACGATTTCTGTGCTTAAAGTGGTTGCTCGATAACGAGAACCCACGAGTATCATTAGTTTTTCTTTATGATATATCGTTTTTAATTTCCGAATCACTTAAGTTTTTATTTTGTTAATTCAAACTTATAGAAATATAAGCTTTTAATAAAAGAATTTTTCATTGAAGGTAGTTGGATTTGGTTTTTGTTATATTTTAACTCAATCCAGCTTAGATCGTTTTCAATGTAGTCTTGATAAATAAGTTTTAGAACAAACATTGATCAACTCGTTTTATTCTGTCCAGAGATCTAAGAATTATCCTGTTCATAATAAACTATTTCTGTCTTTGCGTAAAACTTTAATTAGAGTCCTTTTGCAATTTTTGTAACTTTTACTTGATATTTTGGTAAGTTTAAGCCAGGCAGCCCAATCCCAAGTTTATTGTTTATATGAAAGCAAAATATGTTAACATTTAAACAACGTTTTCAATCCAACCATACATAATTGAATTAACATCAACACTTCTTTTGCTTTTAATTCTGAAAAAAGTTGTACCCTCAAGTCAAAAAGGCTTAAAATGTTCTCAACGTTAAGATTCCCAACTAACGAGAGTCTCCAATTTCAAGACTTTAATTGGTTAGGCGCCTGGGCTTTCTGGCATAAATTTTTGTGCACTTAACATAAATTGGAACTTAAGCCTTTTCGCTGCTACCTTAGCTACAATGATTAGCCTCTTTGTTAGCAACAACAACAACAACATTTATAGTTTCAGCTTTAGCTAGGTAAAAAGAGCTTTTCACTTTTCACTTTGCACATTTCACTTATGGTTTTTCATTTTACAGTGGCAAGCTAAGTGCCGGCGCTATGTGATAGCTTGCGCTTATGTTTATAGCTGCACCGCATCCTTGGAATACACTATACCAATCCTCTACCTCTTCTATTGCCCCTCAGGCTCAATGTGCTTGCTTCTTGTTGTCGCGTTTAAATCAATTTACCCGCGCTTTGGCATATTTAGTGGCTCCTTCAGGGATGAGAATAAGCTTGGAAATGACGCTGGGCATAGAGGATGACTCCTGCTGCTCATTCTGCTCCACCAGTTTCAACTGTTCCGTCTGTTCTCTCCTGCTGCTGTGCGGTGAACGGAAAGTGAAAAGTGGCGTTGACAGATTTTCCTTATTTTCGGCTTGCTGCTGTCAGCTGCTGTTCCCAGCCCCAGCCCCAGCCCCAGCACAATGCATCCCACTTACTCTCCCTCTCTAATCGTGCGGCAGAATAGAGGCGGAAGCTGTACGGCATGCCAGAGACTTTGTAAAATGTACGCGAATAAGGAACGAGCAACAACACAAAAAGACGATGAAAATAATATAACTAGCACAAATATGCGCGACTTTCAGCATGGGAATTCTTTGTAGTCGCTAGTAAGTATATGGCAAAAATATTGTGTGGGCATGGCTATAACTGACTGTCTATGTCTGTGGGTGTGTGTGTGTGTGTGCATTTCAGAGCTTGTTATAAGATTATGGACAAAAGTTAGAGTGGATTTTTACGACTTGAGCAAATATTTGAACAAGTTATATATACCTAATTATAATATTATGGCTAGTTCTATACTTATTTTGAATCAAAGTTGTTTTTTTCCCCAAAAAGGGGAAAAAAAGGGGAAAAAGTTTTTTAAAAAAAAAAAAAAAAAAGAAAAAAGAAAAAACCCCCCCCAAAAAAAAAAAAAAAAATATAAAAAAAAAAAAAAAAAAAAAACAAATAAATAAACCCCTCTCCCCCTCTTCTTTTTTCTTTTCGTCTGTTCTTCCCTTCCCCCTTCCCTTTTTTTTTTTTTTTTTAAAACCCGGGGTTTCAAAAAAAAAAAAAAAAAAAAAAAAAAAAAAATTTAAAAAAAAAAAAAAAAAAAAAAAAAAAAAAAAAAAAAAAAAAAAATAAAAAAAAAAAAAATTTTTAAAAAAAAAAAAAAAAAAAAAAAAAAAAAAAAAAAAAAAAAAAAAAAAAAAAAAAAAAAAAAAAAAAAAAAAAAAAAAAAAAAAAAAAAAAAAAAAAAAAAAAAAAAAAAAAAAAAAAAAAAAAAAAAAAAAAAAAAAAAAAAAAAAAAAAAAAAAAAAAAAAAAAAAATAAAAAAATAAAAAAAATAAATTAAAAAAAAATTTAATTATTTATTTTATGATCCCAGCATTAAGCTATTTATAAACAGCTTTTATTTCATCACACATCGGATTAACACTGCTACGCGACTATCCCAAACAATTATGAAATAAATATAATCATCAGATACCATGAAACCAGCAAAAGTTATGGCACGCTTCAATAAACATCAAGAACAGCAAAAAACAAACAACTTACGTCAAACACAACGTAACACGTACAAAACGTAACCAAAACAAAAATATGCGACTTACATATACCTTAAAGCTATTTTTGCAATAATTAAAACAATATTATATATTGCTTATTTTTATAAAACAACAGGAAACCAAAAAGGTTTGCTGACATATCAACGAAAAATGGCTGAAAATGGATAACTAAAAATTTTATTGTGAATGCATATTGAAAATGATTCCAACTCCAGACTTTTCTTAAATCAAAATAAACACCATTTTGGCTTTATAATTCGTAAAATGAATAGTTAAGTACGTACTTATACACAAAAATAAAAGACTCGAGCTTTATCTCTCAACATTTATATCCTTAACCAAGGATTTCCTCTTAAACTCAAATTTTAAATGGCATAATTAGCTGTCAACTCAGTCGTGGTGTCATAAATCTCTAAAACGTAACCAAAAATCAATTGGGCATAGCGTGAGTTTCTACTTATCATTGGCAGATTGACGTCACGCCAAGAATCATGGCAGGCTGTCATCATTACGGTCTCTGCATGGTGGGTGGACACAGCGGGAATGGGGAAGGTGCGGGTGGGGGGTACGGGACGTCACAACGACGTTGGACTTTTGATTGTTATTATTAACACGTGACTGAAATGCGGCTAATTCAAGCGGAAATTTAATTAAAAATTTTGCGCTTAATAACTACAGACAGCGACAACAAGAGAGAACAAAGAGAGGGGCATAGAGAAAGCGAGAAAGAGAGATGAAAGAAAGTGAGAGAGTGAGGAAAGACGTGACTTGAAAAGTCGACAATTGTTAAGAAAGAAAGAAATATATATATATATTGTATATATTATCCGCATGACGTTGTTGTCCATTCATGGCTTATGCCTTGTAAATTGATCAACGCTCACTTTTGTATCACGGAATTTCTCACGTTTTACCATCGCTTTTAATTGGGACCCGGCCAGCGTTCACCGTTTTTGTTGTAATGCATAAGTCGGCGTGCCGGCCAACAATGGTTGAGAATGTTGAAATTCATTAATTCAACTTACGAAAAAAGTCAGCAAGGATATGGACCACAATAAAAAGAGAAAATAAATAAAAAACCGAGCGGATAGATGATGCTGCATTTTTATTGATAGCGATTCAGGTCCATTAGTTATTTAATTTATTGTGCCAAGTTATGCCATTAAATTTAATCACAAATTGATTTAGTGCCAATTCTTTCGCCTTGTCACTTGACAATGGCATTTTAAAAAAGAAGAGAAAAACTATGCTCAAAACTACGACTACGACAACAGAGTTGGAAATTCCATCTTAAAAATTTGCAATATTAAATAAACTTTCAACTCAATTACAAAGCCATTCAAAAACTAATTTCCAACAAAAGCTGTACAAAAACAAAGCAAACAAATCAACAACAAAAACTGGAGTGAGAATGAACAAAAGAACAGACGATGACAACAGAGCTTGGATAGAGAAAGTGAAATATGAAATGGTAGAAAGTTGGGTTATTTTGATTAGCCAGAGTCGGAAAAACTATAAATGCATTTTGCAGCAAGTGAATGATGTCCAGACAACGTTATGGCCAAAGGCAAATTTGTTATCCAATCCCACAAGTTAACTTCCTGCTTGAAATCATTGTTGCTGTCGTTGCAAAATATATTTCCTGCCATATCAGCCAAAACTATTGTTATTGGTGCTTTTATGACTACCCTTTGACAAAGGGTACCAAAATTTTGTCTTTAAGTGTGTAATGCATCGAAATAAACTTTTCTGTGATTTTTGCTGAATACTTTTTGTTCCATAAATCTTTTTTTGGGTATTTGACTTATAATACATATGTACATGTATCAAAACATTTTGTCAGTTGATAAATTTGAGTCTGTAAGCGCATTTTGTATTCGTTGTGCCTAAGTCGTATTTTTTGTTTTTTACATTTTTCGGTTTTAGTTTGTCTGCATTTCATATTTATTTGTTGTTTTTGCTATAATCGCTTAAGTTCCTGGCACGACATTGTGCGCTTAAGCATATTGGAGGCGTGGCAGCTGGAAGGGGTTGGGGAGGGTAGTGTAAGTAGTGCCTGGAGGGTCTTTGCCATTGCAGCTGCCAGAGTCAAAGCGAACTTTGTGTATGATTTTGCCGACGGCCTGGTTTCTGGTGCCGATTTCTTAAGCACACAATGTGTGTGTGTGAGTGTGTGTGAACCGAAATGCAGAATTATACACACATACACAATTGTCGCCAAATGAACTTGACTTAACTTGCATGTTTGTAACATTATGCAAGACAAGTACTCAAGATTATACATAATCCGAATGTCATTAGCAGAGCACTAATGAGCTATAATTGGGTTTCATATTAAATATAAGTCTGTTTTGTTAAAAAAAAAAGTAAACAAATAAAAGGAATTATATCTGATGAAAGCAGCGTCCGATTTTTATTAGCTTAACTTTTTTGATTGCTAAACAGCATAACAAATAAGCGAACAATAGAATAATATATTCAATACCTTCAGTAATTTAAGCTATTTGTAAGATTTGAAAGAAAAATAATAATTTTTCCTGGTTTTTGAGGTTACAAGTCGTATAGTAATACTTTATATTGATAAACAAAATACGAAAACAAAAAACAATACTTAACTAAGGATTGGAACTATAGTTTAGTGCAGTGATGTCCAACTCACATGAAGAGTTGCGCTTGTGTGCGAAGCAGCGAAACACGAGGCAACGTGAAACATTTTTTTGCAATGCGCATAGCGAATGACTGCGCGTTTGACTTTGGCTTCGCCGAACACATGAGTCGAGAGCAATGCAGCCGAACACGCGCATCTAGAGAACAAGCTGCCGAGCGTTCTATTTATAGCACACATTTCTCTTCCCTTACATTGTCGGCTGCTACGCCGGCAATTTTCTTGCCAACCACTGGCTCCTTTTCAAACTTTGGACAACGCTGGTTTAGTGGCTTACTGCTTTGAGTTCAAGTCTCTTCACTTTTTTTGTTTTTTAATCTATAAATTGGCTTTTTACCAATGCATTATATTGTTATTTAACCTTAGCAAGAAATGCAAGATATGCAATATGTAAATAAGACTATTTTGTATAAATAAGTTGATTTTCAGTGACATTTTACAGTTTTTAAACTAATAAATAAAATAAAAATGATTTGCTTAAACTAGATCACCAAAGCACTTTAATTTTGATATTACCGAACGAAAAGAACAAAGTTCTATTAAATATCCAATATTTAAATTAATCGACTTTATCTGAGTTTAAAGAATGCAGTCAACAATTAACTTTTTTAAACATTTAAGTAGCTGTATATTTATTTGCAACTTACAAAAACAATATTCAATTGAAACAGATAAAATTCTGCTGTTACTTAATTATTTTCAAGTTAGTATTTGTCACTTAATGGCATTAAAAATATTTATTTACAACGCCTCACATGAACATATTACCTTATTCCAGGATCTGAAAGCCATAATCGAATATCAATCAGTTAAAAAGTCACGCACGCAAATATCCAATAATTACTTATTTCTATTAAATTGAACAATTGTTTTTTTAAGCTGCCGTTGGGCCAATATTTTTAAATACCATATATATAGATAGTAGCTCTGTGGAACAATTATTAAATTTTTTTATATTTATTTTTGTTTTTTTTTAGAGAACTCGCGAACTTATTGATGTTCAAGATTCGAAAACGTAATCGAAACAAAACACGTCACTTGTTGTACTCCGTTACGAATCGGATCGGTTAGATTTGATTTGGTTATTCAGCGTTGGCTGCATTCCGTTTTTGGTACCGTAAACGTGCAACGCCGACCAGGAACTAAAACGGAAGCACAAACCGAAACTTACTGTGGGCCCCAAACTGTTGCGACAACAACAGACAAGACAAACGAATCAGCCGACTAACGAAGCCGACTGCCGACTGCCGACAATCGACAGCCGAAGGCAAACGCCAGCCAATGCGGCTTCCAGTTGCAACCTGTTCCAGTGTAGCACAGGTGTTACTAGTGGGTTGGTTGGCTGCCTGATAACAACGCAGTCAGCTGCCATCAGCCGGCTGATATTTTACGCGCCCAACAGCTGTTGGGTACGATGTGATTCGGATAGGAGGGGTTGTCTCAAGTAAACATTTGCCAGAACTACAATTATTGCGGTTTTTTGGCCATGTTAGGTTTATTAACTTTATGTTCTTAAATAGCAGTAATTTTTTATTTGAGTAAATATTAATTTTGTTTTGAAAATATATGTTTGTATTACTATTTAGAGAACAGAAACTGTCGAGGGAAAGCAAAATGTAAATGGCATTTATTTTTAAGCAAATTATCGCACTTTCAACTACTATTTGAACTGCTGTTTTGGCACATTCTACTACTATTTGCGTTGGTGTTTGTTTTACTTGATTATTTACATGCTATTGCGCCTGCGTCAACCCACTCACAAGATAAGCCACACTGGAAAGCTGCTGTCCTGCCCAAAAACGAACTGTTGCTCATTTTTCGTTTGAATTGTGCTGGACAGGACGACAGGACGACAGCACGAGAGTCTAACAAGCGCCTTTTCTGCCGGCCAAACACTTTGCATGCAGTTCTCTTCTTTTTTACCCGATTACCTTTTGCCATCATCTTCATATGAAAACACTTTGGCCTGGGGTTCCGGTCTCGTTGTACGGCCTTTGGCCCTTAGATTGCAATTTTTGGGTCGCATCGATGGGTCTTTATAAGTGTTGGTACGTTAAGTATTTTTAGCCAATTGCCTTGCGGTTAGCAAGCCATTTTCTCTAGCGGCATGAGGCTCAAAAATGTGTCCCAAATGTGTGGCACTTATCGTGACAGGAAGTTCTAAAGCCGCCATTCATAAGCCGGGCGATTTATTTCCGCAGCATATCGAATTTGATTAAACATAATAAAAAAAAATGTACATTTCACATATTTGGATATTTATTTCCGTTTTGCGAGTTTGCTAGGCAACAAAACAAAAAGGGTAAAACAATATTTTCGATTGGATTAAATTTTAAATTCAACGAAAACATTTAAATGTAATTAAACTGACAGTAAATAACATTGCTGTTAAATTAAATATACAAAGTTATTGCAAGCTAATAAACCAAAACGGACGAAAATAAAACATCCTACACGTCGAAACCTTGCGACCGCAAATGGTTAACCAGAAACCGGCAACCGGTAACCAAAGACCAGCAGCCCAGTGGAAAATGTACCACAAATCAAACCCTTTTCAATGCACAAACGAAACTAATTTAAATAAACCAGATACAGCAACAAAGGGTATTCATTCTAATGAATAGCAAAATTAAACAATATCTCAACTAAGCCACGAGATTTGCTAGCTAACATAGTAGTATATTAACTAGATTAAGATATCTTTAGCAATTTTTATTGATCGTTGCGACACTTTTTGAATACATTTTGTGGGTGCCCCCGTTTGGCTTTAATCAGTTGCAATGATTGTGGCCGCAGCCGGTAATTAACATTTGCGCGAGTCAGAAAATGAGCCTGCAAAAAGAATATGCGAGTGTGCAGAAATACACATACAAAAATACCATAAAAACGGGTATTAGGCATATGTGTGACTGACTTCAGTCGGAAATTTGCGCTGCTGCTGTTTGTTATTAGCATACAAATTGTGTGTGTGTGTGTGCCTTTTGTGCGTATGTGATTGTGTGTGGATGAAACGCTATTTAGGTCTGGCTTGTAATTAGGCCAACGTGACACGTTGCATTTACCGCTGCATTTGCAATCGCGACGATTTTCAATTTATGTTGCCTACTTTTTTGGGCACTTGCATTTCAATGCATTTGAGTTAAGTGCAAAACAAACTTAAAATGAATATTGAAATGTTTGAATACCCAACTTTAAGCAAATAAATTAAAGTATGAGAATATTAAAATCAATGCCATATTTTATTTAAACATTATTAATCAACAGAATAATGTGATATAAATATATAAAAAAATATTATTAAGTATAATATAACATATTGGCTTTAAACTAAAAACCCCTAGTTAGTTTTAAAAGAAAATTGTTGCCTAAAATATGTTAATTAAAGCATATAAGCTGCTGTGTATGCATTTAAAAATGTATATTTAAACTATTTACCCATTTTATTGCAATAGTTGGCAAATTTAGCCTTAGCTTCCAACTAATGTTCCTGTTAAATATGCGAATGCACAGTTGATGGCTGCCAAATCAATTAACTGAGATATCCTACACAGTCTGCTTTTCATTTACTAAACTTTTGGTCGACACATTTACCCAACCACAACAACAGCAACAAAATTGGCAAAAAAAAAGCTGTGGTCAGCTATTTGACATATATGCAAAGTTGACCCACCACAAAAACAAAACAAAAACCACATTTAATTCTGACATGGGTCCATTATGTGGCCAGGCACATGAGACACTTAGAGCCAGACGTTATAAATGGGGTTGGAAAAAGGCAAGAAAGGGGTTTTTGGCAGCAAAAAAAAAAAAAAAAAAGTTTACACTCGACTTGCTGGCCAAGAGAGAGCTTGAAGGCTGAGCACATTCGGCCAATTTTAGAATGGATTTGGAGGCACAAACAGAAATATAAAAAACCCGAATTTGACACTCAAAGAAGTTTTTAAATATGCATGAACACCTTTTTTGTGTGTGTGTGTGTCCTATGTGTCGTATACTTGATAATACAAATTTCTCTGCTGAACACTTTTAATATATGTACATTATTAAATATGAATGTGGTATATATGTATCTTTTTTGACATGTTAATAAATATTTGTATCAGCGCTGCTAAAACTTTTGCGGCAATTCAATTGAAAGTTTAATAAACTTGAACGACATCCAAGTGTGCCATATTAAAGCGTTCAACGTTTGAAGATTGTACAAATGTGTGCACAACATTAAAATGTTTACCTTTGTAATGAGCTTGCAATGTTTGATGTCTGCCAGCTGTTTGCTCTGCCCTCTCATCAATCATAATTTAAGGCAAAATGTTTTTTTAAAAAGTGAAGCTAGAAAATAAGAAACAACTCGTTGGACTCGTTTCAAGTCCATTTATTAAAGGCAGGATGTCGTGTGTCAAACTGTTGCACCCGACATTAGGGTGTCTTTAACACACAGTAAACTTCTCCATTTCGAGCAGCCTTTTATCGTTGCTCGGCTGTTGATTTAATTTTACTTAAGCTACCACAAAATTGTGTACCTATGGGGTATATATTTATTATATAGTAACCCTGTATAACTTTTTTTCTTGGTTTTAAAGGTAAGAATGCACTTTTTATATATATCAACTTCATATACTAGAAATTCAATTTTCCAAAGAACAAATTATAGCCAGTTTTCCAAGCGACTTTAAACATAAATTTCCAGGATATTTTCATTGCTGAATGTACTTATGTTTACTGTTTACCTAACCTATATATGGCAAATACTTTTGCACTGTTTATGCGACTTCATCACACGCTTTGCACACTTTCTTCACCCACACACGCACGCTTTTACTTTCTCGTCGTCTCACGGCAGCTGTGTGTGTGTGTGTGTTTGTGTTTATACTTTTAAGACATTGCTACACACAGCAAACGTGCAAAATGTGTCAAAAAGTTGCATGCAGAGCGTAACAAAACCATTACATTACGTTTCTTGTTGTTGTTGCAGCTGCCTTTTGCTTTTGAAGTCAAACAAACACATACACACACATACACCCTACGCCCTTTGCGAAACGTGCAGCATGCTGAAAATTGCAAGAAAATGGAAATTAAATGAACTTGAAATTGTGTACAGCTTAGATGGGGAAAGAAAACATTCGCATGCGCTCACTCCTACTCGCACTTCCTATATATCTAGTACTTAAAGGGTTTTACTAGTATCCATACAATGTGGCAACGCTGGCAACTCAATTCAACTTTTTGCGTAGGTACTCGCTAACCCCAATGTAAAAGTTTTTCTACGTTTCTCATTTTCTCAAATTGTTCTGACAACAATAACAAAATCGAAATGGGAAGAACATTTGGTCAATGCCATTGACAGACGTCATTGTAACGAGTTTGAGTGGATGACGTGAAGGATTACAGTGGGCGAATGGGCGGACAGAAAGTCTGTCTAGGACTAATGCCTTTTATGATTTTGTATGAAGTAATCCGACAAAAATATCTATTGACGGACATTAATATGCAGTACAGTGTTTGTCATTAGAACTTCCTTATAATTAAATCATAAACTTAGTTTATCTTATCAAACCGAATTAAAAATAAGAACTAAGAAGTTCTTAATTCAAATAACAATGTTTTTTATTTAAAAGCTGGCACTTCTTATGTGATCCGAAATAAATTTGATTAAGATCTAAACTATGAGTAAAGAGCTAATTACAAAAATTCCAATTTTATTGAGGCCAGTTTATAAACTTGTAAATATTTAATTTATTGTTTCATAAAATGCAATACTAATTGTAATTTTACTTGAAATTTTAGAAGCTTTAAACAATAATTTTAATTTTTTACCGGCTTTTTATTATTTTCGATGTATGTTTGTACATCTTCCATCTTCTTTTTTGTAAAAGTACAAATTTTTTAACTTTTTAAATATACGTTCAGAATTTATCAAATACTTTGTTTTACAATATATATTTAACAGCAAAAAATAAATGTACTAAGCTGAGACAAATAACAAACGATCAAGTAACTAACTTACAAACGCGGTTCACCATTATGAGACAAACTTCACTGAAACGGTTGATAATATTGAAGCGAATGCCTGGAAAAACAAATAAAAATATAATTAATATAAAAAACACTTTTATTTATACTACAGATTACCTCTTTTTATCTCAACCATATCACCGGTTCTTAAAATACGCTTCTGCGTCTTGTTCGAGCCCAAGTCAAGGACAAAATCAAATTCACCGTAGACGACAAGAAATCGCTGCAAAACAAAAAATTAAATAAATGATATATATATATATATATATAACTCAACAACTTCTGGCTCGTGAACAAGAACCGAAAAATTTAATCGTTAAGCACATGCAAAAAAGTTAAAGTCAATTTGTTTAGTTTATAAACCATATTTGTGTTAATAGAACATGAAATGCTTTCACTTTCAAGCAACCAATGTCAAAACATAAAAATATATATTTATATATGTTTACCAATGTATTGTTTTTATTGCGCTTCATGCCACGCTCAGACAGCGGTGGGAAGCGTATGTAGCCCATTGTGTACTTCTCTTCTGTTTTAAAAAAGGCATACTCAATTCCTTCGATTAACCTAAACTCCAAGTTGGCCGCCGATGCTGTAAAATTTACAAAATTATTAAACAATAAATTAACAAATCAATTGAAGTTTAACCTACTTAATTGGATTGCATCATTTTCGCCTTCAAATACTTCATTATCGTCGCGTATTGGTAGCGGTTCAGTGCTGGAACCACGCAACCACGATGTCAATTGCAATACGTTCCTTTCTCCATCAGTGAGAATGGGCGCAGCTTCGACAATAGCTGGTTGCTGCTCTGGTTCTATTTGCTCGGGTTCATACTCCACTTCTTCTTGCAGCGCCATTGGTTCTACCTCTGGTTCTGGTTCTGAGTTTGAATTTGACTTTGCACTTCTTTTAGCTGCAGTTTTGGGTCGACCACGCTTTGGCGAAGTTATTGGTTTTGCTACAACTTTATCTGGCAAAGGCATTTGTTGCGATTCTGGATCCTTTTCTGAATCTGAGTCTAATTGCGCATTTCTTCTAGCTGCATTTTTTGGTCGTCCACGCTTAGGCAAAGTTCTTGGTTCAGCCTCAGCTTCATCTAGCATTGCCATTGGTTCTGGTTCTGGCTCTTCTTCTGAATCTGAAATTGACTTTGCACTTCTTTGAACTGCAGTTTTGGGTCGACCACGCTTTGGCGAAGTTATTGGTTTTGCTACAACTTTATTTTGCAAAGGCAATTGTTCCGGTTCTGGATCCTTCTCCGAATCTGAGTCTAATTGCGCATTTCTTCTAGCTGCATTTTTGGGTCGTCCACGCTTTGGCGATAGTATTTGTTCCGATTGTGGTTCTGTCTCTGCCTCTGGTTTGGACTTTGACTGCGCATTATTGTTTCTAATTTTTTTGGTGGACTGCCCAAGTTTTAGCCGAGGCATTGGTTTCGATTTAACTGTGTCTGGTTCTGAATCGGAATCTGTGTCTCTTTCAGTTGTTTTCTTTGGCAAAATGTCTGTTGTCGTTTTCTTTGTACGTGAGGCATTTTCAGTCGATGCTTTTATCCTAGAAGGCTGTGTATTTTGTGGTGCTTGGACCGGCATTGGTTGCTCCTCGCTTTCTTCCTCTGTTATGTCCGTTAGTTGTGTTATGCCCGTTAACTCAAGCGGCTCTGGCGGTTCGTTTCGTTTGCGCTTAAGCGTTGAGCTACTCATCGATTCGATTTGATTTCGCGGTGTGCTGCTAAAGAGCGGCGGCTCATTACTAACTGATTTATTTTTCTTCGTAGATGTGCCAAACTTGGGCTTCTTTACTTTCATATTCGTGTAAGTGGAGAGCGAGCGTTCGAAGAATGTAAACTTAAAGGGATTACTAACGCTATGCACCCAAGTGTTACGCAATGGAACGTGACCACGCCTCGATCGACGAACTCCAGCTGTCAATTGTAAAGGTATATCAATAGTTAACAGAATATTTAATTGCATAAACTTATGAACTTACTTGTATCATGATCGTTGCTTGTGTCAGCCTCCTCCGGCGGCAGAGTTTCGTTGACCAGCGTAATGCGCAATTGATCTAATTCTTTTTGTACTTGATTTTTTCGTCGCGGAGCAGGCGCCAATGGTTTTTTAAACACGCCATCATCATCATCATCATTTGATGGCTTTGCTTGCTTTGTCTTTTGTGGCTTTTCAGCTTTCTTAGCTTTTTGTTGTGCTTTTTTTAATGAGCGCTGTAGAGATTTGCGTGCAGCTCTGCTTGTGCTTGGCTGATCATCTAAATTTGTTTGCTCTATCACTAACGGTGGTGTTGGCGTATCCATGCGTAACTCTTCCATAGTTATGCTGCTCTCCTCAATATTGTTTGATTGTGATTGCGAAGGCGATATTTCTTCATTATTTACTATCACGGGCTGCTGAGCCTCCTCTTCCGTTCTAAGCTCGTTGACAACGTGCTCTTCCATCACCTGCTCGTCTATTACTATATCATTCAAAATTTCCTCCAACATTGTCTCCTCCTTTATAATAATATCTTCAATGGCCATTGTTTTCTCTATCTCCTTCTCTTTATCCTCATTTTCAGTCTTGATTTGCACATTCTCCGTCTCCTCCACTTCAACGTTCTCCATTTCAACATTTTCCATTTCAACGTTCTCCACTTCAACGTTATCCTGCCCAGCAGCTTTGCTCGTTTGCTGCTCTTGCTGCACCTTCTCCTCACTCTCCTTCACTTGACCAGAATTTTCAGCGGAATTAGGCAGATGGGTGCCATGCAATGATTTTTGTGAACGGCGCATACATTGCGAGTAACGTATGGAGGCTGGCGGAGGTGGCACAATTTCTATATCCTCAATAGGCATAATGCAGCCAGAATCTGTTGGCGGCGCGGGAGCGATCTGTATATAGCTAAGCCGTGTCTGCTTTGACGGCGAAACATTATCCTCAACATCTGAAAATCCTTTGGTATACAGACTGCGCTTGGTATTTAATCTGGAGCTTGATTTGAGACGCTCCGCAATGGTCTGCGACACAGTGATATAATTAAGGAGCTCAGCGGTCTGTTAAAATAATTAATATTTTAAAAATAAGTCAAATAATAAATAAGTAATTGAAGTCACTTGCCATAGGCGGATCACGTCTTTTGCTTCGACGCTTCGCTGGTTCTGCTCGCTCTAGCGAAGATCGCTTCTGTGCTAAACTATTCCTTAAGCCATTAGGTGGCATTGCAGGCACTGAAGGCAACGTTTCCTGCTCGATAGTCGATGCGGTGCTAGGCAAATCATCGTCGACACAAGCTAGATTACGCCGCAGCAACTCTACTTGTATGCTCTCCTCGACTTCCTGTTGCTGCTTAATGTTCGGCTTGTGTTGGTCAGTCAGTGGATTCAGTTTGCCACTTGAGATACGTTTGCGTAAATCAAGTATCTCATAATTGCTCATGCGCTTTAACTCCTTGGCGAATTGTTCACCGTTAATAGCTGGCCTGGGTGGTTTATTAAGAACCGCATGAGTTTGCTTTTGTGCATTGGGATTATTCTCTAGCGAATTCGATATGCGCGTACAGTGCAAATCGAGCAGCTGCTGGCTGGAGGTCTCATTGACGTGTTGTTCCTTGAGCAAACGACGCAGCCTGGTTATGTTGCCACCAGTTGGAGCTAAGTTCAGTGGTGCTGTGCGTTCGAATACCGCATTCTCATCCACACTAGAATCGGATGTTTGAATGATATCCTGACATGCCACACCAATACATGAAGTTTGTATGCCACAGCTGACAGCCGCTGCAGCTCCTGATGTTGAGGATGTTGTAGGTGTTTCTATTTGCATTTCAGCTCCTTGATCAGAACTATGCAATGTTTCCATCATCTGCTCTGGAGTTAACTCCGATTCGGGAACACAACGCTTTGGTGTCTTGGGCAACTTTTCAACTTTTTTTGCTGCTGCTGCTTGTGACAGATCGATTTCTGATAAGCGGCGCACAAGCACACTGAACTCTTGGGTCCTACGCGGTGGTTTCGGAAGTGATTGCCTAGTACTGCTGTTGTTTGAGTTCGACTGAGCAAGCTGTGACAATTCAGTGGACTTCTTTGGAATGGTAAAGGTTGCTCCCTTGCTCAAATTGGCATTTGGAGATGGCACCTGGTTAAAAGAAAAGCGACGTTGTATTTGCAATACGCTTGAGTGAAATATTTCCTCAAGTTCTTTATGACTCGAATTCAATGGGGCAGCCTCCATAAGTGGCAAACAGGCTACCGCTGGATCGCGACGCTGTGGTTTTTGAGAATCAGTCAGCTCCCTTTGTAGCAGTTGTGATTTATCTAAAGCAGGCGTGCTGCTTATTCCTGGCACCTGAAAAAAAAAACCAGAACATAAATTAATAAGAGCTAATAGCTATAATCAAATGCAACTTACAAAATAAGAGGATTCCGATGGTGACATCCCATCTCCCACATTCTTCGAATCCTTTTGCAGATTTCGCCCAATTATGGCGGCGCGATTGGAGTTTGACGCCTTTTCTGGCGAAGATATCATATGTGCCGGTGAGAGACTGTGTGACCGCAGCGATGGCGGTATATTTTCTGAGAAAACATCTGGTTGAGGCTGTGACGCAGCCACCAGTTGCTGATTTTGTTCGTTTGCAGAAGAAAAAGTTGTATCCGACTCTCGTGGTATTTGTTTTTGAAACACTTTTTGCGTAACTTTCAAAGGCTCTGTTTGTTTTTGCAACTGTTTTGCGGGCAGTTTTATCAAATCAACGTCAACATCAAATGATATGTCACCGCCACCGCCAAGCACAAACTGAGATCCGCCCTGTGGCTTCGCAGAGGTTTTGAGTTTGAGAAATTCATTTAGTCGACCCGCACCTGGATCGTTTTCATTCAAAATGTCATCCAGCTCGCGCATTGTGTCCTCACTTATTTTTGGCCTGCAAAGAGTGTTATAAACAGTAAGTATTTCATTATATTTTAGTGATATTTCTTACATTTTGCAGGCTGCGCTTAGTAAAGATGTATAGTTTAATTCATGTATAGAAATTTTACTCAGCTTTTAGACGCCGGAATGATGCGCGCTGCGTTGCTTATTGTGCAACACTAAAGCATATCGAGAGACGCGTTAACAATATCGATCAACTGTTCTCCTACGATATATCTATTCAATATATTGCCTCTCTTGGCTCGACACCCGAAGTGCTATGGGAGCTCTCAGGGATTTTTCGCACAAATGTACATCAAATGCGTTGCTAGTATGCCCTGTATGCAATGTTTCCTCTGGTATTCTATATACTTATTGACGGCGGTCATAGAGCGCTCTTAACGATGTTCGAACCATCGATATACTTTAAGAGTGCTGCCACACTGTTATCATCAGTGCCAGAAAATCTTAATGTATCATCTCAGTTAAATTAAAAGCAAGCTGCAAAATGTATTTTAATGGCATCAACATTCCTCATAAACTAGTGCCCAAAAATTATTTGCAATTGGGATTAGCAGCGCAGTGCGTGAGGCAACGTCGTATTAAAGAATTGATCGAAAAGGTTGTCAGCTAAGCTAACACTTTTAGTTCGTAACTGAAAAGAAAAACTCGCTATTTAATTTGTAGCGCAAATTGCCGGAGCATGGTTGGCGAGACGAAGATATTGAAGAGCTGGTACATCAGCTGGCTGCATTGGATAGCAATAATTTCGCTCACAATGTGGGCCTAGGCGAACGTGAGGCACGCATTGCATGCAGTGAGTAGAACAAACAACTTAAAACAGCAATAAAAAATAATTTTTTTATGGCAGAACTTGTTGCGCGTCGACATTATAATTTTGGGCATGGCATTGGACGCTCTGGTGATCTGCTGGAAGCGCAGCCCAAAGCAGCTGGCTCATCGCTACTGGCGGCATTGACAAACGCTCTGCTATTGGATCTGCTGCAAAAGTTGGGCATAACAAGCTGTCGTGGCTGCTTTTTGGTGCCCATGGCCACTGGTATGACCTTGATGCTGTGTCTGCAGGCGCTGCGCAAAACTCGACCAAATGCCAAATATGTGCTCTGGTCGCGGATTGATCAGAAATCCTGTTTCAAGGCCATAACCGCTTCCGGTCTGCAGCCAATTGTAATACCCGGTGTGGTGTTGGAAAAGGAAGCATCCCTTATCACCGATTGTAAGAAGTTCGAACAGCATATAGAAGAACTTGGCGCCGATAACATACTCTGCTTGTATACCACGACCAGTTGCTTTGCGCCACGCAACAGCGATAACATTGTTTCGATTGCAAAGCTGGCCAAGCAGATTGGCCTGCCACATCTGGTCAACAATGCCTATGGCCTGCAGGTGGATACAATTTGTAGACAATTGGAGCAGGCACATCGCGTTGGACGCATCGATTATTTTGTGCAGAGCACTGATAAGAATCTTCTGGTACCAGTTGGTGGCGCCATTGTTGCCAGCAGCGATGAACAGCATATGCAGCATTTGGCCAGCTGCTATGCGGGTCGCGCCAGCAGCTCCCAAACACTTGATGTATTCATGACATTGCTATCACTGGGACGTAGTGGCTATCAATCTCTGCTAGACGAACGCCAGCACAATTATCGATATCTTAAACAACGATTGCAACAATTTGCCACAGAGAATAACGAATCTGTGCCAGAGATGCTAGATAATAACATCTCATTGGCGCTCACTTTGGGCACATTGACTTCTTTGACTGTTGGAGGCAATGAAACCGAATTAGGCTCATTTCTGCACACGCGTGGTATCTCCGGTGTACGAGTGTTGCCTGTTGGTCAAACCAAATCTATCGATGGATATGAATTCAAACGTAAGTCATATATTTTCGAAAGCTTTTCGAAATGGGATTAATTTGTAACTGGCTCTTTGTTTTGTTAACAGATTACGGTTCGCATCGCGAGGAGCTGAAGGTGCCTTATTTGACTGTGGCTGCATCGTTGGGCATTACTCGACCGGATATTGACAAGTTCTTTGAGGTTTTAGACAAATGTTGGACGCTGTTTAGTAAAACAACGCATAAGCAAGTGGAATGTAAATAAATTTAATTTATATAAACAAAACTTGTATATAAAGAGTACATATTTGGCGAAACTAAACTATTTGATGTTCAGTCAATAACACATAGTATTTATATAATTTTTATAAAAAATTTAGGAATGTATTTAATTCTATTTATAAGTCGTTTGCATTTGTAAAACAATTTTATAAAAAGTGTATTTAAGAAGTTTACTTGTATAAACAATTCACTACACACAATAATATTTAATTTTAATGATTGCTAGGCTCATTCTCCTTATCATTGCTATTCTTATGCGGCTTTTCGCGACTCTTGCGCTGCAGATGCTGTTGCATTTTGGCCTCGATTTGTGTAAGAGATGTTTGATACTCCTGTTTTATGCGTTCATATTCGCTTTTCATGTGCGCATCCTTAGCTTCCGAATAGAGCTTGTAGTTGTGAGCGGTGCGCTTGGCGCTCTGATACCGCTTTTCGGCAGCACAAAGATCCTCCTCGTGTTTATTACGGAGCGCCTGGACTTGATCGCGCCAGACCTGCTCTACCTGCTCAATTGATTGCTTTTGCTTATCCCATTCGGCCATAACGGTCTTCATGGAGCGACGCTCCGAATCAATGCTCGCATGCTGCTCATCTAGCTTACGGAGCAGATCGGCAATGCGTTCATTCTTTGCCTGCAATTCTTTGCGGCACTTTTGCACCAATTGCTTTTGCTGTTCATCCTTTTCGCCTAACATATCCTGCATCTGTTCGCGTTCGGCGAGTATCGTTTGTGTCAGCAACTCCACTTCCGTTTGGCGCTTTTGGAGCTCGCGGCTGACAAGTTGATACTCTCGCTGCAGGCACAGATTGCGTTCCTCCAATTGCTGGGCGCGAATTGTAAAGCGTTTAAGCTCGGCGGCAAAAAGTTTGGCCATTTCATCCCGGACACGCTGCTCAATGCGCTTGATGCGCACCTGAGTCAGCTCCGACGAAGAGGGTGACACTTCGGTTTCTATGGTTGGATTAGAGCTGACAGGACTTTGCTGTGCTGCCGGCTTAACGGCATTCAGCTGCAGTTGCTCCTCGTACAGTTGAGATTTTGCTTTGAGTGCGTTGAGCTGCTTTTCCTGCACTGCTGCCAGCTGCAGCTTGTTTTCCAGCTCGAAATGCAGTGCCTTCGACTTGTCCAGCTCGGCTTTAAGCTCATCTAATTCTTTTGCCTGCATTGTGGTTATATTCTGCAGCTTAAGCATTTGAATTTCAATCTGTGGAATGATATTAAAGATTTAATATGGTTATACACATATACTCTTAATCTTCTCAGCTGACCTTGGTAATCTCTGCTAGCTGATCGATGCACTTTTTGCAGTTGTTCGAGCTCTCTTTGGCTGTCTTAAGCACCTCCTCATGCGTCTCGCGTTCCCATTTCTCGCGCAGTATTTGCAGTTCGCGATCGTGACGCGTCTTCTCCGTATCCAGTATTTTGGAGAGCTCTTGTGCCTTCAGCTCGGCCAGCTGCACATTGCGCTGCAGTTGAGCAATTTGCTGGCGCTGCTCCTGCAGCTCCTTTACGTTATCTTTAAGGCTCATCTT
The DNA here is from genome assembly GCA_018904305.1 of Scaptomyza montana. NCBI lineage: Eukaryota > Metazoa > Arthropoda > Insecta > Diptera > Drosophilidae > Scaptomyza > Scaptomyza montana. Next base: position 6,662,164 of record JAEIGR010000001.1, read on the forward strand.
GCGCAACTGATAGCTGAGCGTCTCCTTCTCGTTGGCAATCTCTGTATATAGCGTTTTCAGACGCTCCACTTCACCCTGGGCATCCTTGAGCAGGATCCTGTGCCGCTCCAGCTCCAATCGCATATCGTCGGTAGTGGCACGCATGCGCAACTGACGATTGTCTTCCGTTAGCTGGTCATGATTGCATTTGAGATGCTCATGCTCCTGCTGCAATGTGTCCATGTTTACCTGAAGTTCTTTCAGTTGCTTATTCAGTTTCTCGCGTTCCACATTGTGGTTATCTTTCTGCTGGCGTAGTTCATCACGTTCGGCAATAAGTGCGTCAAGTTCGTTTTGCAGCTTGGATACATTGAGCGAGGAGTTGTGCTGCCGTTGCTCCAGCTGATCCTGCAGCACCTTAATGCGTGTCTCCAGACGTGTTTTCTCCTCTTTAAAATTCGCCACCTGCACGAGATTTTTATTCTCTTCGTCCCGCAGATGGCGTATCTCTTGCGTTCGCTCATCCAACTGCTTTTCCAGACGACGCACTTCCTCACGCTTGCTCTTAAGATTGGCCAGAGCACGATACAGCTCCTGCTTAATGTGACCCATGCGATCGACGGGGTTGAGCGGTGTGCTGCCCATGAGATGCGATGGCAAACGATTTGGTGTCTCCGATTCGGATTGATGTTGCTGTATCAGTGTGTCGATTAGATCCATTTCGGCAGTGGCGCCATTCAGGCGCTCTGTTAGCTGCGCTATCGTCTTATCCCTGCTGGCCACCTGCTCATGCAAATCCGAAATGCATTTCTGTTGACGCGTGTACTCGGACTCATAGCTGGCCTTGGCAGACAATTGATTGCAGCGACGCTGTGCCACATCCAGCTCCGCATTCAATTCATTTATTTTTGCCGCCTTGTCCTGCAGCATGTTCTCATGACTGGTCTGAAGCGAATTGTAGCGCATGTGCATTTGATCCAGTTCCTGTTTTTTTTTGTCCAACTGATCGCTTAGCTGGCTGAGCTGCTGCTGCATGAGCGCCGATTGGGCGCGATGCTGGTCCTCTAGTTGCTTGATCCGCATATCGGTGTTGCGATCCTCGCGTCTATGTTGATCTCGCTGAACTAGATCATATTTACCCTGCACATCTACCAGCAGCGCTTGTGCCGTCTCCAGTTGACCCACCAGATTTGTGTTCTCCGCTTCCAGGGACTTCTTTTCGCTGCGCAACTTTTCAATATTGTTGTCCAAATTGGAGCACAACTCCTTGCTATCAACGAGCAGCTCGTGTGTGTGCTGCTTCTCGCGCAGCGCTCGATCCAGCTCGGCTTCAGCGATGGATAGCCGCTTGTGGTACTCATCGACTTTATTTTTGGCATCCGATGCCATCTTATGAACGTTGTGCAGCTCGTGTGTTTTCGAATCTAACAACATTTTTAACTTGTGAATTTCGTTGTATTCCACTTGTTGGGGCGGATTAGTCGGAAACGCAGGGGATGGGAAATGTGTCGTGGAGTCTATTGTACTCTCTTCGTCGTCGTCATTCAAATCGTCAAAAGCATTTTCTAATAAATTTCCCAACTGAAAATACAAACAATTCAAGCTTAATACAAACAAGCCAACGGTTGCTTAAAATTCCTTCACTTACCTCCGCATCGCGACGTTTTTGATCCTGGAGAGCTTCTTCCTCCTCCTGACGCTCTAGAGTTGAATTTACCTTAAGCGTGTCTGCGCCCTGAAAGATGCTGACGCCTGGCGTGTTCATCTTGCGTCTGTTAGATACTAATTTAAAACTAAACTAATTGCGCAAGCGCTGTGTTCGATTATTTTTTTTTTTGCTTTGTTGCTTGTTGTCACGTCGAATACGCTGCTTACGGCATTCGCTGGCAAAATTTTGTTTGTAAGCTTAGTACGCTGTTTGCGACTTTTGGTTTGAAGTCCAGCAACTCTTATTATCTCATCATTACCCTATTTTCTCAAATATGTTGGATCTGCATTAACAAAACAATTAGACTTGTTCAAATCTCTTCACTTCACTTGCTTGATCAGCATACTACAATCTAGACGGAAAATTATGCAGCACTGTTTGTGGCGGCCGGTCGATAACAAAATTTTTGCGCATATCGATATGAGCACAGAGCCGACTTTATTTAACCCTTCGATGCGTGAACAGGTCCCTAGGGACCTATTGCGTTTTCAAACGCAATTTACTCTTATTTCGGCCAAGACAACACCCCCAAGAGAATTTTGTTCTGCGTCTTTTAAGGTATTCCGCGTTCTGATCGGAGCAATGGTTTAGGTTTTATAGGCTTCTAAACGCGTTTACCCCTCGGATGCGTGAACAGGTCCCTGGGGACCTTGTACTGAAAATGCAAGAAAACACTTATAAATGCATTTGTTCTTCGTGTTCTGTGACTTTTTGGTAATTTTTGGATTATTGTTATTGTGTCCTTGAAAGCATAATAATCTGGCAAACACAATAAACCAGTTCTCAGAATTGCTACCTATACTTCACTTTTTATGTACAAAGAGCAGATGTGCACAAAAAGGTAACCTAAAGGCCAGGTAGACGTATGAAAGAGTGTGTAAGAGGTTCTAAGAGCAGATGTGCACAGCAAATGTAACCTGAAGGCCAGGACGTATGAAAGGGTATACTTATAAGAGGTTCTAATTTCGTCAGCCAAATCATTCTAAGTTCAGACAGTGAGCAGTAAAGTGTGTTTACAAAGTGAAAATAAAAGTATAAAAGTATAACAAAATTGATATGGCAGACCAAGATATTGATCATTTTGGCGATACAGCTGAAAATGATGACGACTACATATATGCACCAGGTTTTCATGGTGACGATTCAGACGCAGAAACTGAACAATATATCGAAGTAAATGAAGAAAGCGATGACAGCGATGTTGACGACGAAGAAAATAATGCACAGCAAACCAATGACAATTTCTATTATGGTAAAGATGGCACACAATGGTGTAAAAAAGCACCCCCTTCTTCTCGCATTCGTGCTCATAATGTGGTTGACTTCACAAGAAGGAGACCAGGGCCAAACGGGGCGGTACATGATCCCTTCACTATATTCCGCTCCATCATCAGTGAAGACATAGCGTACATAATAATACGCGAAACGAATAGGAAAGCCAGGGAAGTCACAGCTGCATGGAATTTGGCAAATCCAACGAAGATGAAGGAGTGGAATACCATTACACTGAGAGAGTTTGATGCATTTTTAGCAATTATTCTACATGCTGGACTCAACAAGTCGAATACCGAACCTTCTAGAGAGTTATGGGGCCCAACACGTAACCCAATATACAAAGCTGCTTTGTCATACGATCGTTTTATGTGCATCAAGAAGTTCATTAGATTCGACAATGCAAATACACGACAGCAGCGACTTATCACCAGCAAAACAGCGGCAATTGACGACATTTGGGAAATGTTGCAGTCAAACCTAGCAGCAACTTACACTCCGCATGAGTCAGTGACAGTTGATGAGCAGTTATTCCCCTACAGAGGCCGTACCCGCTTCACACAATACATTCCGTCTAAGCCTGCTGAGTATGGTATAAAGGTATGGTGGTTGTGTGACTCCAAATCGTACTATCCCGTCAAAGGTATGATCTATTCTGGTAAATTGCCAAACCAGGATCGTGAAGTAAATCAGGGCCAAAATGTTGTACTGACGCTTATGGCGAGATATATGGATACTGGCCGCACAGTTTATGCAGACAACTTCTTCACAACGTTGGATTTGGCACGTATTTTGATGAGGAGGAAAACGAGCTACGTTGGAACAGTTCGCGCAAATAAGAGGTTCGTACCGCAGGAGTTCCAGAAAAATCGCCAGCGTCCTGTCCTCACCACATTGTTCGGCTTCAACGATGGCGATATAGCACTATCTTCATATGTGCCAAAACGAAATAAAGCTGTTCTTCTTATGTCTACTGAACACTATACTTGCGCTGTCGACGAGGCCAGTGCAAAGCGAAAACCCTATAGCATTCTGGATTACAATGCCAATAAATCTGGCGTAGATGTTATGGATCAAATGCTGGGCACTTACTCCTGCAAACGCTCTACACAACGCTGGCCATTGGCAATGTTCTATAACATGATAGACGTTGCTGCACTTGCTGCATTCACAATATACAATGAAATGCAGCCTGCCCAACGAAGTGATCGACGACGGGCGTTTCTTCAGCTCCTCACCAGGCAGTTGGCAATGCCAAACATTGAAAATCGGGCGCTGAATAACCAAATAACGAAGCATCAAAGGATACGTAATGCGATGGAGACATTTGATGTCAGGGTAAGAAAAAACTGCTCCAATTTCACTATCAGACTACTAATTATTATTTTTTTGTTTTTTTATCTTTTCAGATAATACCAAGACCGGTAGAAGTAAATTCACCAGCATTTGCGCCTAGGACGATAAGGGCGTCATGCCGCCTTTGCCGTTCTGAGTACGGACGTCAGCGGAAAAAAAAGGCCTACTGCTTCAATTGCGACAATGCTGTTTGTGGAGAGCATTCTACAGTCCTCCACCGCTGTTATACCTGCGAACAGGCCTCGGTGGACCAACAGCAGCAACAACAACAATAGAAAATAAGGTGTTTTATATGTAAATATTATTGAATTTTATATGGCCTATGTAAAAAAAAAAACATAGTGGCGCATAGTTAATTTTGGCTATGCCAAGACTATGATACCCTTCACACAGCCAAATCAATGCACCCCCCTCTTATGTTTCTGTGCAGTTGTTGGTAATTTTTCGCTAATATTTTTACTCTTGAGCGTCATTTACTTGTTCGTGTGCAACAACAACAATTGATAGTACGATATGGTAAATTTGTATGGTGGCTATGTCGTAGAATGCTCCGATCGAAATGAAATTTCATAGTGAACAAACCCGACATGATCTAAGCAATCTGTGAAAGTTTCATCAAGATCGGTTCAGCAGTTGGCCGGAAATCGTGTTGATATGGTAAATTTGTATGGTGGCTATGTCGTAGAATGCTCCGATCGGGATGAAATTTCATAGTGAACAAACCCGACATGATCTAAGCAATCTGTGAAAGTTTCATCAAGATCGGTTCAGCAGTTTGGCCGGAAATCGTGTTGAAACAGACAGACGGACAGACTGACAGACGGACAGACGGACGGACAGACGGAAATCAATTCCTGAGCTCGTCCTGATCATTTTGATATATAGTTTATGGGGTCTCCCATCATTCCTTTAAGGTGTTACAGATTCATGACAAAGTCAATATACCCTGATTCACATGTGAAGGGTATAAAAAAATAAAAATTCTAAATATACAGTTCTTTAGACAATAATAAACAATTTAAAAAAAAAAAAAATTTTGCGATTTTTTTTGATAGTAAAAAACTTAAAAATAAAAAAAGGTCCCCAGGGACCTGTTCACGCATTGAAGGGTAAAAAAATGTTCACGCATCGAAGGGTTAATATAATTTAATTTTGCTGTTAAGTTTTAAAATGCAATAAACAACACATTAATGGATTTGTTTTGCTTTTTTCAAATTTTTTCGATTTTTTATTAATATTATACAGACTGTCCATTCATAAACGCACTTATATTGGGACATTTATCTAATTTCTCGGCATCTATCTGGAAAACCTTGGACAAACGTTTCCAACTTTGCGCATCAAAGTAATAGAAAGTGCCACGCTCTTTTGTACCATTTTTTTCATATTGATTAATGCCAGGAATTCGAGTTATCCATATTTTCTCCTCCACATGATACCGCCACTCACGACTATGCCTATAAAAACGAAATACAAATTGATTAGTTTTTGATAAAAAAAAAATAAATAAAAGAAATGTAGCACTTGATATGACGTACAATTCAGCCGCTGCCATTAATTGCATTATATCACCGATATTCGTGTAGAACAGGAAAAAGAGCAGATCTTCTTGCAGCTTTTTCAGTACCGGCGCGGTGAGCTTATCTCTGATCGCAAAATTGATCAAATATTCGGGTGGCACGTTGTACTCAACGTCTTGTGCTCTATGGGTTGGATTAAAAAAAGAAGAAATTGTTTATTGATAAAACCATTTAAGATATTAATTATATTCACAATTACTCACCTGCAGGGCTGTTCCACGAACGGTCCAGCGAATGTCGGATGCAAACTCTCTTGTGAATTAAGATTCAAGCCTAAGCCCGTCAGATCGGTGCCGAGCGATAATGTCACCAGATTGGGATCCGTTTCGGCTGCTCGAATGAACGTCAGCAGCCCCACCATGCCAAACTGATTGTTCACCATGCTCGCTGGTATGTTTGTGACCTTGCCTATTTTATTTTAATTTAGATACATTCAAAATTATATCGATATTTCAGATAGTAATTGGTCGCATATGGCTTACCATCCGGCGATGTTTGTACGCCGCTCTTCACAAGTTTGTCATTGCTGGAATTATCGTTCATATGATCGCTGCTTGCCCCGCTCCCTGCTCCACTGCCGAGGCCACCGCCAACGCCCATCATAGCATTGCTGCCGGGCGCGCTGTTCACATTTATGCCACCGCCACCACCGCCGCTGCCTACTAATCCTACATGCGTCGCATTGACAACACCACCGCTCGAACCACTGCTGCTGCCGCCAACAACGACACCACCGAGGCCGCTGCCAACGGCGCCGAGACCGTTGCCGCCCACAACATTGCCGGAGCTGCCTGAACCGCCAACGCCGCTGACCACGATTGAGTTCATTGACTTTTCCGTGCCATCCAGATTGTTATCTGTAACGCCACCAACGATGCCGCTGCCGCCCGTAGCGTTGCCAACGCCACTGCTGTTGCCTATCGCGTTCGTTGTGCCATCCGAGTTTTGGGTGCCCGGTAACGCAGGAAAGTCCTCGTTGGACATCGTGAATTCCGATTGTTCTGACGTCGGTTGCTTCACCATGCCAACTAAAAAGGTACGTTTAAGCCACATAAGTCAAGAACACATTAGGGATCCAACAAATTAACCGATGTATGAAGTCTTAACTACGAGAAGTTTATAGAAACTACAAAGCAGGGATTAATCATACACTACTACAATACACTACATAATTTGTTGCATACAAAATTATAGTTATCGGAACTAGAATAAAGATTTTAATTGGATCAAGTTTACGCTTTCGAACGACCACTGTATTCGCATATTTTTCCCTACTATTGTTAATTCCAGCACCAAAAATAAACAAAACTTAGCACAATTAAGCGGACAAAAAACAATACAAAAACTTAATATAAATAATGCATTAACTAAAACACTTCCAACCGTAACCAATTATCGTAACAGAAATTAAATTAAAAAAAGTGGATTTTTGATTTGAACTCACAAGAGGTAAAAAAATTACCGTAGGGTTTGCTGCCCGGCGGCTGGAGGGGATTCGATTGAGGCAGTGTCTGATCGTTTTGACCACGCGCATTCGTCAGCGATGGAAACTCTGTGGGATCGAGCAGTGCTGGCGTTGTTGAGTCTGCGCCACTGCCGCCACCGAATACATGAAAATTATTTAAAGGGCCACCCCCACCGCCACCGCTTGTGCCATAACCGCCACGGCCGGATTGCATAAAATTTCCCATGTTCGACTGCAAGCAAAAACAATTATAATATTTATAAGGATAGACACTTTAATATTTTTGAATTTTTATAAAGTTAATACTCACCATAGGCCCGCTGCCCAGACCCTGCATGGCACGACGTTCCACAAACGGCCGTTGGCCAAATAGATTCGCATTACGATTGCCACTCGATAAGGCGGGACCACCGACCGATAACTGCGCATTGCGATTCGGCGATAACTGAGGAGGCTGTTGCGTTTGTTGACCGTAATTCGCAGCGCCAGGATAAGAGGTGGCGAAATCTATAAGCAAATTGTATTTATAATATCCATACGTGTTATCTATAAGTGATTAAATCGACTTACCGGTTTGGAACATGCCAGACGTGGGTGTTACATGGCCAGACATGGAGCTACCACCGAAGCCGCCTGTTGTTCGGCCCGTTAAAGCCGCATTTGCTATGCTTCTCGGAGGTTGTTGAAAATTTAAATTCGCCATAATCTGTGCATCATAGAAACAAACAAAATAAATACAAAATTGTTAGTTAATTAATTGCGTGTTTACTTTTTGTTTGATATCGCTTGCTAATTGGCTGTTTTGTTGATTGTATAGGATTAGCGGCAATATTATCGGTTTTAAAACTAGCCCACCCCCGCAAATGCACAACGATAACTTAATCGTTTGATCATCATGTCGGACAGCCCTGTCTGTGTAGTAGTCGTGACGTTTGTTTTGGCGCGCATAACAAATGATAGATATGCATACAAAGCCAATTGGGTAATAACAACAACTACAACAACAGCATCCGAGGCCGGCAGTTGTTTATCATTGTGAATTATAATGGCCTGCAGCCGTGAGAGTCAAATTTAATACGCTGACAATTGTGATTTACTCAAATTCTAGAAGAGGCGAGAGACTGAAACCAGAGCACATAGTTTTGATAACAAACTGATCGGAGATAATGATAATTATGAAAGCGCGTTAAAAAAAAAAAAACAAACAAATGCTTATATACAAATATAAACAAGCCAAATGGGCCGCTGTTTGGTTTTCGTTGTTTAGCTTTGGACATGACTGCAATTTTGTTTTTGCTGTTTTCGTTGTTACAAGGGGGTGGGTTTTTTATTTTTTATTAATTTGCTGCTTCGATAAAGCCAAGGCCGCTGTACATTTACGTAACTGTGCGATTACATCGAAAACAAAAACAAGCGCTAGGGCTATAATGAGACGTAATTAAGCAAAAAAAAACAAAAATAGGTGATAATGATATGCGCCATCGAAAACAAGGCAGGTAAAAAAAGTGGCATTAGCTTTTAAACATTAAATGAACGCACGACCATCAGCAGTCAACAAAAAGGAACAAACAGAAGAGATATATTATAACAGAGATCAAGAAAGCCACACATACATACATCTACATTTTAGGCAGGCGTCTCAAAAACCAGAATCCCAAGACACAGGATGCGGGCACAAAAGAAAATGTTGAAGGATACGAGTACATGGATGATCAATGTGTAACTTTGTCTGTACCTGTTTGCATGATGCGCAAAAATTGACCCACACACATACATATGCATAAACATGCTGACCAATGCTGTTCTTGTTTGTGTGAGTTTTGCCGATCTGCAGGTAGCTCTCGACCATGCACTTGTTGGAAATTATTATTTGTAATGTATTGTTTTGTGCATTAAGCACGATTTCTTGCTCTTTTTATCTCTTCTTTCTGTTTGCTTAGACGCTGCTAAAAAGATTTCCCGTGGCGCTTTACAGCGTCGGTTACACCGATGATGATCTTGTTTGTTTAATGTGTGCAACTTCATCAGCTGACCAATGTGCCGTTTGGCAACACTGTTTTCGCTTACAACAAACTGCTGCTGCTGCGAATTCAACTTTGGCCAATTAGCGTTCAGGGCTAGCCTTGAAAAATGAGTTTGAACACAAACAACAACGCCAGCAGCAACTTAGTGAAGAAATAGTACGTGTATGTGTTTGAAATGTTGGCTACTTACCTAAATGAACGTTGGATGATAATGCTGCTTCTTCTTCTTCCACTGTTAATGATACTATTTGCCGACTACTGCTGCTACTTCCAACAACAACATACACTGAATGTTTTGTTCTCACCGCATCTAACATTCCAAAGCGACTGGGACTGTGTCGTTGCTGACGCTGTCGTCGTCCTAACGCCGTTGTGTTGCAGTTGTTGTTGTTTCACAACTGACGATGTTTTTGTGGTTGTGTGAATTTGATCACTTGCTTTTTTTAAGGCGAAGATTTACAGTTACAGATTCTAATAAATGGCACTCACAACGGCACACTCAGGATTCATGTACAGGGACACACTTGCACTCACTCACACACACTGGCTCATGCACCCACACTGTCGATGATGATGCGCGAAGTGTAAGCGAAACGTGCAGAGTAGCGAAGAGTGGTTATTTGGTAATTTTCCGCGGCGTCTTCGTCCCTAAATATATTGCATTTATTAAATACACAATATACTATACATATATAAACATATATATACGGTTAAATACACACGCGCTGTATCTGTGTATTGGTGAGCTTAATTGCCGTCGTGCTAGCCCGAGAGAAGGAGTACTGAAGGTTTTTTTTTTTTTATATGCCGTCCTCCTTTGACTTGCAGAAAAGCGGCGACTACACTCAATTTTTGGCTGCTGCTTTAAGCGTCCAACGCGAAACCTTCAAGGAGTCACAACTGTTTTGTTTATGTTCAAAGGATTTATTGTGTTTATTTTTTTTTTTTGTATTGTTTTGTCTTCGTTTATGTATAATATGATGGTTTTATTGTAAGTAAATAATTGCTTGCTATTGCGCTGTTGCCACTGCTTCTTCTTTCTTCACTGTGTATGTGTGTGTCTCTGTCTTTGTTTTCTCAGTTCATTGAAATTTCACCCGAACGCGAATTTGGGGTAAATTCGCTTCGCGAATTCCGCACCTTTTACGCCACGCACAACTCGACGCAGTTCAATTCAAAATAGACAAATGCCTAAAATTTACAATTGCAATGCTATAAACAATTTTTGAGCGCCCGAAAAACGCTTAAAATGTCCGCAAAAAAACTTTTGTGGCTCGTCACATACGAATACAAACACACATAAGACGGAGACGGATGGTGCCTATCGATGCAGCGTTACTATCGATGCCAGCCGATAGTGGCGTTTGCACCAGCAACAGAGTTGCATTGAAAATTTTAGAAGCGCAAGGCACGTAACATTCGGTGATTTTATACAACAGTGAAATTTTCTTAGCATTGAGGAGAAAACAAGTGAATCAATTGAAACTAACATTTTTAACATCATTTAACTTTGTTTTTAGGCCAGTGTAAGTAGCCAGTAATATAGTTTGCTTGCACGTGTCTGTGCAACCAATCCGTCAAAGTTGCATTTTTGGCATTGGCATTTCTATTGTACAATAACAAAACGTTAAATTATGGGCGATGCAAATTCTGACGACGAAAGCGGTAAGTTAATTAAAATACTGTACTGCGACGGCTGTATTTGAAAAACCCCATTTTGCCAGGCTCAGGATCTGGTTCCAGTCACAGTGGCAGCCGTAGTCGCAGCGTCACACCTCAACGCAGCGCACCAGGGTAGGTTTTTAATGATAATTTATAGTCCCTTCATAGCTGTAAATAATGATTAAACCTGAATCTCATTAGTTCGCCTCACAGTCGCAAATCGGGCACCTGTAGCGATCGGTCACGTTCTGGGTCTCGGTCATCAAGGTCCCGATCCGGTTCCGGTTCACCGCATAGCGCCCGCTCCGGTTCCGCAACTAGTCGCCGTTCGCGCTCCCCATCGCAGCAAAGTCGTCGCTCTGGAACGGCACAGCCTCAAAGCCCTGCCTCAGTGCATAGCGCTACATCCCGATCACGATCCCGATCCAACAGTGGCACACCAAACAGCAAGAACTCACATGCGGACTCTCGCTCCAATTCTCCAAATCTTCAAATTGATGATCAGCGCGCCAATTCAAAGAGTAAGAGTCGCAGCCGCAGTAAGAGTCACAGCCGCAGTAAGAGTCGCAGTGGCAGCCGCACATCTAGATCACGTTCTCGTTCCCGCTCCAAATCCCGCACACCACGCTCCAAGTCGGGAACACCGCGCTCTGTACGCACATCGCGCAGCAGAAGCGGGTCCGCCTCTGGCTCAGGCAGTGACATTGGTGCTCCCAAGAAGAAACAGGCGCGCAGGCAAAGCGGTTCGGATACAGAAAAACGAAAGAGCGACAGTGATGCAGCCACGCCCACAAAAGCTAAGAAATCGCGCCTAATTGATTCAGATAGCGACGATGATGATGCGGTAAATAGCTTTTACAATTTTTTTTTTATAATTATTTTTATAATTATGTATTGTTTTTAAGCCCAAGCAAGCGCCTGCTGCTTCGGATATCTTTGGTGATGCAGATGATATCAGTGACGACGAAGAGGCAGCTGCCAAATCGCCGGCACGCTCACGCAGTCCCAGCCGAAGCAGCAAATCTCGATCACGCAGTCGCTCTGTAAGCCGTTCTCGTAGTCGTTCGCGTTCCCGCGACGCAGAGCAGCGGCAAAGCCAAACTACAGCCAAGGAAGATGAGCCGGAACCGTTGCCCGAGACGCGCATCGATGTAGAAATACCACGCATTTCGGCTGATCTCGGCAAGGAGCTGCATTTTATTAAGCTGCCCAACTTCTTGTCTGTGGTCACGCATCCCTTTGACCCCGAGACATATGAGGATGAAATCGATGAGGAGGAAACTATGGATGAGGAAGGCCGTCAACGCATCAAGCTCAAGGTGAGCAACACGATCCGTTGGCGCGAGTATATGAACAACAAAGGCGATATGGTGCGGGAATCGAATGCGCGATATGTGCGATGGTCTGATGGCAGCATGAGTCTCCATCTGGGCAATGAGATCTTTGATGCGTATCGACAGCCTCTCGTTGGAGATCACAATCACTTATTTATACGGCAGGGTACAGGTCTGCAGGGTCAGTCAGTGTTCCGTACCAAATTAACTTTCCGGCCGCATTCGACGGAATCGTTTACCCACAAAAAGATTACCATGTCGCTTGCGGATCGTTCGACCAAAACGAGTGGCATCAAAATACTCACACAGGTGGGCAAGGATCCTACAACGGATCGCTACTCTCAGCTCAAGGAGGAGGAGGCAAAATTGCGTCTAGCCGTGCGCACCCAGCACAAGGCACAGCCCAAAAAGAAGAAGGCTGGTGCCGGCGAGCCACTAATTGGTGGTGGCAACTCATCTTACCAGCATGACGATGGCAGCGATGATGAGAACGCCATCAGTTTGAGCGCCATAAAGAATCGCTACAAAAAGGGCTCTGCCGGTTCACAGGGAGAGCCAAAAGCATCCACCATTTACTCCTCCGACGAGGACGAGGGCTCTGACTTTGAGGCGCGACGCAGCAAAAAGGTCAACAACAAGGCCAAGGCCAGCAAAGCCCTCCGCGATTCTGACAGTGAATCTGATGTTGGCAGCGGCAAGAGCGGCGATGGACCTAATGACGGAGGAAGTGGCAGTGGTAGTGGCTCCGGCAGTGGCAGTGGCAGCGATAATGAATCCCACAAAAGCGGCAGCAAGTCCGTCAGTGGCAGCGGCTCCGGCAGCGGCACTGGTAGCGATAATGATGATTAGGTCTATGTAATCAAAACTCCGCAATTATGTAACCTAAAAACAAACAATTTATATTTCAGTTTCATTATTATTTAATTGCAACTTAACTGTACAAACCTTTTGATCAGATAAGATATAAATGTAGTTTATAATTTTTAAACACTTTCTTAGTGTTTTTATGCAATACAAAAATAAAAATGTGAATGAGTCCTTTAACAGAATCGCAAAAAGTAGGAAATCTTTTAAGATCTTAAATGGGATAAAAAAAAAAAAAAAAACTGATAAATGATTTCTATATTACGCTTTTATTTGTGTTTAACTGAAATAACTACACTTCAAAAACTGATTCAGTTTGAGGTCCCGCGATATTTCAGTAACTTTAAAACCACTCCATTTTTAAAATAAAACAAATTCATTGATAAGTCTTTGTTTCTTTGTTTTTTTTTTTTTAGATGTATTTTTCCATAAATTATTGCTTAAATATTTTTGTTTTATACAATTAGTCTATTTGGCGTACAACTTTCGACGCAATCAAACCCGAAAAACACATGTGTTTATTTTTCTTATATAATTGTTATGAAACGTTTTGCTTAGGTAAATACTATCTACAACTGCATTTGATTTTTTATGATTGATTCTTATAGTTTTCCACACTTTCTCTTTTTTTGTTAGAGGGCTCTACAAAGGTACACGTTCTAAAAATTTTGCATTGTTGCTTTCTACTTGCCATTTAACATTTAACACTATATTCTGTCTTGGTTATTGGTTTGAGGTTATTAATAATATATATATGCTATATGTTTGTCTAAAAAGTAGTTACGTGTATATAAAATTAATCTTTTTTTTTTTGCTTTGTAAACAAATATTCGAATTTTCAAAATATCATGAATTATACATTTTACGTTCATTATTTTTTAAATTTGATTGTGCGACAATTTGTTGTCATTGTAAAGTTAATAAGATTAAATAAATGCTAAATCAGCTTTGTAAAATTGCTTTGCTAGGTTACGAGAGTACAACACACAACTATACAATATATGTATTTAATTATTTTTTCGATCAAATAACTGATCCGATCTGGTTGCTTTTGTTGTGTGTGGAAATGCGCAATACGAAATAAGGCAGTTCTGTTCTCTAGTTTTTTTAAACTGGAATTCTTAGTTTTTGCATGCAATCGAAAAGTTTTATAATAGGTATCTCCAAAAATTAAATGATTTTAAGATTGATTGCATGGACCTTAATTTGACTTAAGTACAACAGGGGTTACCAGATTTAACCAACTCTTTGTAAACTGTTTCTATCTACATACATATATTGATTTATAAATTGATCAGCTGTCTGCTATCTTTTGCGATTTTTCATCTATATAATACTCACAAAAAGTTTGATAAAACAATCGCAACTGAAGTTTACAAATTACATTTACAGTTCAGTTAAGTCTACATAGTTCTTGTGGGTTTATACATACATACATATACTACCAATTTATAGGCTGAATTGCTTTCTCCACAAGCTATTCTCAGATACACTCACACACACACACACTTTTCAACTTGGAGTCCATTGTCCGTTTATAATCCGTTCTCATATTCCACATCATAGCTGTTGTTTCGCTCTTGTGGGTGGTGTGTGGAACCCATTACTGTTTTGTGTTTTCTGCTGCTCCTCTCTTTGGCATCTACTTCGCCTTATGCTTTATTAGTCACCCTTGTCGCTGTTGCCACCGCCTGATAGCACGCTTGCATTTAACAAAGAATTATAATAGCTTGTTGTTGTTTTTGTAGCTGTTGTTGGTCTCAAAAGAAGATTGCACAAAATGCATTTAGTAGTTAGCCCAATGGCATGTATGGTATGTTCCTTCATCAGCAGGCCTGCAAAAAATTAACAGAGAGAGAGAGAGAGAGAAAAGAAACATGTATAAAACAATATACAGACATATAATAAAAAGTTTTTGTAGTAAATTTTTTTCGCTGTTGTTGTCAGCAGTTTAAGCGATGTACTAGAGCGTATCCACTATAAACTTAAAATGGAACTTTGGTTTGGGGCAAGCTGAGCACTTTCGTATTGTTTGCCACTTGCATACATGTATAGAAAAAACAAAACACAAAAATCGGAGCTGCGACATGGGCGAACCTGCCAAGGCAACGGGTAGGGTGGTGGGCAAACAGAGATCTTATCAGTTAGGTGGCCAGGCAAATGGGTGTATATCATGAAAGTGTGTTTGTTGTATGTTCAACTAATACCATCAAAAATTAATTGAAAAGTTTGTACTACTAAAACTTGGGTGTGGATCTTTTACACACACACCTTATGATTATTGCCTTTTTAAAGTGCATTGAAC
Source organism: Scaptomyza montana (assembly GCA_018904305.1). NCBI lineage: Eukaryota > Metazoa > Arthropoda > Insecta > Diptera > Drosophilidae > Scaptomyza > Scaptomyza montana. The sequence continues at coordinate 6,677,713 of JAEIGR010000001.1, forward strand.
TTTTTTAATTGTCTGTTTTCCTTTTTTAGCTTTGGTGACAAGCCAATACAAATGTTCATCAAGTTTAACAACCTAACTTGGTTCTTATCGCTTATAAAAAAGCTAAGAAACTTTTTGAATTTTGTATTTCTAACACATTTTTAAGTTAAAACTTTGTTTGCTTATAAGTACATATATTTTTTACTTTATGAAACACAGTGGAAACTTGCAAATAAATACTTCAAAGGCAAAAACAACAAAACATTAATTTCAGATGTTTGTAAAAACAAAGTTAAATATATTTTATCTAAAATTAAATATTATGTTTTAAAGAAAAATATATATTAACAAGTTTTTTTAATTTCTAGAAATAAAAAATGAATGTTACACTTTGAATTTTATCACCTTGAGCTGTAACATTAACTAAGTTTAACCATTTAAACCACAAGATTTTCACCTTGTCATCCACTAACACGATTGTAGGTGCTAAATGCTTCAAAATGTTGCGGGTTGCGTGTATCGTGATTCGCACATTAAATATGCACCAGCAAATAAATCAACGTATCAAATGAGTCAACCGATTAAAAGTCAACTCATATTATAATTATCCCTCAAGCATCCCCCTATACCAGTTCAACTTACGTGCAGTGAGTGTATCGAATTTGTTTCGTAGCCGCCCTTGCTCTGCATTTGCGTTGAGATCGCATTGAGGCGGTTCGCCGATAGCTCGACATCGGCCGAACCAATATGGCCGGTATGCACAAAGTTTGTGGGATTTCCAATCATGGAACGATCGATGCGCAGGCGTTGATGCGGTCGTCGGGAGGGGGAGCGTTGCTGTTGGAAACAGCATGAGAACCACTGCAGCCATATCTCGCCAGTGGATGCCATCTTCTGCTGCCGTTCAGTCTTATAATGATTGCTAATGCTGCCGTTGCTGTTTATGGGATTGACAATAACACCACTAACGCTTCCGGCCAGATTGATGTCGTTTTTACGCGTGGAATAACACGCGTGCTCTCTTGCCTGGAAGTAAAAGATTTGCTATTAGTCAAATTCCAACATTTTAAAGCTGCTCAAGAAAAGCCAAGCTCAAACTATTGTTTGTGTTTTTGTCTGCTCTACTTGTTGCCATCCACGCACAATACACACAAAACACTTCAACACACAAAATGCGAACTGACAAAGCTTTCGGATTGAGACTAAACTGTGTGGAAATATACCAGAATATAATACAAAATAAGATCCAAGACCCTCGAGGCGTAAGCAACAAGCAAAACCACAGCTCGCAGAAACGTTTGAAATAAAAGCAACAATTAATTGGCACTTTTGTGTAATTAAAATCGAAAGAAAGACAAACCATAAGAAAGATTGTAAGTAGCAAGGCAAGGAAACACAATACAATAACAGAAAGCAAAATAAAAAATGTACTGTCCGGCGCTTGGCAAGCTGCGTTTGTGTTTATCACTCACTTATGCATGTTATTTTTGCGGTTTGAAATTCAGCTGAATCAATAAAGAAGTTTTGATTCATTTCAAGGACGCAGTTGGAGTTAACGCGCTCAATTACGTTATTTATGCAAGACCTAAAGGGTTTTTTTTAACGAAAGTATCGCAAAGTGCCTACTTTTGCTGAATTCTCAATCTCTTTCCAGTGCTGCTTTTTGCCGACAGCTTACTGAGTAACTGATTCATGGAATGAGTGACTGGCCTGTCAGAAACTTTCGTTGGAAGCTAGTGTTAGTTCAGTTGCCTGCCTAAAATGACAACATATTTCACGCAATTTCCTGCGCCATCAAACTTCTTGAGCTTACTAAGCAAGCTTCACCACATAACGTGTGTCATGCGCTTTCCGTAACTGTTGTTGCTGTATTTTCTGTTGTTTTTGTTATTTTCTGCCGGTGTTTTTTTTTTTTTTCTGCTTCTGCCATTTTCTTAAGCAATTAAAGCTGCTCGAGCGTCTTTAATGCGCAGTGAAAATGAAATGAAAGTGGTAGATACTAGACGGAGACGCTTGACGAGCTGTGTATGTACAGTTGGAGTTGAGTTCATTGTAATAGTGTGGGGGGCCCGCCATTGTATGCACTGTCAGCGAACGCTATCTATTAAATCGCAGCGCGTGTCACACAACAACAAAACGTAACAGCGAGAGCTCGCGAGAGAGGACAAGACATTTCTTTAGCTGACAGACAGAAAATGCACTAAACCGTTTCAAATTTTGTGTGTCAAAAGGTTATTAAAGTGAGAGAGATGCTAAAGAGATAAAGTTGGCAACAGTCAAACGCACTAACACACATACATACATACATACATTTACATGTTCATGCACAGTCGCTTTTGTTTTCCATGTCTGCCGGTGTAATTAATGTGCTGGAAATCGAGTCGATGCTCGATCAAGTTGTGTAGCCGCAGCACTTAGAAAACGAAAGCTCAGACACCGTTAATTATCAATAAACCACGCACGCACTTATGCACTAAACGAGACAGAGACGGCAACAGCAAAGTGACTAAAAAATTAAAGCATGCAAATGGATTTAAAATAAGTTTGTGCATGCGTCTGTTTTCGCCGCAAACTTTTTTTTTGTATTTATGGCAAATGTTTATACATTTTTGTATGCTTTTTTTTTTAAGTTGCTGACATCATCAGCTACAGGCCGGCAAAAACCAGGCGAGGTTATTGAATTTTGCTCTACCAAAGACATGAAGAAAAAGAATTTACAGTAATTACCGTTACATAAATACATACGCACATGTTCAAAGTATTAAATGAAGTCGCTTTGCTGTTTGTACAAAACCATTTTTTTCGATTTACAAAACATTCAGTTATGTTATGGCCCAGCTAGAAGCATTGTTATTCCCAAACGAAGTTCACTTTGTTTGTGTTGTAATACTTAAAAGTTGCGAATGTTAAGCTTTCACAAGAGACAGTGGAACTAACAAAAGGAATTTGAGTATATTACTGTTTTTTTGTGTTTGTTCTTGAGAACCCAACTGTATTATTTCTCCTTTAAGTTAATCGTTAGATATGATTATAAAACGGATTTTTGGTTTTATGTTTATTAGAAGTCATCAAAAACTACATTTTGTCGAAAAATACTGAACTGTATACAGCTGTGACAAACATTTACTTATACTACTATTTGCACTTTTAACAATTTTCAGAACCGCTTTAAACGTTTTACCCTCATAAAACGTCATTTGCTACTTATGTAATTCGTTTGACGTTTCAAATATAAAGCAACTGCTTTTTTGGGGAAGTGTTTTAAATTATTTTTTGTTGGCTAGACCCACATAGATAGATGCGTTTGGAAATTTAAATGTGACCCATATAATTCGACCAAAAAGACAATTCACACGCGTCAAAGGCGTAAAAAGCATTTACAACGCACCACCCAATAAATAAAAACCAAAAATTAAGACATTTATTTGGCTAACGATTTTGCACAACGATTTTGCTGCGACTGCAATCCAAATGATGTATATATGTATGTATGTATGTTTACACGATGCGATATTTATATTACATCACTTTTTGTTTTGTTGGTCAAACACAAACGACAATGGTTAAGTGAAAAGAAAGGAAGGGCATTAAATTAAATATGCATAAGACAACCAGTTTTACGAGCACTACATACATACATACATACTTATCAACGCAGCAATGGGAGCCGCCGCAAGGTTCAAGAAACCGATTAGCTGACAAAAAAGACGCTGAACAACAGAGTAAGCGTTTAATTCAATAGCTCAAATCAATATTGCATTGTTTGTAGACAAGAGCATAAAAAGAACAGTACGCAATTTCATAATTTGCACAAGTTTATTAACATACAAATGTATTAACATTTATTTATTGTTTGTTTGCGTCTGGTTTCACAATTATCACCAAAGAACATTCACTGCACTCCACAATCATTTCACTTGCTCTCTTCAGCTTCTCTCTTTGTGAGTCATCCAGCACATACTGACCGCCGCAGCGACAGCTATACACATAGGCAAAGCTCCATACTGTTGTTGTGGTCTCTTTGTCTGTGTCAGAGTTCTCATCCTTCCCCTCATCCGCATCCTCACACTCTTCAACCATTTCAACTTTTGTGCGTTGCATATCGTTAAACGTTATGGTGGCATAGTTGTTGCTGTGCGTTTGAAATTTCGTCTGCAATAATTCGGCATCATAGTGTTTACGCTTAATGGGATCTTTAAGCGTATTCCAGGCCTCGTTTATCGCATTGAAATTGCTGTCATTCTCTCGATTTGGGTCGCTGTCGTTGGAATTTACAGTTACAGTTTTTGATGCTGTTGTTGTTGTAATTTATCGGGATGACATTGTAGTATTAATTGTTTATAATTACGCCTAAGCTCTTCAAACGTTGCCGTTGCGCTCGCATTGAGGAGTTCATAGAAGTTCATATTAGACATCTGCAAGACACAATGAGACATAAACCATTTTTACATAAATATTAAATAAATATACTTACATTTAGGTTGATTGTTTTTAAACATGTCTAATAATTCAGCACATAGTAATGGTACTGGTATCAGCAACGTGTTTACAATCTCTTGCTGGGGTTAACAGCTGTTTGTTTTTGTTTGCTGACATTCTAATTGGAAATTTTATTATTCTTAAAAGCACCCTTGCACTCGAACTCTCACATGCACAGGCATATACATATGTATATATATAAGAGGCAAAATCAGACACTTTCCTTTGACTGCGGAAATTTGAATAAAAAGGAGTGCGCGTTGCTAGGCGTTGATAAATACAGCAGTCATAAAAATTATTATTAATATCACGTTATATTCTTTTGCTTCGCATGTTGCTTACACATAATTCAGCAAATCTCATTAATGCCGTTATATGGTAGAGTTCGTCTATTAAGTTGTCACTGGCAACCAACACGCACGCAAACACAGGCACAAAAATACAAACGCTATGAATTTAGTTGCTAAAAGTAGAACATTCAAATTGTCAAAAAGCAAGAGTCAAGCGCCAATTGCACTTGGAAAGGAAACAAGGTTAAGAAACTGGTTCGGCAACAACGACAACAACAATAGCAACAAACCAACAATAAATATATATATAAAAGACAAACAAGTATATCGGCCGACGCATGCATTGACCTAATTCAAAAATTAGCAAAAGAAAACAAAAAAAAATAAAGAAATGTTAACCACAAGACGGATAAAAACTTGCGCTGCCAAAATGGGGGGAAAGGCAAAAAGTCAAAAGACTGGCAGGATGAACAGACAGGCAGATATGTATAAAGAGAAATACACCGTTCATACAAACACGAAAATGTTCCCACACGAAAGGCAGACAGATCGACTCGGCTACATTGGACATTGTGTGTGTGTTTTTGTAAATTGCATTTGATTAAACTTATAGAATGAACCGTAATTATTATGCCAAGCAGACTCACACATGCACTCGCATGTAAGTTCGCTAATTAAAAAAAAAAATCCAAACACAAATAAATTTGTGTGTCTATGCCATAGACTCTATGCACATTCTCCTCCCGCGGTCTACTGCTTCGCTCCATCTTCTACATGTACATATAATAAAAAATAAGACTTGCCTTATAAGGTGTTGACTTTTTAATGCCGACAACCGAAAATGTCGATGATCTGCCTCCACCGCTGCTTTTGCTAATGATTTAAATTGGGTTATTGCTTATTTGTTGTCGGTATTTTGATTTTGGGGCAAATATTAGCAGAATCAGCATCCACCACAATATTAGTTGTTGTTTTGTTTGTTTAACACACTTTTAGCATAAACACTAACTCAGCACACGCGTTAAATTTGCATTGCCTCTGCGTGGCAGCACTGATTACAATACGTATTTATTTATCTTCTCGTTTCATTTAGTTTTGTGTAAACAAATTCCCAACGCGAGCAGCAACGATCCGCTTCGGACGCAGTCAGAAATACACCAATAATTTCACAGTGTGACCGCACACTTCGAACATGCAAATACATCAAAGCACGATATAAGTTGTTATCGAATTTACGTACGATTACCAATATATCGAGAGTGAGTCCCTGTATCAATTAGCTTTTTGTCGCTTCTTAGGTCAAATCAACCCTGCTGTGTGACGCTTGTGCTGTCAAAGCGATTTCCGCTTTCTTTCCGTGCGGTTCTTAAACATGACTGGTTTAACGAATAGGGTAAGTGCCATAATTTTGGCAAATAAAACCGTGTTAAGGTGGCAGCGCAATCTAACAAATGTGTGCAAAACGTAAATTAAACTTTGGGCTTACGAAAAATGCGAATTATTGAAAGTTGTAAAAGCATTTTGACGTTGTTTTGAGTGCTAGAAAGTTGTGTTCGTGTACACGTGCCCAATGATAGCTTAAAAGTGACAGATGCGGAAATGCTAGTGTAAATTTGTTAGTACATGTGAAAACCAAGTGGCCTAACTTCCGTGATTTGCACCAAGGGTGCATTAAATAGACAATTGTTGTGTTTTGCCCACATTTGTTTATGCCCTGCCTCTCAACTTAACCTCACTTTCGCTATGTTGAAGTTGTACTAATTGTTGTTGTTTTTCTATAATTTTCAGACCGTTGTTATTGATGGACGCGGCCATTTGCTTGGCCGCCTGGCCTCCGTTGTCGCCAAATACCTGTTGCAGGGCGGCAAGGTCGCTGTGGTACGCTGCGAGGAGCTAAACCTTTCCGGTCACTTCTACAGGAACAAAATTAAGTTTTTGGCCTACTTGCGCAAACGTTGCAACGTGAACCCAGCTCGTGGTCCTTTCCATTTCCGTGCCCCATCCAGAATTTTCTACAAGGCTGTGCGAGGTTCGTTTAAAAATGAAAAACTCATTTGTTGTTTACCATGATGTGATAAAATTTTACCTACATTATTTGAACGTAGAAACCATGTAAACAAAACAGAACTGAGTGCAGACAACAAATGATATTCACCCCCAAACACGTTCAATATGTACTAATACTTGATTTTACATTGCAGGTACGTTTATATGCTATTTTTAGGCAAGATCGGCTGCAACTTGGCATCTCTATGATGATTACTATTTTCTTACCTACATTATTTGAACGAGAAACCGTGTAACCAACCCACAACTGAACAACCAACTCAATATTATTTCGTATTAGTATTGTATTGTCCACTAAACACGGTTTTTTTTTTCTTTGCAGGCATGATCCCACACAAGACAAAGCGTGGCCAGGCTGCTCTTGCTCGTCTGCGTGTCTTTGATGGTATTCCATCGCCCATATGACAAGCGTCGTCGCGTTGTCGTTCCAATTGCAATGCGCGTGTTGACCCTGCGCTCCGATCGCAAATACTGCATGGTCGGTCGTCTGTCGCACGAGGTTGGATGGCATTACCAGGATGTCATCAAGAGTCTGGAGCGTAAGCGTAAAGCTAAGCTGCACATTACCCTCAAGCACAATAGAGAAATGAAGAAGTTGACAGTTAAGGCGCGCGAGAACATTGCCAAGGCTGCTGAACCCTTCAACAAGATAATCAAGTCCTACGGCTACGAGGTTTAAGGAGCGCCTACACTACAACAAGAACACTTGCAGCGGTGTCTACGTTCTAAGGCGTAGCGTTTTTTTAAAAGAGAATAAAACAACATCTAAGTTTAAAAAAAATCAGCTCTGCTTATTTCATAAACGCGTAAATTTTTATTTAAATCAATTCTCGCGGATTTATTTAAAGCTCTGCCCAGCTGATCAGTGAAAGCTTTTGCAGCAGGAACAGCTGCCTATCGATAAGGGCTATCGTTTATGTATATGATCAATTTGCGTCACACTCCACACATGTTTCGCATCTCGACATGTCAAGTTTCAAGGACAAAGTAATTATCGTTACCGGCGCAAGCTCTGGCATAGGAGCAGGAGCTGCCGTTCATTTGGCCAGCCTCGGTGGACTGCTCACAATTGTTGGACGCAATGTAGACAAATTGAAAGAAACAGCGGATAATATTCTGGCCGCTGGCGGTGCTCCTGCGTTGCAGCTGCAGGCGGACATGAACAATGAGGCGGATGTGGAGCAAATTGTTGCTGCTACACTTGCCAAACACGGACGTATCGATGTGCTGGTCAACAATGCGGGTATTCTAGAGACGGGCACCATTGAGAATACATCTTTAGCTCAATACGATCGCGTAATGAACACTAATGTGCGTGCAATTTATCAATTGACCATGTTGGCTACCCCAGAACTGATCAAGACCAAGGGCAGCATTGTTAATGTCTCGAGTGTAAATGGCATACGTTCCTTTCCGGGTGTTCTCGCCTACAACGTGTCCAAATCAGCCGTCGATCAGTTTACGCGCTGCGTTGCCTTGGAATTGGCGGCTAAAGGAGTTCGAGTGAACTCTGTTAATCCTGGCGTGATTATAACCGACATACACAAGCGTGGTGGTATGGATGAGGCTGCCTATGAAAAGTTCCTAGAACACTCGAGGACCACACACGCCATGGGTCGTCCTGGCAATGTGCAGGAAGTGGCAGCTGCGATTGCATTCCTTGCCAGCGATGCAGCTAGTTTTACAACAGGTGTCAATTTCGCAGTGGATGGCGGCCGACATGCCATGTGTCCGCGCTAAATAAATTAGATACATACTATGTATGTACATATGTGTTTACGATGTAATCACTTGGCATTTAAAAAAACAATAAACATGAAGAGCAGCTTAAATTTCGTTGCGAAATTCACAGCTTTGAGCTTTGAAAGCTTATTTACTGATTTAGCTTATTATCGATTTTGAAAGAGCGGCAACTTTAACAAGAGCATATTCATAAGCAATTTGTGAATATAAAACTTTCCCGATAATGCGGCTTTGTATACATTTGTTGTTGTTTTGTTGTTAATTTAAGTACTTTAAGTTTAAAATGAGTGAGATAAAGAGAGGCAGAGAAACAAACCTATCGAAGTGGTTATCGAGTTCAGCACTGTGCTTTGGATAAGCAACAGTATTGAATGAACGTCTGTATAAAGCAGGAGCAGCCGCAACGACATGCCAAATTTCAAAGATAAGGTTATTATTGTGACAGGTGCCAGCTCTGGCATTGGTGCTGCTACTGCCGCACACCTTGCCAGTCTCGGTGGACTGCTCACAATTGTTGGTCGCAATGTGGACAAACTAAAGGAAACAGCGGACAATATTCTGGCTGTAGGTGGTGCTCCTGCGCTGCAACTGCAAGCAGACATGAACAAGGAGGCGGATGTGGAGAAAATTGTTGCGGCCACATTGCAGAAGTTTGGCAAATTGGATGTCCTAATCAACAATGCTGGCATCATGGAGATGGGCACGATTGAGCAAACATCTCTGGAGCAATACGATCGCGTAATGAACACCAATGTGCGTTCACTTTACCAACTAACTATGTTGGCAACGCCAGAGCTAATAAAAACAAAGGGCAACATTGTAAATGTGTCTAGTGTGTGTGGCCTACGCGCTTTTCCCGGCGTCCTGGCCTACAATGTGTCCAAATCGGCCGTGGATCAGTTAACGCGTTGCGTTGCATTGGAACTGGCACCCAAAGGTGTTCGTGTCAACTCCGTGAATCCTGGTGTCATCATTACGGAATTGCAAAAACGTGCTGGTCTCGACGACGCAACCTACGCAAAGTTTCTTGAGCATTCTAAGGAAACACATGCCCTGGGTCGGCCCGGCAATGTTAAGGAAGTGGCTGACGCAATTGCATTCCTCGCCAGCGATGAAGCCAGCTTCACAACGGGCGTTAATTTGGCTGTTGATGGGGGTCGTCATGCTATGTGTCCGCGTTGAAATAAATAAAATATAACTGGATTTAATAAGATCCATACATAAATTCAATTTTATATTGGTTATAGACAGTTCGATTGTAGATATTTGAAAACAATTCCAAAAATATTTTCATTAACAAATGTCAACAAAGTATAAATAAATGCAACAAAAAAGGTAATGCGTTTTGATTGGTAAATTTTATGATCCTCTTAAAAAATTTCCGTCACACGCAGATTTCAAGGAAATGTTAACGAGGGCACATGGCATGACGACCACCGTCTACTGGCAAGCTGAGACCCGTGGTGAAACTGGCCAGATCACTGGCCAAAAAGGCAATTGCATTGGCCACCTCATCAGTTGTACCGGGACGGCCCAAAGCATGGGTGCTCTTTGAGTGCTCCAAAAACTTCTGATATGTGGCCTCATCCATGCCGCCGCGCTTGTGCAGATTGGTAACCGTAACGCCCGGATTAACACAATTAGCGCGCACGCCCTTTGCAGCCAGCTCTAAGGCGATGCAGCGCGTAAACTGATCCACGCCCATTTTTGAAATGTTATAGGCGAGAACGCCTGGAAAGGATCGAATGCCATTTACACTGGAGACATTAACAATATTGCCCTTGGTCTTGATCAGCTCAGGGGTGGCCAACATGGTGAGATGATAGATGGCTCGTAGATTGGTATTCATAACACGATCATATTGCTCCAAGCTGGTGTTCTCAATGCTACCCGTCTCAATGATGCCAGCATTATTGATGAGCACATCCAATTTACCATATTTCTTCAACGCTTCGCCCCACACGCGTTCCGTGTCCGACTCCTTGCTGACGTCTCCAACAACAAGAGTGGGCTTTGCTCCGCTAACTGCATTGCATTCGTCGGCCACTTTTTGCAGATTTTGTACATTGCGTCCATTGAGCGCCAGGCAAGCACCGTAATTGGCGAATTTTATTGCTGTGGCAGCGCCAATGCCGGAACTAGCACCGGTAATAAGCACAACTTTGCCGGCAAAATTCATAGCTGATTACAAGTAAATTATGTAAGCACTCGATTGGATTCAAACGCGCATCTGTCTGGCAGCTTCTACTTTGTTTTTCTTTATTTTGCGTTTGCTTTGATAACAAGTGCCGAGAGGGAGAGCAATAGGGTTCAAGATCACTGCTCAGCTGCTTTCAGCGCTGCCACACCGTATTAATAAGTGGGTGCGTTGCCACTAAGCATCAACGACTGCGTTTAGTTAACTGGCTGTGTTTACTGACCACAAATTTCAAATCTTTTTATACAATTCTATTCGTACATATTTTATTTATTGATTTATGCAACTTGATCATCACCTTTACATGCACACGCTTCAGCATACATACATACATATGTGTCCACATGTTTTAATACTAATAATTAATGTGTATTTTTTACAGCGCATTGATATACATATATTTAAATTTGTTACATTATTAAATCTCAAACAACAAAACTAATTTGCGTTTCTCAAGTTTTTCAAGTGTTTGTTTTAATTTCATTTGTGTAAGCGCGTGTTTTAACTGCTACAACTTTAGAAAAATATATAGTATATATTTACCATTTTATATGTTGGTGTAATAGCATAATCGATTACATGGACTGGGTACAAATTTTTGTATACAATTCTTTTTTATTTTTATTTTGTTTGTGTGTCTGTAACAATTTTTATGTTTTGTTTATTTGTTTTTCTTAAGTTCTTACAGCTAAATAAATGTCATAAATGGAAGTAAAATTCATTTAGAGTTCTCAAAGGCGGTTTACTCTACAAAAGCTATGTAGCTACAATAAAAAACAAAACATGCCTAAAACTTGTAAACTCTGCGTTCTGTGTGGGGTGGGTAATGGGAGGGAAATATCGGGTTGTTTATTGTTAATTAAGCTTAAAGGCAAGAACTTCCATTGCGCCGCAAAATGAAAACTAGTTACAAGCTGTAATAAAAACAAATAGTACTTACAAATTTTTTTGTATGTTTTTCTTTTAATGCATAAATAGTTTTTGTTTTTAAATGATTCGTTACGGCTTTTTTTTTTTTTACTTCCGTTTTTTATGATTGTGTTTTAGTACTAATATGTAATACAGAACTATATATGCTCTAATACAATTATTACAAGTTTTAATTTAAATTATACTAATTGTAAACTTAGACATTTAATAAAGGCGCGCCTTAAGCGTACGCTGATTTTCTTATGTTTTCATTTCTATTTATTTTTTTAGCTGTCGCAAGTTTCCCATTAATTTCAATTGGTGTGTGTTTTGAGGGAAAATTAGTGTTTGGCATGAAAATTGCTTGTGAATTTCCAAGCAAATATCATTGAACTTAATCAAAAGGCATATACGACAGAAATTAGTAACATGTTGTGGAAGGGAAACCAGAATGGCATTTGTATGGAACTCATTTGCTGCTCGACGTGTGGGTTGTTGTTGTAGTTGTTGTTGTTTGTGTGAGGGTTTAAACTAGATAACGCCAACTAAAAATCTAGAAATAGTACAATATATTATATATATATATGGATATAGTTAGGCATTAGTGTGAGGAATCATCCATTCTAGAGATGACAGCATAAGAATTGAGATTAAATATGAGTTTCTCAAATCAATTCACGAGAGCACACAACAAAAAAAAATTACAATATGTAATGAGATAGTACGCGGATGAGTGAAGAACATGCGATACACATTCGTTCCACATGCCATAAGTATGTGTGCGTGTGTGTGTGTGTTGATGTTTCTGTGAGTGTGAGTATGTGTGTGTGCGCGATTACAGCATTAAATATGTATAATTGAAAATACATTCAGGGCGCAAATTAATCCAACTCGTGTGAAGTTTAACTACTACCACCTTGTCCCTTATCGTAGATAAGCTCCTCGCATATCTTGAGCAGATCGGCATTCTCTCGGGATTTCTGCTGCAGTTGCTCGGCCGTTGAGATGCGTGACACTTCCTCCTTTTTAAGTAAAGCTTTCAACTTTTTCACCTCATCCGTGTGCTCTTTGGTTAGGGTGCACAACTTTTTATTTGCACTGTGTAAACAAATAAATTAATTTAATTTTGGTATTTATAATTGCGTAAAGTAAGATTCTTACATTTCCATTTGCTGCATGGCATGACTTTTCATTTGCTCATATCGCTGCTCCTGCTGTCGCAGTTTATCGATAAGCTTTTTCTTTTCGTCCAGCAGATTTTCCTCAATCTGCTTTAGATGTGATGTCATCTCCTTACTCTTTTCATATTTACTACATTAAAAAAAACATTCAAAATACATAATTACAATTGTCAGAGATTATGCAATGCTTGCTTGCACTTACACATGGAGATCGGAGAATGTCGTTTCCAGCGACATCAAATGTGTATAATTGGAATCACGATCTGCTTGCACTTCTGCCATTTGCCGTTCATGATTTTGTACCAGCTGCTCCTTGTCATGGATTAACTCTGCAATAGCTTTCTCATAGGCTTCAATGACGCCGCTGTGTGTGGAGGAAAATTTTTTATTAGGATACATCATAGAATAGTCATTTATTTCTTTCACTAACTTGAGCTTTGCGTTGTTTTTATCCTTTTCTGTAATGCGCTTAACGAGCGCCTCTTCGCGCTGTTCGGCCTCTTTGAGTTTGTTTTCAATGTCCTCGGAGCGGGTGCTAAATGTAGAAATAATTAAACAATATGAATCAATATTAGATTATAGATTTTAAGAATTCACACTTACACTTCATTTTTGATTTTCTTTTCCAGTTCATCCATATTGTGATATTTGTGTGTTTTCTCCTCCGAGTTCAGACTACGAAATAAAATATAATAATTAGAAACTTACGTTCCACATGAATTAAGATCAATTCAACTCACTTTGAATCGTCGAAGGTTTTGTTACAATCGTTACCAATAACGTCCACACTCATGTTAGCATGCTTCTGCAAAATTAAGTTTGATTTTAACTCATAATTCACTTTCTTTTTATTATCAACTTACTTTTGTTATTTCCTCGAACTGATTGCTGCCGCTCGTCTCGTGCTCCTCCAATGTGGGACTTAATGCACGTGTAATATTATTATGTTGTTGTTGTTGTTGTTGTTGCTGCTGTTGTTGCTGCCAGTGATGCTGAGTATGCTGAGAAGTGTTTGTTCCTGTTGCGATAGATGATTCACTGGCACCGGAGCACCCAGTAATGGATCAAATTTCAATAACAACGAGCTCCGATCGATGGGCGCATTGTTGCTGCCTTTGGTGAATAAATAGTCTAAATCCGATGAATTTAGTATTACTGTTGTTTGTGGATCGTGTGTGGAATTTATTAACATTATATGAGTGCATGCGCGTGCATTTGTTGTTGTTTATGTGGAATGGTGTGATAAAGACAAGAGATAAATAGTTAACAATTAGTTTGTTATTAAAATCGTAATTCAAATAGTATTTATTGAGCAGTAAAGTTGTTCCTAATTATATATCATAGATAAGAGCATTAAGCAATAATTGGTGATTGATGGCAGAAAATAATTTTTTTCTAGTTAAATATTGCATCCTTTTCTCTTTGTAAGTAATTTATTTATATTCAGTGCTTCTGTACGAATGTTTATTTGTCGTGCTCTTATTAATACCCAAAAACCAGCTGAATCTCTCTTCCTCTCTTACTCTCACTGACTCTCTTGTTCTTTTTGTTTTAACGTTGAAAACAAAAGCGGAAGAAAAATAATGACAACGAAGACGACATTTAAATAACTTTTTGGCATGACTCAAAAGCGACCCTACCCTACGCTCCCAATATAAAGAGAGAAAATCTCCTTCCCAACCAACCCAGCAATCCACGTGAATCGAGGTGTGTTAAATAGAAGCCACATTATTTGGCCAACATGCACGCATATATGCACAAACATATAAACAAATGTCAAATAGAACGAACGAATGTGCGGCTTTAAAAATAGTGAAATGAGAGCATACCGTGCAGGCCCAAATACATAGAAAGACAGAGTATATGGAATGCGGGTCACTTAACTGCAGGACGCTAAAGCAAACATAATTAAAAATAGCAAAATTACAGACCAAAACAAAATACAAATGTATATATGAAAATGATGCCGCAACCGCGACTTGTGAGTCATTTTATGCAATAGCGAGGTTGGCCCAAAAGTGGGTTGTTTTTGATATTCTTTTTTTTTTTTGTTTTCAATGAAAAAAAGAGATAATTGACAAACTGATGCATTGACAAGACACAATAGCAAAAGAGAAAGAGTGAGAGCGAGAGAGTAGCAACGGGGCTTGCTGAGAAAGCAGGCTCTCTCTTTCGCGCGCGCTTATTAGGCACAATGTTTTTCGCACTGCACTGCTTTTTAATTGGTGTCCGACTGTTTCTTGACAACTTTTGCATTTTCAAGATTTTCAACAGTTATTAAAATACTACCAATGTTAACCATGACCACGCAGCGCCCACACATAAACACACACACACACAGACAAACATAAGCTCAAACACTTGTCCATGAAGAGCTCCACGCACACAAAGCGATTTAACGCTCTCGCTCTTTGTGAAAAGAAAAAAAAACAAACACAAATATACAACTTTTTACGTCTACGTCTTCATCTTGTGGCTTTAGTTATGCTTTTTTTTTGTTTTTTTGTATTTTGTCATTGTCACTTTTGTGTAACTGTGCATGTTGTTTTTGTTGCTGGGCACACAGCTGCTGTGAAATTTGACAAATTTGAGCAGTTTTAACAGGCCAAAGATTTCGAAAACTTATGCCAAATGCATAAAACACTTTAAATATGTTTATTTCTTAGAAGTTTTCAATTACATTTGAACGTATTCCGAAAAAATCGACGATGAAGCGAGAAAGGCTCAGACAATGTTATTTAGCAACTAAATGGCACCGCGACGCATACAGAGATTGTAACGACAACGTCAAAAGTTGAAAACTAACTGAAATAGAATGCTAATATGCTTACTTTTCTCCGATGCCAATAAGAAAACCAGCGCACGCACTCACTCATTCACTCACACCTACAAAAAATAAAATACAAATACACTGAGGCAGAGAGCAAGTTAAGTTTAATTCTGACTGGAGTGTGTGACAGTGACGCGTATGCAATGAGCAACGAGCAAGTGCGCTGCGCCAGCGCCAAGAGAGCATAGTCGTCGTCATATGATGAGAGTAAGTTGTATGTGCATGTGTATTTGTGTACACGTTGTATATTCTGGGGGCTGCTTCTATGCAAGATTCCCATGCTTCAAAATGAGAGCAGCTATGTATGGGAGAACAAAGCATGAAAGAGGGAGAGCGTCAGAATGCATTCTACAAGCCACAGTTGCAACGCTTTATGATGATATTTTTATAAAAGTATGCAAATTAAACAATAGAATATTATATCAAACGTTTCAAATATTTCTTCTCAGTAATTCAATTATGTTAAACAAACTGAGTTTTTTGAGTCCATTTCAATCAATGTTAGTTTGGTTTCACTGTAGCTGTCTTCCCTTTTCCTATTGGACGTGCTTCTATGAATAACGAGAGAGATAAGCTCCATCGAAATGCACTATTGTATTTGTGTTAGACGACAGAGCTGCATTTGTTAAGTCAGCGATAACGATTATTGCGCCAAATTCAAAAATATCTTCATCATTGTTAATTCCAAAATGGCAATCAAAGCAAATGATGTGTAAAATATGCGAAAAATGGACAAAACTCATTAAATGAAATTAATTTTCATACATGAACAATTTTCTTATTAGGCAACGGCTTGACTTAATTAGACAAAAATATGAATGCTCTCATCGGGGGCACGCACACACACCAATGCACAACTAATGGACAGACAGCAGTTCATCAATTGGCCAACGTGACGTCACAATGTACATATTTCTTTACGACGATTACGGCATACTGATAAGGGTTCGAGTGCGCACAGAGAGAGAGAGAGAGAAAGCCAAAGAGAGTGGAAAAATTATGTCCAATTGAGAGCGTAAGTGAGGGAGCAAAAATCAGAAAAACGTGCACCCAATATGTGCGTGAGTATGTGTGGGTGTATGAGCGAAGGGGCAATGCGGCATTTTCGAAAACCAGTGCCTGCATTAAAATGCAGCAATGACAACAACAACAACAACTAGGACAAAAACATGCAGACAGCTGCGCCGCAACCAAAAATTATGCGCTTAATTGACGTCGCTGTTCTTGTTGTTGTTGCCGTCTTTCCTGTTTGTGTGCCGCTATGTGGCATGGTATTGAAGTTCAGGTTCATTGCCTTGCATGTGGTGATTTATTTTTACAGCTAGACGCTCCTTCTCTAACCAGACCCAATCGCAAGCAGCCTGCCGGCACATGCAATCCAAATAAAGTCGAACCAAGCTTGTGCCAACAATTCAAGTTCAAATGCCAAAGCCACATAGCTGCCCCCAGAGACCTTCCCCCTTCTCTACCTGCCTCTTGGCACTAGGAGCCGATGAGCTGAGGTCACGAATATATCAAACACATATATGTATTTATGTATATGAACAGATGTCAATGCAAGCAGCTTAAAGGTGGCATGCAGAAGAGTTAAATGAAAATGGAATATAAAGATTTATGTACAGTAAAAACTCTGTAAGGCGAATACTTTGCTAGTGTGTATTTTGTAGATATTTAAATTTAGTTGGGATTTATTTATTTATATTAGGTGTTTGGCCCAAACTTGTTTTACTGTACATATGCTATGTATGTACATAGAAACAAATATTATTAAACTTTCCACAGGCCAAATGTTTTTTCTCAATTTTACGCCTGTGGTTCGTTTAATTTTTGAGTTTGTTTAAATATAAATTTTAAAGTTAATATTGTACTATCACATCGATAAAAATTGTTTTCAATGTTAATAATATGGGGCGTGCTTTAAGGAGGGGCGTTACTTACTGTTGTTGTTACTGGCGCCATCTTGAAACTCGGCATCTTCGAACTCCTCGGTAGCGGCAGCTGCAGCTGCTGCATTGGCAGCTCCAATATTATTGCTCCTGGCCATGATGCTAAATGTGCTGCTCGTGTATTGCGGTGGCTTAAATATATCATCCGTGATGGGTGACATGGCGCCAAAGTGATCCACATACACATCCTTTTCATCACCCACGCTCAGCTGCTCCTTGACGGAAAGCGCCTGCTCCTCAAGCACAACTGTAGCATTGGGGCAAGTTGGCTGAAGAGTAGCTTTGTGAATAGACGGACGCTTGAGCTGTCCCAACAGCGGCGGAGATGAATGCAGCGGCTTCGGATGATGCTGCTGCTGCATTTGTATTGTTGGGGAGTGGGTTTCTGGTTGGCAGTCCTGTGCCTGTTGTGTGGACAACGGTGAAGAAGTGTGCTCCACGGTTCGATTCTCCGCCAGCAGATTGGGTTCAACGAGCATTGAAACATCCACATCCATGGGTTCCAATACATCGCTCATTATGTTCTCCTCGGTGGCTTCCAAAGCCGGTGATGTATGATTTTTTTCCATAGTCATAGTGCGTCGCTTGGATGTCTGGGTTTCAATCATAGTAAAGGTACGACGTTTTTGCTCCGATGCTGCATCGAGAGGCACACCAAAGGTAGCACGGCGTGTGGCATCGGCATTCTTATCAATGGATGTAGTCTTTGGACTGTTGCCGCTGTCAAATGTGCCATTTAAGGGAGTTTCCTCCTTGAGCTGCTCTGGACTTGCTTCAGTTATGGTCACCTGCAGTTGTGACGGTGACTTGCCTATAACACCACTGGGGCTAACTTTATGCTCCGCTGAGGGCTCAATAATGGCTACCTCCAAATAGGGCATATCATGCTCGACTGGCGCATAGGGTGAGCGTGGAAACTGTGTTGGTGACACTGCCGGAGATTTCGTGGGAAAAGAGGGTGATGATGGCGCTGTATTTTCACCTGGCAATGTTGGATGGCTTATGTTTAGTTCCAGGGCTGTAAATGGTTTTTGTTTCGACTGAATGGGTTCCACAGATGCAATCGGCTTGACCGAAACAGCAGCTTGCTTATGTGCCTCCTTTTTGGCATCTGACTGCACTTGCTGCTGCTCTTCTTCTTCTTCTTGAGCTACTGGTGGCTCTGCGTATGCTTCCAAAGCTCTTAGCTCTGCCAATTCCTCAGCAGTCTTTGGGCGATGTGTGGGAATTGGTGGTGAGACGTTCAGCGTTTGAGGTAATTCCACTTTAAGTGTGCATGGGGAAACTGCTGCCGAATTCTGTTCTGATTGCTTCTCTCCTGCGCTTGTTTTTTGACTAACTGGAGCTGTAGCTGTTAGTTCCTCAACTGGGAGCGTTTGCATTGTGGGTAATGGTGGGGAGATTAGTGGACTTGATGTTTTTGGCATGGCGTGCTCCTGTGGCAGCACCTGCTGTTCAACTTTAGGTGAGAGTGGAGCTGGATTTGCTTGCTGCATCGGCTGCTCCTTGATTGTTGGCTCCTTAACTTGCTCCTCCTTTTGTTCGTTGTCTTCTTTGAGCTTCTTTACATTCTCATTTGATTGTTTTATAGCGCCGCTTAAGCAAGTCTCCTGCACTAGCTTGCAGTCCTCGGGTGCAAGGACATCCCTTAACAACTCCATTGTCTCATTAATATCATCGATATCCATAGGCTCACAGCTATCGTTGTGAACAGAAGCAGCCGCCTCGCTCAAAGTATTATCCAGTGTTGTAGCTGTTGCATTGAACAAATTATTATCGAGCACATTTAGGGCACTTGAATAGGCATCTAGTTCAGAATGATCTGCTGAGAATTTGGCACTGTTCAGTGAGACGCATTCGGCATAGACTTCCGAATCAGAGTTATAATCCTGCTCGGAAACCTTTAGCACTGTGCAGTTGAGAGCTGGCGTACGGGCATATGTTAGAAAGAAATGAGAATTATTAAAATGTGATTTCAAATACGGTTTACTTGACTTACGATCCATATTCGAGCTGAGTTCTGTTGCAAGTTCTGGTATTTGTGTCTCATCGAATTCGGGCAGACCTATAAACTTTAACATCGGCGGCTCTACATCCAGCGAACGTAAGGGATCAGAGCTGTTGGGAGTTGTGGGCGTTGATGGCTGTGATGGAGAACGCATTGCTGCAATCAGCGCCTTTTGCTGTTCCATGCTGTGTCTGGGACTTGGCCTTACTGCCAACGGACTGAACTGAAATACGATGGATAATAATATAAAAAGAAACGAACGAAATGTTAATCACAAATTAATTAATTCACAACATCGCGTGTGAAATGAGAGAAATGCAGTACACGATCTTTGGGAGGCTAATTTATGAACAAAAGAAAAGAAGAAACATTTTGAAAAATAAATAAATTAAGCAAAGCAAACAATTGGCAACCAAAACGTAAACAAGCCAACAGCTTCTCTTATATATATCATCATGATTATCATTATCATAATTAAGATAATGATGCTGGGTCTTTTGAAACAGACAGCTGCTTCTATATTTTGCGACATGTCCCAATAGGAACGGGGGCACAGCAGTTTCAGGTAGCCAAAAATAGGCCACTCAAATCTAGGAAACATTTTGGCAAATGTTAAGGTAGAAAACTATAAAAGGTCAAAATGTAGATCTAAAAGTCAAGGATCCATGTGCTATAATTGAAACCATTTTCATTTCTATATTCATTTTGTACTATTGGGAAAATTAAAAACAAAAAAACAATTTTGCCTATGATCCTAAGAAGTGAGATTTTTTACATAATTTTCCACAACTTGAAGCATCCATTGATTTTACCTGTGTTATAGATATCATATCAACATTTTCCTTATAAGAACTTTCATTTTTAAGGTACTATTAAATTATATTAAGGAACAGAATCATCTTAATGCTACTTCAAAGGAATAGCTCAAAGATAAATATTTCACCATACCATAACTGATTAACCCTAGACTGGTAAGGATATCAAACTTGGCACAGTAGTTAAAACAAGAAGGAACCATTCCAACAAAAAGCATATACTAGTAGGTTATATATATACTTATATATAAGTATATTTATTTCGGTAATCCTTTTTTTGGTTCCACTTTGGAACATCTTTAAAGCACAACCCAAAATAGATGCATTGCAAGGTATATAGAATATAAACAAAAAAAGTGCAACAGTTTTCGTAGATATGACAAATTTGAACAGTCTAGGGTTAAGCCACCTTTCAAGATCCACATAGTACACATACAATATAAAATGGGAACGACAAAAACATGAGCAAATGTCATGCATCGATATATATACACACAAATGCAACCAAAATCAGCATGGCTCGATTTGTCGGTCAGTCGCCCGGCCAGGTCCGAAGCAGAGCAGCAAGAAAGCAAATGTCATTAATTTAAAAAGCAGCCAGAACAAGTACGAAGGCTCTACTCGAAAAAGCTCGACTAGGAGATACCCTGAACCTATTACCATACACCTTACTTCACTACTGCGGTAATGCATGCTTGACTAAACGTTCAATCATTGATATTAACGGTGTTTTTCAACCGATTTAGAAGAAATTTAAACTGATTTTCATTATAACAATTTTCAAGTCTTTTTATATTCAAAATTGTATTTTTACATGTGTAAATATATATCGAAAACGGAATTTATCGACTCTGCTGTTGATGCTGATCAAGAATATAAATACTTATATACTTAATGCGTCTGATATATGATTTTGAACAAAACCATTATACCCAGGGTAAAAACATAGTATGTAGTGTGGGGACTTGTAGGCGAAACGGGTGCGAGCAGCAGGTATTGGGTGTTCGTTGCAACGGAGGTAAGTGGGTCGCTCGCCTGGCGGCGGTGGCGGCGTCGTCTGCTATGCAAAAAAAATTAAATCTAAGCGTGTGGCGACGACGTTAAATTGCAGTTGGCTGCTGTTTGTCCGTCCGTTTTAGAAGGCCTTGTCGGGTTGTCAATGCACGCCAAATTTAATTAGAGCGATTGCAAACCAACAAGGTTAAAGTCAGCCTGTGGAGCTGTAAAAGGGTAAAATGGGGATTTGCTTTGACAAGAAGAGTTTTGTTGTGTGAACTAAAATTAAGCTAAACGGGTATTTAAGTTCAATCAAGTGATTCATAATAGTATTTTAATGTGATAATGCATTTAATTGATCAGCCAATTATAAAAAAAAGTCATTAAGCTTTATGTATTTGTATGTAATAAAATCATTTCACGAGTAGTTGCATTGTCAATAGAGTAAATGGAATTCACTTGCATACATTGTATGCAACGTGTGGATTGTATTCAATATAGATCACAATTACTTCAAATTTAAACAGCTGTTGACATGTATTAAGCTACGTGGAATGCAAAAAAACTATTTTTTATACAAAAGCCAAAATTTTCTTGGTTTTATAAGCTCAAAATAACCGGATATTAAGGCTTTAATGCAATCCACAACTTGTAGAACATACAATACATTTGCAAAAACGCAAAAAATTTTATTTTAGTACAACAAATTAATAAGCCACCCACACACAAAAAAACAATCCACAAATTCATATTGCTCTAAAACGCAATAAGTTGACATAGCATTCTATATTGAACAACATCCACTGACATACCTCAAGACTCATTGCCTGCAAGTGTTCCATTTCATATTCACTAACTTGATCCAAATTCACATTCATATCGTGTAGCAGCTGAGATATGGTTTCCTGAGAAGAGCTTGGCCTAATCAACGGCTCCACACAATCCACAGGCTCTGTTATACTTTCAATTATTTGATTATGCTGCTCCTCCATGCTGTTTATATCCTGCACAGCCGAATCAAACAGTTTATCAAAATCCGTATCGATATTGCATCGATTCATAGCTAAAGTTATTTGTGAGGTAGAGGTGTAGATGGGTTTTGAGCCAGAATCCGAAACGGTTGGAACAGATGATGTTGCAGCATTGATACACGGTTCGGTTTTAGTTTCAGTATTATTCTCTGTTAGAGTAATGCTGCTGTTTGGACGCTTTATGAGATTTGCTAGGAAATCCATTTTTTTTTTTTCTTTTTACTTTTCACGCTCGATTGGCAAGATGTATTTTCTTTTAGTTTTTGTTACTTTTATTGCGGTTCACTGCACGTTTAACAAATTATATCCATAAATGAATACAATCAAATCGTTTTGTTATATATTTTTGGCCGATTTATATTTGCTTACAATCTGTAGTATACCGAGTTCTACTGTCGCGCCTACTTTGTTGTTTGTTGTGTGCGTTGAAAATTTTCAATTTCCCAGCGTTCATTGTTAAATAATAGTTTTGAGATTTGTTTGTTTTATGCGTTCGCCTGCCGTTTGTCTTTTTCGTTCAACGTTTCGTCGTTGTTTGAAATCAATTTAAATATATATTTTTGTTACGTTTCAATTTTCTAAGTGCGAGTGTGTGAGAGGTAGCGCGACAATAGAGAACGAGAGTCAAAGAGAGCGCACAGCTTCGTTGCCCATTCGAATGACATCCACAAAATGATCTGTGCACGTTTTGCTTTCGTTTTTCGTTTGCTTGCTTGTGGCGCAAGTTAACCCCCTAAAGATAGTCCTCCTTTTATCAATTGCTCTCGCTCTCTTTGTATCACTCTCTCTCTCGCGCACACGTTTTCTTCTAATCTCTGATAATAAAAGTAAAATTGTTTTGGTGTTTTAATTCATTTATAATTTGTTTGTTATTTAGGTTATTTACGAAATATCAATATTTGTTTTAGTTAGAACTTTAATTATGCATTTATCGATTCAGTCATACTTTCAATTTAATAATAATCAGATTTAATGTTCAGGTTTGAGGCTTAGAGCTGCGTGTAGATCACTTTTCACTACTTTTTGATAAACACAATATTTTCTTCTCACATTTCACACACTGTTTACAGTACGATCGCAATTAAAATGTTTCATCCCATAAAAAGCTTAAATCGTTAAGCGTTTCGATTGGTAAACGATCAATTCGCTTTGTGTGTGGGGGCATTGTGAGTGCAATGCAATTAAGTTTACGTAAGCCGCTTAATTAACAGCCAGTCAATTTTATTGATATGGCCACAAGTGAAGCACAATGCGACTGTCTTAGAGGCACTTGCAACGCCAACTAAACAGACACGATACGAAAATAAAAAAATAAAATTGCCCACAAAATGCAAATGCAAAAAATGAAACCACGAAAAGAGGCAGCGAGAGAGCAAGATAGCTTGCAATAATAGGGCGAGCAGCTTGAGCTAATGGTAGACCCAACAGCCAATACCGCATACTGAGGTGGGTAAGGCGGCACCCTGTAAGATGTGCCATTTGGATGCCAAGTGACAGCGCCCATTGTTGCGCATCGTGCACTTGAGGAAGTGCTCCACATAGCATTACATTGCTGATTTTGCATATTTCGAGAGAAACTGAATATCACACGATGAGCCATGACGAACACTAAAAGAGGCAATGTGGCAAGCAGCACTGCTACCAACAATGCGGGACAGGTGACAAAGATAATACGCATTAGATAGTTAAGACTGTGTTACACCGGAAAAACGATAAGCAAATCAACAAAAAACAGTTGCATATGCAAAGAAGCACAAATACACTTACAACATATTTTGGCGAGCTTAAAACTAATGTAAATAAATTATATATTTTTTTTAATCAAAGAAATTTTACATTGAAATCAAAAAACTTTATATTACAATTAGCATTGTTTTAAATATTCTCCAACCAAAATGTTCTCTAACGTAAATCATGTTCTAAAAAATATAATTATGTTATGGGATGCATTTTTTCTTAGAGAAAAATGTGCTTTTGCCCTCGAAAGTGTATCAAAACAAATCAAATTGAAATAGACATAGAAGCAACAAGACGCCAATAGCAACAACAAGGGAAACAAAAGTAGGGAGCAGGCACTTTAAACCTAAACTTCTATAAATAGACAAAAACAAATGCACACAGCGTCGTTTTTATGTGGGGGAGGCGAGGGACTATTGCGACGTTAAGCTAGCTTCTTGTCATTGAACTCTATCTTGTCAGGCAATTGCCCAAAAAGGGGAGAGTTTTATTTCGGATATGCGGTTCAGAAAGTTTATAAACCAACAAAATAATGTAAAATGATTGCAATAATTTATTGTAAATTAGTGAAAATCTGATTTTTAAAAGTTATATCATTTACAAAGAGCTTTTGAACTGTGCATTGTTTATTAAAGGGATTTACATTTTATGAAATGTAATTTTATCAAAGATTTTAAACAAGATCTTTAACTTTGTTAATTTGTTTTGAATACCAACAAATTAAAATTTAAATCAATCAAGTTTTAATAGATCCAGTTAGCGAAAGCTCACTGTACTAGCATTACAGTTTTTAGACACTGACGTGAGCTGGACAGGGATTGTTGTTGTAGTACATTATTGGCACATCTGGACACTAGACAATTGAACACGTCAAATGCATATGGTACATTTAATAGATATTTATATACAGATACGTATACGCATAAAATATAAATTTTTGATCACTTTGCATACCGCTTCGTGTTGCCAATGCTCCAACGTCGTTGGCCCTATGACGCTCAACTGTTTGCCCGGCTTGTTGCCCATTTGTAGCAGCGGAAGTTGAGTATGAAAAGAGCGATACTACGCGTTGGACGGAACTATGCTAGTAAACGTCCGATCACTGTGACTTATAGAACGTACTAAAACATCAGATGGGCCACAGCTGTGGCAGTAGCGAGCCATAATAATAAAAACAAGCAAATGAAATGTAAAGCAACGGGAGAAATGACAACGTCAAAAAGCAGCGGTAACATACATACATACATTATGTACATATGTAGTATATTGGGGTTGCAGTAAAGCCATCGATCACAGCGACGCCGCTGTTGCCAAAAAACGCAGAAAATGCACAGCGCGATCACGTACAAACACACACACACACGCACACACACATATTAGAAAGTGAATGTTGGCTTAATGTGTTTACTTTTTTCTATTTAGCGGCACGCCCACTCGCCGGCGCGTTGCTTATTTCTTGTGGCGTACTTGCATGCTCCGGCAACGCTGATTGATTAATTTAATTATGCTTACCTTTGTGCCGCCATCGTTTGTATTGAGTTCCTTAAGCACGCTGCGATTGCCGAGGCTCGCATTCATATGAAGCGCATCGTTCAGATCTTGCGCATTGAAATTCATGGCATCCAAGTTCTTTATAATCAAAAAAAAACAATAACAATTAACAAATTGTAGCTTATTTAAGCCGATAATTTCAACAATACAACGAATGTAATGAAACGCGTCGTAAAAAATGCCGCTACAATTTAAAGTCAGACGCAGTCAGAAGAAGAAGAAATTCAACTTAACATTAACATTTAATTTAACTGCTATTAACAGTGCACACACATTTTCTCAACGAGTATATAACAGACAGAGCGGAATTCAGAGCCAGCCGCTTTGACAGAAAAAAAGTCCAGACCTAATAATAGCTCATGAGGAATTAAATTTGCTTTCTGCTTTGTCAACTTATTTTGCCAACTCGATGAAAATCAGCTGGTGCATAAACATTATTTTATTATAATAATAAATAAATTGACTATCACTAAATTGCTACATTTAAATGATTATGTTAGGCAAAACTACATTGATAAATGAATTAACTTAGTTGCCAATAAGACAGTATTGCAAAACAAAAGCCCAAACATAGCAGACTCGGAATGTCATCAATAAAGCAATAATCAGAATAAGCACAGCTGAGAGGCTTTCACGCGAGTCGACCAGCTACGTCTGACTTGCGTTCGCTTCCATCTTGCGAAAATGTTTAGAGCTTGTTAACATGAACAATTCTGATTTCCCGTCTTTCTGTTAGTTGGTCAATGTTAATCAGCCGATGTTATTAAACATAGCGAAGCCAGGCATGAATTTAAATACATATCGATACGCTTCTTCCCATCACCTGTGCAACTGTTGTGGAGCGGTTTTGCAATCAATTATGTTGTAGCTGACAGGTGCAAGAGAAAAAACCAGTAAGTTTAATTTGGTTTGTTACTTTGGTTATGTTAATATTCCATGAGAAATTACTTGCAGCGTTTATTTAAAAGACAATATTTTGCGTTTTCTTTTAATATGCATGTATGTATGTATTTGTATAAGTATACTTAAATTAGGGCCATTTATTATTTGTTGTGGAGTCTAAGAAAAGTAGCATATAAATATCATGAAATTCTTTGGAACATTAAATAACATAAAATTATTAAAACTAGCGGAGATTCTATAAAAATATCAACAAATTCATATGGAAAGTATATATGTAATAACAGTTAAGATGAAATATACGGATTTGTTACTTATTCCTTAAGAGCTCGCAGGTCCGGATACAAAGCTCCCGCATTTATATAATGAGATTCTGGCTTACGCAAATCACGTTTATATTCAACGACAACAGCTTCGCCCGTTTTCTTAACCAACTTCTTGGCCAATCCCTTTGGCGTGATGTAGTTCACGTTCTGGCTAATGACAAAGGCATTGCCAACTGTATCAAAAGTGCCGTGTGCCAAATTGCCAGCTGGCGGACCATACCTGTATGCACAAAAAATATATGTAAGGATTTAATGATATGAAATGTAAAACGTTAAATGTCAAAATTCGTACTTATGTTCAATGATTTTAACCGAATTCTCGCTTAAACTGTTGCCCAATATCTTGGCCGATGTTTCCAGTCCATCGAAAACAGTACTAAATCCTTCTACAGCACCAGCAGCAATCGTCATGGCGCCCTCCATGGCACTGTTGGCCTGGCTGCTATCATAGCCAAAGCCCTTTTGCAGCAGCTTCGATCCTTGGGTCTGGACATGTGGCGCTAGATAGCCGCCCACCGCCATGGCAGCGGCACCCACTTTACCAGCCATCCAACCAGTCATCCCTGCTGCTGCATGGGTAACCTTTTGTGCCACCTCCACACCCGTTTGCACCGAACTGGGCACCTGGGCATGACCATCTGGTGCAGCTGGCGACATTTTTGAGATTAGATACGGTGTCGATTTCATCATTAGGCCGCCGGTTTTCTCAGCACCCTTAACCATATTGCGGGCTATGAAATCTGCTGCGGACACAATGTGCTTGGACACCAGCTCAGAGCTGGAGCTGGCAGGATCTGAGGTTGCCTCAGCACGTCGTGTACGCGGCGATTGCAATTGCTCCACAGTGTCAGCCAGCACAGCCTCAAGCAGATCACGAAAAAATTGCTCAAAATCGGCCATTTGCTCCTCCTCCGTTTCACCGGCGCTTGTGCTGAGCGGACGCTGTGGTTTCATCAGCATAATGCCAAAGGCATTTCCTGGCTGTCCTGACTCCATGTCTGGCAAAATGAAGGCACCATATTCAGTGCGATAGCAATTGGATACATTGGGTATTAGCGGGTAGAGCCAGATGGCCATGCCCGATAAATCCCGATCATGATCCTGTTGTGGCATATCGCATTGAATAAAATAAATGCCGCTCAAATATTTCCATTTGCCGCCAACGGTGCACATTATAAGTGACATTTTGGTGCTGCCAGTCAGCGTGGTCACCTGTCCACTGGCCTCAATGCGATATAGCTTCACCTGCGCCTGGAACAGCTCATCCAGCTGCGCCTCAGCATCACGACTGGCCAGCAGTTGACGTAGTCCCACAGCTAGTTCCTTATATGTCTTTGGACGGCCACTGGCATTGTTCACATCATAAAATGTCGATGGATTCGCGGCCAGCAATGGCCGCTTGCTGATCTTTTGTCCATCAGTTTGTTCCTGCTCCTGCGCCTCCAAAGCGTGCTCATCGATTGGCGACTGCTTGGCTGTGAGAACCTTCAACCGATAACTGACCTCCGTCTTGGCGCTCTTCAGTTTCTGGATGATCGCACAAGCATCGTTCCATTGCGTTTGCACTGTATCAATGTCATCTGGTAGACCTACGGGTATGCTAAATGTCTCCTCAATCATTTGCAACGCCTGTTCGTAAGCTTCAATCGAGGCTGTCAGAGATTCGGCCTCCTCATGAGTAATTGCCAACTCTACCTGTGTCATGGCTGCCTTGTAGGATAACTTGATCTTCTCATAGGCTTCCAGAAACTCCGTTTCCGTCGACATGATGCTGAGGAACTGAAGTGAAAAGTAAAAAAATTATGTGCGAAGTGTTTAAACATGTATAAAAAAAAGGTTTTAAAGTTCAAATTTAACTATGTAGTTTATATATGTAATTTTTATTTGTCGAATTATAGCTTCAACAGCGCCAGCATAACGACGTGCATAAATATTTATGCAAAGTTTTGGTCTCAGCTGTTGACGAAATTATAATAAGGTAACGTCCCACTGCTCTAGTAACAATTTAAGCACTTCACCATTCTACCATGTTGATTTTGATCAAGAATGTAACGTCATAACGCAACCGGAAATATTGCATTTAAATGCGTCACTCATTAATTTGAGATTAAATAAGAGCGCTTTCTTGGCAAGCGTCCTATTTGTATTTATCACACATACAAGTAAAAGGTTTTTTCTAAAAACAGCACAATTTTTAATGGTAACCAACTTGTTGGTAGAGCTCTCGTGCCATAGTTTGATGTTGCTGCTGTGCCAAATGACCAACGTAAACTGAATGGATGAAAATCTCGTAAGGGATGCGTTCCCGATTTGCAGCAGACACATCACAAATTTCATTAGGCTTTAAATTAGATGATGGCGTCTTCGTGAGCACTACCACCTCCCGCGTTTCCACCAACTTGTTGCGCTCAACTTACTTTTACTTTTTTGTAGACGAAGCACTTGCGGCGCTCTTATCACGTCCTGTTTGCCTTCTTTCCAATGCGAGTTTCTTGTCAGACAATGAGAGAGAGTGAGAATTAAATGCGCTGCGGGAATGACAGATGCTATGCATGTACATATGTATGTGTGTGTCTTGGTGACTTTTGCACTTACTCGGCCTGAGTCAACTATGTATTTACATTTAGCTAAAAATATATGGACACGTTTCTTGTACTTTGATTTCTAATGCTTATCTTATCTTAATGAATTTTCATTTCAAGTAGCTGCTACTAAATTGCTTCTGTTAATCACATTGTTGAGTAAGTAAACGAATTCTAGAACTATACAAAAAAATATATATATCGAATGTTCTTTGAAGCGCGTGCGTCTCTGTTTTTGTTTTGATTGTTGTGGTTACTGCTGCTGCTGCGGCGACAGCTGTTACACGTTTCGTATGGCTGCACTGCACAGCTGTCAAACAAAATTATGCATGTCATTCTGTCGTAGCGTTTCTGTAACACAGCGTCGTACAACTGCTCTCTGCAATCGCTTTATGCAACTGTTTACAAGTCGATGAGTGCGAAATCAAAGCCAGCACGAAAAAATTGCTTCGCCTGACGACACCTTAAAGATATAAGAATGATAAGCACATTTGTCTTGAGAATTTCTTAAATAACAATCCTTGTTTTGTATGGTTAATTATTTCAAAATATCCATTTATATTAACCATGATCGAAGAAAATATAAATCCACCCGCTCTTAATTCATATACAACTTCCTTTTATTTATTTTTCGCTTTTTTTTTATTTATTTAAAATACACTTTCATGAATGTTAATTTTAAAACAATTCGTTCGTTTCGGACTACATTCACATCATATGAAGGGGGTTTGGGTTGGCGAAGGGAGATGGCCGTTTATATATGTATATAACATATGAAAACTTTAAGCATTTACGAAAATATTTAATTGGAACTTTTTAATATGATGAAAAATGTTTTACCACTTCAACATGTCAAATTCTAACGAGACGCAGACTTTTTTATTTGGTTTTCCTTCCAAAGACTTTCCCAAATCGGGAAAGGGAGACAGAGTTTCGATTGAAATCACAATATAGTATATATATATTAAGGTATATATATATATAGAACTATGCGCCCTATTAGCACATATATATCTTTTGCATTTATGTTTAAGTTGACTTTATATCTAATATATACAAATAGTATATATATAAGACTTTTGTTTTTTTAAACGCATTTGCGAGCTTGCTCATTCAAATGTGACGAATAACGTAGATAAAAGCTTTCTGCTTTTCTTATCCTTTTTAGTCGATAATAAGTATGTATATGTATATAAATCCTAGTTTCATATATATATTATTAACTTTGCCTTTTTTTTTTGTTGTATGTTTTATTAATGCGTAGAGCTGGAGCTGCCTTGGAAGCTGCTTGGACTATCCAGTCATTTAGGTTGAGGGTACAGTTGCCAGCTCTCGATAGGCATCTTGGAGAGCCTGCTGCTGCTCGGGACTTAAGGTGCTCGCACAGGCCGCCATGACATCTGGATTGGATTCAATTTGCTTGACAATTGTAAGCATGCGGGTACCAGATGGACTCTGCGCATCCAAAACATTTGTGCAGAACGTGTCTGCAATGATGGAAACGATACGAGGCAGATTACAATTGTTGGCGCCCAAAATCACTGGATGATTGGCCTCAATCAGATCGCACAGATAGCCATAGATATGGGCCGCTTCCTCGGGATCTTCGGAGGTGGGCAGGCATGCGAACCAAACACCAATTAGCTCATCCAAATTGGTCAAAGCTGACTTATTGTATTTGAGTATCTTTGAAAATGCCGATATGGCATTTTCAGTGGCATTTATATTCTCAACATCGCGTGCCCTCGGATCGTTAATGACCTGCACCAGCAGTGGAATGATCTGAGCGCATGTATGGGCAAATTGATCACCACCAAATTGGCCCAAAACACCACAACCATATGCAGCCGCTTGACGAACATCCGGTGACTTATCTACCACATACTGCAGTAAAGCTGGCGTAAAGATATGCTGATACGGCGTACAAGCGGGTCCACAGAATTCTACAAAGAGTATTTGAAAGTAAAAATTTTATGTTATAGTTTAACAATACAATAACTTACCGATAAGATCATCGAATACACAAATGCCCCACTGGCGATCAGCAAATGGACGATTGGGATCCAGCAGTTTGATAAAGTGTGGAGCAATCTGTTCGAAGGCGGGCAAAAATTGTGCCTTGCTGGTTAGAAAGAGTGCGTGTATGATGTCCACCACCTTGGACAGTATATAGATGTCAGTATCATCTTGTTCGGCCAGCTCCTCCTCAACGCCATCATCGTAATCCTCCTCAGTGCGAGCAGCCAGTCGCTTATCGGCACGCTCAAAATGTTCCAGCACATACTTGTTGATAATCTCGAGCACAAGTTTCATGGACTCCTCATTCAGACAGTTGGGGCCGAGAGTTTCAATGCATTTGGCCAGCGAATTGAGCAGCTCGGATTGTACATCCGGTTCCGGTTCGGTATTGATCACCTTGAGCAATTCGGGACAAATGTAAAGCCACATGCCCTCCAAATAATTGGGGCCCTTGATCTTGGCGCAGTCAAGCAAATAAGGCAACGATTCAGCAGCCGCTGAACGCACACCATCGTGAAAGTAAAACTTGAGCAATGGCAGCATAAGACGCACCACCTCCTCAGCGTGCTCGGCAAAACCTTCCTTCAGTTCGCGCGCATAGCAAACAAGCATCTCACAGGCGGATGCCTTGTCCTCCATGCCAGCGGTGCGTATGGCAAAGTTCTGCTGCTCGCCCAATGTTATAAATGACCATTCGACATCGCCTTCTAGATCTTCAACCTCATCGTTGTCCAGCAACGCCACTTCGGGCTTCATGGCAGCGGTGCGCATCACTGGTCCCATAACCAGCGGCAAATACTGCTCAAATTGTTTGCCCAAAATTTTGCACATGCGCGCCCAGGCGGTAATCAAATACGATGTCTGCGGATCATCATCGGGCAGTTCTCCTTCGGTATGGGTTTTTAGCAACATATCCATAACCTCGCCAGCATCGCCAATGAATTTTTCGCGACCGACAGCGAGACCGATTAGACTAACACACTCAATGGTCTTGCCACGCAGCATACGCAGTTCCTCCGAATTGGCATTCTGAATGATGAACTTTAGGCAAGGCATCAAGCGATCATAGTAGGCAACAAACTCATGCTCGCACGTATCCGCCACGGAGGCAATGGTGGTTACCACCTGCTCCAGAACCAGTTTGTTGCCCTTCTCGACGAGTTCGGTGAACTTGGAGTTCAGGATGTTTTCCAATTTACCCATGATTGCGTCCAGATAGCGTGTCAATATATTTTTGGGGCAATCCTCGCTGAAATTGACCAAAGCGGCCCCGGCATGCGCCTGCACTCGAGGATTCTGCGTATCATCCAGAAGCAGCAGCAAGCCGGGAACAACCTAACCATAGATAGGATATATGATATGAGTTTGATTTTTGCCAGCTCAAAGAGCTTTATGCTTACCTGTTCGTGAAATTTCTTCTCGAAGGTCGGTGCAAAATCGGTAGACATTTGGCCAATTGCATTGCAGGCGGCGTAACGCACACGAGGATTGGGATCACGCAGATAGTTCAGTACTCCGGACATGACCTGATCGAGTATGGCCTCCATTTGTTTGTGGCAACCCTCACCAATGGCAGAGATAGCCATGAGAGCTGCAAAACGATGCTTCCAATCAGTGTGGTTCAGCATACCTGGCAGCGCGTTCATGACATGGGGCAGCACCATTTTGCCACCAAGGCCGCAGGCCAAGCGGTCCAGCGATGATTCGGCAATCACATTATTGTCACTGTGATCGTCTTCGTTGATGATATCGGCGGTTGCCCAGTCCTCATCCTCTTCCAAATCGGTCATCATTTGCAAAACGAGTGGAACTAGGGCAACAATATATTTCTCGGCACGCTTGCGCACCATGGCAGGTGCATTTTCGGCCAGGGAGACCATTACTTCAAGCACAAGATGACGCCAGCTATCTTCAAAGTCTTGCGAGCTGAACACCTTCATGCACATCTCGAAGATGTATTCCAGCTGGGGACGCAAGAATTTTGGACAATTCTCGGTCATGTCAATGAGCAGCTTAAGCAAACTCTGATCATCTTGCCCCTCGATTGTTTCGCCCGTAATGACAAGCATGCGCGGCAACAGGTCACTAAAATGCTTGTAAATGGTCACCTCCTTCTCCTTGTCGTGATAGAGAATGAAGGCACCAATGGCACGAACAGCCTGGACACGCACCTCAGCATCGCCGGCATTCTCCATGCTCTTGGCCAGCATTTGTTTGATCAGATCGATATACTGCGTCTCCTGGTTGCCAAAGATTGAGGGCACACTGCTAAAGATGCGCAATGCCGACTCTTGTAGCTGGGGCGTTGGTGAATTGGCGCATTGGAATAGAAACTGCAAAATGTCCGGCCATTGGTTGTTGCCATCTTCATCGATAAGACTGCGTGCCACCTCGGCAATCACTTCACAAATCTTACGTCGCAAATTCGGTGTCACATCCTGTTGCACGGCCATCAAAATCTGCTGCAACAGTTGATTCTGCGAGTCCACCGGCAACTGTAATAATTTTTTTTTTTAGAAAAACTTGAATAGATAGAAAGTCGAAAATATAGCCATACAGTTTTGTAGAACTCCATGAATTCAGATGTGAAGAGACGACGCAGCAAGACAGCGGCCATTTGGCGTGCTTCCTCCGATTGTTGGCCATTGTGAATGTTGCCAAGCAGGTGTGTTACCTTCAGCTCTCGGGGCACCTTATTGTACGCTTCCTAAAAGCAGAGGTTAATAAAAACCATATTAAAGCCAGGATCACTAATGGAAAAGGTTTATAATTTCTCCGTAAAGTGTGAAAAAGACACCATAATTATTTTAAATTCCTACAATATAGCATCGAACAGCTGATCGATCATGCACCGTAAGTAATTTACATTTTTATATTTAAAATATTAATTGCGGAAACCGGCAAGTCCCAATTTTGAAGCATCAAAAATTAATTAGCTTAAAAAATAATTACAATTTACTTTGTTTCCCCAAGTATGAAAATGTTATAGCAAAATTTTTGTTTTTTATCTTGTTGCACAGTGTAAGGCTCGTGCCTTTGTCATTAAGTTACCGCTATATGAACTAAATTTAGTTGTTTGTTTGTGTGTATAAAAAACAGTTGCAGTACAAGGCGTCGCATGGTATGGGTGGCGCCAAGGTCGACCGCTGTAGTGCGCTGTCAGCGCTGATACCCAATATCTAATGCACACAATGGGAATCCATAAGATTGCAATTCAGATTATGCGTCATAATGAGCAGTACTAAATTTATTTGCACCTGTGCTTTGTTTCCGTTTTGTGTGCGTGTAACAATTGTGCGTGTTTGTGTGCGAAATCATTTTTATAGCAGCTGGCAGCAACAAAAAAAAAAATTCATTCTATATGTATGTACATATGTATATAAATGTACAAAATTTGTATATGAATTGTACAATTTGCCTTTCCGCTGTGTGCGAAGAACACACATACACAGATTAACAAACACACACACACACACGGGCGAGAACGAGCGACATGCGAATTTCATAACTAAAAGGAAATCAAAAACACGTTTTGTGTGCTTTGAGATAGAAGAATGCACACAATGATGATTCAGTGCTTTATATTTAAAACTATATATTACCCATATATTTCTGCACAGACATTGCCATTTAAAGATAAAGCATCGGGCTGCTAGCCGAATTTAGGCCTTATACTATATGCAATCACATTTTAAATTGCGTAGTTGTCTCCCGTCAAATGTGCAATTTATGTACATATGTACATACATATGTATGTGGGAATTAAACTCACCTCTGCCTGTTTCCGAACTTCGTTGTCTACGGACAGCAAGGAGCTAAGGAGCTGTTGGAATTGTGCCTGATCTGCAGCCATATTTTATTTTGCAGTGATCACACGGTTTAACAACAATATATGAAAAACACACAATTTTCACAATCTGCACGCGACCAAGCCGCCTAAAAAAGAGCAGAACAATAGAAAGCAATGCCGGGTTGCCAAAAATTCCAAAGGTATTTTTAATAGAAGTGTGTATTTTGTCGTTGCAATTGTTCTTAAAACGCTAGCGCCTTGTCGGTTGTGTTCAGAAACTTAAAAAAAATAACAGTTGCGCTGGTATTAAATTTGTTGAAATTAATAATAATTATTGAATTTCTTGTATGAGAAATATTTCAGCAAGCATAAAGTTTGTGGCAATACTGGCAAGGAAGCACGCTTGTTAACGCGCTATAATCGATAGTTTTTGGCGCGCAAAGTGCTTAATGTTATTTTATTGATATGTTATGCTCTCTGTTAATTAACATTAGCCAGTGTTGAGAAAATTTGTGTGCTTACAATCGCCATAGACAAAAAAACAATCACAACAAAAGTCAAACAATTTGCATATACAGATTTTAAGCCATATATGTGAATCAAGTCGGACAGGACATTGGCACTTTGGGAAAAACAGCAATATGGCAACAAGAATTTGCGTTTATAAGGACTGCAATAATTTCTATTATCGCCAGGACAATAGCGGCAATAATGTCACACTGTTTTCATTTCCAAAAGATCCAAAACGCGCAGAACAGTGGCTTAAGCTGGGTAAAGTGCATCCCAAAATTGGCCCCAAACAGTTGTACATGTGCTCCAAACATTTCGATGACAAATATTTATCCACCAACAAGAATCGCCGAATACTGCTGGGCGAAGCGATGCCATTTTCTTATAAAGATACTAAAAACAAAGCAATCGTAATTGACAAGGATGGCCCACATAAACAAATGGCACCCACATCGTCAACTGAGCCTCAAATGTTCTATATCAATGCGACGGAAGATGATAACACAAATTGCTCATCGACACAGCAAAGCTTTTACATCAATCTCGATGATGATGATTTGCGAATTGACAAAGTTGTCAAGGTGGAGTCGACAACAGCTCAAGCACCGGAGCCAAATATATTAGACAATAGTAAGTGTACATTTTACTAAAATATCCAATGTATTTATATTTTTTTATATTTTAGTTCAAGTAAGCATTATGCCGTCACCCAGTAAACGCGCGCGTATCTCGAGTCCGGAAACCATTGATGAGGAGCTGCCGACAGCCGTTGATGACGATCAGTTTATCGACAGCAACGAGGTATCAATATTCAAGTTCAAGGGCGAAGAATATGTACAAATGTCCAAGGAGTTCTATCTGCAAGAGAAACGCCAATTGTTAAACCAATTGAGCAGCTATAAAAGCGCTCTAACCAACATTAAAATGACATTGAAATCGCTGAAGGAACTTTGAGATATTAAAAATCGTTTATTTTTCTCATCGTAACACAATATGTGTTTTTTTAATTTCTGCTAGAAATCAAGGACAGGCAACTCCAAATCGCTGTCCACATCAGGCACATCGCTAAGCTCATTGCAATCATCATCGCTATCCAGCTCGGGCTTCTGGACGCCCTGTCCATGTCTCTGGCGTTGCAATAAATCGGCCCAGCTTAATTGCATTTCGCATAGCGGACAAACTCCACCAATTGGTATATACTGACCAGGCTGATCGCCCACCAAATAGTTGGCCAAACACAGCATGTGGCAGGATAGTGGACAACTTGAGCGTAAGCAACTCATGGGGGAACGCTCCATTTGATCAATGCGCTGCATGCACAGATGACATTCCATCGATCGATTGGAGACAACATCACGCTCTATATTTTGAACATGACGCTGCGATGCTGTTATGGCCACTTTGCCGCTTACAATCTGCATATGTGATGGCAGAGGCAAAACAAAGCCACGCTCATAATCTGTCTCCAGCCAGCGTATGGTTAGCGGCAAACGATGCCATGGTCCAATGCCCAACATTCGATTGAGTATACGAAAATTGTAATCGAAATGCGTTTCTCGTGGCTGTTTACGCTTGAGCTCGGGAAAGATCTTCAGGCGTGTTGAGAGTGTTGGCTGTTGCCAAGCCCATTCGAATTGTAGCGCTGCAATATTATTGGGAAAACCATGGACAATCATTACCATTTGCCAGGGTCCCTTTCGATTTGTCTTTCTCGCACCGCCAAAGTCACAGCCACGATTGTGTTGCTTAATCCGACGCTTGGGATTCACTGTAAAGCCCACATAGCACTTGCCACGATAGCGTGAATCCGGGCTTTGGCTGCACAGCAAATAGACGCCATAGAAGTAACCTTTTTGTGCCAAAACTTCACCCGAATCGCCTGAAATTTGTGTGTGTGTTTGTGAACAAATTGTTAGTGAATTAATTGTTAAACAACTACTCAAGGCACACCAACCAACATTTTAAGGGTAGCGACATGATAGTTGAGGGATTGAGAAGGCAGAACCTTTAAAATCTGCTAATAAAGTCAAACTTTTTTAGGCTGAATATCAAATTAGTTATTTACAATTGATAATAATTTAACTGATATGCACAAACATTTTTTTGCTTTACAATAAAGTTATGGTATTAAAGTTGAAATTTGTTATTTATTAAAAAGTTTGACTCTTTAGCTAGATAACCTAACCGATAGTTTAGCAATTTGTGTTCATCTTTTATCTTTAACTTAGTCTAGTTTATTATGCTTTCTTTTTTGTTTTGTTTGTAAATAGCCGTTTGCTAATTCAAGTCTAATTTAATAGTTCCACTAGTGGCAAGGCCATTCATTTGTTGTGGCTGTTGTTGTTGCGGTTGTTGTTGCTGCTGCGGTTGTTGTTGTTGCAGCACCGACGAAACCTGAGTTGCAGCTTGTGCTGGCTCCCTAGAAGCCAGTGGCTGCTGCTGTTGGCTATTGCTCTGTGAGGCTGACACTGATGATGCCGTAGAGCTGCTGCCATTTTGCAATGTTGCCTGCTGCTGCGGATTGGCGGCTTCAGTGCCTGCCACTGTGGCTGCTTCGCTGGGCGCTAAGATGCTGCCACTGCCATTGCTTTGCTGCTGTTGCTGTGGTTGTTGTTGCTGCTGTGTTTGTTGTTGCTGTTGTGCAGCGACTGCTGCAGCTGCTGCTGCTGCTGCCGCATTTTCCTGCACCGAATTAATCAGTTTGATACGCTTGCGTGTATAATGCTGCCATTGAAGTATGGCCTGATCATCGATAAACTTGCAGCATTGATTGTTAACGATCTCCCGGCGAAAGTGTTCGTATTGCAATAGATCGAGAAAGTATAGGCACATTGGATACATAAGATACTTTGCATAGTCTGGCTCCTTCCAGTACTGCAAATACTTGAGGTAGTTGATAAACGATGGATCCTTAAAGTAACCACGCTGAGCCAGAACTGTAAATTCATGATTGTTTAGTAATATAAATGTTATAAAGAAACTTATTTTGCTTTAGCGCAGACTCACAGTTTAGATAGTTAGGATTGGAGAGGCATTGCACAAATTCAAGTTCGATTTGCCAGCGTCTTTTTTGTTGTTCCTCCGATTCGATGGCCGCTAAATGGAAACGAAGATCAAAATAAAAGGTTAAATAATGTTGGGCATTTGCATAAACGAGAGAGACAGAGAGAGAGAGAGAGAGTTAAGTGTTAGCTTTTTAACTACAATATTGAAATATTATTGAACAAAGTAAAAGCATGTACAGAAAATTTATAAGTGAAATGCAATGTGTATTTTGTTGTTTTGTTTGGGTTTACTTACTCTTACCCTTTCCGTACATTTTGGCCATTTTTTTAGCTGTTGTGGAAAGGGTTTCGTTGGTTTTGCGTTTTTTCAGTTTGTTTGTTTGCTAATTCTTCAGGTGTTTTCTTGTTGCTGTTGTTGTGCTTGGGTGTAATTGCTGGTGTGCTTCAAAATTGTACATAACACAAAAATCATAAATTACAAATATAAAAATGAATACAACTCGCATTTATGTACGCGTGAGTGTGTTTGTGTGTGAGCGAGGTGGATAAAAGGATATTAAAAAGCGCATACAAACACAAACGGAACTGAACGTCGCTTAAAACGTAAATCAACTATGAATTATATTGTCGCTCCTTTATTATGTGGGGTGATATGCTTTTTCTAGTAAGCAAATTAATTATAATTTATTGTTATTTTCAGCTACAAACCGTAAGTGTTCATGTCAGTGTGACCGAATCTTGAAAGCAACAAAATACTGTCATATGCGATTCATTATACCAGAAAAAACTAACCAAAATTTCATTTGGTCTTTTTGTGTTTGCAACAAAGTAGTGCAAGTTATTAAAAAATATAATATTGATATGTTTGTTAAGCAGGTTTTATTTCTAAAATTCTTTCTATTATCATACGTTTTTCAATTTAAACTGAGTAATTTGAGTGTATTTTTTTAGGAAACTTACTCACTTAACGAAACACTCAGAATGTTGAACATGATCGCATGTAAAACTGGCATACAGATATTCAAACTTTGGGCAAGTGTAAAAGTTTAACTTAAATATTATATGAATATTGATTTGTAATAATTAGAGCTTATCAAATGTGGGTGCTTTTAAATCATATATTCAAAGAAATACCAATTGAAATTAAGAAAAGTGAATGATATTAAAAGTGGGGTTTCTCTTCATGTACTGCATTACTTTTCAGAGCGTACTCAATATCTTTCTTTCTCACTCTCTTTCTCTCGGTCCAACTCTCTCTCTCTCGTTCGCTGAATTTAAATTTTGTTTTGCCGCTCATTCGTATTCTGGTATTTGAAGCGTACGGACGTCGTGGTCGGTTTCGCGGACGCTTGTTTGTTTGTTGGTGCGAAAATATCGTTTTACAACATAGTTCAACAAAATATATTCACACACATAGATACAAATGTATTTGTTTTAAAAAGAAAATCGAAATCATTATACGAAAAAATCAAAAGCAAAGGCCAATAAAGCAAATACATAAGTGAGTAGATTCCAAGAAATCACAAGTGCGTGTGCCGACACATGTACAAAAACTTGTACATACATACAAATGTTCGAGTGCTTGTGGATGTGTAAGTGAGTGAGTGTGTATGTTTGTGAGGTGCAAAATAAAATTCACAAGCGGGTAAATAAATGAATTAAATTGTATACACAAAAAGTGAGCTGCGCTAGCAGCAACAGAATGTTGTGAAGTTGCGGCGCAAAAAGAAAGCCCGCGAATAAAACAAGTAAAAATTGAATTAAGGCTGCATCTAGGAAAGTGCGTCGTTTTATTTTGAAATCGATACCAAAATAAAAATACACAAAAAGTGGGCCTCGTTCTACATGCATACAAATAAACATACGAATGTTTTCATACATATGTATTATTAAACATATGTGTGTATGTGTATATTTGCGGGCGTGTGTGTTTGCGTGTGCAAAGTGCAACATAAACAAACGAAAATGGTTAGCAAGAATGCAAAAAAGGTAAATACATTGCATATATGTATGTTTGTATGTATGTACGCCCATATCTATTATGTCTGTGTGTATAGATACAAGCATACTCGAAAAATTACTACGCAGCAGAAATTTATGCGATACCGTTGTTGTTGCTTTTGTTGTTCCATATCTATCATATCTTCTGTTTCGTCTTTGTCGCCGCCGACGTCGTCTCGTTTTGTGAATGAGCAGCGCAGCAACTTTGTCTAGTGTGCGTGTGTGTTTGTGAGCAAAATAGCAAAACAAAAACCTCGTTCCGGCATCTCTCACATAGTTGGTGTGCTCTTTTTTCTCTCCGCTCTCAGCGCTGCGTTTGTTGTGCTCTTCGCCCGCGTTCTGTCCCACTCTTTTTCTCTCTTTCTGTGAGTTGTTGTCTTGTGAAAGTATGAGTGCAGAAAGAAAAGCAAAAGTGTGAAGGAAGCGCGAAAACCGCAACAACAACAGTCGTCAACATGAAGAACAGACAATTGCAAAGAAACTAAAACTAAACCGTGTGTTAGCTAGTGAGAGATGGAGTATGGGTATGCCTGCTAATTAAAAAGCGTAGCAGTAATTGGCAAACCGCTGTGAGCTTGTTCGCTCATCAAACGTTGCCACTTGCTGTGCGTTTTTCTATAACATTTGTATTTAGCTTCTTTTTTGTTTGTTATTTTTTGCAATTCTACTCTGTATGTTAGTGCGTATGTACGCTGGTGTATATATGTATGCAAAGAAATAACATAAAAATGCCGTTGTATTAATCATAATATATTTTTGACGACGGCAGCGTAAGGAATGTTGCCGAAAAGCTTAACATGCGTTTATTCTCTCTGTATTTTGCTTCTGTGTGTGTGTGTGTGTATGTGCGTTCGCTTTCTGTGTAATTTATTTATTTTTAAATTTAGTTTGCCTATGTGTGTCTGCGTGCGTGTTTGTGACAAAAATAAGTTGCCGCAAAAACAACAAATTTGTTGAAAAACAACAAGGGACCAG
Source organism: Scaptomyza montana (assembly GCA_018904305.1). Taxonomy (NCBI): domain Eukaryota; kingdom Metazoa; phylum Arthropoda; class Insecta; order Diptera; family Drosophilidae; genus Scaptomyza; species Scaptomyza montana. The sequence continues at coordinate 6,719,580 of JAEIGR010000001.1, forward strand.
CAGCCAGCTTTTGTATATAGCAAAACCGGAAATTGTTTATGCGACGCTAGCAGCGCCGCCCGCGTCAACCGATCGCTATTTTGTATGACGTATGTATGTTCACGGCACACACACACACATACAAATGCATACACATGACATATAAGGTGGCAACTCATTGGAAATTTTGGCGCATAATTTGGCCACACTAATTAGCAGTACGAAGAGCAACAACAATAACAACCGAAAACTTTGACCACATGTCTAAATGGCGCGCGTGTGCAAGCAGTAACAACAGTCACAAAAAAAAAGAGAGCGAAGTGAGCTGATGACCATGTGCCTTGGTGTTTGTGTTTGTGTGTGTGTGTGTGAGTGTGCATGTGTTTGTGTTAGTTGAGCGAGACAAACTGGCAGGTGTCATTGACCTTTTTCGCTGTGACGGTAAAAGCACATTTTTTTTAATATTGTTTTTGTTTCTTTTTGCTGCTGTTATTTGCAGTTTTTTTTCGCTGCGTTTGCTGCTGTTATTGTTTATATTGCTATTGCTTATGCTCAACACTGCGGTAACTTGTCCTTGAACTTAGGCGTGTTATTTTTAATACACATATTTGAGCTCCAAAGCTCACACGCACACACGTACACACACATACATACAAGCACGCATTAGTTGGCTTTCTTTGTGTTATGCTTTTGTTGACAGTTCACCTTTACTTTGTTTTTTTATATTTTTTATTTTTTGGGAGGCGCGCACAAAACGCAAACACCAAAAATGGTATCAATTACGCAATTTGTTTCTAAAAGCTTTTTTAATTTCATTGTTGGCAACTGTAGTTGTAATATTGAGATACAGCTGTATATGTGTTTGTGAAATTGAAATAGTGTATTTATTGGAATTGGGGACAACGCTGCCTGGGCTTCAGGAAGAGGTTAATACGTGTGTGGATCAAGTCCCAAAAACATGTACATACGTGTGTGATATACATATATATTTTTGTACACATGACTCAGAATTTAAATTATCGTATTTGTATGCATGTATGTCCCAAAATGAATTGCATATAACATTAATAAAGATCATCAAAAGTACATTTCGAAAAACAAAAATTAATATGTATTCATAGTCTTTACTGTGTGACAATTACGTTATAAAAAAAAAGTATAACCTCATTGATCAAAACATGACTAATAAATTTCTGGCGTTCAGCATTTGAATCTATGAATGTAAATTGATAAATATGTAAATAATAGAGCTGAATTCTAGAAATCCGACACTTGGCAAATACAAACATAAGAATTCTAGTGTATTTTTGTTGTTGTTATTTTTATTTGTTAGTTAATTTTTAAGAATACAATCAACCAGATAATGAGTCAGATTCCATGTTATCTGAGTTTATTTAATGTCCTATATATGTATCTCACTTTCTTATACTGTATCGGATCACATGTTTTACGAAGAATGTCGTCTATGTACTAAAGAAACCCATAAATGTTTTATGATATGCGTTTAAGTTTATAATTATGAATAATTTCCTTGGAATATCTTGATATTATTTTAGTTTCAATAGAATTTAAAATGGTTTTATTTTTCTTCTTATAAGTGCAGAGTAATAAGTATTTTTATAAGTACAAGCTAAAGGTGCCAGCATAGGATTGGTATGATTAATTAATTACTACTCTTTTCGCAATAATAAAATCGGTTTTTATGTATTTGTGTAGAAATTGTTTGTAAAAAAAATATAAACATATATTAAACAGATCACAAGATGTGCGTAGTTCCGTTCGCCCACGTTCTATCAGCCCGTTTACTTTCCCTCCTTCTTCCGTTAGGCATGCGCTTAGCACCACGTCATCGCCGTCAACTGTCCCACCCACCTGACGCTCTATCTCTGTCTGGCTGTCGTCTGAGTGCAGAGTTGCCAGCTTTATAAAATCATAATTGTTGATTACCATTGTGTGTACTGTGTGCTGAACACACGCATTGCATGTTTATGCGTAGGCGGTCGCAACACACACTGGCATTAACACAGACATCACAGTTTGCAATTGTAGTTGTGCTTTTATTTACTTGGACCTTAGACTCTCTTTTGATAAGTGGGGCCTGTGTTATTGCTGCTGCTGTTGTTGTTGGTATTATTATTATTATTATTGTGTTAGCGTTGAATCCGAAGCGTGTGATGCGTATGAATCACTTGTTAAAATCGCGAAACACAATGTAAACAACAACAAAATCCAATAAACAGCAAAACAGATTTCATATGAATTTATCTAATTATGACTATTTTTGCCCCTAATACTTATGTGCATAAGTATGTATGTACGTACATTTGAAATATACATATGTACTGCAACAAGGTGCCGTTACAGCCATAACAAAGTAAGTTAGTTTGTTGCTGTTATTGCTTTACTCTTTTGACACTTTTGATGTGCTCTGGTTTTTTTTTTTTTTTTGTTCTATTCTGCACTTTAATACAAAGTATGTGTGTGTTTTCGGCATTCTGCTTTGCGCAGTTATTTGTTTTTCTTGTTTTTAATGATTCCGTTTTATATTGATGTTCTTATATGTATATGTTGTTGTTGTTTTTATAATTGCTTCTTCTTTTTCTTTGAGTCGCTCATAAAGCAGACGCAGCCGGTGTGCATACGTGCGTGTGGGTGAGTGTTAGTTTTGTGTGTGTGTGTGTGTATGTATTTAAGTGTTGGTGCAATAAACAACACACGTGGTTGCAATTCTATTATTGTGCTCATTCCGCTCGCACTCTCTCTTTCTGTCTTTCACACCAATGCAATGGTCTGTTTGGCTGCAGTCGGTCAACTTTTTGTTGTTGTTGTTGTTTTTCGTTTGCAAAAATGCTGTTTACTTCTACGGTAAAGTATGTATGTATGTATGTTTGTGCGTATAGCATATGCTTCTGCTGCTGAGTGGGCGGCTATTTAACGGTGGCGCTGGCGTTTGCTGCTATTTATAGTACCTTTTTTTTATATTTTTATAAACATTCGCAGATAAACTCAATGCCCGCTCTTGTTTTGACTGCCCGTGTGTGTTTGTGTGTGTGTGTTGCGTAGTGTGCGTGGGTATATAGTGTGTTGCATATATCTATTGCTTAGAATTGTGATTTGCTCACGGCATTGAGGCGTTTGCATTGAAATGCTTTTGTTGCTAGTTAGTTAGTTAATAAGTTGTTGTTGTTTTATTTTCTTCTTATTTTTGTATTTAGTACTTGTTTAGCTTTCTAATCGCTACCCGTTTAGCGCTCCGGCGCTCACACACACACACACACACAATTGCCTTATTTTAGAACGACCTTTGAGTGACCTAATTTGGATTTTTTTTGTGCTTGAATTTGTTTTTGGAAAAATGTTGATTACCCATATTTTAAAAAATTTATAGGTCTTAAAATATAACAGTAAATACACAGCATATGGAATTTTTGTTGAAATGCATTGTTTGACATTATTGCATTACTTGTCAGCCAACATACTCAGTTGCTGTCTCTTTCACACTTGCATAATATTAACATTCTTTTCGTAGTTGTCGTCGGCGTCGTCGTAAACCCCCCTCCCTCCCCCTGTAAAACACATGACTCCTCACACAGAAATTATTTTTTTTCTTTTCTGTCCTGCCACTTTACTTTATCTTCAACGCTTGTCGTCATAAGTTATCGTTGGTTTTCTTCATGTTATTGTAGTTGAATATTTTATACGTACATATATGTGTGTGTGCGTGTAGTTGTTTTTGTTCGCAGCTTCGTTGAAATGAAAAAGCCGGCATCAGCCGACGGGAATACCCTTTTATTTCACACAAAATAGATAATTGTGAAAAACTTTTGAGTGCACTTTAACTTTGCTGCCATTATAAATATGTACAATGTAATGAAAATAGCAAGTTCTTATAAACCATTTGTTTTATTTTTTATAATTTTTCTTTACATATTACTCATATAAAGTAAATCTATTGATCACATTAACAGCAAATCTAATCAGTTTGCATCAGTTAACCTATAGAATGCATTGCATATTGTGAATGTACTATATACATACATATGTATATATGTATTGATAAATGAATACCTTAGGAAGGTCAGTGCTGTTGATAGCTGTATTTGTTTGTTTGTTTGATGTTTTCTTTTTTATTAAATAAGTAGTAACAAATCAAGCATCTAATCGAACTCGAATAACTTGACAATTTACATTTCAACTGTTTTTTCTTCTTTTCTTTTCTGTCTTTCGTCTTGATTATTTCTCGTCTCGTCCTGTACGCTACTTTGGCATTTAAAACCAAAGTAAATTAAGCCACACATCACTGAGATCGATCTAATGTACATATGTACATACCATATATGTATACACAAACATATGTACATATGCACAAAATGTTAAGTAAGTCAGAACAAAAGCAACAACAACAACAGTGAGTAAGGCATTTAAGATTTTATTTTAACTGTACTCGTAAATTTAGCGATTAGTGAACGTCGGCCCCCTTGTCGTTTTCTTGTTGTTGTTGTCGTTTTTTTTTTTTTTTCTTGGCTTGGCTTGATTCGTCTTCCTCGTCTCGGTTATTATTTTTTTCTTCTTATTTTCGTTTTGTGTGCTTCACGCGCCAGTCGCGGCACTCTATATATACCATGTATGTATTATTTTTTGCAGCAGCAGCAGCAGCTCCTTTTAGCCGCCGTCGTCGCTCCAAACCCTCCCCAAACAATGAGACGTCGGCACTCAGCAGACAACAGACAGACAGACAGACAGAGCTTTAGCGGGCTGCTGTTTCTCTCTGTCTCTCTCTTACGCTCATGGTTTCTATATGAGTAGAAAAGTATGTTTGTTTGTAACAGATTGTCGTCGTCTGTCGCGTTTTGTTTGGCTTTTGCAACATTGTTGCACACAATGTATATTTTTAGATCACAATTCCATGCTGTTCCCAACGGAGCGGCGACAGCGACGTTGACGTCGACATCGCTGCGAGTGCAGTGTTTGCTGTTGCTGTTGTTGTTGTTGTTGCTTAATGTGTTGCTCCCTTTTATATTTGCCCGTTTATTTTTTGTTTGTTTGATTCGTGAGGTAATTAATTTTCGCCTTGTTTTTTGGCGCACTCCTCTCATTCATTTCTCACTCTCTTTTGTTGGCTTGTGCAAAATTTATGTTTTGATTAGCGTGCATAGGCGATGGCTTTAACTTTTTAATGGTTTTTTAATTAGGCGGCTTCTTTTGATGTACATATGTACACACATACATATGTATTTATGTACATTGTATGTCTAGCGTCTAGACCAGTCCCTTACTTCTCCGACACCCCTGACCCTGTGTAAACTGTTTCTCATTAGGCTTTTTGCAATGGTCTGTTACATTTTGGTGCCAGGCCACAGGCGGCGCAACATAGTATGAATATATGTATGTATAAAAAAAAAAAAAACACTACACACACACACACTACCATAGATTTTATGACTTAAAACCGCATTCGTAATTTGTATTACAACCACCACAATATTACTACTACTAGCACCAGATACAAGCACTTTATAGTGCATGCATCGTTTATCCTTCTCTCACTTAACAGCTTTAGGCATTTTTACTACTACGCCTTGCTAGTATTTTTTGGTAGTCACTGTACCACATTTTTACAACAGAGCGCCCCAGACAGGGGCCAACGACACCATTTTGCGCTCTCTCACTCTCTCTTCTTCTCTTTTACACACAAACACACACACACACACACATATGCATGCCAGGGAACAGGCGTGCGCCTTCATTCATAAGCATTGCGCTTTTTGCAGTCGACGGCGGCGGCGCCGCTCACTGCAAAATTTGGCGGCTTGTATGCATGTGAAAAATGTTGTTATTGCATTGTGTGTGTGTGTGTGAACTGTCTTATTTGTTGTTATTGTTATTGCTTGTGCTGCTGTTGCATGCGTAGCTTCCGCCCTTATCACAACATTTACACACGCACACAAACTTAGTTTAGTTTTCTTGCACATGCGCCTTGTGCTTCTCATCGTTCTCTCCGACCGGTGTGTGTTTTAGCTCTCTATCTCTGTCTCTTTTGGCCGCCGCCTAACTGTGGTTCGATTCGGTTTTGTTGTCGTCCTTTCGTCTGCATGTTTTTATACGCATTGCGTTTTCCACGTCTATCCTTAAAAACGCAGACGCCGACGTCTCTGTCATGCCTCTCATCTCTCTTTCTCTCTCTCTCTATCTCTCTGTCCACATGCCTCTTGCTCGCACTTGCCGTATTTTGTTATTAGATTTCACTTTGTTTTCATACACATTCGCCTGCCGTTTCACACATTACGCTTCGCGTCATTTTTCGGGGTCAACGTCATCTCGAGGGTTGCTGCTGCTGCTGCTGCCGCCGCCGCCACCGTCAATCGTAGTCGCAGTTGTTGTTGTTATTTTGTGCATGTCGTGTTTTTTTTTTTTGTCGCTGGTACTTCGTTTATGCGCTAAACGTTATCGTGATGTCATCTCCCTCTCTGCACAATGAAACGAAATCATAACGAATAGCGAACTTTCAATTGTGATTAAGAGCGATGTAAAATATGCATATATGTAATATGCATAGATATTAAATTACAATATTCATCGTGTAAACGTGATATGTTGTGCACATGCTGTTGTTGCAGCACATTTTTATTGCATTCAATGCGCCTGTTTGTCTCTCTGTCGACGTCTGTATCCGTATCTGTATTCGTGTATGTCTGTTTATTTGTTGTCTTGGCCAAAATAAATTTAAGGCGATGCGCAATTTGCAAGCAAAATAAAACATATATTTTAAACATTGCTCGCTGTCTGCTTTGGGACCAATTAAAGTACAAAAAATAATTAAACTACATAGTATTTGTTCATTTTCAACCAATTTAGTACTTCTTTTTTTTTTATTTTACTGCAGTTCCCTTTATATTTTTTGCCAACCGTGTTTCGCGTGCCGCACACAAAACCCCACGTGACTTTTTCGAGTACATATAACATTTTGCCAGCATTTTTATGTTTTATTTTTCTTGTCTCCTTTTGCCTTTGTTGTGTCTGGCGTGCTTATGGATGGTTACATTGGGGGCGTGGCAGCCAACATTGCTTGCCATTTTTGATTTTTTGCTCTTGCTGCAGTTTTATTGTATTGTTTTTGGTTTTTCTAGGAAAGGCGTGGCTTTTAAGTGCCAAAACATTTGACTGTGTGGCATTGTAAAAAGTTTTTGTTACCGTTGTTTATTTACTTTTTATGCATTCTTTTAGGTTTTAAGATAAATATGCTTGACAAATAAGTGGTTTATTTTTGTTCGAAAGTTAAAGATATGTAGCTAAAGTTATGAAATAAGATCGGGCTCATTTCGTCCAACTTTGCTTTACATTTTTACCCTATTTTATTATTATTATATTTAGTGATATAAAATTCTTTAACTACTCTCTTTATTTCTTTCAGATCCAAAATGTGCATTGTTGAAATCACCTGATATGTGTAGAATGTGAAAAATGTGACCGACAAGAATTTCAGTCAATTTACAAAAAAAAAAACCTTTTAACAACAACAAGCAACAACATCAAATGCAACGCAGAGCAACAATAAACAAAATAAAAAAAGATGATAACCTAAATAAATAAAATTGCTAGTCAAATTAGTTTTGTGAAACGAGAGACGACGAATCAAAACGAGACGAATCGGCAAACGGGTCGCGTCGAGTGCATATTGTGAGTTCCTAAAAAAAAAAAAAAAACAAATTATTGAAGAAGCAGAAAAAAAGCATGCCTGCGATTTGCCACCTTTCCCTTTGTCGTCGGCATCTTCTTCTTCTTTGCTGATAGTATCATTGCCCTTTTCGAAGCGCCATCTCTTTTGCGCAGTTCAAGCGTCTAATCTTTTTTTTTTTACAATTGACACTTTGTTGTTATCTACGCTTTCGCCAGAAGAGCCGCCACAGCGACTTGCACAGGGGGAAGCAAGGAAAAGAAAGTGCAGCATAACGAGAGGAAAAGAAAGAAGTCAGAAAATCGAAAAACGTGTTTTAAATTTATAGCAATAAATAAGATAAATTGCCGCAGCTGACGCTCTCTCGCTTGCACGCCTTACCCAACATCAACAACAACAACAACAACAGCAACAACGACCCAAAGGTAAGTTTTACTGCTTGCATTCCACATTCCGCATTTTCTTCTAGTGAGACTCTCTTGCTGTCTCTCTCACTTCTTATGCGTGCTCTTAATTTTGTGTGACATTCCAATCTTTTACTGATGTGCATACACTGCACTTTGAAAGTTTTAATGTCAGCATGAGCCTCTTGTAGGATATGCTTGAAACCTAACCAAAATGCTTAAATTTCTTCATAAAGTTTTTTTTTTTAATAATTTAGAATATTCTTTCTTTCATCAAAGTCACCAAAAAGTATTAATAATGTTATTAGGCAAAAACTTGAATATGTTAGTATATTGCCAAGTCGGCGTAATTGTTGTTGACAAATGCAGACAGCCGCATGGAATGTGAGACGTGTGAACATGGAAGTTTAAAATAGCGTCAGCCGTTGGAAGGGGAATGGAGGAAAAAGAATAGCAAAATAAAAAAATTAAACTAAAGGAGTGGGTGGAGAAATGTTTCCGTCTGTTCGTCAATACATATTAGATTTGTTTCTCATTCTACTTCTTCTTCTTCTTAGTAGTATTTCCGCATGGCCCAGTTTTCAAGCAAGCACTCACGCTGTAATAAATATCGTGAAAATTCCAAGAAAAATAGAAAAAGCGCCTCGGCTAAATAATGTGTAACAAATGGCGCGTCTGTCACAACAATAACAACAACAACAACTGCAACAACAACAAATGCAACTTCAATAATAATAACTGCAGCTCCAGCAGCAAATTTTCTAGAGCATAGACCACCCCTCCACACACCACCACCACCACCCCACCCAATTCACACAACCTCCACACTTCACTACACCAACAGATTGTTGGAAAAGGGTTGGGGGGGGGGTGCGTGGAGGGTATGGGGTAGTCAGTCACTCGATTGCATACTCACCGTCTGGGTATTTTTTTTTCTTCCTTTTTTTCTTGTTGTTGTGGTGGAGCAAAGCACACTTGAGACGTCTGTTGGCATGCGGCTTGTGGCATGTGGCATGCCATGCGATTTGTGGCACTGCCATTACACATTTAGATATACATACATATGTATATGTATGTTGCTGTTGCTGTTGCCATTACAGCTGCCCGGAAATGCCGTCTAATGCAACTTAAATTGATCCGAAATTTTTTGGAGTCGCTTGATTAGCTCAATACTGTAGTTTAATGGAACTTTTAAAGCTTTTATAGAAATAATATCTTTACAAAATATATTTTTATTCATTTCGCCTTCAAGATACGCTCAAATTTTTGAAAATTAATTAATCAATTTAAAATAAAAACCCCATATCACCGCGTCATCCCCCGATCTAGTTTTTGTTTTTCCTGTTCATTCTTGCACGTTTCGCTGGCAGAGCAGCGGCCTATACAAATGTGCGTATGTTTTATTTCCGTTTTGTGCGTGTGATTAATGGCTGTCCGCTGTCCGCTGTCTCAGTCGCAGTCGCAGTCGAAGTTAGCGGCAAAGGCAACGTCAACAGCAAACTATGGCTATTAATGTCGCTTTTTTATGCTTGCAAGCAATGATGTAACAAACGAAAAAAGAAATAATGTAACGATTAACGCAATTCATAATAATAAAACCCAAACTGCGGGTCGTGGCTTCATTGTGTGCACGGGGGGTTGATAAGAGAAAAGTAGGGGGGGAGGTTAAGGAAATAGGAAAAATGAAACCTGAAATTGTAACGAATGATTAATTACAGCATATTTATTGTATGTCCAAATCCAACACACATACTCGCACTTACACACAGAAAAACACACATATACAATACGGTACGTACGTACATACATACATATTTATAAGCAACTCCCTTAAGTCGCCCTCTTGCATTTGGTTTATGCGCTCAATACACCGTGGATGACAGTTAACATGCCGTATAATTTTTTTAGCTCTCACTCTTTTTTGTTGTTGTTGTTGTTGTTGTTCAATGTGACCGGCTGTTGAGCGACCATAAACAACATACAGTAGAGAGCGAGTGTATTAGTATAAGAGAGACAGATATTCGATGTCTGTGCAGTTGTTGTTGTTGCTGCTTGCTGTGTTCAAGTTGCCTTTGTTGCTGTTGCCGTTGGTGTCTCAGCAGTCAAGAATGCAAAGATGAAGCAGCGCAGCAGTCATTCCAGTCTCGGCCCTTGATCTTTCTGTCTGTGGATGCTGTGTATTTTTCTTCTTTTTCTTTTTGTGTGCATACTATGTGTGTAAAATGTAAAAAGCACGTTTTAAGTTATGTGAACGGCGTGTGAATGAGTCGTCGTCGTCGTCTCTACTTGGATGCTGCGGGGCTGGCAAACCGAGAGAGAGAGAGAGAGAGGTTTGTTTCCGAGAGTTAAGCCAGACTTGCTTGGCTTGTGCTTATTGCGGCTGTAAACAGGGACAGTGAGCAGGATCAGACAGCAAGAGTTATGTTGCTTTTGTGTGTGTTTGTGTTGTTGTAGTGCGCTGCATATGACATGCCATGAACTGCTGTGCAAATAATGTATGAGAAAAAAGAGCGCCACCGAGGTCTTTGGGCGTCTGTGTGGGCGAGTGAAAGGGAATCAGTCAAGTGAGTTTTTGCACCTACCGTTGTATGATAAAGTGCAAAAAGATGAGGCTTAAGAATATAAAAAAAAAAAATATTTGATTAACGTGGATTGTAAGCTGACTTGGAAAGCTACTCAAGAAATGAGTGGAAGTTGAGTATGCGACAATCTAAGCTTATATCTCTTCTATGTAGAATTTATTCAGACGTTTTGTGTTTCAAATGATGTCACAAGTGTTGCTAAGCATATTGCATTATAACTGGCAACGATAATTATTCAAAACACATTATGTGCTGACTTTTACACATAGTCATAAGTTAAATTTCATGACCAGTTGCAGCAACTGCTGCTTGCTACCCGTAAATGACACTTGCCTTCACATTCAATTACTTTTTTTAATTGTGTGTGTTTGTTCATTTCGGTTTGAGTTTGCAACAAAAAAGCTGGTAAAGCAATAAAATTATTTCCGCATTCCAAGCGAAGCGCATGCGCAGCCTCTGTTGTAGACGAAGGACGGAGATGAACTGAAAATACTCAGAAAAAGTGAGAGAAAAAAAAAAAATAAAAATAAGAAGAGCGTGTGAGTAAAGATTTATGACCCACACTCGTGGCGCCTATTAAAATGCCATGCACTTCATGCAGTTTTCAAACGTAGCTGCATGACCTTCTATTGTTTAAATAGTTTTTTATTTTAATTGTTCACAAATGTCGACAAACACGTTATGTTGGCGGTGTTGTCTGCGGCGGCGCTCTCCTCACTCGAGATGCTAAAAACGCCACATCAAGTAACAAAAAAGAAAAGAAAAGAAAAATAAAAAAAATCCACCGTTAAGCGTATGCATCAAGACTGAGCGACCCAGCTAAAGAGTTAAGATATGCGCATTTTTAACGATGCAGCCCTGGGTAACAGTAGACTGTGTTAAAGCGAGATGGATGTAGTGAATAGCTCCAACGAGCGCGCAATCGAACCGATCTTGGTATTGACATTGACAATGTCGACCCAGTCTCTCACTTTTTCTCTGCAAAATGGGTGAAATGCTCAATCCCCTTCGCCTCACCGTTGCGGCACAGTGTAAAGCTTGTTTTGCAAAATGAGTTGCAATTATTAGAGCAAAAATGTTTCTTAGGAAAAATAATATTTGACATATTTAATCCTTTATTTACGTAATGCATCATCTTGGAAAATGGAATGGAATGGAATGGAACAATGAAACCGTTTTGTCCAGTGCAATAACTAAAGAGTATAGTTAAGATATCTGATGTGTGATTAAATATATATAATGGCTGGCACTGTTGTTATTGTTGCTGTCTCTCACTGCATTGTCTCCTCTGTCCAAGTGGGGAATGCACATATAGTTTAGATTGGAATGTTGTTTATTGCATTTTTTCAGTTAAATGTCGTCGCCGTCGTCACCCAATGAAAAAAAAAAAAAAACTATGCATAATGATTGTGGCTGGTACGAGTCTACATTATGAGAGAGTTTACATACATATGTATGTATTTATGTATGTAGCGGGCTTGGCATTTCGAAAGTTAGTTGTCTGTTGTTGTTGTTTTTTTTTTATAGCCCACACAATCTGCGCCAACTTTTGAGTCATTGTGCCCATTTTTGTTGTGGTTTGATATTGCAATTTTTGCATCATGCATCCGGCACAGAAAGAGAAAGAGAGAGGGAGAGGGAGAGAGAGAGAATGGAATGTCTATGGATGAATGATAATGATTTGATTTGGTGATGAAGTCAAGTGGAATGCATGATGATGATTAATGGTCTCGATATACGAACGTAAAATGCATTCGTTGTTAACTTGACGGCGCTTTATGGGTTAACTTGTTTTATGTGGCTGACAGTGAAAGGGCAGACATTGTGTTGCAGTTGCCATTAAATATGTTAAATGTGGATCTAGGTTAGTGCAATCAAGTAAACTAAGGAAAAACAGTTTTCTTAAAAGATGTTTTCATCGCAAGACTAAGGACTAACTATTGTTGTAATCCAAGATCTTAGATTTTGTTTTCATTTGTTTTATTTATGTTCTTTTTCTATATTATAACATATTTTCCTCCGCTTGCCTCGCATCACCTGGCGGCTTAATTAAATTTTCACATTAAGCTTATTTTTAAAAATGCATTCTTGGCGCGTTTCAAACAAAAATAGCAGCGTCATTGCTTTTTCACATTCTATATGCACACAGAGAAAATCATAGTAAAAATAGTAAATTGTAAATTTTTCATGAAATGAATATTTCATAGTGATTATAATTTCATATACATATATTCATTCTGCTCTTTAACTATGTTTAAAGTACAGTCGTACTTCCATGTAACGAGTTTTCTGCATATTAAATTCATTTCTAGAACTTTGCAATTTGATTCAATAAAAAACCCAATCTTCATTACGAATTTTCTTCTCCCCTGGAGATTCGCTATATGGAAGTTCGACTGTATAATCAACATGTTTTATATCAAAATTATCATTAGATCGTGTCATTTCATTTTCTGAGTGTATTATTTACTATACAAACACAAACATATTTATAATTCTCTTTCTAGAGTCGAGCATTTTTTTTTTTTTTTGGCTGTCTGCGTTTGTCTTAATTTGATTTTCATGTTGCATCGCACGATCAATTTCATTTCAATGATTATAATTAAAAACATTTTCTATCTATGTACGGTAGCTAAAAGTGCTTTTGTTCTGGTAGGGGAGGGTAGGGGGTAGGCTGGAGAGGGTGACGTTGGCGCTCTTCTATGGGGCATAACCAGACGGCCGCCCATTCACGTGCCGAGTTTGAAAGCAACAAATTTTGCGCTCGACTGCAGTCGTAAACAACAACAACCGTTGTGTCTAGAGGGTGTCATGACTTATATATACCCTGTTAAAGGTAACGGGTGTGGAGCTTGACAGGAACCAACATAGTTTAGGTGATAATTTATAAATTATTGTACTTAAACAAGACAGTTATTGTTGTAATAGGACTGTAAATAATTTTGGATGACAATCTTGTTAGGAGGCACATTTATTTTACTCTTTAATGGTATACACGAATGTATATTCAAACCCATAAGCAACAGATGTGATTTACAGGGTATAAACAGCGACAACGACAACTACAATGATTGCCAGACATACAGTCGTTTGGGGTAAAGAAAAGGGGAAGTTTTGGGTTGCTTGAACGTTGAGAGTCTAGTCATCAAAAAGCACACGAGTAGGGCGATGCACCCTGCACAGTCCCTACCAACACCACACACCCCCCTTCAACGTTCCTTTGTTGTAAGACGCTTGAGAATCGACGTCAAATAAAGCGTTCGTCGACGTTATCGTCGTCATCTGTGTGTAATGCATTACAATTGGTAATTGTACATATTTGTTTTTCAATTCATATATTTCATATTAATCATGGCCCATTTGGGGCACGTTTTTGTTGCTTGTTGGAAAATCCTATGCGCACACTTGCACTTTCTTTCTTTATAAATAGAGTAAACTTATTTATGATAAACTAGAGACAATTACCAGTATTGGTTGCCAAGGTAACTGCATACCAAAATAGACTGTTGCCCTTTCCATCAGAGAGTGTCAGTCTGGATGATGCATTTGTCGTTCGTTTGTTATGACAGCAATGAAATGCACAATATGCAACTTTTATGTGGGCTGAGAAGAAAATTTGGATTATTAAAATGTGGGAAATGTTTAAGATAAATGCAAGACCGCAGTATTCAACAGAACTACAGTTAAATGAGCTTTAAATGCACCAAGTATTGACTTTGTATGCCTTTTCCCTTTTCCCACCAACGAGTCAACCCGTCAGTAGAAAACCCCAATAAAACCGCAACATTTTCACTAAAGCTCATTATACGAAATTATTATACTTAATCTATTGACTGTGTGATTCAATTACATATCTTATTATAACGACTTTTCTAACTATTTGTGTATTTTATTTATTTAAATAACGATATTCTTTCTATTGTTAATTTGTTTGTAAATCTGCAACTTTTGTATTGATTGACATAGCCTTAAGCTTGCATTTATCCTTATGTCTGTTTGGCTTCATTCAAATGGCGCTCATTAGTGGATATTCCAAGTGCTGTTGTTATTCATATTGTTATTGTTGTCATTTTGAGTTGTTTTACATATTGACAATACCCCTTTTTGGTTGTGATTGTCGTGCAACCCTTTTTGCTGTTATTGCTACTGTGGCACGCACAATACCAAAAATAACCCAAATTAGACAAAGATGACAACGACGGCGATGATCGCGACGATCTTGTGATCAGGGCTGGGCTGCTTGCTACTATTAAATGCAAAGCAATTGGTTCTTAATTGTTATTGTTCTTTTTGGTTGGCTCTGGTTTTCTCGTCTTGCTCTTTATACCCTGATAACATGAAAGAAGTATACAAAGGGTATAATGGTTTTGTGCAAATCTATGTTACAGACAGAAGAAAACATCTCCGATATAACAAGTTATCGATAACAATAAGAAACTTTAAACAAAATCGAAATCGGTCGAGAAACACCAGAGAGATATCGAAAAAAATATATTTAATCGTTAGGTCAGCGTATCAGGGTATCTCCAAGTCGAGCGTCCTCGTCTAGAGCTTTCTTACTTGTTTTGTATTCCTTATTTGTTGTTTACGTTTTTGGGTTTTTACTTACATATGTTGATTTATCTTTGCCTTGCAAACCCAAACGCACAGACATTTAAATATAGACAGCGATCATCTAATGGCCTCACATTCGCTGTCTGTGTCACCCAACTGTCTCGCCACAACGGTATTGTTGTTGTTGCTGATGTTGTTGTTATTGCTATTATTGCTGATGCTGATGCTGCTGCTGCTGCTGCTGTTGTGTGGTTCTTCATGTGACATAAAATGTGTGATCGATGTAAATCTTGCGCCTCAGCTGTCGCCGATAGCAACGTACGTCTCTTGATGTCTGCTGATCTTCTTGGTTTATTTTTATACCACGTTCGCTGTGAAAAGGAAGGGAGAGGGAGGATGCAATGGGCGCTAGACTGAGGCGTCATCATCTTCGTGCCCATCGCACCCTAAGCTGTTTTGTCGAAACAACTGTAAGTGTGGAACTTGAACATGCGCTCCACACGACTTAATGTTGTTACAGTGGTTGATTATTATTGTTGTTCGGGTTCGTGCTGTTGTTCGTGCGTGCGTGCTGCAGCAGTCGATCTCCAGCTTTGACAATGACAATGCACTGCAGACTAAAGCTTTGCATGATAAACGCGAGAGAAAGGGAGAGCGAAAATCGACAAGTACACATACAAAAGTTGTAAACTTTCAACATATTGTCCTTGTTCAGTTAAATCCATTTTAAGTTGCGCTATGTTTGGGCATAAACTTAACACTACTACACCACATACAATGATGGCTAGGTAACATTTGTTTTTGTTCTCCCTACTTGTTATTGTTGTTTCAATTTGTCTACTCACGCCTGCCGCCTCTACCCCACCCCTTTTGTTCGACATTTGATGTCGTCGTTGATATTGTGCTTGCGCTCGTTTTATTTCTATTTTTATTGCTTTTGGCCTCCTATACTAAATATGTATGTACATATACATATATGTGTGTGTTGTTTTTGCTGCTGTTGTAACGGGTATTACGTATTGTAAAAATTATCGTCTTGTTGTTGTTGTTGTTGGCGACTTTTTCACTTGCCCATTGGTTGTCTAATTTATTTCTATTTCTACGCCTTCTCGGCGTTCGCAGATTGAAAAACAAATTACCATAAATGTCATTTTGTAATTTGAATGCATTAATTGTAATACAAATATTGCTGTAACACTAAAGCGCACATTAACACCACAATAAAATTGAGAGTAACAAATCTCCACTATGTGTGTGTGTGCTTGTGAGTGATGGCGAGGCAATGGGCGCGCGCAAAGTAATCAAGCAAAACAACATACACAGCTTTAGCAATTGAGTAAAAGCCGCGCTCACACTACAAAAAAGCGAGTGAGAGGAGGAGAGAGACCGAGAGCAGCAATGGTCAAACTCACAGACTGTGATCTGAGCTTCACGTATACACATACACATACGCACTGCTCAATTGTTGTTTTTGCTGCTACCTAGCTCTGTAATTCATCTCTCGCTCGCACACAAATTTTGTAGATAAATCAATGCGATTTTTCGTATAAGCGCGTTCAGTTCTCTCGTTGGATTAACAAATTGGGCAGCATATACACATGAGATACACAAAACTAAATATTATAAGATTTAAATTAATTAATATAGAATTTTAGGGTAATAAATGAAATGTTAAAGTAATAAAACAACTGAGTGCTTATTAACATTCGTCTTAACCATTTAACTCTCTTTATCTCGTTCGGTGAGGGCTGTGTCTTCAAATGCCACATTGTTGTTGTTGCCCATGTTCATTTAACTTGCGTCTGATTGTCTGCTTTGTTTGTTTGGTTTTGTGTTTGGTGTCTAGAGATGAGAAAGAGAGAGAGAAAGAGAGACGTCCAGCTTTCAAGCTGCTGTTGTAGTTATTGTTTTTGCTCTTATTTCCTTTTGTCTTGGCGAGGGTAAAAAAAAGAAACAAAAGCCAACAATATTGTGTCTTGTTTATTGCTTTATTTGCGGATCTTGATTAGGTTCTTTTGTGTTTTTGTTGTTGCTGTTGTAATTTCTGCTGCTGGCTTTGCGTCTGTGTTTACTGTTTATGTGTGTTTGTGTGCGTGTGTGTGTGTTTGTGTGTGTGTAGCAGTAGAGCGGAGAAGGCAAATGTGAAAACAATTTAAGCGGGACCTAATAGCTTAACAACTATTTTAACTTTGCCACAGCGACGAGGACGGCGTTGTTGTTGTTTGTTTTTTTTTTTGCTACTAGTACTTACTGTTGTTTGTTTTTGTATTTTTGTTCTTTCCGCCGCTTGTAAAAATGTATTGCGTTTTATTTTATGCTCGTTGCTGCTGCCACTCTATTGTTGTTTGTTATTGTAATTTTTGCTGCTGCACTTGTCGTTATTGTTATTGCTTGTATTTGCCTTTGTGCATTTTCTTTTACGCTTAGCGCCTATCCCCCTCCCCCCCCCACCCTTCTCACCAACGCTTAGACAATTGCGTTGTGCGGTGCGCCCCTTTGGCGCCTCTCAAGTGGCGCTTACACACGCACACGTCCATAAACTCTCACTTGCACACACACACACACATACGCTTCAATATATGTATATGTATATGTGTGTGTTTTTTTTTGCTTGTATTTCCGTTACGCTGTCGAAATCATATCAAATTAATTCATTAAAGCAAATTTAATATTGAATAAATCATAACAAGAAAAGAAATGAAGCAACTTTTTGCATCTCACTCTTTATCTTTCTCTCTCTCTCTCTATCTCTATCTCTTTGTGTGGCCCCATGCACACGCTGACCACTCCATACAAGCCCCCCGCCCCCAATCCCAAAAACCAATCTGTGTGGCGCCTATTTTATGAACGGTTCAACGGCAAATGTCAAATTTGACAAGTGAGATGACTTGAAAGCTCTACGTTTGGTCCAGCAGAGAGACGCGTCGCTGCACGAGTAAAGCTTTAACAAATGTATGTATGTGTGCGTGTGTGTGTTTTATGTATGTTTTTTGCTTGGCTTGCTGATAAGCGTTCTGTTTGTGGATTTGGTTTCATGAAATAACTTAATATTCAAAAATTAGTACCAAAGAAAATCAACATTTTAATTGCATTGAATTTCATTCACAAAAAAAGATCGACTTAAAACTCATTCGTATATTATACAAACACACACATACACAAATAAATATATACGCTTTAGTCTTAAACAAGTAAGTTGAGCGTGTAGGGGGAGGGTAAAGGAAATTTTGATAAGGTGCAGAACAAAAAAACTCTTATCTAAATGTGTAAACATGCATATTTATAACACAAAAGCACATAGAGCATAATTCGAGGCGCAATAATTCATTTCGAATGTTGACGTTCGTTAAATGGGTATTCCATACATTGTATATATGTATGTATGTTTGTATGTATGCATGTTTGTATGAAAGTACGTGCACTTCGACAGGGGTCTAAAAATGAATGAAACCAAATAACTTTGATTTAATCAACTCACAACCCACTTACAATTTCATTGATAACTTCGAAACACAAAATCAAATAATATACACACACCCATACATGCATACAAACAAGCATGCTCACACATTTGAGACGCTTGTGCAATAGCTGTTTACCCAATGGACAAGGGAGAAGGCGACGTCGACGTCGACGTTGTTGTTGCTGAAGTTAACGTAAAGCGGCCGCACAAATTGGGTAATTTAGCTATCTCGTTCGCACTCATAGTAACTAATGAATGGTGAAACCCAACTATAGCTAATCATCAGTAATAACAAAATAAATAAAAGTTTGTGTTACCATTCACATTCCACACCTAAGCTGTTCTGGGTTTTTTTTTTTTCATTAGAAACCAGCGCATCGACCTGGCATTATGGGCATACATATGTACATGCTTTACCGTTATTATTGTTGTTGGCATTCCTAATAATCTTGACAATTGTTGCACACACATTTGGATTCCACAAGCCCAGACACACATACCTATGTACACACTCAAAGCATGCACAAAACACTTGAAAATGTCATTCAAAATACGCGCTGAAAATTCATTCACTTGATTCACAGCAGCAGCAGCAGCAACAAAAACTACAACAGCAACAAGCGTACTTGCGTTTGCCTTTTGCTTTTTACGCTACACTCTCGCTGCATTCATTCACTCTCGCACACACACACACACATACTGCACCACATTGAGAAAAAGCGTGTATCGCGAGAGTGAGAGAGCGCGAGCGCGCACGCAAGCCATGCAATGGAGCCGGATCGCGCTGTTTGGCAGCCCTGGGCCGGCTCTTGTGTAGAGCTAACGGGGCAATTGGCTCATTCATTGAGTAATTTCAAATATTTGTGTTAGTGTGTGTGCATTTAACACGTTCATAGACATTAATAGCTAACAACACAAATGTTTGTACATACAAACTAAAAAAGATAAACACAAAATTTAAAATACAACTACAATGGCAAAACAAAAAACTTGTCGAGACAAAAAAAAAATGTTGTTTTGAAATTACGTTATTTCCGCTACGAAATCCGCAAACAGCCTCAAAAGCGACGTCAACTAATGCAGCGACCGAAGCAGCGCAGTCAACTTATGTGTGGAGAGAGCTTCAAAGTGGAGAGAATTTGTAATTGGCAGCATAATCTGTCAATAGACAAAATTTAACTACATATCATAAAAATCAAACTGCAATCCCTTAATGTTATACATAGAAAGAAACTTATCAAAAATAATGCTTACCTTTTAAAGCTATGATATTGATGCTATGATATGATAGCAAATTGCTTACAATATTGTTAACAGCTACGAGTATATTTACGAGTAGGGCGTTTAAGACTATTGTTATATATAATTTCTCTGATAAGTGTATTACGTATCAAATCAAATGTTGGAACACAACATGAACAATACTTATATTTGTAGGTATGTATGTTATCTTTCAATAAGTGTGTGAGCTGTGTTTAATTCTTCCTCTTATATTTTTATTTTTAACTTGATTTTGGTATTGCTTGGGCAGTTCCGAGAATTTTGTGTGATTTACCAACCAACAACGGTATTAAGCATAAAGCGGTCAACTGCCCCGACAAAACTTACGAAAAAACAACAGGAAATAACAAATATATTGCTCATACAATGTCACAGTACTCGGTTACTACACGTACTCGAACTGGGAACCCGTATCCGTAGAAGTACAAGTTACTACACTGAAAGAAAGTTTTTCGCATTTAAAGTTCAATATTACAAACTTAATTTCTCACTTAATTCGAGAATGTAGTTCAAGATACAGTTTAAACTTTAATCGATTTCTTATGTACTTGGTTCAAGTTTTTTATGAGCAAAATTAAAGTATGTCACATATGATTTTAGTATTTTTATACTTATTTCAAGTATTTTGTACTTAAATCAAGAATGAAATTCTAGAATTCAAGTTCATTCGAACTTAATTTTTAGCACGGCTTTTTTTTTATCAGTGTACTTACAAATATTTGTCGCCAAAGGCTCTTTTTTGTTATTTGACTAAGATGCTTATATACATAAGTAGTATAGAGTTGTTTTATAAATATTATATATATATATTATATTTAAAAGAAAACCAAAAAAAAAAAAAAAGCGGGGAAAAAAAAAAAATAAAAAAAAAAATTTAAATTAAATGTATAAATGTTCCATATACGATATTTTTTTTATGATATTATATGCTTATCGACATTCGATAAGTTGAAGCAAGTTGTACGCATTTAGACAAATTATTTCAAAATCTGAGTTTAGCTCTTGTAGTCTCTGAGATCCCGCTTCATACAGACAGAAAAAAAGACAGGTAAACGCTGGAAGTTGACACACGGCTGTCAGAATATATATTACTATGGGTTCGGGATCTTTTGAATAAAACATTATATTCTTTTTTTCCCCTTTTTTTGGTTTAAGGTATAAAAAAAAAAAAAAAAAAAACGGAAGTTGACACACGCCCACAGTAGTTACATATTTCGGGTTTCTTCTATATGGCTAGACTTCTGAACTAACTAATCTATCTTGGTAGTACACCTGTTTTGGCATGTGGAAAGCGGAATAGAAAGTGTCGAGTCATAAAAGTTAGAAAGAGTTGAATCAAAAGCTTGATAGGATTTGTTTTAAGCTGTAAGCACTGTACATTAAAAGTAATTCGATATGTCAATATTGATATGGATAGATCTTAGATTTCTAGCGAATACAAATTCTTAATAACGAAGTTGTTAAATTGATATGCACAAAATGAGAAATTCAAAGCACTTTTATGCTTTAAAATGTGCGGGGACCTTCTTATCGCAACGCCCATATATTATTTGTAATTCTGTGAAATGCGATGTTGGTGAACTAATTGAGCAAATTATATGTATGTACATACGTTTATATGTGTAATATGTAATGTATTTGTGTGCGGATACATAATCAAAAGTAGTAGCAATATGAATTGGAATGAAGCGCGTGCAACTGATAAAGCCTCCAAACCAAAAAAAAACCAAAGAACGTGCGTACCCGAACGCATTAATGAGTATTAATCGATAACCCTGTCATTGATAACATATATTATCGATAACGATAAGTTGTTGAATTTGTTACATTTTAAACTTGATCTACAAACCTAAAGTACGTAACAATGCTCTTCTGGGATAACTATCACAGAAGATATCAAAGATTTAATCAAGTAATCGATTTAAGATATGTTAAGACTTTGGTTTATGTTTTTCTAAGTGCAAATAAACATCTCTACATAAGAGATAGTCGCAACGATGACAAGTTCGTTGATATAAAACCATTATTGTCACAACGAACTAAGTAAGAACTTAAGTAACTGTTTAAAGCATGACAAAGCTTCAATTCACGATAAGTAAAGATTATTATTTGTGTCACTTAACTAAGCACGATAAATGCATATACTTATGTGCATAGGTAGTACATAATTGATTTGCCAACTAACTTCCTTTATTTAGCGATTCAGCTAGTCAACCTTATGTTGCACGATCCAGTATTGGTTGCAATTAACTAGTTTTTACTGTTGTTCTTTATTTTGGGTTCTTGGAGATAGTTTTAATTATGATAGAGAGTTTCAATAAATGAGACAAACTAATATAAATGTTTGTCATTACACGAAATTTCCTTTGATCCTCAACAATTAACGTTTGAAGCTTACTTTGCAATAATTTTTCTTCTTTTTTTAAATATATCTTTATTTAACGGTTTTTTATTACCTTATAAACATTCGTTATTTTAGTGTCACAAGCGACTTAGGCAACAGATTCAGACTGATTTTTTACAATAAGTACAATAAATAATCTTTTATTTATTTCTTATAATAAGAAGTTGCTTTTGCTTTGAAATTATGCAGCATTGTTATAGGTTTTGATCGCTTTCTTCACACATAACTTGGCGTAATTGTGTGGTATTTTTTTTTAGAATGCCACAATTGTCAATGGCCTGGAATTTTTGATTCTCTTTAACCTGTTTGCTATTACAGCTCACGTATCCAGAGTTAATTTCTTTTATAGCGCACTGACATTTCAGAATGCTTCTTTTTTTCGCAGTATATAACGTTCGTTTCTTTATTTATCAAATATATAAGTTTATATATAATATAAAAAAAGTGGTTGCATTCCAAATGGGGTTCTATCTTTACATTTTCATCCATATTGTGGTCCCCTTATTTTTTTGGGTTAATGAAAATCTTAACGTTTATTTAGCGGTCTATGTTTGTTTTGGGAATTTTTACGAGCTTATGAATGAACGTGCAAACAAACAAACTAACAAACAAAAAACAAACAAACAAACGAACGAACTAACAAACAGCTAAAGCAACACAAGAGAGCCGCAATCAGCAGTCATATGTCTAGCAATTTGTAATCTCATTCAAAATAATTTCAATCCCCAACCAACCAGTCAAACAACAACATCCATCGAATCGAGAACGACTTCAGATCAATAAAAATAAGAAGAAAAATAACAGTAAAATGCTAAGCAAAGCAGTTTCATAAAACCCAAAATTTAATTTCTTCGTTCAGTTTATTTTTGAAGGGGCAGGCCAGGCATTCATTTGGATTCATATGTCACAGCATTGATATAAATTAAATAATTACATATTTTATTTGCCTTTAAAACAGTGTTTTCAAGTTGTTTATTTTTCTTACAAGTGCTTCTTAAGTGCATTTCTTTAAGTTTAACTAACTCAATGTTAATGCATGATAAAGATGTGTATCTGTGTAAATGTCATATTAGATAAGTGATTAGCATTTTTTTTTTTTCGAGGTACCGAGTCAGGGCTACATGCCACCCTTACACCCAACACAACTCATCCATCTAACAATCGCACCGATCGCAGTCTGAACCGTCATCGTGCTTTTGTCAATTTATCTCGCGTGAGGCGTCACGTTGCTTATCTGGAACTAACACAAATGAGTTGTATACACACACACACACACCTTCATAGTTGCATACCTCAACTACAACAACCTTAAAAGTTCTGATGACCAAACAAGGCCATACTAGTCCACATTGTCGAGCCTTAGGCCACACCTATGCCATTTCTTCTACTCCATTAGATGCAAAATGATGCTCTGCGATGGGACTCGATCCTGAGAACTCTCGTTGATTAAGCGAACGCCGAACATATTTCGTATGCAGTTATTTATATTCGTTCGTTTTTATCTTCACCTGTACGATCTTCCACTCTCTCTCTCCCTCTCTCTCATTGCTATTATTATAACGTTCATTCTAACACACACTCTCTCTCTCTCTCTCTCTCTCTCTCTGTCTTTCTATCTATCTCTGACGCTTTTGCTGTCCATTTGCTGTTATAGTTTCAGTGACTCGGCGAATTCGTTTGGGTGGGGGAAGATTGGGCGCGCTGCATGTGACTATCGCCTATTGTTCCAGAGGCGTCGAATGAAAGAAAAACAAAATAATTATTATGAAATTGCGAGTTGTTGTTGTTTCTTGTTTATAGCACGTTACATAGTCACAATGACAAAGCTCTGATGAATGAAAAGAAAATAACTACAAAGATGATGAAATACTTGACTTAGTTAAGAGCAAGTGTTGCTTTATCTTAATGCTAGATTTAATATACATTTAATAGAAGTTTTCTTTGTAATATGTTTCTTTTACTAGCCAATCTATGCCATAAAATTAATGAATGGTTTAAACTAATTAACATTTTTTCAAGTTATTATATGCACTCAACCTTTTTTATCGACGATCTGAGGCGAGAACTGATTTCCACATAAACCTGATATTTGCTTTAGTTCGTTATTCAAATATTAACACTATACAATGTCATTTTTGTGTCAGACGTTCCAGTTAAACTTTTTTTTAATGAACAAACAAAACGTATTTTATGGACAAGTTTTCAAGATATTTCAACTTAAATGTGCAAAAAAACTTGAACGACATTTTTTGTATGTTTCTAGCTTTGATTTTTTGGATCTGATAGAAATGTTTCTTCATATTAGAACAGGTTAGAAAAGCTCGAAAACTTTTATTGTTGTGATTTTTGAGTTAAAGAGGCCAAAACCTATGAAAATAGTTAGTTATTCTCTAGGAAGTTTGAGATCTTTTAAGTTTGATTAAGGAAGTTTAAAATCTTTGATTGAATCAAACAATTTTAAAGAGTTCTTCATTTCGGTGGTTTCTATTTCAAATGAAATATTTATTTATTATACAGCTGTATTGCTGACTAAGCTGCTGTGGATCAATGCGAGATGTTTGTTGTTATTGTTTTTCTGAGAAAATTAACTCAAAAGACTCTTACATCATCAGTAATTTAAGTTTTGTGGATCGATAAGTGTTTAACGCCTAAACGGATTTTGCCCCTGTAGATCGTTAAACATAAAGAAAATGTTAACTTTATTTATTTGTTTATTGCTTCATCCGCACGACGGCCCTTCGTTATTAATTGTTGTTGCTGTTGTTTGTGTGTGTGTAGACAAAAAAATAATACAAGGGGGAAAGAAAATAAAAAATAATAATAATAAATAAAAAACTTGCCCATTGGCGGATTTGGAGCATAAGAAATATTTCATGCATTGCTACGCTTTGGGTTTCTTGCTATTGTTATTGCTATTGCTATTGCTATTGTTATTGCTATTGTTATTGTTATTGTTATTGTTGTCACTTAACTGGTCTGGCAACTTTGTGCCAGATTGGAATGTTGTTGCCTTTTGGATGCTGCTGCAGAGTTTGTCTTTGTTGCTATTATTATTGTTGATGTTTGTTTGATTGTTTCTGTTGCCGTCAATGTCGTTGTTAATATTGTTGTTATTGTTGATTTATACGCAATTCACTGTTGTTGTTTTTGTTCTTCTTGTTTTTAATTAGCAGCAACAACAACAATCGTTGTTACAGCTGCTTCGTCGTCAGGCGCATGCGTTTCGAATGCATTTAAATACACCAAACATAATAGTACAATCCATAAAGCAAAAACAATAAAGTATTGCTAACATAAACGTGCCCTTCAGTAAAAAAAAAAAAACAAAAAAAAACGCAAACAAAAAACAACAACTGAACTGAACTGAAAATATCAGCAAAACAAATGACGGGGCAAGTTAAGCGTGCCAATTGCACCTTTACCATTTTACGAGCATTTTGCGAGAACTGTGGCGCCTGGGGGCCGACTTTAACCGAAATTAAACAACAACCCCAACAACAACAACTACAACAACGACAAATTACTCGTTAATTTTTCCATGTACAGCTGATAAGCATGTGTGTGTTTATCGTTGTTGTTGTAGTAGTTAGTAGTAGTAGTAGTAGTATACATACATACACACATACATACATATAACGTGAACATCGTGTAGACGGAAATGTTGCGCTTTTTCTACCTGCTTGTACATACATACATATGTATATAGAAAACAATATTTAAGAAATTAGGTCAGCTGCCAGCAACAATGTTGTTACACAGTTTGACAACCATTGTGCACACTGGCCATTCATTCTCTTATGTGCGTTCTCTCCTGCGCACTCTTTTAATCTACCAGCACGAGTGCACACATACAAAGACTATACATTTCGAATTGTCACGTCTAAAGAAATGTGTGGTCTTTGGCATATGTATCTGTGTGTGCTGTGTAAAGTAAAAGAGTTGTACAGTTGGAGTTGTATTGTGACTCTCAAACTCTGCAAAGAGCGAGCAAAGTAAAACAATTTAGTGCAGAGAGCGAGAGGAAGTTAAAAGAGTACGACTAAGGCAGGTGTCTCTGCGTTTGTGACTAAAGTTTAACTGCACTGGGCAGCAGCGGATTTATTCTATTATTTTAAATCATGTGCGATTAATTTCAACTTACATATGTACATATGTACATACATATATAAGTTTAATTTATTTAAGTTGACTATTGCAATTTCTAACACGTTTTTGCACTCTAATTATTTATGGCGCCGTTGGTTTTAGCCCGCTTTTGTTTGTGTGTGTTTAGTGTTTATTTTGTTATTGCGCAATAAAAGCAACAAAACCAACATCAACTACAACAAGTAATAGAACATAATAAAAAAAAGCGACCACCGCAGCATTCGCTTAAAGAGAGAGAGAGAGAGAGAGCATGTTGTGTGCGTGAGTACCAAAGAGGCAGAGGGCTCTTCTTGTGTTTATTTATTTGTATTTTGTTGTTGTTATTGTTGGCAAAAACAGTTCGCAAGCTGAAAGGCCCAGAAGAATACAGCTCTTAATGGTGTATGTATTTGTTTGTATACATACATACACATGCCCATAAATATGTTTGTGTGTGGCATGCCGCATGCGTGAGAATGTTTGCATGTGTGAGTACATTTTAACTACGCAGCAGCATTTTTACTACTGCAGCAACAACAACAAACAACACCAGCAACAACAACAAACAACAAGAAAAGGCGGCTGGTATTCTAAGTACCCCGCCTCCATCGTCGAATTTTCGCGCTTGTTTTTGTGCGCTTACTCTATGTTTCGCTATTTTGTTTGACACGTTTTGCGCTCCCGAGCAGTGCGAGCAGCAGCGGCGCGCTCATACCGCTGACGACGCAGCCGCATTTTGTTTTTCTTACGCCAAAAAAAAAAATAACTAGCTACACCCTGTGCGAAGGGGGCCAGCGTCAGGTTGATGAATTACAACTTAGTTGTAAATACGCTACGCACACTCTTCTTCTTTGTCTTCTTCTTCGTGTTGTTCAGTTTAGTATTTTTTTGTTTTTCTTTACAATTTACTACGCTTTTACAATCGCTGCGCAGCCGGCGTCTCAGTCACTATTGCTATCTCAGTCTAACGCTTTGTTCTAACGTCAATGCGGTGACGGGACGGGACTCGCGTCATGCAAACAAACGTCAATGCTGTTTGGCCAGCAGCAGCACCACCACCATCACAAGCAAAAACAACAACAACAACAACAATAGCAACAATAACAACAAGAACAAAAATAATAATAATATTCAGTTTTATTTATTCTTGTTTCTGTTTGCCGCATAAACTTATTGCTGTGTGTAATTGTTGTTGTCCGTTGCCTGGAGCATTATTGTATGTATTAGTGTTGGCAACCTCTAGACAAGCTCAGCTGCTTAATTGAGCAATGCGACAGCGCATTAGCATACACAAGTTTGTATATATATAGATATGTGTTTGTGTGTGTGTATGTATTAAGAATTTGCGTGAGCTTTCAGATGGCTTTTTGCAAATAGAATAAGAAAGCTTGATAAGGCAGATGAGATACACACATACATATTTATGTAGTAAATAAAAGCAACGTCATGATTATGAAGCAAGAGAGTGAGAAAGAGAAGACACTGGTGGAGCATGCAGGTGCATATTCATATTAACATAGATGCCAATGTAAAATAACATTCTTATTTGAATTGTATGTATGTATGTATGTATATACAAATTTTGTATTTGTATTGTTAACCAAATGAGATAACGCAACGTCAGCGTCATTGACGACGTTGACGCGACACGTGTGTCGAGCACTTGGCGCCCTTTTTTGCATAAAATTATTGTTTTTACGTAGTTTTTATACTTGATACCGATAGGTAAAGAGTATATTGGGTTGGTGCAATGTCCGTCCGTCTGTTCGACATCCTTTAAGCTAGAGATTTGAAACATTGCAAATACCTTTTTCTATAGCCGAAATAGATAAAATGCCAAGTTTGGGGGGCTGGCATATCGATAAATTCGATAAATGAACATCGATAAATCCTTATATTTCCCACACTCTCAGAATTAGAGTTATCAAATTTGGTAAGAAGATAGCTACTGACGTCCCCCAAAAAACTGCATAAGCATTTTTGGAGCCACGCCCACCAATTCCGCCCCCAGCCCCCTCGCAGTGTGAAATCAGAAACGCCTATACTTTCCACAGGTTTTAAGCTATAGCCACCGAATTTGTTGGCAATATAACTGGTGGCATGCCGCATTCGTACCCCTTTGCAATCTGGCCTCTTGTTACACGTTTTTAAACAGGTATCGAGCATACCGCAGTCGGTTCGCATTCGGTCTGACTGCAAAGTTGCCGCTTGTTTTTTGTCGTTGTTGTTGATTTGCCTCACTCTGCTGTTCGTATTAAACAAACAATAACAATTGCACATTTTGTTTTTATTCTCATTACAGTTTCGAGCAACGACGACAAAAAGCATTCCAACTGATTACGATATATAATAAAATAAACAACAACAACAAAATACACTACCAAACAACAACAAAAAGTCTGGGAAGACACGTGAGAGTGGGGAGAGAGAGAGAGAGAGATAGCACATGAAAGTTGCAATGATTACTTAGTGGGCCGATGCGCCTATCAAAAATCTGCAAAGTGTATCACAACAATAAAAACTACAACCTCAACATTGCAAACAAAAAAATATGGAAATATCAACAACAGCAACAACAAAACAACAACAATATTTAAATGAGCTGAAACGTTTAATGACGGAAAAGAAAGCAACACCAACAACAAGAACAGCAACAACATCAAAAAGAGGAAGATTTAAATTGGGGTTGCCGAATGAATCCGAATGTGATTTGCCGGCAACACGACGTTCAATGCAACCGTCAAGCAACATGTGGCAGCACAGCCGCTGCAGTGCAGCAGCAAGAACAACACCTAATGAGGTATTAGCAACAGCAACAACTACAACACCAATAACACCAATAACAACGACGCAGGCAACAGCATCACCACATGGCAATATTTGTGTCATTTGCCGCCGACTAGTGTTCGCAACAACAGCAACATGTTGTTGCATTCAGACAGCAACAAACAGCAGTTCCTATGCAGACAGCAAAAGTGCCTGTGACAGTGGCAGTAAGCGAAATAGTAACAACAGTAAAAGAAACAGCGACGCAACAACAACAATAACACCAACAACAACATTCCCCAGCAGGCTGCCGTCGGCGCAACATTGCAGCTGTCATCATCATAATCAGCAACATCAACAGCAGCAGCAGCAGCATGTTGCTAGCATTGCGCCAGCATGTTGCTGTACAAATAAAAGTGGTAAAAGTAGTCGAGAAAGAAGAAGAAGAAGAAATATAAGTAGTAATAGTACAAATGACAATAACCAAAAAGTAACAATAGCAAAAACAGCAAATTGCCAATGCAACTGCAACAATAGCAGCAACAGCAACCAAACTGGCCGACTGCAACAAAATGTAAAAACAATATTTAAAAATCGGCTTAGCATTTTGGCCACACTACAATTGTTGTTTCTGTTGGTACAACAACAAATGCTAATATTGCGACATTGTAGCAATCTGTTAAAAAGACGCCGCAACAAACCGAATCAAACAAAATCACACAAATCACAATTCATACTTGTGCTTAAACAGTTTTCATCAAATCATCTAAGACAATACCCAATAAGGTTCGCATTCACATTTGTCGCAGTGTTAACAATACATGCGACAACAGCAGCAGCAGCGCATACGCTAACAATACCACCAGAACAAAATCATCATCAGCAACATTTGAATACATTAACATTAACAGCGACGCGAAGCTTTGCTGACAGTTTGGTCTCGCTAACGGGACAAACGCGTAATGTCGCCAATCAAAATGCACGCAATATCGGCAATGGAAGTAACAGTAACAGTAACGGCATTAGTGACGTACGATTGGCGCGTAAAGAAATGCGTAAGTCTGGCAACACTTATTGCTTGGTATTATGTGTATTAATTTACATTGTATTTTATTTTCATTATACAGCATGCAAATCGATGGATATACGCAACAATATATCGGAGTTAAGTCAGTTAGCCAATTGTACGATTATTGAGGGATTTTTGCTAATAACACTTATCAACGATGCGGATAAATTGAATCAAACCTATCCGCTGCTAACCGAAGTGACTGGCTATATACTTGTCTATCGTGTATATAATCTAATATCGTTATCACAAATCTTTCCCAATTTGAGCGTCATTCGCGGCAATATACTTTTCGAGAGCTACGCTTTGGTCGTATATCAAAATCGAGATCTACTCGACATTGGTCTCTCCAATCTGCGGGCCATCACCAATGGCGGTGTACGCATCGAAAAGAACTCCTATTTGTGCTTTGTAAAGACCGTCAACTGGCATCGGATTGTGTCCAGAAATGCCACAGAATCGGACATTGTGCTCAAGTTCAATCGCAATGAGGCGGAATGTGCTCGCTGTCCGGGTGAGATAAAAGGTGATGACTCACAGGATAACTCAATGACGGATGCCAGCGATGTGCCAGCGTGCCGAGAGCATGCGGATAACAAGCGTTATTGCTGGAACAGCAGAGCGTGCCAGACAAGTAAGTTGATTGAAACCATACCATACATATTGCCAAGCTCATCTATGTCATATTTCTTTATTAAAGTTTGCCCTAAGGAATGCCCCTACAACTGCATTGATGAGCACACGTGTTGCAACGATTCCTGTCTGGGCAGCTGCACGAAACCAATTGTGGGTGATTGTACGGCATGTCGTAATGTTTCCATACATGGCGGCACATGCATTAACCAATGTCCCGAAGGCTACTTCCTGGTGAGTCTACTATACAGAATTCAATCGAATACTTTATACTAATTAGGTTGCTTATTTATCAACTTTCAGTACGAACAACGTTGCATTACGGCGGATATGTGCGAACGGATTGGTACGAAATATGAGAGTAGCAAGGAAATGAAACTGGTGCATTACAATGGCAAGTGTACGACGCGCTGTGAGAAGGGCTATGTCATCATGAGCAATACATGCCAAAAGTGTAATGGCACTTGCCAAAAACTATGCCAAGGCGGCATAATTGATAGTTTGGTGCGTGCTAAAGAATTTCATGGCTGCACTGTCATAGGCAAAGAAGGATTAACGATAAGCATTAAGCGTGGTGGACGTAAGTTAAAGTTTTATTCCAATTTTGTAATATATAATTAACATTTGTTAATCTTTAATATAGCGCATATGGTTGATGCTTTGGTTTCTGGTTTGGGTGCAATTCATACGATCAATTCGTATTTGAAGGTACATTTAACGTACGGTCTCACCACACTGGATTTTTTCAAAAGTCTACGCACAATCAAGGGCAATAGTTTGTTGGAGGGTCGTTATGCATTGTATGTGCTGGAGAATCGAGATCTGGAAGCGATATGGGCCGAAAATCAGACAGTCAGCATTACCAATGGCAGCGTCTTCTTTCATTTCAATCCAAAATTGTGCATCGAAACGATTGAGAAACTGAAACCCATGCTGCCGGACAAGCCAACGAAGTTCAACAAAAACGAAGTGGCCGAAGATTCCAATGGCAACAAGGGCACATGTATGTTGTTTTTGTTTTAATTTCTTATAACTCAGCTTAATGAGAATGTGATGTAATTTTCTAACAGGTAACACGCTATGGTTGAACGTCAAAATAAATCAAACGGGCAGCACATTTATATTGGTTACAATCAATAGCACAATTGTGATTTTTGATGATGAGCGTTCGTTTATTGGTTATCAATTCTATCATACATCTGATCCACATGGCAATGTGACCAGAGACAACTATCAGCCCTGTTCGGACAAGTGCGTACAATTTTCAACTAGAAAAACAGTTCACTTCAACTTTCACTTATTTTACACAGCTGGATTGTAACTGAACCGAGCAAGGATATTGTTAACTTGATTGGCAGTCTAAACCCCTATACCAAATATGCATTCTATGTGCGCACAATGACCATATCATCGGAAAAGCGTAACTATCAGAGCGATATAATACGTTTTCAGACGATGCCGTCAAAGCCAACGCATGTGCGCAGAATCAGTGCTCGTTCCACAGACAGCTCGAGAATTGTGAGTATGATCCCGGATTGATGACTATCGATTGTTGACCCCTAACCATACTATCCTATTTGAACGAACAGCTGCTGAGCTGGAAACCTCCGTTAAATGTGAATGGCAAGCTGATCAAGTATCAGGTAAGAGCGGAAATCACTCGACGTGACTCTAAGCTGGAGCATCATCGTAACTT
The DNA here is from genome assembly GCA_018904305.1 of Scaptomyza montana. NCBI lineage: Eukaryota > Metazoa > Arthropoda > Insecta > Diptera > Drosophilidae > Scaptomyza > Scaptomyza montana. The sequence goes on from JAEIGR010000001.1 coordinate 6,752,211, forward strand.
TTGCCGTGATCGTAAGTGATTAAAACAGCATACAGGCGAGACGGGAAATAAGAATCTTTGAATACTTGCAGCACTACCAAATACATTGGATGACGAGGAGACGTTCTCGTCACCAGCGGAAAAAACCATTAAAGAGCCGACAGGTCCTGACTGCAAATGCGATGCAGGTGGTCGCAATGTATTTGATCAGCAAATAGTTGAGGCGAAAATCTTTGATGAAATCGAATTCGAGAATGCGCTACAAAACTTTCTGTATGTGTCGAAAAAGCGCGATGATGTTGTACACTTCGATAGCGGCCAGTTTATTAGCGACAACAGCATCGATGCTGGTGCTTCTTTATTTGACAATCCAAATGCACTTAACCGCCGACGCCGACGATACATTGAAACCGATGAGGATGACAATGAAATGGGCAGCGTTCTAATGCGACATATTCGTGCTTCTAAACCAATTAACGATACCAAATTATCAATCGGTGGACGAAAGTTAAACGGCACAAATCTCGATGAAATGGAAAGCTGGTTGAACATGACACAAATGGATGAGACATTGTCATATTATAAAATCTTTTCCGCCGAAGTTAATGCCAGCACAACCGAATTTCTTTTTGAGAAGCTGCGGCATTTCTCACTCTATTCACTTACCGTGCGTGCTTGCCGCGAAAAAGGTACTGTTAACGAAACTATAGGTCTGTGCAGTGATGCCGAACCCTGGGAAAAGAGGACACAAAGATTGGGTAAATACATACTCATTTCCGTTTCATTCCTTATTCTTATTGTTGTCATCTTACAGAGCATGTGGATAAAGCCGAGAAATTGCAAGGGGAACTGTTGGACAATGTGAATACAACACGAGGCAATGTACGTCTGCGTTGGGATGAGCCTCAACATCCAAACGGTGCCATCGTCTCCTATATGATTATATATGAGCGTCAGGAACAGGATGCTGTTGAAGAGAAAAGATGTATTACCGTACAGGATTATCTCAATCAAAGCGGATACATTGTGACAAACCTAAATGAAGGCAAATACAGCTTTCGTGTCAGAGCCAATTCATTGGCCGGTGAGGGTGATCTGTCGGACTATGTTTATGTCGAAGTACCGGTAAGTTTGTTAAGTTTAAAGCGAGTAAAGATTTATACATTATAATAATATGTAATAATAAAAATCATATTGATTTACAGCCGCCAAGTAATTCAACAATGACAATTGTATGGGCGTTCATTGGTGTTGGAACAGTTGCATTAATCGCTGGCATCTCCTGTTGTTTTGTTGCCAAAAAGAAAGGACCACCAAGGGATTTGGTTATCAATACGGAAGTAAATCCATTCTATGCAAGCCTACAATATGTGCCCGACGATTGGGAAGTGCCGCGAGAGCGCATAATACAACTGGGTCCACTCGGTCAGGGCTCATTTGGCATGGTCTACGAGGGCATACTCAAGGCACAAAATGATGGCGGCGATACACCATGTGCCATTAAGACTGTCAACGAGAATGCCACCGATCGGGAGCGCACGAATTTCCTAAGCGAAGCGAGTGTTATGAAGGAATTCGACACATATCATGTGGTCCGACTGCTTGGCGTTTGTTCGCGTGGTCAGCCCGCTCTGGTCGTCATGGAGCTAATGAAAAAGGGTGATCTCAAGTCATATTTGCGCGCCCATCGACCTGACGAACGCGAGGATGTCCTGGCCGTCTATCAGCAGCGCATTGGGCTCACAAATAGTACGGGCACAACATTGGGCCCAATACAGCCACCGCCATATAGTCGAATATTTCAAATGGCCATCGAAATAGCTGATGGCATGGCCTATCTGGCAGCCAAAAAGTTTGTGCATCGTGATCTTGCCGCACGTAATTGCATGGTTGCCGCTGATTTGACAGTGAAAATTGGTGATTTTGGCATGACCCGAGATATCTATGAAACGGACTATTATCGCAAGGGCACAAAGGGTCTGTTGCCTGTGCGCTGGATGCCGCCAGAGAGTTTACGCGATGGCGTTTACGCCAGCTCGAGTGATGTGTTTAGCTTTGGCGTTGTCCTGTGGGAAATGGCAACACTCGCCTCACAACCCTATCAGGGATTGTCCAACGAGCAGGTATTGCGCTATGTCATAGACGGTGGCATTATGGAACGACCTGACAATTGTCCCGAGCTGTTGCATAAATTGATGCATCGTTGCTGGCACCATAGACCCTCGGCACGTCCCTCGTTCCTTGATATTATTGGCTATTTGGAGCATTTGGCTGATCCGCATTTCAAAGAGGTTGCCTTCTACTATTCCGATGCTGGTCTAACGTATCGTGAGAAGGAGCGCAAGGAACGCAATCAAATGGATGTTTTTGCGGGCGTTCATCTCGATGCCGTTGGAGATGGTGTGGACGATGCAACAACGCCGTTGCGTCTGGGCGAATATCAAGGCTACAAATCAAATATGGAGCACAACACATCAATGGAACAGCCAGCCGAGAGTCCCATCGCCATGGTCGATGATCAGGCCACAACGCATTCACCCTTTAGCATGCATTCGGGCTTTATTGTTAGTAGCACACCGGATGCTCTATCGACACTGCCAACAGCCGGTGGCTCGCATATGGATGATGCAGCATATGTGCAGCCAGATGGTGATGCAGTTCTAACAGCGGATGCAGAACGTGGCTTCGGACTGTACGATCCAAGTCCAAACTTTGTGGAGCTGCCGCACAGTGCCAGTGGACGGCTCAGTGGTGAACAGCATTTACTGTTGAAAGGGAAACGTGCCGGAGGCGCCGGCGGTAGCAGCGGTGGAGTCGCCAGTATTATGCCCAACATGAGCAGCTCAATGCCGGACGATGTGATTGGTGGTGGTGGTGGCAATAATGTTGCTGTCGGCGGTGTTGTTTCCACCTCTTTGCAGCCATCAACAGCATCGGGTGCCAGCTCCAATGCGAGTAGCAGTCGTCATCCGAGTCTGAAGCGTGTCGTTGCCGACACTTTGCGGAATCGTGTTGGCTATGGACTACTGAGTCGTTTTAATTTGAAGCGCGGTGACAGCAATGACAGCCACAAGAGCAACATCTCGAATGCGCCCAGCAGCAGCAGCAATTCCAATTTGACTAGCCATCCGGCGGGCATGGCTATGGTCACAATGGGCCCAAATCTGGGCACAATTGAGAGCGGTGGCAGTGGCAGCGCTGGCAGCTATGCGGGCACACCACGTTTCTATACGCCCACAGCGATGACGCCCAGTGCTGGTGGCAATGGCAGCACAACAATCATAAGCGACAATCCCAACTATAAGCTGCTCGATGAGTCGACGAACAGTGCGGAACCGGTGGATTCGGCTTGGCCTCAAAACCTCACTACAACCTGTCTGAATCCCAATTATGAGCTAATGCAGGCGCCAACAACAGAAGCAGCCCCAACACATTTTAGCATGCTCAGCGACAATCCCAACTATGTGTTAATGAGTGAACCGCAAACTGGTCCCACTGGACAGACTCATGTGTTTACCAGCGAGAATCCCAACTATGCTTCGTCACTGCATGAGCGAGGAAATATGCAACACAGCAGCACCGATGAATATGACAATGATGATGAGTTAGTCATACAAAATGATTTAATACATTTGTATTCGTATTAACAGTTTGTATTAATTCATTTTTACAGCGATGACGAAGATGCCGATGAGCATACGGAACATATTAAAATGGAACGAATGCCGCTCAGTCGACAAAAGCAGCGCACACGCATTAAACCACTGCAGCAGCAGCACCAGCAGCAGCAGCCGCGCAGTCGCAGCGTTAGTCAGACACGCAAAGTTGATACGGCAGCAGCGGCGGCGGCATCAGCTGCCAATGCGTCCAATATACTCAAGGAGAATTGGCTAAAGCAGGCGAGTACGCCAAGGCCGCCGCCACCCAATGGTTTCATAGGACGCGAAGCGTAAAAAGAGAGAGAATGAAATTTTGTAAATACATACATACATACATATGTACATATATGTAGCAATTAGTATAAAATGTTTAGAAATATTGAAAGGAGACGGAGGAGGGGGGAGGGGAGGTTAGGGGAACCAAGAGAGCGAAAAAGATCGAGACAGAGAGAGAGAGAGAGAGAGAGAGAGGGCAAAAAGCTTAGCTTGAGCACTGTTAGTTAACAGTGTTAACAGAGCGCTGTTAGCCCCTCCCCATAAAACATTTGTAAATCATGCTTAACATTAAAGCCGCCAGCAAACTTTTGACCACAGCCAAGGCTCCGACAAAAATTTATTATACATTTTAAGCTTAATTTATGTATGTTTTCGTATTTGTTAAGTATTTCTTTTATAATTTACTAGAGCCGTTTGAAAACACATACAAAAAAAAAAAAAAAACAAAAAAAAACCAAAACAAGTCCTAAATGCAAATAACAAAAGTACAAAAGCCAACAACCAACCAACCTAAGTACCGTTTATAACTAGACATAGACACATACCACATACATACATACATATATATATATGTTTGTATGTAGGTGTAGACATAACCTAACTTATGTATAAATTATAATAATTATTTTAGTACCTACCTAAAACATAAAATACACGATGATCGATGCAACAATGAAAAAGCAGCAAACTATTACTGTACAACTACAGCAACAATAACAACAACAACAACAACAACATCTACAACAACAATAAGCAATACAACAAAACAAACAAAATATCTTAACTGAGTTTGAGGTCCTTTAAATTAGTTAGAGCTTAAATGTACTCATTCTTTTTTTTTCCTGTTGTTTTATTTTTTTTTTTCGGTGCCCCTTTTTTTATTAATGGCATTGTGTTGCAATTTTAAATGCGCTTATGTTCTAAATGTTGCTCGTTTTATTCACACACACACAAAAAAAATAATAATAATCATACAAAAAAAGAAAAAACAGAGAACAGAAAAGAAAAGAAGACAGGAAAAACGTTCGCTGATTTTATGCATGGCGCTTGGCAACTGGCAAAAGTTTGTGCTAAATGAAAATTATTTATATACTATATACACACACATACATACATACATGCGTACATCTACATAGCAGAAAACAGAAATGAGAGAGAGAGAGAGAGAGAAATGGAGTAAAGAAAGGGTTTATAAATTGTGTTCTATTTTTTTTTTAGCTTTGTTGCTCTAAATTAATTTTGGTTGAAGCCAAGCTTCGAAGAATGCAATTTTGAGGGCTTAAGTAACTGCTGCAAAATTTAAACAGGCACTTATTGCAACACAACCAGCTAACACACACACTACTACACACACACACACACACACTTAAACAGGTAAAAATGCATACGATGTTGCCATAAACTCAAATTAAGTAGAACAAGAAAAGAAAATCCGAATGAATAATTAAGTTTTTCCGTTAAGCGTTTAGATATCAATATAAATCAATACAATGCATACATTAATATATATATGTATATCAATGAATCATAGACAATTATGAAAGTTCAAGTATATATATATGCATGTATATATATATTCACAAGAAGGAATACATGGAAAAGCAATAGACGAATTACAAACATACCAATACAAACATATAGTTATAATCCACCTGATATTGTTTACTGAACGTAATATATCTGACAGTTTTATAAAATTAGAAATTTAACAATAATCAAACTATTTCAAGACTTGCAGAACAGAAAACAAATTTAATTGCATGCACTCAGACACACACACACACACTCACACACATTCTCTACTGCAACAGAATGGAGCTTGGAAGCAAAACAAAAAAAGTTAAACAATAATAATAACAACAAAAGTATTCGATATTTGCCTTCGCTCTTTATATACATTTATATAAGTATACCTACATATATACTATATACATGGAGTTAAAACAAAAACAAAAACAAAAAAAGCAAGCAACGTTCATTTCTTATTTTATTTAATAGACGCAAAGATCAATAAAACAAGGACACTTAAAAAATATATATATATATTTAAATGAATTATACAAACTGCTAGCATATATACATATACATTTATAAATACCTATATAAAATCGATAAAAAAAAAACATTTGAAAAAGAAACAAAAATGTTTGTAATTATAATTAACATTATAAAATATGTTTAAACATAAAAAAAACAACAAAGATATTTTACACACTCACACACCCATAAATACATACATACAAGAAACAAACACACACACACACACACACTAAAAAGACTGAAAAATATAGTTCCTTTTGTTTTTATGTACATAACAAAGCAAAAATTCGAACGAAAATTGTAAACTTAATGCGAAATGAGAACGTAAAAACAATTAATGGAATTATAAATAAATCGACGTAAATTTAAATCAACAATAAATTTATATACATATTAATTAATAAATATAAAATCGCAGCAGCAGTCGAATGCATATTAATTGTTGAATTAACTTTGTAACGAACTGCAAAATGCGCTTAACAACAGCAACATAAACAACAAAAGAAATTTGTAATACATTTACATATATGGCAGCCGCGTTGATGCTAACTACAAACTTTTTATATAGATATTATGTATATTCATATTCATAGTTGGCTCTTCGTTTGGCGCCCTCAGCTGCTTTGATGTAAATTATATAAACATATATATATATATATATGCATCTACTATCTATCAAATAATAAGTTAATACAAAACAAACAAAAATAAAAAAGCTTCAATATTTTTATTATTTCTAACTAAAGCTAATTGTAAATGTAAAGCTAAGTTAATTGTTTCCTGTTTATTTAAGCGAAATAAACAACAACACATCTTATGTGTTGTAACGAAAAATATTATGGCTAGACTATGATACAAAAAAAAATACAAAAACAAAACTAAATTAATACATAAAGAAATAAATTGAAATTGTTTTTATATATATGTATTTAACGGTGACATTTGCCGTTAATTTGGGACTATATTTTGGTCAATCTTATATAGTGCATCAGCTACATGCGAAAAACAATATGACACTTTTTTTGCGTTGTCAAACACTGGAGTTAAATTTAATGCAAGCATACTTTCATGTTTTGGTGCATACTTTTATGCGCATTTGAGCGAGAGGAAAAATTCGATAATGGCAGTGCGTTGGCATCACAAGAAATTAGTACGTTTACCTGAATGTATTCATGGAACTCATAAACGAGAAAATTTCACTCGAAGGTTAAAATCCCAATCAAGTAGTTTTCCGTATCGTTACATTCCAGCTATTTCAAGGACCTTCAATAGCATGGTTAAAGGTAAGCGCTATTATTGTTTAATTTGTATACCTACTTGTTTTATTATTTTTTCTAAACTGAACCCATTTAAAATGGCTAAAAATGGTTTTATAAAGTTTTATACGGCACAGGCAAAACAAGCATCTTCGATCACATTAAGTAAATATTTGTGATCCCTGTTAGTAAAAATCTTATAGAGTACGTTTCATCAGTCCAGACATTCAATATCCTTGATTAGATCTCTGTTCAATTCGAATCATTTCACTTATTTGCTGTTTAAAAGTAGGTTTAAAAAAGTCCATTTCGTAATTAAAATAAATAGCAATGGTTTTCATTTGATGCGGTCTTCGCTTTTAATATTTATTTGTTTTTTTTTTCTTTTGTTTTTGTGTTTGTTTTTGTTCTGAAACGGAAGAAAAGTACCTAACAAATTTGTGTTGTTTTTTTTGTTGTTTGTTTATGAAATAAAAGTACATTTATAGAGCTTATTCGTTTTCTTGGTATTATACAGATTTTTTGTTATGATTTGTAATTTATTTGTATTTAAAATGTAATTTGTTTAACCTCTAGGCAATAGGTATGTATAAATAACTAGTTGCAGTTACAATTACAGGGTGATCTGTGCCATTTTTGTTTGTTTTGCTGTTGTTGCTGTCTATTTTATGGATGTGGCTGCGATGATTTGGCTTTGACTTTAAACTGCTATTTGGGTGATAAAACTCTTTGTCTTTGTATTGCGAGTGTGTCAAGTCTGTTGTGTTGTTGTTGGTTGTTGTGTTTGTTGGTTGTTAATTTACATTGTTTTTCTTTTATATAATATAACAATAACAAATAAGTAATTATGCATATACTTAGCTATAATAACTAAATCAAACGCACTGAGAGTCAGAGGTGGCTTGAAACGGCAACTAAAAATATACAATACAGCAGACTGGACACGAAAAAATATACAGATTTAACAAAAGTTGTTGTTGTTGTTTGTTTGCATTGTTGTTGCTGATTGGCTGGCATGTGGGATTATTGTTTATTAGTATAATTACTATATAGTTCCCTGATTCAGGTGCATGCAGTTCCTAACTAAACTGGGAGTTGGTCGATAGAGAGAGAATGTTGTCAGTTTATAGAGTTTCCTGCGCTTTGTGTTTTTTCTTTTCTTTTTAGTTTTGATTGGAATTTACAATTATCAATTGAGAAATTGTTGTTTTTCGATTGGTTGGTTTTTGTTGTTGTTGTTTGTTGTGATTTATTTTCATTTAATATTAGTTTTATAGCTATTTGGTTTTACTAATTAAAAATTATGTTTGTGTGTGTGTTTGTTTAAATTTACAGACAGTTCTGGCGCAAATTGTTAATTTTTTCTGTTATGATACTTAAAATTTGTTTTATTTTGTTTTGTTCTCATTCATATATTCGTGTTTTTTTAGTTGTGTGTGTGTGTGTGTGTATGTTGTTGCATAAAGTTTCTTTGTTGTTTGTTTAAGGCTAAAAATTGAAAGTCGCTTATAAAATGTGTTTTTGCCTTTTTATATAGTTTTCTTTTCTTTTTTTTTACTTAAAATACGTTTGGATTAGGATTATAAATTTAGTTGTAGGGTTTACGCCTTAAAACTTTACACACAACTTAGTTTCATTAAGTTTATTTTTTACATAGGTTTTTTTTTTGTTTTTGTTGTTGCTGTTGTTGATTTTCTTCTTAAACTTTTGCTGTATTTGATAATTTGTAATAATAATAATAAAAGTAATTTAATAATAATAATAATAGATCATCTCTAACGTAATATGCGCTGCTTTCCTTGTATATAATTTAAAATTATAAACACCCCCAGAACCCATATTTCCTCTCCCTTAAACCCCACTACAATTCGCAAATGTATTTGTATGTATATGTGTGTGTGTTTTGTGTTTGTGGCTGGCTTTTGCGTATCGTTCGATCTTAGGGCCCATAGGCATCGGAGCTAAAGTCAAAGAGACGATCGATGCCCTCATTAGCGTTTAGTGCATAAGGATAATCATTATCATCCGGCGGATCGATCGAGACAAATGCCTCATTGTTGAAGTCTGCAAACATAAAAAGACAGAGAGAGAGAGAGAGAAATGGTTAAATCAATATTATTTTAACTAACATTCACACCTTATGATTTAGTTTGTTTCAGTTATAGTTTTATATTTTATTTGAATATGTTTTGGTTTTAATATAGGTGGATGCATGTTTGAAATTCACGCCAGAGCTGAATCTCATGGTGCTACAAACTTTCAATTTCATAATGAACAATTGCCTCCTGCAACGGTCAGTGCACTGCAGACCCACGAGAATTCAGTTCCAAAATGAATTTGCGCTTGCGCGTTTTTTATGGTTTTAATATTTACATATATGTATATATAATGATACCATTTTACCGATATAATAGCGGCCGGTTAATACGAATACATATGTGATTTTTAAATATAATGGCTCTAAAATTAGCACTTTTCTCATATTTGTTTTCGTTAGTTGAATGATTAGCATGGAGTTTATGTTAACTAAAATTATTCACAATGTTAAAGAGTTACACATTTACAATGAGAGAGAGAGATAGAGCATGCTTGTTATATGTGTGTGAAGTGCGACGTTGGGAGAAATATTGTTAATTTACAGAAATTTTTAGTTTGCATATGTTACACATTTCACTTTACAAATATGTTAAAGTAAAAGAAAAAACTAAAGTATAAATTATATAGTTAAAATTCAATTTTGAACTGATTCTCGTTGGTAGCTTGCCGAAATATTAAGTGAAAGAAGACCAACAAAATAATATAAATATTTAAAGCACAATATAAAACTAACTGGATGAAAGACACTCCATTGGTTTGCTGGTATGTATGCTGCTGTGCGAAGAGCTCGCTAAGCAAGAACTCAGACTGTGATGCGGTTTTCATATGAAAAAATTCACGCAAGTCACAGAGAGAGTTCTTGACAAGTGGGCTTCATGTCGAATTCGAACTGTTAACACGACTGTTATTTACATAGGCAAGAGATGATGGCGAATTAATGAGAGATGCATATGAGAGGCGACGGAACACAAACACGTACACGAAACACGATACAAATGTTAAATGGCAAAAGCTACTTACAGTCCGAATCGATATCGCAGAAGAGAGCATCGAGGCCTTGGAGAGCAACATTGCTGCCGTCGCTGTCACCGTCACAGTCGCTGACGCCTGGCGGCAAGTTGCGATACGAAATCTTGGTGTTGTAGTGCTGCTGCTGTTGCAGCGGCTGTTGTTGCCGCTGTAGCTGCTGATCAACATTGGCGCCAGCGCCAGAGCCAGAGATGTCGCCAAATGTTGCCGCCAAGCCGATGCCAAGACCACAGCTGTTGCTCTCATTTCCAGCCACGGCTGCAAACTGCATTTGCAGTGAGCCCATTGCAGAGGAGTTGCTAACGACGCTGTTATTGTTATGGCTGCTGTTACTGTTATTGCTAACAGCGTACATTGCAGTCGTGTGATCCATTGCACAGTTATACATGGGCACATCGCTGCTTCGCTGCTGCTGATTACTGTTATAATTTACTATGTTGCTGCTGCAGTGGGGTTGTGTATTGTTGTTGCTGCTGCTGTGGGGTTGGGTATTCTTGTTGCTGGTGCTGGTGCTGCTGCTGCTTTTATGACTATTAAGCGTAGTTGTGTTGCTCGCGGCGGAATTGTTGTTAGCAGACAAATTCGCCGCACGACGACAGAGACGCGACTGAGGCGGAGATTGTGTGAGACTGTTAAATATTTTCTGAATGCTCTGCTGACGCTGATGATGACCACTACTACGGACAACGGGACTGATTAGTGTCGGCACCAGCTGACTCAGTTCATTATCAACGTCGTTGTCATCGTCATCATCATCATCATCATTATCCTTATTTAGTTCGTCTCCATGCGTCGAAAAGCGCTGTTGCTGTGGCGAGGTCATTTCATATTTGACGCCGCCAATATCACAAATGTTATTATATTCAGGCTGGGATTGCTTGGCTGCTTCCTCAATTGACTTGCTGAGGTTGCGCTGTGCCGATACGCGATATGGTGTAGGGCCTAAAAACCGATAAGAAATAATCGAAATAAGTTTCCGTAAACGAATATATTGATTAGTTTGTCTAACCTATGCCCGCGCTGCCCATGGCATCAATATTATTGAACAGGGGATCAATGTGCTGATTGGACAGGTGATGCAGTCGCTTTGATGTTGCTGTCCTTATGCCGCTTGAGCCTGGCGCAACTGGCGAATTTTCCGGTGATTTGTCATGACACAGGAACACATTAATCTCCCCGCTATTTTCCGCCTTCACGTAGATCTCGCGTGGCAACTTTGTGTTGGGCAGCTGTAAAAAAGAAACAGAAATGTTAAATGAATAACAGAAATTAAGTTAACGCTGAGAATTAACAGAATAGTAACAGTGATAAATTATCTGCAGTGCTAGTGCTGCCAGATTGTTCAATTAATGAGCTCAAACCAAAGCTTAACTTTTACCACACTATTTGCCTTAATGATGTTAACTCTGTGCACACCTCAAACCGATATTAATCATATCTCATTTATTATTTTATGTTTTTACTTTTCTTTTTTGTCCACACCCCATGTGCGTTTCGCACGAGTTCATCGAACAGTTCAAGGCGAACGGAAACATTAAGCAATATATTTATAAATAGTATGTATGGCCACCAGATCATAAGAACAAGAAGAAAAAGACGAAGAACAGAAGCCGTCTGTTTAGAAATTCAGTTGGAAATACTTTTTTCTGGTTAGAGAAATACAATTTGTACAAAATTACTTGTTTAATATCGAAAAGGAAAAGCTTATTGCTCTGTTCAACATGAGTGCAGGAAAAGATCACTATTGAACAAGGTGTTTTTTTGTTTTTTATTAACTAGCAGGAAGGGAAAGCGAAGGATGGGCAGGTTGGTTCCATTTCGCAATGCGTCGCGTGTTGTCGTTGTCTGCGGCAATTCTTAAAATAGATCGCCATCTTTAATGGCATGCAGACGCAAAGAAGAAGCACAATTGTCTGACGTCGTCGCCGTCGCCGCACCGAAAGCGAGGGACGACGGACGAGTTAAGATTTGTGACACATAGATAATATATGATAAGGGGCAGGAATATAGTTATGGACCCAAAAACTTCTACTTTTCATTAGGGGAGGATTAATACGATTTAGTTCTTTACTTTGCTCTTTTTTTTTTGTTTACTTACCACAAGTTTGGCCTCTGGCGGCGCTTTAATCACAATCACAATCTGATCTTTGAACAGGTCCACATTAAGCAAATCATTTTGTGTCACATAGGCCATTCCACTGACATTCTCCACCTCTTGCGATATTTCGGCCAGCTCGCCCCGCATCTGATCGATCATGGTGTTGAGCTCATTCTCGCAATTCTCCAGTCGCTCGCTCTCGGACTCAACGTACCGGGAACGTTCGCTGCTGACCAGCGATTGACCGCCGCGCCATTGAATATTATTCTTGGACTTCTTCTCCAAAATGCCAATGCCCTCAAGCACATTCGTTATATCGTAGATGCGACGCTTCTGCACAGACAATCGATTCGATGCATCGTTCAAATCGACCACACCATCCGGTGATTCCTGCAGCAAATCCACAAACTTTTTCGTCAATATGCCCAATGAGGTGTCGGCACGATTGCGATCACCAGCGCCACCGCCACTACTGTTATTGCCTACAGTTGAGGCCGATGACGAAGTCACAAGAGCTGTCTGTTGTCGCGGCGTCGACTGCTGCTGCTGCTGATGCGACGCTGTTCTCGCAAACTGAGCATGCGAATGCGAAGAGGAACCGTTACCGGTCGGTTTGCTCGTCACCACATCATCGTCTTCGTCGTGCTCAACGACTTCGTATTGATGCTGCTGCTGATGATAGCGCTGCTGTTGGGCCGCCTGTTTACTGTTACTGTTGTTGTAGCTGACTGTTTGATGATGTTCGCTTTGCTTGGCCTGTTTCTTGGGGTGGATTTCTTGGGTGGCTGCGTGAGGCCTTCGTTTCACCTGGTACAGAAGAGAAAGAGCGTAACAGAGTGTGGTGAGTATTTGTTCAAGTTTCACCATGCGTAAAATTATCTCTTTCTTTTACATTTGACGGTATTTATTAATTATGTTATGCATCCAAATTATTAATTTATCAATAAAATATAGTTGCAAGCTTACCTTGTAATAGTGAGTGATATCACTTGTTTTGCCAGCGCCTACATTGCGCTGCTGCTGCTGTTGTTGTTGCTGTTGATGTGTACTTGTTGCCTCTGCAATGATGGTTGTTGTTGATGTTGTCGTAGTTGTTGTTTGACCACCACCTTTGTTCAGACTTATGTATACGTGATCTCGCAGGTGGGCAGCGACATTGCTGCCAGTGTTATTATTATTACTGTTGTTGTTGTTGTTGTTGCTCGCTTGCTCGTAATCAATTCCTCTTAGCTTTTCATTTTTGATCACAATACTGTTGTTATTGTTATTGTTGTTGTTGTTGCCGAGCTGATCGTAGCTAAGCTTGCGTACCACCTGTGTACCGCCATAAATCTGACGCCGTATATTGTTGCTATTGTTGCTGTTGGCCGCGGTGGTGGTTATAAAAAATTTCGACATTTCGCAGTCGCGCGCTGCCTGCAGTTGTAACAAAAATAGTGTTTCTTTTTTTGCTAACACGCGCGCTCTCTCTCTCTCTCTTTCCCTCTTCCTCTTCTCGCAGTGTTCTTGGTTCTGCTTACGTTTTCTTCTTCTTTTTGTTATTGCTACGTTTGCCAGACAGCGCGGCAATCGCTTGATTTTTGATGTAGCATACTTTTAAGCGCTGATTTTGCCCCTAAAGTCGTTGCCACACAGTTGCAAATGTTTGTATGTGTGTGTGTTGAGTTTTTTTGTGTTTTATTGTACTTTTTGTTTGCGCTTATCAACTAAATTAGCACCTAGGGATTCTTCACATCTGCAATGCATAGAAAGAAAGGCAATTCATTAGTCAAGTGATATACATACATATATACACATACATACATATGTACACAGCCTAATATTTATGCAAGTGGCACATTAAACCTTAGCGTCATTTCTTTGTTTTGCTTATTTGTTATTGCGTCTATGCTTCAAATATTTTATTGGGGCTGTATTTACATGACATTAATATTCAGAGCTTTAAACGCGACTGCAGCTTATGCAAAAGAGAACGGAAGGGAAGGGAAGTAAACTGTGGAAATATAAAAATGTGCTTGATAAAGCGCACGCCGGACACCATTTTGAATTATGTATGTATGTATGTATGTGTAAGATCACATTAACATGTCCAAAATATGTCTAACATTTATGTACATATAAAAAGCAACAACTTCGCGCAAATGTCAATAAACTCAGCGCATAAGAGCGAAAAAAAAAAAGAACTACTAAAACAATCAATACGCCAAGCCAAAGCAAAGAAGAAAAGCCAAAGAAATAAGGCAAAAACAAAAAACGAACAACAGGTAAAAAGAAAAACGTTATAGTTAATGCTGTATTAACCGCTTTTTTGGCCAGCGTCTTCATTAAATAAAAAAACACTTTGCGCACATTGTTGTTATTGGTTGATTGCCAAGTGTCAGGCAACGTTTTGTGTGTTTGGCAAATTAAAAAGCTCAAACAAGCGTTGAACAAAAACCATTATACAAATAAAAAAAAAAAACAGGGCCAAATACTAAAGCAGCAAAAACAATTACCGCTGCCAATGTTAATTAAGAGTTCGGTTAACATTTGATGCAAAGCTATTGGAATATAATAACATTTGCATTTTGACAAACGTCAGCTTTAAGCTGTTAATTGCGCAAGCAAATAGCAAAAAATTCAAATACATATGTACATACAAGAAGTAAAAAATTCATTAGAAATACATATGTATATGTTTGTAGGAAATAAGAAAAAAAAATGTATGTACATATACACACACATATACACAACAAGCAGCACAACAAAAAGTCCAACCGAGCAAATTGAACGGAACGTCGCGTGGAATTTGCTGAAATTGGCAAGAAAAAATAAGCAACAGTCTCATCGTCAAATCGGAGCAGGTAGGTAACAATAGCCCGTCTCACTCAAACTCTCTCGCTATTTCTCTTTTCGCTGTGCTTGTTTCTCGCATTTTGGTCTCTACAGCTGAGATTTTGTTGTTTTCTACGGTGTGTGTGCGGTGTTTGTGCCAAAAACGGTATCTGCTTACAGGCCGGCAAATTCTGTTTTATATCTTTGATTTTTTTTTTTTTTTTTTTTTAGCAGGTAATTCAAATCGCATACATGGAAATTTTATACTCAGCCCCCAGAAATGTTGGCACAAATTATGTGGGTAACAGAGAAAAGCGTAAAAGAAAAAAAAAAAAAAAGCTATTCAATATAAAAAGGGTAGCCCGCCGCAAGGTAGGTCCTTTGATTATTCTTAATGTGAATGCACACGAAATATTTTTTCGTTTGATCAACATTTAAGAACAACTAGTCCGTATATTCATTATGCATATAAAATTACAGACAACATATAAGATTACAAACACGATAAGAAGAAGCACAACAAAGATTTGTATGCTAATTTAAACTGTTGAATGCGTAACAGAAGACACGAACACTTATTTAATGCATGTGCGCTTTTTTAATTAAAGCTTAACATTCCGAAACCATAGAACAACACTGGCCCCAACAGCTTCACCCGATCATGTTTTGTGCTTAACAGATCTGTAAGTATTAACATGCGTACATACCATACAAATACTGTTTGTATCAAATGAACTTGGCAGACATCTTTATACGAGTTTATCTAACAACAAGCCGTAAAGTAAATATGAAATGCAACTGTGAATTGAAAAAAAGAGTTCAAGAAAACAAAAACAACTACAATAAACAAGCAGGAGAAGAAAAAGGTGAACATGAAAAATTAACTGAGAAATCATGAACAAAATGGCCTATAGTTAAAATAAATAAATAAAGCGGTAATAATAACAACCTTAGCATTTATTTCAACCTGACGACGACATCGAAGTAGCCGAGCGCAGCGGCCGCGCATATGACTGATAAAGTGGAAAAAGCTTGAAGTAAAAAACAGCAAACATATACAGTTGTATACATATATGTATGTACATACTAATGTATGTACAAAGGTATATATGTACATATATACAAACATAGTTGCAGATAGAGGGCCAAGCACGCAAGCAAAGTGTTTTTTTGATAGCGTTTTGACATCGGCGAATGCTGCTTATAATACATTTAAGTAAAGTAAAACACAAAAAGAATAGAACTAATGCTATTAAACAAAAAATTAAATGCTTGGCTGCGTCCCAGAATTGTAGCTAGACTAGCCACCCTCTATTTTACCCAGTCAACCCATCTCCGACAACACCCATAACTTCTGGTCAGCAGCTGTTAATTGGTCGCTTCAGAAGCAATCTAACGGTACTCTTGAATAACTTCTAACACAAACAATAAGTTATTCATGCAACAATTTATGGCGCTTTAATTATGTATGTATATGTTTATGTACATACGTTGTTAAGCACGCAAGTGCTATATACAAACAAACACATGCATACATATGTACAAATGTATATATTTATCTTTGCCAGCGTGCTCTCTCACGCAAATAATATAGCATACGTACATACAAACAAGTTGCAGAGCTAAGCAGAGCAGTGCTGCTTTCGTCGACTGCAGCGCAAAACAGCACACGTAAAAGTTTCGCTTTCTATTTGCACAGAATTTTGCATGCGCAGTAGAAAGCAGAAAAAAAAAACGTTCGGCTAGACAAACATATGTACATTGCTCTGTACATGCTAGCTTATACATACATACATATGTCTTTATATGTTTAACACATCCCACAACAAAAAAGTGCCATTCGTACCATTTAGCAATCGGTAAGCACCGGAGAAAAGAAGAATTTTGTGTATTGCTGCTCTCAGTCGCTGTCGTTCACTTGAGTAATGCATGTTTGTATGTGTGCCGGGTAGGGAGAGCGCGAGAATAGGATGTTCAGGCTTGCTGCTTTCACGGATTGAGAGAAGCCGGCCGTGATTTTTGTTGTTGCGTTTCATAACAGCTGTTAGATCAGGCTTTGACAGATGCGTTCCATGGAAGAGCTTTTGTTGTTGTTATATGTATATTGGTGCTGCTGTTGTGGGCTAAAGTGGAATACATGTTTATTGCGACGCAGCCGGTTTTATGACTTGGGATCCACCCAGATAATGCTCTGTTGTTGTTGTTGAGGGTTGACCGGTATATACATTTGTATATATGTTTAAATAATTAGTATTTAAGCAATCTATTATAAACGCAAGCATTCTACTATTTACAACTTACTAATCTGATATATTGTCTTCGATGTTTTTAACTGTGTTTGCACAAAACAATTAAGCTTTAACCCAAAAACGCCACTCAATCTGCTTAAGCAGCAGCATTGACGACAACGAAGTCTTATTATTTGTTTGTACTTGCTGAGTGTTCACTTTTATATGCAGTAAGAGCCTTGTGCAAACAGCAAAAGTAAAAGAAACAAACTCCGTATTAGAGAGCGAGGGAGATGGACAAACCGAAAATGTAAGCCTTAACCGCAACAACAGAGAGCTCTGTTAGGCTTAACAGCGACTGTTTTATTTACATAAGGTATGTACATATATATATATTTATGAACTATAGATTAATATGTATGTATTTGTATTTAGTGGGTGTAAAAGGCAAAGTAATTGCCAGTTCGTTGATGGCAGAGAGGTGCTGCACGCAATAAGAGAGCGCTGTGCTTTGGCAGGCGAATAAAATGCGTAGCAAATCTATCGCCTACCACAATGCAAAAAAAAAAAAAACAGTAAAATTCGATGACAGCTTCGTAGCTTTGGGAAATAAATTAAATGCTGGTCAAGCTAATTTTATTAAGAACGCTGTTTAAATATTTTTTTAGTTCAGGGAAGTCCTAAACTTACAACAACAAAAATGGCTGCACAGCAGAGTTGATAAAATTAACATAAGAATGTATACATGCATACATATGTATGTATGTATGTACTTGTGTTTATAAAAGATTGATTTAGGACTGTTTGCTGACCACAAGCATGACGCATTTGCAGTAATGAGTTCTTGAAAATATGCATGACCAACGTTCTCGATTATCAGAAACTTGCAAAAAAATAAAATAAAAAAATATGATGTTATAATGTCAGCTAACATATGGACATAAAATTCAGGTACGTCCCACAATTGATGATATGTGGAGCGAGAAGCAGCAAGTGGAACAACACCACATACACCTTCTGAGGAGTGTGAACGGCGTGAGCTTTGGAAGTTTGCTATTTACAAATGAATTAAACGTAGCTCTACGTAAACTTCAAGTATTGACACAAACACATACACACAAAAAAAGGCATTCAAAGGTTATTAACGGGCTTTAGGCTTTAGAGCGGAGAAGAGGCAGCACAAAGCAAACTTAAAAGAATGATTGATTGTCGGCACAAACACACACACACACCCACTGAGCCAATACACATGGCTTTGCAGTTTGAAAGCAATTGATAAGCTAGTATATTGAAAAGTCTTTGGGGCCTTTTCTTAATTTTTATTTTAAGTAAAAGTGCACGCACCTAAGTTGGAATTTCTTCGCTCTTCATATGTATATGTCACGACGCACAACCCAGCAAAGCAAATGCCTGCAAACGCTGCTGATGTCGCCTACGTCGTCGTCGTCGCTGCCGCTGCCAACGTCGCTGCTGATGCTGCTGTTTTGTAGTTGTTGTTGCTTCTGCCGCCGTCGCGCTCATTTAATATCACACACGTTTCATATTTTTTGCGTTTTTCATGTTCATTTTTCACTACGTTTTTCTTGTTTCTTATGCGCAAAAGCTTATTTCTTCTCCTTTTTTGACTTGTGACGTCAGCAGTAATGTCGAAAAATTAAAAAAAATTTATTGTAGATATCACATAATTGTTGTTGATGATCGTGTTGTTTCGTGTTTCGTAAACGAGCGTTGTTATTGTTGTTGTTTTTTGCTAAATAATGTGTCTTAATGTGTGCGGTTTTTTCTGTTTTTTTTTCATAAGTTTTCACATTTTGTGCGCCGAGCTAAACGAACTTCATGGGCCACGACGTAAACGCAAAGTGAGGGCTTGGTCTGAGTGTCTTTTCGTCGTAGTAATAAGTGGAGTCGCCGGCAAACGTACAGCGAATGAGAGAATCACGCAGAGAGTGACCGAACGAGAGAGAGAGAGAGCGAGTCCACAGAGAAAACGTAAGCGGCGTGATGTGTCGTTAAATCTTGCTACTGCGACAGTGAAGGCGACTTGCCGCTAAAGCTTGTTGTTGTTTTTGTTGTTGCCAATGTTACAAGTGGACAAGGCCAGCATTAACGGGTTCACTAATGAGTTTTTCTTTACATTTGTTGATAACTTAGCAGCATTTCACTTGGCATTCGATGACATCTTTGATCATTTTCTCCACGCGGGCGTTTTTACGTGATACGTTTTGCGCTGTCGCTTACTTGTATGTAGCTTTTTGTTTTCTCAGTGGGCAGCAGCAACAGCGACACGACGACGACGACTACGACAACAACGGCGACGTCAGCAACAACAAACAGACACGACCAGCATTGCGGAGCGTAAACGAAAAACTGAATGCGGCGAATATGCTGCCGCCAATTTGAACTGTTATTGTGCCGCTTTTTGCTCTGTAATGGGTGTTTTGTAGCGGCGAATTCAAAGCAGCAGCTGAGAGTAAGCGAACACAGCTGAGAGAGCGACGTTCTCTAACGTAAGCAGCAGCTGAGTCGTTGAAAAATTTTTAAATGTGTATGGGTGAGTGGAACGTAGGCAGACGTTTTGTGGCATGTGGATGCCAGACTCACAATAGGTAGATAGGAAGGTAGGTGGCTATGAGCGTATGGAGTGTGTGATTTTGAGCCACTCTCTTCACTCGCTCAAATGCCGGCTACAAAATTTGAGAGACGGAAGTGACAATCCGCCTCCAGCGCTACGGCCACCTCACCCACAAGCCAACTATAATAGTACATACATACATACATATGTACTTATTTATTCCAAAATACTTGTGTTATATACTAATGTGCACACATGTGTATGTGTATGTATGTGCGCTTGTTGTATCCGTATTTTACCGTCTTTTTTTTATTATCTGCGTGTCAGTGTGGTACGCATGTTCAACGTTTTGATTCCCATCAACAATGTTGCCAACTATGTACATAAATACATAACAGCAGTGTTGCTGTTAAACTTTAACATAAGTTGTACTAAATTACCTTAACTATTGAACACGTTTTATAATTTACATAAATTTTTAAAACAGTAAGTTTAGTGCATATGAATGTGAGTATATATGGCTATATTACTTTAACGCCAAGCCATAGGCCAATCTTATAACTGATGTGTTGATTTTAAGCAAAGTTCATTGAACTAGATAAACACATCTGCTCAAATACTTTTGTATGTATGCGTATACCGATCGGTAACTGGGATATGTTTGTATGTACTTGGCACATGCATATGTATGAATTTGTGTACATATCTATTGTCGAATGCATATACAAAATTATGCGAATTATGGTAAATACGCTGAAAAACACTCACGCCCAACAGCGACAACATTTGTTTCAACTTCACTTTCAATTTCTTGCTGTCGGCCAGAGTGAGACAGCGCATCAGATGAAGAGCGGAATCAGACAAACCAGACACACTCACACACATACACACACACACATGCATGCACACGCACTCACACGCACGCACACATTTCCAGTTAATTAAAAGTATTTATGACACTGACGCGTACACACATAAAAATGTCTTAAGTACAAAAGTCCACAAGGATCGTGGGAAGTTCCAGGCGCAGACGATCGCAAAAAAATATATGTATTTGCTATCTATGGGCAAAAAAAAAACAAAAATACAGCAAAATAATGCAAAAAATAAAGAACACAATATGCATAGAAGCGCAGTCCAGAAATCACAAAAAAAAAAATCGAGGGGGGGAACATTTGGCCCTAAGGGTGACTCTGGGTTGGTAAATATTTCTTTGTGAAAAAATAAATAAAAAAATCTACAAACAAAATTATCTCAGCCAGCAGCTTAGACCTTAGTCAAAAAAAAAAGGATAACAGCATCTTAAAAAGTTGTGCCTGGTTGAGGGGGTCATGAGAAGCATCAGCGCATCAAAAGCGAAAAAAAGTAGATTATAAAAAAAATTAACTGATATTGGAAACTGGAAAACAGATTACTTGATACATGTGCAAGGGTCCATGGGTAAAAGCGGCTTGATTGGTGGTTAGAAAAAATAGGTCTTACAAGAAAAAACTAAACATAAATTTTGTAAAGTAAGACCAGTGTTAATTACAGCAGCATCGATAACAGAGATATCGAACAAGTTTTAACATTATGTTAATTACACTTTAAGTGTACCAAAAGCTTGCAAAAAACCAAAATGCTTTTGAGTTAGCAACGTAAGGGTATTAATATTATGTGTATTTGACAAGCCAGACGAAATGTGCCGGCAGCGACGAAGTAACTAAAGCGCAGTGTACAGAAGGAACATCCTCATAATCGTCAGCGTCATACATTTCGTCGTCGTCTCAGCAGCAGCAACCCCTTTTTCCAGTGGGGTGAAAAAATACTGTTTTTTTTTTATTGTACAGCCTCTGCGTACGTCCCCAAGGCGTGCACATAGTAAAGCCGGGCGGCATGGGAAATAAATGAGAGCTGCTGACGGTAAAGAAGTGAGAAAGAGAAAAAGAAGGAGACGAGAACGTCGCCGGCACACAGACATGCTCATAGAATGCAATCAACTTGAAAACTACTTGAGAGTCTGAGCGACGGCAATATTCAAATTTGAAAATAAAAGTGAATTAAAAAACAAGTAAAATAAAACAAAAACGCATCGGACATTAAAGTTTGAGAGAAGTTTACCGCCGCCGTCGCCACTGCCGCTGTCGGCGTTGACGTTGACGTCGCTGCATGTTTGACAGAATGTCAGTCACATTGTGTGAATGTGTAGTTGGTATTTTGTTGTTGTTATTGTTGTCGATGCTTCTGTGTATAGTTTTTGCTTTACACTTTAGTTAGGGTGGCCAGCTTTTTCAAGGAGCATGATTTCATTTGTGACTCTGTCTGCCTGTGTGTGCGCGTACTTCCGACTGAGGCGACATTTATTGAATTTGCCTGCAGAGCGAAAAAATAATCGTGAAGCGAAATTGATGTTGTCGCCGTGTCGCTGAGCAAAGTGCCCAAAGCAAGCAGAGCCTGGGAAATAATGAGTACGTATCACGGAAGTTAGACCTAGGCTTTACTCACATTATATGGCCTGCTGCCCTCACTTCCCCTATTTATGTTTTACACTAATTGCAAACTAATTTGATTCAAATGTTAATTATTTTTACAGACATGGTCTCTCTGCCAGTCAACAACTCTTACCTTTCGTAATTGTGTATTTTGATGAGCTTTTACAGTGTTCTTGGGGGTTTAGGAAAATATGTATAGGGGAGGGGCACTACAACATATAAGATATCAAATGAATTTTCAGATAGTGAAAAGTTATACCGGAATTAAACTCAAACTTCTACAACATTTTCCAATTCACCCTTAGCTCGTTTTCAAAGTGAGGTTATTTCAAAATTAAGTGATTTAATGCATGAAAAAGCTCAGGTTGTACGGTATTCACTGTTGCCATAATGGTGCAAGCACATGCACGTGTTAACCGATTTTAATTTATGTTTTTGAGGCGTAGCCGTATCATACACTGGTTTCTACACACACATTTAAAAAAACTAAAAAGGTTACCGATGCGTCTCACAATTTAAATGGGGTTAGGCGTTAAGTCTAGTCTAACAAGCAGTCGACCTTAAAAAGCACGTTGCATGCCCGCACATCAGTACATAAATACATATACTCATAAAAAGCGACTACCTGTCCGCCCTATATACAAATAATGTATGTACTCTATATGGTTAGACAAGCCGTTGGAACCAGCCAACACATGTACATTGTATGTATGTTTGTATCTGGAGTGACATCTTTTTGGGACTTGATTTGGTTTTAAGACTGAGACACCGAGTCTCCGAGACGGGCTACAAATGATTTCAGCTCGTGCGTTCAATGAACTTTTCTATAAGCAAAACAAGTAACTAAGATCAGTAGAGTGCTTATTATTATTAAACTAATCGTTTTCAGCAAGCCTTTTAGAATTTCAAACAATTAAACAAAATGAGTTCAAAACAGGTAAGAGTCTTGCTTTAAGTGTACGAGTAGAAGCCACCCTGCCATTTGATCAAACAATATAAAATACAATAGATCAAAGATAAAGCATTGATAAATCTCGTGAATAACTTTTACCATTATCAAAATCTACTCACAAAATGAAAATCAATAAATAACTTCTAACAACTGTTACTGAAAGGCAGTTAGATTAAGGTATATTAATTATTTTTTCTTGGCCATGATTAAAGATATTTACTAAAACACTAATTAAATGTTTTACTTAAGTCTTTTACATAATGTAAATAATATACCTCTTAAGTATATTTTGAAAGGGTATTAAAGAAGACGAATGGGAATTACTTAAACGAGTAAAATACAACGATAGCTGTTAACTTTTTAAAATTTTTTGGTATCTTTTTGCTTTGCAAATAATTTGTTTGTGTTACTTACGTGTTAAATGGCATTGATTTTAAAATTTTGTTTCGTAATCCAAAGGAGTGGTTTTTTTTTTAATTTTGGTAATAAATTTTATGTTGTGTGTTATGTTATTTATTATAAGGCTCTTAAGTAGTTTTTTTATATTTAATAAATAAGTAATGAACGTTTTGGTGTATAAAGAATTCCAAGGTCGAATATAAATCAATAAATAAACTAATAAGTTTAGAACAAGTTAAAAGTAAACACTTAGCACTTATGAGATTTTGTTTAACATCATTCAATGGAGAAAGATAGTCCAGAAAAGTAATAAAATGTTCAACACGTGTAAGATAACAATAGTATATAGATATAAACATAAATAATTAAGAATTTTTTAAAACGTATTGCATTTACGGAAATTTGGAATTTGTTTTGATTTAAAAATTAAGTAACATTAATTTGCATTTCGAGTATTTCAATGTTTTTTAGCCAAGGTTTTTTTTATTGTTTTAAGACTTCACATTATTGTAATTTCGTTTTTATTTTTTTTTGCCGTAATCCTTTGTGAGTTCAGACTGCATTGGTATGGGGTAGCATCGTTCGGTATGTGTGTGTAAATTTTAAACAAATTTTGCGTGCACTTTTGAAGCGAGTTATATGTGAGCTGTTGATTGGTTTATTTACATCTTTAACTTTTTTTTAACACATTGTTGTCTAACAATAATAATTTTGTGTGCAACTTTTGGAGCGAGATGTAAAAACTTTAACATAATAACAACGACAACGTCATGATCAACAATTGTATAACAACCGCTCAACGGATCGGATCGCTTCGATCTGAGTGCCGCCTTTCTGGAGATTCACTTCCACTTTCTGCAGCGTTCGTTTTGTAAATGTTGCGTAGTTCTGGTCGCAGACAGAGCTCAAGTAAAGGCGCAACATAACAGCAACAGAAAGAGCCAGAGGAAGAGGAAGCAGTGACGGCAGCGGCAGACAAACAGGAATGCAATTGCAGGGTAACAACAACATCAACACCAGTCACAGTTCGAACTTCGAACTACAAAGTGAGTGCTGAGAGAGTGAGAGAGGAAGAGACAGAGAGAGGTTTCGATCGATCGCTGTGTGTGTTTGTGCGTGCAGACGAGAGAGAGAGAGAGAGAGAGAGCGCTGTGCACTCTGAGCGCATAGAGAGTTAGCTTAGCCAGAGTAACGGGGACGTTCGAAGGAATGCAGCAGCGAGCAAAGGCAAATGGAAAACATTTGGGGAGGATAATAATAATAATGCAGCGATCATGCGTTTTCTCTCTCTCTCTCTCTCTCTCTTTACCTCATTCAGCTTGCCTGTGGCCCACCCAACGCAGGGTTGCATGTAAGCAATAACAGAAATCCTCGGCCCATGCCCTGATTTGACATTAAAGGCTAACACAATAAAAGCTGCATTCAAAATTGGTCAGAGAGCCGCGGGCACGCAAAACAGGTAAGGTAAGATAAAGGTAAGGGTAAGGCAATCTGCCTCTAAGCGACAGGTGCTAAGTGGCCAATGGGCGCAACTAGTAGTTCTTTGTCTAGGCAGGTCAGTCATTGAACCCTTATAAACAATTAACAGCTAGCAAAACATCAGCAGGCAGCGGCAGCCGCTGGCTTAGTTTACCACAACCGAATCAGGCCCAATGCAAATAAAGAATAGTATGTATATAAGGAATCACGTGAAGAATACAACCGGAAATCAAAAAAACAATCGGCGCATAATAAGAGAGAAGCGAGCACAGGACAAAAGTCGGGCAATGCTCAAAATTACAGACTTAAAACTGAACTGAAACGAAACGAGAAAAAATCCATCAGTAAATTGCTCAGACGCGCCAAAAATTAATCAACCGAAATAAGCAAATAAGTCGAAAATCAAAAATTTTGCGCAGACGGGATATGAAACAGGAGATGAATTGCCGCCCCAAACAACATTCATACATACACACATTAATAATCACAAACACATACAAGTCAATTGGGAACTGTACCCCCAAGCATACATAGACAGACGGTTTGATGCACACAAACATATATATATATCCTGTGTACAGCCTGCAATAACAGAGCATTGCAACGCCGACTGTCAAGTTGCAGACGGTTTGAGGTTCGATGTGGTTTGAAGAAGGAACAACTGCAAGGACCCCGGGACATACCTCAACTCAACTGAATTCAACCCAACCCAACTCTCCTCAACTCAATGGAACTCACCGACTGACGTATTACCGCTGAACTATGTAGTTTTGCAGCTGTCGTCTTTGTTATTGCTTTATGGCTCTCAACGTAGCACATGCCAAAATGGGTTTAGGAGGGGGACTTGGTAGACCATTGAAATTTCTGTTACGACTACAGCTTACGAGGTTCGTTGGACTCGTCGTTGAACTCTTAGCTGATAAGAAATTTCCAAAAAACATTAAAAAAAAATTGTTTCCAGAATATTTTTCAAATGGGGGAGTCAGCTTAGTTGGTTTAGAAGATAAAATGTATATAAAGTTAAGTTAAGTCTCGACTTGATGATGATTGATTTTTGAAGAATTGAGTTGAACTAGTGCTGTTAAATATATACTTATCTATGCACAAAGAAATATTTTGTTTCAAAACAATCCAACAAGTCCAATTTTTAAAAGATAATAATTGATTATGATCAAAAAAATGTTGTTGTGGTATCTCTTGTTGCATAAAATAAATCCACAAGGTGGCTATAGGTGGCTCCCAACTGCATATCTCCCCAATGTCTGTGCCTGTTTGCCTAAGGCTTCGATTGGGTGCTCATTAAACCGCTGACTACCTGGTCGTTGCCTTTGGCCTGGCTTACCGGTTTTCAAATTTGGGATATGCGCTCACGTTTTTTCAGCTATTTTAAGTAACAATAACGACGGAGCGAGCAAGGGCAACACAGATAGCGAGGCAGACAAAGGGAGAGAGCGAGAGATGGGCTTCAAAAAGCTGTGCCGGGACAGGCCACGAGAAACAAGAAGAGGAACCTTCAGATGATAAAAAAAAAGAAGAAATAAAATGTAAACATTCAAGCCGCAGAGAGCCCACGGGCAGAGGCAAGTACGATACGAGAGTAGTACATTCATAAGATATATAAGACGGACCGCGAAGGGCCGAGGTTCAGCTACAGCTTCGACTTCTGCCTCGGCTGCTGCCTTCAGGTTGGGTTTTTGGGTTCTGGTTGGATAGGTAGCGCAACCCGTCTGCCTGAACTCTGTCGGCGTTTGTCGTTCGCAACGTTCGTTGCGCTTTATGTTTTTCCATTCACAAAATTCCTGGAAATTTGTAGATCACTAAATCTTAGCCCATGTTATTGTTGCTGCTGTGGTTGTGTTTTTGTTTTTCTTGTTGCCCCTGTATGTTTCCTATGAAAGGACAGTGCAGGACACTGAGTCTGCAATTAGCTTAACGAAAGCTCAGTAAGATTTTTGCGCTCTAATGAGCGCAAGCGTGGGAGCTTCCGAACGGATGTGAAGCTATACACAAGATGGGGATTAGATCCAAGCTGAAAATCATATTAAGGACAACAAACAACCCAAACATCCAACAGACGGACAATCAACGGTTTTTAATGTACAACAACAGATGTCCCAAATGTGTGGCAAGCAATTACTTATGCCTGAGAAAAATGAAAAGTGGAAAAAAGAAGTCGTAGCCAAAGTCGAAGTCGAAGTAGACATAGAAGGAAACGACTCGCAGAGACACGGCCAAATACGTCAACACACCTGGACACGTCGTCGTCGTCGTCTTGCGCAAAACTGTAGAGCAATGAGAAGCACCCTTAAAAAAGGAAAAACCAAGAAATGTAGAAGCAGCAGCACCCTCCATTGCCATTGCAATGGCTTTTTGTGCGTGGAGTGTTTGCAGCGTTTGGAGTAGATTGTAGAGTAGTGTGTTGGTTACCCAGCAGACACTTCAGACGTCTGTTGCATTGAAAAAGTGGAACGAACTTAGCGCACGGAGACACCACCACAACATTCACAAATCCACACAAAAGTCCAATTGCTTCGTGGTAAATACCCTGTACATGCATAATTTGTTTGTAAAACCGGGCAAGTTGTCACAAAGCAAAACATCCTAAGAACAAACAAAATTGATTTAAAAATATTTCCCTAAAGTTTTGTAACTTTAAACAAAGTTCAATAAAAGAACGTTTTGGATTTTTTTAAAAACATGTTCGACTCAAAAGGTTGTTTTAAATAATATTTCCAGCGTATATCTTATATACCTTATATTCATTTTTCGAGCCTTTTTTATGTTTTTCCTTAGCAAGGAGATATTACATTGCTTGTCCCGTTTATAATTGTTGCAAAAATATACATACACAACTGCAGCTACCTCTAAGGGTGCAACAAAATGTGCCCCGGTTGGGATCAATCTCCCGCTCTCCAACTCTCTTTTCCCTTTGCTCTACTAGTGGCTTTGTTCTAGTGTTAGAATGTTGTTGTTGCTGTTGCTTGTGCTGTTCTGTGTTGGGTTTCCTGCAATTCAACAGGAAGAGGAAGTGGTTCTTGTTGCAAAAAAAAAAAAAATGAAATGGGTACACCGATGAAGTGGAGCGCGACACAGTGGGACACCGAGGCCAATGGCTAACTAGATTAGGTCGAGTGCACGATAGAATTGAGTAGCCATCTAAACATATGAAATTCATGTGGTTTAATGCGGTTTTATAACTATGAACGCTCTCTGAAACCAATGTGATTAGAGTCTAAAAAACATTACCATTTGTTTATTTCATTGGGAACATTAATTGTTTGTTTAATTGGCAGCTAGTGCTCAAAAATCACTGTAGATTAAGAATTTATTGTTAGTCTACATATTAATAAATAAAAATTAAATAATTGTTTTCCATATTCAAGTGGCAAAATTAGTTATAAAAATAAACAGTTTCTGTTTCACATAACTATGCTTGAAATTTTGATGTATTTAAGTTATTTTTACTTAGTAATAGATCGCCGTCTCGCTCTTTAATACATTTATTTTTGAGCTTTCAAAAAGTTTGCCAGAAAAGCTAAAAAATTAAGTATAGACTTACTGGATCTTAACGGACTAACTTTAGTTGTAGAATGCTAAGGCTTGTCCTTGAACCTAGGTTCAATATATAATTAGTTTGAGATCCTAGATAATCACTCTAAAAAGCTAGAAAATTTGGAAGCTTTAATAGATTTTCTGAAGTATTTGTTTGCTTGCTTGGCTCCTTGATTCAAGCTACAAAATATGTAGAAACTCAACTAGACCACTGTGCTGCAGTTGGTTCCAACATCGAACCCAAAGTCCAATTGCAACCATTGACATGTGCCAAATGGCGTCAACGACGACAGACTCTACGGCAAGGGTGACCGTTGCCCGATGCAAGAGGGCTGAGCCCTGGCTATGGCAGCAGCACTGAGCCAATAATTAAAGTAAAGCAACAACCCCTAAGCGGGGGATTCGTAACGTTCCAAATAGGGTGAATATTTTCTCTCTTCTTTTATATATATATTTTTTGCTCGGCGACGAATTGTAAAAAAAAAATGCATTGTAAATTAGAGCAACTAGGGGTGAGGTGGTAGAGGGACAGGGGCACATTAAGAGGGGTTGCTCTTGTTGTTGTTGCCATTACAACTAATCAAATGTTGCTGTTGTTGTTGGAGTTGTGCAGGAATGCTGAAATTAAGAAAACAGCTGGCTTCACCATTTTATGTAGCGCTGCCTGATAATGTTCTTAAGGAATCCTTAGAGCATCTTGCCGCTGCACGTGTCAAGGAAACGCATAGGGAAAACTGTAAAATCCACACAGAGATTATATATTATGGATTGCCATGTGACAGATAAGGCGACAGTAAATCGCCTCTCCCTACAAAAAACCCTAGCGTAACATGATGCAACGTTGCAATTACATGCGTGAGATTCAAATCGCAATTTTCACATTTGGGATCCGGGCTAGGTAGCCCGGAAAATGCGTTAAGCCTTTATGCCGACACGCGAGCTCCTGTGCTCTCGATCCGCCTCGAATTGAGCTCGGTCTGTGTGTGAAAATCAACCAAGCATTGTAAATCCCAGCGCGCCCCTTTTTCCAACTCGTGGGATTAATTAGCATTTGGTTTAGGAAATGTGAAATTTGGGTCACCCTATAAATAATTTATGTATATAGAGAACATGGCGGTATGTCAAGTGAATGTCAAAGCAATTTGTTTGGGTAGCCAAGCCAAAAAAAAAAAATTGATTTGTAAACTTTTCTAACTGCTGATGGTATTTAAATATGGGATAAATCTTTTCGTACAACCAGTTTTGTCCGTGTGACATTTGCTATGCAAACATCAAAATTCCTTGGTCCTTGGTTCTCATTCGACTGACAACTTAGCTTTAATGAACATGGTACTGTGAGTTCATTTGTCCATATTTCTGGTATTGTTTATTCTGTTTGTAGTTGTAGTTGTAGTTGCAGTTCCCGTCAACATTGTCCACGGTTCACTGGACTGTCAAGCAGTTGTCGAAGGGTGAATAACACCTTCGTACCGAAGGCTCATGCCAAAGAACCAGAATTCAAGTCAGCTTAAAAGCAGTTGAAACACAAACTCATTTGCATACATACATACATGTGTACATCAGTATATCAAACAAATGTTTTCTTAAGTGTTTCCACAGTTATCAGCTAATTTTATTTGTTAAAGCAAGCCAGTTAACCCAAAGAGTTTGACATCTTTTCAAATGAGAAAATCCTTTGTTTATTCAAGCATTTAGGAAAAACTTACCAACAATTAAATCAGTAAAAGCATGCAATCTGTAAGGTAAATAAGAAAATAAATGTCATCAATAGAGCAGCTTAAGTTGTAGAGCAGTTAATAAGGAAAGCCAAAGATTATAGATTAACGAAAACATAAATACTTTGTTTATATTTTAGATTATTATGTATCTTATCCACAAACTTGAAGAGATCGCCCCTCTGAAGGAAATTAAACTTATAAATTTTATCCTTAATACTCAACAATTTATTTAAGACTTTTAGTACAAACAGCTCATTAGACTTAAGATCACTTTAGTTTGATTGCGGCTATAACAAGTTTTCATTCAAAACTTTATTCAAATTCAAGTGTTGGATCTGGTTTAGGCATTCCCACTCGCTCCAGGCGTGTTCCTCTTTAAGATACAGACTGAAACCTAAATCAACAAGTTAAAGATTTGGAGCAAAACTTTTCAAGCAAATTCAGGTTCACAAGCGAAACCGAAACGAACCACAGCGAGCCCAACAAAGTTGTCAAATCAAACAATTGCCAAAGGCATCAGACGCTACAAAAAAGTCCGAAAAAAATTTCAGGCGTTGCTGGAGGTAGATAAAGTTGTGGCCTATGTTACTGCTGGTAGTGAAGAGTAGCACAATGATCAGTGCATTTTGGTTGGGTGTGCTGCCAACAATGTTTGGTGTTAAAAATATGAAAGGCATTTAAAACTATTTTTTTATTTGTTGTTGTTATTGTGCTTAGTTGCAGGCAACAGAGATTTGAAGCGGGTGTCTAGTTGAGTTGAGTTCAGTTCAGTTCAGTCCACGGAGAATCCCCATACCCAGTAACTGGCTATGGCGATTTATGCGTCTGTCGGCTAAAGCTGCCAGAAGCGGCAGAAATTTCACAGCACAATGAAACCTGATTTGATGACGGCGCAAGAGTTTAAAGGGCTCTGCGTAGGTAGAGACGACACAAGTCCAACAAGACTCAAAGACGACAAAGATGCAATGCAATGCGATGCGATGCGATGCTATGCGATTCGATGCTCTGTGTGTGAAGTCGCAAAAGACTTTACGCTAAAATTCCTGGCCAAAGTGCAGGCTACGCAATAGAAGAGTCGATGAGAGTTGAGACAGTCGGTAGTCTTGTCTGGTTGGCAGCACATTCCACTAGCAACCAGCCTGGAGTTGCAGATTCAATGCTGCTGACACAACTGCTGAGACTGCTGCCACATGTTGCACACACTGTGAGAATGAATTTAATTAAAGAGCATTTTTGTAGCATTTGCAAATCCATTGCAGAGACCAATGCAGCGCCACACAGCCAACAACAACTAGTCCAAAGTCTAGCGTTGCACAGTGATTCACAATGGGAATTTAATCAAACTATCAAATCGATACAACAATTATCGCGCGTGTTTACAATAATGTTATCAACTATTTCGACAAACCTTTGAAGAGGATACAGAAAAGAAATCACAACATAATCATCTTTGGGTTTTTTAAATAAAAATACAGGGAAATTTGCGAAATATCAAGTTTTTCTCAATTCAGATGGGCTAAATTGAACGGGCATATTATATCAGATATGGCATATATAAAACTGTATAAAATTACAGAACTCAAAAGGTATGAAAGTCGAAATTCCCAGTAATATGAAAAATAAGTTTAGTTATGAGATGTAGTTTTAAAACAAGATTGGTTGGAATATAAAATGCTTACAGAATTCCGCTTAATAAAATGTATGACACTGGCAACATCATTTTCATATTTTCGCTATCCCGGGGTCTATTTCTCTCTTACAATAGATAAATGTTGCTTCGACCTTTATCTTCTTCAAGTACACTTAATAAGAGCACTTCGTTTTTAGGCTGCTTTTGTGCACTGTGCAACAGTGTGGGCTGCCCTTGTGGCAGTCTGTGCAACAATGCCAATTAAATCACATTTCAGTGGCACATTAAAATGCAATAAATACATACATACATACATATATATTTATATGACTGTATTATATGTATGTGTGTTGCATTTGTGAGTGGAAGCTGAAACGGCGACTGCCATTGAAGCGTTCAAAAATATTTCATGCTCCGGCTCAATGCAGACATGCTACCAGCCCAGCCCAGCCCAGCTCTCATCTCTCAGCTCAGCTCGGCAATAGTTGTTGTCCTTTTGCGCATGCCCCAAAAAACTACGCGTAGATGTTAAATGTCCGATAAGGGTCCGGCGTTACGACCAGCCAATGGCAAACTTCTTAAGCTTTATTACGGCTTCCCAAAAAAAGAAAGAAAACAAAAACAATGCGCGGGGACTGTAAGTAGGACAGGTCTAAGATGGAGTGACGTGGCATGGAATGGTATGGAGTCCACTAAATGTCCACGTATGCGTTGCATATTTACCGCTCTCATTGCATTTTCAGCATAATTTGGTGTAATTTAAGTACAGCCGCATGCTGACATTGTTTCTGTGTGTGTATTTTTTGTGGCATCTGCGTGTGTGTGTGTGTGAGTGAGTGTGTGGTGTCCACTTGCAACATTTTTGCACAAAAGCAACCAAGCTACTCCATTCGCCGCCATTGCCATTCGCGTTTAAATGGCCGTGGAGAGCGTGAAACTCGTGATATCGAACTGGCCACGAATTATGCTGCGGAATATTGAACAGTCTCAAGGTTGTCCTTGTCCCGACACCACCTCCCCCAATGCCAAAAACCACTCAGAGAAAAATTCACATGGAATCAATATGCTTTTTACATATGAAACATATAAATCATGTTTATTGAACTATAAACATAGTTTAAATAATAAAATAAATATTTCATGTATTTAAACAAATGTTTTTTGATAACAAATATTTTTTGTTTAAGAAAGATTTAATTTATAATTCAAAAAAATTAATTTTTAATGAAAACTAGACTATTGGTTAATAAATTGATTCATTTCATAATTTATTAATAAACAAAATTTGTACAATGCGTTTTAAGTAAAATAATTTTTACTTCGTTTTTCTCTGAGTGACATAGTTCAACAGCAGAGGAAACTGAGATTGAGGCGACGGCTTTTGTTTTATGTCTTGCCAGTTTAATAATAAAACAGATTCAAGCCAATAACAACAAATGTAACTGCTAGGGTAGGTGCGACAAACGGCATGATATATTTATTTTATATACTGTTGAAGCCAGTTGCGACAAATGTAAACTGATGCTTCCGATTGTGCACATGAAATGGAGCTATTTGAGCTAAAGATTGGCGTACTACAACAGTTTTGTATATTTGTTTGATTCATATGATCATCTGGCTCATTTTATTGAACAGAAATGTCAAGTTTACAGGTGAGGTGAGTCTAAGTTTTGATTAGATTACTTACCAAAAGTATAAACAATGGAAAGATACCAAATTCGTGAGTTAGAAATCAAATCTTTTTAATATTTTACTTTCAACTAAAAAACTGTCAGTTTTACTTTTAAGCTTAACTATGGCTCGCGTCCTAACCACTAGTTTGGTGTCCAGTTGCAACAGGAACAGAGCTGCAACAACAATGACAACAAACCGCAACTGAAAAATATTTGTGGCATTGCAAATGAAATAAATGAAGTTAAGCCAATTTTTAAGTTAAGCCCCCAACAAGGAATTCATTACTCTCTACAAAAGCAACAACATGAAGTTAAGCTAAAGAAGAACAAGACGCGTGTCTTGCATGTCCTGCCTGTGCCCGAAAATGTGGAATTTTGCGCAACCACAGAAATGCGACAAATGCAACAATAGCTGTAAAGCCAGTCAGCACGTACAAGAAGGAGACAAATAAAGCAAAAACCGCAATAAACTTGTGAAACAGATAAAAAGAAAGAATGCAAAAAAAAAGATAAGCCAATACACACAAAAAAACCGAAAAAGTTAAATACAAAATAGTGGACAAAACAGAGCGGGGGCTGATTACGTGGGAAGTCAATCTGTGGGGGGGATGATGAGGGGGTGAGTTTTTCATTTCGTTACTAGCGTCATTATCTGGCTGTTATTAAATTCGATTAAGTAGCCCAGTAAATGCAATTTTAATAAAAAGTGTACCTACAAACGAGCATTATTATTAAAAGCAAAGCAATCTAGTAAAGAAAAAATGTAATAAAGAAATAAATAAAAGTTAACTCGATAAAAGCGTCCGCAAGAGCTCGTAGACAACGCTAGCATTGCTGTCGACGTCGACGTCGCTGTCGTCGGGCAACTCCAAACGGGCCACCGAAACGTAAACAACAACCAATAAGGCAAGAGAGCGCAAACGAGTAGAAATAGCAGGAGCAGCAGGAGCAGAAGCAGAAGAATAACGAACCAAAAGCATAGGAAGCATAAGGGAATGCAGCCGA
Source organism: Scaptomyza montana (assembly GCA_018904305.1). NCBI lineage: Eukaryota > Metazoa > Arthropoda > Insecta > Diptera > Drosophilidae > Scaptomyza > Scaptomyza montana. The sequence goes on from JAEIGR010000001.1 coordinate 6,787,138, forward strand.
CAGCGGCGGCTACATGAAAAAAAACAAAACAAAAATAAATAAATAAAAACAACCGAAAATAGAATACAGCTTTTAAGCTCTAATCGAATAATGCATACTCTTTTCATGCTTTCAAATATATATTTATACTATGTGCTATATAAATCAAATAATAACAGCCGTTGGAACACACTTTGATTTCCTTATGTTGCTTAACATATGAAACAGCAATGTTAATGAACAGAGCTTAAAACTTCTTCTGTCTGTTACAAGCGTGACAAGGAAATAAATATAGCCCTGTGTCATGCATAAAGAGAAAAATATGCGCCGCTTGCAGGAGGTTGTCCAATGATGCTGATGTTATTATTGTTGGTGTTTTGCTCGAAGGATGCAAAGCAAAGGAGGAAGATGGAGGAGGAGATGGAGTTGGTAAGATGCGTGTGTCTGGGCTTTTTTTTTTGGCTTGGCTTGGCTTGGCGCTGCATTTCGCTGCTGCTGTTCCGAGACATGGATGCGTCGTCGTCGTTCAGAATTCCATTGAAATCGTTTGAAAATTGAGCCCGCTGCAGAGGACATGGAGAAGAGGAGAACTAAAATGGCCTGGCTCGCCCTGTCTGCCCCGAGCTGGGAGGTTTGTTTTTTTTTTTTTTTTATTGAAATGGGATGGGGGACAATGTCGGGTGGTGTCGTCTACGTCTCGTAATAAATATGCGCCGAGAGTTTTGCTTGCGGCGGCCAGTAGACCGGCTAACCGATGATGATGACTTTGCTTGGTTCGTTTTTTCGCCGTTGTTGTTGTCGTTGTTGTAATTGTTGTACAATGTGTACACACACTCGTAAAATGTGTAAAAATAACAAAGTAAACGAGCTGCAGTTTAGTAATAAAGTAGAAAGGCAAACGGATGCGCATTACGAGCTTTGCAAGGACAGAGAACCGGGAGACTTCTGCTGCTGCTGCTGCACCCGCATAGTAAGCCAGAGCGTCAATATACATATGCAGATATATGTACATATTTATGTGTCTGTAGATGCAAAACTTTTTGCATTTAATTGTCAGGCCAAGCACATTGACAATAGAGCACACAGAGCAGACAAATGGAAAATAGAGAGAAAGAACGGTCTTCGTTGAACTAGCGACCAACGGCAATAGCACGCAAACTACATAACTGCAAGTGCAAAAGGCAAGAGCATAACCGATAACGAGAGAGAGAGACAGAGAAAGAGAGTGCATGCAAACGAGTAGCAAGTTAGCCGGCACAACAACAAAACATCCGGCAAGTGCCAAAGCTGAGCAAGCGCCACACACAGACAGCAACAGCAGCAACACCCAGCACACAAACACATACAATCAAACGAACGGAGTCAAAATGGATGCAGCGACTGCGCTGCCGTGGAGAGCGACGCACAAAAACAAGAAATCTGCAAACACAACACTGAGCTGCTCTCGCGCTCTTTATGTCTGGATTCGTTGTGTGGGTCTCTGGGCAAATGGAGCTCTGCGGCGAATGGAGACGGCGCCGTCAACGTCAACGTTGGCCAACGCAGCAAAATTTCATGAATGGAATTTGTAAATTTTCTTTTCATTTGCAATGTTGCTCTGCTGTTGTGTTTGTTGTTGCAGCAGCGCTAATCATGTGCAGCGCATCGGAAAAGAGACAGAATGAGACTGAAAGACCCCAAGCAAGTGGTGCAGACGATGGGGAAACAATAACAACAACAATGATTTTTGCAATGTGTCGGTCTGAAACAGGTTTTTGTGGCTTTAGCATACTTGCTGACTCGCTCGAACACAGCTGTGCGGCGGGTGCTTGCATTCTAGAAAAACCGAAAGCCCATCGACATTTTTGACACTGTCGCCTCTTCTAATCTGAAAAAACACAAAAACTAATGTGATTTTAATTGCTCTGCCTAGGTTAATTATGGCCAGACAACATTTTGCCAAAGTGATTTGTGCAGCCAACTTTTGTATGCAATTGTTGATTTCTTGCAATTAACATTAAAAAACAAAAAGAGCGTGGAGAACTTGAGGTCACATCAGCAATTACAACAACAACAACCAATGTGCTATGGAATTTCATTACACAGCGAGACGATTCGCAATTACAAGCAGTGTAAAGAGCAAGCAGCAGAAAAGCAGAGGAGCAAGCAAAAGACTAAAACGTCTGCGGCGGGCTCTCTGGCTCTCAAATTAAACACATGCATACGTAGATGGATTACATATGTACATACACACACACATGCACCAATTTGTGGGATAATCGAATTGAAATACTCTTTAAGGATTATTTTTTCAATCCAGTTTACTTCCTTTATTTTGTTTGGTTTGTTAAAACTTTTATGGTTGATGAATTGGTTTTGATAGCTTTATATAGCTGTTATCAATTATTTACAATTAAAATGTACGTTAAGGTATTTATTCTTTAAGGTTTTGGAATTTTACTGGGCGGTTCCTAAAAACAATTTCGTTAGACGATTTATGTAGCATACTTTTTGGAGCACATCGCGAATAAGCAAAACTAAACTCAAACATTAACGATAATTGAATAGTATAACTGCATAATTTTTTAAAGTTATTGGAAAGTAACAATAAAATTATTAGGTTTTGTTTATTTCGACAATTTACAATTGTTTTAAACTGATAAATAGATAATATCTTTAAGCTTCAGAGCAAAGAATTAGATAAAATGTCTTGTTTTCATGTTGCATGAATTATAAGTTATAACCAACATTTTTGAAAGAGCATTCAAAGAGAGACAACAACAGCAAATCAGGCTAGCAAGCTGTAAAATTAAGTTGATTGGCTTTCAACTTTGCGGCGCCGTTTATGATTAGCCTTAAGGATATTAAAAGAGATTGGCATTGGTATGCTTGCCTCAAAAGTGTTTCTATGCGTGCGTGTGAGTGTTTGAGTGTCTGCAAAGGGGTAAAATCTAATCAAGCAATGCGAAACGTGTACCAACTCATAGACAAGGGCCATAAAAGAGCAACAGGCAATAAATTTACAAGTGCGGGCGAACAACAAGAAAATAACACGGCATTGAGAGCAAATAGAGTTATGACCTGATCAGTTTGTGGCATACGGTGAGTGGCATGTAAATACACAGAATGGTAAGAGGAGTAATCAAAAAGTTTTTATTAATTTAATAATAATTTTGAAAGGACTTCGCATATTAAGAAAACGAAAATAAAGGAGTTTATCGATGTTCGGTTAAGTCAAAGAAGAATATTCCAGCAGCTGTTGCGCTTAGGAAACAAACTATTAAAGTGTTTAATTATAAAACAACATTAAGAAAAACATTCAGACAACAAGCTACAGGCGCTAGGAAAATGGCAGCTGGTCAAAAGGAAAAACTATAATCAAGGAAAATAGGCAGAAAGGTAAACAGGTGTGCGTAGGACATAAATTATGAGCACGTACGACTCATCTTATGCACAGGATTATTGAAGATCAAGAATGAAAAAAACACAGCAGCAGCAGACAAGAGGAAGAAGAGCAACTCAATGTGAGAAAGAAATGGATAGCGAGTAAGCGAGAGACATTGAATTAGATGCAGTTAGAGGGTGCTAGGCTTAAGGTTAAATTATTCTCAATATTCTCAACTACGATGAGAGTACTCCCATTCAAAGGTGATGCAAAATGTTGCTGTTGTTGTTTGGTTCTGCGGCGCAGCTGCCGTAAAAGTGAAAAAGTTAAAGAAACATCGACCGTCGAGCGACTTTTGCGATTTTTCTTCCGTTCATTGTCCCATTGTTGAATGAATGAATGTAAGAAATCTTCAACACAAGCAGCTGTCCATTGCATATGCATTGTGCAGTTGGGCAGATGCAGATGCAGAGACACGAGAAGAAAAACGCATAACTGTCGCATAAATTGCACTAGTAATCGATTTGCACAACATTTTCCTTTTGCTTAAGGAGAAAAGGGAACCAAGCCATAAAATATAGTTACATCATTTCATAAGCATTAGCCAACTAGATCAGAAACAGCTACAATTTTGTTTAGTTTATGTTGCAGCCGTAGATCACTTTTTTGTAACCTTTCAGACATAATCAAATCTAATTGATTTTATATTTAATTAAGGGTTTGTTTCTAGAAGAGCCTATAAAAATGTCATGGCATAGATATTTTGCTGAAAATTATGATTAAGGATGACTTTTGGGTTATGTAAAACATCTCGGAAACTTACATAATTATAACACTATTATATTATGCAACATTAAGAGTAAACATTTCTTGTAAACTACTGAATTATTTCGTTTTTGGAAACACTTTAACACGCGATTATTCCTTAAAAACACGTTTAAGATTAAAACGTTAAGTTTCATATTAGAACCCGACAGCTCTAAAAATACTCATAGCGTCGTTAATTTTTAACCGATCGACTTGAAATTTGTACACAATATTCTTAAGATTCTATGCATTCAGCTTAAGAAAAAGTGTTAATGTTAGGTATGTAGAAAACAAGCTGAATATACATAATTAAAATATGTAGAATTCGTTGATTACTTAGTTTCTTCATTTTTTATTTTCTTGAAACTTTTACTTGGAATTCACACTCATCTGTTTTGACCTTCGTTAGCTTTTCTGGGTCTTGCAATCTACTCTCTTTTTAAAACGTATTTATCTAATTAGTTGGCTTTTGTTTGAACTCATGCTGAACTCATTTGAACTCAGGAATGAAGAGGAAACTCGCTTCTCACTCGCTCACTGTTGCTGTTGTTGCTTATCAGAAATGCCACAATGTTGCTGGCTGTGGGCAGCCAAAGAGTCAGGAAGGCATTTATTTTTCTGTTTTTTATATTTATTTTTTTGTTTTTATGAATCGTTTAAACATCCGCTTTACGCTCCAACACCGTTTGGGTGACACAAATAAACGTATAATATTTGCATATGTTTATGTATGTTTGTATTACGCGAGCATATTAATCATAACGATTAATCATTTTATCAATGAAGTGCGAAGTCGCAGTTTGGAGCCGTGAAGCAAAAAAAAAAAAACAACAACAACGAAAAATAACCAACGGAAGACTTCATACAACGAAGAGAGAAAGAGTCAGTGTGACCCAAATTGTAGGGAGTGTGGATTGGAGCATTGTTGTTGTTGTTGTTGTTCTTGTCAGCATCAGCGTCATTTAGTGACGACATTCACCCACAGCACAGTAGAGCGCAAAACAACAAATGCGTTGTCATACATTGGACATGTCTACATGTCTGGTCACCATCCTCTCTCTCTCTCTCTCTCTCTCTCTTTCTTCGTTTGACGAACGTTGTTTCGTTGTGTCGCCTTTCTCTCTCTCGCTTTATTTTGTCACTGGCTGCAGCAGGAAATCGATGTAGCTGTCGACGTTAGAGCTCTGAGCTGAGCGCTGTTGACGCCGCTCAAAACTTTTTGCTCCAATTTGCACGAATTAACAACAACAAGAACAATAACAAACACGCAAGTCGCGACGTTCGTAAGTTGGAGTTATGTACATATATTATATATGTGTGTGTTTGCATGTGCGTCTGCGTGCGTTTGTGTGGGAGCAGCAGAACTCTAGAATTTCATATTCCACATTTCTTTTGCGGCGAAACGCAGCGACAGCAACAGCAGCAATAATAACAATAACAACAAAAACCCAATGGCAACAATGATGGCGTCGCTGCTGCTGCTGCGTCGAGTTTTGCTTCGTGTGTTCTTTTTTGTTGTTTTCGCGCATTTTAAAAATAGCCGGGCCAGCAAACACTGAACAACAACAACAGCAACACCAAACGAACAAGCAACTGAACGGCATCTTTAACATACCGCAAGTTAAATACGCTTTATTTTCATGAGAATGTAGTTAAATGTATTTTTCATATCGGTAACTTCATTATACGGAAGTTCGTTCTATGGAAGTTCGACTGTAATATGAATGTGCACATTTAACAACAAATAGTGCTGCTTATTTAAAGATGTCCTTATTTAGATTTCATCCCTTAGCATCATTAAATTCTCTGTTTAATTTTCATAGCATACTTTCAGGGCTCGAAGTGAACAACGAATTAACGAGCAACAAAAAAAAATTTGGTTGCAACTTGGTGAGTCAAATTGAGTATAGAAGTGATATGCTCTACTAGTTAGGGTATCAATAGCAGAACGCAACCCAAAACGATCAAATAAAGCCAACAACAAAAGACAACAAAAACATATTAATGAAATCGTTTTTAACTCGTTTCGCTTAAGTATTTTCATGCGTTTTGTTGGGGAGACTTATGTCTCTCTTTGGCCCGCTCACTCTCATTCTCTCTCTCTCTCTATCTCGATCTTTTCTCTGAGTTTTGCCGCGGCCTGGTTATAACAAAAAGTGCAACAACAACCAAACACATTTAATATATACATATATAATAAAAACAAACACGATACGATCGACACGACACGACGACCCAAAGCAACAACAAAAGCGGCGAGTTTGTAATTAAAAAAAAAAAAAAACATATTCAAAATCAAAATAAAATGCGAGCGTCTTTTTTGTTGTGCAGGTATGTATAGTTGTACATACATATATTGATAGCTTGCAGCAAGTGCGCCATTTGTTTATCAATTGCCCGCTTTGGATTGTGTAAGCCCGTTTCAATTGGCGTTGCCAGATTGCCAGATCGTGACAACTAATGCTTAAGTATTTTTTAGCGTTATCTACAATTATTGAGAGTTTCTTTCAACAAACATAATGCAAAATACATAATACAAAATGCAGAATGAATAAGTTTTAGAGTTGCCACATTGATTAAAGAAGTTCGAAAGTAAATAATCAAAATACTAATGTTAAAAATTTTTAAAATGAAATTATTTCGTTAAGAATAAGAGAGAAAAAAATAAATATGTATATTTCATATATTATTTCTTCGCCTATACTACGTTTACTGATAACGTTATAATCTTATAGATTGATGCGATTATTTGTCAAATTGTGGAATTCATTTAGTGAGTGATTGTTATATTTAAACGTGACGAATGCCACATGCTTCGAAGTTTTATCACTTACTTGGATTACGATATGAAACTTGTTCAATTTCAACGTAATTGTGATTTTTGAAAATAACGGTTTCGGCTAATACCTAAAAATATTCCAGCTGACTTATGGAGAGACTGCAACAGCTACTATTTGTAATGAATCGAGCAATCGGTTCTAAGCCGATAATTAAAAAAAATAACAAAACATAATAAAAACTACAAATCACTGCTTCCGTAATAATCAATCGCATTTTGTTCGGTTCATATGACAGCCATTTACAATATATGTATATATCTACAAATATGTATACCATATGCATATTTGTGTGTGTATATATAAAAAGCAAACTGAGCAAAATGGCAAGAAGAAGCTAAAGAAGAAATCACAGCATTTTTGTGTGTGTATACCAAAAGGAGAACAGGTAAAGAAGCAACTGGTTCACAAAGCCGACTCAAGAACAAACATACAGAGCATAAGAAGAGAATGCTATGACCAAAAAAAAAAAAAAAAAATGTTCGCAGACTCAAGAAGAGTTATATCGGTTGCTTCAGTAACCATTGCAAATACCAAAAAACTGATGACGCAGCGTCGGGTGGAGGTCATCAAACTATGATGACGTCGCTGTCGCACCGCCACAAACAAGCTGAGCTAAACGACAATTGTTTAATAAAAAGAAGGCAAACAATAAATATAAAAATTCCTAGCTTGGTTTAAAATCACGTGTGTTTCGAGTTTTTTTTTGTTTTCCTTTTTACCATATCTGGGTTAATTGATTCACTGATAAGACGCCAAATGGCTTGAAAACACAAGTTGTTTGAAGTAAAACAGTTGTTATTTCATTGTGTTAATATTAAATATGAATGTAGTTTTAATTTGTTAGTTAGTAGCACTTGGACAAGGTCACGTTTTATAGAGAATTAGCGATACATTGGAATGTTTACAATTTAAGATTTTATGAGTTTATGCATTAATTTTTGTTACATAAACAGTACTCAATAAATGTAATTTGTTTAACAGACAAAAACAATTTGCGATTTACATGTGATAAAAAAAAATGTGTATTAGAAATGCAAATGAAATATGACGTCATAGTCAAAGCAATGAATTGGAGTTGTTTGTTCAGTTATAGAGCCGTTACTTTTGCACAAAACCTCTTACACATACACACACACACAAACATTCGCACATGTACAAGCGCACACTTTCATACAAAAGAGAAAGAGGCGGCGCACAACCATTGAGCGTCAAGAAGAAGCAGCAACAGCAGCAGCAGCAGGTTGATGGATCGGAAAGTAGGCAGCGAGACCAGTATTGCCACATTTCCAAAAAAAAAAAAGGCTTACAAATAAAATAAGTATACTCATTGCAGATCGTAGCGTTTTATCATGGCCATTTAATATTATATACTTTTTAAAATGCGCATTAGGGAAAGTCGTAATGCAAACTCCTTTTTTTTTGTCATTTTTTGCTCTTAGCAGCTGCGCGTCAGCTGAGGCGGCCGGCATTCACGACCGGGTGCTCGAATAGAAAATGCCCATCGCAGCACCCACACACACACACACTTGCACACAATCGCACACACGTACGTCACATTTTTCGCAGCCTCTACATTCTAATACTATCGCATGCAATACATTCATACATACCTACCACATTTTTGTCGTTTCTCTATGGCCTGGGATATGGATTTTTCTGCCACGTTTTTCACACACTTTTAATTAAGTCATACACTTGGTTTTGATCTCAATTTGAAGCTGGCAATATTTCCTTTTTATTGCGTCTAGTTAAATGCCGCTCGCTGCACGTTTTCTTAGCAAAAAGCGCAGCACAAAAAATATAAAAGCAAAATGTGCTTCAATGCTTCCTCTTCGACACCATGACAATTGGTGGCTGCAGAAAGAATGAACGTGTGATAGAGAGAGAGAGTGAGGCGAGCAAGCGGCGGCAGCGACGACGACGGCAAGCGAATTGAAAAGCAACAGCAGCGAAGTGCGGCCACCACGGCGATGATGACGTTACAGCAATGATGTTATTGTTGTTGTTGATTTATAAATTTTACAGACCATACGGGGCAAAAGGGCGCCAACTCTTTGAGCGCACTTTCGGCAATATAGCTTTATAACTAGGCGAGTACCTGCATTTGTAAGCCAAAATGTATTATTATTTTTCGATTTGGACACTCGCGACTACGCGACGCGTTTAACCAAAAGCGAGAAATGAGCAGCTTATGTATTGGTATTGGTGTCGTACGTGTTTTATTGGCTGCTTTGCTTTTGATACTTTGTTTGTTCTTTTACACACACTTTCTTGCACACACAGCGTTGCTTTTTGCGCTCATCAATGCCGCGACTATTGTGTGAATTTAAATTGTATTGACAGTATTTGCGCAACGTTGTTGTAGTTGCTACCAATTTGTTGCAAAAATAAAATCGGTACACACGAACTTAAATTCATCTGCGCAACACACACACTCACACTCATCCACAGCCAAAACGTTAGCGGCGCGTAGTTTTTGTTGTTTACATTTTGCAGCTGTTGATCAGCTGTGTGGAACAGCTGTTAGGCGAGCCTGTTAAGTGGACTGTTTATTAACATAGCGAATGGTGCAGGTAAGTTGGCAGTTTTACATGGTTGTCACCTGTTCGCAATGAATTTTCAATTTTTAAATATATTTTTTATTTTTGTTCCTCCAAAATAAAATTGGTCTATCGCGTGAGTTTTTAAGACAGTGCATTGAACTGCAGTCTGGGAATGCACAAATGAAATGGGGTTGTCTGGGAATCAAGCACGTTGTGAATTCACAAAGTAAAAAAAAAGGGGTAGAACGGATCTCTAATTGCATTTGCAGACGCAAACACAAATTGAATGCGTCTTGTAAAGTCATTCAGCTATATTGCACAACCCCAGGCTTTATTTTTATTCTTGTGGCTTGGGGTGCAATTCAACAGATTGCAAACAATTTTCGGCGCACTCTAGCACATTCCATATTGTATATTCATTTTTTTCGATTTTTTTTTTTTTTTGGCATTTTACTTATGATTAATGGAGACAGGGATGAACAGTGTGACGGCAGCAATAAATGCAAAAATTTGCATTCAAGCTAAGCGGGCAACAACAAAAATGTCAAACACATTTAATACCTTTTCTCTCTCTTCCTCTCTCTCGCTCACTTGCTCGTTCGTCGTTACTCAAATATCAATTATAACAAACACTTCGTAATGATTGCTCTCCGCGTCCTGCACCACTTGCATGGCCGAATATGTGATTGCCTTTACTTCGGTGCCTTGAGGATGTTTACCCAGTTCGAAGGGCTCGCCATAGCAGCGGCACACAATCTCAAAGTTATCCAAATCAAATTTTGTGATTTCCAGTTTCTTGCACACCAAATACGGTTCGGCCGAAAACAGAAACAGCAGCTCGTCCAAAAAATGATAAAGCAGCCCCTCGATGTCATCGCCTTTAGCCTCCAGCTCGTAGCACGATTCAACCGAAACATAATCCAATTCAGTCATATAGCCAAACATCGCAACGCCACATTGCTCAAACGCTTCCCGCAGCGATGTGCCCCAGCCATGCAATCTGCAAGAAGTTAGCAAAAATTTCATAAGGAAATGAATGTGTGAAAAACGTGTTCTTTTACCTACTGCACATCGGCTGTGTGATCCAAATCTGTTGGGGCAATTCATAGCTGTTAGTATGTTTGTTAATATAATGCTTTTATTTGTTACTTACATTCATATTTGACTTCGGGCAGGAGAAAGTTCTCTTTACTAAATTCAACTTCCATTTTATTTGCAGTTAAACGATTCTGTTGATTTCGTTAATATGACGAATAAAACTGGTGCATTGCATGCTAAACAGCTGTTTTGTTGTTAAATTTCCCTTAAGGGAAATATAAGTAGATAGATTGTGGCGGTCAGCGATATATTTTCGAAATGCAGCTTACAGAAGTGAATAGTTGAGACTTAAACCAATGAGTCACAGCTAAACATAGAATAATATTAAACATAGAGAGGCATTAACATAGAAAATAAAAATAACAAGACTGCTAACAGGAAACGGCTATGTTATGTAAATAAGCTCCTCTTAACTTTTGCTACTGTGTTTGCATTGAAATGTGTAAAAAGTTAATAGATTATGACAATTGTCTATGGAGAAAAAAGTTCATGTTGGAGCTATTCATACAAAAAACAGTTACTCAAAACTACATATATGTATGTTTGATCAGCATGGCAAACTGAGTTGATTTGGCAGTGTCCGTCCGTAATATATGATTGATTCGACGAACAGTTATCGAATTTTATAGATTTCCCTGCTCTCATACATTTCACTGACCGGCCAATAGACAAAGGTATTTGCACAAACTGCACAAAGTTGTAAAAAAATATTGCGCCTAATAATTTGAATTTTCGAAATGTTATAAAAATATTGTGAACAGGTTTAATTGTCTTAACACTGTCAGCTGTTTCGATAGCTGCAAAACTCAAAAGATACTGTAAGGAAATTAGGTTGGCAGCTCTGAAAAACATTTACGCAAGATTAGCAGCGCCGTCACCTGTTGAGCACCTGTTATTAGTTTATCTTCTTGTTTGGTCGCGTGCGGGTGTGTCGCGGCCGTCAATCTAAATTGCTTCGGCGGCATTGTTTATAAAATCAGTTCATGAGGTAATTTTCGCGTGTGCTTGTGTTAAACTTCTTCCGCTCAATCTGTTATTTATGTGCGTGCTCTGATATGCCGCCAAGTATAAATTACAGCTAATAAATGTTAAGAACACAACGATATTAAGATCGTGCAAGAGCATAGGTAAAAGGCAAAATTAAAAAAAAAAAAAAGAAATACACAATTTTAAGTTCTGCAGCACCAGCAGCGCAGCAGGCGGCGGTGTAGGCTGTAAAAATAGTTGTTTGTCTGGTTTTTGTTTTTGCTTCTGGATGGGAGGCTGCATATCCGTTTGCACGTGTGAGTGTGTGTAATTGTGTGTGTGTGTGTGATTGTGTGAAGCAACAATTAAATTGCAAACTAAAACAGTCCAATTGCAAACAAATCCAAATACTATGTAATTATTTTGGAATTGCATTTGCTATTAGAGCTGTAATTAAATATTTCAGTTGCCAATGTAATCGAACTCAAACAAACAAATTAAACATGTACACATACACATGCATAGAAGAGTCCAAGCACACACACACAAACATACATACATACACACATAAACACACAAACGAGCGAAGGCGATCGCAACAATTACAAAATCCAATAATGAAGATGGGGGAAAGAAAAATAGTAGCATAAATGGCGTAAGCGTAATCTTTTTGCCCTCTTTTTAATGATTCAATTAAAAGCGCAAATTGCAGTCCAGAAATTCAATTTAGCCGCTAGCTGCTGTTGTTCGGGCTGCCGACGGCAACGGCGACAGAAACGTTGACATTGAAGTAGCAGAGGCCAACGCGTCGCTGTCGGCTGCCTTTACCGTTGCTGTATACATACATACATACATGTAGACAAACGTACGTGCGTCGCGTGCCTTTTTGTTGTGTAAATCGTATTTTTCATTTTATTATTTTTTTTATGAAGTTTCTTTTATTAAAACAAACAAAATCGTTTCTTATTGTACGTGCATGTGTGCAAAATATGAAGTATTAATGATTTAATTGTTGAAATATTTGTGGTGATTGTGTGTGCGTGTGTGTGTGCATTTGCGCTTGTGTGCGTGTTTGCCCTTCAGTCAAAATAACGGCAGTTTATTGCAGCAAAAGAAACAGCTAAACGAATATAGGGAGAGGCGTGCAGAGACAGCAAATCAAGTGCCGTCACTTTTTTCTCAGCGGGTATAATAAAATACAAAAAAAAAAAAAAACAACAATAACAAGTGACGCCGGCATTGGCACAACAGCGAAAATCGACTACAACAACAACAGCAACACGACGGTCACATTCCAAGCGACATCGGCCCACAAAGCTCAGGTCAGCCGTCAAGTCGAGCTCTCTCTCACTCTCTCACCTATATATATACAGCAACTGCAGCATCAGTGGGTAAGTCAACCACATCAACGTAAATTTTCTGCTTCTGCCATGTTCTGACTTGTTTTTGTTTCTCATACGCCTGCCGTTGCGTCGGCCCATGTAAAGAGATTTTTGCGTAGAAATTACATATTGTTTTATATTCACATCTTTCTCATGTACTTCGTATATTTTTTTTTATACCCTAAATCTATGGAATGGAAAAAAGAGTTTAATAGCTTTGTGCAAAGCATTTTTCATCAATTTCCTTCAGGGTGTTGATTTTCGATTATCAAAGGTATAGAAAAACAAAAATAATGGTAACCAAGCCAACCTTAATTATGCTAATTATGAATCGGTATTGGCCCTAATACGATGCGTTTTGTAATTTGCTGGCTTAATGGGCTTTTGGGAACGGGTTACGTGTATAGGGTAACAGATTTGTAGGAGGTTGCCAAGACAAGTGACGCTCGTGGTGCAAACACGTAATTCGAAGCTTGCAATTCCTAATTGTCTATTTAACCTACTTTTTAAAAAGTTTGATGCTTTCAATACTAACTTAACTTAATGATTATTAAACAGATTCAATTATAATAAGTTGAGTTTATTAAACAAGTATGAAAGTATTTTTTCTAATTTAATACTAAGAATTTAACTGTTATTTCTAAAACTTATTTGTAGAGACTTTAAAATTTCAACTTAAACGGACAGCTTATATTTTGGGTTCATGGTCAATTCTATTAATTTCCAAGATGTGATTTAACACAGCATTAAAGCTTAATAAATTGAATAACTAAAATGACTTTCAGATTTATTTTTATTTGCTTGTGATTGTTAATGTTATGGTATCATTTAAAGTTTATTGACCAAGGTCATTATATATTTTCGTTTTCATTCCGAACGCTCAGTTAATTGTTAGTTTTGTGTTTTTGTTTTTATATATGATCATTTGTTAGAGAGATACTGATGTATGATCTATGACATTGAACTTTGTCGCCTTGTTTACTTTCCATATATTGCGCAAGTTCAATGTTAAAGAAAAAATCATTTATTAGGCGTTTGCCAAGAGAAGTTTTGTTATTATAAGTTCTAAAGGTTTTTAAAGAAATACTTGACTTTTTACAGTGTAAAACTTATCTACTTCCATAATCAAATATTAAAAACTGGATTTATAAAGCATTTCAAACCAATAAATCCTTTTTTTTCGTTTAACAACAAACAAATTAATTAAAATAAACAGACTAATTAGATAAAGCTTTCCTTTGCGTTCAAAGAAAAAAGTATTGAAAGCAGAAATTTTTGTTTTTGTTTTTATTATAAGAAGCATTTCCACAACTATTTAAAGATAAAATCCCCATTCAATTCAGGCAGTTAGCCGCGCTCCAAATCTGCTTTCAGTGAACTCGTTTGCTGGCGCTATTTGTTTTGATTTGGGGTATGAGGCCAGACACATGCCTCACGCCTGGTGCAAAGAAAAGCGTTAAGCTGCACAAAATCAACTTCCTTCCTGTCGCGGCTAGCTGGTTGGAGGCTTGCCTGACTGCCTGACTGGCTGACTGGCTGGCTGGCTTCTGTTGGCCAAACGTAATCCACCGGAGCCGAACATTTTGGCCAAAACTTTTCGGCAATCCCAGACGTTGCTGCCCAAAAACTTTGAGCGTATTTCGGGTCTTAAACATAAACTTGTCTACGAGGCGCCATCGAACAATACAAAAGAGAAATAAATGGATGGACTAAAAAAGTTATATGCAAAGGTTTAGGTGGCATTGAAGGTGCAAGCAAAACAACCAGTTAATTTCCAAAACTGCTACCCAAGAAGGTGGGCAAGGGCGGGGAGGGTGTGGCCGTTGTTTCGTGGTCAGACTTGATTTGATACAACGCAACTAGTTCAAAGCTACATGCCAAAGCCCAGTACACAAAATGCATTTGGGAGTCACAACTGGGAGGTGGAACTCAACTGGACTGGACTAAACTGGTTTTTGGCCTGTTGGGACGATGTTTAGGCCCGACGTCCGGCAAAAGAACTACGACAGCAACCACAACAACAACAACAACAACAGCAGCTGTGCAAGAGACCCGTTGAGTAACAAAAAAACTATAAAACTTGTTTCTGTCTAAACATGGGGAGCCACCTCGTCGCCCCCTTGCTTGTTACCCTCTCTTTCGTAGTAGTATGTGTATGTGAAAACTCGCCTTGTTGCAAGCTACACTGAAATATCTTCCGGCTTCGAGCAGCAACATCGACAACCACCACAACAACAACAACAACAACAAAAAGAACAACTACAAAATACTGAAAGCAGTCGACAGCATTTTGGAGATTTTCTATTGTTAAGAAGGCGGTGCCCAAAAAGCCGCCAACATCGCGTCGCGTTTGTTGTTTTTATACTCTGAGCCCATGCAATGGGTATAAAGGGTATAATGGTTTTGTGCAACAGTATGTAACAGGCAGACAGAAGCATCTCCGAAACCCATGAAAATTTATATATATTCTTGATCAGCATCAATAACCGAAACGACTGTCTAGACTCTCGAGACTTGAGATTTGGAATATTAACTCTTTTATACCATAGGCAGAACATGTTTCAAAGTACCGATAACATGTAATCGATAGCATTTCAATCATTATTCAAACTATAAACAAATTAACATTCTGGGTAAGATTGAAGTTTATTCATTATGATATTTAGGGTATCTCCTAGTCGAGCTATCTCGAGTCTAGCGTCTTAGTTGTTTCTATTTTTCTTTCTTGGTATTTTTATGTTTTTTTTTGCTTTGTATTTCTTGCCACTCGCATTTTTCCCATTGTATGTTTGTGATTTTTGAAAATTACGAAATTCTCTAGTGAAGGAAATAAAGCTGGGCCAAATAAGCAATGTTAGTCGGTTGCTTGCACAGATATGGATCTATTGTAATTTAGCCATAAATTATATTGAAATGCAGGTTTTGGAAATTTAACAACTGACTTTTTCACTCGCATTGATTGCAATATATTGACAATGCTAATGGGAATACTTTGTTGAAAATATAGCTAAACGATGTTTAACATGATTTTATGAAACCCCTGCTTTCATCTCATATGTTGTAATTAATCTTTCATTATCGAACTGCATGTGAATGATAAATGATCCCAAAAATGTATTAACAGTTAAAGCTCTTTTTTCCACTCATTTAACATTGAAGTTTAATCGTTTTTCTTTTGAAATTTGGACAGCTTTTTAAACACGCATTCACATGTTCTCCACTTCATTTGCAAAATCTTTTCGTCAGTTTCCTTTTTTCTATAGTATCAATTAAAAGTATCTGCTGTTCGTGCCACACAAATCAATCAAACCGCAAGTTGCAAACTGCAGACACAAAACATAGATATTCACTTTTTAAGTACATTGAGTGTTTTTGTGTTCGGTCTGTCCACCATTTGGCAATTGTTTTGCAAGATATTCGCTTTGCACTGCCATCGAGACGGCATCCATTGTTTAATGGCCAAAACTGTGGCTGATAGTTGAGAGTGCGAGTGGATGGTTGGCTAATGGGTCGGTCTGGAGCTTTTATGGAGGCGGGGGTGTTGCGACGGGTGGCACAAATTGCCGGCAGCGCATCACAGCTGCACACACTAAATTTTTAATCAAGCATCTACTAGCTGCCCGTATCTGTATCCGTATCTAGAAACTAGCTTCCAGAGCAGCTGTGATTCCGCTGCAGGAGATTTTGTAGCTGCCGCTGCTGCTGCTGCTGCTGCTGTAAGCGCAAAAAATGCAATCAACGTCAAATGCGCTTCGAAACTTTGCACAAAATAATAGAAAAGCCATTAATTTCACTTCTCGTCCAAGAAGAAGATGCGAACAAAAAGATGACGATGAAGCGCACCAAAAGCACGGCGAGTAAGCAAGCCAAAGGATAAGAATCGCTTAGACAACTCGGGCGTGGCACATGGTCGGTCAGTTAAAAAAAAAAAAACCAGGAAGGAGTTTGTGCTCAAGTAATTTTTAATTATGCCCATAACGTGCGGAAAGTTTGCCTTTATTGGCTTCTCTAATCGCATCACATTCGGGCCCAAAAAACTAATTCCTCAAGGGACAGCATTAATGCTTCTTTGAGTAAAACGGGTAACACCAAAAACATTATCATACCAAACTTTCGCAACGATATCAAATAATAGAATTAGCTTGAATTTAATCACAAACTCGACTATTTGTTGCCCTATACTCAAATGTTTGGTAAGCTTGTTTTATTTGTTGTTAAAAAACTCAAGAACATTCTCATTTTTTCTACCTTATTTTCAATATTTTGGAAGTTAACTCTCACTTTAACTTTTATTAACGATTCTGAGTGCTGGTTAAATATTATTAGACCCCATCTGCCTTGCATCAAAGGGTATGTGCACGATGTAAAGCGTTTCCATTATCGTCGTTCTTATGCCCGAAAATCACCAAAGTTCTCTGGCGCTCTAAAACCACTTTTCATTAGTAACAACCGCTAATTTCACTTAGTGGTATCCAAAAATGTCGCAAAAGTTGCGGAAAGCCTTCCATTCACACGAAAACAACAAGTTTGGAACTTTATTTCTAGTCAACAAATTAAAAACCAACGAAAATTAAATCCATTCTATAAAAATAAAATATACTTTGCTTAAATTTACTTATTTGTAATCATTTCATGCAAATTATTGTAGTCTATAAAAAATGTGTTAGTGAATCTTATATAATTCATATTTCTTGTGCTCAGAAGCAGGCTTAATAAATAAGTTAATACGAAGACAAGAAACCAGAATTTAAGTATTTTTTTCACCTTTCAAAAAATGCATTTCTTTATCAATTTACTGCAAGTGTATAAAAAGACAGCTGGCTGGGTTGGCGGTTTATTTGTATACTGTTAATATTATTTATGAGTGACAACGTTTACGAAAGTGAGTTAGGTTCCTAGTTGGTTAAGGCTTACTGACCCGCTGGCAACAAGCAACAAGCAACAGGCAACCAGTGGCCTCAGTTGTAAAAGTTAAAAAGTTTAGCTTAGGCAGGGCATAATGTAATAAACAACTTTTTTTATTTTATTTTCAAATTGTTGTTTAACTTTATTAAAGTTGTCAAATGAAGTTGCTATTGAAGTTAGATTGCGTGCAATAAGGTCATGACATGGCAAGGGCTACTAACAAATCGCTTTGGGACACTATTTGAACTGTCACCCGAACGCAGTTTTTTCTCTCAGATTAGTCGAATACTCTGTGATGTTTTTGCTGGTAAATATTGTTGGAAAGTATGTATTTATAACAACAGACCGGAGGCACAGACACTCTAACGAATGGCAAATGTTTGAAAAAGTGCCTGCGGACAGTTTGAAAAATTGCCGGAAATTGAGAGCAAAATGTTGGCAAAATAGTGTATGCTTATGAATATTGATTTATTTAAATTATTAATTAACAAAAATGAAATTATTTGTATAGTTCGATAAACTTTTTAATGTATGCACATATAGTATATAAAAGTTGTAATAACGTTTTGATTTTATGCTTAATGTTTATGAGAAATTAACCGACATTCTAGTTGAACCAAAGGTTGTAAAAATAAAAAGGCAAATACAATAACTTAGAGACATTGCTTTAATTTAAGCTCATTAGAGCTTGTCATCAGAGCATCCTTTTCAAAGTTAGCTCCACCGACATCTGCCAAATTATTGGTCCTTAAACGTAAACGCCATCATACTTTCAGCAACGGTGACTAACAAAGCAATTAGATCTATGGATATAAGAACAGCAACTGCAACACCGTTAAGTTGAGTTTGTTAAGTAAACGCTGCTCCTGGAGGGCAGCATATTCATTAGGCAAGCGGAAAACACACACACCCACAAAGTAGGGAGCACATCCTGTGTAGGCATTCCTTAACTTCTTGTTGTTTATGATATTCCAGTTGTTGTTCTTGTTGTTGCCAACTTATGGGTCACTTGCCCAAGAAATTTTCCCAAGTTTGCTCGACAGACATCAACTTGCGCGTTGTTGTAATACTACTAGTTGTTGAAGTTTCCTGTCTAGCTCCGGGGTCTGAATATGGTTGCCGGATTCGCTTGAGTCTCGAGTGGTGGCCACTAATGAGCAAGCGACGTCGTCTTCGTCGTCGTCGTCGTCCTCGTCGTCCTTTCACAATGCGTATAATTAAAAGCGTCCAAGGTGTAAACTAGCAAATTGTTTGATCCCATTTACTCAGCTAACCATTCGCTCAGCTTGTATTAAGGCTCTCCTCCCTTTTGACATGCCCCATCACTATTGCGTTATAAAAAAAAAAAAAAATATATAATCCGCGTCCTTTTTTTTCACGCTTTTTCTCGCTGCTTGCTCAGCATAATATTGTTAAAGTTTTCTTGTGCTCAGCACTTTTGCACTTTTTATTATCCTTTTCCTTTTCCTTTTTCTGTTTTTTTTTTTTGTGCCGAGTTGTTGGCATTAACAGTAACCTGATAACAGAAAACTCTAACATTCGGATACTCTTGGCATGTCGAATTTGAAATGCGCTTAAAGAAAAAAAAGTTTGAGAGTTAAGTCTTAATAAAAATCCTATTATGTATTAGAAAATGCGAAAATGAGAAAGCAGGTTAAAAGTTTAAAATTACTTTTGCGAGAGAAAAGATACTTTGGCATTAACATAATTTAACACATTTTAATATTCATTCACATTCAGAAATATTTCGCATTGCTTGTCTTAGCAAATTGTGCCCTTTACAATTGGAATAAAAAGTGCAACTCCACTTTGTAGCCTTAATCAACTTCAAAGCGGCTTTTGACTACTGTTGACTGCAGCTTTAGAGCTTTACAGCTTTGCAGTTTGCAGTTGGGTGACTAATTAAAAGTCATGTCAATGTAAGTAAGTAAGTAATTCCGTTGGACATGACAGCAGACACGAGCGAAGCCCCATTCGCATAAACTTTCTATAGCACCACTTTCGCTGCATGTCCCCATGCTTACTTATTCTTGTTCTGCATTAGCATCGCTTGAGAAACCAGTTTGTGGCTCTGTCTTGCTTTGCTATGCTTTGGGTGACTAGAGACTCAATCGCAATCTTTGTGTTTCGCCTTTATACGTTAATCATTCATTCTCTTTCTCACACACTTGCTTGTTGTATGATAATGAGTTGAGGTGCAGAAGCAGACGCATTTGATTATTGCCACTGATGTTAACCACAAAAGCAAATAATACAGTTGACTGAAAGTTGATTTTTTTTATTACATATTTATTTTTGTCGCTTCGCTTTCTTGTTTCTTTCGTTTCAATTGACCTTATTTGCAGGTGTCTTCGAAAAATTCTTCAACATTTCCAAACCAACTTGATCACATGAATATGTTTTCAAAACATATAGCATATCTTTACTATTTATCTTTTGCCACAGCCACAGCTTTTTTTTATCTTTTTCCTATTCACTTTTCATTCATATCGAATCAAGTGTATGTCAGCCAAGGTTAGTTGCTTCACTACTGCAGAATAGACAAATTGGGAGCGATTTGCAACTTGAAAAATGATGCAATACCCTGTAATCATATATTGTTTTTAACTTAAATCTCTATAATAGCTTGCCAGTGCTTTTAAACTAATTAATTGTAACTGGTAAAGGATTTTGCATAAATATTTGCTTTTCGTTTTTGGTTTTAACTCATCCGCTGATTGAGCAATTATTTGTTGTTTACATTATACTAGAAACAAAATATTGTTTGTAAAAGTATCATGTTATCAAAAGCTGAATTTAATCAGTCGTGTTTGAATCCGACAATAACTATTACAAATTGTTGAATTTAATAAGTACATACATTAATCGGACAACTGGGTATCTTTGGGCTATGAAAGCTCCTTCTTCAGTTTTTATTTGTGCGTTGTTGACGAATGGCCACGAAAAATGATGAATGTTTAATGGACCAATGGGGACATGGGAACATGTTGCGGGATAAATGTTTCCGGGTGGTGCAACAGAAGAGTGATAGCTGCAAATAATGCATCGATTGTGCATGTGTCCATGGATGAATGTGTGGAATGCTGATATAGTTTGGAATCAACTCAAATCGATGTTGTAAAAGGTTGCAATTTATGTACAACTATTTTTTACTACAATCGCTTTTATACTGTGAATATTATTCAGTTAAGCTTCTCGCTTTTAAAAAGAATTTTCATATAAGTATATATGACATCTTTCAGAAAGAATATATATTTTGGTATTTAACTTTTTGGTATGGTGCTGTGTGGTGCTGTGTGGTTCTGCATACACGTTCAACCCATTGAAAATATGTGCTCATAATTGCGGCATGTGGCGAACTTCATTGAGAACTTGTTAATGCTGCGGGGTAGCCAAATGGTGGATGGTGCATGAGAAAAATGATAAAAAAAAAAGATGGATGGAAAATAGTTACGTCTTTTTTTTATGCTTTGCCTTTCCATAGTCAAACGCAATCTGAGGAAAAGCGACAACGTTGTCGTAGCTGTCGAATGATGTCATGTTTGCACAATGTCTTTTTTCTTTGCGCTCTTCTTTCTTTTAGCTATCTGATGATGTTTTTTTTTTTGTTGTCAATTTCTTAAACTCAACTGCTGGGTGGGGATGGTTGGCGTTTATAAATCAGTTACCAAGGCGCTGATGCTGCAGTAAAAGGTGCGATTTATCATAATGGCCAAGACAGTGGATGTAGAAAGAAAACAGTTCCACAAGCTCTTTAGCTCTACAGTTTTCAACAATAATCATTCGATTTGCAGCAATTCCCAGCATCCCCATCTACATTTACAATACATATACGTATTAGGTATATATATTTCGCAATACACTTACGAGAGGAGTGTTCGCAATGACTGCTGTGAATTCATCGAATTCATCGAATTCAGTTTTTTTTTTTTTTGCCATTTTCCGCATTTTTCACAAATCTTTTTTGAAACACAAACGTACACACACACACACACATTGGAGATAAATCGCTTGTATGTGAAGTTATCTGAGGCAGCCGCCAGTCGCCAGTTCATATTGATTACAACAAATTTTCCGTCGCCGTTTTGTCATTGAAGTCGTCGACTTCGTCATTGGAAGAGCTAGGAGAGAAGCTCAAGTAGGAAACTCATGCAACACGTAACCGATGTTAAATTTTATTATTATTTTTCATGTCATTATGCCATTTTTTTTGATGAAAAACCGATAGAGCTTATCAGGCGCTATAATTTATGTTTAGTATGCTTAATAAATGAGTCAACCAGATGCTTTTGGTTAGGGATAATTTGTGACGTATTTATTTGTTTTTTCCTTACCTAACTGTTGACATTTGTAATAAAAGAATCAAGAGGTTTAGGCTAAGAATTGTGTTCAAATTAGTTAGTCAGCTGCTGTAAAATAATGCAAGAATATTTAAAATTTATTTTTCTAATCTAACCGTAACGTGCCTTTGTTCCAATCAACGTTGATTTTATTTACCATCATGCTGTCTTCTCCAATCAGAGTACGTTGCGCCAACTCTCTAGTTTTACATCTCTTATTGCTTATAGTTTCTAAGCGCGCTGATTTCTTTACTACTCTTTTTTTTTTTTGCATTGTTGTACTTGGTGTGTGGTGTTGGCTTCACAAGCAACAACCAACTCCTCCACCCCCCGCGCCAATTACTTGCCTTGGCAGAAAACGTTAGCGCGCTCGCATGACATTTAGTGCCGGCTGCTGCCTTTGCCGCTTTAGGCCAAGTCTTCGACATGGACGGCTCTGTGACTTGGCCCGGCTGTTGTCTGTTTGTTGCTGGCTGCTGCCTTGATGGCTTGGAATTTTGCTGAACCGGTTTATGTATGTGGTTTTTGCAGTTGTTGCTATTGTTTGGTGGCGACTGGCGTCTGGTAACTGGCTTTACCAAAATATTCGTACTCCCAAACAAGTCTCAATGTGTGTATGTATGTGTATGTGTGTGTGTAAAAGTGCTTTGTGCGGGGCTTGGCTAACCAACTGGCCAAGCCACATAAATAAACATGGACACACAATGAGAGGGAAAGAGAGTTGAACGGAAAATCGCGCATATTTGTCGTTGCGGATTATTTCATAGTCGAATTCTACGCTCTGACTCTGGAAATATGTATATTTTACACTGTGTGTGTTTGTTTGTTTGTGTTTGTTGTTATGTGTGATATACTTTTTGTTGTAGTTTTTTTTTTTATGCTTTTGTGTTGTTATTGTTTCTGGTTGTTGCTTGGCATCTTTGGCTTTTTCGTTGTTAATTTACATTGCAAAATTTTCTTTTGGACTTTTGCGTATTTCCAATTCCAATAGATTATGGATTAAACCAAACAATTCAATTCAATGTTAAAGCAAAAAATTTATAGTAGCAAACTTTTAAAATATAAAAGAATAACATATGTGCTAAAAAGCATTATTTGTTTCGATTTAAAATCGTCACTTTTAAAAAATGCAAACATCACTTTAAAAAAAATATGATTTGCCTTTTGGCATTTAAAGTTTATTGTTTCGATCATAATTGTTTGTTTATCATTGATCTTTAATTCCGTTAACATTTCATGAACTGCATTGTTATTTATCTGAAATCAATTGTCATCGCCAAACAAGTGCCAAACAAAGAGAAGATAATCAAAGTGTCATCGCCTCAGAGTACACATTAATTGCACTTCGCTTAATTGTCCCATCGCTTTTATCGGACATTGGGTGATAATGTCAAATGTTCAATGGGGGCATTAGCAAGAACTATGCGCTATGGCAACACATAAGCTTATAGTCAAAAGCTTCAACTGCTATTGTCATGTAAACTTCCATTACAATTTTATTCTCGTGTTCAAAAAGATCTAAGTTATAACGTAAAATATCAAACAATTTTATGATTCTTTTAGTTTTTATTAGTTATTACATGTTTATTGAACAATAAAAATGTTTGTTTTACTCTATAAAAATTTCAAATATTTTTCAATATCAACGGTTTTTAGTTTTTTAAAAAGTATTAAAACACCAGCATATATATAGTATACAATAAAATAAATATTACTTTCAATAATCTTTTATTTTTTTTCGATTTGTTTAGAAATTCATTTGATATGTATGCGTAAGTGTGGATGCACTTGTATCTGTGTCTGTTTGCTTATCGACTGCATGTTGTTATTTAGAAGTTGAACAAAACGCAAAACCCAAAAGCCCAATCGCATTTATCTCCATTGCTGGTTGCATGCAACATTCGATGGGATGTTTGTGTGCCAAAACAACGGTAGAGTTGCTCTCTGCTGCTTTCGAAAATGAAAAGCAATATCTGCTGATTAAATCTGCTTATTTTGTAATGCATTTTGCATTCTGTGCATCTGCTTAGTTGTCTCTTTTGAATTGTTGGCTCGATTCGTTGAACATTTTACAAAACGAAATAGTTAAGTTTTCGTTAAATATATTATTTGTTTTGTTTATATTTCCGACAAATATAAATCAAACATTGATTTTGCTTAATTTTTAACTCGAATAAACTTCAAGAGTTGATTAAGTTATTCACTTTAAACGAGTCTGTTAAACTGATTTATTTAATTGACATAAAACTGTTTGGAAAATAACTTAAATAAATACTTTAGTATTCAACAAATACGAAATGTCAAATTGGATTTGAATAATTATGAATAATTGTCCGGAGCTGGACAGAAAACTTATGCACTAACTTTTCATCGCCCATTTGCTGTTCACCCGACCCTCACATAATTTATGCATTCCGAAACTTATGATTTATGAAAATTATGCATCTTTTGACATGTCATGCAGCACAAATAATAACTTCCTTGCATACATTTCAATACTCAATAAACCGAGTGCTGCCAAAATAACGATAAACATAAATCTTCAGTTTGTAAAAGCAAATGTCAAATGACAATTTTCTACATCATCAATGAAGCGTAATTGTCATTAATTGTATTTGTCGTTAAAAAATACACAAAAAGTGAATTAAACAAGTGTAATTTAAGCATAAATTTAGCAATTACTTAAACATTTGCGCGCCATACTCGAAAGTTTGACAGCAACTTTTTGACATTATAATCTAAATGTTTATTTGTATTGTGTAAAATGTTTATGGTTGACTTACTTTTGTATTCATTGTTGTTTGAACCATGAATCGGCGCAAACAAACATTTTAACGACATTAAAGCCAAACAAAACGCAGCGTCAAAGCTTAAAGCATAAGGTCCACCCTAGATATTGGTACAATCTGTAGCGAGGGTGGCCAAAATTAAATTACCAAATTAGGACTGCTTCGAAATGTGGCCTGCTAGTAGTAGTAAACTTTGTTTCTGGTTGTGTAGCTGCTGCTGCTGCTGCTGTTGTTGCGGCCCAGCAAATGAATAATTTGCCATCACAGATAAACGAAATCAATGCCTTCCAGCCACAGATTCCAACTGATGGGCCGCAGAACGTAACTTGTCCGAAATGGCAACATCTGCACATTGTTGGAGCCAAACTGAAGCTTAAGGCCAACTTGTTATTGAATAAAAGTGACTTGATTTACGACAAGACTTGCTTAAAAGCTCTTAACGGCATTTTCGTTGTGCGCCCAAGGCTTCCCTCTTAAAAGTGATTTGATTATGGTCAACGTCTCGTATACGTAATGCGCAGCCGAGTAATGTTAACAATGTAGAATCGTAGAATATTTACCTTAAAAATAATTAACACAAACAAATATAATTAGCTTGGTTCACTTTTAATAATAAAATCTAGATTTAAATTAATTTAATTTGTATTTAATATATGTTATTGCCACAAGGAATTTGGTTGTCGCTGTCATTTATTTGTTTGCATTGTTGGAAATAAAAATAATATTTAAATGTTAATATAATATCGCTTCAATTACAGTTCTTAATCCTTTGTGGCAATCCTTTATAAATATATCAATTACTAATTATTGACAGACATTGCCAATATATTTGAAATATATACATTTCGTTTATAAATCAGCCTTCCGACAAAGTGAATACGCTCATTTGATGTTCAACCATTTCAAAATTAATTACCCAGCAATCCATTTTGTTTGGAATTCAATTTAGGCTAATTTAAAGCAAACTACCAACGATTTTAAGCAATTAAACTGATTATTTAGTTTTTGGTTTTATTTTGGTTGCATTGAGAGTGCAGCAGGCGTTTTGGGCAAGGCTAATAGACAGACCAATAGCAAATGACAACAACCAGAAAGTGTGGGAAAGTTGGGCGCGTGGGTCAGTTTGTAGTTCTATTAATTCCATTTAGCAACAAGTACACGACACACACACATTCATACACACACACTCACATTAGGAACAAACAAGAACAGAAACAAAACGTGGTCATATCACCTACAGCTGCTTTGTTGCAATGAACTGGTGACAGTTGTGGCAACGTTATGACTTCGGGCTGCCACACAATATAACCACTTCGTACACACAAACACAAACACACACACACACTCATACATACATATGTCTCACATAAACATTTGTCGTCGTTTGTTACTGCGCTGTTGTCGTCGCTCTGCTGTAATTAATAATAATTTGCATTCGCAGTTTACAGTTCAGCGCCCGTGCGAGATTTCATATTAATTAAATTATATGCGGCCCATGTTGATCCTTGGTTCGTTGTCTCTTTCTGCTCCTGTGTGTGTGTTTGTGTGTTTGTGGGCGCGGCTAATCAGAGCAACTATCTATGCAGTGGGTGTGTTTGCCAGTCTGTGTCTCTGTTTGTTTACTACTTACTTGCAACGCAACATGCATAAATTATTTGTGTTATCTGTCGTCATTTTGGGCTTAGTTAGTGGCAAACCGGCACAACCAACAACAACGACAACAACAACAACAACGAAAATAATCAGAACAATGCGAATAGCGATGAGTTTTACATGCTGGCAATTA
Organism: Scaptomyza montana; assembly: GCA_018904305.1. Taxonomy (NCBI): domain Eukaryota; kingdom Metazoa; phylum Arthropoda; class Insecta; order Diptera; family Drosophilidae; genus Scaptomyza; species Scaptomyza montana. Next base: position 6,813,937 of record JAEIGR010000001.1, read on the forward strand.
AAACTAGACGCGTGACATGCCTTTTTAAAACTTTAACATCAATGAGTTATTCCTTTTGTTACGGATGTGCTCTCAATTTAACACAGATAACTTAAATTAAACAGACTATATATATACAATATTTCTAGCAGAAATTGACTTTATTCAATGTAACTCACATAATCGACTCGCGTATCTTAAAGTTTAATGGTTTAACGCTGAGCTCCCTCCAAACTTGACCAGATAATTGCAAACACATTTTGTCGATATTGTGCGCTATTTTGGGTGTTGGCAGACATACTTTAACTTTGCATACTATTTATCCCAACAACCAGCAACTCTTGTTGTTGCAATGACAGTAAAAGTCAGCAAGAGGAAAATTTGTGGTCGTTGGTCGAAAGGTGTGATAAAGGGTGGTGAAAGGCATGTATTTTCGTGGGTAAAATGTCAACGCAACGAAATGCAAAACACATCAAAATATATGCAAAAATGAAATCTGCAACGACTGTGACGCATTTAGCTGTCAGTTTGTCTTAGCAAATGCAGCAAAGGATATGCTTGAGTCCATCCTTGTTTTGTGTACCCTTTCGCTCTTTTTCTCTCTCTTTCCCTCTTTCCCAATAACAAAGAAAAAAAAGGCAACGTGCCAGCAGCAAGACAAAGACGCAGCGCGCGTAAAATAAACAAATTTCCGCTGACGACACTCAACTATGCAAACAGTAATTGGAGCAGCTTTTATGCTCGAGTCAAGGGCATAATCGGGGAGCGCAAGAAGCAGCTGTCAGATGACGCGAGCGGCAAAGGGGCGAAGAAGAAATGCATGACACACAGCAGCAGGTAGGAAAGACAGCAGCAGTGTAAACGATGGCAAACCGTAGCGAAAAACCAAACTGATGCTCAAATTTCGCTGAAAAACGAAACGAAACCCGCAGCTCTCAAAGCTAACGAAGGTGAGTGCACAAGCACAGGACACACAGGATTCTTGTTACGGAAGACGATGTCAGAGCGAGCAGCAGCACCAGCATTGAGTGAAGGAATGAGACAACCAAAAATTGTTTCTGCAAATGCAATATTGTAATGTTTGTAATGTTCGTAATGATATTAATGTATGCATATGTTGCACACAGCAAGTTGCAGCATCAGTGTGTATAAAAGTGGGGAATATACAACGAAAAGATAGCGATTTGTGTGCGCAAAATTAAGGAAAACAACGGTGCAATAAAAATACGAAAAAAGAGTAGAGGAGACCTGATACTCGCCTGTGAAATACTCGTAGTTTCGGTTACTCTGGCATCCGTTCATATATATGAAATTCCCAGTTCCAATTTAACGATGTCGAAAGCACAAAAAACCAAATGCAGCCAGGCAACACATTGTTCTCGACAGGACTTCAAGTTGTTTGGCTCTCAAGTTAAGACGAACAAAAGCAAAATGAAAGAAAGATTTTTCACTAGAATCATAATTTATTACAAAACCTAAAGAAGTGCTTAAAAATGATTATTTAATTGGATTTCTTAGTCTGATTAACCGACAAACAATTTGATAAGGAACATTTAACAATAAGCTTGTAAGTCGAGATAAAAGCAATCTGATAAAATGCCAGTTGTGCAATTGTATCAAATTTAAGGTTTATGTTGTGCCATGTTATGTTATTTATCAATCTTTTTTACTTTGTTCCACTTAGAATTCAGTTTTCTGATAAACAAACAACATTTTCGATTGGCAAAGTCGATGAATTTGGATTGTAATTGAATAAAAGTGCAGTTTCCCAATGATGGGGCATCAGGCAAATTAAAACATAACAACCACTGCAGCAAAGAGAGGGAAGAGCTAAAGGGAGAGTCGAAAGTACACAAACAAAACCTTCAATCACTTAGATGCGAGATGAAGTACAGGTTTAGTTCTTAATTAAAGTCTGGACAGTAAATTGCTGATGCCTGAGATGCCAAGGGCTCAAAATTGAACATTTTTCCATGCAATGTGCACTGAGCTCTTATCTAAGCAAAGTCCTTAGTCCAGTAATGTGCTGCGGTTAAGTGGCTGCCACACCCAAAGTGCAGGGGTACTTGAACAGATGCGGATGCTCTTGTTGCTGCTGTTGTTTTTACTTGCTACTACTAGTTGCCTTTTCTATTGTTGGCAACTATGCGTTGGCGTACGCCTGCCTTGAACCCTTGGCAACGAGCAGTTAACAAGCTGCCGATGAGCAGTTCATGTGGTCAACGGGTGTGTGTAACGGGTGTGTGTGTAAGTGTGTGTTTTTGTGTCTGTGTTTGTTACACGTCAATGAAATTGCTTAGCTCGGCGGTATATTGGGCAGATTTTTGCCATACAGAGTGACCGGTGACCAGGTGTTTAAGCAGCTGCAAAAGCTCAGCTTAATGTAGATCAATAAGTAAAATTGAGTTTGCCAGTTTTGAGTTGCAGCTGTGAAAACCACTGCCAAAGCAGCGACACGTGGCTGAAATTGTGGCATCAAACGGCAACAAAGACACCCGCTAAGCTGCTCTGCATATTAATAAGTGGGTTGGCCAACGCGGCGGCGGCCATATTAAATATTACACAAAACTGGCAACTGGTCCGCTACAGCGGAAAAATCAAACCAGCAACCTGGTTTAGTTTGCAGTTCGCAGTTCCCGCTGCTTGCAGCATTATGCTTGGCTGGATGCTAACTGAAACACGTATACGTCACGTGCGCGCGAATGTCTTTAAAGGCTATGCAAAAAGGCATTAAATTTTAAGCATATTAAAGTGTTAAAGCTTGACGAATTAGAGAATTAAGTTTGATGCAACTTTAATGCTTCTCCAATTAAGCTAACTGAGTTGGCTCTCAAGTTTAAAACAAGTTGAAGAGTTTTTGTAGTTGCCAAAGAATAATTAATTTTATTTTAATTTTATGCTGACTATTAAAAGTTGACAAAAAATTGTTGAAAAACTTTATTATTTTAAGCTTAAGACTTACGTACATAAAAAAAATAGTTCGTATTTTCATATAATGCATCTCAATGGGACCAGAAAATACTTCGTTACACGGAATTGATTGAACCAAATTGCAAGGCAAGTTTGTTATATGGTAGTTCAACTGTATCTAAACGCAATAATATCTACAAATGCAGAAATACAACGTGTTTTATGACTTTGCTTGTTTGCGAAACTTGCTAAAAGAGTTTAGTATTAATCAAGTGATTACCTGTCTTATTTAAATAATACTCATAGCTATAATTGTTCCATCAACCTTTTTTTTCGTAGCATTTTATATTATGGCTATCAATAATTTGATTTGCCAAATTCCCTTTTTACTTTCGCCATGGACTCAAAAGTTTAAAGCCAAAACGAACGAGAACGAGTTAAACTGCTTAACGCCGTTTTTTTATGGTCCTGTTTGTTGTATGTTATGTGTATGGAGGCGACTGTTTGTCTGGCCGTCAATCTATTTCATGCTTTTTCTCTTTCTCTTTCAGCCGCCTGCCTGCCTGGCGGCTGTCTGTTTAAGTGCATTGTCGCAGTGCTGATTTGAATTGTCTTCTTCTATTTTATTTTTTACTTCATTTGTAATTTTATTTTGGAAACCTTGACGACACCAAATGCTGACGCCACGGATCCGGTATCCTAACGACTGCAGCCAGGCAGTTGCCAAATTTACTTCAATTTTTTATTTCGTCGCCATGGCACGTAGAGCGTGCTAAATTTTCCACACGCATTCCTCGGTGGGTTGCCTGGGATGAAGTCTGCACTCCATTGGCAGTGGCACTGGCAGTGGCAGTGGCAGTTGGTGCTCTTACCCATGGTCGTCTGGCATTTGGCCAAAAAACTGTCAAAGCAACACGAGACGTGAAACCATTTTTACCTCCCAAACGCAATTTTGAAGTCAGCCAGGCAGGCAGGCAGGCGAGCGGGCGGGCGGGTCATGTGTGTGATGGAAGGATGCCAGAAGGAAGAAGGAGTCACACTCGGACTGGCAATGAAAATTCTATACAAATGAAAATGCAATTCACACGAACGGATTTTTTGTTTAGGCTTTTCGAAAATCGAGCATGGGAATTGTGGGCACTAGTTGGCCATAGAGTGATAAACGAGTACAAACGCTGGAGATTGAATTAGTTTGTTGTTGTCGTTTTTGGTGTTGTTTTTTGTTTACTATATGGCATATATGAAAAGTGAAGTGCTGCGATTTTTATACTATATACACATATATGGTATGTAGTATAGTCCTTTTGGGTCAAACAAAAGTGTCATACTTCAGTTGGTTCAGTTGATTCAGCTGGACGCTGTCAAATGCATATTGGTCCGTTGCGCATAAATCTTTTGTTTCGTATTCAATAATGGTCCTCAATTTCATATGGATTTTTTATTGACATCAAACTTACTTTTGCCAAACCAATAACGAACGCTCTGCTGAATCCATTTAAAATATACGCTTTGCTTTTGAAGTCTGGATGGAAAAGGAATATGAAATTGATTCGCTTCGCATTTGAGTATTACTCAGTTAATGACTTTTATATGGTTGAAATTAATAAAAAAAAAAGGGGAAACGTTGCGGGCGGACGCCCCCGGCCGGCGCATACCCCAAACCAATAATAAAAACGGAAAAAAGGGCCGGGTAGAAAAGGGGGGGGGGGGGGGGGGGGGTGCCCCCCCCTTAAAATTTCCCCCGGGGGGGGGGGGACCCCCCCCCCCCCCCTCCCCAATTTTTTATTACACCAAAAAAAAATTAAAAAAAAAGGGGGGGGGGGGGGGGGGGGGGGGGGGGGGGGGGGGTGTTATTTTCAAATTTTTTTTTTTTATATTTTTAAATAAATAATTATTTTTTTTTTAATAAATATTTTATATAAAAAAAAAAAAAAATATAAAGGAAGGGGGGGGGGGGGGGGGGGGGGGGGGGGGGGGGGAAAAAATTTTTTTTTAATATTTTTTTTTATATTTAATTTTTTTCTATATAAAAAATTTTTTTTATTTTTATAAAATTTAAAAAAAAGGGGGGGGGGGGGGGGGGGGGGGGGGGGGGGGGGGGGGGGGGTTTTAAAAAAAATTTTTTTTTATATAAATTTTTTAAATTAAAATATAAATTTAAATTAAAATTTTTTTAAATTAAAAATTAAAAAAGGGGGGGGGGGGGGGGGGGGGGGGGGGGGGGGGGGGGGGGAAAGAAATTATTTATTTAAATTATTTTTTAATTAAAAAAAAAATTTTTTTAAAAAAAAAATTTTATTAAAAAAAAAAAAAAAAGAAAAAAAAGGGGGGGGGGGGGGGGGGGGGGGGGAAAGGGGGGTTGGGGTTAATATTTTTTTTTTTTTTTTTTTGTTTATTTCCCCCCACCTTTCTTTTATATTTTTTGTGTCTCCCCCCCCCCCCAAATATAGTTTTAACACGCCCTTTGGGGGGGGGGGGGGGGGGGGGGGGGGGGGGGGGGGGTGGGGGGGGGTGTGGGGGGGAAAAATTTTATTTGTTTTTTTTGTTTAAATTATTAATAAATTTTTAAAAAAATTTTTGTAAATAGTTAAAAAAATTTTTAATTTAGAGAGAATATATTTTTTTTGGGGGGGGGGGGGGGGGGGGGGGGGGGGGGGGGGGGGGGGGTAAAAATTTTTTGGTTATTTTTTTTTGTTTTTTTTATTAATTTTTTAATTATAAATATTTTAAAGTAATTGGGAAGGGGGTTTAAATGATTTGGTTATTTAATTTTTTGTTTATATATTTATATTTTTAAAAGTTAAAATAAAATTAAAAAAAAAAAAAATAAAAAAAAAAAAAAAAAAAAAAAAAAAAAAAAAAAAAAAAAAAAAATAAAAAAAAAAAAAAAATAAAAAAATGAAAAAGCGTTTTCAGTTTAATTAGTTCATAATTGTTAAAATACTTGCTGGCGACAGGCTTTGTTCTTCAATTTAAAGTTCATTGTTTCATAAACTCAAAGCTTTTACAATTTGTAAACTAAAACAATTTCATTATTTGACATAGACCTGTTGTATCATGTTGTGTTGTCCTATAATTTAATTCCCTTTGTTTGTATCCAATCATGAGGCACTAATCTATACAGTCCTGTCCCGCACACGCACTATTGCAAACCATTTTCTAACAAATTGAATAGACCGAAAATGAATTTCCTACATAGTAAAATACAGCTATCCAACCAACCAGGCTGTAATTATTTAAAACGTCTCTACTTAGGCACAAAGATCAACTGACAGTTTGTTTGTTCGAAACCGGCTTAATCTAGTATGGCCTGCATGTACAATGGGCGTATGTGTAATATGTTAATTTTCATATTCATGCAATTATATGTTGTGTAGGTTGGAAGGCATCATGTTGAATAATTATTTGCATTCGATTTGGAGCTGATGCTGGTGTGAGATGGGTTTGTTCGGAGGGTTATAGGGTGTGCAGGCGCACATAAAACAATCTGCCCTTCGGCACTGTTTTGCCAAATATGTATGTATGTGTTAGTTTATGTACGTGTTGGTCAAGCGCATTTGTGGGAAGGGTCTAACTGAAAAGTGAACATAAATATTCAAAATGCATAGCAACTTTGCACACTCTCTCTCTCTCTGTTCTGTACGTTGTGTGGACAGAAAGGACAAAATTGACTGACATTGACGTTGATTTCATGTCTTTGTGTGCTCTCCTTATTGAAATTCATTGCGTATCCAAAAGGCCAACAATAATTTTTCACACAAACATTGCCAAACAAACATCAGCTGGTTCAAGCACTTCTTCGTTTTTGACCCTTTTTAAAGTGATGTGCTCTTCAAATTGTATTTAAGGATTTTTATTTCATTAAAGCAAACAACAAAGCATAATAAAAAACTATAAAATAAGCTGTATTTCTAATTAAACAATTTGATGGACTCCATGTTGCTTTTATTTGCCTATTTATTTAATGCGAAGAGAATTGATTAGATTGCTTATTTAGTGCATGTTTGTTGTTGGTAAAAGCAGCGGTAACCTATAAAGATACTTAAGTGGCCTTTACTCATCAGTTTGTTGGTAGCTTAGAGTTGCCAATTAAATTCGAATTACGTTTAGTTGGTGGGCCATAAAACTGGGTCCGCAAAACAAGCGTTAGGACTAATTAGAGACTTACATATACATAACATGCATACATTCATACATATATATATATATAGACAAAGTAAGAGTTAATTCAAAGCTGGTTGAGTGAATGAACTGGCTTCAGGCAGCGGACGACACTCATTACTTTCTAGCTAACAGGCCAATGAGTTGGGTTCAGACAAAGACATAGAATTCTTTGCCATCACCTTTTGCCAAACCAACACAGATTCCAAAGCTGGCGCATTAAAAAAAAAAAAGAAAAAAATGTTTAATTACAGAGTAAAGCGCCGCATAGACGGCAAACAACAAGAACTCGCTTATTGACCCAGCCAAGCTGAACGTGTCGTCGAGTACAGTTAACTAACCGAAAAAGCAATGAACCCACTGCCAACCTTCCGTATTGCGAACCCTTTGACGTTTGCCAAAGACAAAGTGGTTTGACTGACTGACTGACTGACTGACTGACTGACGGATGGAAAGATAGCAAATTGTATTAGCATTCCGTTCTACATGTGTCGAATGTGCATAGCTCTTTGAATAAATTGCTTCACACGTGGGTGATGAAATTCTTCGTGCTTTGTGTAGGTGAATAGGAATAGCGGTTGGGTTTGGGTTAGTGTTAGGGGTAGGGGTAGGGTACGTGCTCGTCGTCAATCGACCTTTGCTGTTGACTCCTCCACTTTGACGAAATTAAATCTGAAATGCTAATAAGATGGGCACGCCATGTGCTTTGTGCTTGAATAGTCCAATTGAATTTGTGTGAACTTTGCCTGATAGTTGTACCCTTGCAATTAGTAAAATATAGATATGTGGGGCATATTTAACGGATGTTGCAGTTAGAGAAGGGCAAAAGGCATGTTCATTTTCAAGTTTTATTAACCTGAAATCAAATTTAAATGAAAAAAGTATTAAAATAAAGAGCTGTATAGAGGGTATGCTTTGTTTCAGCAACTTTGTTTATCGTGTAGCTTGATTGCTTAGGTTTTTTTTGAGTAACTTCAGCAAATAATATTTAGATCTTGACATGCAACATTATATTTGATTCCATACTATGAATTTGTTATTTATTATGAGGGATAAAGTTTCTATTTTTCTTATACTTTTTGCTTGATTTAAGTAGGGCACAATACATTGTGCATCATTAAGCTTACTTGTTGTACAAAATTTGTATTTTCTAGTTCAATAGGGAAATGAGCTAATCTTAACAATTGACTATTAAGTTAACGGAATACTAATTAGCTATAACAATAACAAGTGCAGTTGATTAACTTAAAGCTGTTAATATCATAAATATACTTTATATGAAAAGCTAAACAATCAAATAAATATATTATGGCATGACATTCATTTAGCTAATGTCAAAGCTCTGTACAACGCAGCAATAACAACGACAGCTGCAGCAAGTGCAAATAAAACACTTTAGTAATTGGTTACTTATATCCTTAGCCAAAGCGCTCATTCAAACATCATAGTTAAAGTCAGCACAGGTCGGACAGGATGTCAGGCGGTGGGAGGCGGTGTTGGCTAAAGCCCAGCTAACAGTGTCACGATTATGCACAAGCGCTGCTGCTGTGTCAAGCTAAACGTGAAACATCGCACAAAATGAAACAAATGTAAAATGCTCTGGCACAAGCTATACTTTAATATAAGCTACATAAGCGCACAGGTAGTGGGATCGACTCTGCCTCACATTATTATTATTATTTTTTTTGTTCTCCCTGCCCTTCTCTTTGTCAATCGCATTCGGTATCGTGTTGCGAACTGTCATATGTCTGTGTGTCACTGTCCGGAGGGACTTGGGCAAAGAAGAAAAGAAAAGAAATGAAAAAAAGGTCTTCTATGCAGCTTTGACGTAATTAAACGCATTTGAAAAGATGAAGATGTCTCAAGTAAGAAGGTTGCTGCTCCCTGCTGGGTTTTGGCTCTCTTTCTCTCTCTATTTAGAGACTTGGTATTAGGTGCAAATACCAAACGGTTTGCGCCTCTGTCACGTTGCCATTCCACTCAGTGATGATGAGGCTGATTTTGTTGGGTCGGTGGTGAAGATAAAGTGCGGCTGGTTTATCAATATTACGTATACGCAGGGACAACAAGAGCCTAAAATGAACTTTTGCGGCATTCCAGACATTTCAAGCATTTTATTCAAGTTATTTAGTTGATGTTGTTGTTTTATTGTTAATTTTTGTATTTCAAAATTTATGATGCCATTTTTCGAGTTGATTGCAGAAAAAGGTGCAAACATTTTTGTTTGTCTTGCAGTCCACATGGTCGGCACTATTGTAATAAATTATGCAGACATTTAGCTTGGCTCAGTTATCGTTGTTGTTGTTGATTATGTGTCGCTTGACGCTGGACAACACACCACATAACGTATACGAGCCGTGCACAGGCCCAGTGACACATATGATTTTTCTGCTACAGCTGCTATGTTGTTCTTTACGTTGTTTTTGTGGTTGTTGTTGTTGTTGTTGTCGTTCATGGCCTGAATGTGTATGTATGTATGGCAAAGACGAGGCGTTGATATATTCCCAGCTGTTGTTGTTGTTGTTGTTGTAGTTCTGCCGCCTGCGGGTATTGTTGATAACTCTGATGACGTTGATGAAAAACTTTTGATTGATGTTGTGGCAAAAACTTTATGCTGTCATTAGGCACAAGTAAAATCAGAGTAGCAAGACAGAGACAACTTATGGCAAAGACAGAGAAAGGTTCTTTGCGCTCCATATACATATACATATATGTACATATATATTCATACATACATATGTAGGGCGTTTTATTTAGCGTCAGCAACAACATGGTGGAAAAGGTCTTAAGTTGCTGGCGTAATAAATGACAGTCGGCAAAGTTATTTACGCTACTTGAGCGACTTAAAGTTTTGTTTATTAATTAATTGGAGGTTCGTGCGTGTGTGTGAGAAGCGTTTAGCAACCGCTCGTTTTCCTCTACGCACTAAATGCTGTAGGGTTGTCAATGTTTAAAACGAGAATTTTGAGTTCTAAGTGTACAAAATAAGTAATTTTAAACTGTGATATTTCTGGATTCCCCAAGCGACTTCTCTAAATATAACACAGATTTTCATATTTTTGTCTAAAGTTTCTAAAACACATAAACGTTTTCCAAATATAAGATTTTTTCTAATCGACAGGCAGCTTTGAGGCGCACTTAAAAAATTATTTTAGTATGAAAAGCGAGTTTAAGTAAATAAAAGACTTTTGGATAAATGTTGATTAAAATCGCATATAACTGTTAGGTTTTTTTAATGATATAATTTTTATAATAATAAAAATACTTTTTTTTTGCTTTCGTTGAAAACTATCAATAAGTGAAAACAAATTGTAAATGAACTTGTTTTTGTCAATCTGAAATTCGAGATTTAAGGTAGCCCTTTTGTAACAATTAATGCATAATTAAATGCAATACGTGTTTAACTAACTTACTTGCTAATATGTTCATGTTATAAGCTCCTCAGCCACCTGGCAACCCTGCATTCGGCACCTCGTTTAGTTTCGAGTACTGGTATTTTTCTTCTATTTGTGTATTTTTGTTGCCATAGCAAGCTCTTTTCTACCTGTGGCATTGTCGCTCACCTATTGTCGTTGCTGTTGTTCTTGCAGTTGTTGTTTGTTAGTTGTTGGTTGTTGTGAAGTTCTCCCAGCATGGCAATTTATTACAACGTGCTTGCTGCTAGAGCTCTGCAAACCGACAATGCCACACAGTTTTCTTGTTGCTCTTTGTCGTTGCCGTTGCCGTTGCCGTTGCCGCTGCCGTTGCCTCCTTCCTTACTCTCGTCGTCGCTGTGCACTTTTCAAACTTTTCTCGTTATTTTTGCACATTCGTTTGGTTTTTATGGGCACTGCTACACTAATTACCTTGTTTTTCGGAGAATTAACTTTTCGATTACTGTTGCAGCACTCCGCAATAAGCAACAACAACAACGAGAAAACATACAACGCTGTACGAACTAGAAGAACTCACAAGTGCAGTTAAAAAAAGTTTCTAGCTATCGATGGTGAAATGGCTAGAAAACACAAAAAACTAAGCAAACACTTCAATATCAAATTGTGTGTTGCCGTTTGCTAAGTTTGCTTAAATGAACTTCGGCCAAGCTTTTCAAAAAATTATGAAAATATGTGAAAAGCAACATATTGCCCTCACCAGCCCACCCAGTGTCGATGCTCAGACTGTTGAACTGGAAAAACTTGCAATTTACTGCAGAAAGTTACAAAAAGTGGCTATCAGAACACAGGGCTTGGTAGTTGGCCCAGTTTAGGCTGAGTGAAAGACATGCGAACTTATCGAAGGTGCTGTAATTGGGTTCCCCAGTTGAGTTTTTGCTTCTACTATTCTAACTTTTGTTGGCCCTCCCCATTCTGTTGACAATGTGTGAAATGCAGTGATTAGCAATTCAAAGCTTTTACTTAGCAAACTTTGCAATGTCAGTAAGTCAGATTGCCATTCAAATTTCTAAAAGTCTCTGCTTTTGATTTTAGCTTAGAAGACTAAAAAAAGGAAAATTATGTGAAATTTTGTTGGTTGTACTGTAAACAAAAAGAAATGAACACAAATTGCATAATAATAATAACTTTTGTGAACGGTTTATTATATATAATATTTCGATTTTGTTGATTATATATGGCCTGAAAAAAAAAACTCTTCAAACTAACCAAATATACATAATTACTTTACTTTCAGAAACTGTATTTAATTACAAACATGTTGCACTTTAAAGGTATGTAAATTCAACAACAATTTATAAGTTCTGTTAAATTTTGTGAAATGAACATGAAGAATGAAGACACTTTGTTTGCTGCCAAAACTTTTGCATTTTGTTGGGTTAAAGATCTTTATAAGTAGTTTTTAGTCGTTTGTATAGCAGTTTCGAGTTGTATTTTTTGCAATTGGCTAAGTAAGTTGGCTATAAACTCAACTCAGTTAGTGCAAACAATTCTGTATTTTTTTTACAAAATGTAATTACAATTCATTTTTCTTTAAGCAGCATCCATTATCCCTGGCTGTCCATAACATTTTGTTGCGCAGTCCTCGCTAATCTCAGCCGACAAGTTGGCCTTCTCGCTCCACCGCCCTCCGACGCTTTTGGCATCTTTGGCTATCTCTCTCTCTCTGTTGGACTGTAGGACGAGTTGTGCTTTTTTTCTTTGTTTAAATGTCAGTTAAAATCCCATAAATTCTCCTTAAATGACTTCTGTCTGCCGCAATTTTGTAGCCATTCCTTGGCATCAGTGTTGACCCGCTGAAAATGGCCAAGACGAAGGCAAAAGAAGAATTACAGTGGCTGGAGCTGTAGCTGGAGCTAAAATTGTAGCTGAATCTCGAACTAAAGCTGATACAGAAGCAGAGGCGCTGAATTAACTATTAGGGTAAAATCACAGAATCCTTTGTCGTAAATAAAATTTCATTTTTACTCTTTGCCGGAAGATAAGAATATTTCCTGTTGTCGTCTCGTTGCCAAGAGTCACAGACGCTTACAGCTTGCCGCTTGCCGCTAGCGAATATAACGGTAGACGTTTTCAACAAAAGCATGCAACACATAAACAGGACATGCCAGCGGGACACTGGACAATGCCAGAAACTGGTTGCCAATTTCAGTTGGAAGCTGGCAAATGACGCAAGTTCGCAACTTGTGCAATTGGTTCAATAAACTCATTAAATGGGCCAAACTTTTTTGCCTTATTTTGTGTCCGGCGCAAACTTTGGTGGGTCTGCACAAAGAATAAAAAAATGGCGGTCATTCGGTCGCCTTGGCTAGTTCTCAACTTGTCGCATTATCCATTTTATTGCTGACGACATTGCCAGCCGCACATTATCCGTGGATATTTGTTTCTTCTTTCAATTCATTTCTTATTAAGTTTGCAATACAGAGAAACAAGCTCGAATTTGCCGAAGCTAAAAACCTAAACCTAAAGATATTATTAAAAATCAAGTTTTGGTAAACAATTCATGAATATTTGTTATAACATTTTCAGAACTGAGCTGGCCTAACTTTGGCGTGTATTCATAAATATTTTCCATCCATCGCTGTTTTGCGATGAAAATAAAATGTGTAATAATTTTTGATAGTCCATGTTAAATATTTGCTAAATTCTTGTATACAAATTTTTTTTTACTCAAATAAATATGATGTATATAAAATCCTTTTTTCTTTTTAATATCAATAGCGACAACTTTTTCACGTATTTTCTTATAAATTAAAATGTTTTGATTCAGTTAAACTATTTTATATGATAAAATCAAGCGTATACAGACTTCGGCATTTCAAAATAGCATTTTTATCTCTCGTTACAAATTTTGCCATTTAAATATTTGGCTCGAAATGCCATTTAACTTATTTGCCTGTGTTGAGCCTCAGCGTCGTTGTCCTTTTGCCAAGCCGCGTCCAACAATAAATTTTGTGAAAATTTGGCCACATTTTAATTTGTGGCTCAACGGTAAAACCAAAACCAAATCCAGCACGAGAACGGGAATGAGAATGGGATTCCAGCAGCCAGCAGCCAGCCTAACACCTTGGCAATGGTATGGGGCTAACCGCAGAATTCATCGTTGCCGGTTGCCCACAAGGCAAACCAAGGAAAAAACCATCTCGTTGCATTCCTCAAATTGCAGAAGGCAAACTAAGAGAGCATTAAAGGAGAGAGAGAGAGAGAGAGAGAGAGAACGAGAGAGAAAGAATGGAAAGTATGAGTATCTTTGGTTGCGGTTTTCCTATATACACAAAAACTTGCAACAAAAATTGTCAATTTATTTTGTAATGCCTTCTTGAAATGTACTGCGATTTTTCGTTTTTTCAGCAAAGACCAAAACAAAACCACAATAATAATAACAACAACAACAACAACTTCAACTTCATGCAAGACACTTCAAACCACAGCAGCAGCAGCAGTCGAGAATGCCAATTTGTTAGCTGGCAGTTTTTGGTGGCATTGCAAAAATTCTTTATGAAAACTTTGTTTACGACAATCAACTCATGCCAGCCTCAAACCAAACTAGCCTTCTATGCTGCTGCTCGTGCTGCTTGTATTGAGTTGACAATATTTTTAATACAAACTCTCGACGCCCAAAAAACTTTTCTCTTCGCAAATTTGCAGCCACTTCTACTGCTGCATTGTGCCCCAAGTCTGGGCCTTATCATAGAAAGGGGAATTGGTATCAGAACTAGGGGTACTGAAGGCTGAGGGCTGAGGGCTGTTATGTTTGTGTTTCAATTTGTCTGCCTTTTATGGAATTATGCACTTTTGTCAGCATCTTTGGAAAAATATAAAATTTTGCAATTCAGTTTAACTTGTGAAAGAAACAAATATACATATATAGATTGCAAAACAATTTGTTTGCTCTATTTATCAGTTTGTTCGATACAAAAAGCAATGCCTTGAAATGTTGCAATAACGAAAAACTTAAGAAAAGTTTAAAATGAACAATCGATTTAAAGATTGATTATATTATAACAAAAGATAATGAAAGATAAATAAAACGGGACACGGAAGTTTTGGTTTAAATACAGAGATTAGCATAGGACACAAAAAGTGAACTCAGTTTTCATATGTAAAACTTTATAATATTAATAATACAATATCAAAATTATTCATTTTAAGATTATGTAATGTAAAGAAGTAATTTACAGTCCTAAAATCATGTTTTTTCTTGTTTGCAATTATTTTTCATTTTGATAAAAGTGTAAAAAAAAATCATGCTGAAAGCATACAAAATTCCAACATAATTATATTGAATAACTTGATCCTGTAAACAGAAATACGAATTTATTATTTAATATGCAATTATAACTATTTAAATGTTGCAGTTGAACGTCAATTAGTTAGTCCGCATTCACTGCGTTTAGTTTTAGTACGGAAACATTTAAATACTAATTTGCACAATGAGAGCAGCCCATTAATTAAATGAGGTTAAATTTATTTAAATGTTTTAGTGACTCGAACAAAGTTTTACAACTCTGTGCATAGTATTACTATTAATTAAAAATTCTCTAACTAACTGCGTAGAGTTCTCCGTTTGGTTGGACTAACAATTGCCATTAAAAAAATGTTAGCTTTTGCCATGCAATCGTTTAGCGATATTTCGCCCGCGTTTACATTTTGCCATTAAGCAGCAAAGCCTTTAGCCCATCAATTTCTGTAAGTAAGCTAGCAGACTTTGCAATTTCAATTTGCTTTCTGCTGTCGCCTTTTAGCTGGCTGCTGGCTGCTGCCTGCTGTGCTTGCTATTTGTGTTTTGGCGCTCATTAAAAGCTGTCAATTGTTTCACTTTGGCATTTACAACCTGCTTAACTACCTACAGAGCGAACGCACTCATATGGCCTCTCGTTGCTTTCCTTCCAGTTGAAATCCCTTTAAGTGCGCTGTGCGGCATATAAAAGAAAATTTCCCATCTTAGCGGTTTCAAATTAAAGTTCTCTCTCTCCGCTGCACTTGTGCGACAATAAAACTTATTCAGCTGTTGTTTTTTTTTTTGCTTCTTTCTTTGTCTTCCCCATTCTCGTTTATTCTTTTCACAATTTGTAGTCGCACACCCCAATTGTGCCAATTTAATGGCACGCCCCGCAGGCAAACACGACGTAGCACCTATTGTGTGATAAACCGCAAGGCAGCCGGAGAGCATGTAATAAAGCACAGATGATATATGCTTCAATGGGGTGATCAGTGTTTGGTGTTAGTGTTGTTTGGTTGTGCCTGGAAATCGGCTAGGTCGTTTTGTGGCTTTTGTGGATTGTAGATACTTGGTTCAAATGGCCTGTGGCAGGTCTAAATTGCATTATGCGAACTGCTTCTCGCCTAGGATTATCTGGGGATGATAGATAATGTATCAAAACGAGACGATAAATGACTATAAGGAGACATTGTCGATGGGCTTAAAAAGAGTTCATTTATTGTATAAGTATGCCATATGCTCTCATAAATTAATCTAATAGCATAATATTGAAAATAATAAGAAGAGATCATTATGCTTCAGTTTAAAGAAGTAATCTTTATACTTTAATGTTTCGACTCTAAATTGATTTCAATTTTTGAAACGTCATGTCTCTCATGACTTACATAGGTACGGAATAAACTGCTTCATTATTCGAATTTTTGATTTGATATTATTTAATTTATTATTTGTAGCTACAAAACTTGTTAAACACACAAAAAAGCAACAAACCCATAAAGTATTTCAATATTATTAGCTACTCAGTAAAATCTACTGAATTGGCCTATATGCTCATAAGCTACTATGAGCTTTTAGCTTTTGTGCTGACACCGGCTTATGGTCTTTAATATGAGTCTGACAGCTGCTTTTCTGCTTTTGCTTCTGGCCACTGTCAAGTTCAACGCACTAAGCTTCTAAACAGCTTCTATAGCTTCCTACTAGACGCACACACACACACACACACACACACAGAGGCATACGCATACTCAAGTTTGCTTAAAAGACATTAAACTTTAAGTTTATCATGTTAAAGTGGCAAAGAAGTTGAGGTTAACCCAAAGTAATTTAAAACATGCCATTGCAGCCGCTTCCGTTCTCCTTCGCAATATTCACATCTTGGCCTGCTCCGTGCACTATTTGTAGTACACTTTGTGGCAAATGTAAAAAACTGCATTGTCGAGAACGTCTGCGGCAAGGACACCAGGACATACATATGAGAACAACTCAATAAATCAATATTTGAGTGGCTTGCAAAGGGGGTTAAAGCCCCAAATGCAATTGTCTATAAAATGGAGCTCTGGCAGCCAAGCTGGGAACTTCTGTTGCTGTAGGCGGAAAGCCTTTGTTCGACGGGCGTTTAAGGAAATGACAGATAAATTTGTTTTTAAAGATGCTTTAGGCGCTGAGAGCAGTTCTTAAATACTCTGTGATCGATTAAAGCAAAATGGGTATATAAGCTGTAAAAAACGATAATATATAGATCGATTTTAATTATATTTTTACCAATAGAATCCACAAGTATTTGATTTTATCTTATGTTCGCACTGAAACCCGTTAATGTGTGCCTTAAAGTTTTTGTTTAATATTTTTTAAAAATGTTTAACCTGTTCTTTCAAGCACGAATCATCATTTTTTTAAATATTCCAATCATTTAAATTTTTATGAATCTATTTTATTTTATCATCATACACTTTGGTAATGTTTTTATAACGACTTTAAGCAGAGCAAGCCTGTTGACAATATACAGACACACACATGTACGCACACACACATACACACTGTGCTTTCGACAACAGCAAAAATAAGAACAACAGGACAGCGATAGAAAAGCGAATGTCAACAGAGGCATAACGCCCAATTCGACAAAAAAAAAATCTTGGGTTCACAAAAAATCAGGAAAAGGAAGTTACGCATGCATCAGCCGACAGCCCAACAATGTGTATTCTCTGTGGGGGCAAAAAAAAAAAGGAAAGAAAAATTACACAAAAAAAATTGACTTGTGTTGCTGTATGGATGGGTTGAATGAGATTTTGGTGCGAATATTTAAATGGTGTGTTCGCCATTCATATAATATTTCAATATTGTAACAGTTTTTTCACTGGAAAATCACAGCGGCATGTGTCATTATTTGTGTATTTGCTTTTTGTGTCAACTGACAAAAAGGCACAGCAAAAAATGTTTAAAGGCTTGACCAGACCAATCGCCACCCCAACTAATAAAAACCAATGTTAAAGCATTCGATATTTTTCAGTGTAAATTGAATCAAGTTTAAACATAAAGAAAGAGGAAAAAATAAAAATATCTGCAACAGCTTCAAAATTTGATATTTAATGCTGCTGATGCCAATTTTTGCGGACCCCAATAAGTATGCTACATATTTTACGCACACGCACACCAATTTGCATTAGATTTACATTAAATTTCAATTTGAATATGTTTTGTTTCATGATTACTTATATTGGGCCTGGTTTGAACGGCCAAAATCGGGCATTTATAACTAAATCCCAGAAAAAGCAGCTTAAATCCGTTGGCATTGGGTCCAAACCACTCCGCCGTTCCAAATTGCATACAACGAACATATGTTGAATATGCCGCCACATTCAACGCAATTTGAATAGAATTTGCACAGCACATAAAATTTAAGCGCAATTCGCAATGAGCCGAGGCTCGTGATTGTGTGGAATCCTCTTAATGGCATCATTTTATGCCCTTTAATATGTCAGTCTTTATATATTGCTACAATGTGCGATAAATGACAAAAAAAAAAAACAAAATATTTGAAATATTTTTAACATTTAAATCAAATATATCCCATTGCTGTTTCTACTGTGTGTTAAATTGACAAAAAGTAAAAATACGTTTTTTTTAATGCTTCCTGAAATTAATACTTATTTACATGATTCATGCAACATGCGCTTTTGGTTATAATTTTAAAATACATTTTTGACATCAGTAAAAAAAGTTTTCTGTAACTTTTGACAGATCCGAACGTTTCTTATTACAATTCAATTACAAAGGTAGGTAATTCAAATATCCTTTTGCAATTATTGTTTAAACAATATAAAAATAATAATGTAATGTTTTTGACATTGTTGCAACACATGTAACTTGTTTTTTGAGCATTACAATTGTATTCCTCATAGCTAAATAAGCTTGTTAGCAGTTTCGTTTGGCTATTCGATTCGAGTACATTACCCGTCCGGTTGCAAGGACGTGTACACGTAATTCCGTTACTTATTTATCTAAATATGTATGCATGTGTTTGTATAGATAAGAGCAGTAAACTACTTGTGGCATAAGTGCTTACTGAAATCACTTCCAGGCTGCTACTCCTTGCCTTCCTGCCATTCACATTCTTTAACTTCCGCAATGGCGCTTCACTCAACTCTCTCTTGCATCATTCATTCTGCTCTTTGGCGACTTTGTCGTCGTCAACTTGGCGCTGCTGCTGCTGCTTCTTATTGTTTGTTAATATGTGCTGTAGTTCCACTTTCAACTGTTGTTCTTGTTCTTGTTGATGTCGCTGCTGATGCTCTTGTTGGCTATTTCGCTCACGTAATAACGATAATAGCACTTATTTCTTTCATTTTTCTTCATATATATATATTTTTTTCGTTTTTTTGTGAATCACTTCCGAGCTTTGTGCACTTTCCAGCTCTCTAAGTTATATACAACTTGGTACTTAGTTTATATTGTACAAAAGTCGAGTCGTCAGTTGTCATGTCGACTTGTTTTTGTGGCTGCTGTCATGTCATAATTCTTTTCATGTTATAATATTACTGTTATAATGTATTTAATTTTTTTTTTTTATAATTCTTTTATTATTATATTCTGTCTTGTTTTTTGTGACATCAACTGATTCACTTCGTTAAGCAACAGACAAATCATGAGTCATTATTTTTTGACAAAATAGTCTAGAAATAATGTTTGCTATTAACAATAAATACCACATAACTTATGCAAGTATCTTAATGTTTGTTGTGCGCGTTGCTTGTTAAATCTTGCTTTGTTTTTGGCTATTGTTCTTATTAAAGATATCAATTTAATAGATATACTTTCACTTTAACAAAGACAACACGACTTTGAGAGTATTATAGTTTATTACCTGACTCAAACGTAAAACTGAATTGTTGGTGCTCTTACTTTTTGCTTCACTTATCACCGTTGACCCAAAAACATTGTATATTCATGAGCTGACTCAGCTTGACCTCCGACTAAGTGCGCGCTCTGGGCTACAACAAAAATCATGTTTCAGCTGTGGCAAGTGCTTTCTTTATACTTATCTATTGAGCTACAGCTTATGTTAACAACAAAGGATAATATAAATATTATAATTGAGTTAAAGTTTTTCAAATTAAATAGACTCACAACAATCTAAGCTTATCAATAGCTTGATTTTCTTTTTACAAGTAAAACTTTGTATATTTCAACTCTTTGTTTGATGTTTTGTACTCGTCTCATTTCCGTTTCAAGCGATTGCGTTAACAGACTGTTGTTTGAATACAAAAAAAACAAAGAATCCGTCTCTAAGCATACGCAGAACTTAATTAAGTATTGCCAAGCCAACGCAATGAATGGTTCTGTTGCCAATTAAATACTTATCTTTCCGTTACAGACACAAGTCGAACGAACTGTATATGTTATGGCTTGCGGGCATGTTTGCTTAGCTGTTTGCACTGTCATTTAAGTCGCATTAGAATCCATTTAATCTTAAGCACTTCAGTAATGCTATTCCTGATGTTTGACACTCCATACATTTACCTGGTGCAAAACGGTTGGCAAACAGCCGTTTTGTTGTGGCATCTTGTTGGGCCCAATAATTATGTGGGTGGCCCAACAAACAAGTGCATAAAATATGGTTGTATCAAGGGTATTAAACTCGTGCAATTCGAAGAACATCATGGTCGCAGCGGATGAAGCAGCAGCTATCATTATTCATGCGTGCGCAAATAATTTAAGTGCTTCCTGAAACGTGCCTGACTGACTGACTGGCTGACTGACTGACGACTGCTCGACTGACTGCTTGACTGCTTCATATGCCTGGCCGATACAGCGCTCCAAACACACACAAACTGTACACAGTAAAGATAGCTTGAAAGGATATCACAACTCGCAATTCAATATTTGATGTCAGGTGCGTCAGTGCCGTGCTATGGGGCGAACATGATTCTATAGATGCTGCCGAGACTGTTGCTAACATAATATTATCAATATTATTATTATAACAATTCATCTGCAACGTCAGTTCGTTGCGCTTCGCTACAAAATGCGATCAAGAATAAGGCAACAAATTTGTTGGTGTACAGCAAATAAATAAGGTTAGCTTACTTGTGACGCAGTTACATTTAAGAAAATTGAGTTGAAGCGAGCACTGAGTCTAAAATATTTGATATCATCTCTGGAGAAACTAAATGTATTGGTAAATAACTGTAAAATATACTGCAGCTATCTGAAATAAACTAAACAATTTAACAAAGTTAAGCTTGAAAAGCATTTTGTTAGAGATGTCAATTTATTTGTGCTATGTACATATAAAGTTACTTAATCATTGGCATTGAACCGTTTGCATCAATTAAAATAATCAAATTCCATTCAAATTAATTAAGCACAAATGGGGATAATTTATTAATTTAATTGAGCACAAATGGGAATAAATAATTCTGTTTTTTTTTTTTTTATCAATTAAAACTAACAAAAGTAAAGTTATTAAATACATTTGCCAAAGCTTTTAGTTTATTTAATGACTGCAATATATAAAAAGAAAATCAGATAAATTATTTGAATACATTTTTTAAACAGCAAAATCTTGTATTTCTTTTTGCAATGAATATTTGTATAACGTTCATAAGTTGTACTTCGCTTTCTATTAATGCTTGATATGAAGTTGTTCTTGCTAAATAGGTGTGGCAACATCATGTTGATACCTAAATACACCCACGCACTCAATTCTGTCTACTAATCGGGCACTGCATTAGACCCACAACACAAACTACAATATTTGAGATGTTCTCCCAGCCCTAAAACACACAATACCCGGTCGGAAGTGTTGAAGCGGCAAGAGTTAAGCTGCTGATTATTGTTATTGTTGGCCTTGTTTTGTATGTATGTTTGTTGATAATGGCAGTGTGGCAATGCAAGATTTAAGCTGGATAATAAGTGCAGTAGGTGTTTGTTTTCATTGCGTGCTGCGTCGCTGTAAACTTAAAAAAAGCTGTGAAAATCTTTGCAGCAACTGAAAAGGAAAAGTTTCACCCAAAACTTCTGCCACTTTTGCGTAGGCGTAGCTTTAAACCAAACGCCTAACTTTTTATATATTTCGCTGCATTAGAGTTTGTTGCCATAAACAAACATTTAACACCAATGTGGCACTCGGGGCACTCGAAGATGGATGTTTAAAATGTGCTTGTCAACTTGTGTCAATAATTTCCATAAAATGTAAGGCAAAAAAAGGTTGATAAGGAAATAATATAAAAAAATACAAAGAATATTTGTATATTTAGATTGTAACGTGTTTGGGGCACGAATTTTCAGTTTTAAGTTGCCTTTGAGACTAAGTCAGCGTAACAAATTGTCAACAAAGGACGGTAAAATAAAGGTTAAGGCCTTGAAATGTATTTTGTCACAACAAAACTCAGCCAATACATTAATGTGATTTATTTGGAACGCTTAAGCGGGTCATTCTATGTGGAGGAGCGGATGGTAGTCGCATATTGTAAAGTACATAAAATATATCAAAACATTTGCTGTATTTGACAAGCAGTCAAACTTAAGCGGCCATTCGTCAAGTGACAAGGGCCCCAGCAGCAAACAGTCCCTTCCAGTTACAAGTCCCAGCCTCGAAAACGCCAAGGGCAGTAACCATTCCATTTAGCTTTGCAAGGAGTAGCAAAGCAACATGAAATATATTTTTAAATATATATATATGTATACATAAGAAGAAAAAAAAGAATTTGCAAGAAATTTTCATTTCCTGGCACTCAACTGGCAACAGGAGACGCTCTTCCTTCGCAACCAACTCGAGTCACTCATTTGGCTTTAACATAAAACCAATTTAAACTTCTGCAGCTTGGGGTAAGAAGCTTCAACTGAACAATCGACACTCAGTCCCATCAGCAGAACGTTTTCTCAATATGCAGACACACAACAAACTACCCCCAGCAAATGAAAATAGCAAGAAAAATTTTAATTTCATTTATCTGCAGTATTTTAAAGTTGACTTTCGACTTACCTGAGTCTGAGTGAGTGGTTCTTGGTTTTGGCTTCCATTTGGCTCCCTTAAATACGCGTGGGAAAAACAACAATGGTGCCGTTAGGCGTGCGAGAAAAACTTGATAATACTTAGCGCCAGCTTTGCTTTTTGGCTTTTCTTTAGCCTCGAGACAAGTAACTTTTCCAAAGCGCCACGTAGCGTTCATAATTATGTGGATTTTGGAAATGAAGTAAGCGAATGCTCGACAACGCCACTGTGATAACGATTGAAGCTTCGTTGCTTTGTAAGATTCCCTACAACACACACAGAAAAACGAGTTTAGGCAGAACTTTAGCAACAACAGGTCGGATACCTTCGTCTCCACCCACCAATATGCCACCGGCTCAGTGCATTGCAAGGTGCAATTTAAATTCCAAATTTGTTAAACTGTCACAAATGCTCTGAATGCGAAATGAGCACAAGGCTCAAAACATGCTAAGCATAATTATATATTAGAATATATATATACGTCAAGATACGTGGGGAGTTGGAGCAGAAGAAGAAGAGCAGCCTGCACTGCACAGGTGGCACAGGCTAAGGAAATTGCTACAAACTGGCTTGCCGGAGCTAAACAAACAAGCGGCGTTGAATTACGATGCCGCACGCACGTATTTGCCACAGCCTGCTGCTTTTGCTATTGCAGGTGTGGGTAGCTGGAAGTTAAATACACATAAACATATATGTTTGTATGTATGTATGAGTGTGTATGTATTTGTAGGGTTCTGCTGTAAGTGTGTAGGTCCAAGTGGAGTGTGAGTAATAGAAATGATGTTGCCTCCACTCAAGATGTGTACTGCTGCCTGCCACCAGGCTTATGAATAAATTAAGAAAAGGCCGTTCCACGAAAACGGGGTCACTTGGAGAGGAGGGGAAGTAAGCGGGGGCTGCATGTCGGATAAGAGGGCTACAAACCGAAAGTGTCGCAAAAATAAAACGCATGTAAAAAAAAAGGCTATTTAAATGAGATTCATGAGCCTGGGGCAATTGATCAACTCAAAGAACATCCTGTAAGGCATCCATTGTTAATTGTAAGGATTAGTGTATGGAGTTGTTTGAAATGAGTTAGAGAGATTAGATTTAAAACAAATAAATTAGAGCGATTAACTAGATTCCACAATGTTAAATGGAATGTAGTTAAATATTTCTTAAGCATTGCAAAATAAATAAAATTAAACTCAACCGGCAGCTTAGTATATATAAAACAAAACCAAAGAATGTCTGGCCTAACTGACCTCTATTCATTGTAAACGGAATGTTTAACAGCTCTTTTTGCATTTTCAAAAACACCCTAAAGAAATCCACGTTTGCATGTATTAGATATAGCCATAGGGTTTGTAGATAAGATGAGGCGTCGACTAAAGATAATGCCGTTTAAATATAAATCTGGTGACTGAACGAGCTGCAGGACATAAAGAAAATGTCACCAATGACACGCAAAGCACAGCTATGCGAATGATGATAAAGTGAAAGGCAGGAATGAGACGGTGACTTGGATGAGGAATTGGTGCCGTCGAGCTGTAGCTCGCTCAGGTGATTTACATAGCATATTTAAGTGGAGCACTTTGTGAACTGTGCGCACGACACGACACACGACACGATATCATCATCATCATCATGGTAACAAATGTTGCACAAAATAAAGAAAACTGAAAGGGAAAAAAGAAAAAGTAACTGCTAGACATCGTTTTCGGTTCAAAAGCGAAGTGAAGATGGGAAATACGCTAGGCAAGGACGCGGCAAGAACATAAAGAACATATTTTGACTAAGATGTATTACAAGCGACAGCATAAGGAGTTTGACATTTTTATTATGGTGCCGCCAGCGACAAGAAAGATTGGTCGCATAATAAAAAGCGAGCAGGATAAGCTAAACAAGTTATTAGTGCGTCAACATTTAACTTGCAAGCTGCAAGTATCATCAGTTTCTCGATTAGATGCGGTAAACACATACCCCCCTCTTCCTATTAAAAACAAAAAGCACAAAAATTATATTTGCATCTAGACAGAAGTGACGGCATTTCCAAGAACTGAGTTTGAGAGAAGTTTTTGATGCGCACATAATTCAATTATTATTGCTTGCAGCCCCAAGAGAAATGATTTGGCTAACTGATGGCTGTCTTGGCTGGCAGCATGAACACGAGAACACAGAAGAAATACAATTTATTTTAAATAAATATGATTTATTATGTTTGGCATGCCCGCAACAGGCCCTCTAGCCTCCCTTGCCATCAGCCACCACACGAAAGGCAATCTACATGAAGGATTACGGAACATGAATGCCAAGTTTGCAGAGCACTCAACGGCGACGATGCGCAATGGGAAACATGAGATTGCATCCCTTTTATTTTCACATTTTTTTTTTTGGCTGCGACCTCCGACTCCTTATGCATAAAGCAAATTTGACTTAAGGTACACTTTGCGTTTTATGATGATGACTTAAGGAGTTGGAGGAAAGCAAAAAAATAAAAAAAAATTATTAGGAAAAGGCTGCCATCGAAGCAAAGGACTTAAATCTCAGGCAAAGACAAATATCTATCAACAGGTTTGGGAGTATTGACAAACATGTTAAGGACAATACAAACACACTCAGGCAAAGCATATAAATTTATAATATGATTGAAATTGGATGATTTTAATGGATGGATTTGAGTATTTAGATTGAGTTTATGAGCTGTAAGTGTTCAAAGTATTGTGCTCAAAAATCAATTGAGAAATGTCTAAAAGGAGCAATAATCTTGATGCGTGCTTTAATTTATTTAAAAATTCTAAAATAAGGTGAAGAAAATAATTTGAATTTCCTTAGATGTTCTGCTAAACAGCAACAAAACATTATTCCAGCAAAGTAACAG
This sequence comes from Scaptomyza montana, assembly GCA_018904305.1. Taxonomy (NCBI): domain Eukaryota; kingdom Metazoa; phylum Arthropoda; class Insecta; order Diptera; family Drosophilidae; genus Scaptomyza; species Scaptomyza montana. The sequence continues at coordinate 6,839,496 of JAEIGR010000001.1, forward strand.
ATAAACTTGACTCTCTGGTTATGTGAATATAAACGGGAAAGCTTTTAACCATAAAGTTTTTTTTTGTTTTTGTTTCAAACAAATTTAATTTAAATGTTCTACCATTCTCATCAAATTTCGTAAGTTGTGCTTCGCATTAAAAAATAAACCTTAAAAAGAAAAACAACAACTGACTTTACAGTTTTCATGCAAACTGTAACTACAAAGCTGAACTTACTAAATGCCAACAAATTGCATTACATTTGTGTAAGCTCCAAAGAAATCTACATTCAAATGCCAACAAACAGGGCAAGTGTCCCAAACGAATTTGGTCACATAATTCAAATGGCACTAAATTACATTGCACATTTGTAATGAACTGTTCTAGCTATTATCTTGGAACAAGAGATTATTCATGTAAGCACAAAATACCTTTTAGCACTACATAAACGTAAAGTCAGCAAAATAACAAATGCTAGTAAATATTTGTAGTCTCTGCAACAACCAGTTGAATATGAATCAAATTTATCCACAATAGTGCACTGTAATGCATTGCAATGTTCATATAAACCGAGATAAAAATTAAATGAAAATAAATGCTATAAAAATAAAATAAGCAAAGAAGTTATTTTGCGGTCTTATCAAAGATAAGGTGAATAAATGTTTTCCCTGATTCTTTGAAAGAAATGCTTAATGAAAAAATGGTTAAAATCGTTTATTAATACCTAACTGGTTTTATCAAAATATTTGTGCTGCCATTTTTATTATCAATAATTTAAATTTAAAAAAAAGTTGGAGGCAAAACAACCTAATTAAAGTTGATTAAACTCAATATTAGCTTACGATTAGATGGATCAGAACCCTTTAAAAACCTTTAAAAGCGAATCAATGGTCTTAAAAGCTTTACACAAAACGCGCTCTTCATTTAAATCGTTTGATCAGTGCTTATACAAAACCCAAAATGCCAAACAATCCGTAAATCTAAAGTTTAACCTTAAAACATTTGGTTTTATGGTCAACGGCGGCAACTGGGAGCGGTTAAATAGGATATTTATGGACCGCAGCAGCCTGTGGACAATTGTAGGACTGTTTTTGTAGCTCGTTACAAATAAACACACACAAAATACGGGCTGTTGTAGTGTAGCATTTTGAGTCGAGGTTTTATGCATAACTAATTGGCTGTCTGTTGTCAGGACGTGGTCGGTCCTTGGGAACGTAAACCATTTCCCCCTGTGGGTCATTTTTGAGATTATATGCAGCATAGCTTCTACTCCTGCTCCTGCTGCTGCTGCTGCTGCCGGCTGGCAGAAACGTCAAATGTTTTTTCAAAACCGAACTGTCCCAGCAGCACCCAAGCGCCAGTCGTGCGTGCCGGACGCATTAAAAACGTTGGCGCCTTTAAGCGGACGACTAACGGCAGTTGTCTGACTTCAAAACTGCCGGACTTTAGCTATAGTTAAAATGCACAATTTGAAACAATGTTGCTTTTGCATTTTCTTTTGCTGTTGGTGTTGGTGTTTTTTTTTTTTTTTTTTTTGCTTGTCATCAGCATCGTTATATTGTTATGGCCATTGTTGTTGTTGTTGTTGTTGACGTCGTTTGCCGTTTTCCGTTTGCCTTCCGCTTTCCGTTCTTGCTTCCTTGCCCAGACGCGCTTTCCTGTTGTGTTTGTGTGTGTAAGTGTGTTGTCAGCTAATTGAATTTTCAGCATGAAATTTAATTTATCTTTGTTGTTTGTTTGCGCAACAAATGGCCGACGAAAAAAAACAAAAAAAAAATAAAACAAATCCAACAGTGAAAACAAGTTAACAGAATTCCGTTATTTTGGCACACTGTACAAAACTCTTTGAATTAGTTTTATCACGCAACATAAATAAACAAAACGTTTATTTTTTATTTCAGGCAACAAAATGAAGTGGACGCTGGCGCTGTTAATAATCTGCCTGGCAACGGAGCTAGTCAAGTGTAAGCATTTTTAAACATATCAACTAAATCGACTATATTCTAATAAACTTCCTTAAAAATAATGCAAACAGCCGAAATGAATTTGCCGCCAGTTTTTACACAAACTCTCAACAATATTGTACTTTATGAGAATGTACCCGTTGGTACTGTGGTCTTTCAACTGGAAGGTTCAGATCCAGAAATGAGCAACGTTACATTTGGCTCCATTGGATCGGATCACTTCAGTGTCGACCCAGTGTCTGGCAACATAACGCTGGTGAAGCCATTGGATCGTGAAGAAACGGACAGTTTGACATTTTTGGTATCAATCAGAGATCGAGTCGACCCAAACGGTGAATCAGAGCAGGATAATGTTGTGGAACAACCAATAACATTTATTATACTGGATGAGAACGATAATCCGCCAGAATTCCATAATGTAAGTAAAACATTTATTCTTTGAAAACTGCAAAAAAATTCTTATTTGAATGTGCTTTTTGTGCCTCAGACTCCTTATGAAGCCGATGTAAACGAAGACGCAGCTGTGGGCACCACAATTTTCAATAAGATTTTAGTCAAAGATCGAGATACAATTGGTGACAGCCTGGATCTGAAATGTCTACCACAACAGCAGAGTCCAGAGGCGTGCAGCAAGTAAGTCTATTGTAGAAATATAATTAAAAACCCAATAAAAAAACCCCTCGATCTCTTCGTAGATTCCGCTTGCAGCTGCTTACTCGGGAGGCAACCATTCTAACTGCCGCCGTGGTGCTAAACGATACTCTCAACTACAATCAACGTATGATTTATCACTTTCAAATTGAGGCCAGCGATGGTTTGCACAAAACACAGACAACATTTGAGGCACGGGTCAAGGATGTGCAGGATATGCCGCCAATATTCCAGGGTTCACTCTCTACGGTCATCGATGAAGATAGTCCTATTAACACTTTAGTTCTCACCGTGCATGCTCGTGATGGCGATACTGGGGAACCACGAAAAATAGTCTACGATTTGCTTAGCAGTAAGTTAATTATCGATTATAATCGATAATTATCGTTTGTTGCTTAAAAACACACTGCCAAACTCAATTAATTAATAAACTAAAACCTTTTATTCTCAACTCCATTTAGATCCAAACGATTACTTTCTGTTGGACTCACATAGCGGTGAACTGCGTACGGCCAAGCCCTTGGACCGTGAGGCACTAACAGATTCTACTGGACTAATACCGCTGCTGATTCGTGCACGTGAGCTGGTTAATGGTGAGCCCAGCGATGATGCAATAACCAGTGCAACGGCCAGAGCCACTGTTACCATACGCGATGTCAATGACTCACCGCCCACCTTCAACAAGAAGGAGTATGAGGTGTCGCTGCTGGAAAACACTGCAGAGGGTACACCACTGGCTCTGGACATGAGTGTGAGCGATGCCGATGTGGGTGTGAACTCGAAGTTTGCTTTGCGTTTGGAGGACGTGTCTGGTGTGTTTGATGTGGAGCCAAAACTGGTAACTGGCTACTCACAGGTAAATATACGTGTTGCCAACGGCACTTTGGACTACGAGAATCCGAATCAGCGCAAGTTCATTGTCCTGGCGATTGCCGAGGAGACGGATACGAATCCGAAACTCTCATCGACGGCCACAATAACAGTCAGCGTGCTAGATGCCAATGACAACAAACCAAGTTTCGAGCAGGAAAGTTACTCGGCAAGCGTCTCGGAGGCAGCCTTGCCTGGCCAGTATATCACAACGATAACCGCCAAGGATGTTGACTCGGGTAGCTTTGGTGATGCCGGCATACGCTATAGCCTTTCCGGCACCGGTGCCGAGCTATTTCATGTCAACGAACAAACGGGCGTTATTACGCTCGGCGATTGTCATCGGGAAAGCAACAGGCGCCAGCGACGTGACCTCCATGAGAATGACAGTGAGAATGGTCATGATGGTCATGCACTTGAAATGCTCTACATGGAGGCGGAACACATCGTCGACCAGCGACAGCTTAACACAGAGCCCACCGTCCAATACACTTTAATAACGCAGGCGCCACCGCAAGCCGACGCAACAACAACGACAACAACAATGATAGCAGAAACTCAAGCAGCTGGCAATGATGACAAGGCCGCCAGCAGCAAGGCGTCAACAACGTGTCTGGACTATGAAACGGAGACCACGTATTTCTTGTCATACAAGGTGAGTGAGTGTGTGTCTGAATTGGAGTAGTGTGGGATTAGCTTGATAAACAAAGATTTTTATATAAAAAAAATGTTAAACACATTGAATGAAGCACTTAAATCCTTTTCGTGATTTAAATTACATTTATTGTTGTATTTCATTTAAGCTGAAAATGTGATTTTTATCTCATCTTCAAAGCCAATAACTTTATCAGTTAGTTTGAATTAGAGTGTTTAGTAGACTAAACATATACATATATTCAACTCAATCTGTTATATTCTTTGTTTTGTTATGCAGGCCACCGACGATAATGGACAAGGTCAGACCTCTGTGGTCTCGCTACGCATCTCTGTTAGCGATGCGAATGATTCGCCACCAATATGTGAGAGTCCACTTTATAGGGCCAGCGTGGATGAGGGCGCCTTGGTGTTTGATTCGCCATTGGTGGTTAAGGCACGTGATGCAGACACAATGTCCAGCATCAGCTATCGAATTATTGGCTCGCCACAGATTGCGAGCATCTTTGACATTGACAAGCAGAGTGGACAGATCAGCATACGGCCCAACGCCAGCCTGGATGTGACAAATCTTAAGAGCGAGCAGCTCATCTTTGTGGTTGAGGCTGATGATGGATTGTTTACGGCCAACTGTGGCGTTAATATTACAGTGCGTGATGTCAACAATCACGTGCCCAATTTTCTGGAGCACAGCTATAGCGCCGTTGTCGAGGAGAACTCAGAGATTGGTACCAGCGTGGAGAAGCTACAAGCCACTGATTTGGATACGGGTAAAAATGCTGAGCTACGCTATCGCATACAGCAGGGCAGTTTCGATGACTTTGGCATTGATGAGCGCACCGGTGAGGTGTTTGTCTCCCGCAAATTGGACTACGACAGACGCAATACGTATCATCTGCAGGTTCAGGCAGCAGATCGTGGCACTCCCAGTCTAACGGGCACCGCTACCCTGACTATTAATGTGCAGAACAGCAACGATAAGGATCCCTATTTTGTGCCAGCCACACAGCATGCAGAGGTGCGTGCCGATGCACCCACTGGACATTTAGTCTATACATTGGTTGCCCTTGATCCGGATGTGGCAACGCATAACGCACTTGAGTTTGCCGCAACTGATGACATTACGGCCATTGACAAGGAGGGCAAAGAGCTGCAACATAGCGAACAGTTCAAGGAGTACTTTGCCATCACTCGCAACGGTAAGGTGCTCGTTAATCGTCAACTGGATCGCAATCTTTTTGCAGTGATGCGCATCAATGTGCTTGTGACTGACAGTACGGCGCCCAATGTGCAGCAAGGACGTGGCCTACTCATCATCCAGATCATTGATGTCAATAAAATACCACCGGTGAGTTTGATTTAATAGATGATTGGCGATAAACGTTCAGTTTTTATTACAAATTCATTGACACTTTCGAGCTCAAGATGTGATTCATTATCGTTAGGCAACGACGCACATATTTCCAAATCCCGATGCTTGTTCCAGTAGAGCTTGCTATAAATTTAACGAAATGATTTAGTAAGGAATCCCTTCAAGCTCATTGGATACTTACAGCACTATCATCGAGCAGATGGTCTTGACAACAATCTTGGCCAGAAATATGACAAACACAGAAAAGGAATCAGCATATAGATAATATAGACAACCGTAGCCCACAGCCATTTCACATATGTTTAAAACCACATTATCAATAAATTGTACAATAATTGTGGGCATAAGCAGCTCCGCTTGTGAGTTTGTCAGAATTGGATAACTGAATTTAAAAAAATGCCAGAATTTTAATGCATTTTGGTTAATAATCGCAGTCTTACTTACATTGCAACAATATTTGCGACAAGACCAAGAACACAAAATGCAAAACGTATTAGGAGCATTGCAATTATGATATAAGTGAATATCTCATTAATCCAAATCTCCTGCTTTGCCGCATTGACAAGCACTTTGACCTCGCGCAAATCCGAATACAATCGATGAACATTCAATGTGGTCGCTTTAAACATTATGCAAACAATGTTAATTGAAATTAGCTTAAGCTCACCGTATGACATTTCTATTTGAATTTCCAAATAATATCTGAATATTTTCATATTTGATTTGATTTGATTTAATTCTCATAAGCTACTACTTTATCTCTTATTCTCACAGCGATTCAATGCACCTTGGAGCCCTACACAGCCGTTGATTAAACTGCAAATGGTTGAGGAGCAGCCAATTGGCACAGTGCTAACCGCTCTACAAGCCAGTGATGATGACTCCAGCATTGGTGATTTTAATATAACTGAAAACGATTACTTTGCCATCAATCAAACAACTGGCGTCATCTATACGACGTCTCGCTTAGACTACGAAACCGTCAAGGAAGTTAAATTCATGGCCACAGTCACTGATACTGGTGTGCCAGCATTGACAGCTACAGCGGACATTGTGGTCGACATCATCAATCTGAATGACAACGAGCCGCATTTTACCCAGTCCGAATACTATTTCAACATCACAGAGAACTCACCGCGCGGCACAGTCGCTGGCAAAGTGGAGGCTTACGATGCTGATGTAGGCGCCTTTGGAGAGCTAACCTATACGCTAATTGGCGAGAACAACAAGTACTTTAGCATCGATGCCTACACGGGCAATGTGATGGTCGCGAATGCCTCTATTTTGGATCGGGAGCAAATTAAGGAACTCACTCTATCCGTTGTGGCACAGGATAAAGCACCGGCCACCGTACAAAAATCAGCAACAGCAACGGTGAGTGAAACATCTCTGAAATATGCTTTTCAGCATATTAATTTTTAAGCACTTATTATGCGAAATACTTTAGGTGTTTTACCCATTGATCCCTGTATTAATAGCATAACTAATGTTCTTGCGTTCAACACTCTTTTTTTTTTAGATACACATTAACATTCTGGACGTCAATGACAATGCACCAATATTCACTCGACCCGTATATAATTCAACCGTATCGGAAAATGCTGCATATCAGCCACCAGCTGCACTGTTGCAAGTGCAGGCAACTGACCTCGATGAGGGTTTGTTTGGGGATGTTCGTTATGTTATAACTTCTGGCAATGAACTGGGACTGTTCAAGCTGGATGCACAATCGGGTATTATCTATCCGGCTCAAAGTCTGACTGGCAACCATGGTGTCTATGAACTGTTGATATCGGCACGGGACACCCAAGGATCGGGCACCATGGAGACGACTGCGAAGGCAGTCATAAATGTTTTGAGTGTTAATCAACATCGTCCCGAATTCGTGATTCCTGCTTTATCGAATGCGACAATTGAAATTCCCGGAGATATTGTACAAGCAGACTATTTGCTGCTTACTGTGAAGGCGCTGGACAATGATACCGATGGCAATGGCAAGATAAGTTATCATCTTCAGGTCAGCAATCAAAACATGCAACAGACAACGGAGTTTAAGATTGATGAGAACACGGGCGAGCTACGCTCCAGACAGCAGCTAAATCGCAAGAATCGCGCAAAGTAAGTAAGATCAAAAACGAAAAGATTTTTGATCAAAAGAATCAGATGTCCTATTAACCCTGAGATTTCTTTAACAGTTCTATTTTTATATTCTAACTTGCAAAATAAAAATTGTCTCATATCTCATTTTACAGCTATGATATTATATTGGTAGCACGTGATTCGGGCAATCCACCATTTGAATCGTTGCGCCTGCTGACCGTCAGCATTGTCGATGCAAACGAGAATCGTCCCGAGTTCCCTGACGCCGCCAATCCCTATAAGGTGTCGATCAATGAGAATAGTGGACGTAATGTCAAAATTGGACATATTCAGGCAGCCTCGCGGAGCAAACACAATCGCGACATATTCTACTATATGCTGTTGGGTAACGAGGATGGTGCCTTTTATGTGGACAAACTAACGGGAGATATCTTTACGAACAAGAGTCTGGATCGTGAGGAGACTGATGCATATACCTTGTATATATTGGCAAGCATTAAGGCGGATTTGCATATTTCCGAAGAGGAGCGCGCCTCGTTTTCGATAAAGAACCTGAATCGGGACAACACTGTGGCCAAGGTGGCCATCACTGTGCTGGATGTAAATGATAATGCGCCGGTGTTTGAGAAATCGCTTTACTATGCGGGCGTCAATGCCAATGCAAAGATGAATGCGGCCATAACACTTGTGAATGCCACCGATGCGGATCAGGGAAAAAATGCAAAGATCGAGTATATGATTGTTGCCTCCAATCTGTACAAGTTTGGAGCCAGAAAATCTACGGGTTCGATTGTGCCCAGTCCATTTGCCATATCGCAAGATGGCCGCATCTCGGCGAATACCATGATGGCGGAGTACAATCAGGATCGCTTCGAGCTTGAGATTGTGGCACGTGAACTGGAGGAACCACAGCGTTCAGCTAACACCAAAGTCAATGTAAGTAATTAATAAGACAAATATTAGCAAGCTTTTCTAAAAATACACACATATACTATTATCAGATTTGGGTCTTTGATGGCACACAATTGGTCAGAGTCATATTATCAAGGCCACCCGAGGAGGTCTACCAGGAGCAGGAGGAAATAATAGCCGAATTGCGCAATGCAACACAGCATCGGATCATTGTTGATGAGATACGTTTCCATCTGGATTCAATTGGACGCATTCGCATGGATTGGTGTGATTTGTACTTCCATGCCGTGGATCCACAGACGCAGCAAATTGCGCCCGTTGACGAAATACTCAAGGATATTGACAGGAACTATGATTATCTCAAGGTACTACTTGTGTTATTGTTTTAAATGATTTTTATGTCAACTAACGTCTTTCTTTCAAGGACTACTATGCTGGTTTTGCCATAGAAAACGTTGTGCCAGCCTATATAGCCATTGTGCAGGATGAGTTTGATCTGGCCGTTGCTGGCTTGGTTGCCCTAGTCATTGTGCTTTTCGTCGGTGTCATTAGTTTCATTGTGTTGTGTTGTTGTCTGAAGCACTGGAATCTCTCAGTGCCCGTGGAGACACGACGTAAGGAGGCTCTAATTAAAAAGCAAATCATTGAGGATTTGAATACAACCGAAAATCCACTTTGGATAGAACAGTAAGTAGACATTTGAAACCCTTTGATTTGTGATTTTTCTAGTTATTCATCTAATTTGTTTATCCAGAAAACTTAAACTATATGAGGAACAGGAGCTGACCATGCAGGTCTTCTCTGAGCCTGATCATATATCCAACTCGGATGCGCCAGGTCATTTGGATCACCGCAGCTCGCTGGAGCAGGTCCATCATGGCCAGACGGTGGACAACACCTATGCAACCATACAGCCACGCAATAATCAGAATCGTCTGACTGCCAGTTCTGGAAGCAATGGCGGTGCCGGTTCTATATCGATGCGTAGCGGTGGTGCGACCAGTGCCGGTGGCATTGGTGGTGCTGGTCTGCTGCTAGCCCGCGTCGATCCACATGCCAACGATTTTGCGGACTATGCAACACTGCGCAACAATCGAGCACCCTCTGTAAGTAAACGCCTAGAAGTAATTTTTGAATGTTAATATAAATAATGTTGCACTTGTTGCAGATGTACGAGTTCACGGGCTCCACATTCCAGGCACCGATTCGGGATGGCGACGACGCCGTAGCCGAGCTTATTTAAGCAGTCAAAACTGCAGCTAAACAGCTAAATTGTAAATTATGTAGTAACCTTTAGACATGGTTTAGTTCAACTGATCTGATCTTTTGCATTTTCTAAGTTTGCCGTTGCGAATATATATATAGTATATATATATATTACAAAATACTTATACAAGTGCATATACAGACACAACCAACCATATATATATAGCGTAGAAGTATATTATATAAAACTCAACTAATCACGAGAAAACAAAAACTTAGCAATATTAACATAATATATTGTGCAAAAATGTTACAAAAAAGCCCCATAGTGGAATTTCTCCCGCATAAATAATGACAATAATATATATGAAGAAAACATATATATATATAACTTTCTATATATATAAAGAACACATAAATAATGTCTAGCGTTAAATTTAAGCGTTACTCAAACACATCTAGTTTTAGTTGCAATTATTTGGTTGACTTAACACGAATACGCCGCGATATTAGTTTGTATTATTTCCATTTTGTATTACTAAGTTATACCACTTAGAGAAAGACTAAATTATTTGCTCTTCCAATGCGTTCTAGTTTTTTAGTTTTTGGTCAGTAACTCTTAGACCTAAGTTTATAGTTTAACTAGCCGCGCTTGCTCATACGACTAAGTTGTAAGTTTAGTTAAAAAAATATACTACTAAGTATATGGAATATGTGCAACAAACTTTTGTGCAGTCAACCTTACTGCTCTATTGCATCCATTAGAACAGAGTCATAACTCATTTGTTTGCATTTACACTATAAATACAATATAATAAAAACAAATTAAATAAACACATAAGCATATTTTTTAATTTTTATTGGTTAAATTGTCGTAATAATCGGATTACGCTGCACATATTTTTAACGCAACCCTTTCTTGTGTACGCATACGCATTTGTTTACTCTCAGCTCAGTGTCCCCTGTTGTCTGCAACTGTTACCTGTTGATATTTGTTTGCTTGATAAACAAAAGTTTTTCCCGTTGCTGTGCTGTTAGCGTTGCTATAACAAACTCACACTCGCTAGGGCTTTTCCTTAATAGAGGCATTTCAGTTTTTCAAATCAACAAAAATTGTTGAACACCTCGAAACGTCTACACACAAAAAAACATAATATCAATTTATAGCGTAACACTTTGTAAAAGTTAAAGAAAAAACCCAAAATCAGCAATATGGATGAAGTGGAGATAACAAGTGTGGGTCAATTTCAGACCTTGGTCCGCTACAATAATCCGGTGCTCGTAGTCAAGCATCCGGACAAGAAGGGCGCTCCGTTGACGGAGCTGGAAATGAAAAGACCCCAAACGGCTGGCGCCCTTTTAGATACCAAGAAAGAGACTGAGGAGATATTAAACTCAATACTGCCACCACGTTGCTGGGAGGAGGATGGCCAATTGTGGCAACAATCTGTATCCAGCACGCCGGCCACACGCCAAGATGTTATTAATTTGCAGGAGATGCTGGACACACGTTTGCAACAGACACAGGCACGCGAGACAGGCATCTGTCCCGTGCGCCGTGAGCTCTATTCACAGTGCTTTGGTGAGCTTTAATGCACAGCCACACACGCTTTTCTTAACTAGTGCAGTCTATTGCAGATGAAATTATACGCCAGGTGACCATTAATTGCTCGGAGCGCGGTTTGCTTTTGTTGCGCATTCGCGACGAGATCGCCATGTCCATGGAGGCCTATGAGACATTGTACTGCAGCTCGGTTGCTTTTGGTATGCGTAAAGCTTTGCAGGCCCATGAGGAGAAGGAAATGCTGCGCGATCGTGTCAAGACTTTGGAGTCGGATAAGGAGGCACTCGAGGAGATTATTGCCGACATGAGAATGAAGCAGGAGCAGGCCGAACGTCGCAATGCCGAACTACGCGCTTCCGAGGAGAAGAAGTTCACTGAGGAGATTACCTTCCTAAAGAAGACCAATGCGCAGCTTAAGGCACAGCTTGAGGGCATTACGGCACCAAAGAAGTAGATGTTACACATCATGCGTATCTTTGTTTGTATTTATTGTTTTAAATAAATTGTTAGAAATGATTGGAATTAAATGAACTGAGCAACATCTACGACTCATCGGCTTTAGTGGAGTTCTCGCTTATTGTTTCGGGTTCGGGTTCAGGTTCAGGTTCAGCTTCAGCTTCAGCAGATGCCTGTTGTTCTGACTGCTGTTCCATTTCACACTCATCCACATGAATTTCGTTTAGTATAGGCTTCGGTTTAAAGACTTCTGGCGTCTTTTTTGTTTTAGTTGCCTTCGCTGCTCGCTTCTGAGGAGGCTCTTCGCTGGTCTCCGTTGCGTCTGCAGCGTCGTCATCATCATCGTTAGGCAATTGACGGCGTAAAGCGCGCAACTCCTCTTCAGATGGCAGCGTGTCTTTTAACTGCTCCATTTTGTTCATGTACAGCTCATAGACAAATTGCGTCATCTCTGTCATATTATCAACGGATTTACTTATCGTATCAGAAACTGGCTGGTTGGTCAATCGTTCGGTTGGATATTCATCTGCTGGCACTAGGGTTAATTGCAGTGGCCGCTGCATTAGCTACAAGAGTGAATAAAAAGGTTAGTCTGGATAAAAGCAACTTATTTTAATTGCTTACTTACCAACTTAAATGTCTGCTGCAATTCTAAACAGTTCTTAAACAACGAAACGCGTCCAAAGATGTAAAGTCCGAGTCGGGCACGACTCATAGCCACAACTAATCGGCGCACATCACGCAAATGACCCACAGCTTTAGTGCGCACCAGGGAGATGAGAATATAGTCATTTTGCTGGCCCTGATACTTGTCCACCGTGGTAATTTTATGCGGCCATCCAATAAGCGGATTATTGCCGCAGCGTGCATTTATAACATCCCGTAACAGATGCTTCTGACCGTTGTAAGTGGTCAGTATGGATATTTTGGCAGCAGGATAGCCCAAAAGACGCATGTACATGTACAGAGCCACAACATATTCTGCCTCGGCGAGGTTCTAACAAGCAAACAAAAATGTGATGAGTTAAAAGGATATAATAAAATATGACATGCGCTCACCTGATAAAAGTAGGGATTGGGCTCAGATTCACCCACGCCCCTGAAATCATCCACATTTATAAGCTGATAGTCGTAGGCTAGGCCTGCATTAGCTTTTTTATAATCGTCATGCTCAAAGATGTGCTGCAGATCAGCCAGTTTTTTGTAGCGCCACTTGTACAGACTGCAAATGCTGGATCGTGCACGACCTTGGCCATCCAAATCAACCGTTGGTACGCCTAGACGTACAAGGCGCGTAAACAAACTCTGCTCCATGTTTGAGTACTTCTGAAAGGCCATGTTTTTAATGACAGGCGGCAGCTGGTGATGATCGCCAATCATGATCCAGCGCTTTAAACGATTCAGACCGTCTAGAGGATTTTGTAGCAGCAGCGGTATAAAAGTCTCAATTTCCAAAATCTGTGCTGACTCCTCCATCAATATGTTATCGTAGCGGAATCCCAGATTTACAAGCTCCTTGCGCTTAAGCGCTGCGTGTGTGCATGTCATGGCAATAATCTTTGCCTCCTTGACCAACAAATATTTGGAGCGATCCAGGCCCGTGCGTAGCAGCTCAAAGGCGCGGAATTCCTCAAGCTCAGTAAATATGTCGGAGATGTAACGAAAATTTGACTGTGCTATTTTCATTAGTTCTTCAAAGCTGTCACCTTTGAACAGTGGCTGTGGCGCATCGGAAAAGAATTTGCCAAAAGGAAACTCAGTTTCGAATACCACAGATAGCTTCTGTATGTCCTTTTCAGTACTATGTGCATCCATCTGGCTTTGGAACTTCTCCCAACGCGCCATTACATTGTACAGATAAAAGTAGCCAGCCGTTTCGCAGGTGTAGGCATTGTCACCGCTAACGCCAACCGCCTCCTGCAGTCGCTGCACTTGACTAAGCAAATCCATGCGCTTTGCCAGCACATAGTTCACGCGACCGTAGCGACTGTAGTCCTTTTCTGTTTCTAACGCCTCTTCACCATGACCCAGACGCAACAAATGTCGTTCGTCAATGTCCAAGGCCATAATTTTTTCGAAAAGTTGATTAAGCGCCTGATTGGAATGTGTCACAATTAGCGTACGTTGATTGGGCTGATTATGATAGATATTCGATATGATTTGTACGGCGACATCAGTTTTGCCTGTGCCAGGCGGACCCACCACCAAAGTAAGGCCCGGCTGCATGCCAGCGCGTATTGCCTCGATCTGTGTAGCCGTAAACCGTATGCAATTTCTACAATAACATACAAATTTTTAACAAATACCATTTAGAATGTTTTAGTTTTGTACTTACTGTTTGGGCTTGTCGCTGGGATAGGGACCCCTCGCTTCGTATATATAGGGTTGAACAATTATAGATTTCGATATACGAGGCTGATCCGTTTGAATCTCATCTGTGTCGCTGTCACCCTGTTCTGCCACATCTTCAAAGATTAGACGATAGGGCGGCTCCCTTTTGTCCACTGCTTGTTCACACTTAAGCACATAGTTGGGAAAACTGGATTCTAAGTGCTTGTAGTCTAGAAATGTATCATTGAAGTCCAGGCTGCGCTCCTGATTGGGCATATTGCTGTAATGTGCAGCCGCCGGATCACCATACCCAAGCAGTATATCATGCAGCCAAGGTGGCACCACACATTCAGTATTCATCAGATGTCGAATGGTTTCCAGCACGGCCTTAAAATTATTCTCTTTTGGCTTGCGACGCATCAAAATGTTAAAGCTCTCGTAGACATCGTCAGCGCCCTGATAAAGTCATATACTAGAAATTTAAAGCTTTTGGTAATTTTAACCGACATTTTAAAACTTACCTCCTGTAAATCGTCCATGTCCATGCGATATTGATTTGAGTCAAGCCACACGCGATAGCTGCGCTGTTCGCCAGGCAGCATTGGTCTCGGCTCCGGGCCGTCCTCGATGACACGTCCATTGGGGTCCAGCATGCCCTCCACCTCGCAGCCGCGCACGCTGACCAAGCCTACCTGTGGTATAAAAGGTTCCCTTGAATTGTATTTAGTGCCATAGGGTTGTGTGGGTTTGACAGTGATCAAAAAGCAGACATCGTGCTTCCGTAGGTTCTCCCACTCGTCCTTGATCTCGCGACGCACTGACAGCGTGACGCCAACATCGGCTCGAACGCGCGAAGGCTTCTTCTCGCCAAGATGCGGTTTGGCCACTTCGACAACAGCAAAGCTAGCAATGGGCAACGCCATGCGTGCCCAGCCGCCAAAGACGACGTCGCCATCTTCGGACTGCCAGGGCAACATGCGGCTAACAGCATCCTCAATGTCCTGACGTATTTCATAGGTTGACTCCAGCCGGAACAGATTAAAGTTACGCAGCAAATAATCGTGCAGCGTTAGGAACTGCAAATTGAGCTTGGGCAGAGCCAAACAAGTTTCTCCAGTATAATATTCCGATGGCACCACATTCTCATCCCAAATGATCTGCTCTGTGGGATACAGTGGCATCTCATTGAGTGCCTCCAGCTGCGAACAGCGTTTCTCATGACGCGTGATGAGTAACTCACGCAAAAATGCCTCATCCAAGCGATGCCATTGGAATGGCTCAACAGCTTCATCGGGCACCAGATTAAGAAACGTGGCAATCTGTTTGAGTCCCTCCGCATCCAGTGCACCGAAATGCTTTACCAATGAATCGCGATTGTCCACAGTTGCGACATTAGACAATGCAAAGACGCGCAGCGTAGAGAACTTGGCAAAAACAGCGCGTTGCAGCGAAGTTATTTTTTTATAATGCAGTTGGGTCATATCATGATCGGTCAGTGAATTGCCTGTCACATCGTTGATCTCGAAGCGTGTGTAGAATTTAAGCATATCCAACAGCTACAAAAGGATAGATTTAAGAGAGAATAAATAAAATTGGTTTTAATTATTCATTGATACCAAACTTAAGAATATTTGTATATATATTTAAATAAATGTGTTGTAATAATTTGGTTATGAGAATAAAGCAAAGACACTGAACCGCTCCTGAACTTCTACTCTACACACGCGCGCATTGTACGGAACATATTGTTTGCTACTACCACTACCTGTATTCCCAATTCTACAATCACACACTTACACATACTCACACATTGCGTAATGCGGCACAGGTAGAATGCGAGAACTGGCTAAGCAACAAGCAGGTCTGTGACAGCCGCTTAAGGTTGATACGTCATCATTTAAGGCATTGGTGCATGTATTTGAAAAGTCTACAAGCTCAATATGGCAATGACCATGATGGAGCTACATATTCAGGTGTGGTGAATTGTTTAAATTCTTAAGAGAGCAAAGAGACTTCAGAATGAGACAGCAATGATTTCGTCTTATGCATTATCTGTGCAGGCATAATAACCTTATTTAATTAAAATCCATTCAGTGCAAACACTTTAATAAGAATTAATTAAACTGAGTGTATTTGCTGAAAAACAAGTGAATGCAAATATTGTGACACCGCATGACTGCTCTTCTCTATGTTTCAATGCAAACTGGCAAAAAAAATAAGCACTTTAATAGAGGGCAGCTATGCTGAGAACGCCAACTCTGCGTTGAGCGAAAGAGAGCGTAAGAGAAAGCGTTAATTAAAAAAGTAACAACATGTCAGCAAAAAGCGGCTTGTCCATAGTAGACGAAAGTCCTTATTGGGCTGGCAGACGGGCAATTAGTGTGACGGAAACTTACAACTGTATGTAATTTTCTGTTATATATATATTTTTTTTGCTGAAGTCTAGACTTAAATTATGTATGTAAACAAATTTAAATTATAAAAAGATGTATTTTGAAAGAAGTTTTCTAAATGCATTGAAAACATTATCTTCATATGTATATTTTCGTAGGTGTGATATGACAAGGGCTTCTTCTATGAAGATGCACAAACATATTATGGTAACGCTTGCCCTGCTCCAGCTTCTGCGACTGCCAAGTGCTGACAAGTGGAGCATAATGAAAGACAAGGCACGCGTTTTCAATTGCTACAAAGGGGATGTTTCAGTTGCAATTGAAATTGCAGTTTGCTGGGATACCCATATACTATGTGTGTACATCTATGTATATGCAAGCGCTTTAGATGAAGTACTTTGGTGTCTTATCACATCATCACACGGCCAGACAAACAACAAACAACGAGCACTAAAGACACACACACATTCAGGCAGTATACATTTGGGTTTGCCGGTTCTTTGAGTCGCCTGCTTTGCTTCAATTGATAATTTCCGTCGTTCAATTTAAACAAGAACAATATAAAGACATGGCTGTTGTAGTATATGTGAGAGATGAAGCGTACCATCAAAGCCCTGCTTCAACGCTTTGCTGTGCTTGGTGGTTGCTGCTGCTTGTATGATAAAACAGCAGAAGGGAAAAGGCAGGAAAATGAAACTCTACACACTGCTGCTGCTGCTCTCTCTCGTTCTCAATTTTTGTTTCTGCTTCCGCTAGTAACTAGAAGTTAAGAGCGCTAGTCAACAGCCAGTTCCCTCAGTCGGAGCTAAAGTCAAAAAAAAGAGAGAGAGAGAGAATGAAAGACCAAGACTCATTGGCATTCTCAGTCTGGTTTTCATACTCATTCAGTTGTCGGTCGAAGCGGTTCGTTGTCTTTTGGAATTTGTGCGCTGGCTGCATAAAAGTGCAAACAAAATTTGTTTAACAAATAAGAAATTGCACATTGTGTATAAATTGTGTGTACTATGGGATGTGATCTGATACGCTGTTGATATATGAATATACTTAACCTTGTGTTTAAGTAAAACTCTTTATTATAAATAACAAATATTTTTGTTTTTCTGGCTGCTTAACATTAAACTTTAGTCATGCAAGTCATGATCTTGGCTCGAAACCGGCATCAGCCATTGCTTTGGTGACGCATTCGATAACGATAACGATTACGTGTGTGTGTACGTGTATCTGTATCCATAGGTGTATCTGTTGTTAAAAGGTGTATCTGTAGCGGAGTTTTCATGCGAGATGCTCGTAAAAACGCTTGGCGCGCAAATTTTCGCATACCTGGGCAAGGGCAGCTGCCTTCTTCTGTTGGCAATGTTGGCCACACTGCACGGCATTGTTGTCACCGCTCATGTGGCCAATAACAGCTCAATGCAGGCGTCTGTGCCGGCAGCCAACGATCCTAATCTCGTATTGGTGAACAAATGCTGTGAGAAGTTCGAGATACACGTGAACAATACGTGTCAGCAGGTGAACAAAACTGGTAAGTTACGGCCGCATCCATTGACAAGATCTACAAATAGTTATACTATACCATAACAAGGCTGTTGCCATGGGCAACGGCAGTAGGACAATTGGCTTAAATCCGGCCATTCAACTTTATTGGATTTTTGGCTCTTGGCATGCAACATATGCTCAACATTTAATGGCCCATTTGCTGGCACTCAATGAAGTGAGAAAAAGAAAGAAAAGTTCCCTTCATTGTTTTAAATCCAAACAGGGAAACATCGTGATTTATGATTTAAGGAGGGGAGGGGACCGAAAGTGTGCGGGAATTTTATATTCAAACAAGCTATTTGGCACTGAGTTGCTTCTAGGGGTTAATGCCATATGCGCCAGGCATCATCGGCATGCATTTTGTTTATTTTGTTTGATTGGTTGCAAAGTTTCAAACAATTTGAATTAAGCCAACACAACACAATAGGAAAATCAAATATGTATTATGAAAAATAATTATAAATTCTTTCACCAAATACTAGTTTAAAGCTACATAACTTGATTATGTTTTAAACTCAACATTTTTCAGATGATTTTAAGGTTTTTTTTTTTTAATTAAGAAGGCAAAAGAAAGAAGATACAAATAACTGGCAATTACGTTCCAATAGCAATTACGTTAGTTATTCCAGTTCCAGAGACTGCAAACTAAACAGTTTGAGCTTAAATTATAGATGAGATTTCAATATGTATCTGTATTTGGATTTGCGATGCATCAGAATGTTGCGCACGATCTGATTGTGTTAATATTTATAGAATTAAAGTGCATTCTTTGATTCTCGCTTCCATCTATTAAGTTATCTGACGCTAATGCATTATTCTTCCATTTATGCTCTTGAATAGACTATTTTCAGCCCATGTTTACCAGCTACAATGGCGATCAGAATAGACCAGTTGCCCATTTCAAGTTCGTCATTGGTGTTCCCAACTGTGGCATTAAACAGATGTGGCCTGTTTTGGACTATGCGGGCGTAAGTACCATTTACTAAATGACTTTACAAATGCCAATGATGCTTAACAAGGCCATTCATTCACTTGCTTGCAGAGCTATGACAAGCTGGTGCTACTGGATGATGGTAAACTGAGGCATTATACAAATACAGAGGACGTGGCCGACGAATTGCGTGGTGTTCATACCGATTATGACGAGGATCTGGTAGAGGCAAACAAGCCGCGTTATTATGATTATGAGCAGGGACAGTACTGTCTGGATAGGGTGCGTTTAGCATTTACATAAACTATCAATTATCATTTGGTAACTTTTATGTTTTTAAAGGCGATTTCACCAGAGCATAAACAGAGCTTATTTGCGCACATTTGTTTGGCCCGAAAGGAGAACAATTGGAATGATTCAAGCTTTTTATTGCAAAAAATACTCAATCCCATATTGCATGGCATATCGTTAATTATATTACTGATCATAGCCATCGTCTACTTTATATTACCAACGCTAAGGTGAGAAATGTTTAACATTGTATTTTTATATATATTTATGTCTTTTGCTTTTTGTAGAGATCTTGTTGGGAATATAGTGACTACAATTGCCATATGCTTGATGGTTAGCCAGGCGGCGGATTTAGTGTGCATATTTACGAATTTAACCAATCACGTTAGCTTCATTGTGGCGGATATAATATTGTGCTTTAGTTTACTTGCCGCATTCTTTTGGTTAAACAGTTTCGGCTATTATATATGGAAAACGTTTAGGTCACGAAATGTTTTTCTGCGTGTAACAGATGGTCGCAAATATTGCTATTACTCGGCCTATGCCTGGGGCTGTACGGCAACGATGGCATTGCTAGCGATTTTTGCACATTTTGTTCTCGATGCCGATTCGTATAAGAAAGAGAATATGCGTGGCGAACAGCAGACAATTGGCTGGCTCGGCATATGCATATTTTTTGCACCCATTGCTTGCACCATCATAATAAACATATTCTTTTATGTGACCACACGGAAGTTGATTAATCGACGCACCGTCTACGGGCGCATTGCGCACAAGTTAAAGGCGAAGTAAGTAATAATGATCTATTTTTAAGCATGTTTATGATTAATTTGTTTAAAAATTTTCTATAAGCTTTATTATGTTCTCGCTGATGCTGCTGGTCATGTCATTTGCCTGGCTCTTTCTCATCATGTCCTGGCTGGCCCTGGACGGTCTGCTATATGCTCATATCATAGTGAATGCATTCCAAGCACCACTGCTGCTATATATTTGCGTGCTTCGACAGCGGCATGTAACGTTTTTGCTTAAGAAATCATGCTGCTACAATGAGGCACCGTCAACGAACGATTGGGGTGACGAGATGCATTATATGAATGGCAACGACTATTAAACATGTTTATTTAAGTGAGGCCAAGTTATAGTTGGGTGTAACAACTAATTGTAAGATCTACTTGTATCTATGCTTAAGTGTTTTTTGTAGTTTAACGATGTTAAACATTGAGATTTGTATGTACTTAAAACCCAACTTATTTATAACAGAACAATTAATAAAAACAATAAAAGTCTGACACATACCTGACCAAACAGTTTGCCTTCCTCGCGCTGCAACAGTGGACTCATCAGAGCTCGCACAATCAAATGACAATCATCCAGGACAGTGTTAAAGAATCGTCGCGTTGGCAGAAGTGCTTCCAGATCGATAACAAACTCTAAAAAGCGTTCACAATAGTGCACCACATTGCTGTTTAGTTCGCCTTCAGCGGGAATACGTTCCAAAATGTGCAGAAAGTCAATTATTAGATTTTGCATAAAATGACGTTCCCACATTACATCTGGTTGAGCATTGTCTTTTTCCTTTTTTTGCAAGCGCTTCCAGTACTTTCGCCATTCGGGAACCTCTTTCAGCTCTTGCTCGCGACGACCTTAAATGGCAGAGTTAAAATGAAGTTATTCTATATTATAAAGCAGCCATTTTGTAATATTAACCTACACACTGAAGAAAATTAGAAATGAATTTTCATATGCAGAAGTAAATATGTACATACATGTACGAAACTATGCTTGGAAGCAATTACAACAACAAAGAAGGACTTGGCATGCCTGCTCTACGCATATCTTGTATGTATATGTATTTGTACTTACGCGGCTGTAGGCAATGCCACATGGAGAGGGATACTAGGCGCTTGGCTTGCTCGCGACACAATTCGACTTCCATGCTATTAAAACAATGATTTAAGAATATCAGCAAAGCCGTTCGTTCGCGCATTGTGCTTCTGTTTTTCTTTGTTGGAAAATCTGGCAAGCAGGAATCCAGCACGTGGCGAAAGAATGCAGGGTACTGCTCTGGCAATTGCTCAAACACGTTCCAAACCTCAACGCGCTCGCGAAACTTCTCATTCGACATGATCACAATGGACATTAGATGGGCGTGAGTCGCTGTCTCTCGCTTGTAATTAGGCCACAAATACTGTTCGAGGTACTGACTGAATTCCAGCATATTGATGCGACGTGCGCTGGTCTTTCCGCTGGTTATCTCGTCGGCGTATATTTTTTCGATGATGTCCGCATTGTATGGCAAATGATCTGAACTTGACTCCGGTGACCAGTACTTGGATGCTAGCTGGAAAGTTTCAATGGTGTTTAGTTTGTAAACGTTTTGTTCGGCAGAGCACCCACCTGCCAGATGACATCGGAGCTTAATTGATCCAAAGTTACTGCACCAGCTTTATCCTTTGGCTTCTTGTTGTTCTCCTTTGAGGCCTGCGCTTGCGTTTGGCTGCGTCGTTTCATAATTAAGCTAACAAATTAAACAAATTAGGTAAATCACCAAAACAAACGCCGGCTTCAGTCGCGGCAAGTGTAACCGTATTTGACAATTGAAAATATACCAACAACGGGTGCAGCATATCGATATCAGTAAGAGCACCATCGATACAAACAACCAAGTGGCAACATTTTGTCAAAAAAGCAATCACAGTTTGGAAGTCACTCAAAGCGCCGACAACATGTATCAGCCAATGCCGACAGAAAACTTGCATGTAAGTAATTATTGTTTTTAAGATGCTTATTATGATTTAATTGTTAAAATATGCTGGGTTTTTTTTTTCCAGAACCAACTTGTGACAGCGCTTAGTTTACCGTTGCTGGAAAGGCTGCATCAACTGGAACTATTGTTTGAGCGCTGCACCGTGCGGCAAATGCAAGAAATTTATTCGCTCATTGTTCACTCCATATTTGGTTTCAATGGCAATTCTTTGGGATGGGGTCTGCGGATCACTACCATGGAGAACTCAATACATTTATTTAGCAGGCTGCAGCAGTTCTTTAGCGTTAATGGCATCTGGATGCATGTTTGTCATCGTCTCTTGAACGAGACAACCAAATTTGAAATTGACATCAGTTCACTACCGGTAATTGCTTAAGTAAACGGTATAAACAAAAAAATATAAACTAATATCCGTCGGTCTTCCCTTATAGCGCAAATTCTTTGAAATGCTTCAGGCTGGTCCCATGTTTTATGCGGAGCTAATTAACATCGATCCGCTCAGGCTTCAAGTTGGCACGCTGTCGCTAAATTCCTTTGAATTTTATATGTTACATTTTGTACTGCATGCGCTGCAACCGTTGCACACAGTCAATCCAATCGCTCTGCAGATACACAACGAACGCACCAAGACCGTCTATCAGTTGCTGGCGTCCGAATACCTGGACAACTATCTGCCACAGTATCCGGACGCACGCATCGAGCCGTCAAATTTTTCGAACTGTGTGAAGGCACCGCAACAAATACCCGTACAGTCGCTGCAGCCGCAGCGTAAGCTGCGTTACCTTAAACTACCCAGTTCATATCGCAATGGGAACAACAATGCTAGCGGCGGCAACACCTCACCCTCTCAAACTACAGACGGAAGTGGTGCAACAAATCGCGCTTACGTCTGGCGCTCCGAGTCTGTGTTGCATTTCTTTGTGGATATTTGGTTGCGCTACGATATCGAGTCCGAGCATCATTTGCCCAGCAGCGATTTTGTGAGAGGCGTGCGAACGCTTGTTAAACAAATTCATTTCTTTGCAAATGCAGCGCATGTGGATCATAGTCCACTGTGTGAGCTGCGTAAACAATCATTGACCATGGTGAAAGCGAATATTTATGGCTTTCTCAGCAGTCTTATCGATCGATGGCCAGTGGATAGCTCGCTGAGCGTTGTGCAAGAGCTCTGGCTGAGCTATATACAGCCTTGGCGCTACACTTTGGGCTCAAACAACAGCAGAGTGTAGGTGGCAATAAATTATTTGATTGATTGATATAATAATCTTATTTTGCAGCGCTGACAAATATTATGAGCCACCCATAACAAACTCCTTTGATGGATTTATTATTGACAATCTTATTGTGTACACGCATATCTTTATGCAGCTGCTGCCTCGCTTTAAGCGTCTGGATTATACCCTTTATCGCAATGCGTACATGTTAAATCGTTTGGCCAAAACGTTTGCACAGCAGGATTTAGTTCAACGCCTGCAGCGCTTTGAGCGATTGCACACTGGTCATATTCATGGCTTTGATTCGCCGCAGCGTCATGTCAATATATTAAAGTAAGTCTAATTCTCTTCTTAAAAATATTCAATAATTGGTAATAACCTTTTTTTTTTAGCAAATCGCGTAACAACTCTTACAATGCTCTATGGAATCCGATGGCTAGCAGCGAACTACCTAAACTTTTTAGTGAGAAAATGCATATGGAAATTGAAAGCTTTTTATTTGATATAAGCATGGCTCGAAATTCTCTGCTGACAAATAATATAAGTACACTGCGCTACGAAATTTTGGAACGACAGCGCTCAGAGGGTTATCTAAAAAATCTGTACAGAAAGTTAATTGGCGAACCCACACAAGATGAATTGATGCTGCGCGAACTAAGCCGCATACCAGAGGTGCTGCGTCAATGTATTGACGCTTTCTGTCGATCTTTTGAAGTAAGTTGCCTGAGCAATGGTTTTCTTTTTTATGTCTTTATTGTAATTTGTTGATAATCAACAGGTCGATCAAGGATCTTTGTCAATGCACGAATCGATGCCTGCGGCGCTCATTCCGTCGACACCGCCTTCATTACAAAACTTTAGTTTTTTCGATGCAAACAACAGCTTGGACTGTTCAAAAGTGACACCAATGCAAATGTCACTGAATGCATCACTCATGGAGCGCACTATCGATCCTGCGTTGGTGCCCATAAGAGACAATGAGATTAAACTGCTGGTTAGATTGCTTCACCATATATCTGAATCCATTAACGACAAAGTGAGCTTCATATATTTTTGACTATTTCGCTGATATTAATAAATATAAAATCGAATTTAGTTTGGTAACCGCTTAGATGACTGCTACAAAAGGGAAGACTTTATTGGAAAGCTTGCAAGACAAATGCTGTGTGCGCCGATGACGGAAAAATGGTTTGAAAAGTCTAACGGAAATGCTGAGCTGCATGAAAAGCAGCTACCTGCTCGCGTCAGTCTACGTCCCTTAGGGTCTATATCGTCAATTTGCACGATGGCAGTTGCTATGTGTTTTGGTTACTTATGGTGTGGATATGCCTCTTTTGGCCTATGGCTTTTTGGTGCTGTGTACTTAGTGTACAGCTTGCTATCCGCGTTATTATCATAATCAGTTAGATAATGTAGCTAATAAATTAAACATTTTGTAAACACATAAAAGAACAACTATATTTGTAAGCTGTTTTAACTACAACTCTTATCTTTACAATCTTATAGCTATCAATAAACAAACATCTTTATTGTCTTAGTATGGTTCTCTTAGAGATGTACACTACATATTTATAAAAAAACATTAAGAGATCTTCTTGCTCTTCTCGATCGGTTGAACCTAATTAATTAATTGAATCAATTGAATACATTCAATCGAATTCGCTCACTGGTTTTACGCTCATTTGCTCTCAATATTGTAAACAAAATTTGTTTACAAAGCAGACGTTATCTAGACGCATCTGCAACTAACAAAAAGAGGGCTCATCCAATGCTGAAAGTAATATTGCTTTAGTCGAACTCTCGCTGCTGCACTATACTGTTCTCCCGGTTTATTAACAGCTGCAATTTTCTAGCTTCAAAATATTCAATCGTTATTAAAATAGAAAAAAAATAAACTATGTGTGCTGAAAACTGAAATAAAGTAAAATATATTTCGCAAACTTAATTGGCATAGTGTGAACGTGATTTTAAAGTATATATTTAAAGCTCTCTTCGTGGTATGCTTTTTATATAGTATACAACAGAACAAAACATTTATGTGCTTTTCCTGCTGATAGGAATATTGGTCGGAAGTCAATGTGTTCCGTAAATCCGTGTGGGAGTAATGATTCAGTATTTTGAGAAGCCGTCTTATCACTTCCATTCTTTCTGTACTCTTTATAAGCATAGTGTGTTAGTTATTCGCGCTGTTCTCTACTCCAAGATTATGTGGTGAGATTGTAATTAACTGCACTACTATAAAGTTTTCACTTTCAGCACAAGTGATAAGATTATTTGGGCGCGATTGTTGTACCAAATCGGGACGGCATTTGAGTCAACGCGAATCAAACGATCAGACGTTTGCTCCAAACAAAATGGATAGTAGCAGCAAACCGGATCGCAAAAATCCCTGTCAAGAAGCGAGCTTCCTATCTCGACTAGTATTTGCATGGGCTGTGCCTTTATTGTATCGTGGATCGCGACAGGGACTCAATGCACTTGATCTAACGCAGTGCCTAGAAAAAGATCACTCAGAAGTGTTGGGAAATCGTTTGAATCAGTGAGAGATATTTTTTTAATAGCTCTGCTCTCATCATATGATAAGTATTTTGTTCCAACTAGTGAGTGGAAAACGGAGTTGGCGAATGCTCAACGTAAATCGTGCAAGCCGAATCTTCGTAATGCGTTGCTAAGATGCTTCTGGAGACCCTTCATAGTCAATGGATTCCTATGCATAGCTTACATTGCACTCAAGTTAGTCAAAATTTAAGAACTGCCGGCCAAGTTATTGACAAAGCTTTTTGTAGAATGCTTACAGCGGCAATTTTGGCTCAATTGTTGCTGCAGCTACAGCATGCTGCATCCGAAGCTTCCAACTTAAAGGTCAATGAGCTGTCCAATGTACCTAATCACACTCTACAGAATGGAATTAACAGCATTGGCGTAATTTCAACGGATTTATATAGTAAGTATTGAAGGATGTTGGAGAAGAAAATGAAGAGCTTAAAGAGGGTAAATCCTTAATATCTAAATACATATACCTAAAATTAAATATGTTTATCAAAATTAAGTTTTGAGGGGCCCGCGGGCATTATTACGCTATGAATCTTTTAAAAATGTCATAAATGTTATTTAAAGTTAAATTCTTAAAAAATTCACCGGTTAAAAAAGGTTTCGCAATTAGAATTTAAATCAAAATCTTATCAGTCCCAGATACGACAATTTTGTTCCCTATAAAATACATTTTATGGTTTTCATAATTATAATCTTGACGAAACTTCTTATTAATTGTTTTGATAACCTACATAACTTATTTAAATCTTTTACTATATCACAAAGGCAATTCATCCGATCCACTGGGAACAGCAGCGTCCGCTTCATCAGCAAGTAATGGAACATGGACTGGCATTTGGAACAATGTCTATAGACTTGGTGGACTTTTAGTGGCTGTTAATTTTATAGCTTGCTTTTTGTGGCATCATCTGTATTTGCGACAACGTTTGATGGGTGCTCGAATGCGGATTGCCTGCTGCTCTCTAGTCTATCGCAAAACATTACGCCTGTCCATGCAAACGATGGGCTCTACACCAGCTGGTCATCTTATCAATCTCATTTCAAATGATGTCACCCGTCTGGATTTTGCTTTAGTGTTTACGCACTATATCTGGATCTTGCCCATTCATGCCATGGCCACTTGTTGGATTGTATGGCTGCAAATTGGACCACCTGCTCTAATTGGTGTCCTTGGATTGCTGCTACAAACTGTGCCAGTCCAGACGGCTCTAAGCAAACTGACCTCAGCTCTTCGGAAACGCATTGCCGAGCGAACGGACGTGCGTGTGGGAATTATGAACGAACTAATGAAGGGCGTTCAGGTCATTAAGATGTATGCGTGGGAGAATTCATTTGAGGCTGTTGTGTCCGAGGCAAGACGCTGCGAGGTCAAACAGCTGCGCTATGCCAACTATCTGTACGGATTTCAGCGCACCACCAGATTCTTCATACAGCGCACCACATTATTTATCACATTGGCAGCTGCTGCTCTAATGGGTCGAGGCATCACTGCAGAGTTTGTTTTCTCCGTTGTTATATACTACAATATCTTGCAACTTGTGGCGGCCGTTTACTATCCCCTGGCTGTTAATTTGGCTGCGGAAGCTTTGGTCTCACTAACTCGAATTCAGGCGTTCCTTCAACAGGAGGAGCGTGATAAAAAAATGCATGGACTACAAACGAAAGTTGATGATGAACGTGCTATTGTTTTAAAGAACATTAATGCCAGCTGGGATATAGAGAAACCATCAAGAACACTACACAATTTTAGTCTGCAGATCAAAAAGGGTCAACTATGCACAATTATTGGTACGGTT
Organism: Scaptomyza montana; assembly: GCA_018904305.1. Classification (NCBI taxonomy): domain Eukaryota; kingdom Metazoa; phylum Arthropoda; class Insecta; order Diptera; family Drosophilidae; genus Scaptomyza; species Scaptomyza montana. The sequence continues at coordinate 6,867,037 of JAEIGR010000001.1, forward strand.
GGATCTGGCAAGAGCTCATTGCTTCATTTGTTGCTCGGTGAATTGCCTATAATTGATGGTGGTTTATTCATAAATGACACCATTTCCTATGCATCGCAGGAACCCTGGATCTTTACAGGCACAGTTCGGAATAACATACTTTTTGGTGAGAAGTACGATCCGAAGCGCTATGAGGACGTTACAAAATCCTGTGCTCTTACCACCGACTTTCAGCAGTTAGGCAACGCTGATCACACCATTTTAGGTGAGCGTGGAGCTTCACTCTCTGGTGGTCAACGTGCTCGCATTAGCTTAGCCCGAGCGGTTTACAAACCTGCAACGATTTACCTGCTGGATGATCCATTGAGCGCTGTGGACGCTCATGTGGCAAGACATCTATTTGATGAAATCATTGGACCACGTGGACGATTGGCTAAAGAAAATGTCACTCGAGTGCTGGTCACCCATCAATTGCACTTCCTTTCGGAGGCTGATTGGATTGTTATTGTGGAACAGGGTAATATCTTGGCCCAGGGCACGTATCAAGACATTGTAAATAGCGATCTTGATTTTGCCAAGCTGTTGGATTGCCCTAATGCAGTGAAATCTAAAGAAGCCGATGAGCCATCAATGCCAGCGGCGACATTAAATGAAAACGAAGACCTGGATGAAGATGAGGAAGAAGATGGTGATATAAGCCTTAAGCCATTGCAGAAACGCAGGCTCAGCAATGGCATTCAGGTCAAGATATCGGTAAGTCTAAATTATGAAATGTCTTGGGAGTTTAGCAATGACTCGCTGAAATATTTTTAATCTTTGGGAAAGGTTATTTTAGCGTTTTCTTTATCTAATCTATAGTTTTTATTAGCAAATATAATATATTAAAGTATTATCCAAACCGCACAACACAATAAAATAAGTAGACACTTTGGTTTAGTTTTCATCAACTGCACGCACTCGTTGTCAAGAGAGAAGTGAAGCTCGTGTTCGCAAGTACAAGCAAAAACCGAAGAGTAGACGAAGAAGCGCAAGAAGATCCTCATCCACTTCACTCACACATATGTATAAAAATGAAATGTGTATTCATGTGACTTTTGCTCGTTATCTTATCTAAGTTGGGAGCTCGAAGCTTAAAGGAACCGACTACGCAATTCTCTAAGATCTAATTGAGTAAAAATTATCCGTTCCGAATTTATTTATCTAATGAATATATTCGAGTATTTGCGGAGTGATTTCTTCTTATTTTATATCCCATTATTCTCATTTCTTATATATTCAAAGTAAAGTGTTTATACACTCAGAGAAAACATGCATAGTAAAAATAAGCATATTAATTTTTCTCTGAGTGTATAGCAATAAATATTGTAGTGCACTTTACTTTTTTCTTTTTCTTTTACTTTTTCATTTATTAACCTCTCTGTTTATGTCTTCTTAACAGTCCACAAATGTCGATCAACTGAAAGTTAATCAAAAGGATAATGATTTGGCTGAGACGCAGGCAACGGGTGGTGTATCTGCTCGGGTCTGGTATGAGTACTTTCAAGCAGGCAGCTCACTGCTGGGATTTAGCTTTATGGTCTGCATCATGCTGCTATCTCAGGTAGTGTGCAGCGGCTCCGATTACTTTTCCAACATTTGGACACAGCAGGAGCGTTTGCGATCTCAAGGCATAAGCACATTTTTAACCACCAACGAATGCATGTACATATATGGCGCTCTTATTGTTGGCGTGGTGATTATGACAACATTTCGGGGATTCCTATTTCTAAGGACTTGCATGCATGCCTCCAAGGTGCTGCACGACCGCATGTTTCGTTGTGTATTGCATGCGTCCATGCGATTCTTTCACAACAACACATCGGGTCGAATACTCAATCGATTCTCAAAGGATATTGGCACCATGGATGAGTGGCTGCCAAGAAATATGCTTGAGTTTGTACAACACGGTCTAGTTATCTGTGGCATACTGGCTGTGATTCTTGTTGTGAATCCAATGCTATTGCCAGCTGTTGCTGTTGTGGCTCTTCTAGATTTGCTTGTTTTAAAATTGTATCTGCGACCCTCGCAGGACCTCAAGCGCATGGAGGGCATTTGCCGCAGTCCCGTCGTCTCGCATCTGACCACAACCTTATCCGGACTTTCTATCATACGGTCACGTCAGCTACAGAATGTTGTGGCCAGGGAATTCGATCTGTTGCAGGATGTACACAGCGGCGTCTGGCAGTTGGTTGAGTCAACAAGTACGGCCCTTGGACTTTGGGCTGATGGCATTAATTGTGTCTTCCTAACGGCAGTCACCTTCAGTTTTATTATCACCAGCGATGTTACATACAGCGGCAATGTTGGACTGGCCATCTCGCAGGCCATTCTTCTCACCGGCATGGTGCAATACTGGGTGCGAATGGTGGCCGACTCAATGCAGCAGATGACTAGCGTGGAGCGCGTTCTGGAGTATACGCAACTTGAACAGGAAGAGTCTCTGGTCAGGAATAGCAAAGAACCCACACAACAGTGGCCACAGCACGGAAATGTTGAATTCCGTAACATGAGCTTACGCTATGATCCCAATAGCTCACCCGTCCTCAAGCAACTAAGTTTCACTATTAAGGCAGGCTGGAAAGTGGGAGTTGTAGGACGTACGGGTGCTGGCAAATCCTCACTAATTGGCGCACTCTTTCGTCTGGCGTACATTAAGGGTGGCATCTATATTGATGGCATTGAGACGGGCAGCATATCGCTAAAGAAGCTGCGTTCCAGCATTTCCATTATACCACAGGATCCCGTGCTCTTTAAGGCCAGCATTCGCTGTAATTTGGATCCATTTGATAGCTACAGTGATTCGGAGCTGTGGCGTGCTGTCGAAGAGGTCGAACTGCGTGCTGCAATTCCTGGATTAGACCACATGGTAACTGAACGTGGCAGCAATTTCAGTGTGGGGCAGCGCCAACTTCTTTGCTTAGCACGTGCAATTTTGCGCAATAATAAAATCCTGGTGCTAGATGAGGCTACAGCCAATGTGGATCTACGGTAGGTTAGGGCTATTGCTTCGACAGCTATACTGACTGCTAATTGTTTATCTTTATAGAACCGATGCATTGATACAGCGCACTATTCGAGATAAATTCCAACATTGCACAGTTCTCACTGTAGCCCACCGGCTGCACACTGTCATGGACTCGGATCGCATTATTGTTATGGATGCGGGTAATGCTGTAGAATACGATATACCACATTTGCTGCTACAAAAGTCACAGGGTGTACTCAAAAATATGGTCGAGGCAACTGGTGGGGAGGCCGATGCATTGCGAAATGTAGCCAATGATTCCTACCAGAAAATGCAGCTGCCTCCGTTAAACGAGGGAACTGATGAGAAACAGTTACTTAGGTTACTTGAACGCGGTACAGGAATTCTCAAGGATAAGAACTCGCGACCATGAAATATTATTTTTCTTTGTGTAAGGTCTTTTTTTTCTGCTCTTCAAGATATACTATGAATGTTCCTAGAACTAAGATAATCCTGCTTGAGATATATACATACATGTGTATGTATGTATGTGCAACTAAATGTGTATTAAAGTGATATATTAAAATTTAAATTGTTTTAGATTTAAGAGTTAAGGCGATTCGCAAGGTCTGATCGGGAACTGTGACCATGCGCAGAATACAATCCACAGGTTTTTCATTGAGACAATGCATATTGAATTGTGTGGCACATTTTCCCAGCAGCGAATGCAGCTGCTTCAAGGCCACACGACGTCCAATGCACGAGCGCTGACCAATGGCAAAGGGCAGACTGCCATGAGTCTGATGCACCGGTAGCTCCTCCTTATCGCCAAGAAACCAGCGTTCGGGTAGAACTCTCAGTGGTTCATGGAAATGCGCTGGATCGCGACCAGATGTGTACAGAGAAATGAGCACCAGAGTCTAAAATTGAATTATTTTTATGAGCTGTTTGAGAATTGCTAAAGTACATACATCTTTCTCAATATGATAGCCGCCAATTTGGGCATCTTGCGGCATATAGCGACCTATAAATGGAGCAACTGGATAGAGGCGCAGCGTTTCCTTGATCAAACCGTGCAGCAGCTGAGACTGATCTTTGGCACGTTCTTGTTCGATGCGTTGTTGCAGCAACTGATCGAGCGACAGGGCATACAATGCCCACTGACTACTGAAGGCGGTCTGTGGAGATTTTTTAAAATGAATTATTCCATTGTGTCAAAGATATCTGCTAATCTGCAGACCGTGTCACCTGCTGCTATGACCAGATCCACAAATATGCGCCGAATCATCTCGCTGGGCACTGATGCTGCCAGCAGCTTGTGATACATTGCCTCCTCCTGCTCCGACTGTGGCTGCACATGCTCGCGCTGCAATCTTATGCAACGCTCAATGATGGCAGCGCCCTGTTTTAGCACCTCGCCCACATTGCTCTCGAAATCGGTCCAGATGCGCAAGTGAAGCAGTTGCGCCACGTTGGGCGGAAAGCTCATCAATCGAGAGCTATGCTCGAAGACCTTGTGAACAATTTTTGTGAACGCATCTAGAGCAGATTGCATTTTAGGGCAAGTGAGAACGCTCGAGCCAAACATGATGCCACAGAGCACTGGAAAATACAAAGATTAATTTGCTGGTTTTCGTTTCAAGTAAGATTTTGTAAAATGTTTTTAAGCTTTATTCGATGCAAAGGAGTATCTCATTTAAAAGAGACTTTGTCTGCATTCTTTCTTCCAAGGACTGCATATCAAAACAAATTAAAGCTCGACTAGGAGAACCCTGAATAATTGACCCTACTATTGCACCAATGCATTATGAATGAAGTCTAATCATCAATATTTCCGGTGATTTTCCATCGATTACGCTACAAATTGCATAGATTTTAAATATTTTGCTTACAGTTTCTAAAATAATTTCTTAGTTTTCCAATGTCAAGATAATTTGAAACAAACTTCTTCAGCCTATAGCATAGAAAAGTTAATGTTCCAAATCTAAAGTACATATCTAGCTTTTATAGTCTCTGAGACGGTACGATCAAAAAAATAGTTCTTCTCATTGGAATAAATTATCGAATTAAGTATTTTTGATGAATTCGATTCTTGATTTTAGTAGGAATTACTTTAAATATGTACTTCAATTGATTTGAATTAAAAACGAAATTCTTTACTTCAGTAGTTTTGAGTAAAAATATGTTCTATATTTTTGCTAAATCCCAAAATCTGCAATAAAAAAAGTTTCTTAATGAATTATTTTTAATTTTAAAGCAACGTTTTTGACTCCATTCGGAAAGAGCACACAATTTTCGGCTTGACAAAGAAAAGGTTATTATTTTATTTATTTTTTTATTCTCCTACCTTCTATTGACCAACGATACAATTGCTGTTCCAACTCTGGCAGCTCGTAGTGCTTTCCATATCTGTCTGCCAGCTCTGTCTGCGCTTGCCATCTGTCGACCAATTGGCGCGTACAGCTCTCAATATGCACGTCCATCCAATTCAAATTACCATTGAGCAGCAGCCTATTAAGTATACGCCTGTTGTGCAGCCATTCAGCACCCTCCCTGCGCCCATTGGTTATTCCCAATAGCGGATTAAGTTGATTTGCAATTCATTTCATGCGCTACTTACATAAAGAAGAGTCCACGCTGGCAGGCATGCCGCTTGTTGTAGAATGTCCAAGCCTCCGGCAACGGATGCTGCGGATATTGACCCTCTTGCAAAAAGAGGCTGCGCATTAAATTCGCTGACGACACAAACACTGCATCCTGTGTGCCACCCAAACGTTCGCGAAATATCCCTCCGTACTGGCGATGTCGGGCATCCACATATTTATGTAATCTACGAAAGAATATTCATATTTGCTAGCCACTTGAGTGTATCCAAGTTAGGTTTGAACTTACTGCGGTGCACCGCCGGCTGCTATCAAATCATAGAGTGTGCCCACAATGGGTAATCCTTTGACGCACGGTATTGGCACATATTTAGGCACAATCTGAAGGCTGTGGCATGGAAAGGTGGTTTGCAGTTCACTTTTAAATTGAGACATGACGCGAAACAGCAGCGTCCTGAGCAGCTGCACGAACCAGCGCAGCAGGCCGCCGCGGCACAGCTGCTTGGTCATCTCCTGCACTACCAAATCTTCAAGGTTCACAATGCAGACACAGCAGCAGTAGACGACGACTCGATTAAATGCGAAACCCGAAACGAAGACACGGCACGACAAGGGCAAGGCCAGCACAGAACTGAGTCGACATGCTGCCTGGCTTGCGCCTTATAACCGACAACGACAGCGACACCGACCAACGGACAACGAATGAAATGCGAAGAGCGAAGAGGCCGAGTTTGGGCTCAAAAAGGCGCGATAAGATCGCAGTCACATTGGTTCAAGTGATTGACAAAAATGCTCGTCTACCTGCCATTTGACATCAAAACAGTTAGTTGTCGTTTGATTTGCCGTGTTCCAGGGCTCAGGCCAATGTGCCTTAATAATATGCGCAATATCCAATAAACTAAACACCAACGAAAGTTATAGCTGACTGGACTGAAAATACGTTCACCATCGATATTGCTGGCCATGCAAAGTGTGCGGCTGGGCCGAAGATTTGTTTTCGACGATAATTCGATCTTTCAAGCATTACTACTAACTAATCTTCAGGCAAAAGTTTGTGAGTTCGGTTCTTCCAACCTACTTCTCGAATTACAAGTTTCTCACTCGAAAGGTTCGGTTGCAATGTTTTGGTTCCGCATACATAAATATTCAATTACAATATATAAGTACTGTATAAATCGTTTAAAATCAATGTCAGAATAACATTCGATGGGTAAAGATACCATTAAAACCTACCTATAGATAATGTATTTATTGCTTTGACGTTTATAGTAATAAAATATGATCTATTTAAATTTTAGATTCAATATAAATAATTAATGCATATGTACATGCAATTGAATAAAAAGTACTTAACAAAACTTTGTTTACCAGTGTAACATTCGCTCAAAATTCTTATGACGAAACACCAAGCGAGCGCCTGGTTGTATGAGACGATTGTTTGGCAAACCAAACAAAATGCTCTCTCCCACTGGTGTATCAAAGAGACTGTTGGGCACATGGTGGAATATTATATTAATTCCACCATGGTTGGGCATAAGTTGAACGGTATGTTCCATTTAGTTTCAGTTGCATACGAGCCGCGGTGGTGCTTGAGTCGGTTGCGGGTTCGTTAAGTTGTTTCGTTCGTAGTGCTGTATTTCACCCACGTGTTACAACATCGAAAGCTTCAAGTGGTTCACAATCGAGCGCAAAAACAAAATAAATAAAACAACGGTGCCATAAAATGAAAACTTTTTGTGATAAATATAAGCAATACATTAAAATTATATAGCATATAGAACGTTATATAAGCGAAATATATGCTTTTTATTAATACACTAACTGCATATAAACATATTGTTTTATATTGAATCGAATATGTTTGTATATACATATATATATATGTATATTTGTATATGTATGTATATTTGTTTTATTTAATTGCTGTGTGCGGCAAATTGCTTCAAACTTTACGTCATTAAGGCTGTCTAATGATATTCCGCATTGAGGTTTTTAATGTTTTCACATACGTTTTCACTTTCCGGCGATAGACATTATGTTATTTTTAAGCACGACGCTGATGTTTGTCACAATGGGCAACAATCCACGCGCCCCTTGTTCTTTCGTAAACCCCTTGACGTTCAACCAACTTGCTTGCCGGCTTGTTCGCATACGTATGTATTCGTATCGTCGATATCACTTGTCTGATTACACCTTTGTTTATACATATATAGGTATGTAGGTATGTATGCATGCGTGCGTGTACATATGTATGCATGCCCAGACTGCAGTGTTATGCCGGTTCAAAGTAAATATGTACATATGTGTGAATGTAAGTTTTTGTTCTTATTAAAGGCAACACTAATCACACTTGCAATCAAAAGCGGTTTTTATTTTGCATTTCATTGTAATTAATTCAAACTAAATGATTTTAACAAACGAAATGCTTTGAAACATCTGTTGATATCGCGAGAGAGAGAGAGAGAGAGAGAGAGAGAGAGAGCGAGACTGATTGAAGTTGAGAGAAATATGAAATTGAGAGAGTAAAAGAAAGTGTGGTGAAATTATTTTATTCGGCATGTTTCAAGGCCGGGTTTGGTAAATAAATGCTTAAAATTTTGTACCGCTTTAACTTGAATAATAATCGTTGTTGTGGTATCTGTTTCTATAGTTTGTTCCCTCTTGGATTTTTTGTACAAACTTCAGTTTGTATTTGTTGTTCTAACTAAATTTGATTAAAAAATCTCTATCTCTGAATCTTTTAACAACATATGTATATGAACCATTTATTTGAATAATATTCAATAATCTTGATCTGTGAGCAAATTACTAAAAATGTATTTATTTATTGTCAGATTAATTCTGACCTTACAATATATGTATTCTGATTTGAATCTAAACCACCTACAGCTATTTCCTTGTGGTGCGATTGCACTTGAAAGTATGTACATATGTATTTACATAACGTTATTACCAAGAATTATTGGACCCCAATATACATAAGTCGAGCATTTATGCGACACATCTGCATATAGAATATGTACTTACATTTTATAGGTCTTAACTGCTTTGACATGAAAACTTTTTTTTTTTTATTGATTCTTTTATGGATGAACATTAATTAATATTAACGACCGGCACTTGTCTGGCCATTCATTGAATTGAGGGCCTACCCCACCCTTGAGTTCCACGGAATTGAGTCAAACAAAGGGATTGCATTTACCAAGCACTTGCTACCAATTAAAGACTATTCAATCGGCAAAAAAAAGTGTTTCTTGCTTTTAACACTGTCTCTTAAGCCGTAAAAGTAAATTCTTGTTTATAATTAAAAAGCTGCTTAAAATATTGATCTAAAAGTTAATGGGCCAACAACATTTGTGTTCTTTAGTTTATAGCCATATATCAATTAGACCTTTTTTGTCTTTCTTATCGAGCAAGTTGTGATCCCAACTCTCTCTTGGCGTGCTCTGAATGTGTACAAACATACATAATGTGTACTTATGTCATCTAATTAATAAAAAATTATGATTATTGTCTTAGGAATTGTGAAATTGTCAACATCACAAGAAGCAATTTGATTTATGCTCATATGTCGCATCTTATCTCATTGACTAAAACAAATAAACAATTAAGTGAACGACCGATATGAATGCGTTTCGACTTATTTAGTTCACAAGCGAATCATTTGTCCCTCAGAACATTTCTATTAATTTAGATTGCTTATCTTATTAGACTGTTATCGTATATGCAAACATATCAAATTGCCTCATTTTACTACAAAGAACAACTAACCAGCTGAACAGAAAAAGAAATAAACACATTTGTAACATGATATACATATTTATGCATTTGCAAATCAATTGTTTTTAAAGTTAATGAGCTCTGAAGAAAACAAAAATAAAATGCTGTGTAATAATGTATATGATTATATATTGGCCTTAATGATAATCTTGTTAATTTCGAAGCAAATATTAAATATTATTTGGTTAACCAAATTCTATGGAAAATATTCATTAAATGCCGACTGGAATAACAATTCAAACACTTTAATATCATCAATAATGCACGAGATTTTCTATGGTTTGTGGAGTGCACAAAGAAAAAAGAAAATTGAGTACAAGGTTGTCCGTCAGCTTTGAATGTTGCTGGGACAATGTGAAAAGATAAGGAAGCCTGCAGCTTGCACCACAAACCCGAGAAATAATGTTTTAAGAGATTACACGGAGGCGGAATGTTTAAATGTTTATCAGCCGATGAAATTAACTGATCATTGTATGCTATTTTTTTGACATAAGGTAACAGCGCTCTGATGACAGGATGGATAGTAGCGCTAAGCCGGAACGTAAGAATCCCCGCCAACAGGCAAACTGCCTGTCACAATTGTTATTTGCCTGGGCGGTGCCATTGTTGTATCGCGGTTCGCGAAAAGGTCTCAATACAGATGATCTAACGGAATGCCTGAAGGAAGATCATTCAGAGGAGCTGGGCGATCGGTTGGAGAAGTAAGTTAAAATTAACTTAGTTCCATTCAACTATTACTTATAACATTTCTATTTGACAGTGAATGGTTCAAGGAGTTGGTGCACACACGTCAAAACAGCAAGAAGCCACGACTGCGAAATGCTCTGTTTCGGTGTTTCAAGGGACCCACAATAGTTAATGGCATTATATGTTTTGTTTATATAGTGATAAAGTAAGCAAAGCTTTTGTGAATTATTATTTTTTATTAAGTTCTTTATTTACAGAACACTTATACCTGCAATTTTGGCGCAGCTATTACTGCAATTTCAGCGTGAAACGTCTCCTGTTTCGGAAATTAATGTCCAGAACTTAACAAGTGCTTTTAACCGCACAGTGCGATCTGTGGCAAGCTTAGGAGTTACGTCATCCGACGGCAGTGGTAGGTAGACTGATCCAACTGATTCTCAATTGATCTAATGTTCGATCGATATTTATCAAATAATTTTAGGTAATTTGCTCAATTCACTGGACTATGACGATCCACTTAAAGAGCCCAAAAAGTCTGTTTTCCCTGATGAAACGTCCAATGTTACCGACCTCCATGCATTCGAAGAAGGCATCAAATACATTTGGAATGACGTTTATAGTCTAGCTACGTTGCTGGTGGGTTCAACACTCTTTTGTTGCTTCCTCATACATCATGTGGACCTCCGACAACGTTTGATGGGTGCTCGAATGCGTATTGCCTGCTGTTCGCTCATTTATCGAAAGACTTTAAGGCTATCCATGAAGACAGCCGGCCAGACTCCAGCTGGATATCTGATTAATCTACTTTCGAATGATGTTAATCGTCTGGACTATGGTTTCATTTTTGTGCACTGGATCTGGATAATGCCCCTGCACGCTGTACTCACCTGTTATCTCATATGGTTACGCATTGGTATCCCAGCTTTGGTGGGCGTTATCGGATTGCTGCTGAAAACCGTGCCACTGCAGTCAGCGTTTAGTAAACTTACCTCAATACTCCGACTACGTATTGCTGAGCGCACCGATGCTCGCGTGGGAATCATGGACGAGCTGGTGCAAGGCATACAGGTGATAAAGATGTATGCGTGGGAGAAACCCTTTCAAGCTGTTGTCGCCGAAGCAAGACGTTCCGAAATCCAACAAATTCGTTATGCTTCGTACTTGCGTGGATTTTACCTCAGCACCATGGTTTTTACGGAGCGCTCAACGTTGTACATAACCTTGGTTGCAGCCGCTCTAATGGGACAGAAAATTACGGCAGATTTTGTCTTCTCGGCAGCCAGCTACTATAATATCCTGCAACTGGTGGCGGCCATTTGGTATCCACTTGCTGTAACCTTTGGTGCCGAAGCTCTGGTCTCCCTTCGCCGCATTCAGGCCTTTCTTGAACTGGAAGGTCGCGACGAGAAGGTGCATGGTCTGACACATAAGAAGCATCAAGATGGTGGCGATACACGTGCCATTGTCTTCAAGGACATCAGTGCCAGCTGGAATAAAGAGAATCCGCAACGTACACTACAAAGTTTTAATCTGCAAATCGAGAAGGGTCAGCTGTGTGCGGTCATCGGTCCGGTGGGAGCGGGAAAGAGCTCTTTGCTACAGTTGCTGCTCGGTGAGCTTCCTATAGTTGATGGTGGCGTTGTAATGCAGGGTGAGCTTTCCTATGCATCGCAGGACCCTTGGCTCTTTACTGGCACTGTTCGGAATAACATACTTTTTGGCGAAGAGTACGAGCGTAAGCGATACCAGGAGGTAACCAGATGCTGTGCATTAACTACTGACTTCCAGCAGCTTAGCGGCGGTGACAAGGCAATAGTTGGGGAGCGTGGAGCTTCACTATCCGGTGGTCAACGTGCTCGCATTAGCTTGGCCCGAGCGGTTTACAAACCAGCATCGATTTACCTGCTGGATGATCCGTTGAGTGCTGTCGATGCTCATGTTGGAAGACATCTCTTCGACGAGGTCATTGGTCCTCGTGGACGTTTAGCCCAACAGAAGGCAACCCGTGTGCTGGTTACACATCAAGTGCATTTCCTATCCGAGGCTGATTGGATTGTGATTGTGGAACAGGGTCGCATTCTAAGGCAAGGCACATACGAGGATCTTCTCAATAGTGAGTTGGACTTTGCTAAACTTTTGGAGCGTCCCAAAGAGGCGGATACAACAAATGATGGTCTGCAATCATCGTCGAATTCGTCGTTGAGCCCTCATGAGGACGTAGATGACGATGGAGATATACCCTATATCGATGGAGCTGGAGATGGCTATCAACCGTTGCGAAAGAAAAGCGATTCCACACATGGCAGCAAGTCGGTAGGTTTAATGAGTTAAAGAATTATATTCATTTAATTAATAATGTGCTTTATGTTCTTATTATTCAGCTCACCAACAGTGATCAAGCGGACTTTGATCCAGATAATGATGATTTGGCCGAGGCACAGGCATCGGGTAGTGTATCGCCAAAAGTGTGGTATGAGTACTTCCATGCGGGCAGCACCTTATTGGGCTTTAGCTTTATGGTGTGCATCATGCTGCTGTCTCAGGTGGTTTGCAGCAGCTCTGATTATTTTGCCAACATTTGGACACAGCAGGAGCATCAAAGATCTAATGGCGAACTGACCACCCTTACCACGTATGAGTGCATGTATATATATGGTGCGCTCATCATCGGTGTGGTGATTATGACAACATTTAGAGGATTTTTGTTCTTCAAAACGTGCATGCATGCCTCGAAGGTGCTGCACGATCGCATGTTCCATTGCATATTGCATGCTACTATGCGATTCTTTGATACAAACCCATCGGGACGTATACTTAATCGGTTCTCCAAGGATATGGGCGCGATTGATGAGCTGCTACCGCGAGCTATGATGGACTTTATACAGATTGCCCTAGTCATGTTTGGCATACTGATTGTCATATCTGTAGTGAATCCCGTTTTGATGGCTGCAATGCTTGTTGTGGCCATTATCGACATACTCATCTTGAAACTGTACCTGCGCCCTTCTCAAGATCTGAAGCGCCTGGAAGGCATTTGCCGCAGTCCTGTCTTCTCCCATCTTAGCTCGACTCTAACCGGACTTTCGATCATTCGTTCACGTCAGCTACAGGATGTGGTCGCCAAGGAATTTGATCTGCTTCAGGATGTGCACAGCAGCGTCTGGCAGCTAACAATGGCGGCCAATACGGCATTGGGACTTTGGCTAGACTGTGTCAGTTGCGCCTTCCTAACGTCAGTGACGTTTAGTTTCATCATTGCCAGCGAAAGTAAGTTTCGAAAGTTTTCAACAGATTAAACTTGAATGCTAATAAATTTCATTCGTTTTCAGCCACATACAGCGGCAATGTTGGCTTGGCCATCTCGCAGGCCATGATACTAACGGGCATGGTGCAATATGGCGTACGGCAGGTATGCGAGTCACTGCAACAAATGACTAGTGTAGAGCGTGTGCTGCAGTATACCGAACTGGAGCAAGAGACGTCGGCTGTCGGCAAGGAGCCCTCACAGCAGTGGCCCACACAGGGTCAGGTAGAATTCCGTAATATGAGCTGTCGCTATGATCCCAATGGTTCAGCTGTGCTCAAAAATCTTAGTTTAATTATCGAACCAAGCTGGAAAGTGGGCATTGTGGGACGCACTGGCGCTGGCAAATCCTCACTAATTGGCGCGCTCTTTCGTCTGGCGTTTATTGATGGGGAAATTTATATAGATGGCATAGAAACAGGCAGCATCACGTTGGAAACGCTACGCACACGCATTTCCATCATACCACAAAACCCAGTGCTTTTCTCAGCCACCATTCGATATAACTTGGATCCCTTTGAGCGTTATAGTGATGCCGAATTGTGGCGAGCTTTGGAAGAAGTTGAACTGCGTGCGGCTATTCCTGGATTGGACTATATGGTTACTGAACGTGGCAGCAATTTCAGTGTGGGACAGCGACAACTTCTTTGCTTAGCGCGTGCAATCCTGCGCAACAACAAAGTCCTGGTGCTAGATGAAGCCACTGCCAATGTGGATCCTCAGTAAGTATACAAATAGGGCAATAATAAGGTTTAAGCTTATTGAATTATTTTTATTTGCAGAACGGATTCGTTGATTCAACGCACAATCCGAGTCAAGTTCCAGCACTGCACAGTTTTGACTGTCGCTCACAGACTGCACACTGTCATGGATTCGGATCGCATCATTGTCATGGATGCGGGTAATGCTGTAGAGTTTGATGTTCCACACTTGCTGCTTAAGAAAACGCACGGAGTGCTGAGACAGATGGTTGAGGCCACTGGCGGAGAGGCCGAAGCACTCAAGAATGTGGCGAATAATGCATTTAAAGAAATGCAGCGCGAACGGGAGGAGCGGCGAGACCGCGAAGGGCACAAGGAATAGAAGATTGTTGATGAAATGGATGTGCAACTTTAAATCACCAAGAGACTTGAGTGTTTTTACTCAGGCTTCCCCCAGTTAACGAAACCAAGAACATTTCAAAACATAAAACATTATTGAAAATGGCTCTACAGTGATTAGATTTTTATATGGAATTATTCGTTACCAAAATGATTTATGTTCTTTTTTTTGTGTAAGTTTGGCGTCTTTGCCAGTTTCTACTTTTCCGTAAAAGTAAATACTTAATAAACTTAATAGATATACTGCCTTACATATGTAAGTGTATATATAAGCTCAAACAATGCATTGTACTTAGGATCCATCTTACTTCATGTATAAAGTGGTATAATAATTGCAGAATCAAAGGGCTGAGTGAAAAGTTCCTAACTTTAATTTGAATCGCAAATATGCATACATATAATATTCCTGTTGCTAATATGTGTGTCACAAATACCCAACGATTTAAAGGAAAAGACTGACTCGATCAAAATTAAAAAAATTAAGTTGCTATAATATTAAAAACCTTTTTGATATCATGTAAAATCGAGTAAGGATCCAAAAAAATAAATTTCTTTCTATTAGCGTTTAACGCATTATTTTCATTACGAATTTTTGACTCTTCCGAACACTTAACGCATTAGGAATAGTTATAAACGAAATCTTTATACCATGGTCAGATATAATCAGATCAAAGCAAAAAGAAAAAGCAAACAAACAAGTCTATTAAAATATAAATAATTTTTAAAATTGTCTTGTCAAGATTTTACAAATACAAAACAGCTGCTTCTTGTGGCAGCTAAGGGCTTTTTGTATTGGTTGGTCGCATCACACGACAAAATTGACGATTGGTTTGCATGTGCCTGTCATTAATTTGAATGCCATTTTGTGATCTAATTTACAGCGAATCCTCGCTTTCATCATCCACAGTCAAAACAATGGGTGGCGTCTTGTCCAGCT
The DNA here is from genome assembly GCA_018904305.1 of Scaptomyza montana. Taxonomy (NCBI): domain Eukaryota; kingdom Metazoa; phylum Arthropoda; class Insecta; order Diptera; family Drosophilidae; genus Scaptomyza; species Scaptomyza montana. Next base: position 6,882,431 of record JAEIGR010000001.1, read on the forward strand.
TTTTGCCGCTGGCGGCTCTGCTTGTTATTGGCATCTCTGTGGCCTCCTCATCGCTGCTGCTGCTGCTGTCTGATATAATTTTTTTTTACGCAAAGCTTTTTGGCACAAAAGACCTAACATCTGGTCGCAGTGCAACAAGGCCCTCGTAATACGCAAAGCTCAATTAAGGCAGCGCCCTGTTTTAACACCTCGCCCACATGCGCAAGTGAAGCAGTAGCGCCACTTTGGGCGGAAAGCTCATCAATCGAAAGCTATGATCGAAGAACTTGTGAACAATTTTTGTGAAAGACTCTAGAGCAGATTGCATTTTGGGGCAAGTGAGAACGCTCGAGCCAAACATGATGCCACAGAGCACTGAAAAATACAAAGATTAATTTGCTGGTTTTCGTTTCAAGTAAGATTTTGTAAAATGTTTTTAAGCTTTATTCGATGCAAAGGAGTATCTCATTTTAAAGAGACTTTGTGTGAATTTTTTCTTCCAAGGACTGCATAACAAAACAAATTAAAGCTCGACTAGGAGAATCCTGAATCCTTGACCATACTATTGCACCAATGCATGATGACTAAAGTAGAGTACCTCCGGTGATTCTCCATCGATTACGAGATTTGAATATTATCAATTACATAGTTAAATAAAAACACACAAGGGTTACAGATAATTTGAAGATCTGACGTATATAGCTCTTATCCATTCTTGATTTAAGTACGAATTACCTTAAATATGTACTCCAATAGATTTGAATTAAAGCGGAAAGTCTTTTGTTCTGTAGTTTTGAGTAAAACTATATTTTATATTTTTGCCATGTGCGTTTTATGATGCCTTTACAATCCCAAAATCAACAATCAAAAAAGTATCTTAATGAGTTTCGGCTTGCCAAAGATAAGCTCATTTTTTTTTATTCTGCTACCTTCTATTGCTGTTCCAACTCTGGTAGCTCTTAGTGATTTCCATATCTGTCTGTCAGCTCAGCATGCGCTTCTATCTCTCGACCAATTGGCTCGTACAGCTCTATGTTCTTATAGCTCAGTGATTGAACGCTTTGTTCCATTTAGTTTCAGTTGCATACGAGCCGCGGTGGTGCTTGAGTCGGTTGCGGTTTCGATAAGTTGTTTCGTTCTTAGTGTACATAACGAACGAGTTACAAGATCGAAAGCTTCAAGTGACAATCTAGCGCAAAAACAAAAAAACAACAGTGCTTTAAAATTAATACTTTTTGTGGTAAATATCAGAAATAACTTGTTAAATATTCTTTAAACTATATGATTTATAGATCGGTATGTCAGCGAAATAACTACTTTCTATTAATACATGAACTGTAAAAATATTTATTTATATATTATCAACTATGAGCAGATGACATAAAATCAAATTTAATTCAAACAAAATACAATTTAAAACATGAAACTAAAATTAAAAAATTAAATTAGATTTATATCTGAAAGAAAGTTAAGGTAACAAATTTATTTAGTTAACTTTCTGCGAATTTCAAGAAGAAAATTAGTGGTCCAAAATTTGTTGCGTGGATCGGGAAAACCCAGAAAAAATCAATCAGACCAGCGTTAGATTAGTAATTAGTGGTTACGATTAGATAAACAAAACATTGATTGTCTGTATAGTTGGTTTACGGACGATAGTTTAGTGTGACAACTGCATAACATTATTTTTGGTATATTTTGTTTTTTTTTTTTTTGGGATTTCTGGTATTTTTTGGTATTATTGTATTTTTGGTATATTATGACAAGAATAATTAACCTTTATTGCCGATTCAAACCATGAATCCGTTAACATTGACTTGTATTGAGCGTAATACTTGTTTAGTCTTTCTTATCGTGCAAGTTATGATCCCGAACATAGATTTTATGTACTTACATATGTCAGCTAAATGTAAAAAAGAACATTATGATTAATGTCTCAGGAATTATGAGAAGACATACGCTTAACAAGACCGTGTTGCTAAGGCGATAAAATTTACAAAATTTGAGCTGCAATTAAGAACATATAATTATACTCGTTACCGAAGGTAAAGAGCATATTGGTTTTGTGCAATGTCCGTCATGGTGTCTGTCCGTCTGTCCGTCCGTATGGTTGCAAGTTTTTTCCACACCCTTCAAGCTAAAGACTTGAAACTTTCCAAATCTCTTTATCTATGGGATAGTAAATTAAAGTGTCAAGATGGGGGTTCTACGATAACGGGGGGGCTGGCAAATCGATAAATTCGATAACTCAAAACCGATAAATCCACATATTTCGCACATCCTTACAACTAGAAGTACCAAATTTGGTAAGAAGATAGCTATTAGCAACTCCCAAAAAACTGCATCAAAAATTTTGGAGCCACGCCCCCCATTCCGCCCCCAGCCCCCCCGCATTTTAAAGTCAAAATAGCCCATATCTCCCACAGTTTTTGAGCTATAGCCACCAAATTTGGTGCCAAGATAGGTGATGATGACCCCCTAAAAACTGCACCAAAAGTTTGAATGCCACGCCCACCGATACTGCCCTAGCCGCCCCCATCCACCCCAACGCTTCGTCAAAAACGGGAATGCGTGTATCTTCCAGAGTTGTGGAGCTAGAGCCACCAAATTTGGTAAGAAGATAGCTGGCAACGACCCCCAAAAATCTGCATCAAAGTTTTGGAGCCACGCCCTCCATTTCACCCCCCTTTCCCCACTTTTTACAATTTTCGAGCTAGAGTCACCAAATTTGGTATGTAGATAGCAATTGACATTCCACAAAGATCTGCATCACAAATTTGGATGCCACGCCCACCCATACCACCCCCAGCCCCCCTTTCCCCACTAATTACAAACTTCGAGCTAGAGTCACCAAATTTGGTATGTAGATAGAAATTGACATTCCACATAGATCTGCATCAAAAATTTGGATGCCTCGCCCACCCATACCACCCCCAGCCCCCCTTTCCCCACTAATTACAAATTTCGAGCTAGAGTCACCAAATTTGGTATGTAGATAGCAATTGACATTCCACAAAGATCTGCATCACAAATTTGGATGCCAGGCCTACCCATACCGCCCCCAGCCCCCCGTTCCTTAAATTTTACAAACTTTGAGCTAGAGTCACCAAATTTGGAAGGAATATAGCAATTGACATTTGGCATCCCCATCTGCATCGGAGAATCTTTAAGGCAGCGTACACCCCTGCCGCATCGTCGCCCTTTGCAATCAGGCCTCTTTTTACCGGTTTTAATACTGGTATCGAGTATGCCGCAGTCGGTTGCGTCCGACTGCAACGTTTCCACTTGTTTTTTCAAAGACTTCCGGAATGGCAGACAACTTGGATATAGCCCTATAATTTTAATGTTAGACTTAGAAGAATTTTGATGGAGTGGAATAATAACAGATTCCTTCCATATATCAGGAAACACAAGTGAGGGGAACACAGATATCCAAAGCGAATTCAAAGTCATATAAAATATAGCAATGGTAGTTTCTATATCATTACAAGAATAAAGGTGAGACCAATTAGCATGTTGAACAAGATCATTCAACTTATCAAACTTAGTTTTACGACAACAATGGGTTTTTAAAGAACTATTAGATGGTGAATAAGGGTTAGGAATTTCATAGGATAATTCTAAGGTAGGATGGTAGGTATCTTCCGGAAGCACAAGAGGGTGTAATTGCGCAGAAGATGTATCATTCATGTGGCAGATTAAAATCACCATCCGCTATAAGATGATCCATATCAGTCAACAATGACGAAACAAGTTGCAGGGCACTCAGATGGAATGAGTAGATGTTATCATCAGAATGGGGAGGAATGTGGGTACAAGTAATAAAGAGTGAACGGCCGCTAAGTAATAATTCAACACATAAAAACTCTATGTCATGAAAACGAATCTGTTCAGAGGAAATACAAGAGTTAACAGCAATGAGAACGCCGCCCCCTTGCGGGTGGTGCGATCATATCTGTACAAGTTATACTTATTAGGAAAAACGGAATAATCTGAAATATCGGGTTTTAGCCAGGTGTCTGGGAGTGATACTATTAGTGAATCGAAGGATAAGCTGTAAAAATATAATAGAGCAAGTGTTATTACTTTTGTTAGTTTTTTGTCGTTGCTTGGTGGGCAAGACAGGTGGGACCGTAAGCGGATAAGGCCCCGAAGTATTTTTATGCCTCGGAGATTCGGTCATCATCTTGACAATTTTGAAATTTGACTCAAGCTCTTTAAAACCTACATGAGTCTTCCTATGCATTGCGAAGTTTTCTTCTTCACTACATTGCAGGAATCACAATACCATTTAAGGACTGTGTGTGCAACTAAGCAGTCCTCATTTCATGTGTATCATGTTGTCACACAATCTTCATTAAATAAAATCTTGGTTGGTTGTTCCAATAATACGAATAACATGCTCTTGTTAGATCAGTGCAATCCTTGCAAATCCATTGCTTGAATTTCTCATCTTGCAGCCAGGCATCACGAAAATATTTCCTATAAACTTTTGGCATCTTAATACAATCACAAAACAAAGCAAAAGAGGGAGCAAACACTTTCTAATTGGTTTATATAATCGAATCACTGAGTTAAATGCTAGTTACAATACCTTTGTGAAGCACTTTTTATCGTAGTCAATCAAAGGGATGGCTGTTACCAAGCACTTGCTTGCAATCAACTACGATCGGTAAAAAAAAAGTTTCTTATTTTAAACATTATATCCTAAGCCGTAAGAGATAAAAACTTGTTTACCGACTGCGGTATACTCGTTACCAGTATTAAAACCGATAAAAACAGGCCTGATTGCAAAGGGGTGTACGCTACCTTAAAAATTCTCCGATGCAGATGGGGATGCCACCAGCTGTCTTCCTTCCAAATTTGGTGACTCTAGCTCAAAGTTTGTAAAAGGTGGGGAAAGGGGGGCTGGGGGCGGAATGGGTAGGTGTGGCTCCAAAGTTTTTAATGCAGTTTTTTGAGGGTTGCTAGTAGCTATCTGCTCACCAGATTTGGTAGTTCAGCTGTAAGAATGTGCAAAATATGTGGATTTATCGGTTTTGAGTTATCGAATTTATCCATTTGCCAGCTCCCCAGTTATCGTAGATAAAGAGAATTGGAAAGTTTCAAGTCTCTAGCTTGAAGGGTGTGGAAAAAACTTGCAATTATACAGACGAACAGACGGACTGACACCATGACGGACATTGCACAAAACCAATATACTCTTTACCTTCGGTAACGAGTATACCAATTTGTTTAAGATATTGTTCTAAAAATTAATGGGCCGACAACATTTGGGTTCTTTTGGTTTATAGCCATATACATATTAACATAAGACCAGTCTTGTCTTTCTTATCGTGCAAGTTATGATCCCAACTGTCTATGTGGAATTTGATTTATGCTCATGTGTCGCATCTTATCTCATTGACTTGAACAAATAAAAGCAACGTTTTGCGCTTTCGCACTAGTATTTAGGACATATCGTTGCTTTGTTGCAGCCCTCAAGGACCTCAAATGCAGTAGCAAATCAACTTTTTTTCAAGAAACTAGTTCAAAACACATTATTAATCACTTGTATTTGCCCTTTATTTATAGTTTTTGTGTGTTTTGTATTATTTTAATCGAAAACCTTACCAATCAACTAACTTGTCTGTGAGATTTTCAAAAATATATAAACTTTTTGATAATTTCGTCGTTTTTTAACTTTACAATGCATCTTACGACCAATTACCTTTAATTGTTGGCCTATTTATTCCTCAATGATCAAAATAACAGTAATAAGTTCTAAAATATAATAAAATCATAATTTTATAAAGGTTGATTTGGTAAACATAACGATTGTTACGAAGATTACATTAGTGATGCTATTATTTCTTTCGCAATATTTTACCACCTTTTTCAAAACACAAAAATAAAACAAAATGTTTCATCTATCGTATCAATATCTACGTTTAAGGGAAACTCTAAGCATTAAAAAAAAAAATATACTCACTTGAAGAAATTGCAAAACTTGATGTTTGTTTTTTGGACTACAAAAAAAGTTGCTTGGTGATGCTATTATTTTTTCGCGGCTGTATGTGCTAATCTTGTCAACTTTGAAGCGAAAATTAACTATTATTTGGTTAACCAAATTCTATGGAAAACATTTATTAAATGCCGACTGGAATAACAATTCAAACACTTAAATATCATCAATAATGCACGAGTTTTTCTATGGTTTGTGGAGTGCACAAAGAAAAAAAAATTGAGTACAAGGTCGTCTGTCAGCTTTGAATGTTGCTGGGACAATGTGAAAAGATAAGGAAGCCTGCAGCTTGCACCATAAACCCGTCAAATAATGTTTTAAGAGATTACACGGAGGCGGAATGTTTAAATGTTTATCAGCCGATGAAATTAACTGATCATTGTATGCTATTTTTTTGACATAAGGTAACAGCGCTCTGATGACAGGATGGATAGTAGCGCTAAGCCGGAACGTAAGAATCCCCGCCAACAGGCAAACTGCCTGTCACAATTGTTATTTGCCTGGGCGGTGCCATTGTTGTATCGCGGTTCGCGAAAAGGTCTCAATACAGATGATCTAACGGAATGCCTGAAGGAAGATCATTCAGAGGAGCTGGGCGATCGGTTGGAGAAGTAAGTTAACATTAACTTAGTTCCCTTGAACTATTACTTATAAAATTTCTATTTGACAGTGAATGGTTCAAGGAGTTGGTGCACACACGTCAAAACAGCAAGAAGCCACGACTGCGAAATGCTCTGTTTCGGTGTTTCAAGGGACCCTCAATAGTTAATGGCATTTTATATTTTGTACAAATAGTGATAAAGTAAGCAAAGCTTTTGTGAATTATTATTTTTTATTAAGTTCTTTATTTACAGAACATTTATACCAGCAATTTTGGCGCAGCTATTACTGCAATTTCAGCGTGAAACGTCTCCTGTTTCGGAAATTAATGTCCAGAACTTAACAAGTGCTTTTAACCGCACAGTGCGATCTGTGGCAAGCTTAGGAGTTACGTCATCCGACGGCAGTGGTAGGTAGACTGATCCAACTGATTCTCAATTCATCTAATGTTCGATCGATATTTATCAAATAATTTTAGGTAATTTGCTCAATTCACTGGACTATGACGATCCACTTAAAGAGCCCAAAAAGTCTGTTTTCCAAGATGAAACGTCCAATGTTACCGACCTCCATGCATTCGAAGAAGGCATCAAATACATTTGGAATGACGTTTATAGTCTAGCTACGTTGCTGGTGGGTTCAACACTCTTTTGTTGCTTCCTCATACATCATGTGGACCTCCGACAACGTTTGATGGGTGCTCGAATGCGTATTGCCTGCTGTTCGCTCATTTATCGAAAGACTTTAAGGCTATCCATGAAGACAGCTGGTCAGACTCCAGCTGGATATCTGATTAATCTACTTTCGAATGATGTTAATCGTCTGGACAATGGTTTCGTTTTTGTGCACTGGATCTGGATATTGCCCCTGCACGCTGTTCTCACCTGTTATCTCATATGGTTACGCATTGGTATCCCAGCTTTGGTGGGCGTTATCGGATTGCTGCTGCAAGCCGTGCCACTGCAGTCAGCGTTCAGTAAACTTACCTCAATACTCCGGCTACGTATTGCTCAGCGCACCGATGCTCGCATGCGAATCATGAACGAGCTAGTGCAGGGCATACAGGTTATTAAGATGTATGCGTGGGAGAAACCCTTTCAAGCTGTTGTCGCCGAAGCAAGACGTTCCGAAATCCAACAAATTCGTTATGCTTCGTACTTGCGTGGATTTAACTTCAGCACCCCTTATTTCACGGGGCGCTCAACGTTGTACATAACCTTGGTTGCAGCCGCTCTAATGGGACAGAAAATTACGGCAGATTTTGTCTTTTCGGCAGCCAGCTACTATAGTATCCTGCAACTGGTGGCGGCCATTTGGTATCCACTTGCTGTAACCTTTGGAACTGAAGCTCTGGTCTCCCTACGCCGCATTCAGGCCTTTCTTGAACTGGAAGGTCGCGACGAGAAGGTGCATGGTCTGACACATAAGAAGCATCAAGATGGTGGCGATACACGTGCCATTGTCTTGAAGGACATCAGTGCCAGCTGGAATAAAGAGAATCCGCAACGTACACTACAAAGTTTTAATCTGCAAATCGAGAAGGGTCAGCTGTGTGCGGTCATCGGTCCGGTGGGAGCGGGAAAGAGCTCTTTGCTACAGTTGCTGCTCGGTGAGCTTCCTATAGTTGATGGTGGCGTTGTAATGCAGGGTGAGCTTTCCTATGCATCGCAGGACCCTTGGCTCTTTACTGGCACTGTTCGGAATAACATACTTTTTGGCGAAGAGTACGAGCGTAAGCGATACCAGGAGGTAACCAGATGCTGTGCATTAACTACTGACTTCCAGCAGCTTAGCGGCGGTGACAAGGCAATAGTTGGGGAGCGTGGAGCTTCACTATCCGGTGGTCAACGTGCTCGCATTAGCTTGGCCCGAGCGGTTTACAAACCAGCATCGATTTACCTGCTGGATGATCCGTTGAGTGCTGTCGATGCTCATGTTGGAAGACACCTCTTCGACGAGGTCATTGGTCCTCGTGGACGTTTAGCCCAACAGAAGGCAACCCGTGTGCTGGTTACACATCAAGTGCATTTCCTATCCGAGGCTGATTGGATTGTGATTGTGGAACAGGGTCGCATTTTAAGGCAAGGTACATACGAGGATCTTCTCAATAGTGAGTTGGACTTTGCTAAACTATTGGAGCGTTCCAAAGAGGTGGATACAACTAATGATGGTCTGCAGTCATCTGCGAATTCGTCTTTGAGCCCTCATGAGGACGTAGATGACGATGGAGATATACCCTATATCGATGGAGCTGGAGATGGCTATCAACCGTTGCGAAAGAAAAGCGATTCCACACATGGCAGCAAGTCGGTAGGTTTAATCAGTTAAAGAATTCTATTCATTTAATTAATAATGTGCTTTATGTTCTTATTATTCAGCTCACCAACAGTGATCAAGCGGACTTTGATCCAGATAATGATGATTTGGCCGAGGCACAGGCATCGGGTAGTGTATCGCCAAAAGTGTGGTATGAGTACTTCCATGCGGGCAGCACCTTATTGGGCTTTAGCTTTATGGTGTGCATCATGCTGCTGTCTCAGGTGGTTTGCAGCAGCTCTGATTATTTTGCCAACATTTGGACACAGCAGGAGCATCAAAGATCTAATGGCGAACTGACCACCCTTACCACGTATGAGTGCATGTATATATATGGTGCACTCATCATCGGTTTGGTGATTATGACAACATTTAGAGGGTTTTTGTTCTTCAAGACGTGCATGCATGCCTCTAAGGCTCTGCACGATCGCATGTTCCAAAGCATATTGCATGCGACTATGCGATTCTTTGATAGAAATCCATCTGGACGTATACTTAATCGGTTCTCCAAGGATATGGGCGCGATTGATGAGCTGCTACCGCGAGCTATGATGGAGTTTATACAGATTGGCCTTCTCATGTTTGGCATACTGATTGTCATATCTGTAGTGAATCCCGTTTTGATGGCCGCAATGATTGTTGTGGCCATTATCGACATACTCATCTTGAAGCTGTACCTGCGCCCTTCTCAGGATCTGAAGCGCCTGGAAGGCATTAGACGCAGTCCTGTCTTCTCCCATCTTAGCTCGAGTCTCACCGGACTTTCGATCATTCGTTCACGTCAGCTACAGGATGTGGTCGCCAAGGAATTTGATCTGCTCCAGGATGTGCACAGCAGCGTCTGGCAGCTAACAATAACATCCAATGCGGCATTGGGACTTTGGCTAGACTGTGTCAGTTGCGCCTTCCTAACGTCAGTGACGTTTAGTTTCATCATTGCCAGCAAAAGTAAGTCCCGAAAGTTTTCAACAGATTAAACTTTAATGCTAATAAATTTCATTCGTTTTTAGCCACATACAGCGGCAATGTTGGCTTGGCCATCTCGCAGGCCATGATACTAACGGGCATGGTGCAAAATGGCGTACGGCAGGTATGCGAGTCACTGCAACAAATGACTAGTGTAGAGCGTGTGCTGCAGTACACCGAACTGGAGCAAGAGACGTCAGCTGACGGCAAGGAGCCCTCACAGCAGTGGCCCACACAGGGTCAGGTAGAATTCCGTAATATGAGCTGTCGCTATGATCCCAATGGTTCAGCTGTGCTCAAAAATCTTAGTTTAATTATCGAACCAAGCTGGAAAGTGGGCATTGTGGGACGCACTGGCGCTGGCAAATCCTCACTAATTGGCGCGCTCTTTCGTCTGGCGTTTATTGATGGGGAAATTTATATAGATGGCATAGAAACAGGCAGCATCACGTTGGAAACGCTACGCACACGCATTTCCATCATACCACAAAACCCAGTGCTTTTCTCAGCCACCATTCGATATAACTTGGATCCGTTTGAGCGTTATAGTGATGCCGAATTGTGGCGAGCTTTGGAAGAAGTTGAACTGCGTGCGGCTATTCCTGGATTGGACTATATGGTTACTGAACGTGGCAGCAATTTCAGTGTGGGACAGCGACAACTTCTTTGCTTAGCGCGTGCAATCCTGCGCAACAACAAAGTCCTGGTGCTAGATGAAGCCACTGCCAATGTGGATCCTCAGTAAGTATACAAATAGGGCAATAATAAGGTTTAAGCTTATTGAATTATTTTTATTTGCAGAACGGATTCGTTGATTCAACGCACAATCCGAGTCAAGTTCCAGCACTGCACAGTTTTGACTGTCGCTCACAGACTGCACACTGTCATGGATTCGGATCGCATCATTGTCATGGATGCGGGTAATGCTGTAGAGTTTGATGTTCCACACTTGCTGCTTAAGAAAACGCACGGAGTGCTGAGACAGATGGTTGAGGCCACTGGCGGAGAGGCCGAAGCACTCAAGAATGTGGCGAATAATGCATTTAAACAAATGCAGCGCGAACGGGAGGAGCGGCGAGACCGTGAGGGGCACAAGGAATAGAAGATTGTTGATGAAATGGATGTGCAACTTGAAATCACCAAGAGACTTGAGTGTTTTTACTCAGGCTTCCCCCAGTTAACTAAACCAAGAACATTATTGAAAATGGCTCTACAGTGATTAGATTTTTATATGGAATTATTCGTTACCAAAATGATTTATGTTCTTTTTTTGTGTAAGTTTGGCGTCTTTGCCAGTTTCTACTTTTCCGTAAAAGTAAATACTTAATAAACTTAATAGATATACTGCCTTACATATGTAAGTGTATATATAAGCTCAAACAATGCATTGTACTTAGGATCCATCTTACTTCATGTATAAAGTGGTATAATAATTGCAGAATCAAAGGGCTGAGTGAAAAGTTCCTAACTTTAATTTGAATCGCAAATATGTATACATATAATATTCCTGTTGCTAATATGTGTTTCACAAATACCCAACGATTTAAAGGAAAAGACTGACTCGATCAAAATTTAAAAAATTAAGTTGCTATAATATTAAAAACCTTTTTGATATCATGTTAAATCGAGTAAGGATCCAAAAAAATAATTTTCTTTCTATTAGCGTTTAACGCATTATTTTCATTACGAATTTTTCACTCTTCCCAACACTTAACGCATTAGGAATAGTTATAAACGAAATCTTTATACCATGGTAAGATATAATCAGACAAAAGCAAAGAGGAAAAACAAACAAACAATGAACTTTTGTACTTTGTACTTTCAAGAAATGCATGCGATGTTGAAGAATTTTTAATAAAATATAAATATTATTTAAAATTGTCTTGTCAAGATTTTACAAATACAAAACACTTGGGATACTAACAAAACACAAATTGAACCTAAGTAGTTAAAAAAAAAAAAGCTTTTCATAATTTTCGTGGTTTTCTGTTCCTGTGTTCAGTAGGTGTCCGCGGGGAGCGACCCAATGACATGGTTTGCCGCTCATAAGGCACCGGTGGTGTGCCATCAGAATAATGCACCGCTGAAAGACTACTTTCACCGGAAAAAAGCTGCGTGCTCCCACTGTGCACCGATCTATCCTGGTCGGACAGCAACGAGCCGACTGGTGTGGAGGTCTTTTGTCGATCATTGGTGCCATTGGTAGCATGTGCCAATGCTGGAGTATGCTGGGAGCTGGCAAGGGAGAGTGAATCGATAACCGATTGCAGAAAGTTGCCTTTCAATGAGTCACTAGATCCGCTCGAGCTATCCCCATGGCCGAGAGCCTTCTGGCGTTGCTTAGTCAGCTCAACGGTTAGAAAGTCTCGCAAATTTAGCGTACCAATCATATCGCTGACGTCCTGTAGCTCATCCTTCGATATGTGCACGCTGCCACCAGCCGATCTATCGTTTGGTGTTGATTCAAAGCCAAATATGCCGTTTGATTGCTCCACATGGCGCTCTTGCTGGCGCATGTTGACCGGCCTGGGTACGCGCATGCGTTGCCTATCCAACTGAGTCAGCGGTTCAATGTCGCTCTCATTGGGCGCATATGCGCTGCTGTCTGGTGGAATGATTTCACGACGCGTGCTACTTGCCACCTCTAGCTCCGCTTCCGGTCCACGCCGAAAGAAGCTGCGTAGTATACGACGTTGTCGTAGCTCTGCCTCCACATTAAATGAATCGCTGCTGTCCAGGCTGGTGCTGTCAATCAGATCACGTTCTTCGGGAGGCTCTCGTGCTAGCAACTGCTTTATAAACTCACGCCTGTTGGGAAACTCACGTATGCTGACATTGGGCAAACGCATTTCGGCGGCTGTCTGCGATGGTTGCTCTACATTTGATTCAACATGAACTCGAGTTGTGGTCGTTGTTATATTATGTAAATATGCAGTGATGCTGGGAAATTCTCGATAGTCAACAGCAGATCCACATTGCTTGATTATTTTAATGAGTTCATGGAATTCCTGTTGCATGCGCATGCTTTGATTCGAATCCATACGAGTGAAATCAAGCTGCAGCTCTTGTGCATATTGCTCGAAGCTGGGAAAGGGTACTGGCGCCGGAGTGGTAGCCATCATATGTGATTGCGCGGGCGTATCCACCTCCGTAATGGTGGAAAGCTCATGCGCCAACTCCTCTGCAGCAAGCTGTGGACTATAGCGACGTATTGTGGCCGGCGGCACTTTGGCACGACGCTGAGTTGCCCCGCTCTGTGTCGAGGAGCCTAAGGATGTGGGCTCTGCCTCAAGCGGTTCCTGACCCATAGCTGTAAGTGGTCGCGATATTGATATGCCGCTATCCAAACTGGCACCCGTCGGCTTATGCTTTTGCAGTGGTAGCGCTTCTGAGTGCGACGGTGTCGTATTATGGCTATCACTGCGCTCGGATATCGTTTGAGAGCCGGGCTGTTGCAACTGTTGCTGTGTCTGTCCGGGTGGCAAGTCAAAGTACTCAGTGGAATGGCGTTCTCCTTCACTAGCTGAGGTAAGCGTAACCTCCACCAGTTTCTGCTTCTCCCTACGCACCTTGTTGATGAGTGCCTCTAGCGTCGTAATACGCTGTCTGCATTTCTCATGATTTTCATTAGAACCATCATCTCGACTGATCGTTTCAGTTATGCGTTGTTGTCTATGCATTTGAGTGCTGCGTGTCGTGGTTGTTGCTTCTTGCGGTAGCTGATAAGACACTAATCGGGCTGTTTCTTTTGAAGTAGCTGTTGAAACTGAACGTCTGGAAGCATTTGCTTTTGCACTATTCGTTGATCTTTCAACTTCTGGCTGATGTTGTTGCCTTCGACTTTGGCTTTGCTGCTGCTGTTTCCTTTTGGCGAAACGTTGATTCCAAATCTGATCAAAAACGCGCTGACTGCTTTCTTCAGCTGGAGGCTGCTGCTTTTGCTGTTGTTGTTGCTTTTCCTGTTGTTGCTTTTGCTGTTGTTGTTGCTGTTTCTGCTGCTCCTGGCTACGCAGCGTGTCTTCCAGTTCTTCAACAAAACTGCGATTCTGCCGAATAAAGTCCTGAACTTGCTCCACATGCCGAATATCAAGGGCGCCATCATTTGTTATATTGGTAGGTTGGTTGATAATAGATTCGCTTGGAGTAAGCACCTCAGAGCTGCTCGCACTTAGCTTCTCTACGGAGTTGCGTGACATGGCCAGCAAGCGATGTACATAGTGTGCAACCATTGGATCCAGTGGCTTTTCCTCAGCGGAATTAGGAGCAGCGGTTTTTGTTGGTTTTATGTTTTTATAGTTAACAGGTGGCAGCTCGCGGTACACTGTTGAAGTGGAGTCTATTGAGTGTTGGCGTTGATTTGAGGGTGCAGTATTTGGTGCTTCTTCAGCATTTGCTGCTGAGCTTGTGATTGTTGGCTGTGTAGCGCCTTGTTCTGTCATTGTTTTTGGCTTTTGTTTGTCGTGCAATTTGCTCTTAGGTACGTACTGTTTAACAGTTCCGTCGCTTTTTACCTTAATTATGATCTCCACAGGATTATCAGAGCTGTGTTGCTTTCGTCCATTTACCTTTTGGTGCTGCTTGTACAACTGACGTAAACGTTGCTCCAGCAGCTCCTCCTTCTGCTGCAATTCCATTTCCCGCTGGTCTATATTCTGAGCTGTGGCCGTTTGCAAATTGGCGCGTTCATTGCGTATGGAATCGATCACCTGTTGTGCATAATTACCGTCCAAATCACCAGCCTGTAGCTCTGCCAGCAAACGTGCTCGTATTTTTTCGATGCGCTGGAGCAAACTTCGTAATTTAACAGACTTGGAACAGTTGGATTGCATGCCCTTGAGTTCGGTGCGCAGCTGGTTGCTCTGATCGTCCACAAAGTCAAGCAGTTGGGAGCAACTGCTGACAGTGTCTGCCATTTCCGTTGGCGGATTACCCAAATTTATGGCGTCTGGCGTTATAGTTTTGCAACGCGTGCCCGTTTTTTTTGGTGATAGGTTACGGTTCAACTTAACCTCGGGACACGTAACGATGGCCGGACGCAACAGCATCTCCTCCATTGCAGCGTTCATTTTTTGCTCACGCCTTAAGGCCAAGTCAGCAAAGTGATGACTCGGCACAAAATTGGCCTGTTGGAATGGGAAAAATAAATTATGAAGTTTACAAATAGTTTAACAAAATACAATCAGTTTTAATCTTACGTCACTTGGCAGCAGTTGCGGCTGCTGCTGTGTCAATGCATCCAGTTTTTCCGTCAGCTCAGCGCAATCTCGACGCACTTGCTCGCGTTGCAACGCCTTCTGTCCACGCTGCTCAGTGACTTGGCTGTTTATGGAATTTGAAAGGCAACATTATTTGAATTTAAAGATAGTCTTCGAATGCAACTAAACTATCCAATCAGTAGCCTTATGTTAAAACAACGACTGGCACGCAATTACATATGTCAAACGTCAAAAGGATTTTTTCAATCTTACCGTCGGCTCTCTAGCTCTTGTTCGCGAAGTTTTCGCATATTTGTTTCAATGCGCGCTTGTTCCATGGCATTCAGGTTAGTATTATCCTGCAGATTGGCATGCACAGTTTCTGTTGGCGCCTTATAGTTGCGTTGGTATTTATTATTATGATCATAGAACTGAACGTGTCCATTTTTGTTATTTTCCGATGTTCCTTGTCCAGGAAATGTTGTTGTGGAGACTGCCGTATGGCTTGATGTGGTGCGTGGCGGAGCACCTGCTGGGGCAGTTGTAGTTGTGCTAAAAGGCCGTATGTCTTGCAGTTGTTGTGTTGTTGGCACAGGCTGTGTTGCAAATTGGCTTATTGGTGGCATGGTATATGGTTGCATGGGATACGGTAACATCGGATATGGTTGCATAATTTGTGGTGCATACATTACGTGTGGTTGCATTACAGGATGCATGTAAGGATGAAGTGGTTGCATGGGCTGTTGTTCTCGCGGCGTCTCCTGCATGGGCAGCTGCTGAATAGGTGTTGGCTCTTGTTGATGTCTCGGTTGCATGCGAGTTGGTTCCGCTGCTGTCTGTTGAATATGTGGCTTTTGTTTAGTTGCTTTCGTTGGGCCTGTTGCCAAACTACCTTTAAGGCCCGCATCTATGACCTTAGCAGCAGGGATCTGTTGACAACGATTGACCGTTGATTGCATCTGTGGAGCACGTTTAGGTGTAGTTGGTCGAGTTGCAATTTTGATGGGCGAGCCAATAGAGGCACCCATTCGTGCTGCAGTTGTTGTTGTTGTTTTGCTTGGCGATCGAGGCGAACGTGGCGGAGATTTGGTAGGACTACGCGGTGTATGAGATTCCTGCTCCTGCTGCTGTTTGTCTGTGCTTGGGGCAACCCGTTTGTTGCGTAGCACCAAATCACTTACTTGTGTAAAACGTGGACGCGATGGAACTTCTTCGACAGCTGCTTCTTGTGGCAGCTCGGGGCTTTTTGTATTGGTGGGTCGCACCACACGACAAAATTGACGATTGTTTTGCATGTGCCTGTCTTTAATTTCAATACCATTTTGTGAGCAAATTTCCAGCGAATCCTCGCTTTCATCATCCACAGTCATAACAATGGGCGGCGTCTTGTCCAGCTTTTTGCCGCTGGCGGCTCTGCTTGTTATTGGCGTCTCCGCAGTCTCCTCATCGCTGCTGCTGCTGCTACTATCTAATATAATTTTTAATGTTTCCACGTCTTTGTTTTCTTCGTGTTCTTTTGGATTATTTGGGCAATATTTGCATCGCTTGCACTTGTGTGAATTATTATTTGTTGGCTTGCAGCTTTGTTTATTGCACAATCGGTTCTCCTTGCCATGGTTAGTTTTTTCAGACTGTGCCGGTGTCTTTGTCTTTGTGCTCGCAGTGACGCATACTTTTTCATTACGATCCTTACCTCCTGTGAGACGCGTTGTCGGCATCGGCTTTGTGGCATTCTTGATTGCTAGGCGTTGACAGTTTTTTATTTTTTGTTCCCGTAGCTGCTTTTGCTTTTCGTTGTTTTCAGTTTCAAACTGAGCAGCACGATGGGCGGCACCCACTTGAAACATTGAGGTACGGTAGTCCTGGTATTTTTTGGCCATAACATGCTCACGCCACGTATTTAACTCCTGCTGCTTTTTGTTTTCGAGGGTTTGTATCTGACGCTTCTTTTCGGCTGCCACCTCTTGACGTATCGTCCGAGCTAAGTTTTTCGATTTCTCACGCACCTAAACGGGTTTTGTAATTGTTTACAATGTAAGCCCCAAAAAAAAAAACGAAATTGCGTCTTACCTGCTTCAAACGAGCTAAACGACGCTCATTTTCGAGATCTTTTTTGAGGCCTTCGGGGTTAGTTAGAACACGTAATTGTTGTTGTTGTTTGCTATTTGCCTCCGCTTTGCTATTGAAAGTCGTTTTCATCGCCATTGGTACAACTTTGACTATACTTTAAAAACATTTACTAGAACTACTAAATAAATAAAACTTCATGACGAGAAAGTCAAAAGCGAACGTTTAAAAATTCCGCAGCAAGCCAACAGAGGAAGCGCAGACGCAGAACCAGTTATGTATTTGAGTTAATATCGATGTATTAATTGGTGTGCGGCGATGAATGTATCGTATACCGCCTGCTGCTGGACTGGCAACATCGCACGACAGGCAAACAGCTGTTGTCACTTTTGTTTTGATTACGAGATTGTAAACTTGGAAATTGATTTTATTTGGTTCCTAAAATTTCTATAATGGCATCCATATTGCGTCAGTTGGCAAAGCCTGCGTTGCACAGGTAAATATATAAAACAAATAAGCTTAGCAGCCTTACATAAAGATGTTTTCTAGAAATTTGCTGTATTCGTCAACTTCACTGCGGAAAGTCACTAAAGATGCCGCCGTAAACGCTTCTGCTGCAGCCATAGCCAATGCTACAAATACAAAGCAGCCGCAGTTGCTAGTGAGCGAGAGTTGTCTAAAACATTTGCGTGAGATATGCAAGGATGGTTCATTTCTGCGCATAATTGTTGAGGGCGGCGGCTGTTCTGGATTTCAATACAAATTCGATTTGGACACAAAAATCAACGAAGATGACGTGCACTTTGGCGAGGAGACAGCAAAAGTGGTGATAGACACAGTTTCACTAGACTATTGCACTGGCGCTACAGTTGATTATCACAGCGAGCTAATACGGGCGGGCTTTCGCATGATTGCGAATCCGCGGGCCGAACAGGGTTGCTCCTGTGGCTCGTCGTTCTCAATTAAATTGTAGATTAATATAGAGTTTGAATACATCGTTGATTGTTAAATTTTAGTGAAATATTTAAAACACACATATATTTATTTACATATATATATGTTCAGCTATATACAAACTGCATTGATTTTGGACCTATATAATAATGGTTTGATTCTAGTTGATTATTGGACGTGTGGACAATAGCATAATCCAATAACCAACCAATCAATTGTGGTGCAGCATCAATAACATAGCCCGTGGCTATGTTTGCCTGGTGATACTCATTTAAAATAATATACAATAATGTAGCATAGAGGCATATATTCATTTGCAAGCAGCCAACTGGTCGCTTAAGCTAATCACTTGTTCCGTCAGAACGCTGATTTGCTCCTCGTAGTTAATGCGCGTTGTGGTCTTTAAAAATATAAACATATATGTATACATTTCGATAACACATTCGTAAACATTACTTACCAGTTCCTCCTCGAGCATTTGCAGTGCTCCGCCCAGACTGGACTGCTGCTCGTCTTTTGCTTTTAGTTCTTGCGTTGCATTTTCCAAGCAAATTTGCAAATGTAACGCCTCCTGTTCAAACGAGCGCAGACGTGACTCTGCCAGCGCCTTTAGACGCAACAGATCTTCGAACTTTTTACTAAATACGCTATATATAAGCTGTTCCTTGGTAGGCGGCTCAGGCAGTTCCTGCAGTGAATCACGTGCCCGCTGGCTACACTTATTCTCCAAGCTGCATTGCTTTACGGTGATGCCCGCAGCAGCTGTGCTGCAGCTGCAAATACTGCTGGGATCCATGTTTGTGTTAGAGTTCGAGTTTAAGTTTTGGCTCAGCTTGGCAACTTCGTACTGTGCCCGCCAGTGCGCTGTCTCCTTTTCCAGTTGCGCAATGCGCTCGTCGGCAGTAAGCGTTAAGGCTGCATTGGTATTAGGCTGGTGCTGCTGCTGATGCTGAAGATTGTGCAGCGGTGTGCTGTCGCTGCCTGTGGCGCTCAATGCATCCTCACTGCCCAACTGCAAACAATAAATGTGGATGATGTCATAGCTGTTCGAGCTCGGCAATTTTATTCATTGTGAACTATTACTAACCATACTTGCCGCATCAACCAACTTTGTTTCGAGTTCACAGTTTCTGTGTTGCAGTGTTTCCATTTCTTTGCGCAAACGTTTCTCCAATTCGTTTTGGTCACTAAGGCGTTTCTCCAGTTTTTGTTCCAGCTCCCCAATGCGTTCTGTGTGGAGCATCAAATCGCGTTGCTTGTCATCGATCTGCGAGTGATAATATCAATATTTATTTTAAAGCGTGCGCTTGTAGTCCATTTAATAGTCAATTACTTACCAGTGATGTCAGTTGTGCGTTTTCCATAATTTTCTTTTGCAGCTCCTCGAATATGAGCGCCTCCTGCCCTAAGTTTATATTTTGCGAATCATTTGGTGGTTCCGGTTTGCTGCCACCTAGAAGTCCACGTTTGCTTGGATCCTTCTTTTTGCGCACCTGCTCGTGCACCGTTAACTCTTGCTGCAGCTGTGAAACACGCGACTCCAACTGCTTATTTCGAAAGCCCAGCGAGTCCACTTCCTGTTCTGTGCGCCTCAAAGATGTAGCGTTCTGTTGCAATTGTTCGCGGAGGCTCGCCTCCTTCGCCTGCTCGTCGAGCACTGCCTTTTTAAGCACTTGTGCTTGGGCACGCAGCTGTGTGCGGGAGCGGATGTGGAATAATTAAGATTAATAAGCTCATGAATGGGGCGTAAACTGTTGCTTATTGCATTACCTTTGAGTATTCACTAGCTAGTTTTTGGTACTTCGACTCCGGCACTGTGCCTTCCATGCTGGCCATTATATGTGCCTTGCAGGCAGGCACTTCCACGTTGTTTGCACTCTTTGCAAATTTAAGAAACTAATTGCTTAAACAAATAGAACTGTTTTTGCGCTTGGAAAGTGCCAAAACTGCAAGATTAGTAATGGTAGAGCTCTCGATTCATCGTAATGTTGCAATACAATTTAGTAATCGATATTGTTACTGGCTCTAAATTAATTTTTAAATTATTTTTTAAAACCCATAAATGCAAATATATACACAAAAACTATAATTATTTGTATATTATTTTTCATTGGACAGTTTATTAAGTTGAAAACTTTTCAAAAATTGCTTTCTTTTAAATCACTAACGACAGCCCTAAAATATAAAAATTATCGATACTCGCCGCTCAAATTCAAATAAGATTTGATTCAAATCAGAAAACCATTTTCTAAAATTTATTAACTAAGTAATATTGAATACATAAATAACAACTTAAACACACTAACTTAAAAATATATTATCGAAAGGTACTTTCTCAAAAATTTTGTTTGAAAGTTCCCGGAACAGAAGACCAAAGCTCTTGGAGTAGCCGACCTTTAGTTCGTTAAATACCGTCTCCCAGTTTTCATTAAGAAAACGATTCATGCCCTCCGAAAGAGTTTTATCATTAAATAGGTTCTCGAAATGCATGTAAACGCGCTTTGGTTCCATAGCAACGCGATATTCTTTGAGTCGCATATATTTGACACCATCTTTCTCGAAGGGTTCACCAATTAGACGGTGCTCGATTTTTGTATTCACAAGCGTAACATTTGCCTTGCCATGTCCTGTAATGGGCAACAGTAGAATACGACCTGACATTTCATAATCGCCCAACATTTCAATACGATCGGTTTTGCTATCACAGATTATAAGATGTTTATCTAAATCGGTTCTAAGGCGGAAAGGCAATTGGTGTTAAGATATATGTATTATTTGAAAATTGGCATCAATCTGTTAATTACCTGTACCGCTGGATCTTGCTGGTCGAGATCATATCGTGCACCTTCACATTTTTCAAGGCTTGACGAAGATTAATGGGCGCATTACCGGCATCAATAACTAGTTTCTTCACGGACAGCGGCTCCAGTGTCGGAATTCCAAAGTCTTTATTGCCTGTCAACAGTTCAATAGTTTCGATCAGTGCCTAATTAATTAGTTTAGGGTTTTTATGGTCAACTCTCCTTACCAGTTTTAAGCACTTGTATTGCATGATTGACAGCATCCACCAGACACTTGTCAAAGTTCGCATCTCGTTTGCACTTGAGGAAGTTTTCCGCTATAAAAATAAACAAAAACAAAACAATGATCATGACATTGAAACAGTTTGCGGAAGACCCCGCGGCTAGGAGTGTGTAATTGTGTCAGTATTATATTAACAACAACGGATTCATCAGATAGAGTTCGTTGGCCACAAAACTTGTTTAACACACTGCCTTATATATAGCAACAAAACCCAAAATTCAATCAGACAATATATTATTAATAATGGCTCTCAATGTCAAGTCAAAGCAAATGTCGTCTTTGTGTTTCGAGAAGTTGCGAGAAAACAATGACAATCTTGACCTATGGCAAACACAGCGATAACCATAAATATATATAATACACATACTAGCTGTACATAATCAGGCTGTAAAATATATGTGTCACAGCAGAGAGCGGAAGTGGAGCAGGGACTACATTGGATTGTCAAACCCGTTTAGTCGAAAACGATATGACATTATGTTGTAGACCAGGTTCGATTGCATAACAATTCCATTGACGCTTATCGATGCAACAGCATAACAATGTTGATATTTAGTTATTTTCAAGCCAGATCTAGCTGAGTTTTTCTTTTCTTGCTTACAATATTCTTAAGCGGCAAACGTTTAAAATGCTTTGTAGACGATTTTTGTATTGATGTCTCATCGATTTGGCAGTCAAAGGCCAATTTAACTAAACAATAATAAAAAATATTAAACACGTTCAAGCTATAAACAGCTAAGTCCAAAAACAACCAAAGACAAGGTAAAATGGGCAAAAAATAAGCCCCACCACACATTCATTTAAGTTTACACTCGTTATTTTTACTTACGCAAATCTTGAGCGGCCGTTACGAATTTTATAACTGTTGCGATTAGCAGCAGCAATATAACTGTCAGTTGTTTTGACATTTTTATGTTTACAGTCGGATACAAAATGAGCCAAATTGATATATTAATTTCCAGTTTCAAATTCCAAGCTAAAAACGCACAGCCAAACGAAGAGCAAAAAATCGTCTGCTAGTTAAATAAACGTTTCTTCTCTGCACGCCAACTAATCACAACGCAATGGACGCGGGATGCTTGAAGCATTCGTGTTATATACTGAGCTTCGCAGCGTCTAAAAAAAGCTTCCTGCGTTTTGGTAGCCAAACATGCGCTAAAGTTTCAATCAATACCAAGATAAGCTTTGGCCCATATCCATGACATTTTTGCATTCCATTGATGATCATAGTGTTGTTGTTGTTTAAACAGGTGTCGTACAATGACCGAACAATCCCCGAACAACCCTGCTTGACGATTGCCCTTAACGTTATTGTTGCAGTTCATTCAACTTAACATCCAATTACGGATAGGTTGAGTTAATATTTAATTGGGGTGCAATTCAAGAGCTACCGGCTTTTTAAACATACAAAAGTTGTTGATATATTGTTTTGAAGACATCGCTTATGGACCTTTAATTTCGAGCTATTTATCTATTAAAGCTTTGGTTTGGAATTTGTATTTTAACAAAACAAATCTAATGCATATAATATTTATATTTTATAATATAGTAAACATTATCTTGTACAGCACAAAGTTTTTATTTAGATTGTATAAAAGTCAACTTCTGTAAAATTAATTAAAACCAATAAAATATTTCTATAAAACATTAATGTTTAAGCTGCCAAAACATAAAGCTTAATAAATATACACAGTTAAATGTAAAAGTACAAACTGAACCCAAAGCTATTCTTTGCATCTCATTGTGTAATAGGTCAGACATGTTATATCCATTAGAAACCAATAATTGCAACGTCCAAGCCATCACAAAATAGAATCCCGTCACATTTCATCACTTCAAATGCCAGCTTGTTCCCAAGCTAACACAAACCTTAGCAATTAGTTCTAATCGCCAAACTAAGTTTGTTGCCTAAGTCATTCGTTTGTGGCCAAAGACAAAAAACAAAACATCAGCAAGCCGAGGACCTCGCACCAAGTCAATTGAACATGTATGTGTCTATGGAAACTGTCGCAATTGTTGTTCAAATATAAACAAACGCTGCGTGCCGGCGACACCAGGTAACGGTGTTGGGCATGGGTGTCGAGGCGTTAGGTATGCGTGCAAACCGGTTGCCTCCGTCCGCAGTCGTCGATTAACATTCTGTGAGCAGGCAGACATTTTGGAACTGAGCCAAAGACAAAATCATTACCAAATACCGATTACAAAACAATAGGTGGAAAAATAAAAAAAAGTAAAATGCAAAGGTGCTATTGTGGACACAGCAGTGGCAGCTTAAACGGCAGCATCTTAAAGAAAAATAGCCACGTAAGCAGACTGGCACAACAGCAGCCGCAGACTCCTCTAAGCAGTGATCTTAACTCTTTAACGTCATCATCCAGGCAAAGTGTGCGTCCAACACAGTTTGTTAAGCGTCCCAATCCGAATAGCAATGCAGAACTGGGTTTGGGTCATTCAAAGAGCGCTTTGAGTCGTAACTTTAGTCGTCGCAATTCGACAGCAACCACATTGAGTCACTGCTCCAGCTGCTGCAGCTCCTCCATCCCTCAACAACAGCGTGAAAGTCGTGTCAAGGTACTAAGTTGGGGCATCGGAGCGGGAAGTGGAAGCCCTAATAACAACAACACTCACTGCGAACACACCGACAATCGACGTAACTATGAGCAACGCGCCTGCGTCGCCAGCCAGCTGAGAGCTGAAAGTCAGGTTCATGGTCAAGTTCAAAGTAGGGGCACAGCAACGCCGTCACCAACTGTCCCCATTCCGGAGAGCAATGCGGATATGCATCGTTTGCTGGCGTTACAACAATTTAGGCTGCTTAATGCTAGCGATTGCTTTAGTGCACAGCGTCAGGATGAGCTGCGTCTGCAGCAGGCGTATGACAAACTGGGCGTGGCCGACAATGTCAAGTGGCAGAAGAACAAAGCGAACGAAAGCAAGCAGCAGGCAACGTCGGGAACAACGCCCTATGCCTTGCGTCAGAAACTTTTGCAGCTGCAACTGCGGGAGGATCAGGCAAATGGCAGAGGATCAGGTGCTTTTTGTGCGCCCTTGGAACGCAGTTGTGCCCTGAGATACAATTGAGAATAGATATGCAAATGACGTACTATTATATCAGAATAAGGTGTGCAATTTTTAAGGAGATTTCCATAACTTTGTGTTAACGAATCAATCGAAATGTTATAAAATTTTGCTGAATCGCATACATTATCAATTTTGTGTCTGCACTTAATTCGATATCTCGAACTTATATAAAAATATCAATTAAAGTGCTTAAAACTTTTCAAAATTGTAGTTTAAGTAGAAGAGTTATATTAAAGTAACGAAACTAACTTCAATCCCCACATCTATAAACGATCACAACCATTGCTTGAACATTTTTACCAGTTTAAAACTACGATTTGCCAATCATTTTTTATTGCTAATATGTATTTCGTTTTTAATTTTAATAAAACAGTGCTATTTTGTTACAAGTGCTTCATGTATTTTTTTTTTATTTTTAGATTTTTTTGTTTGTTTGTTTTTGCTCCATTTAAGCTATCAATGCGACTGTATATTTTTTTTCTTTTGAATTTTCATATTTTGTCTTTACGAATTTCCAAGAATTTTATTTATACATGTGAATTGATCATGTATCCATTTCATTTTTATCGGGTAATTTTTTACGCAGTTTATTATGATATTATGTTATAATTCTTATAATACGGTTGTTTTTTATCGATTTTTTTCTTTTCATTTTTGGAAACAGCCAATATCAACTATAATATTAAATAATCTTTTTTTTTTTTTGTTATATTCTTTAATTTTTTTTATATTTTTTAATTTTTGTTTCTTGTTGCATATATGTACGTACGTAGAATTCGTTACAACATTAAACAGAGTACTAGAGTGTTTTCGACAAGAAGATTTTAGGCTATTAGCTGGACATTCAAGTTGAAACGGTTTTTCTACGCGATTGTTTTGGGCATGAGGGTGGTGTTTGGGGGCGGGGATTATACAAACGAAACCATTATTGGGGTTATTAACGCCAGGGCAGGTTAAATCTAGAACTACATGCATCCTTCTTTATTTGATTTTTGGTTTGGTTTTCCTTTTTTTTTACGGGACATACGTACACATGCATAATAAGTATAATACTTGAATGTGGCGGCCTTTAGCACTAGAATGTACCGTTTGTTGTTGTCACAAAATACAAACACAAATATGTATACAGTATACACAAATGTACTCAAACAGCGCATGCATCTGTGCGTGCGTTTGTGTTTGTGTCTCAGTTTACAATTTTAATATTATATTTATATATTTATTTATGTATGTATGTCAATTGTTTTTTTTTTTTGTTTTATTATTGTTGTTGTTGTTCGTAGTTCTTGTTTGTAACCTTATCTGCCGCGTCGCTGACGTCAGCAAGGGCACACAGTGCCTCTGAAAAGTATGTCGCTCTCAACGCGTTTTTTGTTTTTTCACTTTGTTTACAAGCATTTTTTGTTGTTGTTGATTGTTACTTTTAGGTTAGTTAATACATTTTTTTTGAGGATTTTTTTTTGCTTTGCACGTTTTGTGTTTTACATATTTAATCGTCAACGCATACAATTTTAAAATATACACAATTTTTGTTTATTTCAATATTTTTGGTGTAAACAATTCAAACTTATGTACTTTCGAGCTAAATTTGCTTTGCTTTAAAACTAAGTAAACATTTAGTAGAATTTTAATGATGAATAATAGATTCAAAAAAATAAATCATGCTTAAAATTACGTACATACTTTCATTATGCATATGTATTCAACTCACACACATATTAAAAGCCATGTATTTAAAGTTAAAATAATTATAAAAAATAACATTTGACCATTTTGCTATATTAAAAGAAATATAATATTTATAAAGGAAACAATCCTATGCCTGGTTGTTGTGCTATGCAAAGAACCGAATAAAATGCCGTGATACATACAAATGCAATAAATACAATTGGTGTGTGTGTGTGTGTTTTACATACTTTACGCTTAAGTGTTTTTTTTTTAGCAATGCGCAAGGAAAATTAAAAAAAAAAACTATAACAAAGTAAAATTAATACATTAAGAGATATTCTTGCTTATGCAGTGTTTAACACCACAATTAGTTTGAACTAAAGTGTCTCAACTTGTGTGTATGTATAATATGTATGTGTGTGTGTGTTTACTTCCTTTTTTTTTTTTTTTTAATAAAAAGTTGACCAATATGTATGAATTTAGATACCCTTAGAACTCACGATTCGATTACACATATTCGATTAAAAATAAACATTTGCTTTGTTTTGCGCTTAAATTGGTTTTCCTTTGTGTGGCCGTTTGTTGTTGTTATTGTTGCTGCTGGTTTTTTCGCTTATTTCTTCTTATTCTTATTATTAGCGCCGCGAGGCGGTGTTAGTGGACGCCCTGAGCTTCCAAAATTTGGATAAACAAATCGTCGCTTATCGGCGGGTTTCAATATTTGAAAGGAGCACATTAATGTGTCGTCAACGGACATCATGGCACCTATGCATAAAGTGAAAAACAAATGGGTAAGTCATCATATTATACAAACAAAATTAAATGCTGATACTAAAAAGATCTTTAATAACAAAATTAGATGATCAGCTTGAAATTTGAGATCTTTATTCACACTGTAAAGTTTTTTTTTTGTTTTTTGCCGACTGATGGCAAATACAATTAAAATATATTTGTTTATTTTCACAAAGCAAAGTTTCAACAAGCAAAATCTTTATACTTATAGTGACGAGTATTTTTTAATGACGTCGGAGAAAGATTCTTTTTTGTTGTTGTTGTGTTCTAATAATCTATTTATACACTGCTTAATCTGAAGATGATCTCAAAAGATTGTTCACCCACCAAACTTAATTGAACTTTGAGTTTATTTGCTTTAAAATAGTTTAGAATTGTTTTGCTCTGCCAGCAAGGTTATCTCCAAAATCTGTGCTTATCTCAATGTTATCTGTACAAGTTATGTAGTATATACCAGTAATTGCACTGATGATCAGTTGCCGTGAGAGATAACAGCCTCGTTATTGTCTGTAGGAAACTTAAAGTCCACACTTCCTACTGTTTATTTGTTCTCTGTTCACTTACCCGCATTATCGAATTCACCGCAATAGTTGGGCGCCGAGAAGAGCGTGACCAGCTGACGCTTGGCAAAGAACTCGTAACCATCCTCAACAACCTGATGCGCACGACATATGAGGTCGAATTCGTGCTTTTGTAGAAATTTGCCCACAACCTTAAAAAGTAAAATGGGCATTAGCAAGCTTAGGCTTATGTTTAAGTATTGTTGCTTACCTCTGCTCCAAAGGTGAAGCTTACACCACGATCATTCTCGCCCCAGCCCATGGTATCCTTGTCGGGATCGGACCACAAGAGATCGCAGAGCAGGCCCTGATCTGGAACATCTGTGGGCCGCATAATACGTCGAATCTGCTCCATTGAGGACAAATCGGGGCTTAGGCCGCCATGACAGCAAAAGATTTTCTCATCAACAATTGCCGCCACGGGCAGACAATTAAAGCAATCCGTAAATGTTTTCCACAGCTTGATGGTGTAACGTCGCTTACATTCGTCGTAAAACCTGTTGGCATATAAATAATATGAGTAATAGACTTGACATATAAACAAATAGTCTGTGCTTAAATGCTCGAGCGTTTCGCACGAAAACCAATTTATGATTAGAACATATCACGATATCAGAGCAGCTGTTATTTTTCTCAATAAATGCAAAATTAAATTATTACAATATAATGCATTTAAAGTTTTTAGAAGAAGGAACTTTAAGAAAGTTAATATTCGTACTTCATTTGATGATTTGACACTATGAATTGCATTTCACTTCAAATTAAAATATTCAATAAGATTTGCAATTAGAAAGTTCATTAGATCGATTGTCTCGAGAAGTTTTTAAACACGCAACCAAAGTAATTGATTATTAAATTGCATAATTAAGCTATTAACTTACCCGTAGATGCGATTAATGCTGGCGCATTCGTGATTTCCGCGCAGTAAAAAGAAATTCTCTGAATATTTGATTTTGTATGCCAAAAGCAGGCATATCGTCTCTAGGGACTGCTTGCCACGATCCACATAGTCGCCGAGGAATAGATAGTTTGATTCAGGCGGAAATCCGCCGTATTCAAACAGACGCAATAGATCATAATATTGTCCGTGTATGTCACCGCATATCTTCAACGGAGCCTCCAGTTCCAATAGAATGGGTTGTGATAAGAATATTTCACGTGATTTCAAACATAAGCTGCGTATTTCGCTCTCCGATAATTGCACATTTTTGCCTGGTCGTGCACCACGCACTAAAAATTTAAAAGTTACAAATTATGTGCGAATTTCTTACAGTTTTGTAGTGGGTGGAAAACTTACCTTCAAGCAGACGCGATATAATGCTGTCAATGTTCATGATGTCGGACATGTTTTGCAGCGAGTTTTAACACTGTTCCAAGCGTTGTTGTTGTTTTTGCTGTATTTGATACCTCTGTGTCTGTCTGTCTTTGCCTGCTCGGCTATGTTTTTTATCTGTTTACCTTAGAGCGATCCGATTGCTTCTGGCGGCCACTGTTGCTTTTAGCTCCGTTATTTTAGCTTTAGCTTATGTATTTTCGGTATACGTTATGTATGTTATTTCATCGATATGCGTGCAGGGAGAGCTGGAGGGCGCGTATGTATAGATTTGTAGTAGGAGTGTGGTTGTGTTTGTAAGTGTCGTCAGGTTATATATGTATTTAACAGCGCTGCTTGGAGCTTCTGCGATATTTTAATGGATTAGCAACTACGCCATGTACGTTTAGCGTTTGTCACTGGTTTGCGTGTTGTTCGACTGCGTTTTAAAGCATCTATTGCAAGTAATTGTAGGTTTTTGCGACGTCAAGAAATTTTTTCGCGCAACCACACTTCGCCGCATCGCCATCTGAATTCGCTGCGTGCTAACCAATCGATATGTTGCATGTTTTACGTATCGATACATTGAAGTGGCATTACCCATTACAATGAATTAAGGAATGTGTCTTAGTGGCAGCACTGGTAAGTTTAAATTTAAGATAAATCGCGTTTATTTTAAATTAAATTTCATTATTGCCTTTTCCGCTGTCTAATGTATTAAACATAACACGCTTTCGTGGCAATGGCACAGGCCTTGACGGCATATGCCCAGTACTAGGCTTGGACACCACTTGAGCTGCTGGCGTGGCCAACATTTGCTCCAATTGCGCTTTAAAAGTCATATGTTGCTGTTGTCGCTGTGGCTTCAAACTACTAGTTGAGGCCTGCTTCTCCTCTTTCTCTTCATCTTCTCCCTCTCCCTCCAGAGACGTTGTAGCTTCAATTTCCTCGTCATCTTCGTCTGTGCTTGCAAGCAAGACGGTTTTACGCTTGGGCACTTCAATTGGCTGCAACGGAGTCTTGTTCTCAAGCAGCACCTGAGCACGTGCCGGCATTTTGGTAGAGCAAAGCTTATCCACAAATTTACGTACGCGATTGCGCGTTGCATAAAAATGTGGACGGTTCTGCAAAATAAATTTATCACTCAAGGAAAGTATTTTGTTATTTATATTGTTCTTACCAATTTTAGTTGATTTCGATTCTGTGCTAGTTCGGAGCTTGCGCGTTTAAGGGATATATTTGATATAGTTTTCGATTTCATGCTAAAGCCAATTTGACTTAGTTTAAGATTAACCAGTTTCCGGGCGTAGGCTTTTGGATTCTTCTGTGAACTTCTTAAAGAATTCCGAAATTATGAAAATTGTTGTGAATTGAAAAGAATTTGATACTTACTTTAATATTGGAGCTACTTTTGTTTTGGGCGAATTGTAAACGTGTCGCTCCGGCTCGGAGGTCATTATTTCGCTACCCTCATCGCTGATGCTTTCTTCTTCTTCAGTCTTCTCCTCCCCCTCCTCCTCCACCTGCTCCTCCTCATCGCTTAGGCTTTCACTTGCATCTGTTGTTTCTTGCTTCCCTAACTGAACATGAATGGGTTTGGGGTCGTCAGGCTTTGTGTAGGTCGGATGACTGCCGGAGCTATTGTTGCCACTTGTATTTTGAACCTGAACCTGGGTAACTGAATGTTTCTGCTGCGGCTGCTGCTGATCTGGCAGCTCTTCAATCGAATAGGTATCATCATCGCGTTTTGCCTGCAAAAATTCCGTTTCCACTTGCTTCTTAATGCGTTCCATTGCTAGTTCCTTTTTGGGCAATGGCTTAGGTATCTTTGATGTACTTGTCGATGCCGAAGCCGCTGTCGATTGTGGTTGCTGTTGCTGCACCACAACTGTGGTGGTTTCTTTACGCAAGCTAAGCCGCTTTAAATCCCGCTCCAACGCTTCCAGTTTTCTCTTTGTAGCCCATTTCCAGATGATGAACCACCTCCTCCAGTTTATTTGCACTGACTTTACCAATTTCAGCTACCTTTTCGCTAAGTATACGCTCCAGATCCTCCAGACATGGCGTTGCCACACGCTCCTCACCATTCATGGGCGTTACAGTCTTTATTTTTTTGTCCTTGCTCAGCTCCAGCGCCTGACTAAGATCCGCTAGCTTTTGATTAATGCCTTCGATAAAGACCTCGTTGCTTTGCTTCATTTGTGTTTGCCACTCTTCAAAGTGGCTCAAACGCTCGGCAAGACCATGAAGTTGTTGCTTGCGTTCACTAGCCTCACTCTCCACCGCTCCACTACTGTGCTCATCCTTCTCCTTATATTCCGGTAGATTGCTTTGGATGGCCACATTGTGCATGATTGCCTGATCCTGACGTGGACTCACATGTTTCCGAGAGCTACCAGAACGCTCCTTGATATTACGTTCTGCGGCATTAAGACGCTCTTTCAGCTGCTTAATTTCCAGCTCCATTTTAATAGCATTTATCAGTTGCATATCATTATCTTTATCCTTGACAATAGCACCAGCACCTCCAGCAGCACCACCAGTGGTCTGAGTGGGAGTTCCAATGCGATGCCTTCGTCCCATATGAATATTTAATGATTCGTTGCTTATGAAATTCTTGGTACACAGATGACAGGGAAAAACCACTTCGCGTATAGCCTCGATTTGGGTAATCTTTTTGTGCAGCTGCACAACCTCATTGTTAGACTCGCCAAGTGACTTTCTCAGTCGGGCAATCTCCTGTTGGGAAATTTCATGCGCCTCTCTCAACTCGCCAACGCTTTCATCTAGAAAAGTGCGACAGCAAAGCAGATATTGTATCGCATACTGCGACATTATAAAGTACTTGGCGATGCCACTGTCCAAAATGTGCGTTTCCAGCACTGTGCCCAGTGGCGCCTCCGACAAATGCTGCAGTGCATCATCAATTAACTCAAAGTTTTGTTCACGTAAAATTCGATCCGTTTCATAGGAACCTACAAGCATATTTTAATAAAATAAAATTAATACAGCCTAGTACTTTTCACACTTACCCATTTGTCTCCAATCCAAGGGACCATCTTTGTTCAGGCGCAGCTTGAAGCCCACTTCTCGCATTATTTGCGGAAAATTGCCCTTGTAGCCCATTTGTTGCCTCATCTACAGTTGAAAGTGAAAGTTGTTGATTTCGTATTTTCTTTTACTGTATTTTCAAGCGCTAGTAACTTTAATTGTTTGCTCTAGTTCCTTGACAATTATTTGTTGTCGGAACGCTAAGGTAACCTGGCAACCGCTGACAGCTGGTTGGGAACTTGGCTTAAATTAAATGCTTGACTGCGTCTCGGGGGTGAGTGGTGAATTGGTGACTATTTCATTCAAAATCTATGCAAGTTAGAAAACTAGAACAAGCAATTTGCGAAAGTTATAAATTAACTTGATGCACACATGTCAAAAAGTTGTGAATATGTGGCAAAGCTACAATTAAAAAAAAGGTGGCAGCATCGCATTTGTTTAATAATCATATAGAAAAAGATTGAATACAAAGGTATAGAATTATTTCGTCAAATAAAACTACATAAAACAAATTCAAATTTGTTACTTTTTGAATTAACAGTTCACAATAG
The DNA here is from genome assembly GCA_018904305.1 of Scaptomyza montana. Lineage (NCBI taxonomy): Eukaryota > Metazoa > Arthropoda > Insecta > Diptera > Drosophilidae > Scaptomyza > Scaptomyza montana. The sequence goes on from JAEIGR010000001.1 coordinate 6,914,608, forward strand.
CTTGGCCATCCTGCGCGCACTTTTTTTTAGTTTTTTATTTGACAGCTGCTACTCGTTTAGGGATTTTTATGTGAGATTTTCGCTCAGTTACGTTTGGACCCCGGACCAGTGAAGTTTACACCATTTCCAACTCGGAACAGAAAATATACTCAATTGTTATGTGAATAATTATAAAATAGTGCAAATTTCGATATCATTGCATAAAAAACTCTGTAAATATGTCGCGCTGGTTTTGGTTGGGCTTTTTCTTGCTGCTACCCTTGGCAAATACAACACGTAAGTAGCCAAAAGTTTGGCTTGAAAAATCTGTATAAAAAATTGCGATACTCTGATGAGTCGGATGCTGTATCTCAACTGTCAAAAAGCTGCGCCCTGCTAGAGAGCGAGAGAGAGCAAAAGCAGCGACTGCGCATAGATTTGTTATGGGAATTTATTTGCTATGTTTGGGAAATTTGCTTAATGACTAATTGCTTTGTTATGGGATTTTTTTTTTCTTATACAGCGCCAGTAAGCTTTGAAGCGAATCCGGACACAAAACGCCTTTATGATGATTTATTAAGTAATTATAATCGTTTGATACGCCCGGTTGTGAATAATACCGAAACACTGACCGTTTGGTTGGGCCTAAAACTCTCGCAACTTATTGAGGTTAATCTGAAAAATCAGGTGATGACCACCAACTTGTGGGTCAAACAGGTGTGTAGATATTTTGGCTTATCAAAAGCAAATAATCAACATTAATGTAATGCTTTTTAGCGCTGGTTCGATTACAAGCTACGCTGGGATCCAGAGGAATATGGCGGTGTGGAGCAACTATATGTACCCTCTGAACATATTTGGGTGCCCGACATTGTGCTCTACAACAATTGGGATGGCAACTATGAAGTACATATAATTTAGCCTCATGTCTCATTGATATATTTGAAGTCAACATACTCGTAATTCACTTTTCAGGTCACACTCATGACAAAGGCCACTCTAAAATATACTGGCGAAGTGTTTTGGGAGCCGCCAGCGATTTACAAGTCATCCTGTGAAATGAACGTTGAATATTTTCCATATGATGAGCAAATTTGCTTTATGAAATTCGGTTCATGGACCTACAATGGCGCCCAAGTGGATCTTAAACATTTGGATCAGGTAAGCTTCGTATGCAAATTTTGCTTTGCGCTCCAATGCACAAAATGCAATTTATGCAGACACATTCACAAGCAGTATGGTGCTCAGGGCAGGAGCGGGGGGTACTTAAAACATCCCTAACAAATTGCCTGGTCTGCTTTTGGTCGGTTGGATTTTGTATTTTTTTTTTTCTTGGTGCACAGGTACCTGGCAGCAATCTCGTGCAGGTGGGCATCGATTTAAGTGAATTCTATTTGTCTGTGGAGTGGGATGTACTCGAAGTACCGGCCACTAAAAACGAGGAATACTATCCGGACACATTGGAGCCGTTTTCAGGTAAGCTAGCTACAGGCAATCAGGCAGCACTCTGCTTTTGTTGTCTTTTGTAATATGCAAATTTTGATGTCTGTTGCAGATATTACATTCAAGCTGACCATGCGGCGCAAAACGTTGTTTTATACGGTGAATTTGATTGTGCCCTGTGTGGCGTTGACTTTTCTCACCGTTTTGGTCTTTTACTTGCCCAGCGATTCGGGCGAGAAGGTAAGATTAAAAGGAACTATGGATGTGTTCAGGACATGTCTTCTTGACTTTGGCCAGCAATTGGGATTTAAAACCTTTTATCCTAAAGTTAAGCATGTGGCATGTCGTTATAAAAAAGTATTTAGATAAACTCGTATGAAATTGATTGATAAAATTATTATTTCAAGTAGATTGACGGCAATATTTTATATGCAAGTATTTTTGATGTAGTTAACATTATTTTATTTAAAATACAACTGCCTCAGAACACTAAAAAAACATCTTCAAATATAATATTAATTTTTTTTTTTTAATTATCCCAAGCACTTTCAAGATCCTATCATTAACTCAACTTATACTACAGCTTATACTTTAAACTTTTAAAATGCTGAGCTATTAAGTTTTTTTTTTTTGCTAATTGTACATTGGCCTTGAACAACAAAACTTAAAATAAATATTCTAAATCCTGTCACTAAAAGCTCAACTTAGAAAACTTTTCACAAGATCTATCTAATTTCCTTGTTATCGCTCTTCTTTTTAACCAACTTTATTATCAAATATTCGAAATAAAAGTAATTTCAATTAATAATATAAAAGTCCTTTATCAATCTTCAAATCATAGAGTTTCAGGTGCATTTAAATTCCTGCAGCAGTCCATTTACCATTCCATCAAATACAGCACAAATATATTCATCAAACAAGATTCAGAACTATTTGTGATGAATATCATTTGTGCTGTGCTGAGTAGTGAAATCTCATAACGTAAATTTCATCGAATGCATACAATACGAATTTGAATTCATATCGAATCGTAATCAAATCGAATTCTATTCAAATCCACTCTAAAGTTTCCTCATATCGCGTATCCTGCAATTAGGCAGTGCATTCAAATTCTCACACCTTACTCACACTTAGACAATTAATCTCTCACATACACACACATTCACATACACACACACACGCACACTTAAATTCAACGAAGTGTTCTATTTGTTGTTGTTGTTTTATTCGTTAATCGGTTCGTTTGAATCGCTAATTTGCTTAGAGTTATAATATTGCTTTACGTATTCATATCTATGGACATAATAAAGCTGGGAAATTTGTTATAAGAGATGTATAAGGTGGAAAATAAAATAGTTAGGATTGGATCAATATTGGTTAAACTAAAGTTCTTATAACAAAAGACTCTTTTGTACTTCAGCAAGTTTAACTAGGATTTCAGAGAGAAAGAAAAAGTAATTAAAATTTAACATTATTAAGTTCCTTTTAAGATTATTGTTAGTTGAAATATTTATTTAGAGAAAAATTCGAATAGGTTGGATAGATATTTGGTTGAAGCAATGTTCGGTAGTAAAATAAAAATGTAATAATAGTTCGAGGATTGTATCCTTTAATGGGTGCAATATTTAAACTGGTAAAAATATTCTTGCTTTACACAAAGATAGTACTCTTTGAACTTACTAATATGTTAGGATTCATGAACATACATACATATATACTTATATATATGTAGAACGCTTTGTTGCTTGTTATGTTGATTGTTCTTGTTACCACAGCTTACATATATGTATATGATTGAACTTGACTTGGGAGTGATGTGACATTTGAGTGTGTTTTCAGAGTATTTTTGTGTGAGTATAAATCTTGTATTTGGGTGCTTTGCCTGATTTCACGCTTTGCGATGTTTGCGATTAAACAAAATTCTATTGTGTATTACGTTTGTATTAATTTACTTTGAGTAATCGTTCTTGTTGAATTAAACAAATTATGAAAAGTTTATTGTTGTCATCGGTTTATTGTTTTACATGGCGTATACGTAATTGATATGTAATTGGCTATTGTTGATAATGAATTGGTAAATCGTTTGTCCATGTTATCGTTTTTTATGTGGTTTTTTGTTTTGCATTTTTTGTTTATGCAGTGTTATTGTCATTGTTGTGATTGTTATTGTTACAAAACAAAAGGATTTTGCAAGTGACGTATAGAGATTGGCGAGAGAAAGAGAGAGAGGCGAGTTGAGGTGAAGAGAAAAAGAAACTGTGTAAACATTTCGTTGACAGGTTACGTTATGCATTTCAATACTCGTGTCGTTGACCGTGTTCTTCTTGCTATTGGCCGAAATAATACCGCCTACATCGTTGGCAGTACCTCTGCTGGGCAAATATCTACTTTTTACCATGATACTCGTATCGCTGTCCGTTTGGACAACGGTCTGTGTGCTCAACATACACTTCAGGTGAGTACTCTTCAATTGCTTTCAGTTCATCAGCTAATCCAGTCTGCTCCCATTCCCAATTCCATTTAATCAATCAATCATTTGACCAATCAACCCATCGTCCGTCCAACAGGTCCCCCTCTACCCATAACATGTCTCCGCTAGTTCGAAAATTGTTTCTTCACTTCATGCCCAAACTGATGATGATGCGACGCACTCAGTACACGCTGCCCGACTACGATGATTCCACACCCAGCAATGGTTACACCAACGAGATTGATGTGCGGTAAGTTTAAGTGTGTTCCTACCAACTAAGCTCCTGCCAACTAAATCTAAGGTTGTTGCTCTCTAAAAACCAGAGTTCTTCCGGCTTTTAGGGTGATTACCATTTTGAAGAAGGAAACGTTTTCTGAGTGCATCTAACGCCAGTTTTCCTATTTAACCAAAAATGTTTTTCTGTGTTTCTTCTTTGCAGCGACAGCATCAGCGATTTTCCCAGCGAGTTTAAAGACAGCCAGGATGGCGCTTATGATAATGGTATGCAGCACTCAGTGGGTGAGTTTAAATTTGTGTTGCTGTTGCTTGGGAATTTCCTCTGTCCATAAAAGCTCATAAATATTTTGCAACACTCGCGGCTAACCGCAACGCAAAAAATATTAAAAATAAAAATGAAATTGAAATCAAATAAAAAATTGGCAAGTAATGCAATAAAATTGCGAAAAGTGAAAGACAAAAACACAAATATGCTGTTGGGCATTCTCAAGGCTGACAGCTAAGACGGACAATGTTGATAGCTGGTGATGAAGATGTGACGCTTTGATGGCAAACACCGCCTATGTGTGTATGTGTGCGGGATAATAAAACAGGCCCTGTGTAAAACAGCTAAATTTATACGAGTTCTGAATGATTTGAGCATGCGGTATAAGGCTGTAGCCAGCTTTTAGATCTTACTTAGCAAACAAAAACTTAAAAACTTCCAAATTCGAATAGAAATTATAATTTATTTATTAGAGTAATATGTGTTCAAAAAACCATAATATACTTATTCAAATTATTATCTTTTATCTTCTTCTCTTCTCTTGTAGAAGGGTTCTTTAATGGTTAAAAACTAAATTATTTTCTTATTCTTTCTTTCTACAAAAAGGTAGATACATATTTTCCAGCCAATAGACATAAAACACTACTTTAAACTTAAGATAAACTTTAATTTTGGGCTGCTTATGTCACATTAACTAAGAATATGAAATGCGGTTGCTAAGCAAATTTAGACATTCAATTGATTGCTTAGGCCAATAAATGTTACAAGCTTTACCTAGGTACTCCAATGCCCAGCCATGAAAATGTTTCCCATAAATAAAAACTGTCAGCCATAATTCAGTTTGTTTCTTGTTTTTGGGGGTGGGATTGGCGTTTGTTTGTTGTTGTTATTGCTGCTGTTGCTGGGCAGCAGACTGAATCTTAAAGCTGCGAGTGTTGTTATAGCCAACTGCTACTTTCACAAGTGCGGCTTTGCGCTAAGGCCACAATATTTTTCTATGCATAAACACAGACACAAACACACAAGCATGTTGAATTGTAGATTTAGAGTTGCCATTTGCCGCCTTTGGGTAGGCGGCTGGCATCTCTATTTATATATACATATATAGATTTTTATATTTTATTTCAATTTCTTGGCAATTTCATATGCGCTCGCTACGGGACTTGAACAGATTCCGACAATGTGATACCGCGCAACTTAACACCCGAAGTGCTGCAGGCATTGCGTGCGGTCAGATTTATTGCGCAGCATATCAAGGATGCCGACAAGGATAACGAGGTGGGTACGGACACTCTCTGAAAAGGGCCATACTGCCGACGTGCCAAAAGATTTTTGTTGCCCACCGAGGACCACAGATTAAAGCTGAGTGCTGTTTTCGGATTCGTATTCGTATTCGAATTATTATTGACTGTTATTGTTGTTATTGTTGTTTGGCCTGTCATATTTCTTGGCGTCTGGCAGAACACTTGGTCCTTTGGTGACAGCGAAATTCCTTCGCTGCCATTATTGTTTATTGCCAGAAAGTTCAGCTTCAGCACCAACAGAACGATAGAGCGACAGAGAAGGCGACACAAATGTGCAACATTGAATTGTAAAATATATAAAATCATAACTTTATATTTTTATTACCCATTTCAAGTTTATCGAAAGAGACAGCAAAGACAGATTCAGAAATGAAATTTTATGACTTCAATTGAAACCAATTTATTTGGCCACACTCTACGACTGTTTCTCTGTTCAACTCTGCTCCCTCCTCTGTTGTTCTTTTTTTACGAGCTCTGAAACAATCAAGGATTATTAAAAAAATACAATTCTTTTACTTTTATTTTTTTGAATTTTATGAAAAAGGCAGCTGTAGTCCTGATCTAGTTTCAACTGAGTGCTTTCCATTAGCCAAATGATATTTAATATATAATTTTTTGTGTTTTTCGCAGATTGTCGAAGATTGGAAATTCGTATCAATGGTGCTGGATCGCTTCTTCCTCTGGCTATTTACGCTTTCGTGTGTGTTTGGTACTTGCGCCATCATCTGCCAATCCCCCTCACTTTATGACACCCGCTCACCCGTCGACCGACTGTACTCTGAGATACCATTGCGTAAAAGCAATTTCATGCTGCCACCGGACATTGTCAGGCAGGTGGTTAATTAAGTGCAGTGAAAGGTCTAAGAAACGTTACAAAAAAAGTAACAAACGAAAGCGATGAAAAATTTGTGTCAAGGGCCACATTTGACCATAATGAAATCTTGATAAAGTTAACAATTACGAAAGCACATTGCAGCCAATTTAATTGAAATTGTCAAACCTAACCTTTTGCAAACTTTCTATCTTTAAAGAAAAAAAAATGTATGTCATACTATCAGCAATATTATAAATCAATAATAACAAATGGATTATATTAAATAAATAAATTTATAAGCAAACTGTCAAGTGAAAGGCACTGCAAACTTATTAATATTTATAAATAAATACGGTTTTAACTTAAAAAGTCTTCATTGTTTATTCGAAGTAAATGCGAGGAGAATAGATGAATTTTAGCCAGGTTGTATTAAAGAGGACTGCTTAACTTATGGATTATGGAATCAGGTTAGCTATATTGAAAATTAAAAAACTACGTTTAATGTTTTAACATTCAAATCAAGAACACATTGTTGAAATATCATTTTCAACAGACTCATAAAATTCTTTTATTAGCCTAATGGTATGGTTGTTGTTGCTGCTTCAGTTGATTATAATCAAGCACATGCCACATTGCACATTACCACATAAACATAAACATATCTATATATATGTATGTATATAAACACACACACATTTACACCACACAAACTTTGACTATTGTCTGTGTCGTTTTGTGTGTGCTTATCTCTTAATTTTCAATTATGAACTGACTTCTCCAAATGTCGTTTAGAATACATCATTATGGCAACAATATGATAAAAGTTCTACGCACTTGATGTCAAACAGACATTGCGCATACGCCACGTCGCCGGCCTAAATCATTTGCAATATAAATTATTTCGTGCTGTATGCTGGTTCGTTTTGTGTGTTCGGCTTTCGTTCCATTTTCGTGCCATTTTCTATTCGCCTTTGGCCTTTGTCTTTGCCATTGAAGATATTTGGCTGGCTGCCGCATTGAATTAGAAAGTTGGAATCTTTCTTTGGCCTCGCATTCATCAAGATGCGCAGTATAAGCCAGCCCCGTCCACAAGTCAGTCAAGAAACCAAAGACTTTCACTTCTCCGCAGTGAAAAGACATCATTTGCGAGTTTCTTGACTCTAAATACTCTCCAAGATGTCAAAGTAGGAAATGAACAAGAAATCGCCGCATTGTAAATGTTGTTAAAGAATATTGTTGAATTATTATTACTCTTAAATAAAACTTGTAAGAAAGACAATGGATTTTCATATTTTGTCTTAATTTTTTGAAGCTTGTTAGCAATACTGGCTTTCATCTTTCGAATTTAAGTGAAAAACTATTACAATTTATAGATTTTTCAAATTATTTGCATACAGCGTTCTTATATTGATATTCACAAAGCTAATGACATTTTATCGATAGACCAAGGCAAGGGTATATAAATGCTATAAAGATATGCTTATGAACTTGCACACTGACAGCCGTGCCTCGTTCCATTTGACTTCGCCCTTTTGCTGCGTTTTCTTGTCGTTCTTTTATTTTTACATTTTTGCTTGTTTTGGTTTTATTTTTTTGTTGGCAGTTTTAAATTAGAAAAGTTTTTGCCAGATTTTTGTTTTACATTTTTCATATTTTCTGCGGGACATGCCCTGCATGTTTGTTGTCCTTGTTGCTATTGGTGTCAGTGCGTCATATGCGTGCCCCAACCTCCCCCCTGCCTGCCTGCCCCCGCCACTAAGCTTTCCTTAACAACATCTTCAACTCCAACATCGCCATCTTCATTTGCAGGCTGCCGATTCGAGTTTAGCTAAAAGTTAAAAAACTGTACAACAAATGTCATGTTTATTTCTATTTGTGGTTCAACGTGGCATCTTGTCTTGATTCTGCTCCTGCACCCTGTCATCCCCGCTTGTGTCGTCGTTATTCTTGCCCGATAATGGCATTTGCATAAAGCTGCAAAGTATGCAACACATTTTGTTCTGGGGGCACAAGCTAAAGTTTAGCGAGCACAAAACAATATGCAAATGTCATAAACAAAGACGAAGATTTTCCGGTCAGCCTAAGCTGTTTATCATAAGCCATCTGGCTTGCTGTCTGTGTTAAGCATCTGTTAAGTGGACTTAACGCGACTTGCATGGCCAATTTTAAGTACGTTGCAGCGATTTTCTCTCAAACAGCTAATTACAAAAACCAGTCGCACAAGAAAAAAGAAACACGCAGCGCAGCAGGAAATCAAAACCATATAATGAAAAAAGAAGTCAAGTGAGGGAATGGGCAAGCCAGTGGTCAGGAAATGCGGCAAACAGTTTCAAACGTGGTCCAAATCAGTTGAGGCTAAGATTGGTTCAGGCCAAATGCGCTTCCGAGTACCACAAAGCACGTGCTGTAGAAAGTTTTGGCACTAAACTTACTTATACACAAACAAAAATACATAGCACTTAAACGCACACACACATACATACACATATACACAATCGGGGTGCAGTCGTGCGCTGCTTTCGCATGTCCTGTTGTTTTGCAAAGGATACGCACACTTCTATGCGACAAGCTGAAAATTGCTACATTTGACCAAAGACACGTCAATTAGAATGGGTTTCCATTTCAATGCTCTTTCTTCTTTAAAGGAGCGAAAGTTGAGCATGAGTTGGGCGTGGCATTGAGTGTGAATGAGACCTGAATTTGACGTATCACTGTTGGATAGCCTTCCACTCTGTCTGCCTATTGCGTGCTTTTCCATTTCCATATCCATTTCCATTGCCTTTAATCTCCTGCCTCCATTTGAGCCAGTTATTTATTTAATTTCAAAGCAATGTCTGTGTTTATGTTTTGTTGCGGGCCTTTGTATATTTGTTTGTGCTACGTTTCAGGCAGTTACAGTCATAGTTTCACATGTGGTGTGAGTTTATCTTGGGCTATTCTAGTGTATATTTAGGCAACAGCCACTTAAGCCATATGTGTGACAAGAGGTTAGCATAGGACACTTATTGCTTGCCAGTTGGCATTAAATATTCATTACACAGAGATCAAACTTCAGTTTTTGCTAAAGTCAATGAGTACGTTAGCTTAAATTCAGCAATTTACGTTTACATTTCTTGCAAAAATACTTATAAAAATCCGAAAAAATGTTTTGTGCACACTTATTCTATTTGTTGCAAAAGGACGATGACAAATAGTTAACTAACAGTTCAATTTAATAATAAATTGAAATGACATTAATTTGTGACGAATCTTAATTAAATTTGTCGAATTTTGAAGTTTTAATTGAACATATTAAGGCTTTTAGCCGTTTGATTTCGTATGGTTGTTGTATTTCTAGGTATATTTATAAAAATTATTTATATGTATTTAAAGTTAATCGGTTTTGACAGTTTTTTCTCATATGTCTTAATTGCTTTATTATAGAAATTCGATACATCAACGTGCGCTCAAACAAAATAAAAAGACAATTTGATTGACAGACCGCTGAACTATTTGAACTTATTTTTGGACCTTAAAATTCAAACACAGCAAACCATTTTTTTTTTTTAAATTTTGCACTCTATTTATTTCAAGTCCTGGGGTCAGTTTAAATAGTTCGGGTAGCTTTCGGCGCTAAAGTTCATTTGTAAAGAATAAACAAATCAACAACAACTGCATATACACACACACACACACACTGGGTCTCTGTGCATGTGTGTGAGTATTTGTGCAATGATAAATTACAAAATTGCTGCCTATGGCAATGTGAGTTGGCCCAGGCGGCCGCAAAAGCCATTTTGTTGTTATTAAGTTTGCCTTTTGCCATTTTTCTGCAACACACTCACATGTGTGTATGTGTGTGTGTGTGTGTGTGTGTCTTTAAGGCTCGACAGTTGTACTGCGTGAAATTAATGATGCTCCGCATTTCTTTGTATTGTGTTTATTTTTGTTTTCGTTCTATATTTTTTTCGTTCTTTGTTCCCGAGCTGCAGCGGCAGAAGCCAAGATGTCCACAAAATGTAGAAGGCTAAAGACGCTTTTATTAATAGTCCTTCTACGTGGTTACGATTAACTGCCATTTTACGCACTCAAACTTGCTTCATAGCCTCCCTTTGCAGTTTCTAGCCAGGCGGTCTTGGCCTTTCTGGAAAGCTTTTTGCTGTTGCGTAAGTCAAATAGTCTTCTTGATGTGTGTATGCGTGGGTGAGAGTGTGAGCTTGCGTGTAAGCTCCATGGGATTTGGACACGACTTTACTCAAGTTCATAAAATTCTATTAAAAGCAAACCCTTGGCTTAAATCCTGGCCACCCTTTGCATGTTGCAAACTCAATGTCACAAAATCGTTATGATCAAGCAATTCGCATTCAACTTAATTTTAACAACTTTTATCCATCTAACTATCGTTACTTATCGAAACTGAGCATTTATGTCGTATTTGTACCGCGAATGTCTTTTATCTAAAAACTTCTTTGCTGGAATTGAGTTACATTCACGCAATGGCTCACATTCGTAGTATGTAGGTTTGGGTTGCATTTGTGCTTGATGAAATGACTGCAAATGATATTTCAGGAAGTGGGATTTAAAGTGTATGATTGAGGAGCGTCGCCTTGAGTTACGTTACATTGCAGCTTGTCCTTTTTCATTGTCCTTTTGCGCAATCACAGCCAACTGCTTTTAATAACATTTTTCACTGGATCTCGTTTTTGTTTTCTCTCTCTCTCTCTCTCTCTCTCTTTCGGTCTAGCTGCTTCTTAGTTTTCATCTTGATTTTTTTTTGCAACTCGCTTAAGTGGCGCACGCTGTCAAGTGCCCGGCGATGGAAATGGCCACGCCCACAAAGCATCACCTCCCACCAGACAGCATTTTACATGACATTTTAAATTTACGATTTACATTAAATGGCGCAATGCTTGCGCAAAAACAACGACAGTTGTAAAATGAAATTGCTCAGTTCTCGAGAGAGAGGCTCGGCAAAAGAACGGAAATTGGGTATGGTTATGGGTCTGGTCTGGTCTGGATCCTTGTCTCAGTCCAAGGCGATGGTGCTTGCGGTTGCTCCCTCTATCTCTCTCTCTCGCCCTCGGAAATTCATTTAAAAACCAATTTCGAGTATGTAAAATATATGTATTTCTACTATATATGTATATATATTTAAGTGGCTGTTGTGGTTCTACTTTGTATTCTTCTACTTCTCGTCGCTTGTCAAGAATATATATGTCTTTAGCAGCACTGCACTTTCGCCCATTGGGTCGTTTAAGGGTGGAACGAGAGGGGTGCTGTGCCCAAGGGCGTGACAGCAATTGGGCTAAAAGGTAAACAAAACAGCAGCATCGTTGAGTGTAATCTAATCGTACATATTTGGTTTCGCGTATAAGCCACATTTTATTAGCGAGAACCCCCCACAGGCAAAGTGCTTTAACTAAATGTAAATAATCATATAAATTGCATACTTAGCGTTGATAGATGAAAAACCCCCACGGGACAGGGGTTGCTAATGAGCCACAAACAAGGGTTGGCGAAACTACTATGGCTAAAATGTTCTTTAATAATGTTTTACAAAGTGTTTCAGATTTGTAAGCTGTTAGTTAACATGCATGTTATATCTAAATTGCAAGAATCAAAAAATTAAACATGATTTACTTTTTTCGTTTCTTTCCCTAATAACCCTATATGAAGTGTAAAGACTATTTAAAATTGGTAGCTTATAGGAACTCGTATAAAAAAACAAGCAATATGTGAAATAGTCTTACGAAAATGTATAAGAAGCTTAATAAAGTTTTCTGCTCTTATTGCAATGTTGTTCAATAACTAGATAAGATGCAAGTTGGTATCCCCTTGTACTTTTACATCTCAATCGTGTAAAAACGAGGCAAATCCGCAGCTGCCACTAATTAAAGTTTCATTGCTGATGATTCTTGACGAAGAGCGCCCAAAATGTTGGCAGTTAAATAAATAGTTGTTTCAAGTTGCTTGCGCTTATGTTCTTGTTGTCTGCTCGTAGACACTGAGAGCGAAACACCTTTCCGCACACACATGACGTGTATTTCCGATTCCGTTATGCGAAAAGTTTGGTGCGCTTTGGGCCAACTTCCAAGTTGCAGGCAAAAACAAACAGAAAAAAAAAACAACCTTTTCACGCTTAACATTTGCGCCGCGCAAAGTTGAAAAGTTTTACCTAACTTAAACACACGCACACAAACACGCAACTGGGAATACACAGATTGCCATACACCTGGACAAGCGCACCATTTACCCATACATCCACACACACACACACACACACACGCATGTTGATTAGCGTGGGCTTTGATTAAGATTGGTAAGCGCTAGGTGGCAAAGGTTTAGACAAGCCGAAGCTTAATTAAATTTAAGAGCTGCTTAATTGCAGCCCTGCTGAGCTCACAGTTGGCCTGGCCCTAAGTCTCAGCTACATTACGCTGCTGCTATTAATAATTTTGACCAGAACGCTAATGAGCCAAACTCCAATGAACTTTAGCATCAAACTTGGCCGCCCAACTTTGCGGCAAGAAACTTTTTCAATTTTTATATAGCTTAGTCGTTCCATAAACTATATATATATACATATATTTTAAGAAACTGTCGTCGAGTCTTAGCACATTTGCCATGAACTTTGCGACCCAATTTAATTATCAATTAGCAATCATAAAATATATATGTGAGAATTTGTTTACACAGAGGATAGTAATCGGGGTGAGTATTAAGTCTTCGAATATTTAAATTTAATAATTTAAGCGCTCGACAATAACTAAGATAAAAGCGAGTATTGACTAACATCAATTTCTTCTATTTCAATTATACTTTAAGATTGAAAATTCTCGATTTGTGGAAATACTTTTCGAGTTGTTTTTGCGATTTGTCACTAGGACACTGTGGAATGGCATCGATGGTCCTTGGTTTTTGCCGTTCATTTTCTCTCCCTTTTCGCAAGGCTATTAATTTCGCGTCAATTAAAATTTAAGCCAATTATTTGTGCTGTGCCAGGGATCCATGGCATGCCAGAGTTGCTACAAGCATTGGCCTTGGTCATCGTTTGACTCTAGGCCACTCTGCATTCGTAGTCCATTAGGGCATCATTTGTTTTTTTGTTTTATGTTGTAACCTTTTTCTGCGAAAATGGAAACCAAATTTCTAAGTTGGCACTTTCACGGTTCGCTCGCTGGGGCGACTACAGACTCCAGACATCAACATTGAACTTTGGGTCTGGTTTCAGAAACGGACCGCCCGCCGTTTATTAGCTAATTTAATTTGCGTCTCTTGCGTTTGGGCAATTAATCAGCAGAAACAGCTGTCCGTCGCTTTAACCCTTTTACAGCCATTCTGTTCTGGGAGAGGCTATCCTTGTTTACCCTTAATGCAGGCCATGTAAATTGTACATGATGTTTGTGCTGGTGGGGCCTAACGGCTATAATTGGTCTTTGGGCTTATAGATTAGCAAATCAAGGAATTTTGGTTGGGTTTTAAGCTGTAATGTAATTTAATTGACTTTGTAAATCAATCACAAAGTTTATTGCTGCATTACCTCAAAAGATTTTTTTGATCTTAAAGTCCGTTTTAACGATTTTATAGTTTAATACCAAAGGTATTATCATAGTTTATTCCATTCAGCTGTTATAGTTTTTATTCAAGAGTTATCAAAACAAAAGGTTCACTGATATTTTATAAAACAATAACAATACGGATTTATGTTAAACTATAATTTCATTTGAGACTGCAACTTTTCCACTTGCTTGAAATGCATCACCTAGAAGCATTGCAAAAAAATGTAACAAATAAGTTGGAACAAGTGGAACGGAACGAAAAACACAAAGTGCTCTGAAGGGACAAGAAAACAAATTCTTATTATTCAAATCTTATTTGTTATGCATATTTAACTACTGAATAAATAATAATAATAATAATAATAATAATAATGATAATAATATTAATAATAATAATAATAATAAATAACAACGATGGTGTTTGTATTTTTGTAATCAAAAATAATTCATTTTGTGAATTTTTTTTTAATTACTTTTAAGGTGTTTATTTTCAAGCAGAATCTGAAGCTTATTCTGGTTGTCGGTTGCAAATGATTCATGATACGCCGCGGAATATCACCAAATCGAATATGGTAACACTTGGTTTAACTTTTGTGCGAAAATTTATAGTTTGAATCATGCTCGTATTCACGAACACGACAAGTGCTGGAAATATCGGTGTATTGTTTGCCAATAAGGAGTTATATAGATATGAATGTATCGAAACGAATAAAATTAAAGGTGCTTTTGTATGTTAAGGCAGTATTGTAGGCAATTAAGTGAAAGCGTCCGAATTAGATTTCGACCATCTGAATACCATGATTTATAAAAAAAATTATCGATTATTTATACGATTTACATTGTTCTTTACTTATTTTTTTTTATCACATTTGACTTATTTGAACGTCTTAAAACATATGTCAACTTTTATTTTATTTAAGGGAAGTATCCATTATAACATTAACCTTTATGAAATTCCATTTATAATGCTCTTTTCGAGCATCTTTTCACCCAGCAAACAATATTTCTTTTGTAATAAATTTTTAACTCGTATTTTCGGCACTTAATTTCAATCTGAAGCCAGTCACTTGTCATGCTCTTTGTATTGCGTAATCCATGTCTTGCCGTTGCTTATTAAATTACTTTCTCTGTGCTGAATGCTAAAGGCGTTTGAGTACACGCCCATTTGCCATCGCGTACTTGATGCGCCTTTTAATTGCATTTTCCTGGCGCGCACAAATGCAACTCAAGTGGCTGTCGTCTGCCTTTTACCTTTGTTGCCCTCAAGAGCACCCCTTAGCTCCACTGCCTTTTATCCGACGTCTTTGCCGAAGCCCTGCCCTGCCCTGCCCTGCCCTCCCATGCCGTTCAATGGCCAGCATTCATTTGATGGTGTTGGGAAGCTTCATTTGTTCGCTCAAGTTGAAATTAATGCAGTCATTTGTAATGAGTTTGCCATTTTGCCAAGGCTGACGTTGTTTCTTCGGCTCGGCTGTCGGCACACAATTGCAATTTATTGTTGCACGCTTTAAGGCGCTGCGCACTGATTTTTCTTTACTTCGCAGTTCGAACCCAAGCTAATGCAATTGTGCTAACCAAATATTTGACATTATTATGATAATTTATTTCATTTATTATCCAGCCACTAATTGTGTGTGTTTGCAGAGAGACTCTTTGGCGAGAGTCTGTCAGCGAGCTCTGAATATTTAAGCAGCGTGTCTCGAATCAAATTATGCCAAGCAGCGTATTCGCTTTAGTCAACAGTCTCTTTGTAGTCCAGCTAAGGCCATTTCTGATCTAGCAGCAGCTGTTTTTATTCGACAGTGAATTCATCAGCATTTTGGGACCTTGACGTCAATTCTCAGAATGGTATTCAACCATATATTTTAAAATATGTCTTTAATGGAATTCTTTAGATGCTGGGACGGAATAAATTATCAAAACTAGCAAGCTATTGGTAAATCGATAGTCTATAGTCAATTTCATATATGGACATTCTGCAGCATTAATATTTTGAACATATTTCCTAACTGAAAAAAATGTTTTTTGTATTAACATAATCAATATTATTGCATCTTTAACTCAAATCAATAAGGAAAGTTTTGTGGTAAGTAACGTAATTGAAAAGAAACAAAACACTTGTCATGCTTAGATTTGACACCTAACAGAGACAACGGAACCCTTTAGGTTGTCAAACCATAAATTTATTTTGTTTGCACACTGTACATTTTTAAACTAAAGTCACAGGCCACGCAGTCTCCACAAAAAAACTATACGAACGTCAAAAATTGAAATAAATTGAAAAAGAGAGAGGAAATAAAAATAAAAGTTGAAATAAATAAAAATGCAGAAAATATAACATGCTGGTCCTCCGCCATGGCACACTGCAGTGCACTGGCTGCAGTGTCCGACTTCAAACAATCGCCTTAGGGGGGCATTTTAATGTGTGTGTGCGTGTGTGGGCAACTGTGTGTATGTGTCGAGTATGCTTGAAATTTCTCAATGCTGCAAGTTGAATCCTCTCTAGTCTGTCCGTACGATTCTCTGTTGTGTTGCTAGTGTGTGCGTGCATATAAATTAAGTTTTAAAAGTTAACGTTTCTCTCTTTTTATTTTCCTTTCCTTCATTTTTTCGTATTTGAAATCAAAATACATGCAGCAGCTAGGTTTTTGTTTCATTTCATTTCGTTTTGTTTTGTTCTTGTGTGGCATTTGATTGCGCAAAGCAGGTGAGACAAGTTTCTAAAAATCCAATAGAAGCATTAACTCGAATGAATATTTTCAACTCGATTTAGACTTGGTACCTTTTTAATACGTCTACTGATCTTCAAGATGAACTCAAAGCTTTCACATTACATTCATTCGTATGTAGAAAAGGTTGTTGGATAAATAAAACTGAAAAGGAACGGTGTATATATATAGACTCGAGGCTAAAGTGGAACTTGAATATATTCAAATAGCTTCAAACAGCTGATAAAATAACACGAATATGAGATACAATAAAGCAATCAGCTGTTGCTTTTGTTGATTTTCGTTTGGATTCAGTTGCGATTATTCGATGTTTCCCATTTTTTCGTATCGTTCGACAATCGTCTTCAACTTACACCACTAGCACACAAATTACTGCATTGGTGGCAATTCAAAAATATAACATCAAATTTTTACTTTTAATAATGCCAAGGTTGGTCTTTCTAGTGACACTTCGTCCAGAGTGAGGTTCATGTTGCAAACAAAGTGAATTCAGACTCGTGTTTAAGTTCCAGAAATTCTAGGAGGTATTTGTGGAAATAAACAATATATATGCAGACTTTTGGCGGTTCAGTGAAATAGACCAGTGCTAAAACATACTGATAAACGTCAAATGCATTCTTGAATGATTTGTTCGCTTTACGCCAAAACAACCAAACGACGATGGTTATAATACATAGCGAAGAAAAACCCATATGAACAAATTTTTTTTTAAAATCTGTTCCGTTTTCTGTTCATTCCAACGGTTACGGTGTTTTCATTCCATATGATTCTTTGTATTACCGATATTTGGTGCCATTAGATCGCGACGCTTTTTTTACTAATCAACTATCGATACTAGTATATTATTTCCGTTTCCCATAATTATTTCTTTGAAACTGAGAGCTTGACACGCGAACATCAAATCTAAAACTTGTGTCTGTAAAAATCATTTTTACTTCAGTTATCAAGAATTTTATTATATTTTTTTACATACATACATATGTGATCAGTTTTGAGTTCAGCATAAACTGTATCCTAATCCTATCATCAACCAAAAGATTGAAGGCGCTAAGCGAGTTATGGTATGAAAGTACATGATACTAATATTGAAATTGTGAAACGCAAAGTGAGCAGTACAACTTTCTGTGATCACGCCTGAGGCACTTGCGTATGTCTGGTAATTATCAACCATAAGCCATTGTCACAGACGAGGTCAAAGATTGTTACAAACTCAACAACCAAAAAATAATTTAACAGACTCCGCAGGCGCGAGTGCGCCAGTGTGATCACAACCGTCGCTACATTTGAATGGCATCAACGAGACACGTGCTCGCAACTTATTACAATGCAGGCCACGTGAATTGGTTAAGCTGGTGTGCATATACTGGATTTAATTAGCATTGAAGCCTGCTCAGCTAATTTAACTGGTTGATCCATAACCTCAACAACCCTATTAATGCAAACACAGTGCAACCTTCTGTAATCGGCATCAAAACTTGTAGCGTTGTGCCACTTTCTTCGACTTCGCTTTGACATTGACGACAACTGAGTCTAATAAAGTGGCATAAACGAGATAAGTGCTCTCAGCTAATAAGTGTAGTGCCAATTACAGCAGTTCTAGTGAAATTCTTATTGAGGCCATGTGAATAGGTTCAGTGGATGTACAAATGTATATATGCTAGAAAAACATTGTACTTCCATTCAACCTATTCACTTGGTTGATCCACAACTACGACGAAAGTGGAGTTGGAGTCAAAATTGTAATGAATGAACTCATTTGCATCGACTGCTAATCTGCCACAGCAAAGAGCGAATTCAAATCGGCGCCATGTAAATAGGTTCAGTTGATGTGCATATGTATGCTAAAGAAACATTGTACATCCGCTCAACCAATTCACCTGGTAGGTCCAGATCTTCAAAAACCCAATAAGTGCAAACCCACTGGCACCCCTATGAAATTGGCAGTAAAACTAATAACGTTGTGCCACTTTTTTTGACTTCGCTTTTTTGGCATTGAAGCCAGTAAAGTGGATTAAAGTGGCATCAAAAAGACATGTGCTGTCAACCAGCAAGTAAAGCTATAATGCTAATCAAACCAGAAATTAATAAGAAACTTTCAAGTTCGTTGGTATTTGTGTTTCATTCGTATCGCGTGGTGATGTGCTATGGCACCGAACAATCGATATTAACCGTGAACGGAATGAAGTCATGACACGGTCCAATATAATGAACATGGATTGCATATTAAGCACTGTTACTATTAAGGAAGTAAGTAAGCCGTAAAGAAGTTGCTGTATTCATAAGAGCATTTATGTTTATGTATATGCTTTTGTTTGAATAAAACTTTTCATGTCTTGAGAAAACATCATCGACTATTTTCATTTATTCAATTTTAATCGATCGACTAAGAAATAAAAGAATGAGGGGAAAGCGACTAGTTAGAAGAATAAGTTAAGTTTTTAGAGAAATCTCAATTAATTTAAAAGTATTTTGCATTGCTTAAATACTCGTGCATCAGTGGCAAATTTATTAATCGATGCATCGGCGATTTTTGTAACCGATCTTTTAGACTCATCACTATTTATAAAACGACACCAACGATAAGTATAGTAACTCAAATAAGCAGTGCTAGTGTAAACACCACATAAACCTACTCGTTGACGCAACTCACAAGTAAACCATGGTAAAACATTACATGTATGTATGTTTGGATAGTTATGTTTTGTATGTACTTCAAGATGAACTGAGATATAGCAGTCATGTTGCATGTCTGAAGAATCGCCATATATTTATTTTTGCCAATACTTTTAGAATTATAATGGCACTTAGTAACCTTCAATTAAATGGATTTCGGTCAGCAAATGTGCCTTAATGTAAGTAGTAGATTATCCAATGTCTTAATTAAATACTTGAAATATTTTACAATGTCCAAAGCATCTCAAAGTGGTTACTTTCTAAAATAGCTATGTATGTATGTATGTTTGTATTTATTGGACAATGTCTTGAATCCTTTTATCTAACGCATACACTTTATACACATAGACATTTACCGATGGTGGTGTGACCATTAAATCCAAGTTTGCTTTCTAATTAAACCACTTGATTAGCTTTAGTGGAGCAGCAGCAACTGTCTCATGTGAACTGTGTGGCATTGGGATTTGTGGGCGTTGCGTTGGTCAGCTTTGATGTCCACGTCAGCATTGTGCGTGGAGCATTTTAATTGTGCCTAATCAGATACAGTATTATCATTGGAGTGTCCACCAATTGGGCGTGTTGCAGCGTGTGCTTTAGCTTAATTACATACACATACTACATACATACATATAGTATGGGAGATGCACAAAAGAGCTGACTTGTCAAAAAGTGAAAATCTGCAATTTGCTGTCAACAATCTGATGACGATGCTCTTTAACGCAAGCTTTCAATTGCAATTAGATGGCTAATGAATGCACACAGATTGCAGCTGATGCACTTTGCCACCAAGTTTCAAAAGCACAATTTCTTGTTGTTGTTCAACGCAAACGCTGAGCAGCATTTTTGGCTTACAAATTCCTGTGGCAAATTTAAAAAATAACTCAATAAACGCCATCCCAGTCATCTCATCCCCCCTGAGAATGACAATGACTGGCAAAGTCTCGAGACACTCAACGGGTTATTATCGTGCAGAGGTGGGGCGGCACTATCATCTGTTATGGGCGTGGTTGGCATGCACACGCTCCACAGTTAGAGTCATGACGACGTGCGCTGCTCCTGCTCTTCCTCTTTTCTCACTATCAACCAAGCCGAAGGTGGTGCATTGAGCGTTACGCTAAATGGATTTTTAATGTCGTTGGCAATGCAGAAAAATGCGCGAAACGCCTTTGCCAAAGGTTCTCGTCACGGCTAGCACTATACGTATATGTATGTAGGTGTACAGGAGAAGCTCTATGCTTATATGTATGTGTACGTACGGTTCTGTATGAGTTTGTGGGAAATAATAACACTAAACCTCCTTAATGCACTCAAAGACAAAAGTTGGTGATGAGTTCGTGCTTTCTTCACGACTATTAGTTATCTTCATGGGATCTATTTAATATAATTATTCTGTATTTTTGTAAAATCCTTGATATTAATAAAAGTAAACATACATGTATAGAACATAAACTTTCGATGTGATTACATAAAAAAATTGCAAAATATACACTGCTGTATTTAAATTATATGCAACTTTAAGTGATATATAATTAAAAGACAGTTGATCATGAGGATATAATGGCATTATTTTCATAAGAATAATACTTAGGTTATTCAAATCACTGCCTTATGATGAAAAATTCAACGAGTGCTCTGAATTGTTGACTCTAAACTAAAAACAGTTCTCTATCGATTATTGGTTATCATTAATCGTACCACCACTACCTTTTTTAATGTTTAACATTAATTCTGCTCTGCAGCAAACCGAATCTTTGGAAAGTAGTATGTATATTAAAAGTTTTAACAAATTTAAAGGAATTTATTGATAGTGCTGCCACCTTGTTAAAATGTGGTATTTTTAAGTTATGTTTTATACACTTTACAGCACTTTTTGTTACGCTTTTAGCACTGTCTGTTAAATATTCATCGACAGGCTGGTGACCAACATCTGGATTGATCAAGTTTGCTTGCAGTACATTTTAATGTTGTTTTAAAAATAAGCAGATAATTCCAATAATATTTTATATATTATTTCATTATTTGTCGATATTGCTGCAGCATGTGTTGTAGAGTATTCAAGCATTCATAAGACATGAACTAAATGTCATGCGATCACATTCCTAATCACCAAGTGTTTCAGTCCTCGCTTCCAAAGCTTCTGATGTTGTTGGCTTGTGTTGGCTACATGCAACAATCAAGTGTCAGCGTAATGAGCTATCAAGCTGCAAAATATGCAATTTCAGTACAACAAAGAGACTTCATACACACACACACACACATTCCCACTGTAACACGAATATACAGCTGCGGGTGGGCAAAATGCTAAGGACAACACCTCGCTATCGCAGCGTTTTGCTAAATTTTGCGTGTAAGTGACGGGACCCGCATAAAAAGAGCACAGGAACTGCAAAATGCTTATAGAGTGTTACTTGCTTAGTGTGTGTGTGTGTGTGACATGTGCAATTGTATGTGTGCGATGTAGCAAGTGTACTTGCACATAATGCGGGAGAGATAGAAACGAAGCTCGGCGCTTTTTGTTGCACTCATTAATGAATAAACAACAACAAAAGCGGCTACATAATCATCGCTGCCATCCAAGCGCCATCAAGCGCATAATTATGGCATGGGCACAGCTTGGCCAACCCCGCTGGTAAAGGAGCAGTGGAAGAGCGAGAGGATGGAGAAGAAGAAGAAGTTGAATTGGATGACGGCCAACGAACGGATGTGCTGGCGAGATGGGTTGAGTTGGGTTGAGTTGGTTACTTAGTTGCTGTGGTTGAAGCCAACGCGCATTGCCAGTGGCGTAGTTGAATGAAGTTGTTAGACTAATTGTATGCAGGATTTGTTAAATTATTTTCTACCATAAAAAACATCTGCACAATAATTGCAAATGTACTAGATTTGCTTAACAATATTATATATGTTTATAATAGGGTTACTTTATTGTTGAATTGTTTCAAATGTTATCTCGTTAATATAAGAAGTTTATCGTCTCATCTGCTTTTTTCTGTGACATTTATAAACTAAATTAAATTTTAGTTAAAATGTTATTGAAAAAGCATATAAAATATTTTTTTTTATGACTATATTGTATGTTAATTTTTCTTAACCGTTAACAAAGGAACTGCGTTTTATGCAATGGACTTTTGAATCTCTCTCACATATATTCATATATTATATGGTGAATGCCACATCTCTTGGTAGTGGCTTAAGGCGCAGTATACATACTCTTATTGCCCTGTTTCTTTTAATTGTTGTTGCTGGTTTGTTGGTCGCTTTATGTTATTTTTGTGTTGGTCTATAATTTACAATTAAAAACCATGACACTTTAACATAATTAAAATATGAAAACGGTTTTTCCGCAACGCAACAATAAACTGTAATAAAAGTTAATTACAACGTTTTCAAGAGCCAGAAGAGAGAAAGGTTCCACTAACCGGAACAAAAAGTTGCTAGCTAAATTGTGTGTTTACAATATACCCTGTTTTAGTGACGTGACTATATAAAATGTATTTATGATTATACAATTAATACAACTAAAATACTTATGATTCATCTTTATTCACATTACAATTGTTCAACTTCGATTATTTTAGGGTATTAGTAAAGTCTACTATACACATTTTGAGTAATGCTTTCTAAACTGTTAAATTTGTCGCCACTGAATCATTCTTGGTGGGCGAAAAAAAAATATGTGTAGAGTGCTGAAACAATGGCGAACCTTAATGGATTTTTAATCACCAATAACAAATCGTAATATGTATTTGCCGCTTATCGGCGTGGGGCAAAAGGAAGTTGCCTTCTATTTGTGTGTGTAAGTGTGTTGTTTATTTGTGTTTATGCGTAAACAATATGCATTAAGTACACATTGACTGAGTAAACACCCCAAGGGCGAAACACGAAGTCTGGCCAGAGAGACCCACATCGACCCACAAACCAAACAATGCAGCCAGCGGGGTGTTAAATGGTTTTGTCTGCATGTCAAATTACGGGAAGCATAATTTCAAGCCTGGCTGCGTGCTTTGCTTACCAAAAGCCCCAAGAAACAAATAGACCAAACAAAAAAGGTAAATCAAAATACAAAAGGTATATGCTGCTAAAAATTGTGTATTTTTTTTTTTTTTTAAATGAGAATTGCAGTTGTTTAACGTTGGTAATTGGAAGACACAATAAATATCTAATAGTCAATTGTTATTGAAAAGATGAGAAGATTGTTGAAGTATTGCTTTTGCACTGCTTATGACAAGGCATGTTATTAAATTAATTATAATTTATTATATAAAATTGGAATAAATCGAATTCCTAATCAATTTTGTTACAACATATTGTGCTGTTTTTGTTTACGCTGTCGTCCAATATCGAAATGGGAATGTGCCTTAATTATTAACACGATTCACTTCATTTCAACTAATGAATGCGTTTAGTGCACCAGAATGGTATCCTTTGTGTGGTGCACTATTAATTAGGCTTATTAAAATCGACGCTGACAGCTTTTGTGGTTGTGGTTCGGCGTCTGTTTTAAGCTCCATTCCTCACACATACACTATATATGTATATTGTACTTGCCCCATCAAGGGCGTTTTAATTAGGGCAATTGCTTGACTATTTTGCATTATGCATGCAACTGGCTGAGAGGATCGCACAGCCGCAGCTCATTACAAATGGAAATTACCACTTAATATTGTTGAATGCATGAAGGAGTTGTGCAGCATAGCCCGTTGCACCACAGCCAAAAAATATACTACGGCAGCGATCTGCTGCAAAAATCATTCAAGGATAGCCCCCCCTTTTTTTTTTTTTTTTTTTTGCTGTGACCGCCATTAGTGCGTCCAAAACCGAGCAAACGGAAAGCGCTAAGCCTGTAGTCAGTTCTTTGTGCATGCGGGATGAAACTGTTGATACTGAGGTCTTACGGCTGCAGCTAAGGTTTGTGGCTAGTTCAGGAATTGCTGCTGCTGCTGTTGCTGTGGCATTGCGGCCAAAAAGTTAATTGTAAACATGACCCAGTTTGTTTGACGTTCAGCTGCTTCGGTGTTTGGCTTGTGCAAGTCGCAGTTATTCCGACGCTTTGTCTGTGAGGTTTTTTTTTGTGATAGATGCCTTTCATTCTATTATGTGGCAGCAGCTGCTGCTCTGCTTGCTAAAGATTTTTGTTATGCTCCATTGTGCCGGTTGCAATAGCAAAAGCAACAACAGCCACAGCTATTTCGTCCTGTCACCAAAGCCTTAAATAATGAAAGCACCCTTAAATATGCAAAAAACCAAAAATGTTTCAAGTATCTGATGCGCGAAAATGCAGAGCAAAAAGGATATCCGTCCATAGCCAGAGTTTTTGTTGTTGTTGCCGTATTAGTTTGTATATAGATGATGTTGTTGGTAAACGTGTGTGTGTGTGTATTGGTGTGTTATTGTTAACTGCAGTTCAAGTTAATTGGATTTGGCCATAGTGCTGTCGACATTGTGCCCCTTTCTGAGGTTGTTTGCGAATAGTGGCTTAAATGTAAGTTTAATTCGCCCACTTAAGGAGAACTTTAGTCAAAACTACAAACTTGTGCTTAAAGTTTAATCCAAAGCCAACTGCTCGAAGTTGTGATGCAGTTAACATAAATATATTTGAACTAGCATATAAGCAAAATATAAGGGAGAAGCCCCAATCTCGGACACTGTACATTAGTCGGACACCCCCCTTTATACATACAAAGAAATGCTGAGCATTAAAGAGTGGCAGACACTGTAGTTGTAAGCATCCTCCCTGCTTAAGCATCATCTATTGGTCAAACAACAAGATATTGCCGGTATTTGCAAGTCTCTATTCTAAATTTATTATAAGATAAACTTTGCATAACAAATAAGTATTATTCTCGGTCTGCTTTGTGTTCGTCTTTTAGCCATCTTAACACCTGAGCCACGTGACAAACCCGGCGCTCAACATTGTTTAAACATTCTAAAAACACAAATCGTATACGTAATTTTTAATGCACAATACCACAAAATGCTGTCAGCTTGGCAGAGGCAGCATACGTCATCTGCCAGGATGTCTCTGTCTTTCTTCATAAAAATGTATGTGTATATTTGTGTGAATGTGTGTGTGTGTGTGTACATCACATAAGTCAATTTTCAAGTGGATGTCCAACATGAATGAATAATGTTTTGTGTAGGTAGTGTAGCACTCACACACACACATAAATACGCTCGTACGCAAATATGCTTAACGTTTTAGGGCGTTCAGCTGTGCCAAGGCAGCAACACCAACGAAAACTGGGCTAAAAAAAAAAAAAAAAAAATGTAAAAGAAAAGAAAAAAAAGGAAGAAAGTCAAGTAGAGCAAAGCAAATTTTGCTTGTAGCAGCCAGCAGCCGCAACATTTTCATGCAGGGAGCTATCCACACACACACACACACACACTCATACGTAGATTGCTGTAGCAAAAAGTTATGCCTTGCCAAAGACGTTGCACACAGGACTACTAGGATATGCATAAAACTATGCTACATTGGCACTAAAACAAACAGCAAAACCGCCGCATGGGGCGCTTCAACAATGTGTGTGTATGCAAATATATGTGTGTTTGTGTGTGTGGTACACTCTGTGACAAGATGGGCAACGACGACGACAAAGCTGATGAAACATGCCAAGGCAAAGGTAACAAAGCCAGGGTAACACACAATTGGCTAACCACGAGGACTCTGCAGATATAAGATGTTCCATTTTAAATACATAAAACGCCTAACATTTATTATTTTACTATGAATATTTATAATGATGAGCTTTACTATTTTTATTAATATTATATATCATTTATATTATTAATATTATTATTAAGTGTTCGTAAAGTGAATTGAATCAGCCTCTGATAGGGTACACACAACGAAGGACATCTGAAATGCCATGTCTTTCGTCCCAACCAAAGCTTTTCCGTTGGCTAAGTAAATGTTTAAAATATTTGAGCTGCCTGCCACTGACGATGTCGATGCATGTTGGCAAAGTTTTGCGCCCAAAATTATTAAGATGAGTGGCATAAATTATGAGAGCAGTGCAGAGGGTAGGCCGAGGGTAGGACTGGGGCCGAGGACTCGTAAACGCCGCTGGCAGGTAATCCATAGAGACATGTTGAGGACAGAGCGTGGGACAGGGTTTTGATGTTTGACGAGTGAATGACTAACTGCATGACAGTCTGTCCGTATACGTGTGTGTGTTTGCGGTTGATCATTTTAGGTATTGACAGCGTTGGACTGAATGCATACCGCATACGCTATATGTGTGAGGGCTGGAGGGCAGCAGCAGTTAGTTTAATATTTATTTAATTTAATATGCTAATTGGATGTGATATGTGTGTGTGCGCGAGTGTGTTTGTGTGCCAACAACTTTACGAGCAAACAATTCATAAATAAATGACAGCCTCGAAGTTTTGTGACATGTCACAAAATTCAGTTAAAGTTTCAACTGAGCCAAAACGAAAGCAGTCGCCGCATTGAGAATGCCTCGACAGTTTCTGCAATTTTCTGTTGGCCGTTATTAATCGTTGGGAAATTTGCCACAAAGACGGAAAATGCTGTCAGCAGAAACTTTTTGTCGCCCAGCCAACACTGCGCGACAAATTGTTTTTGCGATAAAATTAGACAAGTGACAAGCGCGCGCCCTAATCGCATGGGCTGCGCGAATGGGCGTGTCCTGCGTCCAGTCCCAGCCCTGCAGCATCCAGCCCACCCAGCAACTTAAAAGGCTGCCAGTCAGTCAGCTTTCAGATGCAAGGCAATGTTAATTATATTACAGTTCCACGAAACAGTAGCTGTAAAGAAACTGCCTGTCAACTGGACCGTTGACCGTTGCACAAATTGCATTAAAACTGTTGAATACGTTGCACACAATTTCGTAATCATTTGTGCCTCCCCTCTCTGTTCTACAATAATTTGCATTTCGAAAGCAAATTGAAATCGGTGAGCGACATAAATATAAAAAGTGAATCAAACGAATTGCAAACTTTTCCCATCGGAGTTAAATTAAATTGTATCCCAAAAAGTATGCTATGAATTATATGCTAGCACAAACGCGAATCCCCCAAAATTGGACCCCGAATCGCATTAAAGCAAAATAAATACAAAATAAAACAAAAAAATATTAATAGAATGAACCATAAATAAAAGTTTCGAAATTGTAGTGCACTTTGTAGAGTATGCAATGGGTGTCACGAATTTTAGTGCCAGCTTGTCAGAGTGAAATTCTAGAAATTTTGTAAAAATCAATAAATATTTCTTCGCCTACAGCGTTATATAGAAATATACAAAATTACTAAATGAAAGTGAATTCTATGCAATCAAGAACCATTAATACTTTTGATGTCGCAGTAATGATTGTTATGAGAATCGAACATTAAGCAAAGCTTTGATTTTTTGTATTTAAGAAGCTAACAATGTTTTGGTAAAGGATAAGTTTAAAGGTTAAATACAATAATACAAGTTCCCCAGGTACATTGTCAATTCTTAACGTTGTACAAGAATAATTTGATTTGTTTTTACTAAAAGAAAAACCAGCAGAGTAGAAAACAAGTGAACGGATATCGTTCTTTCTTACTCATGGATGCATCTACGGATGCAGTTCAGCTGAGATTTATTCTAGCTAAAGAGTGCCTTGTTATTTGCATTCATGTGCGATGTACTCTAACATTTTTAGTTTTGTATGTTTTAATGTATGTGTGTGTATACATTCGTACATGTATGCATATTTCAAGCGCAAATAATATGAATTTAAATTGAAGCTGAGAAATAAAAATCAAAAGCGCTGCTGCTCGCTGAACTGTGAAAAATAGTCGGAAAGTAGCAAAAATGATGCACACATGTAGCAAGCTGGCAAAAGTCACTCAGTCAGTTGGGAAGTCAGTCAGACAGTTAGTCAGTTAGTCAGTCAGTCAGTCGGATGGCTGAAAGAGACTGCGTGACTCTCGTTGTCAACATGTCGTAGAAGCGGAACTGAGTTCACAATACAGAACACGGAATACGACACGGCGTCGATTGAATGAATGACAGACTGAATAAATGAATGAATGAATTGAGCGGGCGTGTGAGTAAAGTGATTGCCGATAGTGCAAAATATATGCAAAATAATAAATGTGCAACACACATTGACTACTCGCACTCGCATTTCGTACTTGTTGTATTCGTCCTTTTTTTTTTTTTGAGATATATACTTGTTGAGTCAAGTCTGAGTCGAGTCGTTGCATTATCAATTTGTGCTTTGTTGTTGGCTTACAGTTTCTGCTACATAGGATATTGCAATTGCTGCTCTGCAAACTGACATTGACAGGCAACCAACGGCTGCTGGCATTGCAAAATAGTTATTGGGTGGCATGCCAGCCTCTGCCTTAGCCTCTGCCTCAGCTTCAGCCTGACTCGGCTTGCCACTCGCTCGTGCATCAATTTGAATGACATTCACGGAAAACGACGGAAAGAAATTGTGACATTTGTATAGAAATAGTTTTGCAATCGTAGCAAATAGTTGTGCAGATATTTTTTGATTGCTGCATACTTTAAGAGGTTGCCTCTGGGGCAACTGGCAACCATGAGCAGCAATGCAAATGCAAAAAACAACTGTATACTATTTACCTCTTGCTTCCTTCTAAAAATGTACTTCAATGCATCCGTTACTGAGCATTGGGCTAACCTTGGTTAGCTTTCATTAATCGTTAGGACTTTGTGAGAAAGAAACATTAGGACAAGTAATGAGTTTGATTGAAAAAGTTGTAGGATAGAAACAATTGAGCTTAGAATGGTAAACTGCAATGCAAAAACAGGTAAAGAGAAAGTGTAGTGCTCTATGTTTGTCATTAAATCTTTCAATATGTAAAGTAGTTATCAATCTTATTGTTGAGATTGTTGTTATGCTGTGGCTCAACTTTTTGAAACACTGTCAAAGTTGGGCTTGGTATTTTGTATTCTTGCAGTCTTTGGCTTTTTCAGTAGCCTTGCCAGCACTTTCCACATGAGTTGGCGTCGTTTGTTGCGCATTTTCCAAAAAGGTTAATTTTCCAATGAAAGGCAACGACGCCAAAGCCACCAACATGCCAGCCAAAAGACTTTGAACATTCATGGCAACAACAACAATAATCGCATAAAAAGTAAAAACAAAAGCAAAATCAACAACAACAGGCAGTAAATTGGGTGTTGCCATTTTTTTTTCAATTCGGAAATATTTTTATGCCACAGCAAAGAACATGTTGCAAACCGAATTTAGTCTTTGTGATTATTGTGATACTTTAGTAAATATCTTTAATGTGTTTCATTCTCACATTGAAAATTGAAGTTAAAAAAATATAATTAAATAAAGTCAGCTTGTTTCCTTTAAGGAATAGCTTTGTACCTTGATGCCATGGCTCTACATGCCTTTGCAAAAATCGCCAAATTGTGTTTAAAAATTTATGAAAAGTTGTATTTTGAAATGCATTCGAGTGCTGCAGCTGTAAAACCCGAAGCCGCAAATCACAGCTGCATTTAAGTATTTTGCTTGGCTGCTTTTCAAGCCAACATATTTAAATGTTGTTGTTTTTTTTTTTTTAATCATTTCTTTAAAATGTACTTTAAACTAGGGCCTGGATATTGCAGGCTTTACATGTCATTAGATTGTGTTAACTCTTGTGGAATGTAAGTATGTATGTGTGTGTAAGTATTTTTGAATTTAATTCTTCTTCTCAGTAAGATTGTAGATTTGCTTGGCAACATCCGATAGTTGAACATCGATGGCCTTGGTGTCATCGTACAGTGCAGGCGCCTCGCCCAATATGACAAATGTTCCCACAAGAGAGGCAATCATAAATAGCCAGAGGAATAGGCGATCCATCACCATGGCCACAAAGCCCCAGTCCTGATCCTCCTGTAATCAAAAAAAGGCACAAACAACACCATTTCAGCGCATTTATATTATTTAGACATCAGTTTAATGTGCTCCCTAAATAAATAATTACAATCCAGCGCGAAGGATTAAGACAAAACTGTGCACATAAATTGCACAAAGGGTCGCATATGCAATCTATATTGGCCAACTTCAATGCGATTTAAGCCAACACTTTGAGAGATTACTTCATTAAAAGCTGGAGCTTAATCTGTTTATGTGCAGCTTCCATGTTGGCTATCAATCAAAATGGAACTTCCCAATAACAAAGCAAATGCAACATTAACAGAAACCAACAACAAGACAAGAGAAAAAAATACTGTTAAAGCTGATGTGAAGAACAAAGCGTTGGGCGATGGATTTGATTGAATCGAATGGTTGAAGCCGGTTGGTTACCAGTCAATTGAACAAAAGCAATTAAAATTGGATTTTCTGTGTGTGGTCTTAAAGTGCAAATATGCCAAAGCTTAAATAAAGTCGACAAGAAAAATAAAAGAGAAGAGCAAAAAGCGAAAGAGAATGCTGCAGGCTGCAGCTTAGTTGGTTGGTTTGTTAAACAGTTGGCCAGATCAGACAATCAATAGCCACATTGCGACTATAAATAGCCAAGAACATACGCGCAAAGCGATTTTTGTGGTTTTTGGGCAATTGGTCAAGTCATGTGCAACTTTAGCTACAGCTACAGCTAAAGCTTCAGTTTGAGTTTGAGTTTGAGTTTGAGTTTCAGTTCCAATATCCAGCAGTTTGCTGTCAGTGTCATCGTTGTCGAGTTTGTCGTTATCGTCAGCTGGTCTCGTCTCTCTGTACGTTCAGCCAAAACGGAATTTTCAATTAAAAATTCAATCAGCTGCAGAACTGGAGTCTCACCGCATTGAACTCGTCCTGCCGTTGCATGTGGTGCTGTATGAACATGACGTTGTGTATGGCCTTCTCCAGCTCGAACGGATACTTTTTGCGTGCAGCCACATCGCTCATGGAGTCATCCAGTCCGGAAAGCACCGATGGCAGCCCATTGTATCCACTCAGTGTGCTCAGTCCGCCGCCCAAAGCGCCCACCAAACCGCTGAATCTGCAACAGAAAGTTAATGATTATGGCATCATGAAAAACTTCGTGTGACTAGTTTTTTTTTTTACGAAAGTTTCAGCAACAGGACTCGAATTATAAACTTAAATGTGCAGAAATTTAATAAAGTTTATTCTAACTTTATCAAGACTTTCTTATTTTTTTTTTTAACACTTTCACAGTACAACTGTCTTTTAATTAACATTTTCTTTCTTGAGTTTCTTGCTTTCATTAACTGTTTTGCCTTTTCTACGCCTTCTTTTTATTCGTCATAATTAAATTTGTATTGCGTTTCATTTTTCTGTTGTCTTTTTTACGAGTATTTATTATATCCATTTTACGCTACATTCTTTAAATTTCAAAGAAAAACCCATATTTTCATTAAGGAGTTTAGGAAAATAAAGAACTCTTTAGAACAAACACCAGTTTTTACTCCACAAAATAATCTTTTTGCCAAATTTTCGTTTGATTAAAAACTTACCTATTGGTCGCTGTAGTCACATGCATGCCGTTACAACCGCCGACACCAACACGTCCTTGCATGCGACGTAAAGAATCTGGACTGGAACCGCCAGAGTTCATTTGCATTTCGTCCATCAGAGCTTGGCCAAACTTGGTCTTGCTAAATTTTAAGCCATAGTTTATCTTATTAGCGGCTAGATCACGTAACAAATCCTTGGGTACACGCATTAAGAGCAGCTTGGGCAACCGCTTGATAAAGAAGGAGCGTATCCAGGGTCGCATCTTGTGAGTGCTGGGCTTGCGATAGTGTATATTGAGTATTATAATGGTTATCACAACACTCAGCCCGACGAGCAACATGGTAAAGAGCAGATATTTCCCAAGCAGCGGCAGAGCCAAAGAAGTCGAAGGTATAATTTCCGATATAAGCAAGAAGAACATAGTTTGCGATAGTAAAATGCTGATGCAGAGTGCAATTTTTTCGCCGGAATCAGCGGGTAGATAAAAGACCAGCACCGATAGGTATGAGATGCCGACGCAGGGAATAATTAGGTTCACAGTGTAGAACAGTGTCTTTCTCCTCAGCGTTATGTTGAAGAATATATCTAAACATTTACCACAACAAACATTTACGCGCAGCAAGCAACAAAAAGAGAGTAGAAGAAAAAAAGAGAGGGAGTCCGAGTTGGGCAAGGATTTTAGGGATGAGTTTTGGGAACGGGATAGGTGATTAGGGAATTTCGCAGTGAGTTTGGGTAGAGCTTTCGCGTAAGTGTGGCGACGAGCAAAGTTTGAAGCTTTAAACTCTACGAAACTCACCCGGATACGGTTCCGCACAGCAGGGATAATATTTCTCGTGCCGCTCAGCGGGCACACCCAATATATCCCATTCAACACTCGGATAATACTCGCGCAAATCAATGCCAATCTCCACTTTATTGTCCTTGTCGTTCTTCTGGTTGATGTGCTTTAAATCGATCTACAAACAAAGAAAGAGCCACAAAAGGCATTAAACTCTTAAAGCACTTAAAGCTTGCGGGCGTGTCGCTCATCATCCACGTCCAAGCCATTCGCTTGTCGTCACTGTCACCATCAACGGCATCGTTTTAGCCGCCTGCCGGTGACAACTTCGTCTCCGCCTTGGGCTGCCTCAAGTCGAGGCTCAAGTGTAGTCGTTAAAAGAGTAGCGCATTTAAATGCGTCGACAACAAATACACTTTGCACACTGCGACAAATGTACTTTAGAATGTCTCTTGTGTGTTAAAA
Source organism: Scaptomyza montana (assembly GCA_018904305.1). Taxonomy (NCBI): domain Eukaryota; kingdom Metazoa; phylum Arthropoda; class Insecta; order Diptera; family Drosophilidae; genus Scaptomyza; species Scaptomyza montana. The sequence goes on from JAEIGR010000001.1 coordinate 6,947,710, forward strand.
ACAGTCAAATTTTCTCAATCAAAACTTCTTTTTTTTTAAATTATTTTTATTAATTATAGAAAGATATCCCTGCACTCAAATATTAGTTCTTAGAATATAAGAACTTAATTGCATGGGTCTTGTTTCTATTTTGACTTAATTTCATAGCTGTAACCACTGTGCAATGTCCGGTCAGCGAAAACGGAAGCGGAAAAGGCATCGTTTGTGGGAAGTCGCACTTTGCTTTAATTTATGGCCGCGCATTTTTATGACAGCGACACACACAGTCAGTTGAGTGTTTTCTCTGTCTTCTTACTTTTTGTGCTTTCTTTATTCTATTTCCATTTTCAACAGAGAGAAATTTGAGTGGTGGGTGGAAGTGCGTAACGGTAACGGTTAGACAAGTTTCAATTACACTTTTACAATTTCTCACATTTTAATCTGCCACGCAGCCGACGCCTTTTCGATGTTCGCACGGCTTCTTAGGCATGTAAGCGGAGCGCTCATCGTTTCAGATAAATGGTTGCCCATAAATCCACAGCAACGCCCCGTTGCGCTCGTTACACCCAACCAGAAGGAAAAGGAGATTTATATGGTTGACATACCTGATCGCCATCGTAGGTCCAGGAGCCAAACTTCATGAAGCATGTCTGCTGATCGAAGGGAAAGTAGCGCACATCAATCTCGCAGGATGATTTGAAAATGGCCGGCGGTGTCCAGACAACCCTGCCCGTATAATGCAGAATGGCTTTTGTCATGGTGGTCACCACATATTCGCCATCGGCACTGCAACAACAACAGAATACCGAATGCAAATTGCAAACGCTGCAAAATTGCTTTTAATTTTACTCACTTGTTATAGAGCACAATGTCCGGCAGCCAGATATGTTCGGATGGCACATAGAGCTCGGTGACGCCACCATATTCGGATGGATCCCATTTAAATTTATGATCCTGCCATTCATGCTCCAGCCACACATTAGTCGTTAGAATTTGATCTTTGAGATTCTGTATGTGAGCGAAAATTAAAGTAGATAACAAAATGCACTGCTGAGCACAGGACCTCCACCCTCCACCCTACCATGCATCAAGCGGGATTTGCATTTTTTTTTTTCGATCTCGTTCTCGTTCTCCAACATCATTTACACTTTTCTACTACTGCATACTACTCTGCCCATTTGCTGGCGTTCTTGTTTGTTTGCCTGGTTGTCTGGTTGCATGCAACCAACCGCCGCCTAACCCACCGTCCACGCTTCCTTTATAGCATTGCCAGACATGTGCCCTCTGCCCTGTCGCTAATGTGCTTTTTGCTGTCAGCTTACGGTTTTTGGATTTTTGGCTTGTTTTATTACCTTTTAAGCCTCGTGGTAACGGCACTTTATGCTGCTATTTCCCTTCCTATTTGACACTCCCGTTCTCTAAAAACCAAGTACAGAATTCTACTGTAATTGCAGTGTGCGCTCTATCTACTCCACCCTCCTCCTCCTTCTTTTTCTTGTCTCCTTGTCTGCTCTGCTCTGACTGCATGGGACATTTGACAAATGCTGCGCCATGAACTTTAAGCTGGCGTGCCCAAAACTATGCAATAGTTTACTTTTGCGCAAATAAAATGCATTTCTGCTGAAATGTTATATAAATTGAGTGTCAGCCTGTTGAGAAATGTGCATTATTTCATGGGCAGGATTCAGTTTGTCGTACATGCAAAATTGAAATTGCGAAAATACTTGCAAATTTCTTTCGTCTTATTTTTAATCTGTTCGTTGACAAAACAGTACAATATATAATTAAAATATTGTATACTATTAAAGAAAATACATTTTTGTTAATTTTTATTAACAACTTCTGAAGTAAGTGAATCAATTATGTAATTAGCTGCACGTGCAGTCTGATATAGAAAATGCCTTTCTGCCTCAACCTCCTCAATGTGGCAAGTATTCTTAGCCAGTTTTTGGGTCACTTTTCAATTTGGCTGAGCTGAGTTTTTGGCTCATTTGCTGTCATTTATGTTGGGCATTTTGCGATTTACGATCGAAAAGTTTGGCTATATACAATTTGCTTCGCTTCACTCGATAAAATGTCGCTCTGGCAAATGTAGCGCAACGTTGCCGAGTGCTTCATTGAAGCGCTTAATTAAAAAAAACACAAAACCCCCCAAAAAAACGGACATTCTACTCGTTTGGGGCTGTACTGTACAAGTTTAGCAATTGCATTAATTATTTGTTGAGTGCTTTTTAAAGAGGCTATGGGGTTGGGGTGGGAGGAGGGTGTGGGCTGTGGAGCACTCTCGCATTGACATCACGATTGACTTACCAAATCGATGAGCTGCGACAGCCGCAATCCCAGCTTGACCAGCACCGTGTCCGTATTATTGCTTACCGGGCGTATTAAGCGATTGTAGTTGCTCAACAGATCATCGTAGAGTCGCTTTGCATCCGGATTGGCTTGCACCGTTTCGCAGAAGAGCAGCAGTATGACCAAGAGCAAACAGAGCAGCTTACACTGCCGCCAAATGTCCAGCCGCCGGGCCAGACATGAACGAGCCGAACGCCACATGACGTCACAATCGCTCTTGCACCCACTTTTGCCTTACAATTCGAAAGCTTGTTGGCGGTGGCCGGTGTTTTATTGATACTAAAAACACGCGCACAGGTTTTTGTTTACCTTTCGGCTCTGGCTGTGGCTGTGTCTCTGGCTCTGGTTCTGATGCTGGCTCGACGTGCGTATGACGTAGGTATGTAGTTGGGAGCGAGCGGAGAGCGTTATTTTTTTACTTTTCTTTTCTTTTGCTGTTTTTTTAGTACAAGTTTGGAGCTAAAAATGACACATAATAAGTCTACACTTGGCGGACAGCTGCGCAGCGCCAGCGCCGACTCAGTCGAGGCACTCTCACGTGGAGGCAGCGACAGCGACTGCGATGCCGACGTTGGCAGCGACTGCAACTGAGCAGCTAAGCAGCTGTTGTTGTTGTCAAGCTATGAGCTAAGCAGCCCATGCAGCTGACTTTGTGTGTCAATTAAAAAATGAATGAAAAAGTTAACTGAGATTGAAATACTTTTACTCAAAATCTGAACATTTTTAACAAATTTAATTTAAGTGAATTATTTGTTGAGTTTCTTGAATTTAATGCACAACCTAGCATAAATATGCAATTGTTATTATTTTGTGTTCAATTTGCCAATTAATTTTGCACTTGTGGCTGAGCGGCTTGACGCAGTTCGCTCCGCGCTGTCCTGCATAGATATTCACAGGATTCGTACTGACGTGCGTTTTGTTTTTGTAGCCAGCCATGGCCGTCTCAATCAAGCGGCTGCCGCAGCAGCAGCATCCAGCGCAGCAGTCGCTATTTTGTTGCTGTGTCGCTTTGTCGCCGACGTTGCGACGCAGATGCTGCGCAGCGCCTGCGCATTAAGGATCACCCTGTTTTTTGAGATAGCGGCTGAGCTGGCAGAGGTTCTAGCTGTTGTGTTAGCTTACCCAATTTTTTGTTGCCTAAGCCAAGCCCTAGAGAGGCAATGGCTCTCTTTATGCTTACTCTCTCTCTCTCTCTCTCTCGCTCTCTCTTAATCCGGAGACAACTCCGTTATAACTTTAATCGCTCTGTTTTGGGACTCTCTCTCCCGCTTTTGCACGAGCCACAGCCCAAAAAAAAATAAATTAAATTAACAAAAAAAAAAAAACCCAACAAAATTGTCCATGCCATAGTACTTCAAACAAAAGTTTGGCACACACACACACACATGTGTAAACACTCACATACACGCACATATACAAAACACTCATACGCCCATTTGGCTCGCACTCAGCACATTGCGCTTAAAACCAAAAACCAAATTTTTGGTAATTGTCAACATTCGTTAACATGCTACCAGGACAGATCTACATCACTCGAACACACACACACCCGCACACACATATGCATGCACACACCTTTCAACAGAGTTTTGCGTGTTTACCGTTGCAGTTGCTGGCAATGCTCAGTTTTTAGGGTTTTGGTTATGGTTTCGGTTCGGTTTGCCATTTGGTTGCCTCGTTCGCATTCGCATATGTGTCATACTGCAATTTTGAGTTGTTTCTGCGGCTTGATTTCCAACTGTGCTCATCCAGTAATGTGTGTTCCAACTGATGACAGCACTCGCAGCAACATCAACACCCTCAACAACAACAACAACAACTACAACTACAATTGCAACATCAATAGCGACAACAACCACAGACCATAGTAAACCCTATGTTGGGAACGCCTTTGTTTGTATGTGCTCAAGTTTTCGGCTCTCTGCACAAATTTAATTATTATTAAGGCTTAATTTGGGGATATTTTCTTTGTGTTAGTTAAATGAATGCACAACACACATATGTTTGTAGTATCGCTTAACAAAAATATGAACACGTCATTTCTTTTTATAGTTTTAAGTAAAAAATGATTTTTTACAAACAAAAAGTTTAGTAGATCTATTTGTTTTAAAGTTTTGTATTAAAATACTAAACATATCGACTTAATAGATAAAAATACTGTTTTTATTCTTTCGGAACAGTTTTTTGATGTTGTTGTTGATGATACGTTTTTACTACAGTTTAACACTTGGATGCTTGAATACCCTACCATTTGTTACTGTCATTGAAATGTTGACTTTAAGACCCCTTGCTTTGTATTTTAAGTGTCCTGCGTGTCCTAAAAATGCCTTAATGTTACATGAACTTTTGTCATTGGGAGCTGCCATTAGGCCGCGTGTGTTTTATGGCTTACGGTCATTGCCCGTCGTTTGCTTTTGAGGTTCTTTTCGGGTACGCACTGAAATATTTGGTCACATCAGCAATTTTTCCCTTAGCTTAACAATAAGTAAAAGTAACAACAGCAAACGAATAGGAAACAATTTAATGAGCGAAATATGCGCCTGCTGCTGTTTTGTCACAAGCAACTTTAATCTAGTCTATTAGCTGGTTTATTGCCTGTTTTTTGTTGCTACCCTTTTCATTTTTTTTTTGTTTTATAGAGACTTTGGTTTTTAGATTTTTTGTGGCTTTCATTAGTTATCTGGCTGTATGGTAGAAGTTGTGCTTATGTTTTAAATGATCCATGGGTTTGCATATTTTATTGCTGTCCATATAAAAGGGCAATCAATAATACAACAACATAGAAAACAAAAAACAAAAAAAAAAACATTGTGGCACAATAACAAACAACAAATATGCTTGTTTGCAAGCGCAAACTTTGTTTTTGCGTTTCTCTTGTTTCTATTATACTTTTTCTCAATGTGGTTTTCGCTCAACAACCAGAAAAACTAATGAACAAAGAACTGAAAAATAAAAAAACTAAAAACAAAACAATTTCTGTTTGCAGTCGCCATCAATAACATGTTCAGCTGTTGATCGACTCATAAATACCTATTTGAAAAACAAATCACGAATAATTGATCTAGGTAAATCTATCACTATGTATAACTTATTTGACTATAGAACTTATGGTGATTTTTATCGGTTTAAAGCATTTCATTATTTTATTCTTATTCAAACATCATTGAAATTAGTTTTGTTCAATTGGCCAGTAGAAAAGGAAAACAAAGACATAAATCATACAAAACATACATAAATATTTCGAGGGTTCCTAAAAAATAATGAAACTTCGTGTTGATTTTGTGTTGTTTTTGGTTCTAGTCTGTTCTAAGCCACTTAAAAACTAAAGGGTATTAGAAAAGTTTAGAAAACAATTTCGACAACTCTGCTTTTATCGTACTCAGATGAAGTTGAAGCAAACACCTGGGATAACGCGACTGTGTGTGGCTCAGTGGGTAACATCATACACACAGTGGATAGTGGGTCCAATGGCCTTCATTCATTTATGTAGTTGCCTGACTTTTTGATTTTAACCCCACAACTAACACTTGGGGCACATGCAGCAGCGGTTGAAAAGAAACGAGCTGGCAAGGGTGGCAACAGCAAGAAAACTCAATTAAAATTTAAATTTTCAAACGTAAATGACAAAACTTTCTCAACTATAAATAATCGGCAGTCTCTCTCTACATTTGGCTTCGTTCGGTTGCCTGCACTTGCTGCCACTTCAAAATCTGACAAGAGTCGCGATGAGGCTGAGGCTCATCTCACTTTTTCAACCACCCAGATAACCAAACCCACCCATCAACCCATCACACTCACGAAATAAAGAGCGCTGTGCGTAGCTGCATGATCGAAAGTTTTGTCTATGTTCGTACAATTTATCTAACTTTTATGGCAACCACAGCAACGGCAACAGCAACACCAACAGCAACAGCAACAACATAAAAAAATCATTCGCTCGTTTGGCCAAAAATTAATTGCAAAACTGTGTGGTATGTGTGGCAGCGGGGGAAGAAGTGGCCTGAATTGGAAGGGAGCGGTGGGTAAACACAGTCAGGCCAATCACAATGAGAGCGCATGCCACTTGAACAACATAAAACTGATTGCCGAAAATCTGGCCCATCGGTCGAACCGCACAGCCCGCTCCCTGACCATTCGATGTCATTCTGTGCTCCTACTCATCTGTGCTTTGTTTGGTTCGTCAATTCATGGGCTGTGCTTGTCGTGGGTTCATTGTTGGCACGTTTAAGTGCCGTTTGCTTTTATCAGGAACGTTCCACAACAACCACAGTACACGTCCTGGCGACCTGCACATAACATTTTAACAACGATTTTAATTGTTTTTGTCAACTGTGAATTTGGTGTGGCACTCGTTGAGTTAGCGTCGGTGGCGGCGACCCATCAATTTAATGGCATTTTCGCGTGAAAAAAACAAAAAAACAACCACAAAAAAAAAAAAAAAAAAAAAATCAAAGCCAGGCAACAACATCTCCGTCCATTCATCCAACTGGCAGTCGTGTCAATTAATGTAGATAGCATTTTATGATGAGCTGTAGTGAGAAGTTGTCTGGGAAATGACAGCGCGTTACTCGCCCATTGGGGGCTTGTTAATGGCGGCCCTTAAATTCGAATGCTTCGCATAAAAACATAAAAATGATACATAGTTTTTGGCGCCGCTAAGCGTTCTCATTAATTGCACACACACTTCATATTGGAGCTTGCCAAAATCGACACAAGATACAATCACTGCCCAATTTGACTGACACACGAGCCGTATGCTTAATTGCATTTGTGTATAGAAACAGATAAATGAGTAAATGTCATCATTTTTATGTTGTCGAATTTGATTTCGTTTCTGTGTGTTGATGCTGCTTACAATTTGTTTTAAAAAAAGGATACTTGAAAGTACAAACAAAACTTATCTGTCAATAATTTGCTTGCCACATTATGACCAAAGCGTTATAATATAATATTTATTTTTTTCTTTTTGTTGCCACGCCTTGATGCTTGGGCATGGGTCACGTAACACGCCCACACAGTTGTTAGCTGTGCGTGGAGTCAAATACACAGCGACACAGCCAAAGTCAGAGCCATTGCCAAGTGCGCCTGACGTTAAGTCATCAGGCGACTGACTTAACAACTTTGCAGTGACAAGTTTCAAAGTCCTTTTTCGCGAGCTCGCGCGTTTTTATACTATGAATACTTAGTCAAGTTTGTGCTTTTAGACACGCTCGTCATCCACAGCTCACTTCCCCATCTTACTCATTCCCTGCCCCGTTGTTTGGTGGGCATCATAATCATCATCATCGTTGTCTTCAATTCGTTTGTGAGTCTCTGGCTGCGTTGCTTTGTGTTGCTTGGCTGCATTCGAAAGTTCACTCGACTCAAAAGTGTGATTTACCAAAGTCACCCAAAACACCGAAAGTAAATTAACTGTTACAAATGTGCTTTCATATATATATATATATATCTGTTTGTGTTTGTGCGTGTGTATGCGTGGCTAATCATGCGTTTATTGCGCAGTGGCTGCGATGCGTATGCTTAACACAATTTTCGGTACGTCTAATCAAGTTTCATTGAGGCAGAGTGCGAAGCTCATCAATTGCGCACATTAACAAAAATATCAAAAGACCTTCGATGGATTCAATTTAATTTTAAGGCCGAATCCTTAGAATAAACCGAATTTGTTTGCGAGATTGGATGAATTAAAAAGTTAAACACGAAACTGTTAGCATTGTATGTTAATAAGCCAAGTATTTACTTTAGTGAGTTAAATAAGTAAATAAAATTATCCTTTAGATAATAATACTATTTTCAGAAAACATTAAATTTAAATGCTTACAATTTTGTTTACAACTAAATATTGCCAGACAGGAGACCTTAAAAAAAAACCGAAACATTCTTAACACTTATTTGATTAACGTAAACTTCTTTTATGCACAAGCGGATAAACATTAAAATTATCTTTAACTTGCCAAGGAGCTTATAGTATATTGCAAGCATTTTGCCAACTTCAGTTGAGTCCTTATTGTTGTTGTTGCAGCTGCTGCTGGCGAGCTCACAAATTGTCCAACAATTGAAATGACTTTAGCAATGGCGACTGCGTATGCCTTGGCAATGTTGCTTGGCGTTTCCGGTTTCCTGTCTGTTGTTAGCAGCGCCACGTTGTCGTCTTTATGACTCCAAGTAACGTTCGTTCACCAAACTTTTGCAACTCTTATTTTTTTTTCTATCACAATGTGTATGTAAATCTTTTTCAAGTCACATATTAATAAAATTATTTTAATTTGTTTTTTTTTGTCAAAGAACAAACAACAAATGGAACTTTTAGCTGAGCGTCGTACGTTGTATGCGGTTTATCAATATGATTAGCCGACTAAACGGTCACTCATATATTATTTTATGTATGTTATTATTTGCGTGGTGGCCGTTTGTCAAGACGCTGTGACCGTGAAAATGGTTATTGAGGCACAAGCTGATTGAGTGCCATTTGTTTGGCAGATGTTGCTTCATACGCTTTGTATTTTGACATCAATTTTGCTTATGAAATTGTCTCGAAAATGTCAACTGACATTTATTTTGTCTGGTGAATGTGGCTGTGCCAGTTATGTTGCCCATTAGTCACGAGCGCATTGAGTGACATATGATAACCACATGCTGTAACAATTGTCTTTATCTCTAGCGAATTGTGTCACATTTTTGGGGACACATTTATCCTTTTGATGGCCAACTAACAGCGCAAAACTAAAGGAGGAAAAAAAGCAAATGTGTCGTGCACAAATATGTTTCGAATTGCTTTCAAGCGTTGACACCCATTAGGCACGGCAAAAAAGAGAAAACAACAACAACAACAACAAAAACAATTGGATATGGAAAGAAATGCTTGAATGCCATGGCTGTGAATGGCAAGGTCTACACTTGGCATCAATTTCTATATTTTAAGCCACAGGCTGCCTAACACTCAAGCCACAACCCACAAACACAAACACACTCACACACATACATATATAAAATGCCGTCGAGAACAATGCAATTGAAACTCAGAATGCAAAACCCGAAACCCAAAATGCAAAATACAAACACAATCTAAGAATTTGCCAAACGAAAAATGAAACCAACAGCCAACAGATAGCTGTAAAAGCCCACAGATGCAGTTACAAATGCAGACACAGATACAGATACAGATACAAATATAGATAAAAGTCCTAAGCCCAGGCTGTGTCTTTTCTGTTGGACCTGCACATACATATACATATATATAGCCGAATGAAAATCAGTGCGAAACATTTTGGAAATTTTAGCAGCCAGTTCTTATATTCTGTGCAGTCGCCTGCTGATACCAAATTGTGTTTCCATCAGCTGCTTGTCCATGCCCTTTCTTTTGCAGGGTATATGCATTGATATTATCGATTTGCAATTTATAAGTATCTACTCTATATATATTTGCTCATCACGCTCATGCTTAACGCTGACATATAACAATGCCAAACAAATTATATCTTTTAACATATATAAAAAAAAACTAATCATTTGATGCTTATCAAAAAAGCTTTTCAATAAGAATTGCATTTGTTTTGAAAGTGTATTAAAGTTTCTGCAACTCAGCAATGAATTTGTTTCGGCTTTATTATAAGTTCGCGTTGTTTGGTATTTGCTGGTTTAACGCAGGGTGCGTTTTCTTGTCATTTATATCAAATGCAGAATTTCCGTTTTATACTTTCTGCACTTGCTGTTTATTGTTGGCCCTCCTCACTTACAGTTGCTGCGTATCAGCAGCTTGTATCAGCATTTGTGTGTGTTGGCTTTTATTTTATAACTTGTTGGCTTTAGTTGTACTGAGTTTTTGGCAGTTATTTAGCTGCTTGCCACGAACTGTTTGCCTGAGGTTAAATTGCGTTTGGAAATAGTTTGGCTGTCGTTTCTGGCGCTTCGCTAAAGTTTGTTGTAAGTTGTTTGATTAAAATTGCTGCTCATACAGTTAAAGTAAACAATTATAAAGAATCAACCATAAAACAGGTGCTGCACAAGCTTAAAAGAACTTGACGACAAAGACAACACTTACCTTTAAGCTTGTGCATTAAGTGTTTGCTTTTGTTGCAAGTAGTTATGTCAAAGTTATGTAGGCCTTTTTCATAACATAAACTCTGCCAAGTCATTAAGTTTAATTGCTTTTCATTTGTTTTGTTCTATGGGCCCAGCAATTTTTGGAAATCGCTAATTCATTGTGCGGCATAAGTGATTGTTGTTGCTTGAGTTTGTTTCGAGTATTGCGTCAATTGCTTGATGGTTTCTGCGGCTTTGCAATCAGTTGAGCTAAGTGGCTCTGTGAATAGTTTATGGTTGAATAACCCATAAATTGCTGACATATCCTGTCCTCTGACCTTTGTGTTACCTTTTGCCCAATAGCTGAACTAAAGCATGCATTTGAAATTTATTTGGCGGAAATAGTTTTGACAGTCAAATTATAAACTGAAAATTAACTTAAATAATGACAGCTCTTAATTATGTTTATTTACTTATTCCGCCGCTTAAAGTTTATTTACTTTACATTAAATGTTAAGGCAGTCATATATGTTTGTTTTTATCTCCAATACGAAAGTAGAATTTTTCTTTAACTTGCCTACAATTCGTACTCAAAATTCTTAAGCCTTGAGTGGCTGCTTATGAAACTTTCCAAGTGTGTTTGTCCAATCGTTTCTGGTACTTTAGCTCAGATCAGGCGCTCACCCGGCATTCAGGGAGCCTTCTTTTGGCCGCACTTTTCAATTAAATAACAGTATCCAGCAAGTCTACCTGGCTCCGTCTCAGTCTCAGTTCAGGCTCACTAAGTGTGCCGGAGCATTAGAGTGCCATGATTGAAATTATTTCTATGTTCAACACACAGAGCTTTGCTTATTTTATTTATTTTTTTTTTGGATCGCAAACAAAAGAGAAACGCCGCTAGCAGCAGCAGCAACGGCAGCAGCAGCAACATAAAGTACACTCTGCTGTTGAAAAACAATTTTACACGGGATTATGACAAGAAAGAGAGAGAGATAGCGAGAGAGAAAGAGAGGCAAAGAAAAGGTTGAGAGCCTGCAATGAAAAGGTGGCTCAAGTTGGGCACCTAATAAAGCGCCAACATGAAGTTCTCTCCCTACACTTCTGCTCCTGCTTGTACTTGTTGCATAATATTTTGGTTTTTATTAGCATGCAGCTAACGGGGGCAAGCAGCTTGCAACGAGGGCTGGCTGAAAACCTTTTCTTAAGTCTTGAAGTGCTCTTTCAACTTGATTGCTTCAGTTGGGCCAATAGCATGTTTTTAGGCTAATACAATTTAATGTTGGCCTGAGAGCCACAGAGCCTTCTTCTTATTGCAAGGACACGCTGTAGCGCAAATGTAATTGCAAGCCAAACTGCAAGTTGCAAGTTGCTGTTGCACAAAAACCTTTAGTACGGCTTTGCTAACTCACTGCACACGTGAGCGATTTGTTGAGGCCATATACGAAATGTACACGATATCCTTTCCTGAAGCTTAAGTCTTGCTGGCAAAATAGAAATTTAAAGTAATTTTTATGTAAGACAGAATATTCAAATTGCTTAAATATTTATTGCTCAATGTATTCGCATTGCATTATAAATTTCTTTTAGAAATCTGCCATTTTCGCACACATTCAACATTGTTAAACCGATTGTCTCATAGCCACAAAATACTATTTATCATCGGAAAACGTAACATTTTTCCATTATGAATTGTAAACGTTTGCGTAAATATTGATATGAAAATCGTTGATAATCGAAATTTTGCATATAAACTAGTGCAGAATTCGTTTTTGCGCACGTGTATGCCGAATAAACGATAATAGTTTATGAATAGCTAACAATGTTTTGCAGAAGTGTGAACAGTTTTCAATTATTTTGCAAATAGAAATTGAGGTGACAACGATTGCAGTGAATTCATTTATTCAATGCAGTGTTTGATTTAAGTTCGATTGCCAAAGATATTCAGTATAACAGATATTCTTATAATTTCATTCACTGTTAACAAGCATCAATCCATTTTCAAAATTTCGATATGATTTATTATTCACAAAAACTTAAAAGTTCGAATAGCCTTAAAATGTTTGAATTAGAGGTGGGCACGGCCCGGGCCGGGCCTGGGGCCCGGCGGGCCTCGGCCCAAAATATCGGGCCCCGGGCCTAAAAATCATTTTCGGGCTTTTTACGTGCGGGCCCGGGCTTTAGCTCAAAAGCCCGGCAAGCCCGGCGAACGGCTTTTTCTGCATCAGGGATAATTCTAAATGAAAAAGTACAAGATTGAAAAGCCAAAACCTTGACAAACTTATGTTTTTGTATAAAAATATATAAAATTTTGAATTTAAATTTAAGCTTGTTAAAAAAACATATAATACACTCACTAAATTTGAAAAAAAAAATTCATCAGCTTATTGCCCTTTTTGAATATTATTACCTGATGTTTTTATGCCGGGCCGGGCCGGGCTTTTTTAAAAATAACCCGGGTCGGGCCGGGCCAGGCCTAAAATATTTTCTTCGGGCCCGGGCCGGGCCGAGCCTCTTTTTTGAGGCCCGTGCCCACCTCTAGTTTGAATTGATATTTTACTAAAAGATTAAAATTTCAAACATTTTTTAAAGAATTGGGTAAGCTTGTCCAGCTTAAGATCATGTACAGTAAACATAAAATATAGCCACTTTGACAAACACAATTTGGCCAGCTGATGGACAGTTCAAAAATGAAAAAAAAGTGATTTTTATTGATACAGCTAATTTTCTACACAACTTGCAGCCTAATCAGGGATGGCTCAGGTTAAAAGCGAATTGCGAGGGTTACTTGTATTCTGAGTTATTGTGTTTTTAATATAATATGGCAGCGCAAAGAAATGGAAGACAAACAGGAAGTCAAACGCAAACCGCAGCTGAAAGAGAATACCGAGCCGCGGAAATACGCAAGATGACAACATCAACTACAACGAGGACGACAAATAAGGACGAACGGTACAAAGTGGTAATAAGAAAATATTGCGGGCAACGGGCAGACAGAATTGATGACAAGCAGATTACGTTTCCTTTGCCGCTGACAACCGAAACCGGAAGTAAATGAGTAGCATTTTAATGTATTTATAATACAAACAGAACAGGCAGCGAAAAATTAAATTGTTGCAGTCAGTTGGCAAAATAATTTAAGATGAGCAGCCATAAAAACCATCTTACTTTAAAATATTTCTTTATCTTAATATGAGTTAGAAGCCCGATCAACTTCTTAAATATGAACAGAGAGATAAAAGATTGAAAACAGTTAAAAGTGTTGGATGAGCTTCTGAGGAAAAAAAAACGTGTCGATTGGGTTTTGGATAGCTGCATCAAATGCTCCATTAATAATTATCAAAGTGTGAGTCGAAGTGGTTGCCGCAAACTAACTGAGCAACAAATTCTCTCAAGCGAAACGACCTTTTTGCTAGAAATACCCTTAAAAAGGTTGCGGTTAATAAAAAATGAGTTGTTGCTTTGGCTTGCAGTTTTTAGTGCGACTCTGTCGTTTAGTCTAACTAACATCATAAAGTCTAAGCAAATATTGGGCGGGTTCGCGTGGAATTATTTACTATATTCTACAAATTAAGATTCTTTAATTTATCACAAAGAAACTAAATTAATACACCAACGACTCAATAATCATATTTATATTAATTGAAGATACTGTTTCGATTGTCTAGCCGACTTAATATATTAAATGTCTACCAAAGCAAAAACCTAAAATATCAAATGATTATTTGCTTTTAAAAGCGAAAGTGAAGTCTTAAAACATACAAATTATCTAATATTTTGGTTATTTTCTTTTGGTTTCCCTTTCGAGCGAACAAGGTTAAGCCTTTGAATCGAAAATGTTACAAAAAATAAAGGTTAGCAATCACCTCGAACAAATTGAGCTTAAGTAGGTATTGACCAAGCAAACCACACACACACACACACACTCACACACACATGCAGAGAATCCTACTTTAACAAAACCACAAGCTTATTTGTATGCATATGATTGTGGATGAGTGTAGGAAATGATTTTAAAAGTGGTTAAAAGTGGCTATGCGTTAGTTGGTTCTTATATAAACGCCATACTGGATGATATAATGGCTTAAGAAGTCAAGCACCCACACACACACACACACGAGCAAAATCATGGTTGAGCAGCAAACGTGACGTATGAGCAATGTCGCCTTGGTTTTGCACCGTCTTTATGTTGTGCGCCGTGGCAGAAAAATTAGTGACCCTGAATTAAATTGTCATTATTTTCAACTCACTCGAAAACAGCCAAGTTCACACACACACACACACACACAAACATATGAGACACGTATACAAAATATTCGCGTATTAATGCATTGTAGATTTGCTCGCAAGTATTTTGAGCGTCTGCTGAAAAGCGGATTTAATATGAAAATTCCGCATTACGAACTGTTTGCCATTTTACTTTATGCACCCTATACTGACACACACACACACACACCCACTGCTACACACATGTAGATTCACATACATATGCATCCTTTGTGTTTGTGTGAGTTTTGCAATTGAAATTCAATTACTTGTGTCCTTTTTGCGCCCAAAAAGAAGTAAAAAAAATAGAAGAAATAAAAAACAGCAACCAGCAAAAGTTTTTGCTGCCACTTCTTTGTGCGGTGTTGTGCAAATGCTACTGTGTTTGTGTGTATGTGCGTGTGTTTCAAACTGAGTGTGTATACTTTGAGCTTTATATCTGGTAAATGTCATCTCGCAGCAGAGCTGAGCAGCAGCAACAACAACCAAACAATCGACTATGCTGCAAACAATGGCCCACCCACATTACCCAACAGTAACTTTGAACAACCAAGCAGAAAGTGGAGGCGTAGATAACGGTAACTACAGAGGCGCACATGCATGTATGTGTGTATGTGGCAGTGGTTGTTTAACTGTCCACCATTTACAGCTACTCAGAATTGGTATTTGCTCTTTGAATTTCATATCTCACGCTCTTGTGTAATTTAGCACAGGCACAAATCCAAAATGCGTATACGACCGATATGACAAAGAAGCTTTTCATGCATTATCGCAAAAGCTTTTAAAATAGTCAACATTAAGTAGTTTTGCCAAACTATGCAATATTAAATCATAAGCATATATAATTTAAACTACTGTAGCAGTAACTAGAACGTAAGACCCCACTGTACCAAATAGACATAAGATTCCCATTGTATATACATAATATAATATAACTGTAACATATCGAAAGCTTCGTTAAGAACGCAATATGTGCAAAGATCGCAATACGAGCGAATCAGTTGAGCATTGAATAAAAGAGAAACTGATCGAAGCATCAGTCTTAGTGCGACAGCTAACAAGATCGGTCTACACAACAAACATTTAGAAACTGAATGAAATATTTAGAAATTTATTTCCAAACTGTTTTAGCCAATATACAAATAGACAAATCGATCTAAAAATCTTTGCTTGCCATGTTTCCCATAACGCTTTTTTATACAATATTTACTTTTATACTCGTTACCGAAGGAAAAGAGTATATTGGCTTTGTGCAATGTCCGTCATGGTATCTGTACGCTGTCCGTCTGTGACGCAACTATTTTCCACACCCTTCAAGCTAGAGTTATTTAAATGCATTTTTATTTAGGCCTATGTAAGGCTCTTATCGGGTCAGATTTGCCAAAGTTATGGGAGTGAAAAATTTTATCACACTCCACAATATTTTTTTTTGAAAAAAAAAACCATGCCCTTTCTGACCAAAATCAATTTTATATAAATGTAGGTTTTAAATGCAGTTTTATTCTAGAAGCCAAACCATGACTTTTAAGATATTGCTTTTGAAAATCGGGCCAGATTTGCCAAAGTTATGAAAGTCGAATGATTTTACCAATGCCCAAGTCGATTTTTTGGCATAATATTTTGACATGCATTCTGACCAAAAATCAAATTTTATATAAATGTAGGTCTTTAAATGCAGTTTTATTCTAGAAGCCAAACCATGACTTTTAAGATATTGCTTTTGAAAATCGGGTCAGATTTGCCAAAGTTATGAAAGTGAAAGATTTTACCAATCCCCAAAGATTTTTTTTGGAAAAAATTTTTAAATATTTTTTAAACAAAAATATTTTTTTTTTAAAAATATATTTTTAATTTTTTTATGGATTAAAAGTCGAAAGATTTTATCCAATGCCCAAGTCGATATTTTGGCATAAAATTTTAACTTTCATTTTGACCAAAAATCGGAGAATCTTTAAGGCAGCGTACACCCCTGCCGCATCCGTACCCGTTTGCAATCAGGCCTGTTTTAAACAGTTTTAATACTTGTAACGAGTATACCGCAGTCGGTTGCGCCTGACTGCAACGTTTCCACTTGTTTTTATCTTCCTTTGCTAGTAATTATTAATTGATTGTGTGAAACATTAAAAAAGCAACAACTTTTTGTCATTTAAGCTAATCGAAATGTTTAATATCAAAAATCAATCAATATAACTCAAAGAATGAAAACAGATTTGTTTAAATTTGTTATTGTCAATTTATCGTTGGTTGTTAAATATGGCGCAATTCACAATGCTTAAGTTCAGTAATATATAAATAAATCGAAATTTGTTGGCATTACTGGGACAACGGCCTCCACAATCACAGGATTCAGACATAACTTTGCCGACCAATTGACCGCAGCCCATTTTTGGTGACCAGAAGCAACATGTGTCGAATATTTTACCTGCATTTTGTTGGGAAAGCAATAAAATAGAAATGTTCAAAATTAAGTAACAAGAAGCTACTAGTCAAGAAACACGACCACACGAATACAATCATTGTCACATGTTATATCAAAATTTTGTAAAGAAAACTCGATCTGTCTATTTTCTAAATATGTAGTCAAAGTCCCGATGATCAATTTGTTTACCATGGAGACAGACGGATTGACTGATCAATATGCATAAAAGTGTTAATGTCTTTTGCCATTACATGAGTTTAAGTCATAGAAATTAAAAACTTCATACCTTCGATTGCATACATTCGTGGTACACATGTGTTTATGAATGTAAATGATTTCCACTGTTTAGCTTTGTACACTTTAGCAGTATCGTCGGTTGTAGAGCATGAGAATCCCGTTCTTTCTGGATTATATGTTTCGTAATACATGTTGTTGAAGTCTCTACAATTAGCACAATACTGAACTACTCAGTGTAAAAACATGCGTTAACAAAACATTGTTCAAGGTCAATAACAATTTGTTTCAACTTACCTTTGGGTTTCTGAAAACAAATTAAAAACAATTTATATACTTTTAGAGTGACGCACATCTAGAGGTAATAATTAACTTACAGAAAAACAAAGATCTTTACACGAGTCGCAAGTAAGAGGGAATGCTCCTTTCCATTCTTCCTGTAGGCGTACACCGACCAGTTGGCCACAGCCTAACTCGGGCCCCCAAAAACAACAGTAATCAGTTATATCCGCTGTACTCAATAATTTATATTGGGACTTAAGAGCTCTGAAACTTTTTATAGTTCAACGATACTCTTACATGAGAACGAGTAAAGTCCTGACACACATGAGCCATATTCGTTCGTCCCAGTCCCATTTACTAAAACTTTCTGGAAGTCTTTTTTTGTTCGGCACCAAAATCCATCTTTTTCCGGAAGTGTTTTTCTATAATAGTTGAGCGCGTTGTAGTGACGACAGTCAGCGCATTGCACACCTTTTATTTTATCTGGGAAACTCTATAATAAGGTACCATTGCTTGAAACCTTATACACAAACTTACCCGCCTCTTGGGAGCAAACTAAGGAAAGGGACAGAAAAATCGATGGAGATGCTATTAAAACAAAACACGCAGACTTTTTTGTTTTCATTGTAATTTGTTATTACTGTGAAAACCTATGATGTTTAAAGTCTGTGTTAACTTTGTTAAGTCTGAAAAATATTTAGCTCAAATGGAATCGAAAAGTTGGCTGGAGAATGAAAAAAAAAATGTTTCCTTTAGATCAAGTAAAATGGAGCTTATAGCTAGATGAGCTCTTATTAAGTAGCCTTCCCAGCAGTGATAATAGTATAACTTGGCGCGTACGAAGGAAAGCTCTGTGAATTTGCTAAGCCAAGACTTAGGCACGCGTTTCACTGCTTTAATGATAACAATAAAACGCAATCTCGTGTAAATTGTGACCAATTCAATGCAAGCACTTAGAACAAGCCGAATTTATATTTATTAATTCGTCATCTCTACGAGTATTTGAAAAAATTTAATGAATAGCTAAGGCCGCAGTCAACGATGCCTACAGCTAGTAAAGTATAAGAAAATCTTAATTTGTTGGCGGAGGCGATCGTAGGACATATGTCTTTACAATCAAAACAGGAACTTTCTTCAGGATTACCGATTAACTTTCCGCAGCCGAGATTTCTTGACCAGAAGCAGCAACTGTTGAATACTTCACCTGCATTTTGTTGGTAAAGCAATATTTGACAAACAAGAATATACGCAAAATATATATTTCTTACCATTGATGTCATAACCTTCTGGGACGCATGAGTTTCTAAATTTTAACTTAGATTTCCTTTTACGCTGTACTATTTTTTTAGTATCTGCTGGATTAGTGCACTGGAATCCCGTCTCATCTGGTCTATTTTCTTTTCGCGAGAACTTGTTGTTGAATTTACTGCAGTCAGCACAAAACTGAACTTCACAGCGTAAAGAGATTTGTTTACATATCTGCTACAAAAGAAATTGCTTTTTCTTTCAACTTACCTTGTGCTTTCTGAATCACACAATTATTATTTATGAATGAAGTAATAATTTATAATTATGAATAATCACATACATTTTATAAGAGCTAATTAACTTACTGGGAAACAATGATTAGTACAATGATGGCATGTAATGGGAAACTGGCCTTTCCATATTTCCTGTTGGCGTACGCCAACCAGTTGGCCACACTGCAAAGAAGGCGACCAGAAACAGCAATACCCAATTATTTGCGCTATAATTAATAAATAAAATAGCACTAAAGAGTTATACAACTTGTTATACTTTGAATTTACTCTTACAGGTCACCGAGAATCGAGGGGGCACACAGGAAGCAGTTTTATTTTTACTGTTGCGCAACACAATTTTTTTTCGGTCTTCATCATATTGGCACCAAACTCCAGCTGTGCTTGGATTGAAGTTATCGGCATTGATATAACCACAGTCACCGCACTTGGCCACTTTTTCTACAGCTTAGAGGCAAGATAATAGTTTTTGATATTTTATTATTGATTAAAAAATGTATGCAAACTTACCAGTGTCTTCATCAGAGGAAACAAATGGAGAGTCCAAAAATACCAATACAGATGATATAAAAAATAGATGCGCGTACACTGAAAATTCCATTTCTAATTTATGTAAACTGCTGCATTGAGAAAAAAAAAAAAAAAACACAATATATGAAAGCTATGTAAGCTTTGTTTCGTCTGAAGAGTATTGAAACACAAATAGACGTCAATCCAAAAGATAGCTTGTGACAAAACAATTTTTTCCTGTGGCAGCTTGTTCTCAAATTGTTATTTACTAATACATAGGCGAATGTTAAAAAATATTAATAAATATGTTTTGTCATCATTCAGAAAAAAGACCATTGCCAATTCTAAGTAAGTTGAATGTGTAAATTACATAAGATAATGTGTTACCACAGTTTTATTTATTCAATTGACCAATGGCAATTTTAATAAATTAATTTAAAATATTTATATTCATTAAGAAAATAAAATATTAATATCCGTTAAGATGATTTCGAACTCTTGGAAAACAGCACCATGATCAACCGCCCGTAAAATTAGCATCAACTCGACCTACCCCTTTACAATGACGATTTGCAAAGACCCTACCATACTCCTCTTAAACCCAACCCAATCGTTAACTCCGTCTTTTCAGCCAATTGGCAATGTTTTGTCGTTCAATTTAGGTATTATTCAAAAGGACAGATTTGAAATAAATAAATAATATATATATAAAAAAAAAAACTTTAACAAGCTGTAAATGATTATTCTCGAATTCATTTGAGCAGTCACATATCATCTTGTGTGCGGTTGATAAAAGATATTCAATGTCAAATATTTATACTCTGAACCCATGAAATGGGTAAAACGATACAATGGTTTTCTGCAAATGTATGTTAAACGCAGCAGAGGGCATTGCCCACCCCATAAGTTATATATACATATATACTTGATCAGCATAAACAGCGGAGTCATGTCCGGCCGACCGTCCGTCCTTCAAAAACCCAGATAATCTATAGACTTTATATTTGGAATAAAATCTCTATACTTACGCCTGTATCATAAGCAGAACAAGTTTGGTTTAAACTATCGATACACATGATATCGATAACAATAAAATCTTCAATATGAAATAAGGATGCAGTTCACTATGCTTATAACTAGCATTGGGACAGTGGTCGTAACATGCATTACAGGAATTCTTCATATCTTTGCCGACTAATTGGCCGCAGCCCATTCTTGGTGACCAGAAGCAACAAAAGTCACGCACTTCACCTGCAGTTTGTGAAACCAATCTTCAACAAAAACGAGATTAAGGTGAATGTATATTTTTTACCTTCGATTGCAAACTGATTTGGCACACAAGTGTTTCTAAATTCGAATTCTTTCTTCCTTGGGCCTATGGATACTTTCGCAGCATCTTCGGGACTACGGCAATAGAATCCTGTCTCTTTCATCAAACCTTTTATCCATTTTTGGTTGAATAACTTGCAGTCAGCACAAAACTGAGCTATTTAACGTAAAGAGATGGGTTTAAAAAACATTGTCGAAAAGCAATAGCATTCTTTGTTTAACTAACGTTTAGCTTTCTGAAACAAAAACAATTATTAATACTCTGTATATGTAAAATAATAAATGTGTGAATTGTTTGTGACCAATTAGCTTACCGGGAAACAATATTCTTTACATATATTGCACGTAGCGGGAAATGTTCCTGCCCATTTTTCCTGTTGGTGTTTACCAACCAGTTGTCCACAGGCTAATTCAGGTCCCCAAAAACAACAGTAATCAAATATTTCCGTTACCATCGCATACGGCTTGGGCATACATGCACTTAATTCGTTTATACCAGATATCATTCTTCCGATTTGATCTGAGTCTTCTTGTGATTCACACCAAAATCCAGCTTCTCTTTTTGATTTTTCAATGTTGTAGTGCCGACAGTCTGCGCATTTAGCCATAATTGCTACACATTTGAGACATATTTTATAATTGCTTAAAAAAATGTATGCAAACTTACCAGTCTCTTCTTGGGAGGAAACAACAATTATAATTGCTTAAAAAAATGTATGCAAACTTACCAGTCTCTTCTTGGGAGGAAACAAATGGAGAGTCCAAAAATACCAATACAGATGATATAAAAAAAAGATGCGCGTACACTGAAAATTTCATTTCTAATTTATGTAAACTGTTTGCAGCTTTGAGAGAAAAAAAAAAAAAAAACAATATATGAAAGCTATGTAAGCTTTGTTTCGTCTGAAGAGTATTAAAACACAAATAGACGTCAATCCAAAAGATAGCTTGTGCCAAAACAATTTTTCCCTGTGGCAACTTGTTCTTAAATGGTTATTTACTAATACAAAGGCGAATGTTATAAAATATTAATAAATATGTTTTGTCATCATTCAGAAAAAAGACCAGTGCCAATTCTAAGTAAGTTGAATGTGTAAATTACATAAGATAATATAAAATGAAATGCGTTAAAAAACTACATATGTATTTATACTCTGAACCCATGAAATGGGTTCAACGATACAATGGTTTTCTGCAAATGTTTCTTAAACGCAGCAGAGAGCATTGCACACCCCATAAGGTATATATACATATATTCTTGATAAGCATAAACAGCGGAGTCATGTCCGGCCGACTGTCCGTCCTTCAAAACCCAGATAATCTGTAGACTTTATATTTGGAATAAAATCTCTATACTTACGCCTGTATCATAAGCAGAACAAGTTTGGTTTAAACTATCGATACACGTGATATCGATTACAATAAAATCTTCAGTATGAAATAAGGACGCAGTTCACTATGCATAATACTAGCATCATATAGAAAACTCCAAATCTGCTCGAGTTGTCTAAAAAGTCGGACTTGGGACAGTGGCCGTGACATCTATCACAGGAATCACTCTCAACTTTGCCAACTAATTGGGCGCAACGAAGTCTTGGTGACCAGAAGCAACAAAAGCCAAACACTTCACCTGCAGTTTGTGAAACCAATCGTCAACAAAAACGATAATAAGGTGAATATTTACTTTTTACCTTCGATTGCAAACTGATTTGGCACACAAGTGTTTTTAAATTCGAATTCTTTCTTCCTTGGGCCTATGGATACTTTCGCAGCATCTTTGGGACTACGGCAATAGAATCCTGTATCTGTTACCCCACCATTTATGCCATAATGCCTTCGATTGAATAACTTGCAGTTGGCACAAAACTGAGCTATTTAACGTAAAGAGATGGGCTTACAAAAAATGGTTCAAAAGCAATTGCATTCTCTGTTTTAACTTACCTTCAGCTTTCTAAAACAAAACCAAATATTAATATATGTAAAATAAAAAATGAAAATTATAAACAATTAGCTTACAGGGAAACAAAATTCACTACACTTATCACATGTGCGGGGAAATTTTGCTGCCCATTTTTCCTGTTGGTGTTTACCAACCAGTTGTCCACAGGCTAATTGAGGTCCCCAAAAACAACAGTAATCAAATATTTCCGTTACCATCGCAAACGGCTTAGACATACATGCACTTAATTCTTTTGTAGCACCACCTCTTAATAGTTTGATTCGATCTGTGTCTTGTTGCGATTTGCACCAAAATCCAACTTTTCTTTTTGATTTTTCAATGTTGTAGTGCCGACAGTCTGCGCATTTAGCCATAATTGCTACACATTTGAGACATATTTTATAATTGCTTAAAAAAATGTATGCAAACTTACCAGTCTCTTCTTGGGAGGAAACAACAATTATAATTGCTTAAAAAAATGTATGCAAACTTACCAGTGTCTTCTTCAGAGGAAACAAATGGAGAGTCCAAAAACACCAATACAGATGATATTATAACTAACTGCGCGTACACTGAAAATTTCATTTCTAATTTATGTAAACTGTTTGCAGCTTTGAGAGAAAAAAAAAAAAAACACAATATATGAAAGCTATGTAAGCTTTGTTTCGTCTGAAGAGTATTAAAACACAAATAGACAAAAATCCAAAAGATAACTTGTGATAATACAATTTTCCATGTGCAACCATTTTTTTTTATTTTTTTAAATCGAATACATCAAACGAAGAACAATGATGGGGCGCTACGCCCTCTGTTGGTCTAGGAAATCGATAACATGTCGATACACTTCAAGGTCCATATCGAGCTAACACACCTATCTAACTCGTGTTAACACATTGGGTCACAAAATTAAGTTGAAGTTGGTTTCCGCTAAAGATTTGCATCACCCGACTAGAAGATACCCTGAACCCAGTTGCAATAAATAAATTAAACTAACTGTGTCAAGTCTATGAAACACAAATTAAATTTATTTGTTGAACATTACTATATTGTAACATTAAATGTTATTGTTAACTTAACTATTGGATAACTGCATAATAAATTAATTTTTATATAGATTCTCCTTATACTTCTATAATATTGCTACTTAAAATGCTTTCTTCTATGTTTTTGTATACTTTCTGTTTTGTGTATTTGTCATTGTATAAGTTGTAAGCTTGCATGTAACCTGTCTGCATTATCGATACTATAATTTATGAAAACGACTTGTATTCGATATAAGTTCGGTTGAGATTAATTCCAAGAAATAAAGAATCGGCGCTGCAAGTTAGTTTCACCTGCGCTCAATCGCAGAATATAATGAGAACCAATCTTATCTCGAGTACAAAGCACTTTCGATATGTGCTACGATACAATATCGAATAAGTTTATCAATGCCCAAGTCAAACCATGACTTTTAAGGTATTGCTTTTGAAAATCGAGTCAGTTTTGCCGAAGTTATGGAAGAAGATTTTACCAATGCCAAGTCGATTTTTCGGTAAATTTTAACATGCATTGAAAAAATCCAATTTTATTTAAATGTAGGTTTTAAATGCAGTTTTATTCTAGTCAAACCATGCTAAGGTATTGTTTAAATCGAGTCAGTTTGGTTGGAAGTCGAAATTTTACCAATGTCCAAGTCGATTTTTGCATAAAATTTTAACATGTTCTGACCAAAAATCATTTTATTTAAATGTAGTCTTTAAATCAGTTTTATTTTAAAAAACATGACTTTTAAGGTATTGCTTTTGAAAATCGGGTCAGTTTAGCCGAAGTTATGGAAGTCGAAAGATTTTACCAATGCCCAAGTCGATTTTTAGGCATAAAATTTTAACATGCATTCTGACCAAAAATCTAATTCTATTTAAATGTAGTTATTTAAATGCAGTTTTATTCTAGAAGTCAAACCATGACTTTAAGATATTGCTTTTGAAAATCGGGTCAGTTTTGCCGAAGTTATGGAAGTCGAAAGATTTTACCAATGCCCAAGTCGATTTTTCGGCATAAAATTTTGCATGCATTTTGACTTAAAATCAAGTTGACAACCTGCAGAAAACAGAATTTTAAGTTCAAGTTCAAGTTAAAATCGCTGATTTTTTAAATTTGAAGGAAAAGATTATTTGTATAAAAATGCTTGCAAACATTTTAAAGATCCAGAAGAAAACAGGCTGCTTGGGTATTAATTATATTAAATTCTAACATTATTCTCTTTTATTTAAAAGCAACAGCTTCTCGCTTTGCTTTATTGCTTAAATTTAACGTTTACGTTCACGTTCAAGTTAAGTTTATACTAAGTTATGTTCGGGAAACTGAGCCTTGAGACGGTCGAGCCACGCAGCTCTACTGTTAATATGAGAATTGTAAAGAAAATTTTGAAAGCATAAGGAATTAATTTTAAGATGTTTGCCATCTCCCGTGTGATCGGGCTCACATTGGTTTATTTTTTGTGCACGGCGCCTCAGGTGCGCTTAATAAATAAACAAAAAAAGATTAAATTGTAGCACTCTAATGAGAACAAACCTTAGTTGGTCCCATAAGGTTCAAAGAGCAAATCATGTAAATGCTGTGCAAATAGTGGAATACGGAAAAGTTACGCAAGTAGAAACTTAGATAAAGAATATCTATGCATTTCGTCCACAAATTTGGCCCAAACGTTGCCTACTTGTCAGCTACTTAGCCAAAGGCCATATACGCAGCCTTGTCTCTCAAATTCTTTTATTCGTGCGCTACATCCAATTTGCTGTTTGGTGCGTGCCCATCATCATCAGCATTAGCACGAGTGCAGAAGGTATTCGCCTTCGGCTATGTATCTGTATATTTTCACATATATATACATAAAAACATATTTCTTTTTGTAGTACATACAAGATAAATATGCGAGCAGTGGGTGAGTAACTGTTTTCACATAATGACGCTAATTTGGCACAGTCCAGTTCTACATTTTGGCTAAAAGCAGCATCCACAGCAAGCAAATAACTTATGATATCTATTTTTCAAGACGGTGCAGTCTTCCCTAATGACTGGTGATTGAACAATGGCATTTATTAATTAAAACACTTCTCGTTCTTACAAACGCACACTAACACATACACACTCTTACACACAGAGGGAAATCTATTGATTTGTCATTACGCATACGACAGTTGGGCCAAGAATAAAATGCCAACCTTAAATAAATCGTGAGCTAACTGCAACCATTGTTTTGATAATGCTTCCAACCATTTTAATACATTAAAATTATATTTAATAATCGATTGCAGAAATTGTTTTCATTGTTTCACTTTAGGCCTTTGCCATCAGTAACCTTGGAGTGCAAATCGATTAAACACACATATTTTCCTTATTTTAACAGATAAAGTCCCCAAATTAATTGACTCTTCCCAAAGATCTGCATCTAAACTTCAACCGCAACGTTTTCACATGTTTTCAGCTGGGATTATTGCTATTATTTTCATCGGTTCCAAATTCAATAATCATCTACTAGTCAAACGGATCAATAAGTGAATGAGACAAAATAAGATATCAAATTGTAACATAAACACTTGACAATAGTTACTCACTTTTGTGTGGGCAATTGAGCTATGCACTCGAAAGTGGCAACTCGGTCTAAATTATTATTACAATTGCTGGCAACGCTGCTCGACCGATTGTTGGGTAAGGGTACAAGGCGGATTGGGAGTAAAGGGACAAGCAACGGCAACAACAATGGCTCAGCAGCAAATGAAGTCACGTTCTTGCGATTTTTCTTCTGCTTTGGTGGCACATATTAAAATACGTGCGTCTCTCTTTTACTATAACTTTTACAAAGACACACATACATTCATGTATTCGTATACATATGTATACAGATGCACATTAATGGTGGCATGATGAGGCAGCCAAGTTTTGTTGCTGTTTGGGGCTATCTCACAAAAGGGCTACAAATAGCTTTAGGCTTGTTGGCTTTTTATATGACTGCGGAAGTGTGTTTGTGTGTGTGTGTGTGTGCATGCGTACGTGTGAGTCGCTCTTAAGGTTATTTGTTTCATTTTCAATGACTGAAAATAACATTTGCACTTAGTAAATAAAATAAAATAAACGCTACTAAAATTTACTCGGCGATTATGCAACGAAATTCCTTCATTTTTTTTTTTTTGGGTTTGTTTAAAGTTAATATTTCGACGTTTGTGTGTATATGTTGTGCTCTTACTCTTTCTCATTCTCGTTCTCTTTATCTCTATATATTTTTCGTTATTGTTTTTGTTTGGCAACACACAGTTTGCGGCACTCATTTGCATTTTGCATTGTTGTTCTTGTAGCTGTTGTTCGCCACCGCGCCGGGTAGACAAACGAAAAAATAGCAAACAATGGCCACAACTGCAGCAGGACAAGGCACACACAAGACACTGGACCAGCACAGGGGACCAGAAGCAGGGCCAGAGCACAGGACACACAACGCTTGCTCTGTTCTTATAAAAACAAAATAAAGCACATCATATAACAAAACAACGTTCAAAAGGCCAATGCACGATCAGCGACACAAACTTGCTTTAAACTAACGACAAGAACACAAAAAGTGTTTGTCGCTTTCAGTTCTCAGTTTCTTGTTAGTATTTGGAGCCAGTCATGAGCCTGTCATGTGCCTTTGCATTTGCCGTGCTTCACAATTCCCACGGCACTGTGATGTGACTGTGACTGCGACTGCTACTGCGACTCTAGTTGTGCAGTTAAAATCATTGTTTTTGTTGTTGTTGGCTCGTTGACTTGATTTGTATGCGCCTTGGCTCTGTGTGCAATGGCCACTTTTGTTTTGGCTTGTGCCAAGCACTCGAAATTCCCACTCGTAGCAGTTCAGTATGCAAGAAACTTTATTGAATTTACTGTGAATATGCAAACCAGGCAAAGATATCTTGAGATTTTCTGCCAGCTGCACATAGATAGATTGGATTTATGCATGTTTATGTCAGGCAAGATATGACGACAAAGCCAGCAATCAATTAGATAACGCAAAATGAACATTTTGTTCGAAGACATTTGTTTGTTTTTGCTTGAATGTTAATTGCATTTGGATTAACTCTTAATTATGCTTCGTACAAATTAACTTTTGAGTATGTGAACTTCCTTACAACGTCAACATGTATACTAAATAAATAGCGTATATTTGCATAATTGATGCTCAAATATATGCATTATATTGGATAGATTAGTTGATTAAGATTTTCTATTTAATTTCTTATATTTAACCATTTAGAACCATTTTATTAATACTGTAAATTGGAGGTCTTTTGTCTATTTCTGTTTCGATTGAAATGAAACAAATATATATTTCTCACCCTGTTTGTTTAGTAATTAATTTATTATCAGTTGCCCTACATAAGTTTTTATTTAATTTAATGTAAATTACATAACATAAATACAAATGTTTTTTAATCCTTAATAATGCAATTCACTGACTTAAAATAGAAATATTTCCGATTATAATAATTCGAGTAGCCGGAACGACAAAACATCTATTTTTTATAGCGCATTTTGTTGTTATTATATGTAATTTACTTCCTGGCACCAACTAGTTAATTCTGCTATGAAAAGCTCATTAAGTATGAAAAATTGAGCTGTCAGCAGTTTTAAATAAAAATCTATAAATAATGAGAAGCAACTAGCATTTGTTTAATGACTGTTGAAATGATGAACATTAATAACAATACATTTCCATCGACTGAATTATTTACCTGTTGCCTTTAATATAGCCACAACCACAAAAACTGCTATAAGAGTATGCACCAATTCGGCACCCATCCACTTTCAGTTACCAATTCTAAATAATGTTTGACCATTTGATTTTTGCACCTTTTGTTGCTGCTCTCCATATTTTTTTGTTTGCTTTGGTCTGTTTGCCGGCTCATTTTTTAACCTGTGGTGCGGTTTTCAATTTCATACTTCATTCGTTTTGAACGCAACATCAGGAGCGCTCCGCCTTTGTCCTCCGGTTTATTACGTCCTTGCCTTGTCCCGACACGTTTGTATTAATGGCATTTATTATTTTCTCGTTACACGTTGACTTTTGTGCCGCAATTTCTCAAGTGTAAGCATTTCATCCTCAGTTCTATTCTCCCATTTCCTTGCCCATTTCTCTCGTCATCGTAGTAGAAAAAATGGCGCAACGGCACAAACGATAACAACTGACAAGGATAAAGTGCAAATGTTGTCAACACAGGCTGTCTAAATAGTTGGGGGCCCATTTGCGCTACACCTGACCTGGCCGGCGTTGAAAGTGGCCCCAATGTCTGTGCCTGACACTTTTTCTTAATTCCAAGCCAAGCTGCTAGTTGTCCGATAAAACGCCCGACTTCAACTCGGACTATGTCTGCGATTTCAGCTGCGACTGCGACCGTCAACTCTGGCGGATTTGTTTACCTTTTGAATTTGAATTTATTACAGACGAGTAAGTCGCTGGGAATGAGCAGTGCTTCGTTAATTGGCGACGCTGTTGCACAGTCCAAAAGACAGAGTAGACCTTGACAAACGAACCCTCATCACTTTGAGACAGTGAAAGTTTCGGTGCAACTAATTAATCTAGAGTATCTTAAAATAAATTCGTATAACAAGCCCTTAACGATGCCTACTAATTTCATGCCTTTTTTATAGTAACGCTGGATATTAGTAATATTTAACACGTTTGTTGTTGATTAAATAGCTGCCGAGTTAAAGTCCATAAGCCGACGGCAATCACAAAAGTACTAAAATATTGGTTTATTTGATTTGACAAAAATATAAAAAGACAATGTAATAAAAATTAAAGAAAGCATATAGAAATAATAATATGAGCTCGTCATATTCAGAATAAGTCTAAACATTGATTAATTTTAATATTTATTAGCTCACCATTATATATATCATAAGCAAATAAATATTTTTGTTATTTACATAAAGTATATGTAGTTCTTTCACGTGTACTGTCTCAAAAATAAAAGTTTTCATTAATAAAGCAAATTTTTGAAATTTGTCAGTACAGAATTTGAAGTGTTACTCTTCCCGGAAAACTGTCATGGAATTTTCATTGTGCTTTTAATTTAAATAGGCACCCATTATGCGGATGAGTGCTCCAGTGTTTTCAAAGCTTAACCCTCATGGATTTTGAATGCAGCTTTCTCATCTGCTTATGCGATGCTCTTCGCTTGCATGGGTGAGTGTGTGTGAGTGTGTCGGATTCCATTTGAGTTTTACGTCCTTTACGGTCAGGTGACGATTGTCACGCAATGGCGGCGCCTAAAAGCAGGCAACGCTTTTGGTTTTTATTGACAAACCCAAGACGAGAATGTGTGCGAAATGTGCGTGCACAACTAAAAAAAATGTATACTTAATGCTTTGAGTGTTTTAAAAAGTAGCTGTTTGTGCTGGGTGTGGCATGTTACTGTTTCATTTTGCGTTATACTTCTGCCACTGCTGCCATTTGACATGGCTTGCGGTTTGTTAGCTGCCAGCAAATTCCACTCTATGACAATCTCGTACGGTAAATTTTGTTATTCAAAACACGACAGATTACCGTTCATTCCGTTTATACACACACACACACACACACACATACACTTCTGTACAGGCGACCGCAGGCGGCACCTTTTGTCGCCATCGTCGTCTTTCTTCAACCCGCCCATTTCCGTCTCAGTGTCACACTGTTGTCGTTGTCACACGGCGCACATTTGTTAGACACTAAGCCCATGCATACTTCTGACTGCCTGACTGCCTGACTGTCTCTATGTGTACCATATACACTGACAAGGATAAGAATGTTTATCACTCGCACACACACAAACAGTAGTGTACTAGAAGCCAAGCCTCAAAGCAACCGCACGTACAAAACTTGAACGGGCTGCGGCAATGACAACAGCCAACAACGACAGAAAAGCCTGCGCATCCAACTTAAAGTTGTGGCCATTGTTTGGAGTAGAGAACTTGAAAAACCAAAATTGACGACGCTCGTCACGCGGTTATGGCCAGCTGGCTGCCCACGCCCACATTATTCGCGTTAACTTTTACTGCTTCGTTTTAAAAATTTTGACTTTGCTTTATTTAATGCTTCAGGTAGCAACTTAAACACGTTTTCGATTAGCTCAGCTGCCGGCATCACTCATCATCAACATCACTCCTCGCAACAGGACAAACTGCCTGCAGCCAAGACGAAGCTTACAATTTTTCTTCAATATAAATATAAATATATGTACACATATATATTTATAAGTCAAAATACCAGGAACACAAAATATGTGCAGCTATGTTTATTGGGATGTGCTGATAAACCTTTAAAGTAGCTTAAAAATTGCAAATGAAAGTGGGTCGCTTAGGAAAAGTTTGACAAAGCATTAAAGATTAAAAGTTTTTGTATCTGGTTGGAGTTTTCCAAGAAATAATGCAATATGGAAAGGTTTATTACAGATTTCGATACCTAATAAATATTATATATTTATTTCATTTTAATTTATAGGAAGATTATATACTAAAAGACAGTTTAAATACTATGTAAAATGTTTATGGCATACAAAAGGAATTTTTTTTTCCTACTTGACTGTGAACATTAGATAAAAAAGAGTCCTTAAAGCTTTTACAACAGCTATCAAAATATTCTTAATATGTCATATTTCAAAAAAATAAAAATAAAATATCAATGGACATACATATATCTATAGCAATTATACTTAGTATAATGACTTGCCGGCAAAAGCAAGAAGCTTTTTTGAAAATCACTTACAATATTGCATTCACTGTTAGCTGTCGAGTTGAGGTCTTAAAGCTGCTGTACGGACTGTTATGGCAACCAAGCAACAACAAAATAAGCCAAATATATTTTAACCAAGCCGGTTGCCACAAGCTGTCATAATTTTATATGTATTTTAAGCCGCCGAACGGAGCAGAGCCCAACCGAAACCAAGCCAAAGCCAACCTCATCGATGCGGATCCAGCAGCAGGTAAGCAACCAAGTGTAGACGGGCGGCAGAAAAAGTAAAGCGAGAAATCTTTAAAGATAAATCTCAAAGTACTCGAATGCTACAGCCTGTTATCGCTGGCAACGTGCAGCTGTCGCTATTAGCGTCAACCTGAACCCAAGCAGCTTCTCTTTTGAGAGTATCTCGTAATAAACCGCATACAACAGCAACAGCAACAAATAGCCAGTCAGCCTGAAGTTGTGGGTCCCAGTGCCTGATGCGGCGGCGTGTTGACATGATATTTACTGGATTTTCATCAATATGCCAACATTAGCACGTACGCGTGAAATGAACGACGAACGTGAACAAACGTAATGCCTATCCAACAAAAAAGCAAGAGCAAACGACAAGAAGAAAAAACTTGATCACGAAATTGGAAATATGTATTGCTGACTTCCTGTCTAATCAAATTTTAATATTGTTTCGTATGGCATTAATATGCCAATATTAATACCAAATAAACACTACAGATCTTTAGCTCTTGCTGTCGTTGCTGCAAAAATGGAAGGGCAAACTGTTGCCACCATTTATTTATAAGCTTATTTATTTTTAACAGCTGGCAGACCAACTGACAAATGGCATCCCATGCTCGCTTGTCACAAAAACCAGGTGGCACAAGCCACGATTTTTAACCCTTAAAGGGATATCGAGTTTTGTGACATTGTTGATTGCGTTAGTTTTGAAAATAATTTGCAGCATTAATATATGTAGGTTTGCATTTGATTTCAAAATTGTTTTGTAGGAAAAGAATCGATGTGATTAAATTGTAATAAAAAAACTTTTATTGGCATTAAAAAATGGTTTCTTTTAAACAAGTATTAATAACTATTAAAGCTTTAAAGATGCTGTTAGCATAAATTTAATTGACATGCAAATTTGATACAGAAAATCTTAGGAGCTTAATTTTCAATTAAATTATTATTCTACATTAAAACTTATACTTCTTTCCCAAACATTTTGTTAGTATTTAATTTAAGCCCCAAACAAACTGTCAAGACTTTAAAAGAGACCACACTTTGAAGTATTTGTGTGGCATATTTAATGGGTTAAGCAAAGGGCTCAGTCAATTGTTGTGGGCCAAACAAAACTGGCACAACACAAGCAATACACACAACAACAATAACAATAACAACAATAACAACAATAACAATATGAGTATTTGTGCTATTTATAATTTGCTTTCACAAACATCAAGTGGTCTCAGCAACAGCAGCCGACAAAGTGCCACTCAGCCAAACTTAACCCCATCGCCTGTTTTGAGTTTTCTGTTTTCTGTTTTCAGTTTTAAGCTTACCGTTCTTAGCAGCTCAGGACTTCATGTACCAGAAACTTTGAACAAAAATAAGCAGTCCCAAAGTTAAAAGAGAGGCCTTGCTATTGTAGTTGCAGTTTCATTGTTGTTGTTGTGCTTGCTTTATGGTATGGCTTGGTGACCATCAATTATTAATGATTACAAGCTCAAATTACAGTTGGCTCACTTATTTGCTCATTTGCAAATGAAGGGCAATTGTTGGTGCTGCGATCAAGGTTGAAATGTTTGGGTAACAGTTTCATTTGTTTTAGCCACATACAGATATTTAGTACGCATAGCTTGCAAGTTTGTAAGCCTGTTGTTGGCCAGCTAATTGTGGGCTGGTTGAAATGTTAAAATATTAATTTTTAATGTTAAAATTGCGTATCTCATCAATCTCCGTTTGCGTTGGCGTCGTCTCATTTTCAATTCATGAGAGCTTTTGGGCCGACAAAGTTTGCTTATTTATATTTTATACAATTTCATGCCATGCTACACATAAACAAAATTATCAAAGCATATCAAATTATGAATAGCAACCAACCCAAAAAAACCAATCGGCAATTCATTTCTCATTTATTACATCCATAATTCAATACAGCAGCAGGCTCGTCTCAAAAAGCAAAAAAACAAAACGAAATGTATTTTAAAAATTTGATTTCCGCTTAAATGGCGGCCAAGCTTGCGCTTCATTAGATTTGGTTATTGATTTTGGTGTGTGTGTGTGTGTGTGTGTGCTTGTTGTTCGCCCAGACAAATGTCTCAATCAGCGCTCAACGAATGCAGGCTTCAATTCTTTGAATACATTTTCTTTTTCTCCTAGGCGTAACACTGACTCCCGCCACAGCTATCCATCTTCAATTGAACATCCAAATTAACTGTTTGCCTTTCATAAATTCAGTTTAAGCTCATTCAATAAACACAAGCTTAGTTGCCTTAAAGATAACGCGACTGATTTGATGTTTACAATGTTCGTCGACTGTTAAATCGAGTAAATGTTGATTCGCGTCAATATTGTAAGTCTGGGTTAAAAATTTAAGTGTTTCATAATTGGCACATCACTAAGTAAGTTTAATAAAGAAGTATTAAATGCATTTAAGCTAAGTTAAGTTGGTCAGTAAGTAAATTAGTTTTGTATTAAATGATTTATTTCGCTTTGAATATTTTCTTATAAAAATGTTTAGTTTAACAAACATCCTCAAAGGTGTTTTTTCTTTTCATTGTGCTTAAAATGATTAAGTAACTTGCCAGAACAAATTGTTTAGTATAGAAATACGAGTATAATTAAAAAGTTAACAGATTCTCGTTGTCGCAATGGCAACGCACCTTCAATACGAT
Source organism: Scaptomyza montana (assembly GCA_018904305.1). Lineage (NCBI taxonomy): Eukaryota > Metazoa > Arthropoda > Insecta > Diptera > Drosophilidae > Scaptomyza > Scaptomyza montana. The sequence goes on from JAEIGR010000001.1 coordinate 6,982,199, forward strand.
GCTAGAGACACCCTTTTCACACAAAACTTGCACTCAATGTGAAGCGGGTGTTGACGACAAACTATTGAAGAACTATTGAAAAGTATTCAGGTGCAGCTCTAGTCGACAAAGGGGGAGTTGTGTAAATGTGGGTTTTGGTTAGGTGCTGCGTGGATTCTGTATAGTGTTACTGGAAACGCTGCCTAAGTTAGAAGGCGCACAAGTAGACAAAAAACGGAATTCTTTCTAAAGCACTCAAAGCACCAAAAGCGTGCAGCACACACACACACTCACACTCTTTCAGTTTGTTGCGCTGAAAAGAGGATAAACTGCATTTTTATCTTTAAACACACTTCAAGTGCTGAGCTTGCAGGGGGCCGAACGAGAGGGTTTCGCAGGAGGCGGTGCAGTTGAGAGAACGTCACGAAAAACAAACACAAGTGCAAACACACACACACATACACGCACATGGAAACTGTATGTGTGTGTGTTTCTGTATATGTATGGGTTGGCAGGTGTGCTTTTGTTCTGTGCCATGTCCTTGCTATTATTATGATTATTATTCAAGTCATCAACGAAGCGAAGTTGGCGACGTCCATAAAGCAAGCTTTGAGGCAGCCATCGTTAGAGTATTTTGTTGCTGTTATTTTTGTTATTGTTTTTGTTGGGCTTGTCGTTGCACTTAAGCGCAATGAGAGAAGAAGACCAGCGAACGATTATGAAGTATGCAACGTTGCAACGTTGCAACGAAAGTACGACGCCTTTAGCTGATGATGGCTACCTATTAAAATTATCTGCACGAGTTGCAAGTCAAAAATACATGCACTCAAAGAAAAAACTCTAAATATTTCTAGCATAAAGAAAATGGTATCCAAGCTATATGTTTCTTTAATTGACAGTAACATTTTGAAATTTGAACTGCTTAACCCTATATTATCAGCTTAATTAGCATAAATTGCGTCAAGCATAAAATGGATAAACTTTTTTATAGCTGTATGCATATTTCTATATTATTTATTAAAGTGTTTCAAAACATTTAAATCACTGGCATGTGGGAAGTTTTCATATAATTTTAACGTTATCCTTACATTTAAATTTTTCGGTTGAGTGATAAAAGATTATTTTCTTCTAAATTTTCTCCTCCTATAGTTTGACCTATTAAAGTATTGAACACCTAGGTTAGCTCCTCGCTAAGTCTATGTTTTAAACAAGGCAAAAAACATTTCGCAGTAGAGCGAGATGTGTCGAAACTTACCAGCTACTATGGCATTGCTGTCGGTTTATGAAGCCGCCGATGATGATGTGGCTGCAGCTTAAATGTATTGAGATAAGCACTTGCCAAGCATTTAACCGCCTACTGCCGCCAAAGACGCGTGCCACGCCCACAATGCCCACAGTAATGCAGTGCTGCACATTCATAAAGATATTGTGCAGTTGGCAAGACAGAGGCAGGGAGGAAAAAAGGAGTCAGCGATAAGTTCAGCTTGGGGAGATGATTCAAGGTAACGACGACATTGCTGCTGCCTTTTTTTTGTTTTTTTTTGACAATTTATTGCCAGCCTTCAAGCTTTATGTTGTGGCAAAGGGTAAAATGGGTAGAGACACGACGGAGGAACTATGCCAATCTCGGTAGCGATTTCTGCTATTCTCTTTCTCATACCCTCATTGCTACTCCTACTCTTGCTATCTTTGCTTGTCGTAATGTGCTTTTTGCATGGTAGCAAAAATTAATTTTTTAACACGCACACGACATCGAACGCGAGCGAGATGGAGAGCAAGAGAGCATTGAAGCTGGAAAGAGTGAAAGGTATGGAGGGCATAGGGAACTCTGCGCGTTGACACTGATTTTGACGCATTGCTCCCAGAGGATGTGACCCAAAAAGTCAGTGCGGCAAATGAGCAGATGTAGTAGGAGTAGCAGTAGCAGTAGCAGTGGGGTAGGTGTAGGTGTAGGAGTTGAAGGCAGGCAAGCAACCTAAAACCAGTTAAATGTTCAGCCTGGCGTCGAAATCCAAGCTTTATTTCTTGCTGCAAAAATATGAGACATGTCAAACCGCACAGCGGGCAAACCCTGCAAACCCAGCAAACCCAGCAAACCCAGCATACCACCCAAAAGTCAAAGACGAGACGAAGGCGTTGTAAACTTGTGGATATGACTATCTGGTTTTCTAGTCATTTTGTTTTTAATTTGCAGTGGTTATGGCTTTGTGGTGCTTAGGTGCTGGGCATGCGGACGTTGACAAAGTAAAATGTAGACAACCTGACAGCCATGTGGCACTAGCAATCAGACATAACGAATCCAGTGCCAGAAGCCATTTTAATATGCAAATTGCGAAAAAGAAGCGATAACTTTTCCTTACTTATAGGCCGCAAAAGGTGTGGTTACAGTGAGACTATGCTAAGCGATTCACTTAATCATCAATGATTATCTCATTTCAAGAATTCAGCCATAAATCTACTGACCTATTCTTCTATAACATAAACAGCACACACACATAGACGAGACGCACAGTTCAAGCTGTTTATAAATAATGTATGCATTTGTCAATTTATTGCGCACATGTTTGCAACCATTCAATATTCGTATCTTTAGCTAGTCATATGTGCTGAATTTATTTTCACATTTTTATCATACTTGCTTGCGAAAGATGTTTTAATTTTAACAAGTGAGTTTGCGTCTCTATCCTCAGATTTAAAGCAGATTGTAAATAATAAATCCTAAGAGCTTTAGAATACAAGAAAGAAATGAAATATAATAATAATCACATATGTTTTGTTTTGGTATTATTTGGCATTTATATTTATTGAGAGTTTTTTGTTTTGTCGAAAAAGAATATAAGAATTTTACGCACAATAGTTTAAAACTTGTATTATTATTATATATTTTGTGAGCTAAACTTTATTCAGTCAAAGCTGTTTTTTTTTAAATAAAATTCAAAGCATTTGTCAATTGTCATAAATTCAGTTTTACTTTAACAAACAACTTTGTGTCATGCGCGATATTTCTGTTTATTTATGTGCACATTTGTGTCAATATTCAACTTCAATAAATCAATCCAATTATTATTATTTAAATATATATATGTTTTTTCCTTAACAATGCTTTAACGTTGTCTTTAAGTCATATTCAGTGCCAGCCATAACGAGTTCAATGCCAAGTCGATTCAGCAACTTTCTTGCCAAATTTCCCAACGCTTGTGGCAGCTCCAATCGCCCACATCAGTGTAAAATAAAATACAGATACATTACATTTATTTTTTTTTTATTTACATTCTTTCATTGGCTGACATCGACGATATGATCCTCTGCAGGCAGTTAAAACAGAAAGAAATCTAAATCATTCTAAGTGTAAAATATTTATGTCAAGTTTTCTGGTGTAAAATTACTACGAAAAATCTACGATCTCGATTACTGATTATAACATATTACCATACATAGTATGTCCAAAACGATATAAACCCTATTTGGACTGTTTTACTTAGTTTATGCTCAGCGGCTATTCAAAAAGAAAACCTAACCAGCTGCATATATCGTTTGCCAAAGCAATCCGGCCCTCAAAATAGCCGTAAGCGTCACGCGAGTGGTTCGTTGAGAAGCAAAAGAGGAAGGCAGAGAATGCTAAAGCAAACTGCAAGCGAAAAAAAAAAGAAAAAATGAAAAGCAAACTGAAAAGCATGTCAGTATCATGCTCGCGGCCACACTTAACATTATTTCTGATGCTGCAGCTGCAGCTGCAGCTGTAGTAACAGCACAAATAACAACAACAAAGCATACAACAAGCGTACAGAAAACATACTTCTTTTGTGCAATAACATAAGCAACAACATCTAGCTGCAACACGTCCACGAGCGAGTCTCAAAAAATATACTTTCACAATGCAGCGCGCTGAGCTTGTGTTGAGCACCACTGAAAAGCAGAACGCATACGCAACGTGGTCCAAGGCAACAGCCAGAGAAGCACCAACGGCAGAGGCAGGTCAAACTTAAATATTTAATGAAGCGCTTAATGCGCAAATGGCCCCCACTTCGCTTCGCTTCGCCTACAACAACGCCCATGTTTCCTCTCCACCCTAGCTGCTGGCTTAATTGCCGCGCACAGGCTTTTTGGTCAAGGAGCAGGCTGGCAAATATCTTCAACAAATTTTTGCTTAATGCAAAAAATATTTCATTGTACCAGCGCTCACATACAGTCACAGAACGAGTCAGGAGCAGCCAGTATAGCCTGTTTACTGGCCATAAATTTGCAGAGCAGGGCGTGCACATAAGCAGCCCCAAAATGTTTGTGGCGGGCCTCTAAGCCCAGGCATGCGGTCGCCCAGGCATGTGCAGCATTTCAAGCGCCGCACCGCACCGCACCGCGCCGTTCATACAACAACAAAATAACACAAAAGAAGTGAAAGCCATTGCCATACAATTTGGATGCCCAGCGGTGGCCAGCAGGTGCTAGCCAAAAAGAGATGTCCAAAACTTCATATACATATATTTGAAAAATCATAGCAAAGATGTATAATATGAAATATATTAAGACATGTTTATAGCTATTTAAAAAAAACTTTTTGATTCGAACAAAAGTAAGAAAATTAATTTATTTTGTTTGAATGTTTAATGTTTTTTTATTTTATTTCCCAGCTTTATAGCTAATTTTAGAATTTCACTATTCCTATCTGTAATGTGAATATTGGCAATTGTATTATCAAGTTTTAATCCGTTTTTTAACTAATTTAACTGGCAGTAATTCTTCCCTTTTACGGAGAATCTTTATTATTTTGCTGTAAGAAATCGTATATCTCAACAATATTTAGCGTGAAAATAGCTGACTGCACTGAGATTTTGGTGGTGGTGCTGCTGCAGAGACGGCGACAAAGCTTTAAAACATTTGCACGAAGCTGCTGGCAAGAATTCTTTGCAAAAGCAACAACAGCAACAACAAACAACAACGAGCAACAATGGTCGAGGCTGCTTAACATTTAAAGTGAACAATGAAATATGCCGGGCTGTTCTAGCGTTTGGTGATGCTGCTCATACGCCCCCGCAATACCAGTGCCCTCCTCCAACCCGTTCGCTGCCATTACTTTACTTATTTGCACCAAGCTAAGGTGTTGTAGTTTTTGTTTGTATCGGCGTGTGTGTTCTTGTTGATGCGTCGTAGCAGTGAACGACGACGCGACTCGATTACAAATTGTCCATTCACCCACACAGACACACAAAAATTCAGGCTCACATAAAGGGAATGCCAATGAAGAGAGAAAAAAAAGAAGAACGTTGCGGCTTCCTTTTTGTTCGCCGCGATATACTTGCAGCAAGTGTAACGGAATTCGGTCAACATGCTGGCCATGAGGATGGCCAATGGCTGCCATTTGGTGCCCACATGTGGCCATAATTTTTAAACGCCAAATGAGAAGCAATTCATTGACCATGATGTCTGGCATTTGTTCCGTTTGCTATATTCCCAGTCATTGCATGCTTGAGGCAAGTTCTACTGTGTTTGGTTTTGTTTTTATATTCGCACTTAGCTCTGGGCTTTTGGCCAAAATGGCATTTTACAGACGTTAGCTGAAGCTTCAGCCAGAGTGTTGTTGTTGCGTTTTCTAATTGCAGTTTGTGGGTGTTTTGGGTAGGGGGGCTGGCGAACTTTCATTTGTGTTTGCCATTCTCATTCGGTCCAATGTTGGGCAATAAACATTGAAGAATCACATGGCCAGCATGCAATTGCAAAAGGTAAATTAGCAGAGAAGTAAAGTTCGAGATCTGTGAATATGAATTTCCAAAACCAAAAATAAAAGAAATCAGCAAATAAAGCAATTAGTTCGAATGTTAAATCCAACATTCTGTATAACTATTCGACTTAGTACAATAATTCTTGACTCTAACTGAAAGTTCGTAGCATGTAGCAACTGTTTTTAAGTGTGTGCATCATTGCTGGAATGTGGATACAATTTTAGAATAAGGTACACATTTGGGTACGATTTAAGTTTCTATTTTTAATGGCTGGATGCACTAGAAGTTGTTGTTGTTTTTTGCTAGTCAAAACATGCAGATAAAGGTGAAGCATATATTGTTAAACAGAGTTGTTTTCAATATATTTAAGTTAATGAATTGCATAGATCCTTCAATCTGGAGGATTTTGTGGTATTGTAACTTATTTCATTTGCTTTCCACGCACGCGGGTCCTTTTAAGTCGCGTAATCACAGCACAGCTGTAGTAACAACCCTTTTTTGTCTATTGCGAAATTGTTTCATCCCTTGTTGGAAACAAAAATATATGCAGACGACTATAAATTCAAGTATACAAGTCCCATATCAGCCGAATATTGCACAAATGAAATAAAGTTAGCTTAGGACATTTTCTCAATTGTAAATATTGTCACGAACGCTGACGCACTCACACAAACACACATAGACACACCCAAACACATACATGAGCATAAAATACGAATATAAATAAATGACAGGAAAATTTACCTAAAGTTACGCTGCTTGAATTTAAAAATATAATAAATCTTCGTATGCAACATGAACTGCCTTTAAAGTGTGCTTTGCTTTTGTTTTGCCAAAGCTCCTCAAAGCCTCACACACACATACACAAAATAAAAGCAAAACAAATAAAACAATAACAAAGAAAACAGCAGCGACATCAGCACAAAACCACAATCGAGATCATTATCAATTACACGCACAGTAGGACACGACTCCATGACACGGTGACAGACAGTAAAAAGGGTGTAAAAAGCAAAAATCCAAAAAAGAAAAAGGAACAACAATGAATATAAGAGAAAAGGCGATAATTTTGAAGCAGAAACGAATAGCACAAAGAGAGAGAGAGAGATAGGTAAGGAACAGGCAACGAATATGCAAAGAAAATACGCATGAAATTGCAATTTACATCAAATTCATTTGAACCCATATACACAAACACACAAACCTGCTCACTCAATATCAACATGCACACACACACGCAGACACACACGCACACACACTCAGCTGAGCTACAAATAAAATTCATTCATACGCATAATGAAACAAGGCTCGCTTGGCCCCAACAAGAATCATGCGGCCAGCAAAGGATAACAAAGGCATGGCCGAAAAATAAGGACAACAATGTTTTAGAAATAAACAAACAATTGTAGCCAGTAGCTGAACCATTCCCCCCCCCCCACACACCCTTGGTGCACCCCTCTCATTTCCTACTCTCCATTACATGGGGTACAATAACAATAATAACATGAGCAAGGCAAAAGGAGATTCCCAGCAAATTTTGTTCTGCGGCTCAGGCACTCATTGTCGCTGGCCGGCCCTTTTATCTCTGCTGGGAATTCGCAACGCTTAGCACAGAAAAAAGAGCAAGAGTGTGTGGTTAAAAGAGAGCCAGAGAGCGAGAGCAACAGAGAGAACATTTTGGTTTCAGGTTGCAGAAAATCCACGCCCTGTATGTAAATTATTAGCTAGGCACTTTTTGTGCGGGCGCCTGGAGTTGTCATCAAAGCCAGCACAACTTTTGGGGGCAGCAGGAGAAGTAGTTGCTGAAAAATTGTAGCACACACACACACACACATAAAACATGGCCGATAAAAGCTGGCTGGCAGATGTAAGAGAATAACACAAAGAGAGAGAGAGAGAGACAGACAGAGTAAAAAAGTCGTAGTGAAAGTAAAACGCCCTTTTCGCGCTTGGGTTGAGTGTTAAGAGAGCAAAACATAGGCAGAGAGAGGAGAGTTATTAAGAATTTCGATTTTCATTGCATACTTTTAGGTGCAGCTTAAAACCATGCATACTTCAGCTCATTGCTAAGCGCTGGCAGGCGCCGCGCCGCATATTGGAGCATACTGTATGCCAAAAATGATAAGAGCACATCTTGTTGCTCTTTGTAGCTTTGTGGCGTGCCACATGCGCACAGCATCCAAGAGCGAGAGCCACATGAGAGAATGTGGCAAGCAGCAGCAGCGTCACAATGCGGCTCAACGGCGGCAGCATCCAGCGCCAGCTGCGAAAACTCTGCCATGCAGTAGCGGCCAACAGTAGTTGCCTCAGAGCCCGCGGGTTGAAGAAAACGTACGCATCGAGCCGAGCCGAGTTTTGCGTCGCGTGTAAGCCAAATAAAGAAAAGCAAAAGAGAATAGCTAAAAGAAGAAGAAGCAAATGAAAATAAAATATACAAAAAATACCAATTACAGAATATATAAATGCAAATATTAATTTAGCTTTCACATCATAATTGACACTTGCCAGTTTATTGTTGTAGTTAGCCGTAGTGTGTTGAAAGTAGCGGCAAGACAAAAATCGAAATGTCTCCCCAATTGCCATGCAAATGAGCAAACAAATATTAAATTGTCAAACGTTGCCGCTGCTGCGACTGCTGCTGCGGAGCAGCGAGTCCGTGACCGAGACCGAGACCGATACCGTTACATATTTACGCTTTTCAGGGCTTTGCAGGGCAGCAGCAGCACCTCCATAACTAACAAAAACAACAACAACAACCCACAATTAGCAGCAGCAGCAGCAACTTTAACAACATCTTTTGTGTGTGTATATCCCGATCGAAATTCGCTATCACAATCGCATTCGCATTTTTGGTTGAAACATGTGCGCGCTCGTGTGTGAGTTTGTGTGTTTAATTGAAATTTCATCGTCATCGTGGCAACGGGCACAAACCGCTGCCAAATGCAACTTAATGCGGTTGCCACTGAAATCACAGTAAACTAAAAAAAAAAAAACGTCTAGTGTTGTTTTCGTAATCGTCGTCGTCGTCGTCGTCGTCGTCGTCGCTGTCGCCGTCACGTCTGCCTCAGCCTTTAGAGCTCGCTGTCTCCCTCACTCTTTCTATCGCGTGTTTTCTTGGGTCAGGTCTCGAATTTCATTTCGTTTCCGGTTCCGCAGGTCGGTCGCTGGTCGCTGTTTCTCGGTCGCACCGTCACTACTCTTCCGCTTTGATTCATCGCGCATTGTTGTTGTTACGCCGTTGTCTGCCTGACTTTTGTGTGCGCAAATTGATGTCAGCAATGTAAGTGTGACAAAGAAACAAAAAAGAAATACACGCAACCTGTATAAAAACCTTTTCATACACATACAAACTCACACACACACACACACATATTTATACATCTTTGTAATGCGCGTGTGCTTGTAAATGTTACATGATTTCTGTTTAACTGTTGCGCCAAATGCCTGCGTTCAACGCCCCAGACACACTGACATGCTCAGCAATATATATGCGAATGTGTGTCAGTGCGCGCATTCATTACAATTTAAGAAAATATATGAGAATAAAACTCAGCTCACCACAGGTTCATACAATGTTTCATTTGTAACGTTAAAGTTTAATTAGTGAAATGATATTGGAATATAGAAAAAACGTTTGTTTGTTTATAAGAATTTAGTACAATCTTTTATTCGTTGGATTTATGTATAGTTAGGCAGTATGCAAGCTTCCAAAAACTGGTACATTTTAATAGCATTTTTCTCAGAAAGATTAAAAAGAACTTTAAATTAAAGTCGTTACTATCATTTGTTATTTTCAGTTTCGCGAGCATTCTGTTTAATTTTCCACGAAATAAAGTCTACAAATATTTTTTTTATAGCTTCGGTAAGCTTAAGCAATGCAGAAAACTTTTACAGTTTCTTCGAAAGATAATCACAAAATTCTTTAAATACTTTCATTTTTAATTGCCAAGAAAAGTTCGGTTAAAGAAAAAGTGTTGTAAAAAGCATTCAGACTTTGCGATGATATTTATTTCGCAATAAAGAACAATAAGCAAACCTGACTTTGATTTTAATCAGAGTATAATATAGTAAAAGGCATAATTGGTGTGTTTTTCACTTTCGTTTTAGTTAAGCAAAAGGTAAAAAATCAAAAATTTAGTGCATTAAATACAGGAAATAAATATAATTCTACTTTAATCGTATATGTTGTGCTTTTTCTCATATTTTATTATTACCTCAAACGTTGTTGTTCTATTTTTTTTGCCGTAAGTCACAGTTCGCATCATGACAGGCTCCACGGTATTATCATACGCCATGTCTGCGCTGTCAGCGTGTCTGTCACGCAGTCATTCAGTCAGTCAGCCAATCATTTACTTAGTCAGTTTTTCCTATTCCCAGCTTTGCTTTTGTTTGAATGTTCTGTTTGTTGTTTATTTTATTTTTTTTCTGTTGTTGTTTGTGTTGTTATTGTTTTTAACGTAAATTCCCACTTGTTTATTTGCCAGTTGTTGTCTCGGTTTTTGTATGCAGACTTCCTTTGTCTTTGCCTTTGTTCTGAGCACAGTACACACACAAGTACGCACCACTAACACACATACACACAATCGAGTGTGCGCGTGTGTTTGTGTGCAGTTTTGGTGACGCCAACTTGAACGATGTTGTCGTCGTTATTTTTTGTTGTTGTTGTATTACAAATATTTTCCTTTTTTGAAGTTGATTTTTGGTCTCTCGTCTGAGCGCCTTTTGTTATTAGTTCAACTTCAGAGCACCTCGCAACTACCACCGCCTCCCTCCCTACCCACACCAAAATGCTGATGAATCGTTGCTAAATTGAATATCGAGTGCTTATTTATTTTGGGCAGCTAGGGCCACGCCCCCTGCTTACTGTAACGCAGTGACAGCAAGTCCTATACATAATTTGATATTGATGTATTATCCATAGTAGAGCGTTGCAATAGTCGATGGCCCTCTCTTATATAGCATAGTGCTTAAGTGAGCCATTTGTTCGGCGCAAACAAAATTACACAAGTTGCAAACTTTGCGTTAACAAAAGTTGCAATCTTTTGTGAGATGTTGTTGCTCATGTTGATGTTGCTGCTAACGATTTTATTGCAACTTTAAGCAAGTGAAACATCTTAAGCTAAGCTAATAACTTATCTCTTCAACTCAATTTTGTATTAAGTTTTTGAACTTCTTTGCTCGCTCTGTTGAAATCTCCCAAACAACAATTCGTGACGAAGTGCAATCAGTACTGTGGCTCCCAAAATAAATGAATGTATTCTTGCAATGTCAATTGACTGCATGCCGTTATTTATAGCTGTAAAATCTGTCAGGCAAAGCGCTTGGATTGCTGTTTCTGTTTCTGTCGCTGTCGCTATGCAATAAGTTCTGTCCAACGCTCATAAAAATATATAGCATACTTATGCGCGCAACTGTGTAAAAGCTCCACAAACGAACGAGCGAACTATTCAATTTTCAGTTTCCGCAGCACCAACAGCACATAAAAGAGACTGAAAGAGAGAGAAAGAAGGAGAGAAAGGAAAGAGGAAATTCGTTGTTGTCCGTTGTTTATTTCCGGCTCAGTCTCCACTTAATATTTAACCCAACTCATTAGTTAAGGATACAAGACAAAGTGCAGCTTTTGGTCTTACAATATGCCACGTGCTGGGTCCTTAAATTTGGGCTTTAAATATAAGTTAGATGCACTCGGAAAGAAGCTTTATAGTCTTCTGCTGCATTATGCGACATTTGTATGAGACTCCAAATGCTCGGATGCTGTTGCATTGTTACTGTCATTGCACTTAGCTGACCCGCAGTCGTCTCGACGATGTTGCTTCAAAAAAAAAAAGACAAAAAACAGTTCGTCCCAAAATTTTCTCAGCTCCACTTATTCAGCTCCCAATTGTCCAACAATTCAAAGAAAGAGGCAGAGTGGGACAGAATAAGAGAGAGAGAGCAAGGAATATTGTTCTTTTTTCTACCGTTGTTTGTCTGTTCGTTCGTTCGCCTTTCTGTTTGTTGCTGTTCTTTTATGCTGCACACAAACATATACATGTATAAATGGCATTTGCTGTAGTTGTTGATGGACATTTGCTGGCAGCTCTTTTGCCTTTAGTATGGGCTGCTGCTGCTGCTTCTGCTGCTGCCTTTTTATGCGCCACAAATGAAAATACAGACAGACAACGGGCGCCAACCGACAAAAACGGCGACTGCGACAACGTTGAATATGAGGACGTCGACCAGGACAACGACGTCTGACGATGACGTCGCATTACTGAACACAATGGGAACCAACTAAACTAAAGCCGGCACAGATCTGGCCGGGTTCGTTGGCAACTGCTCTGCAGTATTTTACTTCCTACATGCATTTGAATTATGAGCTATGGCTGGGCACACAAAATACAAACTACACAAAATAAAGGGACTAAACAACTTGGGTTTTAATTCATAATTATTTTTATGTCAGCGCACTCATTAGAATCGCTGTTGTTGTTCTTTATTTTAAAACATTTGCGAGCGACTACCATTTTTTTTTTTTTTTTTTTATATACTTCAGTTCCAGTTCTCTTTCCCATTCAAATTTCCATTTTCTGGCTTTGTCATATGCATTTGCATTTTGCACTTGGTTTGAATTTTTTACTTATTTTTGTTTGTTGCATTGCAAATTTACAGCCGAACAATTTCGTGTTTCATATTTAACTGAACCCCATCCACATTTTCTGCTCCTCTGTGCTTTTTGCCGTTTTATAATTGCAGTCCTTCGTCCTCTGTCCAGGACCGAGCGTTATATTACTTTGTATAAGCCACCAAATAGAACCCCAAGTTGTTTTTTTTTTGCATCTTTTCCTTTTTTGCAATTAGACCTATTATTGCACTGTTATTCTTTGTGTTCTTTTTTTGTGTTCCTATATTGGCATGGTTAAAAAACTATTGACAATTAATTGTGGAAGCATTATTGTTCTTTATCTTTTACTTTGCTATCGAAATGTGGATTACCCATTGCTCTTCAATTACTCTACAGGAATTAGTTTTTATTTTTTGTAACCATTTTTAAACGAGTTTTATATTCCTGACAAAGTTTGAAATGCTTTTAAAACGCCGGGCTGAGCACATATTCTATGAGCTTCTTCAACATAGTACGTATTTCATATATATATCTTTATTATATATACATTGCAATTAGTAAAAAGCTCCATAGTTCTTAGTTCTTTTAGTATTGAATGAGAAAAATATGTTTTATGCTTTCTATTTAGGGTTCCATTCATTATAGTAAGCTAATGCTTTGGTGCTGTGTAAAAATCAGCAAACAATGAAAGATTTTTATTAAAGTTAAATAGTTTTAAAAGCATTTTGTGAATAAAATAAATCTTTTAATGAATATGATATATAACACGGCAACCTTTTATCATTGCATTTAATTAAACATGAGAAAATCATATAAAATGTTATGAGTTACATCCAGCGTTTACGTACAAACAATTAGTTTTTAAAGGGAGCATCCGTGCGTATTTTATGGTAAATAAATACAAATGAACATTGATTTTTGCACTATTTCTCACTCGAGCAGTGCCAGTTAGTTTTCGTTTCATTTGTTACTTGATACTGTATTTTAATTGCTTATAGTTAAGTGAAACTGAAACCATAGTCAGTTATAGCAAAGCTCAGACTCAAACAAAAATACATTTAATAATAGATTTTCACAGATATGTTTATTATCCAATAAAGAATACTTTTATTACTTTACTGCCCTTGTGACTTTTACAACTTTCTGCCTTAACCCGAATTTTAAAAATGCACAAATGTTTAATTTTATGTACATATATAGTTTATTTTTGGCCATTTGTCAAATGGGCGTTGCCCAGACCAGGCCAGGTCAGACAGACACACAAGTATATACTATGTGAATTATCATTGTCAGCCAAAAAACTTAAATGCGATAAATTGCCAGAAGCAGATGCAGCGGTGAAAAATATCTATAATCGACAGAAAATTTGCTTCCGCACACGCGAACATTTTTATTTCCAACACATATATATATTGTGGCACTGTCAATGCGCTCATATGGGTGCCAGCAGCGAAGTGTAAATATGTACACATGCACATAATATGCATGAAGTATATGTATGTGTACATACAAAAATACATATGAAAGCAAGTTTTATGCATTCATATTGTTGCCGCCAGATATGGCTATTATCACGGCAATGGCATGCAGGCAGACAGCGCAACCTTAGCCAAAATGGCCAGATAGGATAGTTGCCAAACAGGAAAAAAAAGAGCTGTAAAAAAAGAAAGAGAGACAGGGAACAGAAAAAAGCAATGCCAGCTGAGCGAAATTTGCAGTTAATTTCATTTAGTTTTGTTTTTTTTTGGCAGCATTGAGTTTTTCATTTTTGCAAATTGTTTTTGTGTGTATTTTAGTTTATTATTAATTCACACGATTATTTTCAATGTGTGTTTTTGCAGCCATGCCAACGCTGAAGACTGCAAACAGGAATTGTTTAAACCAACGACAACAAAGTGCTGCCAACAACAACAACAACAACATATACAACTACCCAGAGAGTAGAACTTAGAGAGGAATTTAAAAGAAAAAGGAAAAATCAAACCATGATCATGGAATTGTCATTAATCATACACTAGATTAGCCAGCAGCAACAAGTAAGAAACAGCAACAACAACAACAACAAAGGCATGTGGCAGTAATTGAAGCAAGTAGTAGCAATAGCGAGCAACAGCGAGGCAAGCAGCATAAGCAACAATAACTACAGCAACTTGCCACCACAACTAAAACAACAACTCGCTTGTAAACCGTCAAGAAGGTTGCGTGCTGCTGTAAAGCGGCACCATTGCTGCCATTAAAATAGACGCTGCAGCGCAACAGCAACGCTGCCGTCGTCACAATCAACGCCAGCGCCAGCATCATCCACATCATCGCCATCGCAGACGACGTCGACGCATCATTGGCGTGGGCGTGGGCGTGAACGTGGGCGTAAACATTGACAAATGCTGCCAGTTGCTGGTTGCCACACAACCCATCATCGACGACAGCAACAACGACGACGGCATAGCGATATCAGCAGCAACATCCACAGGGGCCGCTGCATTCAAAGTGCATCAGCATCAGCAGCAACGACGACGGCGGCATTACGACGGCCTGTCACTTGTAGGCAATGCAACGTTCTGTGCAGCAACGGTAAGTAGAGAACAACTATTGCTAACACCAATATTCAAAACGATTAAATCTAAGCCAATTTAGATAACCTTGGAGTGTTAAATAATAATGCTTGCTCAAGCAGTTAGGCGCAACTGCTAGACATATTTCAAAAACTTTGCTCTCCCATGCCCCACATATACTCATATCAGACTAGACCAACTGAAATCTGGGAATCCAATTGTCAGGTTAATGCACTCAAAATGCTAATAAAGCAAACACACGTCGCAACTGAATATATGATAAGCATACGCAAGGGGGCATAGACTAGGGTCGACTGTCAAACAGACCACCATGCCAGGCACTTTAAAGTTTGCGACTGTGAATGCGAAACGCGAATGAGGCAAACTTTTAGCACAAGTGCTAATGAATTCCCCCAACATACACACATGAACACAGACTTTGTGCTTGTGACAGTCATATAATTTCTAATGTGCTGCTTTTATGATCACCATATACAAGAGAGACGCACACAAATTCACACATATACTGCTGTAATGCTGTCGCTAAAATACACCCACGGGGGCAGGCTGAAATTTAGTCCCAGTGCACGTGCCTTCGCCTATGTGTATATCTCGGTGGGTGTGTGTGTATCTGTGTGTGCAAATTAAAATGCATAAAAGGATAACAGTGACAGTTGGTGTTGTTGCTAACAAACCGCAGCAACAGCGAGGTGATGTTGCTGCCGTGCCGCTGCCATTCAACAGCAATGTCATTGTGGATAAATTTCGTAAAACTGCAAAAGCAGCAACAACAACAGCAACAGCTATGTAAGTTGAGCCTAGCTGAGCCCTAGCAAATTGTACAGCAGGGAAAATTGTGATTTTCGCGCTCATCAACAACTACAGCAAGAGCAAGAGCAACAGCAACAACTACAACAACAGCGTAGTGCACGTGTTGCTGCGTTGCTCGTTGCTGCTTAGACAGAAAGCCTCGTCTGGTTTAATTTTAGCACTGGGGTTGAGTCCCGAACCCGGGGCCTACTCATGCTACGCCTTGACACTACTAACAGCCGCAATGTGAGCATGTGTGTGTGTGAGTACATAATACATATTGCATACTGTTAGGTGCTCATAAAAAAAATGTTATGTTGCCACAAAAAAATAGATACTCGTCTGTTTGCTGTTTGTGGTAGCTTTTGTTGTTGCTCTGCTTGTGGTTTTGAGTTAAAAAAAATAATAAAATTTAAGCCGCGCATATTGTACGGCCGCAACTTCATAAACATCAACAACATTTGAGATATTAAGTTTTATATGATTTAAGTGCAGCAGACCCATACTTAACTAGTGCATGGTAAAATATTCAAGTTCTTATGATTATAGCATAAAATATTGTTTGAATATGATACAAACTCAACTGAACTCTTTTTCTATGTTTTGTTACAAATTGCTTGAGGCACTTCAATTGCCTGGACTGACAATACAACTGAACGAATATTATTGGCAATCAAATGTAGTGCCATAAAGCCGCGAGCTACTTTCAGTCGTTTCCAACTGATTGCAGGAAACACATCATCAGAATAAATCACCCCAAGTTAACTAAGCTCACTGCATGCGTAACGAGCATAAAACTTATGATGGAAAGGCAAAATGGAATAAGAACATTATTTGATACACATAAAAATCAATCAAAGTTTGATGAACCGAAGCAAGAGTATGAGAGAGTATTTATATTTGTGTTCTTCTTCTATTCTTAATTTGAATTTCTCCGTTCACTTTTTTTTGTATACTTTTTTCAAAGGTACAATCGGTCGATGTTGTTCCCATTATAATAAATATTGTTCATATCTTGCTAATGAAATTTGAAATAGAAGTTGAATTGATTCCATTCATTATTGTCTATGTTGATTTTGCATTGACTTTTATTAGGATGACTCAGCAATGATAAAACTTCATCTTGTTTCTTTTCTTTTTTACCCAATTTACAAACATTGAGCTCTCTCTCATATTTAATAACATGTCGCTTGCTTTTATGAACAAGATATTCGTAAGCCATTGTGAAGTGTTCAAGCCCAATTTAGTTGGCGTATTTCTCTCACATCTAACAGGCAAAACGTAATATGCTTTCGATAACATTTTGCTCGAGCGACAAATTTTTTGTCGCCAGCAAAGACGAAAAAAATGTTTGTATGTATAAAAAAAACAGGACTAGTTTTGGGGCGAAAAAAGATAGCAAAGGGGTTGGCAGGCGAATAGAGCAAGTGTTAAATGTTGACATGTCATGACATTGCAAAGAGTAACCAGGCCAAGCAGCTGTGCCTGGGCGAGCGCAACAGCAGAGACAGTCTAATATTGGTCAACATAGAACGAGAAGGAGAACGAGGCTCAAAGTGTTCCGGGATGCGGCTTACGTCCTGACAGCTGACAGGCGAATCAATGAACTACGTTATGATGGGCCAACACAAGCTTCTTGGCCCAAGCTTCTATGGCTCTCGTTCATACATGAAATAACATTTGCTCTTTGCTCTATGTATGTGTGTGACTGTAATTTTGAGAGTGTGTGCGTGAGTGTTAGTGACATACACACACACTATTAAACATCGTAACATCAACAAATATTGTCAACGCAACATTCGACTTGTTATCCCTTCCGCTTGCTTGCTTTGCTTCCGTCCATGTCTTTTGCCAGCATCTCTGCTTAATTTCGATTTGAACTCAATGATGGCCGCCATTTTGTCTTTGCCTTGCTCTCTTGCTCTCACACTTACGCTAGACCAATTCTGTCTCGCTCACTTATTTGCAGAAATTTATTGAAATTGTTTGTCAAATTCCGTTCACTTGTTTTGCGCATTTTGGCAAAATTCTTCGTTTTTTTTTTTTTTTTTTTTTGCGCCGCCATTGACTACTCGACATACTTCCACTTCCGTTGATGTCCTTTAAGCAATTTGGTCGTTTTTTCTTCATTTATTTCATTTCATTTCTGTTTTTTTTTTTTTTCATTGCTGGCAAGACAGTTAATCTAAAAACTCGCTGTGTACTCTCTATATGACCGCTTCGTGCCATATCAAGAACAAGTTTCGAGGCCGCCACCGCCTTTATTATAAGTTTGAGCTATATAATTTTTTTGCTGCTGTCATTTTGCACCATTTTCCATACACTCGTTTATATATATATTAGTACGAGAGTGTCTTCTTGTGCTTCTGCTGTTTGTTATTCATTTTGCATGCAATTTTCTACATTTTTTTTGGATTTTTGCTGTTGCTGCTGCTGTTTGGGTTCAACATGAGCTACATCTGCTGGTTTTCTATCAAAAGGAATACAGAAAAATATTGAAAGAAGTAGCCTGGCATACGGCAGGCAGGCGGAAGATGGCCCCAAGCAAGGACTTTGAAGTTTTTATTGATGTTGTTTGAATTTGAATGACGTTGTAAAATTATACGCAAAAATTGCAGGCAGCTAAAATACGAGTGGTCCAACAGTAAACGACAGAAAAAGAAAAAAAAATAACAAAAAATATGTAAAGAACAAAAAGAAGAACAACAACACAAAATGCCAAATGTACAAAAATGTTCTAAGGAATTTTTGTTCCGCATTTACTGCCATCTTTTAGCGATTTATTTTCGGTATGTGTGTGTGTGTGCGAGTGTGAGTGTATGTTTTTTGTTTGCTGGTAAATGGCATATGAAAAGTTTCATGTGCATATTTTTCTTAGTTCTATGTAAGCTCGGTCTGCTGTCATTTATGGTATACACATTTCAACGCATTTTGGCATAAATTGTTCAGCGTGTGCAATTGGGGTGGGGCGACGAACGGGGGTTTGTCATAAAGTTTTTGGGTGCGTTTCATGTGTTGGATAGCGTGAAAATAGTTTTTAGTTGTTGTTAGTTTTTGTGTTGTGTGCACAATGGAAACATAAATATTTTATATCGAGTTACGTTACAATATTTGAAGTTGTCAAAAACTAGCAAAGTAGATTAAGTCAAACTGTTGCGCAAGAAAATTCATAAATAAAAGCACAAATACTTTCTATTTCGATTACATGAATTTTGAATAAACTCAAAAGTGTATCAAGCTTAGAACTCATTTGAATATAGTTCTGTTTTCGAGTCTTTTGTCTTAAGTTTCGTTTTATCCTAAGCATATCGAATGCTTTTTCATTACTTAAGAGACTTGCCCGGCACTGGCTCAATTTGTGCACATTAAGTAGAATTAAGTGAATCAGAGGCTCGTATGCCAGGATCTCTCAATCTTCATGAACGTCAGTTTTTTCATACTTTTTGTTTTGTCAATCTAAACAAGTCAAAAGCTATGGGCAAGTACTTAGGCTAGAAGGAGTGAGTAAAAGTATCAGCAAAGAGTGAAGGAAATTGCACGATAACGCTCGAACGCACTTGGCCTGTTTGTTTTTTTTTTTTGTACCATGACACGAATATACAACAGCATAATAGGCTCAAGACGCTTTCATTCAACACTTTTTAGGAAGCTAAAATGGCGCCAGCATAAAAAAAACTACAAAAACAACAAATCACACACAAAAAAATCAACAAAATTGGAATGAATGGCGTTAGGAAACAGCGTAATAGGCATACGCAAGGAAAGACAAAAAACTAACGAAAAAAACGAATATACTCGAGAAAAAAAAAAACAACCCAAAACACGAGGGATTGCGTTTCATTCTCACTCTATGCATTGCTCTCAAATTCCCAGTTGCCTTGCCCTCGCACTGATTTGTGCCAGCAAATAACAAAATAAAATGGCAGCTTGGAGCAAAAAACAAAAAATAGCAGCCGGAAACACCTTCGAAACCGGACAACCGAAGACCAAAGAACATTCAGCAATAAGTTTATTCGCTGCTTTATGAGATGTGTTTTTTTGTGTTTTGTCTTGTTTTGACTTATTTTTATTACTGTTTTTTCACAGCAGCGCACATTAAAGGGAATTGTGCCAAAAGTGAGAAAGTAAAGGGTAAAAATGTCAATATGTAACAACAGTACACCTTGTGTGGTAGGTGCAAATTGTAAAGCTGCTTGGCATCGCTCAGATTGTGTGGCAACTTTGTCTAAAGTCTAAACTTCAAAGCCAGTTGTGGCCATATTCGAGTATTACTTAGGAGCTGGCTTTCCCAGCAGCCATAACGGTGTCAAAGTTGCCACAGCAACCACCAACAACAGCGCAAAGTAATTTCCGAGATAAAGCACACACACACACACACACATACTAGCTTACGAGTTATACAGACATTCAAACAAAAGCCAAAGCAATCTTCACTCCTCTTACTTCACCCTTGCCAAACAATCCACCCAACAACCAAAACCACTTTAATTTACTTGGTTGCCGGCTGCGACTCGGGGGCAACCCTCGTTATGCGAGCATAAAATATATTTTAACAGCCTTTTTCTTTTACAATCATTCATTCAATGTTGGGATTTTTTAAATTTGGGATAGACTGCAACAGCAACAGTGCATGATATTCGGCCACGCAACTCACCTAAGCAGCTTTACCCAATAAATAAATAATAAGAGCTGTACTTTGTCCAGTTGCCAATTGCTATGATTTCACTTGACTTTTGCGTGGGCTTATTATACAGTTTAAAGTGTGTTTAATTTAAATGACATGGAAAGAGTTAAGGAAGGGAGGCATTTAAAAGCGGCTTGCTAAGGGTTGCTTTTAAAAACTTTTGCACGCCAACTTTTCAAGCACATCTGTACACCAGCAAATGTCCAAAGCGAAGGAATGCCCAACAATGTTTCGCAGCGGCCCAAAATGCCTTGCTCAACCATTTAACACACACCGGAGAACAGCGTTTGTATCTAGCAAATTGAGGTAAGGGTTAGAGAATACACATTTTCACGTTTCTTAGCTTCGCAACTTATTCAAAACAAGAAAAAAGAACTCCTAACTTTCAAATGCTCTTCGCTTTGCAACTAAATACGAAAAGTTTCAAGATTTGACAATAAATTTGTTCTTTATATATTTATTCTCACATAATCAGTTTTTGCTCGTTTGAGCGACTTCTTTTTCATTATCAGCTAGAGAGAATAATTACTTTGTAATGTCTATCTTCTCATTTCTTAGTCAAATACTTCTCTAGAAAATTCTTTTCAAATTCAAACACACATTTAATCGAAGCATTTTCAAATACATTCAGTTGTCAATGATTCAAACTTTGTTTTCAGCACCCCAAACATTACAAGGAATCGAGTAAGGATTTTAAACAATCAAATAACTTCTTTTTGCTATAGCCGAACTTCTTGTTTTTCGTGGTAACTGGATTCTCTTGAAGGGTATTTATTATGCTTATTTGTAAGTGTAACTGAAATTTAATTTTCGCTTCAATCGATTTTTTGGTAATCGTTGATTTCATGGCTCTGGGCAGCAGACAAAAGTTGTACGCCCTTTTTTAACACCAACTTCCGTTATGGCACACACACACACACACACACACGCGTGCGATTCACATCATTCGATTCTTATTGTTATCGTATGAATATATTCCACGCATTATAATTCTCAATGCTGAGCTTCAGTGGCTTTTTTCTTGCTTCAGTCGTTGACTTTTTGCATTTTTAATGTGTGTGTAAATGTGAATCTCCAGCAGCCAAGCCTTTTGCCTCTCCCTCGTTCCCCGCTCTCCTCTTACTCTCTCGCACCCACTCTTTGTATTATATTCTCCTCCTCTCCATGTGAGTGCGTTCAATAATTTCCGCCTCGCCATTTTGAGTTGGGTAACGTGCGTGGTGCCTGGAAGCCGCTGCCAAATAGAGTGTAACTTTAACATATATATATATATATATATATGTGTGTGTGTGTGTGTGTGTCTTTGTATGTTGTCGAGTGTTTGTGTGTGGCGCCATCAACTTGAAAAAAGCGTCAGTGAGCAAAAGCCTTAAATCTCTGTTGGCACTTTCTATACATATATATATATATATATACTTATACAGATAGTATACATAGGTATGCATATGTGTGTATGTGTGTGTGCATAATGTATACCTCTTCCGACTTTCGCCACCGGCAAATCGCATTTGTATCACTGCATTTGCCTGTTTTCACTTGGCCCGGATCAGCTCAACTGGGCTAGGCTGGTCGTGGCCTGGTCTGCACTTAAAAAAATTCTCAAAGAAACATTAGGTTTCAAATAAAATTAATTTAAGTTTAGTTACATGAATTTATTATAAATCTGCGCTTAGCAATTTTAATTGCAATATATGAGAAGAATTCATTAATTCTTTCTTTTTTTGGGATTTTATTTTCTACTACTTGATTTGTTTTTTGTGAGTGTCGAACCGGCTTAGGTTGACTGGGCATTTCTGCAACGTTTCGCTGCCTAACAAACCGGAAGGAAGTAAGTTTTTAAACGCAGTCAGTGCCATTTTCAGTTCAGGTATACAGGAATTCAACGAGCTGCAGCCCACAAATCGCCTTCGGAAATAAAAACGTGACTGGATACGTTCTTGGCGCTGGAATTGCATTTGGGGGATTTATTTTTGCTGTTATTGTTTGTTTTTTTTTTGTGCCTCGGGCTGTGGGTCGGTATAGTTTATTACGCTGCACGCGCGAAGTGCAATGCTTCCGCTTAACGAAGCAAAATCGCCTTACCCCAAAGTGAATGCAACAAAATTGGCATGGCTAAAGATACAAAACAAACAAAAAACTAGCTTAAATCCGGCAGCTTATTATTTTTAAGGCTTTAACAAAAACTTTCACCAACAAAGAGTTTCTTTTGTAAATATTATTACGGACTTTTTCGTATGTTCGTTGATTCCTGGCTTATGCCTTGAATATTGAGCGGTTTTCTTTTTATTTATAGATTAAATGTTAGTTACAATTAATCTATGAGCAAGGCCTAATTTATCGTTTTACTTATTGCCATTCTCAGCATATCTGCTAAGCACAATTATGTTAATCTTCTTCTTTTGTATAGCAGAGCAAATCATACAACAATAATAAATGGCTTTGTTTGTCTACATTACGTATACGCCACCTAGAAGTAAAATCGATTTTCAGACAGATGTTTTTATTTTCATTTATTTTCTCGGCATTCGGCCATAACACAATATATATTTATTTATGCGACGTCATTGGGGCATCATTTAAGTCGTTTGCTTTGGCACAACACATATGTACATACATTTTTTTTGTACACCGGTTTGGGCTTAGGCCAGCCTTAATTTGAATTTAATTGAAGGGCTGGACTCGCTAGCCTTGCTCCCAAACCCCCGCCTCTTTTCTCTCATCACTTCACCATTCGACACCGTAACTGGCACATCCGCATCCAATTAATGGCACCGAAACTAGCGTGGAATGTATGTCGAGTACGCCTGGCTACACGTATACGTACTACGAGCTGTTAAATAAAATATGGAGCCAACATCAAGCGAGAGCCACCCGCAGATGACGAGTATTGTGCTGAGAGCCTGACTGGGTGCTTGGCCCTTTTTTTTTACCCAACTTGCTTGTTTGCTGTTTTCTGCTGCTGCTCTTTCAGGTTTAAGAGTGTGTTGCGCGATTGCAAGCGGGGGAGCATGCAAAGGATGTGCGACGAGGGTGCGGAGCGTATGTGCGTGTGTGTGTGTGTGCCACTTAAGCTTACATTTTCATTTGCCAGCACCACCGATGACTTTTGGCCATTTACAATCAGTTTTTTTCTTCCATTTTACGCTTGCGGCAAAAACTTGCAATGGAAATTGCGTTTTAAATTAATTTTCATCTTGTTTGAAGTTTGACCCGCAAGAACAGCAACAACCACAACAACAACAACTTCAGCAAACAGCAAATAAAACCTTGTAGTTTATGTTGACATGCCGCAGTATGGTGCAATTTCGGGTGCGTTGTGAGTAAGACACACACACACACACACATACACGCACACACACAAACATCAAATACGACAAAGCCAAATTGTTGCTGTTACCAGTTGTATCTAGTTGGTAGTTCAGTAGTTGGGTAGTTGGGCTGGCTATTAACTTTGCTTTTTTACTACAAGAACGTCCAAAATTGAAAAGGCAGTGAGGCAGACGCAGGATATAGTAAAATGTCAGCGCAAAACTGTAATTTATGTGCATGTGCGAGGAGTCCCTTGGGACAGACAAACATACAGATATACATACAAATATACGTTGAGTAAAAGAGAGAGAGAGAGTGAGGGAGAGGAAGAGAGAGACGTCAGAAGCTTTGAAGATGGCTTGCTTTTTATGTGCATTTTATTTTGGGTGTTGCCTTTTGATGCCTTTCTATGACTGCAAGTTGCTTATTGTTGTTGCTTATGGTTGATGTTGCTGTTGCTGCTGCTGTTGGCTATAAACGTAACCAGGCACACATCAATCAATTCATCGACTGCTCTTTGAGCACTAAACCAAATGCTACATGCCGCTAGACATCTTCGTTTCCCATATCCTTGCCAACAATAACAGCAACAAACAAGTCAGCAAATGAGCTCTGCTACCCTTTGGTAATAAAACTTTGAAAAAAAGATTTGCAAGCTATTTCTGCTCCCAACTATTCATACGTACTAGATTTATGTTGTATGAATCCACAACACATTGCAGCACTTTTTCAAATCAATCGATATGTGCATGAATCTATGTGGAATGTAAAGTTTTCAGTGTTGTGCCACAGAAAGGAGGTTTTTTTTTTGTGTTCCATAGCCATTCCATAACCATTTTTGGTTAACTTTCTAACATGAATTTTTAATATTTTAATGCGTAAAAAATACATTTTTAATTGATTAAGCATTTTAATTAAATACATACATTCACATATTTATGTATCTAAGCATCTATATTAATTAAAACAGCTTCATATACATACAAAAAAAAGCTGTCCTTTGGCATATTGTGTGCTAGCATTGAACTTTACGTAAACCGTTTTGGTATCCGTTGTAGTTGGTGCTGCTGCCATTGGTCAAATGTGACATAACTTTGATTGAGCTGCTTGAAATAAGATGTATCGCTGTTGCCTAGAAGCTGAGCGAAAGCGCTACGATAAGAGTACTACTAGCTGGAACAATCTTATATGCAAACTGACAGCTTAAGTAGGCAGCCAAACGAAATGTTAGACAGGCACAGACAAAACTCAACAGACGCGAACGAATGTTGCAAACACACAACCACACACAGCTAGGCAATCCACTCGAAATGGCAAGTTAATCATTTATTTAGGATGACATGTAACATTTTCAAGTATTCATTAACTGGGTCGTCAACAAAAGGGGGCGGGCAGAGAGGCAAACTCATGTATGTGTGGCTTTTAAAATAAAGATATGTCATCATGTAATAATTATTATTAGAACGAAGTATATTTATTAAAGGTAGAATAAAAGCAGTTTATAAATATTTAAGCAATAAAATTTAAAAATATACAATGTGTATATTAGATTAAACAGAACATGGCGAAATCCTTGAGAAATGCAAGCGAAATCGTATTCAAGCACACGCACAAAGGACACAGACAGACAAAGAGCTGCTTTAAAATTATATATAATCAACATAATAAGCGTAAGGTACTGCTGCCAGAAGAGTATGTGGCAGATGGCAGTGGTTTTGGGTGAAGCTTTCTTGATGAAAAGCGTAAAAGGCATGCAAAATGTTTAATTCTTGAGACGTTTTCAAGTTTAATTACGTGTTTACCACGTACTTGAGCCTTGTTTGCTGTGTGTGTTGTGTGTCAGGTGTATGCCATCTAATGGTAAAATAGTAGTTTTTGCTCTCAAAACACACAAACGCACACTTATGTACATTCACGAGCAGAAACATGAATATGCTGCCAAAGAGCATAAAAGTATGCTACACATTTTTGTATATTCTAGCATATTTGCCGCAAATAGCTGGAATTTCTGTCGTTTCTTTTTGTTTTTGTGATAAAAAATATAAAATATTTTATGGTCTGGCCTTGGCAGACCTAAAAAAATATCCACCCACCAAAAATGAAAAATACCAATCAGCCCGCCTGTCACTTCTCAGCCCAACTCGTGCTTATCGCCAAGTTTTTGATTTGCTTTAAACTTTTCGGTGTGTGTAACACAAAAAATAACGATAACAAAGCTGAGCTCCACTTTCCTTGAGGCAGTCTCATCGACTCGACCTCGTCCCTTTATGCGTGCCTTGGCATTCCATATCTTTTTTTCAGTTCTTGTTGCATTTGCTGTTGCTGTTGCTCGTCGCCTGCTGAGCGGCGCAGCTCAATTATATAGCTCTGGCAAAATTTATGCACTCGTTCGTTTCTTGTGTTTACCCAGAAAAAGTAAACGATGTTAACGCTGCTGTCCCTTTCTACCTCCCTTTGGTCACGTTCACCTGGTCCTGGTTCACCTGGCAGAATCTTAACTGATATCCTTTTATCAACTTTTTTTGAGTAAACTTGGTGTTATGTTACCCAGCTTGAAACAGAAACTTTTAGAATGATAACCAATCTCGAAACAAATACACTTTAAAAAGTATTTTTTGTTTTCTGAAATAATGTGTTAAGCATTTTGATAAAATAAGTTTCTTATAATAATATACTTCAAAGTATGGAAAGCAAATTTGATGGTTCTTGTTTCTGGAATATAAATTTTCAATTTTCTGTTTGATAAGAAAGTTTTATTAATACAATTTGTTTTCTATCTCATTTCTTTTCTGCTTATCTTTTATAGTCTACACTTGGCAATTTTGCTTTAGCCTTGTCCCTTGTTAAGGACATAGAATATCTTTCAATAGCTTCCTGCACGCTTAATTAACTTTCATGAACTCCAACTATAAGTTCACTGCAAAAAGCATCAGTAGCTGTCGCTATTTGGCGCATATTTATGGCGCCATTTTATGTGCCACCCTTAAGCCATAGAACACATCTTTCGGATTCATCTCCGGCATATCGCAGTGCGCATCCTTTTTGGGGCAACAGGCAAAAACATTTTGCACCAATTTTAATGTCCGTCTCACATGCAAATAAAAGCTAAGTGGCGTAAAGAGCCCAAAAGACAAAAGGCATAAACCTTCTCTCGTAATTCATTAATTAATGTTATGATTATTATCTAGCCAAGAGAAAGGACGCATTAGGGAGACTCTCACGAATGAATGTATATGAATGAATGTACTATGTGTTTGTGTTTGGGTTTGACACTTATTTCTCGTTCATTCACCTGGTGCTGGGAAAAACTTTTCTAATTTGTTTTGTTTGGTGTGTTGTTGCTAGTGTTATTATTTTGTTGGTATAACTTCTGCTCTGGGCAGCATAAATAAATTTCTGGCACGCAAACAAATCATGTCATGATGCGGAAATAAAGAATGGATGTAAATTACACTGCGCTACATGATAGTATATGTCAATTGTCAGGTTAAAATTAAGACTTACAGGATGAAATTGTAACAAGTCTCAATTCATTGCAATTTTCATTTTTAGATCATTTAATTATCACAGAATTTCCAAAACTTGGGAGTAAAAATATTTAAATTCTTTTCTTTTACTAAAACAAATCTAATTAATTTTATATGATATATAATGAAAGAAATTAAATGAAATTGTTTAAAGAAATTACCCATTTAAATATTCAGACAGTGTTTGTGTGTGTGTTTGCTTGGTTGGTTTTTTTTGTTATCAGAATTGAGCTTTGACTTATTCCTTTTGGTGTTCGATTTTTGGATTGCGCAGCTAAATTGATTATGCAGGTGAGTTACGGTTGCGACTGATATATGGCCTGCACGTAGTAGTTTCTGGTTTTAATTGAAAACCGAAATGGCTTTGGCTAAAAGACAAAACGAATGGCAGGAAGCCGAAGCCAGCTAGGTTGTGAGGTGAGCGTGGCCGCTGTTGATTTTATGCTAATCTATGCAGCTCAGCGTAATAGCAAAAGCATCAAAGACAGCTCTCCAGCTCAGTAGCTGGACGGTATATCTATGTATGGCGACAGGCTACGGCTATTAGCTGTCAAGTCCTTTGAAATTCTGCATAAAATTAAATGACAGCAGCCATCTTATGCTTTGCAGTATAAGTCAAAAAGAAAAGCATTTTGCTTTTTTTCACTTTCATAATTATGCACAGGTATGCGCTGTCCTCTCAGCTCCATTAAAGTCCACTAGGCTGGTAGCTGCTAATATTCTTTGCGGGAGCTTTGCATTTTATCAGCAGGCGCAGCTGACTGCTGGCCTGCATTGTTAGCATTTCAATTAATATTCTCTTTGGCTTTCTCCGCAGCCTTATTATTTCTATGATAATTAGTTATGGACTTAATTTTTGTTCGTTTGCCAAATCCTTCAAACTATAAGTCGTAGCGTGCTGTTGGTGACCAACGTTAGTTGACAAGTTGAGAGGGATACGAAGGCTCAAAGGCATTCGCAGCACCACAAAACTGATATCGAAACTTTGGATACGCCCAGCTTAAGCTGACGTCGGAGTGACTGACCAGCAGACATGAGGCCATCGACTTGAAACCTAATTGGCTTTAGACCAAAAATCAATTAAGGCTCACAAACAAAAAAGGGAGTTGAAAGTGGCCTGCTCAATTAGTTGGCAGCTATTCAGAGGAAACTTTCTGCCATCAAAACTGAATTCAATGCATTTCGTTCAAGCGATGCTGCCTTAAATATATTTAAGACTGCAATAAAATAAATATACTATTCAAATTATAAAATATCTTTAAATTAATTTAACAGCTTTTATTTATGCTACAATTAGCTAGCTTTTGATATTTTATTCAACTTACCAAATGTGTTTTACTTGGCCACTTTTGTGATTTTCGTAGCTGCTTCATTATCTATAAGCTTTTGCATTTTTAACCTTCTAATCTCTAAGATCAAAAGTTTTCATTCTGCGAATAATTTTGTGCAATTTATACAGTTGCCTTGACAGCCGAAACTATTAAACTTTGCTTAATTAAAAATTTAAATTGCAAAAATGTGATAAATAAAAAATTATTTATCACCCGCCCGATGTCGTCCGAGTCCAGTGGTTGGCTAGTGGCTTTATGAGCCGGACCTTCGGTAAAAGGCAAAATGTAAAACTTTGCGCCTTCTTTCATATTTGATGCAAGTCTTTTTCTATATGTAATTTCCTTATATAGATATATATACATATTTTTTTAGCCTACTTTCTATTTGGAATGAAATTATTTTGTGCTCTAACTTTTGCGCAGCCGAACAAAATATTTTGATTTGCTGCTGCCTGTGGCAAAAGTTCGTTAATATATTCATAATTACTTGGCGTGTGATGCGGCGGCACTTGAAGAAACTCTCTCTGAGTCTTTCCTTTTCGAAACTCACCCGCTTCCCATGGCAGTTGCGCGGAAGAGAGGAAAACAGAAATTGTGCCCGTTAATGAGCGAGGGCGAAACTTTGGCGCAAACTTTCAGAGCAGACCATAAAATGTATAAGAAATGCAGAAAGAACATTGGGGGAGTTTGACGGCGCCGGGCACGTTTAAAATAATTACGAATTTATTTAAGCTGCTTTACGGCGAAAAAATAATTTACAATAGATGCTTGCCACTTAAAGTGGGCAAGACAGACGACAAAAACTTGTTCAAGGACTGGCCTTGTTGTTGTTGTTGTTGTTGCTATGGCTGAGCGCTTTTAACGGCGCACTAACCCTTACTAAAAAGTGCCAAAATCGGACAACGAACGAATGAATTTATGCTTATGTCATGTATTTTACAAATTTACACAACGCTTAGTCGTAAAAATAAAAAAAATCGTTGCTGCCTACTCTACATTTTTAATGGCTGGCATTGCCATTGCCATTTCATGGCCACAAGACACTGACAGTTGGACAAAAAGCTGACAGTCTGTCGTTCACTGACTGACACACCCACCCACACACGCACTCACAAAGACGCAATTATCCTGTTTCGTCCCCCCGTAGAACAAGAAAAAGAAATTGCCAAAAAACTTTGCTTTCAGTGTCCAAGATCCTACTCTGTGCAACGCCGTCTATACCACCCGCACAACCTTACGCTTTACGTCTATTCACCCAAAAACTCATTCAACTCAGCCAACTCATTCGACTCACATGTGTAAGCGCACACAAAGGACATGTTTCGAGCCGAGTAGTCGTTGAGTCCATTTGCAAATTTTTTTCTTTTTTGTTTTCTGGTCATGCTGCGACTGCTGCAAAGCGTGTTAAGGCCAGTCGCCCCCATCTATACCCCTGAATTACTCGTCGGACCAGTGAAAGTATTTTCTGTATATAATATGTATACGGTACTTACATTCAACTGCCTTTGGCTTTGCCTTTGCCATTTATGTTTCGCCAGTTGTTTGGCCAGAGTCACAATACTTCCAGCTTCAACGGACTCACTCTCCCTCCACTCTCCCCTCTTACTATCTCTTTCTCTCTCTCTTTTTCGCTTGTATCTGTATAAAGTTGTGCGCAAAAGCCTTATAAATAAGTTATACACATGGTAGATGGGCATTGGCATCGTCGTCGTCAACCAGACGCCAGCAAGGGCAACGCACACGCAGAGGAACACGCACTGCAACAAAGCTAGATTGGGGAAAGGAGACGGAGAAATACCGTAGAGCTTTTGGCCTAAATTCGCTTTTAAGCAAAATAAACGTGCAAAATTTACAAATTAAAACCCATTTATTTATGCGAGCGCTACAATTGCAAGAAATAAATATGAATGTATTCAGAAATTCATAAGGATATATGCGAATCGGACGTTAGCTATTTTTAGTTTCGAAATTTAAAACGTTCCTTGTTCGATGCTTTTTATTTGTTTCATCCTATTTATTTTCAACTTAAACTCAATTAGAGGGACAAGCAAACAATAACTTTGGATTATTGTTCGTTGTGCAAACAAAGAACAAGTTTCAATGTAAAACTTTCTCATCCTGCTCAGTTTTTAATTATTATTAAACTAATTTAGTTATCTCTTAAATCAGCTTCTCACATTATATAGAATCCATCGCATATGTAACCTTTCTTTTCAGCACTCTAATTTGTTTGTTAGTTACTATTTTGATTTTATAAAATGGGAAAGAAATGTGAAGAAAGGACTTTCTTTTGGTGTTTTGGAAAGAGCTTTAATAAGAAATAATAAGCAAATGTATATAGTGAAAAGTTTTTATGTTATGTTGCTGCCTTAAATGCTTTAAGATATTATTTTAAGTTAAGCAAAAAAAAAGCTTGTTCCCATTGCTCTATCCATGCCAATGTACCAACCGACATTTAGTTCCTCTTGCTTATGAATTCTACAGAACTGAAATTAAGCCTGCTACTCAATTGAGATGAATTAAGCTTAAGTGCTGAGCATTAACAAACCTACAACTCCCTATATAATTTACACAAATATACCTAATTGTTAGGTGCTCGGATCAAACGGATGGCAACGAGTGTGGTTCGAGTGCGCAATTAGCAGTCCTTGCCAAAAGCCATCATATCGATTTGCAATTAAGCTCAGCACTGCTCAAAACTTGTAAAAAGGGTGCATGGCTATTTCTTGCCAACGTAGTGGTTCGGTACGGTGCAAAATGGTGCAGAGTGGTGCTGTGGCTCTCTATGCAATTGGATTTAATGATGCGCGAACTATTAAGTGCATTAAAAGCGTTAAAAGCGTTTAATTTTAATATTTTTTTTTGTATGCTCACACTTCAGCCACAATCTTTAAAGTGCGCGTAGAAAAACGAGAGGCAAACACAAAAACGAGGACATTGCAGGCAACATTTATTGGCTTTGACAGAAGCCATTAAAAATTTGAAGGCATAAAGTAAAACGCAACTGCAGCTGACACACACGTGTGATGAAGAATTAACGCCAAATGGAATTAAAAATTTTCACAACAACTTGAACATAAAGCTTTTAGCTATGCTTTTACAGGTTTGCTCTGCGCTTCGCTTCGATATATACCATATACATATATTTATTTTTTTTGCTAGTTACTTACGACAACAACCGCTTAACCTAATTGAATACACTGGCAACATGGCGTATGCGCAATTGAATTAGTCATTCGTTTAGAAAAAACTCAGCTCAATATTAAAAGTCTTAGACGTAGACATGGCAAGCAGCAAAAGCAAAAAACAAATTTGAAATTAAATTTAAAATACATCAGGCTCGCGTTAGACGCAAGCCAGGCTCCGAATGCGCATAAGGATATGGGATACGGTCGCAGCTGCCAGCCACGAAATTAACTTGCGAGTCTTGGCAAAAGACAAACAGCAGTGGAAAATGAAATAAAACAAAATGAAAAAAAAAAAAAAAAGTGACGTGTACACACACACTTACAACTAAACACACACAGAACTTGACATATGACATTTAATTTACTGTCTTCGGTATGTTGCTTTTCGCTTGGCGCACTGCCAAAAGCATTTGCTCACATTCATTAATTTTCATTTTGGCGAGACAAAGCGGAAAAAAAGCTAAACAAAACTAAGATAAGTTAGCCACAAATACTATGAAACTTGAACACCCTAACGCGAGATTCAACAATTGATTCGAAAATAAGTTTTTGATATTATTCTGATGAAAAAGTAACAACGTTTCCTTGGGTTCTCGTTAAAATATATATGTTTGATATGACAAACGAAATGATTGATGAGAATTAATCAATTCATTAAATCCGAGCCCGTAGAGAGCTTATAAACAAAAAAATGTATTTCTTTTAAACAAAATATTCTTTTATGTTCTTGGTAATTTTTAAATTTTAATTATTTCTTTTCGTGCCATGAAAAAATAAGAGCTTGATTAACAAATTATTCAATCGATCACAATTTACACCATAATTATCGAACATTGAAAGCACAAAATATTTTTTTTTCTTTTAAATTTGATTGATTTTTATTATTATTCGCATTCTTCTTTTTGTCTGCAGAGCCACACTGGTGAAAGTTGTTGGTAAATTAAAAATTTGATCTACTTTTATTGATATTTTTAATTACATACTCTGTCGAATGTCGATTTTTATTATACTAGTTGGCAAACAGAACGATAAACTTGATATTCCTGATAGCAACTAAGCAATCGTCCTGCAAACACTCATGCGGATGAGTTTAACGCCAGTTTTTCGCTTTTGGTCGCTGCTGGCGCCGTCGTCGTCATTACGAACATTATGTTTCGGGGTGCTGCTCACAAAAAAAAAAAAAAAAACCCCACTCACACTTACACTTATTGTGAGTGGTGTGCAGGCCGTGGCTTATAAAATATTTTTTGCTGGGCTTATCTGTCATATCAAAGCATGGACTTTAGCAGCTGCGACATTATTAACACACTCAACCCCCCCTCTCAAAAGAGCAACATCAACAAAAAGTCAATGTCAAAAATAAAAACTCGCACACCAACACATCCGCACAGAAATTGTAATGTTAGAGTTTATGACTGAAAGCAACAGTCCAAAGGGGGCGAGAATTGCACTAGCTAAAGTGTGGCATGTTGAAGCGTGGGACATTGCTGGCCACTTTTCTTGTTGTCCTCGATGCTACGTGCCTCATTTTTCGTCAGCCAGTCTACAGCTGGTTTCAACTGCTTTCCGGCTGTCTGTGACGTCGTCGTGGTTGTACCTAATTCGGGCTCAGTTTTTGGTCAAGTGCAGTGTTCTGGGCTGAGGACAAACATTTTTATGTTCTGATAATAGAACAACATGCGGCTTGCCACATATAATACCGCACACACAAACAGACACCTGAAAAGTTATCTCATTTTTTGCTGAAGAATGAAACATGGATTGCGAGGAAAATGCGCGCTTTTGTTTTTGTCGACCTGCAGCTTTTTGCAGTTTTTGTTTCCGTTTTTTCCTGCCCAGTTTAATTTCCGTTAACGTCATTCTACAGTTTGTACAGTGTTTCACAATTAAAGCTCAGAGTTAAGCGGCCTTAAAAACAAATCAATTTGGAGTGCTTTAACTAACCCAAACGGAGTCTGGTTTGCTAATTGCCTGAAAGTCTTTACTTGAGTAATCATGAAATGAATTTAATTGCATTTTTTCTTTACTCTTTAAGCATAAAATTATTTGCCATTTGTGTACCTAACTCTTTAAATAAGTATATAAAAATATATGATGTTCGTTCGAAATTCATTATTCACTAACTGAAACAATTAAGTTTAGTTAAGATTTTCTGTAGGATTAAAAAATATTTATGTAAATATTTGAAAAAATTACAACTAAAATTTAAATTTTTCTTTACAGGTGAGTACAGAGAACAAACAACATTGACGCTAATTAAAATAAGAAAATTATTTTACATAAATTCGGCACCATGGTAACGTACTCTTAATTTAAGTATTAATAACTATAAATAAATCGCTGAATGCCCAATAGACGTTTTGTGGTTGTATTCCTTTTATTCGGTGTTGTATAAAACATGATTAAAATTTTGTCCTTATAAACTGTAACGCAACTAATATATTCATACCAACCAGTGGATGGAAGCAACTGCTTAGTTCTTACGTCAGTTTGTCCAAACTCTTTTCTTTTGCCTTTTATGTAGTTGCACAAAAAGTCTATAATTTCATTTATTTTTAAGAAATTACATTGCGAGAGAGAGTCTCAATATAGTTCATAGTGCAGTGTCAGAGTAAGTGTAGCCTATAAGTATGCAGCACATGATATTTCATTACAACAAAGGCGAAGGCAACGAGTAAATAATGCCCACCCGAGCAGCCAAGCACCCGAACAGTGCCAGCAGGCGTCGACGGAAATGGTGCAATGCATAAATTTCCACAGGGACAGGCAACAAATACTTTGTGTGAACTTGTACACCCTAAGTTCCCTCGTTTGGGCCGACCCTTCTTGCCAATATGCTCGTATTTATTTATATTGCTAGAAAAATATTTATACCTTTTGCATTGTGACAGTCAACCCACCTGCTGTATATGAAGCCTAAGCTAAGGGCAGGAAATGTGCCCAGCCATGCGGCAGATAAACAATCACAGCAGCAACTGCTGAAGAGATTCTATGGATACACATACATATATGTACTGTATTTTATCCATCAATTTTATGTGCTACTCAATCTTTTTGCGCGTTACTACAAAATGGCAATGGCAATTGCATTACATGAACCCCACAGTACAGCACACTATCTGCAGACACATTGTGACTGCAATATAGACACATCAAGTAATTGAATGCACTTGCGTTGCGCGCAGCGGGGTTTATTTAAAGTGCATGGTGGGAAGGGCGAATGATAGAGGAGGGAGACTGTGCAAGGATGTGCTTTGATTTTGATTTTGAGCTTACTCAATGCTATTAACGCAAGTAAACTACTGGCGTCATCGTCGTCATTATTATGGCTGATATAGACAATGGTTACTGTGTCTGTGTCTGTTCCTCAATTACATTTCGCTTCAACATTGTAAGTTTTACTTAATAATATGGAAAACTTTAAGCACTTACTGTGCAGAAAATGAAGAGTACATTTGAGTCATTAAAACGAAGCATGTAAAGTTTTATTTAAACTTATATCCTTATATCAATTTGGCTTTAAATATTAATAGCCGTTATATTTGAATACAAGATTAGTGATTTTGTTTTTGGGAACAGACTATACTTAGACTCTCTGCTAGTTTATACTTGCCATATATGTATGTATGTATGCATCATTTACATACATATCGTCTGTCTGTTTGTCTCTTCGTCTGACTCTAGCGTTGTCTGTTTGCTCAAGTGCTTTGACGCTCCGCCAACGACGACGAGTCTTGTGTCAATAGTTGGCATACATTGCTGGCATTTCATTTGCCCCACTCCTCACTCTTCGTATCATTCAGTCGCACCCACTCTATTATTCGAACGAAAACGAGAAGCAGTGTCGCCTTGTTGGCTGCTTTGCATAGAATGAAAATTTTAAATTGAAAATTGCATTGCCAACTGCGACTGCCACTGCAAGTTGAGCTGATTGACAATGCATTGGATTTGCATTTAATAATCGAACTATCTCTCTCTCTGTCTACTATTACTATTAAATTGGGTAAATAGTAGTTAAAAAAAAAAACAATTCAAGAGATCCGAAATTGCATAGATCTAACAAATACATTTATTAAAGTTATACTCGTAACATAATTTATTTTCTATGCCCATTGCTGAGCACCATTTGCATCATCGTTTTGCGGATATTTGCGTAATCGATTTTGTTGCTATTGTTACATTGTGGTTGGTTGCCTATGAGGCCCATCCAGTTTTGTGGAAGCGAGATACAAATATGCAAATGCATGCGTATGTACATATGTATATTTGTATGTTTGTCTGTGCACAATTCGTTGAGTGTATATTTATTTAGTAGGGCTTTCTGTTTGTTTGTTAGTTTACAATTTGGCCAATGCACAGTGGAAAGGATGAAGTGTTTCAAGTAGTTATAGAAATGTTCATGTGTTTTCCTGAAATATTGTAAAAGTATTGTAAACAAAGTATTATCAATTAATAGTAAATAAGATACTTGTCTTATTGTTTGATTATTTTCAATTTTATTTATTTTATTTTTGACGAGTAAACATAAAATTGTTGAGAGTAATTTGCAAGTAAATATACTTTTTGTACTTTGAGCCCAATTGTAAGTCAAAAATATAGGTTTGCTGTTGTTGTTCTTTTTGACTTTAGTATTAATTTGGAAAATTGAAAGCAGTTGCAGTTGAGTAAACTCATTCTAAATCGCATTCGATTGGCTGTGGCTTATACTGTTTGAGTTTTGGCTTCTGGTTGCATGCGATTTTCGAGCTTGGGGCGTTGCACTTGCACATGCAATGCGCATACACATACATATAAACATACTGTATAGGAATATTTGAATAATTCATGCATGCCAATGCATAAGTCACTGGCCATTGGCTCGGACCAGTTGCGGGCATTGGCATTGTCTGTCCATTTGATGCACTTTGCAACCTGCTGAGTCTAGCAAAATGTTATATGTGATTACACACAGGAGCTTAGAACCCCTATTTAAAACACGGCAGCAATAAATAACTCGCAAATGCAACCAGATTAACGGTAGACTGAATCCAAGAGTTTATTCGCTCGATTGTGGCACATAAAGGCCTAAGGAAATAAACATTGAAATAAAAAGCTTTGAAAAATAAACCAAAAACGTTCGACATTACTATAGTAAAGATACAATTTCCAGCACATTAAACAGATTCTTTTATTAACAGTAATGTGCCTACATTCGTAGATTGAGAAGTGGATTTTTAACCATCCAGATTGATGAAAATAAAATTTACTCAATGTATTGAAAATCATTGTCAGATTAGAGACATGAGTATTTATTGTCATGGGATTTAATCTTACCGCCGGTTAGAAGCATATCTGATTAATTTTTAATCCTACTTGACGTATTAGCAAATCAATTCAAATGACAGCGAAAGTAATCAATTTGTGCATTTCAAAGTTGTTTACAATAATAATAAACAGAGTTTGGTTATTTTTTTATTTTTTTTACAAATGACAATTACATTTTTTTTAAAATATTTTTTCGATACTGTCATTCAAAATCATTTTCCAGCTTTGTGTATATAAAAAATGTTAAAATTACTACTATCACAATATTATTTAATAAATAACAATGTATTTAAAGTTTATACCTTTTTCAATTTAATTTTGTCTTCAACAATTTATATATAAATAAAATATTTCCTTTACCAAATACATACAGATAAAATATGCTATAAATATTACATATCATTTATAGTAAAGAAAATGTCCAATTAAAATTGTGTACAAGGACGAGTTGATGGACACGTTTGTGTGCAAGTTGTGTGCTGAAAAAAGAATTCAACAATTGAATTTCATTTGTGGGCAACACTTTAATTACAATTGTTGTGAACTACCTGAATGTAGTATGTTACAAAAAAAAAAGGCTCTCAAACGTCATGTCACTTAAATGCTGATGAATTTTTAATATATTTTACTCCTATGCCCTTTCAGTGAACATAAAATTTCATTTAAAATGCCGCAAGGACGCACATCCAGGCAAACAAATACCATTAAAAATACAAATACAAACACTTTCGCTCGTAAAGTGCTGCAATTATAAGAGCATGTGTTTAATTAGCTGTCATTTATTGATTGCGCCTACCTGTGCACACACACACACACACACACATACATCATATGGCATAATGATGCAAAGATCAATGCAAAAGCATTCATCAAACAAAATGTTTGCCTACTTGATACGCCATGTGCGCTAATTATATCATAAATGAAGAGGGAATCCAAGCATTTGGCCAATGATGGATTTTTTTTTTAAATTTATACAAAACGCAAGATTCTTTTTTATAGATTGCCTCGTTCATGCAGCAATCAATTAATCAATCATTATAATTATAACTTCTCACGTAATAAGTTAAAATGCGCATAAATCAGAATGCACTCATAAATCTATATGAATTTATAGTCAAGCAGTTTAAAATTAACAGCTGTTGGATGTTGTCCAAGTTCTTCTTGAGCAGCAGCTGGCGGGTTGTTCTTCAAAAAGATAATTTGGAATCGCTTCTGGGCCTGTCAAGGCGTTTGATTTAAATTTATGACCTCTTTTCTCGTGTCCAAGATACATGGCGCAAAAAACTTTTATTCGACCTAAGAACTAAGCTGGGGATTCTTAAGTGTGTGTGTGTGTGTGCGTGTCGAGCTGTGAATATGAGTTTGTAACATATAAAGGGTTTTATTTATCAATTGAATACCATAGCTGAGTTATGTAACTGAAAGTTTCTTATGTTCGTCCTTAAAAGTTGATAAACAAAAATAAATTATGGGTCAAGGAAATAAAAACACGCTGCTTTTTGGGAACAGTTTGAAATGAATTTAAGATACACTCACACACTTTTAAAGTATAACTACAATTAGTTATCCATTTCACACATTGAGCAGATACAGCTAGAGTACCCATTGAGACCCAGCACCCATTTTGTAAGTATGTCAACTTCCGTTGGCAGCGTTGCCAGAGCAAAATTCAGTTTAGTGTTAAGTGTTTTACCAGAGCCAGAGTGACATCGATGGCGATAATCAATAAAGTGCCGGCAAGTGCCACGTGCACTTTTTACCACAGTTTATGTTCAGCTATTAACAGGATACTCGGCTTCCGTAATGAAGCAGCTGCCGCCGTCGCGACGGTAACGGCTGTCGACACTGTACTCCTCTTGGCCACCGTTGAGCGGCTGAGCAGCATAAAAAGCAGGTCGCAGTCGACAAGAAAACAGCTGCATTGTTAAAACACTCATACACACACTCATGCACATGCACAGAAACAGGACACGAAGCATATAGCAGTGCAATGTCCTGGACGTTGAGCAGAAAAATGTGAAGTGAAAATCGACACTTAATATTAGCACCGCTTATGAGCTATGAACGAGTTACGAGCTACGAGCTAGTAGTAGAAGGAAACCGCAAACACACACACACACACACCCACACACACAAACATATAGAAACACTCACACGTATGCTCACACTTTGGAGAAGAGCTCCATAAGCTGCAATTTGACCCGATTTAATAAGAGCCAAATTGAGGCAGAATGTTGCATAAATGTTAAATTGATGGAGCGTCACTAAAACACTATTGCATTTTAAAGCATGGGGTGTCCTAACAATTGCTACAATATCGTTTCCGCTTCCGGCACCGAAAAACACACACAAGAACATTAATCATAATCAACAATGGCAGAGAGAACCCATTCAAACGAGGGTAGAGAGTTGATGTGCAGTGAAGCCTTTTCTTTAGTAGTTTCGGCTAGTACATTAATTAACTCATAAATCTTTTGTGCAAATCAAAAGACACAAATTGCTGCTGGCAGGAGTTGAGGGTTTGTCTAGTTGAATTGAACAGCATCGACAGTAGCTGGCAAACATGTGGCACGTGGCAACCATACACATTTATATATAAAAGTGTGGCCAATTATTTGTGTTGAAATCTCTGACGATGCTGAAATTCCATTGTTTTTTTTTTCATTTCCTTATTATTTTTTTTGGGTTATGCGGTTTTGATTAATGTAGACACACCTCTGAAATATGTATTGACGTGCCGCGCCAGCAAACAGCAAACCAGTTATCAACTGTCAGTGTCTGGGGCATTGTT
Source organism: Scaptomyza montana (assembly GCA_018904305.1). Lineage (NCBI taxonomy): Eukaryota > Metazoa > Arthropoda > Insecta > Diptera > Drosophilidae > Scaptomyza > Scaptomyza montana. Next base: position 7,021,998 of record JAEIGR010000001.1, read on the forward strand.
TTGTATTAGTTTGTCTATCTATCAAAGCCGGCTAAAGCCATTTCAACAGCCTGCCATGTTTTGCTTTATGATGCTAGAAGTTCAACAACGACCATCAATTTAATTTTTGACAGTCCTACATTGGTAATGTGGGTGTAGAAAACGGGAACACTTGTAGCTGAAAATAATCCTGAAAGCTGAAACATTGCAGTCAATTTGATCGCTGACTCAGCAGTCCTCCATTATTTACTTATACTAATATTCAAATACAGAAGGAAAAAGAAGCAAGAAGAATACATTTTATAAGGTAGTATTTAAAGCATCCAAATTTAATCTGATGATAAGAAATAGTCAGAAAAAAGGAACATTAACCAAAATAAGAACGATAACTTCAGTGATGCAACTCAAATCTAATTTGTATTTAACATTCAATTTATTTTGACTGTTCTCATTTACTAGCAATAAAACCAAAATGACAATCGTTGTTGTTGTGGCTGAAGCATTATTATGGCAAAGTTATTTGCCTGTTTTGGTATCTCCGATCTCCCTAAACGAGCTGAAGTCGAGTTACCTTCTTGCAACCTTTTGCTGCTCGTTAAGCAAAGTGCTAGCGACGTTGCAATAACTTTTGAGTTTATGCGCATTTGTTGGCTGCGTTTCTCTCTAGTGAATTAGATTTAAGTATAGCCATCGAGAAGCAGAGAGAAGACAGCTCATGCGATGCACTCTGACATGTGCAAATATGACTTGGCTGATGTTGCAAATTTGTCAGTATGAAAGCTTGTTGCATCCACCTCTTGTTTATTCCAACCGAGGTGTCTTTGTAAAATGACGTGTGTTGATTTTATGGCGTGCCAGGTTGCTTCAAGTTCCTGTTTCTGTCTCCGGGTGTTATGTATACGCTTAGCACTTTGCAGTAAGTGCATCATTTGTATGCATTAACAATAAATGGCAACAGGAGCAAGAAACAACATATACTCTAGCTTCGACTGATCCGTTCCTAAATTGGATTGTACACCACATGCTTTTGTTCTTGTTGTTGTGGTTCTTATGGCAGTTGGCAAAGCAAAGTGACATCAAAGCACGTTAGACAATTGTGTGGTTTTTCCATTGTCAGCTAACTACCGCCCTTAGCTGGTAACTATTACTACACTTAAAAAACAGATTGGCTTTAATCTAACTGTATAATTTGAAAACGTAGGGTTCTATTTTTGTTGAAGCGTTGAGGGTTTTTTTAACTTGAGCTAGAATTTTTAACATTAAAGAATCCTTTCGTTAAAATATTTTGTTAAGATATCAAAAAAAAAGGTCACTATCACATAGATTTTTTTTTTTAGTGTGTTTATATAGCCAGTCATATGTCCTAGCGATGTTTGTGTGTGTGTGTTTGTGTGTAGTATGTATGCATATCATCATGATTATAATCAGCTAGCGCAGGGGCACTTAGCGCTTGTAATGTTGTTGCTTCTGGCACTTTTGTCGGCTTGCTGCACATCAAAGGCGCCGCGTAATGAGCAACACACACCACACTACTCCCCTGCTCCTTATCGTCCACAAACGTCTGCTAGAACAAATTGACTTTGTCTGTGTATTTTTGACACCTGCGGCAATTCGTTTTCATGCCCATGCAAAACAACAAATTCCTCTTATCTAACCCACAGTTCCCCCGATCCACAACACCCAGCCTGCTGCCTTTTTTCATCAAAGATAATTTAAAGCGAGCCCAAAACTAGTTCACGAATAACAGCAGTAGCAGCAGCAGCGTCAGCAACAAAGCAAGGGGCGTTTGGGATTGTGGGCATGGATGGTGGCAAGGGGCTATGGCCGTGCAACCTACATATTTTTCAGTCATGGTTTTTGGGGCTTGGCTCATGTTGTGCTTTTTGGCATGCTGGCTCGTAGCCGCAAGTCTCAACAAATTCTTTAGCTGCGACGTTACACAGCCAGCGAATTTTTCAGGCCAGCACAAAAAATATTCACACAGAAACAGCAGATACAGTCTTTTAACGATGCCCCCGAAAAGTATGCCACGTATTTCGCTTTATGTATCAAGCATTTTTTCTACACGATGAGCTTCATAAACTGAATATGCTATGACAAACTCATCGAAAGTTTTGGTTTCATGTTTAAATGTTAAATAAATTTAATCAATTAAACATTTATATTACAGTATTTATATTTGTTGTGCAAAATGATAATCACACGATTGCTACCATGAAGTAAAAATTATGTAAGTTTTTAAAGTGTATTGAATAATCTATTAATTATTATTTTATGATATTACAAGTTTTTTATTTGAGAATCAATAATGCGGCAAATCGTATGGCTATTAAAAATGTGTTGTAAACCATATAATAAAGAATTATGCATAAAAAACAACTTACTCTGAAATAATGTTAATGAAAATGACAATGATGAAAGAATCTATTAAATTGTCAATTTACAAGGGCAAGCTAAGTAGCATAAAATGGTGTATATTTTCCTTTTAGCTGTGAATTTATTTACATAATGTGCTATGGTATTATTTTTTAGTATTTTTTCCTGACTTGATAAGTAGAAAGTTACAGTTTTTGATCCTACGCAAAATGAAATTCACTTGAACATTTGCATTATCTACGACACATTTAACTTTTTGAGTCGCTTCTGCATGACAATTCATGTTTTCGTAATTTTTGTTATTTATGGTGTAAATCGCCTAGGGCTATTTAATTCATAAAAAATGTTAAGTATTTTTGAGCAAGTCGGTAACCTTGATGTTTGCATGAACTGTGTGTGAGGGGGAGAGACACCTGTGAGTATGAGGCAGAGGAGCATTCACAGTTTGACTGCTCTTTTGGCGTCATGTAAATGTCGTTGAAAAAACATAATTAACTTGGCACGCCCGGCGGTCGTATGAAAATTTCTTTATGCTCGGCAAAAAAGTGCCCAAGGACATTTCTGCCTGTTGGCCAATTGAGGTGTGAGTCGAAATTTTGTTTAGAAAGTTTTGCCATAAAGCCGCTGGCTCAACATACACCGATTGGTGGAGCCACATCAGAGACAGCAACAGCAACAATAACACAGCTGTGGAATAGTTATGGTTATTCTCGCTTGCCACCTGCCACCTTAACGGCAGGCGCAACAGTTTGGCATTTGTAAGCTTACTGATAAGTCATCGGTATAATACAAGCACCGAGTGCTTTCAATTTCACACAAAAGTAGCTGCTCAATTGTGCGACGGGCCATAAGTGAGATGCATCTGCAGGCAGCATACAACAAACCCAACCGAAATTTAAACCCTTTCTCCCTGCCATTCCCATGCAACATCAATTTCAATTGCACTTTGGCTCCCCCGCGGCGTTTCGTCCCTGTTGTGTGAGTGTTGTGAGTTGTATCTATTGCGTTATATTGGCTAGTATTACAATGTCAGCGTTTAAAGCTCAATTGGTTTGAGTGCCAGTGCATTGGAGCTGTCTTAATCGGTGAGGTGGCGGGTTAAATCACTTTAGTAGCTAGAATTTCTTATAGCTGTGAGCCATCCCTTTTTGCAACAGGGTTCTGCATCATCAAATTAACCACAAAATTGTGCAGTAAAATTTAACGAATCCATTGCTTAGGAAACATTCTGCGGTCTTTGAATCGACGAGACAACAAATGAAGCGTATTTTTCTTAACTTGCAATCACATCTTATCTGTATTTCCATTGGTACAGATGGACTCCAATGTTAGCTTTTGTATTGATCGTCTTTGTGGGGATTTAAATTAATTTATTTAAAATAGCCTTTTCATGATTATCAGTTTTTATTTCTCTAGTAGAAAAACTTAACTTATATAAATTGAATGATTAACTTAAACTTATTTCTTATTATTCATTTAAGCCAAACATAAGCCTAAACATATGCTACATATAATTCGGTATTTTGTAATAAAGTGTGGACTTTTTATATTTAAACTTTACTTTATAAGATTTGATCTTTTTAATAGTGCTTAGGGCTTGAACTCATTTATCATTGCTTAGATAATACAATCGAATCTCAAAGGAACAAGAAAAACTTTAGTTGTAGACAAAATTTGTAATATGAAAAGGTTTCCTGTTTGCAGGGTTCTGGAAATGAATTCGTTACATAGTAAAGTGAAGTTCTTCATATGGAAGCTCGACTGTTAATTTATTTAAATATATTCTTTATTTTAAGTGAACTTTTTGAATTTGTTGAAACTTAAAACCTGTTCAACTTAAATTTTTCTTTAACCCTTTCACTAGCTCTTTTTCTATCTCTCTTCCTCAGTCTTCCTCTCTCTCCCTCACACACATTCTCTCTACCTTGGCACCCTTTTTGCATAGCACTTAGTGCAAGTTGCTTGCCCCGCCCATTTGCCTTTGGTGCCTGGTACCCCTTAAATAGTCCACTGAGTGCAGCAGGCAATAAATGCTAATATTTTATTTAAAACGCTTGCCAGGAAACACTGCTGAAAGCACATGTACATTGCATGCACCTGACATTCATAGCGCGTTCGCCATCCCACCAACCTCCTCAACTTTATATATGCTAGAGAGTATATAGTATGTACACATATTGTACATGGCAAATGCGTTGGCGTCCTCGCAACAAAATTAGCCTTGTGTGCTTGATACTTTGCTCTGCTCTGGTGCTGAAAGATTGAAACACTTGAAATTAAATATTGCACATACGCGACGTTGTACGCCTGTGCATAATATGCAATGCATTGCACGCATATTTGCACATCATTTACCCAAACTACTCAAATGCCTTTGCCAGTAAGCGGCTTTTCTGTATCGTTGCCCTTCCCATTTCGTTAGCTCTTGCTCAACTTTCATATGTTGTTCAATCGACGCTAGCATTTTGATGTTTCAGCTCATTTGCAAAACCCTTTTGGTCCCATCTGTGTAGATGTGTACAAGTGCTCTCATGACGCTTGCTGGCAAAGTTTGACGTTTGCTTTTATTTATGCAAAAATAATTTTAAATGTTTCGCATACTTTTTGACGTTCGCTGGAAAACGCGGGCGATTCCATAACCTCAGTAAGGCCACAGCCGTGCGCTTGCTTGCCACGCCTCACCTTGCGCCAGCTTTCAGCTGCTCGAACAACGAATCTAATCAAACTTTAGCCTGTTACCAGCGAGCAACAACATCGGTAGCAGCAAGAACGACAAGGTTGCGAATGAACACAACACGGCTGCTTATTTGCTTATCGTATGCACATTTTCATGTTTCAAGCTGTAGTTTTTTCTTTTGGCAGGCAGCAACAAAAAAGCAAAATAAAAATATATACAAAAAAAGCCCCAAAGAATGTTTAACAAGCAACCTAAGGGGAATACCAAGCACACAAAGTTCAAATAACAAAATTTCTGCTTTTACTTTTACATATATGTAAACGTAAGAGGTATGATTGGCCAATTTACCCAACTCTCCCACTCACTCTGCGCGTGTGTAGTTTTGATTGTTCAATCAACTCTCTATGCTGAGTGAAAAGTATAGAGGATTTGTTATACTATCTTCAGACAACAACTGTTAGTAATTAGCAAAGCAGATAATATCTACTCCTTTATATCTATTTAAATTCATAATTGCTGGCTTTTTGCTCAACTCAACTCACAAAACATTTGCATATACGAGGCGTGAGATTGAAAAGGGTATAACATCAGAAAGATTATTAAAATGTAAGACAAATTAGTTTGTGCAAACATATAAAAACATGGAATGAAATAAAATATTTCAATTTCTTATAGTTTCGAAGACATCCGACATGCTCTTATGTTCCCAGTTTTACTTAACCAATGTAAATTGACTTCGTATAGCCGCAATAAATCCTTACAAAAAGAGGAATTAAAATGCAACTGCTGGCTAAAAATTCCAAGATAGTAAAAAAAAAAAAAAAACAATCGAAACTCATTTGAACCGTTAAGCCAGTTTATGTGGGCTCCCCAAATTGCAGCAGACACCATTGACACATGTGCAAGGAATTAAATCCAAACGACTTAACGGTTCCAGTTTTTGTCTACTGCAGAATGAAATTCAATTGCAACTGCAACTTGCGGCAACAAGAGCAATTACAAACAAAAAACTCTGCCGAAAATTGGAAGCTGCCATCGCATCCATGTTAATATATCAGCCGAAAATGTATGCAACAGGGCTACAAAAAAAAAAAAAAAAAAACAGAGGCAACCAGCACAAGCATGCAAAACAAATAAGAGGGAAATGAAAAACGAGCTCAACTGGAAAATTGCATGGCTCACCAAAAAAAAAAAAACTATATATATATACAGGCACACAGATACAAGCGGAAGTCGACTCGCCACCGACGTCATTTCCGGCATTGCTGTACTTTGTTACTGTTGTTGTTGCAGCGTTTGACAAGATGCCTACTTAAAAATTTACTGCACTTTTAAATTACAAACAAACAGAGGCAGCTGCTCTTTCACCACCAAAAGGACTGTACATGAGGTCATTAAACATTTACCACGTTGAAAGACATTTTCATTATGCGAAAAAACAAAAAAAAAACAAAAACAGCAAGCACAGCGCATTTCAAACAAATTTGACGGTTAGTCAAAAGCGTTTATTTATTTTTACTTACATTAGATTATTTGTTTGTTTTCAAATGGTTTAATTTCAATTATATGAAAAGCTTTGTTTTCACGGAACTGTTCCAACAGGGCCTATACAATGAATCTTTATACAAGCAATATTCAAACATATCAAAGGACGAAACTTTTTTTTCAATTCGCTTTTTTGGTGCAATGTAGCCATTTCAAGCGCCGAGTGCTTTTAACACAGAGACAAGTCTATATGTATTCATTTGGACGCACTTAATTCATGTATATAAATACTCCACAATGTTGGTCAGTTATTTTGGATTTTATTTAAATGACATACGAAACATTTCCCTGCTCTATCTGTGAGGCTTTTTATGTTTTACATGTACTACAAGCGAGACCAGACAAAGAGTGTTAATAAAAAAACGAAAGCGACAACAAAATCAACAAACAGATGCTGTTAAGCCATTGGTACATTTGAACAATAATATGTTTTTGTATTATTTATTTCAGTCTCTAAGTACTTCGTTAATAAATGGTTTCAGAAGACTTATTCAACATTTTAAACCTTTTTTGCTCGTTTACATTAAATAGCTCGAAAATGTTTTTAATAATTTTGTGATGAAATGTGTAACGCATAAGAGGAAGCATCCAATACGCGATAAAGTACATTTATAGACAAAATAGTTATATGGCTATTCACATGAATAAGTATTTAAAGTAGTTAGTGAAGTTAGTTTAATTTTCAGATTAAAAAGAAAAATTATTGAAAATAAATAAACAAATTAATATCGATGACATGCAGCTCTATTTACATTTGCTTACAGAAAATACATAAAAAAGTTTATAAATATTATTAAACAGTCAGCAAATAGTTTTGCACATACGCAGACGTATTATCGAATGAAAGCGGAGCACCAAATTTGTTGTGCTACAAAATAAATAAATGTAAATGGTTATATGGAAATAAAAATGAAATAATCTGCCAACTAAAAGGCGCATAAATAGCTGTCGAATGACATTAATTTTCTGTTACTCTTCTTTATAGCAGCCATTTTGTTGTCGACCAACACACACACACACAAAAATGTGTGTGTTTGCTTGTTTCGCCATTATGTTTGCGCATCACTGATTGTGTGTGCATGTGTGTAGGTTTTGTTGACGCTGTCGCTCGAACGTTTTTGTTGTTGTGTGAATTTTGTTATTGCGGTCACTGACATGTGTACGTGTCACTTCAGACATAAACGCTGAATTATGTGGACAAGATGGTCGGCAAATTTTGATTTGATTTATCACTGGGTGCGGATTTTTACAAGCAGCCAAGGTAACGACAATGTCAAATCAATGCCATCAAATTACAAACCATTTGCATACAATTAGCATAATTAATTTCCCACCCAAGCACAAAGCTCACGCGCTTTGATTAATTTCATTAGTCAGAGATCTCTATCGATGAAGTGAGTGTAAACGCGGGCACCAAACATTTGCAGCTTCCCAAAACCCACACAACAGCTGGCAAACTCAAACTACATCGATATGTACACAAGTAAATCAAAATTTCGACATACTTGGCCAAAGTTGAGCTACTCTTAGTAGTTTTTTATATTTGTGTACTTCTTACATCGAGTAGTTCTTGGGCAAAAGTTTTTGTTGGGCAAAGGAAAGCAAATGCTTCAACTCAAATTAAAAGTTTTATATTTTGAACATTATATAATTTATTGCAGAATTCTTGGCAGATTATGAGGACTGTAAGCAATAGAATGAATTAGCAAACAGTGTTGGATAGAATATGCAAACTTCTTTTGACTGCAGCAAAAGCTAAAGAATTAAATATTAAATTAAATAAAATACATATATTTAATATCACACAGAAAAAATGAATCCTTGTGTTAGGATTTGGTTAAATAAAAATGAATGTGTAAATATTTGCAGATTTTAATTCAATTTCATATTTTAGTTTATTGTCAATGACATTTTTCTGATGAGATAAATTTTTGTTCTCCGTCAACGCTTTTATTATTCATTCAGCCAGTGTGAAAAACATGCTCATATATGTAGACAAACAAATACATATACACATAGATAATCTATTATTTATTTTCACATTCTTACATAAAATCTTGATATAAGTACAAATCTGTTCAGTTTCATCTGAGAAAACAATAAATGCTGCCTGTCAACCAATTTTTCTAATGGTTTGTACACAAGCCAACACAAGATAAAACAGATATGTATAAATGTTAAGCTGGCCAATTACCAGAATCAATAACAACAACAAATAATCACATATTTCTGTGTACAATATTTGTCATGATTATTATTTTCAAGAAATAACATTTCAGCATTTCTGGATAAAAATCGTTAAATACAACATGAGTTCTAAAAAAGTTGCGCACTTTTGATAATTGGCTGCACAGCAAAGGCAGGACATGAGCGACAGATAAACCCTTCACAATGAAAAAAAAAGCAAGCAGAAGCATCATGTACTCGCAACGCATAAAAGAAATGAACATAATTGCTTGTTTGTGCTTAATGTACCCTAACATTGCAGCACTTGGGCTTGTCAGTTAGTAAAATGTAGAGTTTTGCAGAAAATGCAATGCCAGGCCAGCGAAGTGGCACAATGGGGCCAATTTGAAATAAATGAAGCATAAATTTGCTAACATGCACATTAAATGAATGTTTTTAATTCAAGAGTTGTCAAAACGAAGCCCACCTTTTTTATAATTTTACCATTAGCATATTTAAATTGAACAAAATTAAAAGGCTTTAACAAAAAAATATTCATATACTTATAAAAAACTAAATTGCAGTTTGCTTTGCAAAATAGATTATATCAAAAGAAGCAAAAACTTAACTCTTTTCCATATTGCGTGGTTGTGTGTGGATAAACGTGCAATTTTAAAGTCTAGTTTATATCACCCGAACAGAACTGTAGCTGAACAATAACAAAAACTATAAGCAGCACACAAAGTGCAGGCGGTTGGGCAGCACTAGAAGCAGAAAGTGCAGAAAGACAAGCGTTGCAAGAGAACATCAGATATGCAACTGCAATATATATGTGTGTGTGTGTGTTTGTGTGTGCGTTAGCTGTATATGTTGGGCTGTCTTGAGTGTTTGAGCCAAAGATTAAATGGTGTTTATTGCTGCACTGAAGCAGCTCTTGTGTGCATTTTGACACTTTTGCAAAATTTATGAGTACAAAAACTTTCACACACACACACACACACGCACGCGCTTAGAAGTTTTGCGAGAAATAGAATATTTTACAAAATAAATAAATAAGCAAAGCTTTTGTAAAGCAAATGCAGTGCAATATACTATGTAGACACTCCATATCCATAACTTATTTTTGATTCTGTTTGAAAATAACTGTGTTTCATTTTTTGCAGGGTTGGACCTGGCCTAAGATGGGTAGCGTGCTTTTTGCAGCTGTCTTTATAGCATTACATTTTGCCACCGGCGGCCTGGCCAACCCAGATGCTAAGCGTCTCTACGACGATTTGCTGAGCAACTACAATCGACTTATACGACCCGTGGGCAATAACTCTGATCGTCTGACGGTCAAAATGGGTCTGAAGCTGTCACAGTTGATTGATGTGGTAAGTACAAAAATTGTTTATTCTAATTGAAAAACAAAAAACTAAAACTGTAATGTAACATTCCCTGCGCTCTTGTTACACAACACCATTTACTGCTGGCTAACCAAAATTATATTAATTTGTTGTTAATGATGATGGCATTAAAGTTAAGCCGTCAGTTCTTTGACAACTGAGCTGCTTGACTGCTTATCAAGTGACAATCAAAGCAGATTAATTTTCAAAAGCCAACAGCGCTTGCCGGTAAGCAAGCCAAGGCGCGCTTTTGTACAAGTCGCGTGTCACAGCATCAGCCGCGTAATTAATAACTGTTTACCGAACGCTTAAAAGGCAGTCGAACTAAGCCATAGCAGTGTTCACTCATCCTACCCACCACTCCCCCGCACTGGGCACACAACATTGTTTGCATAATAAATCATAAAGCTTTTGCGATTTATAGTACATCGACTGATGATTGTTTTGTTGATTAAGACTGCAATTGCAGTTGGGGCCATGCACACGGCTCAATCAAGCCAGCAAAGATTGCGCAATATATCAGTGGCCAGCAGTGCCTGGGCCAAAATATTAAAACTCCAATTGCCAGCAGAGCCAAAAAAGAAAGCAAAAGCAGCAACAGCAGCTAGCAAATGGGCCACAATCTTTTGCTCGGTTTGGATGCACATGACAACCGGAAATGGGAAACCGGCTAAAAGTTACGTGTGCTGTGTGTTGGCCACACAGTAGCCGAGCTTTACGATTCCCTCCTGCATTTTGGCCTCATGCTTCCTGCTTTCTGTTGCCTGCTGCCGGCTTGGGCTCCTTTTTTGCTGCTATAAATCACGCGCTAAGCACCGAGACCACTAAAAGGCATGCCAAACAGCAGTCAGAAGCAGCAACAGGAGCAGCAGCAGCAGCTCCAGTCATACCAAATGCACATTGGGTTATGCCATTCCAATACCAATCCAAATTCAAACTTTATTTGCAGCAGGAGGATGTCTTTTGGAGCGAGAAATTTTCAAAGCATTTAAGAAAAGTTTCTTCTGTAAAGTTTCGATTCGGCGCACGTGATTCGAAGCAATTTCAAACTATTTAATCATTATGTCAATTTTTATTCAATAATAATACAACAAAATGTTAAATTCATACAAAATTTACTGACTGAGATATCAAAACAGAAGCTAACAATGCTTTGTCATTTTTTTTTTTGCATTAAAGCTTATCTCAAAATAAATTCTTTTTTAGATTAGTTCGTTATTTTATCACACTGTACTAAATCCAGGCAATGTGCACCTGGTGTAAGGTGCTTGTAAACGAAATTGCTTTTATGTATGTGTATGTGTGTGTGTGTGTGCGTGTGTGTGTAGCATGAGCACAAGCTACCACCAAGTGATATAACACAGTTTGCTGGCTTAAAAATATTCGCAGAATTTCTTTTATTGCACCAGTCCACTGGTCACCTTTGGTTGTTGTTATTTTTACTGTTGATTTGCTTGCTGCAGGTTGTTGTTATCGGAATGCACGTGTTGCCTGCCATTCTTTATTGGCGTACAATTCCCTGAAAATGTTATTGAGCAAAATCAGTGCACTTTGTTTAGTCGAGTTTTACTCGTATCGAAAATGGCAATCTTTGGCCACAGAAGGTCAGATAAACTATTTTTTAATTTAACAATATCCATTTGGCCTTATGTTACCTCTGGGCCAAAGACCCTTTAAAAACAAGATAATGTAATTGGTAAGAAAAGGCTATACAGTTATTATGTCTCAGGGTTTCGCTCTCAGAAATAAACTGTGCAATGAGTGTGAGGGAGCGCGATAGCGTTTTGTTTCAGTTGCCTTTGCACACAGCGGCCCGTCAAGTGTACGACAAGCGGCAGGCCAGCGTCTAGAATTTTGCTATTTTTCATATTTTGGTTTTTTCTGTGTCGGCAAATGACATCGACATGTGGACTACTGAATACCCTTTCTAAATTTGTGTACATCGCTGCATAAATTGCGATGGCATAATTTGTGTCTAGTGTCATAGAATTAAAAAAAAAAGTAAAGAGTATTAATTACCAGCAATTGCTAAACTGAAATTTGACTGTTTTTGTACATCTACATATGCATATGCAGCACCCTTAAATGTGAGTGTGGCAGTTTTATATCGTTTATTAACCAGTCTCAGCTACATATACATACATATATATAATTTGAACATTTATGAAAAAGTTAGAGAAATTCAGAAAAAATTGTTAGAGATATCGATCAGGAAAATATGTATTTGAAAAGTTTAAATTAAGCAATATACTTGTCTTTTGAAAGTGTATTGAAAAGTTAAAAGAACAATTTGTATACATTGCAGCAATTAAAATTACTTCTATAACTGTATCCAATCTAATTAAATTATCAGGGTGATTTATTAACAGGGTGATCAATATAATATAGAATATGCAGAATTCACTCACCGGTAGCAGCAACAACACAGATTCAGTTCAATGCAAGTGCTCTCGCTCTCTTCTTTTCACTGAGCACAGTTCAATGCAAGTGCTCTCGCTCTCCTTTTTTCACTGCGCACTTACACAAAAACAAAAACCTCACACCCACACACAACAACAATTAAATTTGATGCATTTCATCTTTCTTTTCTATATAAATATGTATGTACATTATTTTATTTTCACTGCATTTCACACACAAGAAAAAAAAAAAAAATAAAGCAATGCAATTAATACCATATTCAATGCTTCGCTTATTACGGAGATTTTCAGCGCGCTAAACACAACAACAACACACTCGTATGGGCGCGATTATCCTCTCTTCTCTCTTTTATTTTTTTCGCGACCCGGCAAAGCAGCAACAAATTGGCGCGCGTATCACAACTTTTCATTTGCCTAAAAAACACATTAAAAAGCAATAACACGGCGATTCTATAATGTTATAAACACTTTGCGTATGTTCAGTGCGTAATATAAACACAATTTGACTATTAATATAGGGCGTATCAATTTTAATTTAATAAATAAACGGACGATAACCTTCAGCGATGTAAAGACGCGCAAAGTTCCAGGCTTACTGCCATTGTGGGTAAATGGAACAAGTGGAATTGTGGAATTGTGGAAGGGTACGATCGCTCTCTGCAGTTAGAGCAGGACAGTTCTTTTTATATCTCTATTCGCGAAGTTGATGTACATTCGTGTGCAGCAACAACTTAATAGGCAAGCATTTTTGTTTTTGCATGTACATATTTTACTATTGCCGGTGTTCTTGCTTTAAGTATCATGTTCAAAAGATTACAAATAAAAAAAAAGAAATATTAATGAAGAAGTTAAAAAAATTTTGCACATATTTGCGTTCAATTAAATGCCGTTCTTTATTGAACAAACATAATACTGTGAGAAGAGCTGAGACCATTAAAGATAGCTGAGCGTAGCTTTCATTTCACTCATATAAAGGTGCTGCAAATGCATAGATGTACACGTACAGTCGAATTTCAGTTTTGCAATCGCTGGTCATTCATTCTATTTAAAATTTTTAATTCTATGACACTTGCCAACGATTTTGCCACCGCAACTACCATGCAGTTATGCAGCGATGAGCACGAATTCCGAAAGTGTATTTAATAGTTAACTTGTCAAAGAAACAGACAAAGAAAAAATACCAAAAACAACAAAAGTCTCGTCAAACAGGCTCAGCAGAAATGTTAAAAACACACATGCACTCAAATACTAACACATTTTTACCGTTCTTTGTTGCCGCTGGCCTGCCGCTTGTCCAACAAGTATGAACAACAAGTATGACGCTCTTAAGAGCTTCATACTTGTTGGCTGAGTGCAAGGGCAACTGAAACAAAAACGGCTGCACATGCTATATGCTATCGCGCTCCTTCACACTTATGGCTTACTGATTTTGTTATTCTGTACACCATTTGAAATATTTCTGAAGCGAACCTCTGAGACAAAACTTTTCTTACCAATTGCATTATCTTGTTATTAAAGGGTTTTTGTCTGGGCCAAGTACGACACAGTAAGAAGCTTTACATGCTTATTACTAGCAAAGGAACTGTTCATTCAAGTAAATTATGGCCTGAAGTAAGTAGAGACAGAAGCAAGTTCTAGAGAATAGTTGAGACCAACTTAATTGTTAGTTGCCTTGTTATTGGGGCCTGTATATTGAAAGCAATCATTGAAATGCTGAGGCTCATAAATTGAATATTTAGTAGAGATGAAGATTTTCAATTTGATTTCAATATTGATTGGCTGGTAAAGCTAAGATATCTATAGTTGTTGAATTAAAATAGAACCGGAGATAAAAATAATACACTGACAACAAATTATTAATATTGAAAATATTTTATTACTCTGTAATCAAAAAACAAAATAAAATAACAAAATATATTTTTCATGCATTTTTTAAAAGCAGAAATGAAAACAATTTGTGAACCAAATTTAATTAAAATTTAATTTTTTATTATTCTCATTTTGTTAATCTTTTAAAACAAGCATTATAATAGCCTGACTAACAGCTGCAACTGCCACATTCGACGTACTTTATTCAATGCTTAAGCATTTAGCCATTTGCTGAAATACATTTTTATTTTGCAGCCCTGCTGCCGTATTATTGCAAACTTTATTTACAGCAAACAGGAAATTCGATTTAAATTGTAAACAAGCCCAAGACGAGAACGTGGCTAAAAGCCATGCACGGCCCTGGCCCAATCCTACTGGCCACTGGCACAATATGCAAATCCAGTTTGTAGTTGCAGGAGCAGCAGCTGCTGCTGCTGCCGTTTGCTTTAAGCTGTAGCTTAAGCAATTTAAACACTGTATATCCTGCATCCGGTTTGGGGTAATGCAACCGACAGGCGTAGCTCTCTGTAAGTGTGAATAAGCAAGCAAGCCGCAACAGCAATAACAACTACACCAATTACATAGCAACAAACCTAGTTAGGGGCTGCTGCTATAGCTACACAGAGAGCTCTAGGTGTGAACCGACATGGGGACATGGGACACGGACATGGCCAAGCAGTAGCTAAGACAGACAGAGACAGAGGTGAGGGTGGAGCAATAGCTGCTGCGGATGCTGCACATAAAGCATAAAGGATACGCGTTCTAGACGCCGCTGCTGCTGCTGCTGCTGCAATTTTATCTCTTCCTTATGATGCTGCGGCTGTCTTTGGGCCGGGGTCTTGGCTTTGTCGTTTTATTGCCGGCTTTCTGCGTCGCCCACACGTAATGACCTTTTAGACTTGGCTGCCAACTGGCAACGGGAGAAACGGAGGAACTGAGCGGGTGATTAGTAGGTCACCAACAACACAGCACAAACAGTGCTCACACACTTGCAACCACTGGCAAAAGCTATTAACACGTACGTTTAAACACTCAGCAAAAAACAAAATCGGAAACATTTTGAAATTCCAAAATTTGTTAGATTTTAGTTTAGAACTCCTTTTTCCATATCGAAAAGTCACGGCTGTCACTTCCTAAATATCAATAAATTCTTATTTTAGGTTTCAGGGACTTTTAGCAAAATAAGATATTAATTTTTATAGATATTATTTGATTTCTGGAAATATTTTGTTAACTTAAATGTACACTAAATTTTTTCGAGTGTAACTATGCTACGCTTCGGGCATCGGCCATCCAGCTTTGGTTTTAGCACGAACATTATCCGACTGTCTCGGCGGGAAACGCGTTACGGCGCATCATTATCATTTTGTCGTTAATTACATTTTTCAACGCTTAAGTGATTTATTCCGCAATTTTATCGTTTTCTAAATTTTTTCTATTGAGTCTCCTTTGCTGCTCGAATGCCGCCAAAGTATTTACACTTAATGAGCTGCTTTTGCTGCATGCCACCTTAATAAATATGAAAGGGAAGCACTTTCAGTGCCATAAATACATATAATAAAAGCAACTTGTATTTTAGTACAATAGGGAATACGGCGGCAAGTTAATGAAAAAAGTCGGCTGGGTGTTATGTCGTGCGTGCATCTGTTAAGTGACAAATTAGAGTACCTTGCCCGGATGTTGATGATATGGTTGAGTTATTTGCGGCAAATGTTAAGAAAAATAATGTTACATGACAAATTACTTAAAGGCATTTTGGTTTGTCGTCACATCTAGATGTGTACAGCTCTTAAAATTATAAGAATGTGATTGATTTTATTGTTTGAGTGATTCCTTAAACGACTTTCATAACAAGCAGAGAATATTGCTGACCTAATACATTTTTATTTACTTCCACACGTTCCACAAATCTTTTCTAAAGATGCCTGACATAAACAAGTTGTTGTTATTCATCTTAGTCTTGCTGTATGCTATACCTTTCTTAAATATTTATGAGTTCGCTGAGCTGATTTTTATATCTTCTATTTCCACGTCATCGACTACTTTTAGTTAATCTGCCAATCTTTATAGTTGAGCTTACTTTTTAATCCATTTCGCGGCTTAACGCAAAAGTGCTTAAACTTGATGTTTGTTTAGCAGCTCTCAGCTCTAATTGCAACAGCTACCCGTCCCCAATACGCAATTCGATTACTACTCCTACTCCATTCTAATCTCGATTCCCATTCTAACTTTTTTGCGCCACATAAATTGATTAAAACTCAATGATGCTGTAAGAGTACGGTCTCCAACAAGGACTGCGACTGTTTCTTATTGCTGCAACTCACTTCAAACTAACCAGCTGCAGCGCTATTTAACCCAGGACATGCCATGGGCAACCACTTGACAGCCACCATCCCGAATGCCCTAGCAGCCCCAGCAACAATCCCACACATTTTACACTCTGCACACTCAGCTTGGCAAATTTCGAACGCATTTGTTAACCGACACCAGAAGCAGTTCACTTGTTCAGTTGACTACAAAAAAGAAAAAAAAAAAAAATATATTTGCCCGTCGTAACGAATTTCAATTTGATGCTCCCCACTCAATGCTCAAGTTGTCACAAATGCTGAGACCCTTGCGTCAACCCCTAACCCACAAACCTACAACCCCAAACCTTATTCTTTCTTCAACCTCGAGCCCTTCAAGCAAGCACTTGATCTGTTGATTATAACCTCCCTGTACGTAGTGTTTTGTTTGGTTGCGGTTTAGTACTTTGTTGTGACCAAATTAATGAAGCAGAATTGATATGATTTAAATATTTAGTTTTCAAGATGCCCATCAATCAAATACATACTTAAATTTGAATTTTATAAACTTTTAGACTAACAAATTTATTTTTGAATTTATTCTCGTTGCAGAATTTAAAAAATCAAATTATGACCACCAATGTGTGGGTGGAGCAGGTAAGCGAAACTTATCAATTTCTCTTTATAATTATATTTTATGTTTTTGGGTTACTTTTTAAACTATTTAGAAGGGATGCCATTTTGTGATTTGGTTTGCTGGCAAACTCCCGAACAGCTTCCGTAAAACATGAATACGCCATTTGCACGCTTCGCTGCAGTCAAATGCAAAATATATTCCACGCGTTCGCATAATTCCAATTTGTGACCAGCTCTTGGCATTCGCTCTCTCTCTCAATGCGATTGAATGCGTTCATTTGGACTTGGCCAAGTGGTGGCGTTGACCACTCTGCTGCAGCTATCCCGAACATGTGCATTGGCTGTGCACTAATGCGCCAGTTGGTTAGTTGGCCAGCTGGACCTACAACAACAGAACAGAAAATATATGCGATTATATAGTAGTATGTATATCTATTGTTGGCGTTGAAAGTTTTAGTGGAGCTGCTTTTAAGCACTCGAATAGAGCAGCTTTAAAGATTTTGCATAAAATATGCACACAAATCCCCAGCACAAATTGCAGTCAATAGCTCTTGAAAGCTTATGCCAAGTTTCTGGTTGCCCAATTGACAAAACAAAAGCAAACCCCAAAATTACAAATAAATTATGCATCCCATCTGTTTGTGTATTTGAATTTCCAAACTGAGCATAAACATTTTAAGCTTTTATCATTTTGGCCTCATTATAAATGAAATTCGCCACTGTTCAAACAATTTCACCTGAAATTCGCCAAACTTTAATTTATTGTTCTTAGAAAGCATAACAAAAACATATCTAAAGGAAATATTGCAAAATGTTAATCATAATTTATTAGTTAAAAGTTGATAAAAGTATCCAAAAATGCATTAGTTGAATGAGTCAATGCTTGATTCACAAAAGAAAATATTTATTTGCGATATTTGTGGTTAAAATACAAACAGTTAACATTTAAGTTATTTCAAGTTTAATAAGTTTGGAGCGTGGAAAACAAATATTGTAGTTTCATTATTTGTTGTTTGTAAATGCTGTTGACGTTGGGTGCAGTTTATGTTAAGCTTTAGCTATGCTGCGCGCCCTTAAATATGCAACACTATGTCAATAAGGCAGCAAATACGTGCCCCCTCATTAATATTTCATTCTACTATTTGCGTGCTTTGGCGTATGAGTGAATAGATAGGATTAAGCAGCATTTTCTCATTCATGAACAAAAGAACAACAAAATGTGCAACAATGCGTTGCACAACAAAAATATGATTTAACGTAATTAATTATGAACAAACTTTGAAACGTTTGGATAATCTTATAGCAACAAATATTGATGTTGATTGAAATGAAAGCTTGTTTATTTGTATAGTATAGATGTTTCTATTCATATAGCTGCCTTAAATAAAGAAAGAATAACGTTTTAGCCCTTAAAGCGTAGCACGTTTTATGGCATTAAACATAATTTTCAGGATGATAATTTTTGTTTAATGGGATTCGCATGTGAAGCGGCTATTAATTTTAATTATTGAGAATTTCATGCGTGGGCAACGTTTCGATAATTCCATTGTGAATTGCAAACAGCGCCCACGTGGCATATAGCCTACATTTAACAACAATATGTGTGGCATTAAACATTACTATAGTTTCATGTGGCAAGCAACAAGGAACGAGAGATACCCTGTGAAATACATGTGTTAGCAGAACGGCAAAGTGTATTGATATGCTGTTTCTTACATGGGAGAGACTACTGTAGGGGTAGCGTGCAATTGTGTAGTGAAAATTTAATTTAACACCAGCAGCTTAGCGACCAATAAATTAATGCATTACTAATGGAACGCAATTGAAATATTATATGCAATAATGCCAACAACAACAGCCAGCTATTGAAGCATTGTGTCCAACAATTTCAATTCAATAGTCATCTATATGCAAATTATTCAGCCAAGTGCTTATGCCTAGCGACAAATTTATTTTACCATAAATTATAAAATTTTGCATTCATTTCTATTTGGATTTATTGTTAGAAATAATATTTTTAGCCTGGAACGTTTTTGATATAAAATAATTGTTGTTTTTTGCTTGCAGGAGTGGAACGACTACAAATTGAAATGGAACCCGGACGATTACGGCGGAGTGGATACGCTGCATGTGCCCTCGGAACACATATGGCTGCCGGATATTGTGCTATATAACAAGTAAGTGGGCTCCCAATTTTCACATGCCACCTAAACAAATACTCGTATCAGTTATGGTTAGATATTAAGAAATTTCCTTTTACTTTTTTTTTGGCGTCCGGAACCATTTGCATAATTGCCCAATGGGCGCGACGGACGCATAAATCAAAGCGCATTGTTACGCTTACAATTTATCAGCCGATGATTAACGTATTTTTATTTCAATGTAACATGAGTGTTGGCCAAGGCTTCGCTGCCATAGAGTTGCTAAAAGTGCGACTAGAAAATGGGGCAGGCCTTTAGGCTAAGCATAAAATGGCTGCCAACTCGTTTGCTTGCTCAAATTGGACGTTTTATTTTGCTTTGCCCGCTGTAATTATTATAATTTGCCTTGTGTCGTATTTCACTTGGAGTGAAGCCAGGCCTAGGCGTCAGTAAGTGTAACAGTGGCATGAGTGATAAGAAATCAAACCAAAATAAATCTGTTGGGGCAATCATTAATTCAGTTTACAAGTAAAAGCAATTTACTTTTTTTGACATTTAATTCATTTCAATTGAAATGTTTGTAAGGTATAAAAGATATTATAAGATGGCGTAAACATATGAGAGTATCATTTTATGTTTATAAATAAATTAAGGTCGTACGAATGTCATAAATTATTTTATTGTGCAACAGAAATTCTTTGTCACAACGCATACAATTTGTAATGGATTTTGCTGGCAAATATTTCGCATTGTTTCCACTGTGCCGTCCAACACTTGACTCTGTCGATGTGGCTGGCTGGCACTTGAGTGCCTACAACACCAAAGAGGACATCGCTCCTTTGGCAGATCGGCTTACGCGCTTTATGTGCCGTAGTTGCCTTATTTCATTTCTCCCCTTTTTTATTTTTGGCTCGCTGGCTGACGGGCTGACTGGCTTGACTTGGCTAGGCTGGGCTTTAGCAACTATTCGCAAAGCATACTTTTGGGGTGTGTGTGCTTTGGCAGAGTCATAAAAACTCGTAATTTATTGCTTGGAAAAAGATTAAATTTCATTTGCCAACAACGACAAAAGCATTGTCGTGTTGTTGTGCGTGTAACCATAGCAACTCCATTTTATTTATACACTGATAAACCTATTTATATATACAAACAACACACACACACACACACTCACACACGCACACACTTTAACTGGAGTAACTCGAACGCATTGCATGTAATATGTGTCCGCCATTGTCGTTTGCTGTCACAGCCGCCGCCATCGTGAACAACAACAAAAATAGCAAGAAATAAAACATAAAAAAGAATTTTTAAGTCGTTCATTCCCTTGTGAAGAATACATTTTTGCTCTCTCCTCTTCAGACGCATCAAATTTAACTTGAAGTGCTCTTTTGTCCGCTTCGAGCACTTGTAGTTAATTTTGTTTGGTCAAAAGGAATTGACTCTATAAAGTCAATTTAACTTGTGCTCAACATCAGGCTTGAGTAGTTGTTCAGTTTGAAATTCTTTAAAGCAATACAACTTTTAGTGAAAGATAGTTTTGATAGCTTTTTAGCATAGTACAAAACGGCAACACCTTTAATAATTGAAATAATAATAATTTGAAATTTATAACAATTTGGCATGTTTTGCAATAATATTCAACAAATGCCACAAATAAAGCAGCAAACAATGAAAAACAAAAATATAACTGATTATTCGAATAACAACAAGCAATAAGCATTCTCTTATGTTTGTTGTTGTTGTTGTAATCTTAAATGCAAATACATTTTCCCATGTGTCCGCGTATTGTTCGCAGAAAATGCGTTTATTTTCACAATTGCAACGAAACTGCAGCAATATTTTACATTGCAACTTTTTGCTAGCCAAGACAAACGCACAGCTAAAGCGAGCTATTCGTCGAAATTGCGTCCATTTGTTTGCAATGAAAAATGTTAAATTGCCTGCTAAATGTGGAATAGCAACAGCAAATAGTTGCGCGAAGCCTTTGTAAACGCATAGCAAAACAACAATATAAACGCAACACACACAAAATACCTGAAAGCGTCAGCCTTACTTAACCACACGCACACATAGAAAGCGAGAGATGTTAGGCCGCCATGTTGGCCCATAAAATAATGTTAGCCATGTTACTGTTCGGCCTTTGGAAACAAGCATCAAAAGTTGTTATTTATTGGACTCGGCCTCGGCTGCTTGTTGTTCTTATAATTGTTTGTGGCTCGACAGTAGTATAGCGAGCCCATTTGCATTCGCATTTGGCACGTTTGTCAATTTTAAATTCGCCATTTTGGTCCATTTGCAAATGCACAGCAAAGAGACAGATCGCTTTATACTATCTATGCCACGAGCTATATCTGTTGACCAGGCATAATTAGTAGTCGTAGTTGTCGTGTGTGTGTGTGTGCTTCAGCGGGCTCATTAAATACGCATTGTAGCCGAGATACCGTTAACAGTAGTCACTTCTCTATCTCTCTCTGTCTCGCTTTGGGTATTAACGAAATTAGGCATACTCAGAGCGATAGCTAAAGTTTTGGCTACAAAATTCTATATGGCTGGCAATGACGACTGACAAAGCTAGAACAACAAAGGCAATTGGCAATGACACTGTTTGTCTTTGTGAAAGCCGCTTAATTCCAGCAATTAATTTTTATGTTGATCCAAGAAATTAAAGTCGCACTCAAGCGACTGCGACTCAATGATGTCGGCTCGGCTCTTTGTTTCGGTTCTGATTTCAAGTTTTTAGTGGGCAGCCAACAATTGATTGCAATTGGTGGTTAATGCGGCTCGTGGCATGCCTCTCTTAATGTTTTCTAAGCATTATTTGGTTATATTTGAAAGCTTTTCGTACAGTTACAGTGCCAAAAAAGATCAGACACAATAAATATGAGGGCTTTATTAACAGTCTGCTTTTGAATATATTTTCTATTTGACGGGAATGACAATTTTGGCACGTTAAACTTTAGATGATCACAAAAACATTTTAAGATCTTTTTAATGTTTGCTTAAATTGGTGTTTAAAAATTGAATTCTTAGTATATTCTTACATTGCTTGCAATATTTTCCAAGTTAACAAATTCCTTCAAAACAGCGCTTTTAATAGTCTTTCCTTTCCAACCTATTTTTACAAAACTATTTCTTTATCTTTAAACCATTAGCTACAAAACGGAATTCAACTACTTGCAAACCAGTTTCTACCTTATGGCTACATTTGCCATGCTATTAGTTTAAATAGCATTTAAGCAATAACATTACTTGAAAGAGCTTCTGAATGCTTACATCTACTATATGTATGTGTGTGTGTTTGGAGTAGAAAAGAAAAATTACGCAACTGAAATAAAATGGATTTTTGCTGGATTTACTCAAATTGTAGAACTAATTAAAAATACATTTTAGCTTCTAATTACAAATTTATTTAAAATGCGAAAATTGTCTCTAATGTTGTTTTTGACAGTACCACGCCCACGGCCTATGCCTCAACCACCCACACCACTCAAGCCACACACACACACACACACTCACCACCCAGCCTGTCCATTAGCAATGAAGTCCTCAGGCATTGGTCGTGGCAAAGGCATCGGAGACTAAGCCATTGCCATAGCCACTGGCAGACAGACTCCTGCACTAAATATACGTATCTAAAAGCAAAGCTTTTTTAAATGTTATTACAACAATAGCAACAAGAACAGCAGCAACAACGATGTTGGCAAGCCATTAATGGCTAAAAACCATTTAAAATGGCCGATGGCGCTGCAAAAAAGCACAGTTTGGAAAAAAAATACATAGTATAACGAGAACAAAAGTTTATAACCAAACCGAAAAACCAAAACCACGCCTGGGGGTCACCACAATTGCAGCCATTATCTTCACGGTGATTCGGTGGTGCGCGTTGACACACACATACATATATACATACCGGAACGGAGGGGTTGGGGCAAAGTGGCGTATGAGTGCCACGCTCTATGGACCAACGCTAACTGTGGCTATCAACGCGTTAATCTCAACGCAACACTGAGCGCCATCTTTTGGCCAAAGTTGATTCAGAGAAAATACAGCCAATCCGCAGGCGTTCAAAAAGTTTTCGCTGACATTGCCTCCTCTACTCGCTGCCAGCCATTTTTATTTTTATATAAATCTAATGAAAGATAATGAAATCTTATTTCGTTTCTTTTGATTTCAACGCAGTTGATGTTGAAAACTAAAGCAGTTGCAAAACCAGAACTTTTTTTTTATCTTACTTAGCAGTGAAGAAGAGAGATGGGGTGGGAACACTGGAAGCTGACCGCCTCCATAATACACAATAATGGAACTAAAGTAGCTGCGACAGACTGTGGACAGGGTGTTGCTGGGTGTGTTCTGTGTGCTTTTTTTTGGGTTCACAAAGTTCAGCTGATAACAAAGTTGTCAACAGCATTCATTTAATTAAAGAAAACAAAGCCAAAGTCAAAGCCATACAGCACTTGGGGAATAGAAATACTCCAACGTATATGCGATACGTTGACAAACGCGCAGTGAGAGTAAAGTAGACAGATTTGAATAAGTGTGTGTATGTTTTTGGTGTCGAGCAGCTTAAATCCAGCCTTGTGTCTGGCGCAATATAATGCCAGAGCTAAGATTTATGGCGTTAAGTTAATATGGCCGCCGGATATGATAATGTTGTTTGTTGGGCTGACAGTCTAAGCATAAGAATGCGTCAGTTTGTGTTTCTTTTGAATTTTAACAAAGTTTTGCCGTTTAAAACTGGTTAAACTTCTTAAACTAAGCCTCGCCTCGTAGCAGAAATCGATATTATAATTCGATACGCAATCTATTATAAACTTCTTCAACTAACACTTTTCATATGAACTCTCATTTTGTTGGCAAAGCAGACATTATTCCTTTATAAAATCAGAATTCCGTTTCAACGCCATCATTTTAATAATTTTGTTGTTAAATCTATGATCACATTTCCGGTATACTATATTCAAAACGTGCAGTTAAACGAAACGAATAAATAACTGCAAAGTGTCAGAATTGTGGCAAACCCAACATGTTGGAACAAATTTATTGGCTACTCTGAACACCACTGACAGCTTGATGTGTGGCTACAAAATGTCATTTAAGTAATGCACACAGAAATGCAACATTATAAATATTTATTTTCAAAGCATGGCAAAGTGTAGTTTAAAATCAGTTAACTAAAAATATTAAGAAAAAAATCAAATACAAGAATAAAAATCAATTATAGAAACCCAATCTTAAACGATTTTTTACACAATTAATCAACGAATTTGTTTTTAAAATCTTTTCAGCGCCGATGGCAACTATGAAGTGACAATAATGACAAAAGCAATTCTACATCATACGGGCAAAGTGGTTTGGAAACCGCCCGCCATTTATAAATCATTTTGTGAAATTGATGTCGAGTACTTTCCGTTCGACGAGCAAACCTGTTTCATGAAGTTTGGCTCGTGGACATACGATGGTTACATGGTAAGTAAAAGTACTTAAATAAGTTTACTGTACATGTATGTCTTCAATGTCAATCAATCGAACTGCCTTAGCTCTCAACTAAAAGCCATCCATCAATACTGTAAGGAGCTCTCGCTCTCTCTCTCTGTCTCTTCTTTTCTGTTCTCGGTATTGTATGATTGACTGGCTGCTTATCAAACGCTAATCAAACGTTTAAGTCGATTATAAAAGCATTAAATCGAAAGAATTCAATGGCACATGAGCAAATGATCGGTGGGGGCGTGGCACAAGGCACATGACCAGTAAAAACTGCCAGTGGTGTTTGGAGAAATGAGTTTTTAAACATGTTACAGTGAAACAAAAAACTGACTGCGACGACATTGAAATGTGGCAAAACAGATGCAAACACCCACTCAATGACAATTGATTCTTTGCTTCAATTTTATTGAGGGTAGCGACAGCTACAAAGGTTTCATCGAAAAGGGGCGTGGCTAACTGTAGGCTGCCTTTGTGCGTTTAGCTGTTATAAATTTATTTATTTCAATACTGTTGTTAATGTTTATTACGCTTTTGTACACTTGACACGTTTTGTTTGCTCGTTCGCTGGATGGCATGTAATAAATCATATGGCTCTCTCACTCTCACTAACACACACACACTCGCACAGCTGTGACACACTCGCACAGCTGTGACAACTGCAAGTGTGTGTGTTAGCGTGTGCGTAGGGAAGATAACAGCCAACAGCTGCGCTTAATGAACCAGCCACGCCTTTTGAAAACTTTTTTTGGGACTCGTTTGTCAAATGGCGACAACAATATCGAAACTGACACATAACAACAAGCTAGACAAGCTAAATGCAATAACAAAACGTAGCAATAATATACTTAGAATACTATAAATCGTGTTTGTGTCCTAAATGTTGTCAAAAATAAATTGTTTTTTTCTTAAGTTAAGATGTTAAATGATGGCTATAATTGATCAATATCCTTTCAATTGCCTTATAAATATGGCGTTTCCTTAACAGCTCTTAGAAAATGTCTTTAAGAATGCCAGTTTACTTTGTATGATATGGTCCAAAATAACAAAACTCTAGGCTAAGTTATACACTATTAATACTAATTTTTAGTTATTTTGAAATAAAATAGCATGGGAATTATGAAGGGTATGTTGCCGTAAGGCGTAACTAGCGTTTAGATCCGTTAAATATTTTTAATAAAAATCAAGATGAATTTTTTTGAGACAGAAAATAGTTTAAAATATATTCATATGCGGAATTTTTCAAGGTATCTTGATTGCGAGCATACTCTTTTATTATAATAACTTCGTATGTACAGACATAAACATGTACATATATAAATACATATGTATAATTTTTATTTATTTTTTCCCTTTTGCCAAATAAGGTGAATTTACGCATCGGAAGCTTTAACATGCTTCATTGATTTTAATTCTATAAACACACACACACACACACAGACACGCATTAACATCAACGGTGGAATGAGTATCCTGTCTGGCCATATATAAAAAATGTTGCCGGTTGATTTCGTCGCTTATTCTGAATTCTGTCTGTGCCAATTTACAGCATCAGCGTAAATGTATTACGGGGCATTAATGATGTTACTGTAATGGCTGGGAAGTAATTGAAAATTGTGTTTGTGTGTGTATTGCTGATACAAGCAAATTGATTTTATTCAATTAATAATACTCAAAGTGTAAAATCTGTAAATAAGTGTGACAAATAAAATAAATTACCAAAATCCTATGATCTACAGTAAATTGATGAATCAAATCAAATGAACATGACTACCATTTGCCATTCCAAATTATGAGTTACTCTAGCTTGTAAATAATATATATAGTATATCACTCAGAAATAAACTGCCATATAAACTTCAGGAGTTAAGGTACGCGCGAAACAGAAGCTTACAAAAATAAACGAGCGGCACGAATAACAAGAACAGCTACAAAATCAACTGAAATGATTGTTAAAACGTTAAATGACATTAACGTTTAGTGCCGTGCACGTGATTGAAACTTAACACAGCAGCTGCCATCTCCATCTTCATTTACGCCAGCCACAAATCTTACGACGAACTCGCAGCAATCGCAATTCGTAGAGCAATTGATGATTGTCAAAAATTTGTCAAAAGTACGATCACGTTTTCAGCATTTTCCATTCTCCGCCTCGAAGTTGAAGATGAAAATCAGCTTCACCTTTGACTTACCACCCCACGTAATTCATTGCACCAGCTGTTTGGCAAGCAATCTTGAGTTTTATTGTTGTTGTTTTTTCTGTTGGGTAAAACAAATCAATGTTAATGGAAATACAATTGCACAGGTGTTCCATTGTCAAGAAAAAATACATGGCAACATTTAAATCGATTTTAATGCTGCAAAAGTTGTTCTCCAAAATTGCCCATTATTTAAAATTGATTTATGCAGAAGTGCTTGAGTTTTTAAGTTGGTATAACAACAAGTTTAGCTGGACGATAAAAACATAACATCTATTTTACATTAAATCAAATTAATGACACATTTCAAAGATACGTTGAATTAATTAAACAGCATAAATATATGATTTCAATTAATGATGTGAAATACTGTTGAGGTTGAAGAACATAAAAATCAATTGGGTTAGTTGTATAGTAAGGCTTGATATGATTGTCACAGACCGTGAAAGTTCAGCTTAGGTTTATCCAAAACTTAAAGGGAGTTTCCTTATGTTTTGGGTCTCAATAGTTGTGTATAGCCAAATATAAACAAAGTTTTTAACTTTATCTCAAAAATAATTGATTCATTTTTTCACCAGGTTGACTTGCGGCATTTAAAACAAACCGCCGACTCGGACAATATTGAGGTTGGCATTGATCTGCAGGACTATTACATTTCAGTCGAATGGGATATCATGAGAGTGCCGGCTGTTAGAAATGAAAAGTTTTACAGCTGCTGTGAGGAGCCGTATCTGGATATTGTGTTCAATCTCACGCTAAGACGAAAGACGCTGTTCTACACCGTCAATCTGATCATACCCTGTGTGGGAATCTCGTTTCTGTCCGTGCTGGTATTTTATCTGCCCAGCGATTCGGGCGAGAAGATCTCACTTTGTATCAGCATTCTGCTATCGTTGACTGTGTTTTTTCTGCTGCTCGCCGAAATTATTCCGCCGACATCGCTGACAGTCCCACTGCTCGGCAAGTATTTGCTATTTACCATGATGCTGGTCACACTGTCCGTCGTAGTAACCATTGCGGTGCTTAACGTTAACTTTAGGTAAGATTTCGCTTTTTTTTAGGTTTCTATGATATATATATAATCATAATTAAGAAATTTAAAAACGTATTTAATATTTTTACAATTACATTTTTTAGATCACCCGTAACGCATCGCATGGCACCGTGGGTGCAGCGCGTCTTCATACAAATCCTGCCTAAGCTTCTCTGCATTGAGCGCCCCAAAAAGGAGGATCCCGAAGAGGATCAGCCACCCGAGGTGCTAACAGATGTCTTTCATTTACCGCCGGACGTCGACAAGTTTGTTAACTATGACACAAAGCGTTTCAGCGGTGATTATGGCATACCAGGTAAGGCACACCAGACCACTCCGCCAACTTGAAATCCAGTTATCCAAGTCCTCACTAAAAGCTTAACTCAAAGCGCACTCACACACTGAACCGAAATTCTGTAAGCACCTTTGTTAGAGTAAACAGAAGTCTTCAGAAAACTACATGAAAACTTTTTATAGTATAAAGTATTCGCCTCAGTCTCAAACTTATTTTTGTTGTTCAGAAAACTTTGACATTGCTGCAGTTGCAGTTGCAACTAGCTAGTTTCTACTTTCTTAGGTTCTGCCGCCTTTAAATTTATTCGTGTTTTGCAAACTGGCTTTAGCAGGCGCATTAAGTGAGTAAAACAGCGTTTCATATACTACTATATTCATGTACTTGTGCTTAACTAACAGGCAAGCAGCAGCTAGCTACCCAAGAGTGTGTCGAGTTAATATTTCGTTTTAAATATGCGCAAGTACATTGAAATTATATGCGGTACTCCGTTGGATGCATAGAGCGCAAACAATTTATGGCAATTAACGGGCAACTGCACAAGCGACGGACACGAAGATGCCACACACACACACACACACACACAGACTGTGAGAAAGATACACACACCAACAAACAAAGAATAAGAGGAAAACTAACAGACCGACCAAGTAGACAAGTTGCATAAGTTGCGAGTGAAAAGTTGCTGCAACTCAGCAAAGAATTATTCGCTTTCTAAATTACTTTTGTATCGTTTTGTCACTGTCGGTACGCCATTTGGGTTGCTCATTAAAAAACACTGTGGGGACTAAGAAGAGTGTGAAAAGATACAACTAGAAATAAAGTACAAAGAAAATTAAATTCAAAAAGATAGCGAGAGCTAAGAGATATGCTTAAACAGCTACAAGAAAAACTCTTAAGCTTAGTTTTACTCAACTTTTCCAAGAACTCAAGAAATTAGCAAAGCTATAACCATGTTGAAAGGTTAAGCCGCATTTTTAGCAAGACTTATAAAATTCAGACACTTTAAAAAGCAATATAAACGATAATAAAATAATTACAAGGAATTGAAAAGATATTAAGAAAAATTATTAGCTTAAAAAATATGTAAAAAATGAGATAAACAGAAACCATTTTAAATTTAGTGACGTGTTATCTATGCAATTTCGTTAGCGCGCTTGACATGGGCTTTAGCAATGACGAAATTAATAAATTCGACATTAAATCCCTTTAAAAACTTATTCTATATTTGTTAATATATAAATATCAAAAAAGATAAATATTGTAAGCAATTTGATTGTACAACTGCCAAATCGTAGACATTCATAGCTATCAAGAACATGGCTAAGGCCCCATTAATTAGCTGCTTATACCAGTTCATTTGCAGTTACCACTTAATATTAAGTATTCGACACGTTAAACCACTCAGCAGCAGAGTCTGCGGAAACGCAGTCACCCATGAAATTAACAAAGAAAAAATAAAGCCACAAAACTCGAACTTTCGCCATTTGGTGACTATATTTCCCTATTTCAGCAACTATGGCGGACTTTCAATTAATGCTTTTCTTTACACATTTTGCTGGCACTTTTTTCCATTTATTATTGCAAGAAATGAAAAGATATTGAAGCTTTGAAAACGGCCAGCCGAATAAATACAAAATAAGTAGAAACTATTTATGTAGTTTTTTTATTGTTTCTGTTGGTGCTCCTTCTGTGCAGCCTTTCTTTATCCACAACTTCCTTAGGGACATTGTAAAAAGAAAATTGCATCGAATACAAAGCAAAGCACAGAAAAAGTAGCAAATTGCATTTGCACATGGAACAAAAAATGGCAAATGAAACACAAAATCGAAAAAAAAATGAAGAGAAAGTTGCGAAACAACTCGCAATTTGATTTACCTAATGCTGTTATTGCTTCCTGCTTGTGTTTCTGTGACTTTTAACCACTTTTTCTCACGCTTTTCATGCACTATCTTTCACCTTGTTTTCCAGTACTACCCGCCTCTCATCGCTTCGACTTGGCGGCGGCGGGCGGCATTGCCGCACACTGCTTTAGTGATCCACCGCTGCCCTCCTCACTGCCACTGCCAGGCACTGACGACGATCTGTTCAGCCCATCGGGACTCAATGGAGACATCAGCCCCGGCTGTTGCCCAGCGGCTGCGGCCGCGGCAGCTGCTGCCGCTGCTGATCTAAGTCCCACATTCGAGAGACCATATGCACGGGAGATGGAAAAGACTATCGAAGGATCACGCTTCATTGCGCAGCATGTGAAAAACAAAGACAAATTCGAAAGCGTAAGTCATATGTTATATGTTATATTCATGGCATGTTAAAGGAACCTTTCTATCGCTGTTCTAACACACTATTTGGAAGTAATATAAAAACTGCTACACCCGGAACCTGAACTTTATTAGAACTTGATCAAAAAGTAAAAATAAAAGAAAGAAATATTTAAAATCATTACAAAACACTAGTGAATGCTGGCTAACAGAATCTATTCAATATTTGGCAATGCCAAACGAGTTAGCAAACATGATGTGCCCACCAACAGTTTGCCAGTTAGCCAGACCCGTAAACGGACCACGAATCAGCCAATTCGATGGCATGCCCGAGTGCATAGCGACGTGTTTACGCCAGCTCCTGATAACCCGCATTAGTCAGCGAGCCATGCAGCCGCTCGAATCAGGAAGCTTGCATTTCTCTAATCAAAAATTGTAAATGTGGGATAAGGCAAAAAGGCGAGCGAGGGGAGGCGCATCGTCACGTTGTGCTAAATTCTGGCTGAGTGATTGAGTTGTTTGTGCACAAAATGGTTTGCAACATGCAAGCGCAATTCTGGAATTCAGAGTGCAAGTTTGCCAATCATTGTGGCCACAGCCATTGGCAGGCAATCCCCTGAATCAGCTCTATTTGGCTATCAACTTTTGCTGCAAAGTTCGAATCAATAACGAAATTGAAATGGATTTCATAATGAGTTTTAGAAGTGCTTTTCAAAAGATTTGAGCCAGCAACATTTGTTGATTTGGGCAGTTAACAAAATGTATTTCTTAATTAAACTT
Organism: Scaptomyza montana; assembly: GCA_018904305.1. Lineage (NCBI taxonomy): Eukaryota > Metazoa > Arthropoda > Insecta > Diptera > Drosophilidae > Scaptomyza > Scaptomyza montana. The sequence continues at coordinate 7,053,525 of JAEIGR010000001.1, forward strand.
TTGGTTGTTATCGAAGAAGAGAAATACTCAGCTCTATAAATAAACATTGCTTTAATAGTTTGTCATAACTTAAAGTTTTTCTTTTAATAATTTATAAACTAATACCTCAATCAAATATGGTTAATTTGATTTTATATGACAGGTTGAGGAAGATTGGAAATACGTCGCCATGGTATTGGATCGTTTGTTTCTTTGGATTTTCGCAATCGCTTGCGTGGTCGGCACAGCGCTTATTATATTGCAAGCGCCAAGTTTGTACGATCAATCGCAGCCGATTGATATATTATATTCGAAAATTGCTAAAAAGAAATTCGAACTGCTCAAAATGGGCAGTGATAACACCTTATAACGTCCACTTGGGTTCGCAGCGGGCTGGTGGAACTTAATCATCATCTCGTTGCGAACCCTGTTCGCCGCCCGTGACGACGATCGTGTATAATATACAATGAGCCAAACCATGAGCGTCGCATCATCAGCGTCATACAACAACAACAATACGAATGGCAGCAGCAGCGCCAGTAGCAACATCAGCCGTAGCAGTGTTGACGCCAACAACGTCAGCGATAACGATAACGATATCGATGACGCAACGATGATTAAGTCATGGAGCATATTGTAAGCAGCGGAGCGAAGCGAACATTGGAAATAAAAATAAAAACATTTATAATAGAGAGTCAAGCGAGTGCAAGTTTTGGAGCAGTTGATCAAAATATGTACTTTAGTGTTGGGTAACGTAAAGTACATTTAAATAACCGGGTAGGAAAATCAACCTTGTCGTATTTATGCAAATGACACGGTGTCTTCAAAAGTTATTCAGCCGGCAGAGGCAGATAATTTAGATAGTAAGTATTTGATGAATGTATGTATGGTAATGGATGTGTGGTGAAGCGTACATATATGTAGGTGTTGCATGGTTGTGCATGGTGTGCAGTATTGCATAATGTGACAGCCAGTGTTGTAAAAAAAAATAAACTTTTTGTAATTTGTATTGTATTTTTGAGCGCCAAAAAGTTCCTTGTTGATTTTTAGTTCTAAAGTTTCATAAAAATAGAACAACAACAACAAAAACACATAGAAATGTTTTAAGACGGTATTTTAAATTTAAAAATAATAACAAAAACAAAATGACTGCATGTGTTCAGTGTGTTTGTGAGCGTGCGTTCGAAAGTGTTACCATAAAGTTTTTTAATTATTTATCTATTTTTTTTTTTGTCATTTTTTTTATCATCGTAGGAAAAAAAAAACTTTGCTGGGGCAAAATTAGAGAAATGCAAAAACTTGAAACTGGTTTTTGCATAAGTTATGCCTAAATCACAAGTAACTAAATTATATGATGGTCTTAACATAACTAGCTACTAAGTCTTAATTAGTCTTAGCTAAGCTACACACATTTTAAGCATATTAAAATTAAAATTACAAAACAAACACCAAAAATGTCAGCCTCAAGGCGACTTGGTCAAATGAAGCGCGAAATTCTGAAATAAATTTAGTTAAATGTTGATTAAAACAACAAACATCAAATTTTTAAACTCACACATTTTTACTACAAAAAATACACACTCATAATACCATATGTAAGTATATCCAACAAGCATATACATATATGAAACATATATACATACATACATATATACAATTAAAACACATAGTTTAAAGTCACACAACAATTAAAGACAATTCAAATTCAATAACTTACCAATTACACAAATGACAAAAATTAGCAACAAAACGAACAAACCTTAAGAAAATTTCAATCAAAGCCACACATAAATATGTATGTGCATAACAAAATGGATGGCACTTTGTTGTAGTATTTTACGCTGTACGTTTGCGTAAGCCTTAAATATTTCGATTGCATAAATCACACAAATTTTATGCGCACTTATGCCGTTAAAATGCATAAAAACTAATTAAAGAACATTTCCATAATTTACGAACTAAAACATTTTCACATTAAAATATTTCCTTAATTTGATTTTGAGAATTAAAACTGCATGCGTCTAATTTCCAAGTTGCTCGCATATATTTTACCTTAAAACCAAAGTCAATGAAAGAAATTTTATTTGAATTGTGCCAGCAATTATCAAGTACAAACCAATGACAGTTCATTAATCATTATGTTTTCTACTCGTTTGTATTTATTGCCAAAATCAATTTGAAAAATGCTTATAATTGCCAGCAACTACAGCTGGTAGATGAGGAGTCAGAATGCCAGAGTTGAGCTTGAAATAGCCTTGGATGAGCGCAACACAAAGAAACACCTTCAATTTAAATGCCAAAGCAAACGAAACTTGCCACAAGGTTTTTTGTTTGCATTTTTAATTGATTTTGCGAAAGTTTATGCCACTGCAAACAACAGCAACAACAACAAAAACGAAAACAACCACAAACAATTATTAACAACGCGAATGCCTTTGGGCGTCAGTGAACGCCGCAGGGTATGCAACAAATTAAGTAAGGAATGCAAATTGCATAAGCGCATCTGTGTGAGTGTTTGTTTGAGAATGTGTGCGAGACTGTGCATGTGTCGAGTCAATAAAAAAGCGAAAAGTACACTAAAATTTGCACAACTTGCATGCAAATGGTTGAGGCCAAAAAAGTAAAACATAAATGAAAACTGCTGAAACTACTATTAGCAAGGAATGCCGCGACAGCTCCGGTTCTCAGGGTTGTCAAGCTGCTGTTCTGTGCTGCTGTTTATAATTGTTATAGTGCTTGTTGTTGTTACTGGCTTGACTTTGGCTGGGCGTTTTGTGCGTGTGAAGTTGCGAAAAATTTAATTAAAATTCCTAATCGAAAATATTCAACATTTGTGAATGTGTAATTAAAATAGTTTTCCAAGCCAACAAATGTGCAAAAGCAACAACTAAGTTTCAACAGATGCACACACAGATGCATACATCTTTAAACAAGTACATACACAAATCAGTTTTGTACATACATACTAGTTTGTTCAAAAGGACTTAACGCCTTGCAATCAAACACGTATTTGCTGCAACTTTAATTGGCATCTTGTTAGAAAACCAAGTAGAAGGCCGTTTTATTTAAACATGTGTCAGAGTGAGAATTCTTTTAAATTGTTTAGACTTTCACTTAAACCTTTATGTATCTATTTTGCAGTATGCAAGAATTATTTTATATTTATATTTTGGTTTAATCAAGAATGGAAATGCGCCAGTTGCATCTGACGGATATGTCGCCATTATTCTTAGCAACATGCAGTAAAGGGTTAATGGCAAATTGTTTAAGTTGCAGAATCAAAAACACATACATACACACACACACACAAGTAATTAAAAAATAAATAAATAAATAAACAGCTACAATAACAAGCAACCACAAACATGTAAAACGGAATTAAATAAATTAAAGTTTAAATAGCTACGCCATTTTGGTGTATTTAAATGTAAAGTGCATAAAAATCAACAGTTAACATTTTTTAAATATTTAGATATTAACTAAACGTAATATAAATGTTATTAATATAAAAAAATATCATAAATCAAATTATTAATTAAAAAACAAACAAATTGCATAGGCATTTAAACACACACATACACACATTCAACCACAGTAGCCCCATCATAAATTATTATAATTGTACATTAAATAATTACATCAAATATTTAAAGTATTCAACTGAGCTTATAAAATTAAAAAAAAAAGAAACAAACACACAAGAAAAAAAAAACTAACAAAAAAATAAATAAATAAATTAAAATGAAATGCCAGCAGAATGAGCAAAACTATTTGACAACTGTCTCTCGACTTCCGATATGAAAAGCATATAAATAAAAAGTCTGAAAAAAATATATATACAAACACATTACGAGTATATAATATATATGCATACACATATACATACATACATAATAATATAAAATGCAAAATATGCACATGGCGCATGTATTGAACTAAGAGCAAGCTAAATAAATACTCAGATAAATCAGAAAACGCAATAAGAAACATAAACGATCAATCTTAAGTACGATCCACTTATACACAAAAGAAATTCCATAAGGTAAAATCGGAAGCAATTCAGCTGCACAAACAGATGAAAGATTTAATTTTTGGTTTAGTTTATTGCTGGTTTCTTGTATCCTCTTAAGAAAAAAACTCATAAAAAAAGGGATATTAAGAATGTACATAAAATGCGAAACAATTTGTAATATTAAGTTGTACATTGAACAAACATTAATTGTATAAAGTTGACATCAACAAACAAATTTTGCAATAGCATACTTATATTAAGTTCTAAGTATTAATGTATAAGACTTGCTTGCTTTGTTCCCTGTGTGCATTAGTTAAGTAAATTTTGCTTACATTTCGTTGTTATATTGAGCTGGAAAAGAATGCAATTCCTTTGGACAATTCCTTTAAGAAATTGTGTGAAACATTGCAGCAGCTTGAGTCTTGCACTAATTCAGTTTCACTAAATAAAAACGCATAGAAAATTTAAGCTAAACAACTTTTTGTTATAGTTTTAGACAATCAAATAAAAAAAAAAACATTTATTATAAATAACAACACAAAAAAAAAAACCGAATGACAAGTAAATGGCGTAACTTTTCTGTGAATAAATAAAACTAAATAACGTAATTGCATATTTAAATTAAAATCGCATCTAAATTGTGTATAGCTAAATAAATAAAAATAAACGAAATCTACTAATGGGCTTTAAGCAGTTGTTAAAATTGAAGCCAAAATAAATAAATAAATGCAAATTCAAACGATTTGAAATTGAATTTTAACTACCATTTTTGTAAATTGTTTCACTTGGGAAAATCGACACGCTAATGCAAAAAAAAAAAAAAACATACAAAATAAAACACAAAAATACATTGACAAATAAAATAAATACGTATTTAAATAAAATAAAATAATAATACAATCTATAAAGAAAATGTACCAAATATGCAAAATCGAAGGCGATTCGAATAAAAATCACAAAAAAAAAAAAAGAAAAGGTCAAATACATAGACGTGTATATGCTCTCATTGGTTGTGTTTTTAGGTTATAATCAAAGAGGCTTGTGCGTGTGTGTGTGCGTGTGCGCGTGCGTGCGTGCACACTTACACTCATACACACACAAGCAACCAATCGGTCATTCAGTCAATCAGTCAGTCGGTTAGTCGGTTAGTACAATCCAAATTCATAATTGTACAGTTCATTTGCACATTTCAAGAAACAAAACAAAAAAAAAAACCAATATTATTATGTATGTAATGAATTAATAATAATTATTGTTAAATTTAATATAATAATAAACAAAACAAAAAAAGAAAAACTAAAATTTAAACACATCGTGGTTAACTGCAAATTATGCTAATAATGTCAAACATTTTGGATTTTGCCTTTTTAAAACACGTTTTACTTTTACGTTTTAGGTTAGAGCTAAATGTTTAGTGTGCTTTATGTGACAAAATATGAAAATAAAAAACATATAAAAAACAAATAAATATAGTATATTAATCAAATGCAGAATAGTTCTGAGCACTGCAAACAAAGGAAAAACCAAATTTTGGTAAAAAAAAAAAGCAAAAAAAAAACATGTAATTAAAATACTGCCACAAATAAGACAAAATATAATGCAAACAATGGTACATAAAAAAATTAAAAACAATACTCATACATATATTTGCATTCTTACATACATACATTAAATAATATTAATGCATATAGTTACTATATGTATAATTTTGATGTGTGTGTGTGTGTGTGTCTCAGCTTCACACATGAAAAACTAAACGATTAGTAATTTAAGGTACTCGTACGATAATTCAGACATTGCGAAACGGGGCTCGAAGTTAACATTGCGGTTAATGCAACCACTAGCTATAGTAATGATACAATATAGTAAAAACATACTCACATTTTGTACATATATATCAACGTTAGACTTACACTTACACCCCCAGATACACACACCCACAACATGCAGAACTAGTTAAGCAAATGAAAAAAAAAAAAAAAAAAAATGGAAAACCAGGCTCAAATGCAAACCGAAAAAACGTTTAATAATTATATTTGTCCGTTGAACATTGCACGAATTGTATTAAGACAGATATGAAAGCAACAAGAATTTATTTCAAGTACAATTGTTTTGAGTACAGCAATCAGAGAAGACAACGAAAACGTGTACACAAAAATCGCTAGCCAACACTTAAAGTAGTTCAAGATCGTTGCAGATCAAGTGCCCTTTCCAACACTCAAGATTTTCCAACTTGTTCCTAGCAAATAACAAAAAGTATTCGTTGACTGCTTACTGTTGCTGGTAGTTTAGAATAATTTCACTTTATTTATGCGTTCTGGAAGTTATTAACTTATTAGAGGTATTTAGTATTTCGCAATAGTTGTTCATTAACAAGCATTCGGAAGGGGCATTCACAACCACAAAGTGTTTCATTTTATTCAAATTTTTGAAGCCACACTTAGCACATACAATAATCATAATTAGTTAAACGAGAAATAGATATTAACCAAATATATTAAACAAGTAAAATTTATGAAAACCAAAAACAAAATAATAATACAAAAACTAAGTATTTGATATATATATGAGGCTTGACCCTGAGATTCAAAAACATAAAATCGGATGTCTTCCAATCAAAGGTCGTCTTTTGTAGCAAAAACACAACAAGAATCAAAGTCTGCGTTATGGCTAAATCAAATAAATTGGAAGCGCACTGGCAAGTAAAGCTAAGAAATGCAAAACAAAAAATAGGAAATTACTACAACTACTACTACAATAACAACAACAAAACACACACACACACATACAAACACTGCACGGCAAAACTCCATTGCATTGTACTTCTAAGGCAATCAGTTCGAGACCTCTTCAAGCGTTCTTTTATCATGCAGTCACAGTCTTGAAATTCACAGCAAGTTAAATAAAACTTATTAAGTACCTGACAATAGAAACCACATGATTCCCAACATTTTTCCAACTTCTATCCCGAGTCACGGTTTGCATCTTGCATCACAAAGTCTTGTACATACAACTATTGCTATGACATACAAAATTTGCTCAAAAATTAGCGTTGAGTTGCCAAAAAGAAGAAAAAAATAACATACAAAACAAAATAATTCAACATCTTCAAAGTGCAATGAATAAAAGGTTTCAATGACAGCAAAAAAATTTCAACATACATACTACTAAAGCACATGAATAAACAGCAACGAATCAACGCATTCCCTAAACAAAGCCTAACCCAATAAAGAGCATGAAAATCCAATTAAACGAATTTGAACTGTTTCAGTTTTTGCCAGGCTTACAAATTTACTAAACTGTTGTAACATATATTTCGAGGGAGAGAGACACAGAGGGAGAGAAAGAGATAGGGATGGAGAGTGGTATTCATTTGAAATTAGTCAAACATTTATTTGCCTATTGTAAATTTTTTTATTTTTTTGGTTCGAGGGTATTTCTAAAAACCAATTAAAAGCATAGGATTTGAATTTATAGATAATTCTATATATATATATATATTTATATATTTATTTATATGTATGTATATATATGCTTATGTACATTCAGTTTGAACAGCGTTGAGCCATAGATTTTTTTATTAGTTTAATTAGTCATGGTTTGATAGGAAACTGCAACACAAATTTTAATAATGCAAGTGCACATTTCGCTAAAAGCGCCAAAACAAACAAGGACACAGAAATCACACACAAACACACACACACACACACAGACCTACACTTAAACTTGAACAGAAGACAGACAGTCAAACAGAATACTTATAAATTGTATAAAGTGCATACGAAAACGTTTTGATCACATCGTTTTTATGATATAGAATATTAATTTGTATGTGTGCATTTGTGTGTAGTATATGAAGGAGGAAACCGAGAATCAAATGTGTAAGCTACGTAGTTAATGAAAATAGAGTTGTACTTTTTAAATCACACTTAAGTACTTAAGTACTTGCAACATGCATATACATATATGTACTTGCATAGATACATTTGTATGTGTATTTATGTATGTGTATTTTTTGTATTTATAGTGTTAGGTGCCGTTAGTTTTAAGCGCTTCTGTTGCATTTTTGTGTACATTTTACAAGCAAGTTTTTCAATTTAAATCTTAATTCATTTCAAAATCAAACAGATTAATTATAAATTTTAGCAACAAGATTTTTAACTTAGTAAAACCAATAAAATGTCAAAAAAAAATGCGAGAGAGAAAAATCTTGCAATTCACTGGGGAAAACAACACCACAAATTAAAGTTAAATATTATATGCCATCGTGCATGCTACACTAAAGAATATTTGATCAATAAATATAAAAGTAAATAAAATACGAAAAAAAACCAAAAAAAAAAAAAAAACGTCAAATCTAAACCAATTTTTAGTTAGGCGTTTGTAGAGCTGACTAAAAATAAAAGTTTTGCAACAAAAAAAATATACACGAATCAATTTGAACTAAATTGAGTATTTAGTTAAATAAAAATAGTACATTAAGCTATGAAGTGTAGGAAAAAGAATGTAAAATATTTGCAATTAAAATTAAACAACAACAACAACAAGTGTTTGGCATGCATGCAGGCTAAACAAATAAAATAACACACTGCAAATTAACAAAAATTAACAACATAAACTAAAATAACTAACGAGTAAACAAGAAAACATTCGTGGTAAATGTCAAACAAGTATTAAATTTTAAAAGTTGCATTTACATTTCATATAAAATTACATACATTAATGTATATGTATTTATATATATTTATATATATATATATATATATATATATATAGCATATTCAAACTCCATTGAATGACAAAAAATAAAAACAGCAATGATATTAACTAACTTATACACTACACTGAGAGAAAAAAATGTACACGCGCAGTCACAAGCACACACAAAATGTAACTTAACAACAACAACAACCACAACAAACTATAAAATGCTAGCATACAAAATGTATAACGTAAAAATTGCATTTGCAAAACATATGAAACAAAAAGAAAAAACATTAAATTGAAGCTCAAATCTAAGATACTAAGAAAATGGCATGAAAAAAAAGAACATGAAAATAATAATAACAGCAAAAAATGAAAAATATAAAAAACAACAACATAAACAAATGCATAAAAACAAGAAAACAATTACTATATAAATAAATGTTACGCGTTATTAAATAAAGAAGAATGAAAATAATTTGTTTTAAAAAAAATGTCTACTATGATTTGTGTTTATGGAAATGTGTGTTGGGCTTTGTATTTGTCTTTTATTTCAATGGAAGTTTGTTGTTCACATAAAGTTATATTTGCTAAACTGCGCTGGTGCAGCCACATACTTGCCCAGAGCCAGTGCCAGCAGAGAAAACTGACAGCCGGGATAGAGCTCGTGGCAATCACGCGCTTGTTGTTTGGCGCGTCGATAGATGCGGTCATAGTGATGATGTGCCTGTGGCTCGTGCCCCTCAACCCGTGATGCGGGCATGCTGAGGACAGTGCGTACCAATTCCTCCAACATGTTACCTTTCTTACCCGGAGCATGCATATACTTGGCGCTCTCGCACAGGGCTCGGGCAACACATGCCCGTCCATTGAAGCCCATGCTAAAAAATGAAAGACAGAGAGACATGAAAGAATAATTGAAGGTAATAATGTTTTGTGTATTGTGTTAAGGGTTATATTTAGTTTTGGGCATACTTACTGATCAAATGCAGACTGGATCTCATTGTAGAAGCTGCGTCGTGAACGTCGCTGCACCAACGGCTTAGTAAGATTGGCAAAACCATGTGCATGCTGTTTGACCCAATCACTATTGGGCAAGTCGTAGGCAACACCCCAATTGACGGCCCAACTAAGATAGTCCACATCAGGATTACCAATCATGCCAATAGTTAAACAAATTGCCGCCTAAACAACGAAGGGCATTAGTTGTCATTTGTTGCGACAAATGATGATTAACTGCACTCACACCGATACCGATGAACCCTCCGAAAATGCCAAATAACGTTTTTGGCGACTTAGTGTCTGTGTCACCGCGCTGGTAAAATTGCCATCTGAAATCTCAGCTACCTCTTTGGCAGACACGTGAAACACTGCGACCACAACCAAAAATTCAAATACTAAGTGAAATAAGCGCGTCATTTTGACAGCATCGCAGTCAGATCGAGACTGTTTAGCATACGTCAGCCAGTTTGCCTCTTTAGCGGCCTATTAGCTCAAGTACTGTTGACTGCACTGATTAGCGACAGCTTGCAAACACTCGAACAACAACGCTACACAGTTAGCTGACTGCGATATGGCCCAAATGTCAACACATGTCCATATGGGCCACCGCTCATTGCATATTTGTATCAGTGCCACAAAAAAATGCTCTCAATTTGCTGTAAATGAAAGCCCAACACAAACAACAGAAATTCCGAAACACATAAAGCTCGAACTTGTAACAATATATTGGCAAAAAAAATAAATGTGTATTTATCCATACATATATTTATGCAAATAAAATAAATGTGTTTTTGGGCATTTGCTTAAATTCAATTGCGTTTTTTGGCCTGACACATAATAAAATACAATTTTTTGCCTTGCCAATTTATGGCCAGGCATTTTATTCTATATATTTTTTATTTTTTGGCAAGCTTTAAAAAATTTCTGTTTCCGACAGTGCAGCAAAAAAATGAGGAATAAGAGATTTGCAGCACTCGAATACCTGCCAAGAGCAATGTATAGATATGTAGTTTAACTATAAAAGCTTAAAGTGCTTTAAACTGAATAACAAAATTATAAACTTTTAAAATTACAAAAAAATATATAAAAATTTATAGATTTCTAACTATTGGAATGCTCACATAATAGTACTTTTGAAATATCAAAATATACTCTTACTCAATGTACAATAGTTGGATATTACTTTTATTTGAAGAACACAAAAACTTTCGAAGACTTAACTAAAATTTCTTTGAATCATTTTGCATCCTACGAAAAATATCTGTCAAAATCCATCTTTAACAACGAGTATTTGCGTTTGTGTCATCCAACAGCTAATTGCCATTGCATTCACTAATCTCTAACTGGTCAACAGATAAAGTTCTTTGCGACCTGACCCCCTGTACTTAATAACGAATGTATTTGCTTGTGTGACTTTTACATTGCCGCTTTATTAAATGAATGCACAAATTTACGATGAAAATGTTTGCTGAAGCTCAGTAAAAAACTCTGGGGACAGTGTGCGCCATACAACTTTGCGCATTCATGCAACGAATGTCCAGTTGTGAAGGCTCTGTGATATGGGGGCTTATGGGCAATCTCCGGATGCACATAGCGCAGCAGAATGCGAAAGATATCATGGAACAGTGATTGACCCGGCGGTGCCAACAGATGGCGCGACTCGCATAGCGTCCGCATGATGCAGTAGCGCGGATGATACTGATGACTATATAGCAGACAAAAGAGTAAAAGAAAGAGAAAGAGAGGGACAGAAAGAGACGAGACAAATGAGAGTGTTAATCGCACAAGCTTAAGATTCATTTCGTTTCCACTCACATCTCGGAAAGCATTCCCAGCAAATCAAAGAGCATACCATGCGGACTCTGTGCCTGGTTGCGAAGCTTTGCTCCATTCCTCTTAAGCTCACGGCGCAAACGTTGAGCTGCAGCCGTGGGCTGGCAATAATAGTTTCCATATGCATCCTTAACCAGATTCGAGGCCGGACAGCCACTGTGCACCTGGTTCACATAGGCTTTCTTGTGGCCCAGCACTGGCGTTACTTGCGGATACGTAGAGTAAAATGAGTGTACGGGATCGGCAGGACTTAAGGGCACAAGCACTCGTTGCTGTGGTAGCATTAAAGGTGCTGATGGAGCGGGTAATGCTGCAGCTGTTGCACTTGGAACAGCTGGGATTGGCAATGCCATAGCTGGTGGTGGTGGTGGCGGTATCGATGGCAGCTTTGGCTTGCCTTTGCGTCGCGGAAACCAATCCTCAATGGCTCCAGGCATTTCATAAATGGAAGTGTACTCAGCGAGCAGCACCAACCCTCTGGGTATGGTGCCAACCAAAGCCTTAGCACAGTTCCCTGTCAGCTGTTAACAAGAAAAAGGGAATATTACGTTAATGTTTATTAAAAATCTTCATTTGCACATATGTAATTGAAGCTTAGAATTTATTAAAGATATTTCACTACAATTCGGCCTCCTTAAGGAAAAACCTTTTATCGAAATCTCATTTTGCTTAGCATAGAGCTTGACTTTTACAAATCTTATAGATCGTATTATTAATATTATTATTAAAAGCTGATGCATAATTGGTTTTCTGAGTCTAAATTTAAGTCGTGACCATGACTTTGCAAACTTATTTATGTCTTAAGACTGAACCTTTCTGAATTTATGTGCTTGTACAAAGATATTAATGCGTAAAGCGTTGAATGGTTTTATATACATTTATTTTACTAGTTCAGTTTTACTTGTAAGCAGCTGCATCTGATGCTGACGCAGATCCTTAGAAAGCAACGTTACTCACTGTGAGGGAGGTGCCCAGTTCAAAGATAAGCCAGCGTTTTTGCCGCTGCAGCAAGTGTGGCAGATGCAACGATTTCTCACGGAGATAACTGACAGCCAGATTAGAGCTATTGGAGCTGTTTTTGCTATCCGAGATGAAACTGCTGCTGCTGCTGACCAAGGTCAGCGACATGGCCAAAAGCAGGGTAAGCAGTAAACGGCAAATGCGATTTTCCATTACCACGACCTATGAAAGCGTTCAACAACTGAAACCCAGCACGAGCCGAAGAGCAAAGTTGGCCAAAGAATTTGAGGCACGGCGTGGATAGTCAATTTGGACCTGGAGTGCAGGCCATGTTTGACCGCAATGCAAGTTTGTTTATTCAAGCAATTAGTTCAACTTGGCAACGCTGGCATGCACTTGGAAAAAATATTGTGTAGCTTTGAGAGCTAAATTTGTATAGCTATAAAATATATTTATAAAATTAACAAACCCAAATATATGATAATTCATTAATAATATTTATATATAATAATTAAATTTATTTGTATATTTTGCTTTCACAAAATAATTGTAAATAATTGTGATATTTGATTCATTTCAGCATTTTATCGACCATTTTTAAGCTTATATTTAAATTCGATTTATTTAAGTGTACAAAACGGAATTGATAATCGAGAATTGGGTCAAACTTTAAGCCAGTTGGAAAACTAATTTAATTAGCAACTTGATCATTTGCCACGCACAAAATCCAATGAAAATATCAAAACAAAAGCAGCAGACAATATCAAGACCAATCTTTAATTCAGTTGTCAAATAATACGCAGACAGAATATGGCAACAACTTGGCTGCTGTCGCTGTTGCTCTTACTTCTATTGGGCCAGTGCCATGGCGAGTTATTAGTGAATGAATGGGCCAAAAGCGATGCTCTCAATGTGTTTGGCACAATGGCCACTGACAACAATGTCACGCTGGCAAATGTTGGGGAAACGCCACTGGATCCATTGGCACCACATGATGCTCCATTGATGCCATTGTCGCAGCAGCGTAAGCTGTCGAGGGGCAAACGTTTTGTGGCATTCCCGTTGGGTTCATCAGCTTCTGTAAGTCAAACACAAAACAAGCATACAACACAAAGCTACACACACCACACACAGCATACTAAGGCACAGAAAAGGCACCAAAAGTTTTCTGCATAGCTTAAGCCAAATTCTTTATCAACTTAGGCAGCAGTTTGTTTGACCACAGGCGTCATTGGCAATCCAAACTTTTTGTATCTTAGCTTTGGTCTAAACTGGGGCATTGCCTACGATTTGCCCAACATAACATGGGTGTTGAACAATGCTCACGGCTGGAACACAAAGAAACCAGGCTCAGCTCTCGCCAAAATCAAACGCAGACATCGACGTCATCTATACGGCAACTTGGAGACAATGATAGACAGGTAAGCCTAATCTGAACAAACGATATAAACTACGGGAAAGTTTGAGTGACAATTTCACAAAGTTCGAGGCCAGTTCATGTGTTTTGTGTTCCGTTGGGAGTTTAAAAAGCATCAGGTTAGATGCATCATTTTTCTGTATCTCAGCCAAACTTTTCAAAACATTTTTTACATTACTTTGAAAGAAATGTCAAATTTTATTATGTTTAAGTACCAATTTATAGAGCTTGATATGGTAATTTAAACTCTTTTTTAAACTCCCAGACGTTTGGTTTCTCAACATAATAATATCGATTTTTGATGGATTTAATTGCAACATTTTAATAATTGTTTTTTAAGTATGTGCAAGAATATGTTCTTATCATATTTGGAGTGCGTCATAAAGTCGTAAAGCTAACACTAGCGACTTTCTCACAATAAGTAGCCCAATAATACCAAATATCATTATATTTAGCTTCTTTAAATGCCTGCTCAAGTGTATCTTTGAGTTTGCCTTCTGTGTTGTATGTGTTTTTGTGCGTATATGAATTGACTCAGCCACACAATACGCAATTGTACATAGATTTCTATACACTTACAAATATATACATATGTACACATACCTACACTATATATATATTTAAATGTTTGGTAGTGTGTGTGTTTGTCTTCTGTAAGTGCCAAAATCAGCCCCGGCCACTTGGCTTATCACGCACAGTACGACCAAAGCCAAGACAAGTTTCGCAGCCCAAGTGGTCTGATCCCCCCTCGAACCATCTCGAACTGCGGTCCTTTTACCATCTCTTTGTGTGTGCGTGTGTGTTTCGTTGCTGTATGTCTATGTGTGCATGTGTGAGTGTAAATGCGTGCGCCTGGCATAATAATAAAATGTTGGTATTTTATATTAGCATTTAAATTGGCTTTTTGTATGCTTTCGGAAATAGTTTAATATCCGAAAAGTCTTTGCTTCGCAAAACTTTAATACTAACCCAACGCAACAACAAAAATACTATAAAAAGTCAAATTGCATAGCAAAATAGAACATAATTGTTGGGAATTATGTGCAGCGCCTTTAAAAGCAATGATATCTGCATATGCATATCACACGAATTTGTAAGTAATTCCCAAGTGTTTGGTATTTGGTTTATACAATCTGTAAAATATCTTGGCCTTATCACACAACTCTATATTACACGTTTGTTTGTGTGTGTGTGTTAGTGCACATTGTTATGATAATCGAAGAGATTTGGTGTACAATTTGTGCGTCATATGCAGTTTCTAGCTAAGCTTCAAGTGGTCATCCCAAGTATTTGGGCCGGACTCTCATTTTGGTGTTGTCCCATTGACCTAAGCACGGGGCTTTTTGTACACGTGCTCATCTTGGGATTCTCATTCGGGAGGCCCTATTTTATGATTGTTTTCATTCGATTTGTTTCGTTTTCGTATTCGTATTTGCTTTGATTGTCTAGTTTGCTTAGCGCCTGCCAAATGTGCCATTGACTTTGCTTTACGAGCGTTTTTGTTCTAATGGGTCAACTAAGCGCTTTGCTTTGCTCCCCAAACATACATACACACACACAAACACGCATATATATGGTTGTATGTTTGCGCCAACTAAGACAGGGAATGTGTGTCTGTGTGTGTGTGCATTGGTGCGTTGTATGCCCTGTGGGGTTAATGAAGTTGTTTGTTTGTTTGTTTACTTGTTTCCACATTTCCAGCCATTACCATCGAATCTGACACAGATACACAACTTTGTAGCATTGCTTGACATTTTCCCAGATACGAGAGCAAGGGTACTTTTATAAGTTTTGCCGACTAATATAAAATATGTGCATAGAATTTTTATATGTATTTAATGTAAAATATCATAAGAAATTCAACATTGCGATTCTGAAGGACATTGAGCCAACATTAGCAAACGGAATACCTTTCTGATATTATTTATTTTAGTAATGCTAACTTTCTATACATAATTTAAACATGTTGTTGTAAGGACTGTTTTTGATCCCAAATAATATTTGAAAATAGCAGCAGTAGTCTAAAGCTTCCTATTTTTTACTACTTGGCTGATTTAACTAACTCTTTTATCTCAACGATGAACAACCTAAAGTACAAAATTCATTCACTGAAAGGCAATCAAATCGATCGATCTTCATCGACGCTGTCGACGAAATCTTTGACTTTGACAAAGGCACAAAACATTTGTGCTTCAGACACCGTTGCAATATAGCGACGGACGCCAGGCGGATGCCACACCGTAGCAGGCAATTTAATTAAGCTGCAGCAACTGTCTAGGCATGCCACAGCCTCCATGCACAAGTGTGTGTGTGTGTGTGGTCTGTCTGTGCCATGTTTATTGTAAACCTGACTACGACTGCGACTGCTGCCTCGCCTGAAAGTGGTTTGACTCTACATTCCGCCCACTAACTGCCGATTGACACATTTGCACTTTGGCAATTTTCTTTGTGCAACGATTCTTGGCCTCTTGTCTGCTTCAAGTTCAGTTGTCTTGCGGCAGTTGCATTTTGAGTACCGACGCGAATGTTGCACATAGTTTCTCTTGCCATGTTTTACGCGCATTTTGTGTTGTTTAACCATCGACCAATTGTTGCAAAGTTATTGATTTACAATTTAATTGCAACAACTATTGCTGCAGCAAATACAACCCCAAAGCAGTCGATCAGTGTAATGAAACTCAACGAATCTAAAACTGATACTTTATACTCGCCACCAACATTGATGGCTATGATGAAACGTGCAAAGTCATCATGGTCGTCATCTGCACCACCCATTGCAGCACCAACGAAAATTGTGCGCTTATTGAGGCGATCCAAGCGATATCTCAGCTTTCCCGAGGGCTCTTCGTTTACGGTATGTCTGATTGCTTTATCGTGTTGCAGCCATCATTCTGTTATTATGCCCATTTTCAATGTTCAGGTATCTGTGTGCTTTACTGTTGGCATCATTGGCAATCCCTACTATGCCCACAATAGTTTCGGCCTCAATTGGGGCGTTGCATATGATCTGCCCAATAACAGCTGGGTTCTACAAAGTTTGCATGGCTTTTCGCAGCATCCAATTTCGACAGCAGTTTTGCGCCGACGCACCAGGAGAGCTATTTATCAGAATATTGAAGTTATTGTTGACAAGTAATTTTTAATATTACAATGTACTATAAATTTTTATTTATTTAAAGGCACACAATTTCTTTATGTTAAAACATTTCTACTTTCTTAGCTTTTTTTTAAAAAGGAAAGTGTTTGGCGAATCATTTGAACCCCATCGGAATAGCAGCAGGCCATTAGACGCACCCTTCTATTCTTGTCCGTTTTTTTTTTATTAGCTCTTGAGCTTTGAGGTCTTTGTAAGCTATGGCTTAGTTTCTTAAAGTTAAACCTACTCAGCAGGTCTTTGCAGGCTATGGCTTAGTTTCTTAAAGTTAAACCAACTCAGCAGGACGCAGGGATTCGTTCCACTCCATCACTTGAATAGCAATCAAACCATCGATCTTTATTGTCGCTGTCTTTGCAGTCATCGACTTACCCACAGGCGCTAACTATTTGTTTTTTTCTTTTGCACAATTCACATGCAACGTCGCGATGACCACCAGGTGGATGCGGCAACACCGGTGCTAGCAATTCAATTAAGCTGCAGCAACTGTCTAGCCATGTGCCGCAGTGTGTGTGTGGTCTGTCTGTGCCATGTTTATTGTAAACGTGACTTAATATCGTTGACTCTGCATTACGCACACCAACTGACGATTGTCATATTTGCACTTTGGCAATATTCTTTGTGCAACGATTCTTGGCCTTTTGTCTCTGTTTAAAGTTTAGTTGTCTTGTGGCAGTTGCATTTGGACTGTCAATGCGAATGTTGCACGTATTAGCTGTTGCCATGATTTATGCACATATCGTCTTGTTTAATTATCGTTTAATTGTTGCAAAGTTTTTGATTTACGATTTAATTGCAATGACAAGTGTTAAAGCAAATAAAGCCACGTTGCAACATCCATCCACTTTCACGAGCCATAAAACTGACGCGACATTTGCAGCACCTCGCAGTTTCAACGAATCCACCAATGATTTATGGTCGCCGCCAACATTGATGACTATGATGGAACGTGCAAAGACATCGTCTCCGTCTCGCCACCACCGCATAGAGTGCGCTTACTGAGCCGACCCAAACGATATCTCAGCTTTCCCGAGGGTTCCTCGTTTACCGTATGTGTCACTGTCATTGTATATCAGGGAAAGGAAGACAAAACAGTTGAATAACATCTCTGGTTTCCTGGCCATTTTCAATGTTCAGGTTTCTGTATGCTTAACTGTTGGCATCATTGGCAATCCTTACTATGCCCACAATAGTTTCGGCCTCAATTGGGGCGTTGCATATGATCTGCCCAACAGCACCTGGGTGCTACAAGGTTTACGTGGCTTCGCGCATCCGATAAAGACAGCTGTTTTTTTTTTATGAGGATATTGAAGATATTATTAACAAGTAATATAATATCATTTATAAACCAACTTCATAAAAAGAAGGCGGTCCTTAAGTCTTGTGAACTAGAACATAATTTTTATACCCTTCACATGTGAATCAGGGTATATTGACTTTGTCATGAATCTGTAACGCCTTAAAGGAATGATGGGAGACCCCACAAACTATATATCAAAATGATCAGGACGAGCTCAGGAATTGATTTCCGTCCGTCCGTCCGTCTTGTCTGTCTGTTTCAACACGATTTCCGGCCAAACTGCTGAACCGATCTTGATGAAACTTTCACAGATTGCTTAGATCATGTCGGGTTTGTTCACTATGAATTTCATTGGGATAGAAATTTTAATCTTTGTTTTGCTTAGATCATGTCGGGTTTGTTCACTATGAAATTTCATTTCGATCGGAGCATTCTACGACATAGCCACCATACAAATTTACCATATCGTACTATCAATTGTTGTCTCTGTCGTGCACTTTCAAGTACCTACATGTCAAATTGTTGTTGTTGCACACGAACAAGTAAATGACGCTCAAGAGTAAAAATATTAGCGAAAAATTACCAACAACTGCACAGAAACATAAGAGGGGGGAGCATTGATTTGGCTGTGTGAAGGGTATCATAGTCTTGGCATAGCCAAAATTAACTATGCGCCACTATGTTTTATTTACAAGCTGCCTCTGGGGGGGTCCAGTAGTATTTGATTAAACTTTTATGCACTTAAGTAAGTTTTAAGACTTAAGTTAATATATCCTCTCTGAATAATCTCTATACTTGCAGCATGGGCTATAATGGACGCGATTGCGTTTTGCGTACACTCTGCGAGAGTCGTCAGTATTTCCAAAGCACCAAGATGAGCATGGTTGGTGAGATGCTGCGCACTATTTTCAGGTAAAACAAAACATCGAGACTCTTTAGTTTGAAATCTGATATTTTTGTCTTGCAGTTTGCCAAAGCAACGCATTTTAACACGAGAACTACACGAAAACTCAGATATCTTACACTATGACAATGCCTATCGTCATGCCCATAATTTGGACTGTGAGCAGCAGTACGATTGTAATTTTTCACTGCTAGAGTTGGCGTTTGGAAAATATTCGACGCCGCCAAAAAATTATTATGCCCAATAAACTTGCAGTGCTTTAAATTGTCATATGAATTGTTTTAATGGCCGCTTACCTATCAGTTCCCCAGCCTCAACCCGCTCACTTGTTGCCATCAGGTTATAAATGGCAATTCATTTTTCTCCATCTACCGTGCGCCCCATTGTGCCCAATCGGTGGCATGTCGAGAGGCGTTGTCTGGCTCTGAGAGTGTTACTGAAGCCGCTGAACGAAGCTGAATGAGCCTGACTGTGGCTGACGGATGTGTGTCAGTTTTCGTTGCCGTCTGGCGCCTCGAACCTTCAACAAAAGCCCGAACATTATTTAATTGAAAAGAAATACAATAACAGCAACAGAAAAAGCAGCAACAACGTGAGAAAAAAATACATTTGGCCAAGTTTTCCGAAACTTAATTCAATCAACAAGCTCGGGAAAATGGCTTGTCATGACAGTTGAGTAAAAATTGAGTGGAGCATTTAAGCGCTTCGAACAATCTTTGTACTTCACACTTCAAAATTTGCCAAAACTCTGTTAAGCTCTTAAGGAAAAAAACATTTATTAATATAGAGATGAACAATAAGTTGATTGAATGTCAAAGTTAATTTAATAGCTCTTATTGAAGCTTTTTATTTTCAAAATATATGATTATTTTTTAATATGTTGAATCGCTGATGTTGCCATAAGCCAACATAAATCGTCAAAAATACTCTGCAGCTGAGCCATGGCAACTTCGTCATGTCTCGCTTTATTTGTTATTAATACAAATGTATATAAAAATCTCTTACTTGTAATGAAATTTCGCAAAATGATTTATCAATTTATTATTGTGGTTGTCAGGCATTCATTTCAAATACGAGCTTATACTATAAGCTCATGTTCTTAGACTTATGGGTACAACCTTCAATAAACAGATACCTATTGAGATTGAGAAAGTTATTTTTCAATCAACGGTTACTTAATAGATGGCCTACTGAACCAAAAAAGGTCTCTTTTAATCTGATAATTATTTTAAACATTTCTGTTATTCTTTAGCATCCGAAACGGAAGATTTGAAAACATCATAATTAAAGCAATTAGTGATTCAAACTTATACCTTGCAATGTTTCACCAGTTGCAAGCTTAATTCAAATTTCACACCTTTTCTACGAATCGCTTTGTTAGTTAAATTCTTCATGTCAACACAAATCAGCATGAAGAGAAGAAGCAGCGTCATGAAAGACAGAGAAAAAGTGTTAAAATGTAGATGTCATGTCCGACTCTCTTTCAAAACTCAGACGGCAAATGGCCGGCAGGAAAAAGACTCAAAAAAGATAGAAAACAACAAAACACAAATGCGAAACAGAGACATGCGATGTCACAGAACCGCACACAAAGCGTTAAATAAGTAAATAAGCAACGACAAAAATAACAACAATATCAAACAAACAGCAGAGGACAATGACTTCTCAGTTGGTTGCTTTTGTTTGTTTGCTTGTTTGTTTGATTATCTATTTGGACATGTCTGGGCTTGAGTAAAGGGGACTGGGAGGTTGCTGATGCTGGTATAGACCGATATTGATGTCAAACAGATTAAATATTCCCAGACATATCAGTCACCAGGAAAAACTGAACCGAAGCGCGTCGCACCAGCAAAGCAATGCAACGGCGATCGAGCTAAAAACGGTGTGAACAAAAATTTGTTTGTAATAACAAAAAGAATCAAATAATAATACAAAATTTAAGACAGTTTTGTGAAATATTCAAATTATGTTATCAGCACGCAGTGTATTATTAATTAGTGATAAAAGCAAATGTTTGAGCCACAACTCCTTGATTTGTGGCCTGTCAGCACGCCCATCAGCAACAGCATTGATGCTGCTTCTGTTTTGGATGTGCTCGACTGTCGTTCAAAGTGCTGACAATTTTGTTGCGGTAACTGATCCCAGTAACCACCGCAGCTCCTCTTCCAATCCAATCGACAGCCACAACAATAGCAACAACTTTGACATGCATTATGATAACTTCAACGAGCTGACAGCTAACAATGATACAAGGATATTGCGGAGAGGGAAACGCTTTCTGGAATTCACAAAAGGGTCGCGTATGTCGGTAGGTTATGGTACTTTAAAGCTTGTAGCACTCTATCAATACCTTTAACTCAACATTAACATGTAAAAGTGTCAGAAAAAACTTCGTTATAAAAATTCTTAATATAGACTGGGTTTTTGATAGAACCAAACTGTAGGGTTCTTGTATTGAATTCGAAAAATAGGAAATTTATGGAAGTTCGACTATATATCTATCCGACCGTTTGTCTGCTGAAAACTATGAATTAGAAAAGCTCTCGCTCGCAAAAATATGATTTCTGTTACCATTTTATCCTTTCTTCATGCTGTTTTATTTAATAATTTTGTTAGAATAACTTTGATTGAGGTTATCTCTTAGGCAAGATCACACATTACAGTTTTTCCTTTCTGCAGTGGCGTACCAATGGCAAAAACAATCTCATCAAAATCAATACACTATTCGCCTATGGCTATGGCTTTCGTGCCAATTATCCGTTTCCCGAGCCAAAGGATCAGCGTAAGAAACTTCGCGTATTTTTTAAGCGCGATTTGTTCTCTAAACTGGAAACAGCTTTGGATGGGTAAGTTCAATACAAATTAATCTCAAATCGATCAGTTCAAACGTCTCATTCACATTTTGGTTGCAAGCCATGGCTTTGATGGACGTGCCTGTTTGTTGAAATCGTTTTGCACGGCAATTCTGGATGTTGATAAGCCTCAGCAAAAGAGTGGAATGCTATTCAAGTTGCTAAAATTGATATTTAGGTGAGTTTTCATACTTATACTTATCAAACAATTTCCATTGGTCCAACTTTAAACCACAAATAATGGTTATAGTCGACTTTATCTCTGAATTAACAACTAGCTTAGAATTGGGTTGATTGGGTAATTGGTGTTATAAACGCAACCAGTTTGACTTCACCAAAAATCCATGGACACTTCTCACATATGCTTTCTGGAAGCACACACGTCACTGAAGTTTTGGCTTAGCATCTGAGATGCAACCGCAACAATGGGCGCTCTTCAGGTTGCTTTGTTGTTAACTGCTGCTGTGGTCAGCCTGACAGTGACTTTGAAACAGAATGAAACAACATAGCCACAAAGTCAGCTCAAACGTTTTCTCGACATAATCGAGACAACAGCCATGCTTGTGGGTAACAGTTGTGCAGCAAGAACTCCACTTGCCACTGCATGCATAGCAAAATGAAATGGGTCAGCTTTGCGTAAACGTCAAAAACAATGTAATACCAAAACCAACAATTTCGGCACTGTGCAAAGGAGTTTATGCCACAGCTAGTTAGTCCATGAACTCTATAGCCGAAGTGGTTTTATTGGTCAGATCTATGTGTTAAAAGCATATTGTGGAGATTTATCAGAAAATCATAGTGAGGCTAGCTTGAACAAGCTGTTATTAATACTATATCATCTGTAACATTGACTTTACCTTTGCTTGCTTCTTCATATATAGCCTTGAGGATCATGAGAAACATCATATGCCTTACCTGCGAGAGGAGAATTGCCAACAGATTCTACACAGTCACTGTCCGCTGAGCTTTGACAGCATTTCCCCATATACCGACGATATCTGACAGTAAATTTGATTAAATATTAAATGAGCACTAAATAAAAACGTTGTCTTGTGAATATTTATTTATTTTTTGATTAAATATTCCCATTTATATAGAATAAATACATCAAAATTGGTTCTGTAAAATAAAAATACAAAAAAGTTTCTTAAGAAATAAAACATTATAGTAAAGGAAACATTTATTTTATTGAACGCTTTTTTAATTTGCTAAAAAAAAAAAAACAAAAACAATATTGTGCAAATTTTCAATTAAAATTGTGATAGTAGTAAGATGTCTTGTAAACGCATTTGAACATCATGGACTTTTAATTTAATTCCTAATTAACTATTTATAGTTTTTTGTTGTGCTTATTTTGCAGCAGTTGCTGTTGTCAGTGTTTTGTTATTTATAATTAAGCTGTGCCATTTTCAGGTGACCTTTTTTTTATTGCAACACGAGCAACATGCATTTAATTGGCATTTTTATTAAACAGCGGAGCAAGGCAGAAAATGAAGATGAGAAAAAACTATAGCATATTTTTTTGCGGACGCTCATTGTTGACCTCATTGCATGGTAAAAGTTGCAGTCGCTGTTGCCGCTGCTGTTGGTGCTGTTGTTGCTGTTAAATGTCACCAGCATGAAATGCCAAGTGTTGTTAAAATGTTTGCGAGCGCCTTTGAGTCAGTTGGCAATCGCCCATGCCCTCAGACCTGTCGTCCACGCCCAACATTAAAAATTAACTTTAATTAAGTTGAAAACATAAATTACATGCACGCACATACTATGGCATTAAAATGCACACTCACTCACTCACTCACAGACACACACTCACACGCACATTCAGGCATTTTGTTGTAATTGCACAATTGCTGTTGCAGCTACTGCTGTTGTTGTAGTTGTTGCGCTCTTCAAGTTTGTTGCGCTTACGGATAAACCTTCCGTTTGTGGGGGTAGACTACAAAAAACAACAAAAAACTTTAAGCGCTTATTCTGTTTCTCTCATGCGCTTTGGTCCACAACCATACGCATGAAGAAACACACACACACACACATACATATGCAATCTCAATCAAGTAATAATTATGCTTGCTGGGTGAGAAATTACAGCAGCTGCACTTCCAATTCCATTTCCAGTTGCATTCCCACTCCCATTCGCCATCCCATGTTTCACCTTTTGCCCTTAGCTGCTAACACAAAGTTTTTTGATATTTTGTTTTGCTAGTTGTTTGTTGATTCTCTTTTTTTATTGCTGTTTAGTGTTACATTTTAATACCCTACAAGCAAAAATGAAAGGGTACACGAAAATGATTTGCTATTATTCAATATTTACCAAGGAAAAGAAAAGTATGGAAAAATGTTTAAACACATATTTAAGTATTGAAAATAAATGTAATATTTGTTAACATAAACATTTCCTTAGTTGTACATTTATTTAATTATTGCTGGGTATCAGGTGCTCTTGACCTAAAGCATTATTATTTGTTTTTAAGCTAGTCATGTTTATAATTGCAATTAAAATTCATTAAAAAGCACTCTAAATGCTACGAAAAAAAAGTACACATTGTAATTGTATCGTGCCATACATAAAATTAAATATTTGGCCATGAGTTTTGAGCTAATAAGCGATAATTTTTGTTTTTCCAAGTGTCAAGCAATTATCATACTAGTACACAAAACATTAAATTAATTGCACAGACATAATTTGATAGTAGATATGGTTTTGATATGATGATTAAGGTCAAAACTATTTTAATTTAAGCTCTTTCAAGAGTCAAATCCACATCGAGCATAACTGATTTTTATACATAGAAACTTCTTGTTGTAAAAATAAATTTAGCTCTTTCAAAACTTAAGAAGAATAAGAATCTTGCTTTTACTTAAAAGAAAAACTTTAGCACATTTTTCATTGTTAAGTGATATTTTAATAACCATTACATTGACTTTCTCAATGATAAAACAAATGTTTAACAATACATTTTCAATTAATTTATTGTTTTTATTGATTTACTGATTAATTCGGAACATTATAATGCTCTTGATATTAAACGATTAAACATGTTGAATAAATTAATTGAATCGAATCAAGTAACAATTTTAATGAGCAATATTGTTCACAATTAATCCTTTTCGTCATTGTTGGTATTCATAAGTAAAAGCGATTATTTGGTTTGCGCTGCGGGTCAGATTGGTGTACCTCCCCCCCCCACACCTAAATAATAAGTGAGCATTACGGCGCCCGGACGCACACCTCGGATAATTTATTGACATTGGAATGGACCAACAATGTTGAATGCACAACCAGCTCAACAACACCTGCTGGGCAAGTGGCAAACAAGCGCTGAACTGGTTGCATTGCAAATTGATTTGATACGTTGTCAATTAAAATGTGCAATTAATTTAATTTAGTCTGTCCCACACAATATCAAGAAATTCGAGTGAGAGCAAGCAAACAGATGACTGCGCATCAGAGAAGGCCAAATAGGAGGCGTGTGCCTGCTAATGAGCTCAGTTAGCCAAATGAGTTTGCGGCCATGCTGTGCGTATACGTTATCTGCGTAAATGTTTAGCTAAATTAAGCTGCCTATAATATTGCACTGAGTATATTTGCAATTAGTCAAATGATGACACCCACACTCACAATTCAAAGCATTTGAGTATTGTCAGTTTGTGGAATTTAAATATTAAAATTAAAATTAAATAATTTTTCTAACATTAATTTTAAGACTTTTCTTTGTGTTCCTTGGGCTTTTTTAAGAAATATTATTTAATTTTCAGTTTTTCCATCATTGTCAACACCAATATGCGATGAGACTCATTATAAAATGCCAAGATGAGAAGCTGCAAATGGTTGGTTCTCTAAATTAGTTCAAGGATTAGTGTAATAAAACTAACGTGCTACGGATTTGCAAACCCCTTTGTTGTTGACATTGTGCGTGGGTGGTCAGAGGGAGATGGTGAGCTGAAGACATCAGAGACTGGGGGGCAAGTGACAATTTCCCAATTAGCTACTCATTGAAATAAATTTCTTATGCAAATGATGACAAGGCCAAGCAGCAGCTGTAGCTAAGGCAGGCACTGAAGTGGCATCGACGTCTTCACTAGCTGTCGTCATAGTCAACATATCCCTCGCTGGGAGTTGGGGACCCTGGCAACCTGTACAACAGCGACAAAGTCTATCCTCAAGCTGTATGACATTGAGTGACTTGTGCGATGCCGCTGGCTCACTCTCTCTAATTAGCAGCTGACATTTGCCTGCTGCCAACAACAACAACAGCATGACAAAACAAGCATCGCGAATTTGACATAATTAAAACACTGGCGACTGACAGAAGAAGCAAGCAGCAAAATGAAATGCGAGTCAAGTTTACAGACGACATACAGTTCCAGAGTCTCAATCCCAGTCAGAGAGTCAAAGTCTGCGTCGCCATTTCTCTCAACTCTTTATGCTCCCTAATAATAATAATAATAAGAACGAAAACATTTTCTTTTGAGTGCTTACCTTAAGGCGATAATCCGTATCATCAACTGTGCCACATTTTTCTTGACAAAATTATGATGAAATACCGTTAACTAGTTTAGTTCATTGAACGCGCGGCCAAGCGAGTATAAATTTACACCTAGGTGTAAAGTATAGCCCAGTTCATTGGACCTGAAAACGGGAGCTGCTAATTGATGGCACATGATTGTAGTCTAGTTCTCCAGGCTTAACAACAAGAAGTAGTTCAGGTTTGCCTATGCAACGAATTGTTGACTCTTTGAGAGTAGCATGTAACATTTTTAAGGTAATTAGTATTTATAAATAGCAGCACACATTTATTTTTGAGTTTCAACAAATTCATAAATAAATTATTGTACAGTTAGTAATATGGTTAAATTTTAATGCAATCAAATAATAACACAATTAAAACTGTATACAAAAAATAACTATGTTTATAGTGTTTAGTTTTTGATTTGTTTAAAACGCCGTGGCTAAATTAACTCATTTAAATTGATAGCATTTAACATAGTTCATCATCATTTAATTAAACACGAAAACCAGCGTGCTGGGTATTAAAATGTAATTGATATTTATTCTTTATAATTGCAGACCAATAATTGGAATCAATATAATAAATAAATATATATGTAATTGGATGCTAGAAAAGTCTAGACATATTTTTGCCTTTTTTTGTCTTCTGAGCTAAACATATTTCTTGGAATATATAAAACTTCTATTCTTTCGAAAACAGCCTTAATTAGTGCACATATTATGACCTTTTATTCAATCATTGCTTACAGACAATTGATTCAATTAAGCACTGAGTTTCTCTAGAAATAATGATTAGAAAGTTTGTTGCCAAAAAGTCGGAATTTAAGCGATTTTCTTATCTGCGCGAGGAATGCGCTTGAGAGAGCACATAGAACTTTTGTTGATACAACACAAATGTTGGAAACACACACACAGACTTACATATATGTATAGATAAACACAGACAAAGTCACAGCTGACACTTGACATGTAAATTGCTCATACGCAATGTGGGCAGAAACACGAACAATAACAACAACAACAATGCTAAATGGTGCTTATTAAAGTTTGACTTGTACTTTTAGAACGGAGTAGGTGGGTGTGTGTGTGTGTGTGTCGAGTTTTAGGTGCAGCATGTGGCATGTTCAAAAGTTGTTGCAGCCCGAAAAACAAAACGTTGCTTTTGTATGCCGTGTGTGCGATAATTGGGAACAATAGAAGAAATAAGTTGGAGATGCAAAATGAGAATTGAGAATGGGGAATGGGGCACGTTTAGTGTTTCCGCATTTGCAACTGCAACATTGTGCCAGCATGTAGTATTTGGCAAGCGTGTGTAACTACACACCCCTTTATGAGTAACCCAAACCCACTTATCCCATCTCGTTTAAATGCCATGCCCCGCGCCTTCGCCGTTTGTTTGCCGGCGACATTCACGTTTCGGTGCACTTTTTGCATGCTTGCCGCTGCCTGCGGGCATTAAGTGTGATTTTATGCGATTTGTTTTCCAGCCAAAGCCTCCACTCGCTGAGCAAAAGAACCGCAACCAGCACCCACTGCACCACCCATCTACCCACTCACACAGTTCGCATTGCTAATTTACATTTGACAAATGTTTTGCATGCTAGTATGAGAATTTTTGCTGCCACTGCTACGACTGCGACTGCTGTTCGTTAGGGTCTGAGCCACCAGCCACCCTCAGCCCCAGCAAAACTAAAGTCCCATCCCTAGTCACTTGGCCCTCCCCCCTCACGGTCATACGACAAATGCAACCCGCAGTAGCGCAATGTGTTTTGTTTGCTGCATTTGTTTTCATTTGGTTGCAATGCTGACATTGTTTACAGTTCAACTTGCTAAAAATTAGCAAAAATCTCACATGAGCAACCAGAACGAGGGGCAACAAAATAAAATAAAATAAAAGAGAGAAAAAAATAGTACTAGCAGGCACACCAAAAGCAACTGAAAACTTGCTTAAATTTAAATTTATGTTGGGTTTTGTGCAATTTGTTGTTCGTTGAGAACTGTTTGAGGGAGGGCTGAAGTACATGTGCGATAATTGCTATGGGTGGCACAAGTTGAACGTATGTGTGTAGGTGTTGATTGTGTGAAAAACGTTGGGGAAATGAAAATTGCAGTTTGCATAGGTCTTCAATTTTTGTGCAGCACCAAAAGCTTGCCTTTCAAATTGGGCTACACAAGCCAGCTGTATTCAAGAGTATACCTAAGTTTTTTGTCATATTATTCAAGACCATTGAGCTGATATAAACTTTGCTTAAAATTTCAAATACATAAGAGCCAAATGCTAAGTTTAGGCATTCTTATGATTTGCATACAAAAACCAGATTTTTTATTTATTTTTCATTAACAAAGTGTTAAAACTAAAAAGCATTATCGAAGTGATAATTTTTGTAAATTACAAAAGACGTAAATGTTGGTCAGATTCTTGCATTTTTAA
This sequence comes from Scaptomyza montana, assembly GCA_018904305.1. Classification (NCBI taxonomy): domain Eukaryota; kingdom Metazoa; phylum Arthropoda; class Insecta; order Diptera; family Drosophilidae; genus Scaptomyza; species Scaptomyza montana. The sequence goes on from JAEIGR010000001.1 coordinate 7,082,583, forward strand.
TCAGCAACAAACTCCAGTTTATACTGAATACGAAGTGAAAATCAGGTCAAGTTAATTGAAAATGGCTAATTATCTTAACTGACATTCTAACAAACAGTTAACGAGACAGCAAAATGGCAACACATTATCGAATCAATTGTTATTCCTAGAAGTGATAATCGTTAATCGTTTAAGTTGAGCTTTAAATTAAATCAGCATTTCCCTTTTTTATTTGTCTAACAATTTAATAAGATTTTTTATGCATAGCTTCCAGTACGATGAAGAAAAGCACGAGTATTTCTTTTTTTTTGGTGGTGTCAATTTACAAGTTTATTATTGGAACTACCAAAAATCTACACAACCGAAGCATCATAAATTTCAAAATTCAATGCCGGAATTTGTGTATATCTGTAACACCATAAATACAAATATATTTTATATACCTCAAAGCACTGCAATGAATCATTTAAGAGCACATAGCCATTACCATTAGATCATTATCGAATTGTTGGTTGGCTTCCAGCGCATTTCGCACCTTTAAAGGCCTCTTTAAACGGCACAAAAACGAGTTAACGACACTCAATTGGGTGCTAATTGTACAATTAAACGTTGTTGCTGACATCAATCCAAACCACGTAGCCACCAACAACCGGAGAGTCACCAGAATGTCGGACACTATATGCGCACTATGTCCATCGTATCAGTTCAGCGCTGACAGCACCAATGTAAAGCGAAAAAAACGAATAAAAATATTCGAAAAAAAAAAAGTTTAAAATTCGATCCCCATGCAGCTTGTCGCCTCTAATGGTAATTATCTGCATCATAAATTTGTGTCCAATTGCGCTCGAGGCATTGAAAATGGACGCGTTTTAATTGTGGACACAAAGCCAGCTTTATTTTTGCCCAACCACCCAACAATTGTAAAGCTGTAACATTTTAAGCTGTTAAAAGCTGCATTAATTTAACGCATGATTGGCAATGCCAGCAAATGGAACTGTCGCGTCGTATCCAAAGTGAAATTATGCAAATTGTGTCAGTATATGTATGTGTGTGTGTGTGTGTGCAAGTGTATGTGTGAATGCCAAGGCAAATCTGAAAATTTTGGCAACCCAAAGTGCCCCATGAGTGCATAAGTACAATTGGCGACTACCCAATTGCTTAATTACACAAGAGAACACAGAAACTTAACGAAGACTTTAAGAAAAATAAATGTTAATAGTTAGTGCAACAAATTTGCAGTGAAGTTATTTTGTTCAGTATACAAATTTCAATAGCACAGTTTACTATTTAAAGAAAAATTTAAAAAAAAACTGAAAAGAGATAGGAAAATAAAATATAATATACAGTAATACTTTTTTAAGTGATAAATAATGAGGCAAAATTAAAAAGTAGATTTAATTATCATTAAGTAAAAAATGGAAAAGTTATAAATTGGAAATAAAAAAATAAATCCATTCTTATTTTAACTCTATTAAAAATCATTAAGTTCAATTAATTTGTTAAACAGTGTAACTGTGACTTTTCGTTTTTCCTAGTGACGGGTTATAATGTCAAAAATAATTATAATTGTGATTGGCTGTGCAATGGGCATTACACTGCTATTTTTGCTCAGTCAGAGTCAAAGGATTTTGAATACTAAAGCAAACGTAAATGGAACGTATAAATTGAGGACGACGACTGCTGAAAGCGTTCTAATTCCTCAAACAATAAATTCATCGCGTCAACAGCTTTTGTTGCTGCACCGTCAAAAGCGTTATCTGCTGTTTCCCGAGGGCAGCTCATTGCAGTTGGTCTTCGATTTAATCATACCCATTGTGGACTACACTAATTTCGCCATACTTGGCATCACATGTGCCGTCGCATGGGAGCTACCCAGCAAACCGCCCAGCGAGATTTTAGAGAACCTGCGTACCCGCCTTAACGATGGCACCCTTGGCACTGTGCGTCGCAATGGAAGCCTGCAGGACGCCATCGGGGATGCCCCGCCCGTTCGAACTGCCACTAATTGGCAAGCAATGCACGCGCAGGGTGCAACAGCAGCAACGTCAGGGCCGACATATGCATCGAATGTGCACAGTTACTCGTACTATACAAATGTCCAGAACGGACCGGGCACTTCCGTTTATGCAAATTCGCCTAATGGAGAAGCGCATGCAGGCAGACCAACTAATTGGCATGCGCGACAGTCAATAGCAAAGTGGCGTCAGTGGGCAGACCCACCTCGCCATGCTGCTGCTTCATCAATCCAACAGCCAATACGTGGCAACACTCACAACTGGTCAGACAATTGGTGGCAGCGCAACAAAGAATCTGTCCAACAAAATTGGCGTGAAAAACAGCAACAGTGGAGCATCTATCAGCAGCAACCAGCAGAGAGGTATTTACACAAAAAAAAATAAAATATAAGTACATATATTATTTTCGATTTTTGATTGTGAAATATTTATTATCCTGACTCAAATCTTTAAAATATTCAAGAATACTTTTATCTATCAAAATTATAGTAAATAAATAAATAATTATTTATTGATAAGAAATTATAAATACTGTAAAATACTATTTTAGTTTCCAAAAAAAATCATAAATTAACATTTTATTTTAAATATTTTATAAGCGCAAAGTATTTATGAATTTCTCTTAAAAATCGTATTGTAATTACAATCTCATCTACATGGGAAACTCTTAGCAAGCAATATAACAACAACTACAACAGCTATACACAGAGACCACGACAAGTGCTACATGCACCACTTAAGCACCACATTTATCCGGTATTTGGCAAGCGGCGACGAAGGCGACGACGGGAGGTGGATATGAATGCAGCTGATGACGTCATTGAGCGGTTGCATTTGCATCAGCATTTGAGCTCCCGAGGGCTTCTCTTTAACAAGATCGAACGTTTGTACAAATCGTAAGTGGAATCGCTGTGGTGTCCAACATTTGCAATCAACATTGACCCACTGTCCTTATCTACTCCGCACAGGCGTCAGCTCAATGGTACCGCCTGTATTCAGCGGGCACTTTGCGAATCGGCGCAACGCCAAGCGTGGGTGGAAAGGGGAATGGCTGTTGCTGAGCCTCAGAGCTTTATTATGGAGCTGCTCTCGGCCATCTTTCAATTGCCCAGTGGCGGCAATGAGGGCAGCGATGTCCTTGAGCACATCTCACCGCATTATCTGGAAGCGCATCAGGAGCGAGGCAACTGTCGAGAAATTTACAACGACTGCAGTCACACATTTTGGTTGGAATAAAACAAATCGTATCTTAAAAATTTACTTATACACATATGTGTTTTATTTGTTGTGGTGTAGTAAACTTCGTGACAATAAATCTGATAATATAATTCTTTTATAAATTATGCTAACACTGATGAATAGAAATGTTGTCATCACCATTCTACAATTATGCATACAAATCTAGCGCAATTGACATAGCCAGGAGCCAAATTAAACATTAATAGCTGCATAGCCAATAATGTTTATCTTAAGAACATGCTAGTTCTGGCCAGCAATGTTGCCAGTGTGAAAAAGTAATAGACCAATGAACACAAAAAACGAAAGACAAACTGCTTGCCCAAAGAAAAAGATGCAAAAAAATGAGTTCAAAAACGATGCAGTGGGGTATAAGCGACTAATCGATTGCCCTGCAGTTAATTCTTGGGTGAAACTTGTCTAAACAGCTAAGAAAAACCATATATTGATAGAGATTTCAAGTTTTACTGCCAGTATTATCATATATTAATCAACTGAATTGTTGTAATCATTGTTATTATTGATTATAGACATATTTAAAAAATATCATTTGATTTAGTTTAACGAAATATTTCTTCTTAACATTAATTAAAATTTTTTGTGCCGCTCTTTTACTAATTTGACATACCCCTCTTATGATTTACGGGAAAGCCGCAGTGCAAAAAGTAATAAAGTACAAGAAATAAAAAAGAGAATAGCAGAAAAAGTAGCAAGAAAACGTTACACCAGCGATGCAAGCTATAACTAGAGCTTGCCGCAATTAACAGCCTGGCAAAGTGAACTAAGCGCATCTTTTTATTGCTGCCTTTTCAACGTCTTTGCTTTGACGCAGCATTTTTGCGAACTTGAGCTGACAGTTTGCTTATGAACGACGTGTTGACCGCAAGTGTAGGAAATGTGCATCAACAACAAAACAAAGCCCAAACCAAAAGTTGCTTGTTTTCTTTCATTTCTACTCCTTCTGGTTGTAGATGAGTGCCAAGGAGATGTACTCCAGAAAACTGTCAATTCTATTGAGTTGCCAACGCTTAGGCCACTGTTAAATGAAGACAACACTGTGACTGCGACTGCAACTGCCGCTGCTGCTGGGAGCGATGGCAGTTCGGATTTTGAGCAGCTCATCGAGGCGAAACTTAACGAATCGAGAAGCCACACAATGCAGACAAGTCAAGAGCTGCTATCAAGGAAGCGACGCTATTTAGTATTTCCAGAGGGCAGCTCCTTTCAAATGGGTAAGTTTTGAGTCTCTTAAACCAACGCAAATTACACGCCTCATTTATTTCTCGGTTTTCTATATAGTTTTTGATGAAATCATTTGCGTTGTGGACTACACCAACTATTTGGTGTTGGGCATAACTGTTGCCCTTGCCTGGGAGTTGCCCAGTAGACCGCCAAGCGAAGAGCTTGAGGCTTTCCTGACCAAGCTGCAAGACGGAACCATTAATGTTAGTCGCAATGATTCCGTGTCCAACATCACCTATGTGAATGATGGCTATAAGCAGCAATCGCAAACTCAGAAAACCGCCACCACCAACCACAACGACAATAATAAAAGCTACAAGCCAAACTACATCAACTTGTCAAATGGAGAAGGTGGTGGGAGTAATGGCTATAATTCTTACTACAGCAGTTCACCTGTGTTTCGCACACCGATGCATCCAATTTATCAACATGCTGATAGCTATTATCGACGACCCAATTTTCCTGCCAGGCGCAAGGATAGTCACTATTACTATAGCAAACCGGCGAGCAGCGTTCGGAATCCTTTCCAGAAATATGCACAGTCTTTAAGTCACTCCCAATACACACGCTATCCCTACTGGGCCTTGACATCACAGTAAGTACTAAAGACTACTCTAAGGAACAATACTAAATACCATATACCTAAAAAGAGAGAACGCTCTGACTTAAAAAAATGATTTTTATTTAAAATATAAGTTTCCATTTATACTTTTTAAAAATATATTTCTGCAAACTACAAAATAGTTTTGAACAGTGAATTAATTAGGCTTTTGAGTAAACTATTGATTCTTCATGTGCATATGCATAAATTTTCATTTCTATATTATTTTCCAAAGCTTAAAGAACACACTGCGCCAGCAAAATAACTATTATGGGAAGACTACCAACAATCGTCAAGCCAATAGTTACTACAAGCCGGCTCCAACCATATTAAACTCGAAACAAGTGCGTCATCATAAAATCTATCCGGTATTTGGCAAACGCAGCATTCCAGATGCAGCGAATCCACATCATCGTCATAGACGCAGTGGAGTCGCCAGTGTTCCAGATGCAGAACTAACCAGGATGGAGGGTCTGCAGATCAAATATCATCGCAACAGCCGGCATACGTTGTACGAGAGAATCGAAAAGTATCTGGATAAGTAAGTTGTGATTTCCAATTAATGGTTCTTATACAGTAGACGCTCGGAAATTAGAACCGGGTTAGAATTATTTGGTCTGATTTCTGTTTTTGCATACAAAAGTGTACAAAATTGTAGTGCATTTAGTGTAAAATCTGCGATAAAACTTTTTCTTTATCTATCTATCTCTTTACTAATTATAACAAGAAAACAAAAGTTATAAGATGTTTTTTTATTAAAAATATATGTATGTACATTAAATCAAAAATAGATGGAACATAAATGTTTACTGCAATTCCATAAATATATGAATGAATGGCGTGAATTGAAGCTACATTACTAGAGAGAATCTGGACACAAATTTTTAAAAAACGGATACCGTGTCGCAATTTAAATTTGGTAAACCATCTATCGCTTGGACTAAATGACTTTTCGATGATTTTTCTGCGACTGATGATAGGTTTCTCTTTGATTTTATATATGTAGGTGATTGAAGATGGTGTCACATTAAGATCTTGGACTAGCAGCTTCCTTGTACGCTTTCTAATTTTCTATTTTTCTAACGTTTATTTAACATTTTCGGACATAGTTTTTACTTTTAGCAAAAAATAAAATTTACCCAGAATTAAGCAAAAATGAATACGATTGCGACAAAACAACAATAGTAGAATGAATAACACGCGTAGAACAGGGGGGGTGGTGGGGTCCGCCTGTTTATTTTTATATTTTTTTTTGGGGTTATATTTTGTTAAGCAAAATCAAACGAATTGGAGAGTTTCTGTGCTAAAAAAAAAAGGAAAAACAATTTACGCTCTGAAATTGAATTTTCAATTCTAATTTTAGAGCGTGTAAGTATTGAAAAACTGATTCTAATTTCTGGACAATTCCAATTTCCGAATGTTCTAATTTGTGAGCGTCTACTGTATATAAATTCATAGTAAGATGTACCTTGCTTTGAGTTGTTTAGACACTTTGTTACTTAAAGATCAAATAGCATGAATAAGTTATTAATTTTAAAATCTTGTATCAAATACATACAGATTCTTTGTACTTTAGTGCAAGATTAAATCGGTTTATTTGCCATTGTATTAGTGCTGTCATAAAAGACTAAGTCTTGCAGCATTAACCTGCATTTTGACCAAAAATCGAATTTTATTTAAATGTAGTTATTCAAATGCAGCTATATTCTAGAAGCCAAACCATGACTTTTAAGATATTGCATTCGAAAATCGGGTCAGTTTTGCCGAAGTTATGGAAGTCGAATGATTTTCCAATCCAGAAATTTTAATGCCCAAGTCGATTTTTTGGCATAAAATTTTGACATGGATTCTGGCCAAAAATCAATTTCATTTAAACGCAATTATTTAAATGCAGTTTTATTCTAGAAGCCAAACCATGACTTTTAAGGTATTGCATTTGAAAATCGGGTAGTTTTGCCGAAGTTATGGAAGTCGAATGATTTTACCAATGCCCAAGTCGATTTTTTGGCATAAAATTTTGACATGCATTCTGGCCAAAAATCGAATTTCATTTTAATGCAATTATTTAAATGCAGTTTTATTCTAGAAGCCAAACCATGACTTTCAAGGTATTGCTTATGAAAATCGGATGAGTTTTGCTGAAGTTATGGAAGTCGAAAGATGTTACCAATTCCCAAGTCGATATTGTGGCATAAAATTTTTACATGCATTTTGACCAAAAATCATGTTGACAACCTGCAGAAAACCGAATTGCAAGTTAAAGTTCAAACAGCTGATTTTAGAATGTATGAACATAAGCTAATTTGTTTTGTTTAAGGGAAAGATTATTAATTTAATAATTCAAACATTTTAAAGATCCAGTAAAAACAGGCTTCATGGGTGTTAATTATATTCAATTCTAATATTGTGCTATTCTAATGGAAGGCAACAGCTGTTCGATAAGTTTGCGCTTTGCGGAATCGCTTGAATTTCAAGTTTACCTTCACATTCAACATAAGTTCACGTAAAGTTAATAATTAATAATTGTTTATCCTTTCCTTAAAGACGTGGTCATCATGGACATCAGTGTGTGCTTCGCACTCTTTGCGAAACTGGACAAAAATCTCATGAAAAGGAACCCGGCAGCTTCGTTGGTGAACTTCTGCGAGCTATATTTACAATACCCGAGGCACTGGATCACGAACCAGTTGCCTACAAAGATAGTCGGTACGACAAGGCCCATGCCCATAAAGATGACTGTGCAGCGCTTTATCCTGAGTGCAAACTGTCTATTTGGAATGCTCCATTTGTACAATAAAACAATACCAACTTGTTTTTTTTTATTGTTTTATTCAAAGTCAATCCCATTTGCCACCCAGAAGCCAACCTATTAGATTTAATTTACATTGATCCCGAATTTCCTGATCACAATCCTTCGAGTTCATGCGCATAACACGACTATAGTCATCTTCCACGCCTGAAATAGTGGGTAGGCTAAGAAAGAAAGAAAAGGCAATAATAAATAATGTTTGATATGTTTAAGATATGTATAACTTACGTAAAGATCAGACGTACTATATCTTGCAACATGGAGTAACCGGGTGGAAGAAGCAAACGCTTACTATCACAAATTGCTCTCATAATACAGGCTTTAGTATCGATACCCAAGCTACGAAAAAGTAATGATAAATTACTATGTTATGTTGTGCTGTATAAAAATATATTCGAAATCTATCCTACAGTTTGCTAAATCCTCCGAATTGATCAAACAACTGCCGACGATCGCGATGGCCATGGTAATGATGCCAGGCTGTGACATGTTCAAGATCTGGATAGTATATAGTTTCATAGGGTGCTATTTCGGGATCATAGGGTTCTTCTTCTTCCTTCTCTGGCTCAACTGATCTATGCCAGCGTTTGCCATAGTTACTCCAATTGGGCGATGGCGTAGTCCACTTCACCCACTTTCCGGGATGCGTATACTTGTTATAATAAGGCCGTGCCGAGGTCCAATTCTGGTAACGCTGACCATACTTTGACCAATGTTTCCACTTTGCCTCATCAGCATAGTTCGTCGATTGTGGTCTGTAGTCGATCCGTTGGTGAAGTCTAATCGGGTTCGGTTTCTTAACCGGTATAGCCTTAAAACGCCAATCGGTGCCAGGAATCCAAACATAGGTTGGCTCTGTTGTCGTAATGGGTTGCGGAGTGGTTGTCGTTCTAGGTCGAAAACGTTTCGGATAGACATCCTCTCGACTTGTAAACACCGGATAATAGCACGCCTGTTCGATGTTCATCGCTACGCCCTTTGGAAAGCGAGAGAGTAGACCTTTACTTATGGAACCAGTGAACTTTAAATTCGATCCCTTTGGGAAAAGCACAAAGCGCTTTTGACGCGAGAAAACCCGCTCCACCACATGATTTAACTCGGTTTTGTTCGGCTCCCCAAAGGCCAACAGCAAAAGTGACAGTTGGACGAGCAACTGAATCCCAAAGACTGCATCGCATGGCTGTCATACTATACTGATTGAGATGTCCAAATAAAGTCAGCTCAAGCGGATAAAATCAACGAGTTTACTTAATAATTATTATCATCAATTGGTATTCGGTGTAAATTATTGAACACATAAGTATGTAGCTCAACCAAGAAGTAATAGAAAAACCATCATAACTAAGAGTAAATAATGATTATTTTTCGTACTTCTGAAAATGTTTTTATAACGTAGTAATATGTTTGCACGAAGCATGGTAATCGAAAAGTTACTTACTCTTTTAATTTTGAATATTTTCTATTTGTCAATGCTGAATACACTGCCCCACAAAAAGAGTCATATAACGTTATGCGGAGAAGGATCGACCTAAGAATTTTCGGCCGCTATATCAATGCTCTTAAACATATAAGAGAAAACTTACAAAATTACTGTTTTTTTAGGGTTGAAAAAAAACAGAGCTTTCCAAGGAAGTCACATGACTATCTTTTTTGTAAGGCTGTATTGTTGTTTTCAATGAAAACTTATACCATCTGTTATGATATTATTCTATGCATAAATAGCCCAACTTCAATATAGCGAATCTCAAGATGATTAAAATAACTTCTTTAAAGAGAAAACTCGTAAAGATAAAATGGTTTTTTGAGTGAACTACTTATTTATTAATAAGTACATACATTTTTTTTATTATTTAAGATATTTATTCAACTTATATTTTTATAATTGACAGTCAAAACTTTACTAATTTGCAGCATTTGTTTTATCGAGTCTACCACTCAATAGCCAAATCAATAAGTTCATATCACACTTTGTCTTTATTTCCATAGAACAGGCATCAGGATCTTTGCTCATAGCACGAGTGTATTCATCCTCCAAACCATCGAGTCTTGGCATTCTATTGTTAAATATAATAACTAGTATAATAAATAACTGAACGGTTTTTATACTAACGTGAAGACTAATCGCAGCATATCTTGCAGCATTGAATATCCTGGTGGCAATAAAAGACGCTTAGAGTCACATATAGTTCGCAAAATGCATGCCTTGATATTCATTCCAAATCTATAATTTAAATTTTAATTATATGTGAAAATTGGGTTAAACAATTTTATATTATATTACACACCGCGAACTGAGCCCGTTGAAAAGATCAAATAGCTGTCTGCGATCACGATGTCCATGATAATGTGGAGAAGTCAATGCTGAATTTTGTGCCGATCCATGCCATTTTTTTTGTGTCCAGTCAGCAGACCACTTTGGAGCAGGGGATGTCCATTTAGACAATTTGTTCTTGTAGTTAATCACCGGCCATTTTTGTTTCTTAGCACTGCTCTGCCATTTTTGTGCCTGATTGGAACCATACCTCGACCATTGCTGCCATTTGTGTGGATTGGAATAGGCACTAACATCATCGATGCGATGCGTTTTTGGTGGATTGGGCCTCGGTCTTGGCTTTGAGTTTGATAAAGCCTGCGCCTTGAAACGCCAATCGGTGCCGGGTATATAAACATAGCTCTCTGTTGTGGTCGTCAGTCGATTTGTTGCTGTTGTTGTCTTCTTTGGCAGAAAACGCTTTGGATATAGATCATCTCGTGTGCCGGGTATGGGAAAATAAACAGCTTCCTCCAAATTGAAAGTGATGCCACGAGGAAACTTTGACATAAGTGATTTCCCAAAATTACAAGTGAATTTAAAAAATGAACCAGGTGGAAAGATTATTGCACGCTTTCTGCGGCTAAAAACTCGGTCAATGACTGGTCTCAGTTGAGTCTTCTGTTGTTGTCTGATCTCTCCATGGCTACAACTGAGCAGCACCAACAATATAAAGATCTTAGCTAGCAGCATTTAAAGCGAACGCCCAGAACTAAATGATTGCAGAGATAAAGTTGCCTATGGGATAAGTACTTTCTGTTAACAGATTGATTCAATATTTACAGAGAGTTGATTGATGACTTGATTTATTGACTATACTCATAACTGGAATCTCATTAGCCTCAAGACCCAGTTTGATCAAAATTGTTGAACATTTATATACACAAGCTGATCAGTTGAAGTACTTGATTCAATCGAAGCAGATCGTTGGATTACTAAAATGAAACTAAGATGGTTGCCCTACCAGTTGCTGGTTATACTTATAAGTTGCAAATGCGGAAGCTCCCTTATATATCCAGCCTCAAGTTCACTAGGTGTAAGTACAAAAACAAATCGATATAAAAATTTTGCAAAAGGCATAAAAGCTTTGTTAAAAAAATAGTGTTTATTTTAGCTTTAAAAACATCCTTAAATGTTCTTGTCTTTGACTTCAGAACGATTATATGTATTTTAAACTAACTTCAATTATTTTTTTAGCTTACATCTTCTGTTTCTGTGCCCATTGCTGAATTCTATCCGGAACGTCGCATATTGGTCGATTGGTGTTTTGCCATATCGTACGACTTTCCAAGCAACTTAACCTCTTTTTATAGCATACCTATTTGGCCAGGCTTTGCAAACTATCAAAACAAACGCGAACTTCCTCGTCATGATCATAATGATCTAAGCATCTATGAGAAATATGGTTTCAATGCTTTGACGGAAACACATCCCAAGGACATTTCAGCTGGTGAGCTTTATGCAAGCATTGAGGATACATTGACTTCTTATGGATTTCACGATACCTGCTTGTTAAGAAGTGTTTGTGACCTGTCACAGCATCCATTTGATGATCAGCATCAGCATATATTGAGTGATATACTAACATTTATTCTAAGGTTGGTTTGATATATGCCTTAATTACACATTCTTTATGTGCTGGTCTTTCTTTTGTGTTGTAGTCCAACGCAGCATGATGGATTTTTGGAAAGTGAGCACGTGTATAAACAGGCGTACGAGCAGGCAGAACTTGATGGCTTTCTTGGCAAAGATTGCGTTAAGCTATATGAGAATTGCAAACACGATGTCTTAAGATTAATAAGCAATGTCATATTTACACATGATTAAAGACTTGAATAACAATGATTTGATGTAAACTGCACATTTATTTAACAACTGATTCAACAATATATTTACTTTCAATCACTACTGATTGAGAAACTTTGTTTCTGAAGACTTTCTAAATGCCAAATAACTCATCAAACGCATACATAAAACTAACATTAACATACAAATAAAAGCCAACTGCTGTCAGATGTCAAATCAATCCAAAGCCCACAAAGATGAAGCCTAATGAGCTTTACCGCCTGACTATTGGTCAAAATACCATCAGATATTATGATGAGCGAAATAACGCGAGTGAAAATGTATTTGACTTAATGGCCTGCAAATTAGCATGAATACTCAATTGGTTTGAATTATTGTGTAGTCATATATTGCTCACATGCAAAGGTAGGATTGGAAATTACAATGTTCACTTAACCTGGAAATTTAAGTCTAAAAAGCATTCTGATTGTTTCAAATTGGCAATGAGGGCAACACATTATCTGGAAGCGAGTGAGGAGCGAGGCAACTGTCGAGAAATTAACAACGACTGCAGTCACACATTTTGGTTGGAATAAAGAAAATCCTATTTTAAATGTTTACTTAAATATGTGTTTTACATATTTGTTAGCCTACCGTGGCAGAGCAATTTAATGCAGTGAAACTTCAAGACAATACATCTTAATTTATCATGTCAAACATTGTAAGAATAATTTATAATGCATTAACATATGATTAAGAAATGTATATATTTAGCATAGATATCTGAAACAAGAACAAAATTCAAAACCACTTCAAAAAAGTAATGTATTAAAATATAATTTACTACTTGTAATTCGCCGATAACTTTAAGAATAACATTGAATCGAGCTAAGCTTACTTATCTGATTGGAAGACACAGTGAAGGAAGTAACTTTTTGAATACATTTCTTTTACATTTTCAAATAGAATATCTATTAGTACGTTTATGCTTGCTTATCCACAAATCATAGTAAACATACGTGTGTAGAAAAAATCATGATTTTGGGTTAATGCTTGTATGTTTTTAAAAAATCACGATCTGAAATCATGCTTTTTTGCAAGCGTAAACTTAGTATATATGTATATACTTATCAACAATATATATTAATTTTTCATTATATATATTTTTACTTGCCGAACTCTTCAAGAAATCGAAGAGCTATGTTAACAATTGCTAAATTGTGATGTTGTCATCTCTATTCTCTGAGTATAATTAGACAAATATGCTTAGATATGTAACACAATTGACATAGTTAGGAGCCAAATTAAATATAAATAGCTGCAAAGCCAATAAATTTAATCTTAAGAATAAGCTAGTTACCTTGAAAAAGATATTTAAGACTTTAAATAGACCAATGAAAGATAAAAGAGGGAAGACAGCTTGTCTTTCCCAAAGAAAACGAAGCAAAAAATGTATTAAAAAAATGCTGCACTTTGATATACGCGACTAATCGATTGCCCTGCAGTTAGTTTTTGGGTGGTTTAAGGTTTTTCACAAAACATTTAACTTTTTACACTTTCTTGCCGTTTTACAGGCATTCTCATACATCAATCAACTGAATTGTGTTTCTCAGATTTTTTATTTAATTGTATAAATTTATTAAAGTCTATTTTAAAAATTTTATTTTATTTTTTGTTCAATATATTTCTTCTTAACTTTATTAAACATTTACCTTTTACAAATTCAAATACCCCTTTAATGCCTTACAGCTACGGTGAAAAGTGTGAAGAACAAAAAAATAAAAAGTAGAAAAGAAGAAAAGAAGTAAAAAAGTAGCAAGCAAACGTTACACCAGCGATGCCAAGACAAACTTGAAAGTTTTCAGCATTACGCAGACGCTTAAAATGATTAAAAGATGATGATGATAAGAGGGAAGTCGCGCGGCTAACGAAAACTGGCCGCAATTAACAGCCTGGCCATGAGAACTAAACGCAGCTTTTTGGAGAACTTAAGCTGACAGTTTGCTTATGAACGACGTGTTGACCGCAAGTGTAGGAAATGTGCATCAACATCAAAACAAAGCCCAAACCAAAAGTTGCTTGTTTTCTTCCATTTCTACTTCTGCTGGTTGTAGATGTGTGAGCCAAGGAGATGTACTCCAGAAAACTGTCAATTCTATTGAGTTGCCAACGCTTAGGCCACTGTTAAATGTAGACAACACTGTGACTGCGACTGCAACTGCCGCTGCTGCTGGGAGCGATGGCAGTTCGGATTTTGAGCAGCTCATCGAGGCGAAACTTAACGAATCGAGAAGCCACACAATGCAGACAAGTCAAGAGCTGCTATCAAGGAAGCGACGCTATTTAGTATTTCCAGAGGGCAGCTCCTTTCAAATGGGTAAGATTTGAGTCTCTTAAACCAACGCAAATTACACGCCTCATTTATTTCTCGGCTATATAGTTTACGATGAATACATTTGCGTTGTGGACTACACAAACTATTTGGTGTTGGGCATAACTGTTGCCCTTGCCTATGAGTTGCCCAGTAGACCGCCGAGCGAAGAGCTCGACGTTCTCCTGACCAAGCTGGAAGACGGTACCATCGATATTAGTCGCAATGACACCGTGTCCAACATCACCTATGTGAATGATGGCTATAAGCAGCAATCGCAAACTCAGAAAACCGCCACCACCAACCACAACGACAATAATAAAAGCTACAAGCCAAACTACATCAACTTGTCAAATGGAGAAGGTGGTGGGAGTAATGGCTATAATTCTTACTACAGCAGTTCACCTGTGTTTCGCACACCGATGCATCCAATTTATCAACATGCTGATAGCTATTATCGACGACCCAATGTTCCTGCCAGGCGCAAGGATAGTCACTACTACTATAGCAAACCAGCTAGCAGCGTTCGGAATCCTTTCCAGAAATATGCACAGTCTTTAAGTCACTCCCAATACACACGCTATCCCTACTGGGCCTTGACATCACAGTAAGTACTAAAGACTACTCTAAGGAACAATATTAAATATACATAAAAAGCGAACACTTAAAAGCGAGACTTAAAAAAATTATTTTTATTTAAAATATAAGTTTCCATTTATACTTCTTAGAAATATATTTCTGCAAACTAAAAAATATTTTTGAACAGTGAAATAATTAGGCTTTTGAGTAAACAATTGATTCTTCATGTGCATATGCATAAATTTTCATTTCTATATTATTTTCCAAAGCTTAAAGAACACACTGCGCCAGCAAAATAACTATTATGGGAAGACTACTAACAATCGTCAAGGCAATAGTTACTACAAGCCGGCTCCAACCATATTAAACTCGAAACAAGTGCGTCATCATAAAATCTATCCTGTATTTGGCAAACGCAGCATTCCAGATGCAGCGAATCCACATCATCGTCATAGACGCAGTGGAGTCGCCAGTGTTCCAGATGCAGAACTAACCAGGATGGACGGTCTGCAGATCAAATATCATCGCAACAGTCGGCAAACGTTGTACGAGAGAATCGAAAAGTATCTGGATAAGTAAGTTGTGATTTCCAATTAATGGTACTTTGAAAAGAAATTCAATCTACTTATAAATAAAATTCATATAGTTAGGAACTTTTAAGTTCCTTAGACACTTTGTAACTTAAAAATCAAGTACCATAAATAAGTTTTTAATTTCTTGGCTTGACGTCTAACAAATGAAATTTTTTTATATTTATTACTAAGTGTTGGCCTAATAAGCTCAGTTATGAAATCAGTCACAAGATTGGAAAGTAATTAAAAAAAAGTCTTAAGTTCCTTTCATTTAACAAAAGTCAAAACAACATTTGACTAAAAACAATACATCGTTATAAATATGTGTTTATCCTTTCTTTAAAGACGTGGTCATCAAGGACATCAGTGTGTGCTTCGCACTCTTTGCGAAACTGGACAAAAATCTCATGAAAAGGAACCCGGCAGCTTTGTTGGTGAACTTCTGCGAGCTATATTTACAATACCCGAGGCACTGGATCACGAACCAGTTGCCTACAAAGATAGTCGGTACGACAAGGCCCATGCCCATAAAGATGACTGTGCAGCGCTTTATCCTGAGTGCAAGCAGTCTATCTGGGATGTACCATTTATACAATAAAACAATACCGATTTCTTTTTATTGTTGTTTTTTTTTAATGTCAATCCCATTTGCCACCCAGAAGCCCATGTTCAAGATGTGGGGATAGTTGATAGCTTCATATTGCGCTATTTTGGGATCAAATTACGTTTCATACTTCATTTGTTGGCTTTTTTCCAGATTTAAGTCCAACACATTAGGATGGAGTTTTGGAAAGTGAGCACGTGTATAAACAGGCTTACGAGCAGGCAAATCTAGATGGCTTTGCAAAAACTATGTCTTAAGATTAATAAGTAATGTCATATTTACACATGATTGAAGACTTCAATAACTAAGATGTGATGTAAACTGTACATTTATTTGACAACTGATGTAACCATATATTAACTTTTCCAAATAACTGATTAATGAATTAAAATAAACTATTCGACTTTTGGTTATTTTCTATCATAAAACAAATAAAAGCCAACTGCTGTCAGATGTCAAATCAATCCAAAGCCCACAAAGATGAAGCCCAATGAGCTTTACCGCCTGACTATTGGTCAAAATGCAATCAGATATTATGATGAGCGAAATATCGCGAGTGAAAATGCGTTTGACTTAATGGCCTGCAAATTTGCATGAATAATCAATGCAATATTGTGTAGAATTGTAGTCATATATTATGCTCACATGCAAAGGTAGGGTTCAAAATTAGGTATGCATTGGTAAAATATTAACTTTAAATTTTTACTTTACCTGGCAATTTAAGTCTTAAATGCGGTCTGATTGTTTTCACTTCGAATTAATTTAAAAATGTAGTATGGCATTATTTATTTGGTATTAAGGTTTGACTGTTAATTACTCTCAGATAATAACTTTTTTGGAAAAAAACCGATTTAATTCCACATACATTTTATCCATGATGACACATCATGACCTTAAATCTAATAGCCTTCTGTTAGATAAATAAATAATTTTAGGAAACTTAACTGACTTTTATTTCATCTAACAAGTGTGGTGACTATATTTAGCACATCAAACTTACAGTTTGGATATGCCTTTTGGCAATCGGTTCCAAGAAACCCCAATTTTTCAGCACGCTCATATCGATGTTTATATAGCTTTTCGTGTGCACCAAAACCATCATGCTGTGAGGGCCTATTGCATAAAATAATTATATTAAAAAAGTGTAAAATTTGTATATTTGTAGGTGACACTTACGTGAGCAAAAAACTGATGACTTGTACCAGCAGGTTATAACTATGATTATCCGCGAGAGGATAAAAGGCCAGCTCGCAGACGCTGCGCAGCAGACACGATCTATGGAATCCGTAGTCCTGCAATAACCTCTCCATGCCGGCATAGAGCTCACCGGCAGTAAAATCACTTGGATGGACACCACTTTCAGCTTCTAGCAGCTCCTGGGCATAGCCCGTAAAGTTTTTCGATTCACGCTTTTGTCTACGCTCCCAGGCATTGGCCCAAATGGTGGGATTGTAGAATGCGACAAGATCAAAGGGCAGATTATAGTTCATTTGGAAACCCAAATCGACGAAAACTTTTCGCGCATCTGGGATATCAATTGGCACCGACATCGATGCCGTCAATTGCAGTATCGAATTAGCCGGATAGAGCAGGCCAACAGTTCCAGTGGCAAGGATCAATCCGATGATCGCAACGAGGATGCCGTTTAAAGATTTGGTGTTGTGCTGCTTTGGCCGACACATTTCGATGTGAGCTTATAGCTGAGCACATGTGATATGTCATGTGGATCCCAGTTTTCTGCTTTGTTTATTTAGTTCTTCAATTAAGCGAACTGTTAATGAGTCTCAGCATTTGTTCTGCGTGAGCCCCAATTAGAACGGTAAAAACTGAAGAACTGGGGCACAATATAAAATATACTGCTTGGGTATAACAATCTGAAAAAACAATAGATAGTAAACAAAATAATTTTCTTTACAATGTAGCTTCGTCATAAAGGTATTAATTGGCATTCTGTACTTGCTGTACCCTACAATAGTTTGGAGTTTTTGGCGATAATATGATTTTCAAAATTCAATACTTTATTAACTATTAATTATTTAATATAAAATAACCCCTATTTATGTTAGAATTAAGGTTTTTTTTATACATAAAATAAGATGTGCAAATTCTCTGGCAAAAAATAAGGGAAATTATGAAACGTGAGTTAAATATTATTAAAATAAAAATCAAAATATTACCTAATAATTTTTGAAGAAATTAAATAAACCACTAAAATAGAAGAGACACGATCTGCCAAAACTTCACAACACAGTTCTTTTCCGTGTAGCTCAACTGTCAATTTTTTAAACAAAAAAATGTTGCGTGTTATCACCTGCTCTTCCACTCAAAGCATCACATAGGTTATTGGCCACAGTTGTGCGCCACACGCTCCAATGACAGCAAGATGACTCAAAACCAAGACAAGATAATTTTAATCGTGCAACTTCTGGCGATAATGTGCGGGACAGCGATAGTTGCTGCAAATACCAACAGCTTCAAGCCTTCAAGCTACAGTGCGGGTGGCAGTCAAGGTAATGTTAGTGGAGTTTTCAACCAGCACAAAATTGAGCAGCCAAATATACTGAATCGCTCCAAACGTGTGGCTATTTATAATGGCCAGGGCACATTAAAGGTGCGTAAATTAAATTGACGTATTCAGTTTTATAATGATCCTGAATATGTTTACTTTTAAGTTAAATCTTAATACTTAACTGAATATTTCAATTAATATATATTTTCAAACATATATTGCAGTTTGTCGCTGGTGTCGCGCATCCCGTTAAGCAAGTGGATAAAGATCAATCCTTTTGGTTCTTCTATAACTTTCAAAATCAATACACACCCACACCAATACCGATATATTATTGGAGCTTTTGGAATACAACCACATTTGTATCAACGGCTCGGCAGTTGCGCAAAGGGTTCCAAGCCACACTTAATCGCGATGATACACGTTCTTGGCTCTATGACGGCATTGAAGCGGGCTTGGAACAGTAAGTTTGACTTAATTATTATTATTATTATCATTATTAATTTCCTCTTTCTCTGGTAGACTCGATGGCAGTAAACGCGGTGCCAGCTGTCTTTTACGCAGCATATGTGAAATCTCTCAACTGCCTTTTGAGAATAGCAATATTTTTAGCGAAGTTCTTAATGCAGTGCTAATGTGAGTATCCCAATCAGTATTTCTCTTGTCTACACTTAAATAAAAAAGCCTGTTTTGACTGACTGATGCACTACCCAAAACGTAAGAGCTACAGAACTGAACTTTAAAGTTGTTTACTTAAATGCTAAAACTATGAATGGATTTTTAGAAAATTTTTCACATCATTTGCGGTCATAATAGGAGATACCCAGAGTATCCTAAAATTTTTGCGTTCAGTCATTACTTCTATGAGTAAAAAGAAATTAAGGATCAGAATATAAACTAGTCGAGCTTTCTCGATCATATTACATGGGTATAGGGTATAACCCAAAAGCATGTCCCTAAACATCTGTTCCATTTTCAATAATAAAAACAAAAAGCTATTGCAAAAGTTTTGAAATAAAGGTAATAATAAACTTATTTTTACTTGATTTGTTTTAATTAATATTATTTTCATTTTATTTTACAGACCTTCTATGAATAACGTCGCTGACAAATATCTGAATGCTAGAGATGCGGGTCGTGCTGGAGCTGATTGCATGAGAACCTACAACGATTGTACCCGCAAAGTTTGGGATTGGTTAACGCACGTGACTAAATTGACGTTTTGATAATGAATTTGCTAAGTAAAAATAAATGAAAATTAAATATATTTTTTAATTGTGTACATTTGAAAACATTTACTAAACTTATGTTATAATATGATGATTTTGCATATATTTTCCAAACGAACTTATCGCCTCTTTTTCATCAAGCTTCGGCGTCGATATTCGGCCCAGACCTCGCACATCAGGGGTTTGCTCCAGCACGTGCACTCGCTGAGTGGCAGTGCATTTGGTTTCATGCGTGTGCATTCTGAGAATGCCGGATAGGGTGTTAACGGCTTTTTACAATCCGTTACTTTCCTTGTGTTACCACATATTGGTGGAACGCGTCCACGGCGATGACAGCGTCGCTTGACTTTCGGGCACTTCTGGGCTTTTTCGCATATGACAGGCTTTGGACAAGCTGTTTTTGGTTTTTTATGCTTGCGACGCCTTACTGGAATCTCCTTGACTTTTACATAGCAGCAAATCTTCTTCTTTTTGATTTTGATAGGAGGACAGGAAGCCCAGGTTTGCCAATACTTGCGCTTTGCCTTATCAGATTCCACGTAATAGATGTCATCGAAACGCGGATTAAATTGACAATGAACATCGCCTTCGTCGCAAAACGGATTTAGCCACATCGATGGCAGTCTTGTTTCTTTTTTTTTCTTGACCATCATTTTTCTTGGCTTGCCACACGAGAAACTTTTAAATTTCAGTGGACACTTTGACGCCTTTCCTGGGCCACATTTTTCAGATTTCATTCGGCAGCTAATTGCTAACTTTTGAATAAATTGTGATCCAGATCCCAGACTGCGTCGTAATGCCGAACAGAGTGAAATCATTCTTTGTAGATATAATTTTAATGGCCAAATCTGTTGAACAAAATTTGGAAAATTTTGAATTCCGGAAAGAAAAAACACCGAAATGTTTAACTGATCAAAGTTTTATATTAACTAAATATTTTACATATTCGCTTTTCCGAGACAAAGTTAACTGAGCGCAAATGCAATGTTAACTTTGTTAGAAAACTCTTACAATTCTTTATTTACAACTTTTTATAAATACTTATATAAAACAATTTCTCCCAAGTGGGTGGCTAACGATTTCGCTTGTTACTTACTGGTGGCTAACGAAAATGCGAGCTTCTCGTAACTAGTGCGCAGTACGTTGTAGGTAAGTATAATATTTGTGATTTTACTTCATTAATAAATTATTTGGTTTTATATAACTATCTTAAATTTATACCAATTAATCAATTAGCCACTGTCGAAAGATTGGTTGTCAACATACAGCCCAGACTAGTGCTACAAAGATACAATTATTTGAATTATTTTTGGTTTGCACAAAAACCGATCATCCCCATACTCACAAGTGTACTAAAATTCATTGAATCTTTTTTAGGATTTCTAAAAAAATATTTACCAGTAATTTACCGAAAAATGAAGTTACCAATTTTTAATAACTAGAAAATTACTTATACTTTTTAGTAAAAGTAATTATGTATGTATATGCTTTTGGGATAATTTTTTTTAACATAAGCTTTCAACATAAAATGTATGTAATATTGAATCAAGTCTTCCTTGATATACAAATTTGCATATATGTATGTTTTTACATATTGTGTGTACGTATTATTTACGCATATTACAGTTTTTTAAATTTTGTCAATTTTGTACTTAAGAAAATATTGTAAAATCCACGTCCTAAAATTTCAAGTAAAAGTTACAAAGCTTTCACAATGGTCAACATGAATAGGCCGACAAAGATGATGGTAAATCGTTGCATAGAGCTGCTCAATGCAAAAATAGCAAACGCCCAGAGCCGACACATTGCCAAGCGAGTATGGGATGAGTGCGTCGTTAAGCGACCGCTGGACATGAAGTCATTGCAACGAGAGCGTCAAAAGGCGGAGACATATAAAGCTACCAAGCAACTCTCGATGTGGGAACTGAACAAATATCCACCTAATGAAAACACAGTGCGGGGCTCTCGCATGGATGACTTGCACTACAAATGTCTTGGAGTAAACGAGCGCACATATGATTGCACTTGGGCTAATTTTAACGAAGAACCCAAGACCAAAATGCGATCGGAGCGATCCTCAGTTAGAAAAGATGTGCCAGTAAGACGCCGCAAAGTTGGACATTCACCTCTCACTGCCAAACCTTGGGACGATCAGGCCAAGGACTTTATAACGCAGTGGCATAAAAACAATGGGTCACAGAGCAGCAATAAATAATGTAATCTACCGAATTTATCATCAAAATTAAGGGATTAAGATCGTCAGATTGGGAAACCAGTCAGATAAAAAACATTCTATGGCTGACTGGCTGACATTGAGATTTTCAAATAATAGTTACATTATATAAAATTTTAAGTCAAATACGGATGTTTCAAGAGCTGGTCGTATAATGCTGAATTTTCACTAAAGCAACTAAAAAAAAAAAGACTCAAGCGATTGCTGCTGACTTTTGCTAGTGTGACAAACTGTAGCTCTACTTTTAATTTGATCTATATTGCAAGTTAAATTGAAATTAAATTGTTCACTACAATTTGTATTAAAAATTATCTTTTGCATATGTATGTACTTGCACATTTGTTTGAATCTGCCCGATAATAGTAATTTAACCAGATATATCGATATATTGGTTTCGCCGGCAGAGTAGTGGCGCGAGCAGTCTTTAAATTCAAATTAAATGCACTATAAAATAGCTGGTGACGGCCGCGAAGGCCACCCCCTGTCAACCCAATTTCTCATTTACGTACAATCTGAGTATTTACCACCCTTTTTAATAATGGTCTCAAATTTAGTTTAAATTTATGAAGAATTTAAAATTATTGAAAATTGTTTAGACAACAGTATGTTCGACATGTTGTAGTGTCATCATTGAAAAATTGTTAAATATTTTTTCAATCAAATTTATTTTTAAAACAATCAAAATTACTAAACACTGGAAATGTTCGCTTATTTTAACACCAAAATGCTTGCACTGTTTGGAAAAGGCTTGATGTACACATCGACACGTTGTTTAGCCTGTCGCAAAAAAGGGGCGTTTCGGAAGCCACCAAAGTTACCCCATATACCAATAAGAGGACCACGTGATTATGAATATTATCGCAGCATAAGACGCAAACCCAAAAATCCAAAAGAAAAATTTTCTGATAATGTGCATGAACGGAGGCGGTTTATTTACAAACCCAATAAAAAGTGTGAACGACATTGCGAGAATGATCCCGATGAAGATTAGAAATGTTTAATCTTAAAATACAAAAAGCGAGCATGCAAGCAAATAAATAAGAATAGAGGTGCACAACAAGTGCTTAAATAGAGAAAACATCAAAAAAAAAAATATATTTAAATTTTCATAGTCAACAGCCTAAGAGTTGGCAACGCTTCAAACTGGCACTAAATGCCGAAAACGGCAGCATAGCGTTCACCAGAACGCTCTGATAGGTATAATTCTTCTGATTCAAATCATTGAGCAAAATTTCCTGGTGAACGCATCCAAATAAAACTTCGTAGTGAAATAAAATAATTTAAATTTACTACAATAAGTATGGCAACTCTGAAACGCTCAGCTGTGAGGCAAAGTACTTGCTTACTCGTTGCCGCTAAAAGTATCGGTTTTGCAAATAAATCATCTGGCATTTGTTGTTCTTTGTTTGCTGCATTTGGCAATCGTTCGTTTTGTTTGAAATGGCGCTGCTGAGAAGCATTTCAAAAGATTTCTGTAAAGTATTTCGACGCAATGCTAGTTCGAGTGGATGCACCATATACAGTCTCAGTTCGGGTCACGTAAAATGCGGCGTCTCCGTCATCCGCGTCTCAGGCCCAAAGACAAAGCATGCTCTTCGGGCAATTATCAACAATGTCGAATATGAACCGAAACAGCGCCAAGCATATCTTAAATCATTTTATCATCCAAGCACCAAAGAGATTATCGACAGGGGTCTGTTGCTCTGGTTTCCCGGTCCAGCGTCATTTACTGGCGAAGATGCATGCGAATTTCAAGTGCATGGTTCATTAGCTGTTATTGCAGCCATGCTTGATGCACTTGGTCAATTGCCAGGACTAAGACCCGCTCAGCCGGGTGAGTTCACCAAGCGTGCCTTCTTTGGGGGCAAACTCGATTTGACCGCAGTGGAAGGCTTGGCCGACTTGATACATGCCGAAACAGAGGCGCAACGCAAACAGGTAATAATTTTTATATTATAAATTTATTCCCTATACTATGTTTACTTTTCAGGCTGTGCTGCAAAGCACTGGCGCCCTGGCACGTCTCTATGATAGCTGGCGCAAAAGGCTTATTCGTTGTGCAGCACATCTGGAGGCGTATATTGACTTTGCTGAGGAGGAGCAAATTGAAGGTGGCGTATTATTACAATTAACTAAGGAGCTTAATGCAGTGAAACGTGAGATTCGCTTGCATTTGAATGACCAACGGCAGGGTGAGCTGTTGCGAGATGGCGTCCGTACTGTCATCATTGGAGCACCCAATGTGGGCAAGAGTAGTCTACTAAATCTGCTGTGCCAGCGTTCTGTATCGATTGTAGCCGAAAGAGCCGGCACCACAAGGGACATAATTGAGATAACGCACAATTTTGGCGGCTATCCGGTACTTTTTGCGGACACAGCTGGCCTGCGCCGCAACACCACAGACTCTATCGAAATGGAGGGCATGGCGCGTGCCAAACAATGCTTAGCTCAATCGGATCTTATATTGCTGCTCACAGAAGCCAAATCACTGCAGGGCTTAGACAACAATGAGGCGGCGCTCGCTAGGCACATCGAAAACTACTTGCAGGAACTGGACATACCACTTGAATTGTGTCAAGGCAAACGCTTGCAATTGGTGGCAAATAAAACAGACATGCTCTCAGCAGTGGAGTCTCAACGGCTTGGCAAGCTTAAGAATTTGTTCACATTATCTTGTCACAAGCAAGATAATCTTCCAGAGTTTCTAAGCGCATTGGAGCAACTGTTGCAGCAGCTATGTGGCACACCGCAGGCTGAGCATCCACGCATCACGCACATGCGTTACAGGCAGCAACTGGAACGTTGCATTGAGCACATTGACATATTTTTGAGAGATTACAAGCCCGATGTTTACCCGGATATGGCCATAGCAGCGCAACAGCTGCGTAAATCTGTACGCTGCATTGAACGCATCACTGGACATGTCAGTTGCGAAGACATACTCGATGTGGTTTTTAAAGATTTTTGTATTGGAAAATAGGTATTGATGTATTGTATTGTAGTTCATAAGTAAAATGTTTGCAATGTACCCAATATACCATTCATATAGACTGTTAAAACTCCGAGTATGTTATGATAAAATGTTTGAAATGTTCTGTCATAAATTAATTACGTGCAAAAAAACAAGAATTCCATGGCAAGATTCTCGACGTCAGTAAAAGTAATGCTTAAATATTAAGGAGAATTAGTTAATAAATATCAATAAGAATTATAAACGGAATACCTATATTAATTCACAATTAAAGAAACTGTATTTATCGATACAGAGTGTGTGAGGAAAAAATCGATAGCACATTAGTTGCATCGCTAGGTAAAATGAAAAACATTGATTACAATAATAGAAAATAACGTGCAAATTGGCATATTGGACAACAAATTGGTTGAATAGAACGTAACACGCATTGTGTGTGCTGGTTGTGAGGGTCAATCTTCAAGGTTTGTGAGCGGTTGTGACAGCGGGCATCAAAATGCCAGGCAAGGTGGGTGTCAAAATAAAGGCTGCGCGTAATCTGCCTGTTATGGACAAGAGCAGCGAGACAACCGATGCATTTGTAGAAATTAAGCTGGCTAACAAGGAACACAAAACAGAGGTGTTTCGAAAAAGTTTAAATCCAACGTGGAACACAGATTGGTAAGTAAACACTGCATCACTTTAATCAGTTCAATTAAATTAACCTATGACATGTGCAGGTTTCGCTTTGAGGTCGATGACGCCGAGCTGCAGGATGAACCTTTGCAAATACGCCTGATGGACTATGATACGTACTCGGCGAACGATGCCATTGGCAAAGTGAACATAAGTCTAAATCCATTGTGCCTAGAAAGCCTTAGTCAGGCGGCCCATGGCAAGGGCAGCGTTCTCTCTGGATGGATACCCGTCTTCGACACAATGCATGGAATACGCGGCGAAATAAATGTAATTGTTAAAGTGGATCTGTTCTCTGATGTCAACAAGTTTCGACAGAGCTCCTGCGGTATACCCTTCTTCCACTGTGCGTACACATTTTTAATTTTTTTTAAAGGACATAAAATATTAACCCGCTCTTTAACCGTCCGTAGCTCAATGTGTGCCCTTTGGCTATCGTGCTCAGGTCATACACGGCTTCGTCGAGGAGCTGGTGGTCAACGATGATCCCGAATATCAATGGATCGACAAGATACGCACGCCACGCGCCTCAAATGAAGCGCGTCAGGTAGTCTTCCTCAAGCTGTCCGGTCAGGTGCAGCGCAGAATGGGCCTGAAGGCCATTAATATGGGCGCAAATGCAGTCATCGGTTATACGCAATGCTTTGATCTGGAAGGCGATGTTGGTGTTGTGGCACGAGGTGTTGGTACAGCAGTCACACTAATCAAAGAAACCTGCATAAGCACTCAGCCAGCCAGCGCGGATGTAGCCCTCATCGAAGAGTGAGTATGCAAAATGTAAATGTATTACCAATATATTGGCTTTATTATGGATATGTCTAACAGATAAGGTGATCAGTTTATGGTAAATTTAGAAACTTCAGCAAAGTTCTACTTCAAGCAAATCATTTAATATAAAATTGGTCGAAAAAAAAAAATATGTATAATCATGATACATATAATGATATTCCCTTTCGAGGCTTAAAATCAAAACAGTGACTGGGTAATAAAAAAACTAAAGATAAATGACAGTTCGTTTAATTGATTTATATTAATATGTAATCCCATAAACACCTTAGACACTTCCATGATAAAAAAAAGTTCCATGCCGTTAGAATATTTAAAATAGTATCCGGGAGTATGTAGTCAAAGAAAGACCGCGTGGCAAAAACTTAATATATGTTCTAAAGCGTTTTATTCTTTTCTCTTAAATGTTTTACCCACTCTGTTAACTCAACGTTCACAAATTCAAATTCAATAAACGCTGTCGACGTTTAACGCTCATAAATATGTAATAATAAAAACTTGTACATTCCTTGTATCCTTGTATCGTATTTTCGATGTAATTATGCACGCCTCCCATCAATCGTTGTTGTTTTCGTGTCGTACACACACTTTTAACACACACACACATATAAAACCCAAACTCAACATCGTTCAGAGTCAAAAAGTATTTAGATTTTCTAAACTGTACTGGCACCGGCAGTAGCTCCAGTCTGCCGCTGTCCGGACGCTCACCCCAACAATATCGTCTTAATATCTTTAGACAACCAAGTGTTCTTGCCAGTTCATCGGCGGCAGCAGCAGCAGCAGAGGCAGCAACGTTGTTCT
The DNA here is from genome assembly GCA_018904305.1 of Scaptomyza montana. Lineage (NCBI taxonomy): Eukaryota > Metazoa > Arthropoda > Insecta > Diptera > Drosophilidae > Scaptomyza > Scaptomyza montana. Next base: position 7,109,894 of record JAEIGR010000001.1, read on the forward strand.
ATTTGGAAAGTGGCAGCAGTGATACCGAAGATGCCGATGCCATGCAAAATCTTCTCAGGCAGGAAGATGAACGGGGTGAACGTGTGCGGGAAAAGAAATTGCGGCATCGCATGCAGCGAATGACATTGTCATCGCGAAATGTGTTTAGCGAAAAATATGCAACATTGTTGCGACGCTTGGAGCCCAGAATACCAGAGAATGCCACACAATCGTTGAGCAATCTGTTGGGTGTGGCAAGCGGAGCGAGTGGAAAACGACGACGTAAATCGCGATCCCTTGGAAAGCGATCAACGATGGCCATAACGCGATCCATTAGTGATGATACAGGCCGATCCGGACCTAAAATGAGTCAACTAACTGTGCCTCGACTCTCCGATTATGAAGAGAATGCGCACTCTGCACCGAATTTGGATGCCTTTGAGCGTAAGTCATTGACATACTCAACCACGGACTCATCAGAGTCATTGCCAATAATTGATACGATTGACATAATAGGCCTGGACAATGCAGCTGCATTAGCAACGTCCAGCGACAGTGACGAAGAGCAGCAACAATTTTTGAATCTACAAGAGCAGGAAGATCAACTTCAGGACAACTGGATGAGGCCTGGCGAGACGCTCAGCTGTGAAAGCCTTAACCTAACACCCAAACGTCATACGTTGCTCGAGGATCTGAAAAGTTTCTCGCGTCGATTGCAGCAAATAATGCACTTGACGCACAAACAAAAAATTCAAGCACTACCCAAAAGTTCGCTGCTGTATGCCAAGGCTGCTCTGGCACCAACTATGGAACGCAAATCATACTATAGCTCACAGCCGGAGCTGGTCACAAGCACTGCCAACTATTGGCCCAGTACTAATTTGAATGCGTTCGCATCCATGTTGCAATTAAATCGCTTGCCAAGCTATGACACCACTCACAGTCATTTCGCCAGCATTAGTTGTCTAAATGCTATAGATAATATCGAATCCTGTACAGCACCACAGCCCAAAATTCATGCAACTGAGCTAGTGAATCATCATGCGGACACGTTGCTGCCAATTGCTCCTGTGCTGCTCATTTGCCCATCGACACCAACGCCCACTGAATCAGATAATAGCTCACAATTATCGACCCAAGAAATGCCTGCTTATGATCAAAATGATCCTTATCAAATCCGATTAGACCATAATGTATATACTCTATCTAGTACTAATCATAGTAACAACAATAATGAATCATCATTGCTTGCTCCATACTATTCTGTTTCGCCATTTGCCAAACAACAACAACAACGTTCAACTAGGTCCAGCAGCGATCTTCAACAGCAACAGCAGCAGCATCAACAACAACAACAGCAACCACAACAGCAGCAGCCGCATTCACCGCCACTGAATGTTTTAATACCCACAACAATTGCCACAATCGAGCAAAATACAAATGTTAAAAGATTTGCATCGCCAGTGAACAGCAATCGTTTGAAGCTAACGCCCAGTCCATCAAAGAGTGGAATTTCGGGTGGTGCCAATGCGGATAGTGCATCCACTTCGACCGCATCAACGGCCACCACAATGGTGCCGTCCAAGGAGCTGGGTGAGATCTGTCGTCGCTCCTCTGACTCCGATTTGAGTGTGACGCCAAAAGGTATGTATTTAGATCTAAATACATGATTTAATATAAGGATCTTAACATATTTTAAGTAGGAGTTATATTAAGCACTCTTCTCCCGCCTTTTGTGTGTGTGTGTCTCTTGTGTTTCTCTCATGAGTTAACTGACCGAAAATTCAAAACAAAAAAATTCTTCTAACATTCTCTCTTTGCGCCTGCTGCTGCATCAAACAAAAAAAAAAATAAACAAAAAAAAACGCCAAACGCAGGCATTGCCTACAATTTGTTCCGCAAGCGTAAGTAGTTGCCGTCTCTCTTTGCTTGCACTATTGATGTGCATTATTGATATGTAATTCTATATACATGTATGTTTTTTGTGTGTTTCAAACTGAATCTCTGGCTTTTGGCTGGTTTTTTGATCTTTGCGCTTTCTTAACATTCCGATCTACATTTCATTCTCTATCTCTCTCTTTTCTCTGAATAACCTACACCTGACCATATATACTCGGAATGCTAATAATTGTCAGTCAAATACCAAATATATTCCATCTCTGTACCATCATAATACAAGTGAAAATAAACATCATTATAATCTCTGTCTATTAACCTGTGTATGTCTATATCTACTATATATGTCTATCTATAATCTAAATCAAAAAAACTATCGGTCATAAGATTTTATATTTAAATGAAGTCCTTAAATTATCATGCGCACGACTTCATTAAATTCCTTTTGTTAAGCAAAAAAGAAACTCTGTTTAAATTGTTGGTTTTAATATTTCTCATCTATAAATATAAGTGAATATTTTCAATTTCAATTATTTATGTGAATTTTTAAAAGGTTATTATTTACTTATTTTGCCTTTCAAAACGAAGTTAATAACACTTGGAACTAAAAAGGAAACCAATTGGCTACTTTTATTTAAAGGAATTTTATATCTGACGAGTTCACACATAATATTATATATTCATTCTTACCTAAGCCTTTAAAATAAACGTTGTAACCATGTGGAAAACAAGAATTTGATTGAAGCTTTCAGCACTTTATTATATCTCAAATCCCCATTGACAGGTAACTCTATTTGTGTGGCAAGCGAACGTCTGGTGGCTGCCACAGCTATGATGCGGCTAACGGCACCCACAGTTGGCAGCAAGGCAACCGATAGTCTAGACATGTTGGAATATCCATTCTTAACATTGACCAAATATCCAACGGGCTTTATACTTCATCTGGGCGCAACGGTTGCGGCACGTTCCGTTAAACTGCTGGAACGTGTGCCCAATCCCGATGAGCCCGAGGTGCGTGACAGCTGGTGGACGGAGCTACGCATGGAAATACGCTCCCACGCTCGATCATTGGGCTGCAATGTAGTACTGGGCTATGCAGAATCCACGACCATATCGTAAGCCTTTAACTTTTCATTCTATGAACAAACTCTTAATACATCTTACTTCTTGCAGCGATGATGTGTGTGTTTTGTCAGCCACCGGTACCGCAGCAGTCATCAACATGATATTTAATCGCTCCGTTTCGCAAACGGATATTTATGCTATGTCCAAGGCTAGCAATAATGCGGCTGCCATGACAAATTCGCTGGAGGAGCGTGAAGGCAATGGCAGTGTTAGTGAAACAGCTACTTCTAGCAAAGATGGCGGCTCGTTGGGAACAGCTAATGGATCGGCAAGCAAGCGTTATGGTCTTCCAGCACCGAATGCATCACGCAACACGTGTGCCATCTGCCATGTGCCATACAACTTCAGTTCGGTACCGTTCAATGTGAAGATGAAGAAATGCGCGATGTGTCGCAAGGGTCGAGTGCCCGATGTGCTGCTGGCCACATTGGAAGTGCCCGAGTATTTGCAGGTGACAGGACGCGGCTGCTTTATGCAGGCGCAGGTTGTTCGCGCCAAGCGAGATTTACGCGCCGAACTGAATGCCAAAGAGATATCCGATGGTTTGCCTTTTTTGGAATACGAGCTGCATCGTGTGCTCATCAATAAGCTTAAAGCCAAGGGCATGAATGCCATATTTGGATTGCGTACCCAGGTGGCTATTGGGGAGCGAATGATAGCATTGATTGCCACAGGCACAGCGTTATTTTTGAGTGCGCTGCCCGTGCCGCAGGTACCGAAAATTGTTGCTGGCAACTCATGGACGGACAAGCAAAAGCTCAACGAATTGCAAAAGAAACTGCAGGAGACATTTGAACGCAATCAAGAGATTTATCAGCTGAAGAGCATGGATCCTGATTTGGCCAGCTTAAGTGGCGCCGCTGGTGATAAGCATTCGGATACCGATGATTCAGATGATGAGGAAATGAATGAAATCGATTTAAATTGCGGCAACAAAGAATTATGTGTGCTGGAAGTTGATGATATTGAGGATTTGGAAATAATATCACTGCTTATGGAGCCATATCCCCCTGAGGGCTTCCATGTGGTTAATACACAACAGGTGCCCGGCATGCAAGATTTAGATGCTGTTAAAAATCTTCAAATGTTTACTCAAGTTTTTCGTGCACGCCTCGAAGTCGGACAAAGTATTAATAATTTCCCAAAGCACTTTCAGCGGTAAGTTTGAAATCATCTTTGATATGCATACGATAAGCAATTTTTTTAAATGCATAACTAACATTTATACACATTTTCCACAGACTTCTTCAGACCATTTATTTTAAGCTCCGCACAATGATACCCTGTGCGATTTGTGATCTGCGCTTTAGACTGGATTTGCCAGAAGCCGTAAGTAATCTAAAAATGCCTGGTAGCTATTATATTTAATAATGATATCAACTTACACAGGATCAAATACAATTACTTGTCACTGGCATGGCCATGGGTCTTAGCGATGCCAACAAAATCAAATATCGTCGTCGAGGAGCGCCAACAACGCAGCAAAATGGATTTAATGATGCAACAACGCAACAAGCGTCCACTGTGCACTCAGCTCAGTCGCAGCCAGAGTTAAATGGCAAGCGAATGTTGCAGGAGGAGGATTATATTTTTCCGCTGGACGAAGACCATATGGTCGACACACCCACTCCGACCAGCTCAGCAATACCGCCGTTTGGCATGAGCTCTTTTAAAATACGCAAAACTTCACCATCGCGACTGGGTAATCTAACGACAGCGTTACCCACATCTAAACCGCTCTGCATGGCACCGGCGCCGCGTAGTCGCCACGTAAGTAAAAGACATCTGTGTTGTGTTGCTAAATAATCTGATTTGAATGCTTGCACTTACAGTTTCCGATGCGTGATCATTATGGTGTCGATTTAACGCCGCTTAGCTTTATACCTGGAGGACGCATTGATAAATATTTAGGCAATCTGAACTTTTTCTTCATTCGCGAAAGCACATCCATACGCGAATATGGTGGCATAAGCGGATTTGTGCATGGGTTCATCACCGAGTTGTTGGCAGTTGTTCGAGCGCATATTGCCTCACTTGGCGGCAATGCAATGGTATCCTTTTACATAACTGAACTCATATTGTTCGATAACCAGCATAAGAATCAGGTAAGGTATGATACATTTTTTTCGCTTAATTATATGCATATTTATATGAATTTTGTTTTTGCTCGTTGCAGGGCCAGTGCTTGATTAGCATCGGCGGCGATGCTGTGTATGTGAGCTATTTTGCCGATGACTGATATACACGTTTGCGGGGCATATAGCGCTTATTTTATGCAAATCGTCCCAAAAGTCTCTACTACTGATAACAACCCGATACTCTCTTCTATATGCTCTCTGTCATTGTCTCTGTCTCTCTGGATGCCAATTCCTTTTAGGCTCTTTGGCCTTGTCTGACCCAAGCAGGTCACGCCCAACCTTTACGAATATGTAATACCTTAATGAGTTATCGGTTCTTACTACTGTATCCCGGCTATACAGTTGAAATCAATATGCAATATTCTAACTGTGACTAGACGTTTTACATGTAGAATGAATTTTTTCTTGTCGTGTTATTTGTTTGCTTAATGTTTAGAGTTTAGCTACTTACAATTTTTGTAGCCGTTGTCTGTACATAGTTGAGATGTTTATTGGATTTACAGTTCGATAGTTAATTTGTTTTCTCTTTTGCTTTGAGCAGCTCTAAAATAAATACAATATACACACACCATGTTGTGTACTTAATTTTGGTAACACAAAAGTCAATCTTCAACTTATGTATGTAACTTATACAAAACTAAACTATATACAATCTTTAAATATACAGATCCCAAATAGTATTAAAATTGTGTTGTTTCTTATTTAATTTGGTGATGTGGAGAGCAGCACAAACATTACCCACAGATGCAGCAATGCCACATACAGAATTATACAAATGCGCATCATTGGATAACGTCGCAGGAAAGCACCGATGCGCATGCCCACAGAGTCTGCTTGGCGTAGGGCGCGCTTGAAACGACGTGCAACACGATTGTCAAAAGGACTGGGATGCATAAGGAGCGGAAACTGTGCCTTAACTGTGAAAGTAAAACAATTGGAGATTCAATTTAATAGAACTCAACATAACATTAAGCTGTAGCTATATTTTTACGTACCATCATCTGTGGTGTTTGAGAGTAGCGTATTGCGTGAGCTGGAGCTGGCCCGTTGATGGCCCATCTCTACAGTGTGCATGTTTTGTTGCAGTTGTGATTGCATGTTCTCATGCTGCAACCGCAGCGCATTGCGCTCCGATGTGACGCGTTCCAACAGACCCTGACGCTCGACCAGCGATTCCGTGAGGGCCTTAAGGCGGTTCTCATACTCTTGCTTGGCACTTGTGAAGCCCGTTTCGCTAGCCAGCTGGCGTTGGTGTTGCAATTGTTTCTCCTTTTCTTGCAAACGGGTAGCGCCAGCGGCCATCTGATTGCTCATCTGTTGACGCACTGAAGCCAACTCTTGTGTGAGCATGCGCTGCTCCATTTCAATGGCCATGTTGTGCTCACGTTCTGTACGCAGTTCCTTGGCAAGAGTTTGCTCGCGTTGACGAGCAGCGTTAAGTTCCAGTTCGTGTTGGCGCTCTTGCGCTATGTAGCCATCCAGCTGGATTCGCAATTTTTGATGTTCCTCGCTGGCGTGATGCAGTTCCTGCTTCATGGCATCATATTCTATTTGCAGAAATCGTGTTTCACTATTCTTGGCAGTAAGATCTCCATCCGTTCGTTCTGAAATTGGGTTTTGTTTAAGCTCGGCAATTAGCGCATCTTTAGCTTGGAGTGCACGTTGCGCTTTGACGCGATACTCTTGCAGCTCTAGGCGCTGTTGATCCGTTTCCTTGGTCTGCATTTGCAGCTTGTGCGCAGTGCTTAGGTATTCCTGTTGTAGTTTGGCGAGATTCGATTCCAGCTCAGAGATAGAGTGCACGTAAGACAAGTGAGCTGCTTGCGCTTCGTTCAATTCGTTTGTTACCTTATCGCGCTCCTCGGATAGTGTTGTTGTTAGAGTTTCTAACTCTTCTGCCCGCTGTCTTAAAGCAAAGTTCTCGCTGTCATGGTTAAGCTCATCCAGGCGCAAGCGCAACTCATCGCGCTCGATTGTTATTTCATTAAGAGCAATTTTAAATGCCGCTAGTTCATGTGTATTAACGGCGCTTTGATTATCGGGATTAAGCGAAGTAGGCAAATTTTGGCGCAGTTCTGCGGTCATCACATTGGAGCCCTCGCTTTTCACACTGGAAGCACCATTACCGACCATGGATAGGGACATGGGACTGCTATGGCTGCTACTAGAACGCTTGATGGGAGAGAGTGTAGTCTTTAAGGATTGCGTACTGCTATTCAAGCTGCTCTTCATGGCGTCCAATGCTGGGCCAGCTTCTGTTTGTAAGGCATTGGCTGCATTCTGATCTAATTTGTTTAGTATATTTTCGGCCTTATCTGCCAGTTCTGTTATCCAAGACGACATTGTCAAGAACAAACTTAAACAAAACACGAAAGGAAAATTATGAATACGTGGAAAACTTGTTTGTTTATGTCAACGCCAGTGCTGTTTACTTTATATGTAAATGCGCAGCATTGTGCAGCACTGCATATATCGATAGACAAATTGACAACTCTATCGATGATATCTAACAGCACACACACAAAAATCAATACTCGCCGCCATATTTTTTCACTTGTGCTCGGACGCGATTTTATGTTTAAGTAATTGCAAAAAACAGTTTTCATACACAAATTAAAGATCATAAAGAGTGAATGAAGACATTCATATTATAATAATTAAGGCGTTGCTGCATTGCTTGATAAAAAAAACCTCTAACTACCAGAAACGGCAAACGTGTGTGCGCGTCCGAGTAGCCGAGCGTGTTTGTAATTGTGTGTGTGTGTCTTTCCGTGTTAAGGGTTGTGTAAAACTTAAAAAAAACTCATTGATATTGTTGCTAATCAAAATCTAGCTATAGTATGGAAGGAGCTGCACAAGTAGCATCCCCATCGGTAGGTGGGCCCCGTGGCGGTGGTTACAGAGGCCGTGGCGGCGGTCCACCAATGCGCGGCGGCTTTGAGCGTGGACGCGGCCGGGGCATGGGTCGCGGTCATTTTATGGGCGGCATGCGTGGAGGAGGAATGGGCGGTGGTGGTCCCCCAATGCAAGGTATGATGCAAGGACCACCACGCGGCATGCGTCCTCGAGGCGGACTGGGCTATCAAGGACGGGGTGGCGGCGGTGGTTTTCAGCCAAGGGGTGCTCCCATGGGCATGCGAGGTGGTCGCCCACCAATGTATCAGCAGCGTAAGTATAGTTAGATATGAATAAATTAGTACCCTTGCAGACGTAAGAGAGAGAAAAATAGGATTTGTTTTACTTTAACATAGCCACAATTTGTATATGATAGTTTGATAATTGTAACACTTTTAAGCATTTCGACAAAGCTGCAAGGGTATTATTTCAAAAATTTAGATTTTATTCCACTACATGCACTAACACATTCAATGCAGCGCCTAAGCAGCATACTGGCGCCGAGAATAACAAGACGGTATCGCCAGTACCCACTGCAACAGCAACTAGTGAGCAGCAGACTACCGAGGCAGCTGTGGAAGATGGTACCGATGCGGCAGCACCAGTAGCCGGAACAGCAACGACAACAGTCAACTCACATGTTGCCACAGCAGCACAAAGCAGCAGCAACAACAATGGTGGAGGACCTGCGCCATACATTAGTCGGGGACGAGGACGTGGTGGTCCGTTTGGCGGTCGCGGGCGAGGCGGCGGCTACAATCCACACATGAACGGAAGCGGCGGCAACGGAATGTACCCACATTCGCATCATAGCAGCTCAATGGGCGGACCAGGAGGCGAGCACGGAGGAATGCCTAGACGTGGCTCGATGCGCGGACGTGGCGGTGGCTACAATCAAGGTATGAGTCGGCCACCCATGCAACATCACCAACAGGCACATAATGTCAATACCCAAATTGCACCGGTACCAGCTCTCAAACGTGGCGCACCCGGAGGTCCAGGACCCAAGCGAGGACGTTACGAAGGCGGACCCTATAGCCAGCGGCCCATGACACCAAAGTATCACACGTCATCACAGCATATGTCCCAGACCACATATGGCTCACCACCCAGCCACCATGCTCCAGTATCAAGGTAAGGCCAATAACATTAAGAGTCAGTATCATTACAGCAAAAATGATTAATACTATATGAGATCATAAAATCTTCAAATTTAATTTTTTTTTTAATTTTACCATACTAATGATAGTGACGTCTTAAATATATCTTGAATAACAATAATAAAGCTTATGTTTAAGCGATTTAATTGAACATAATATTAATGCCATCGTTCACTGCAGCCATCATGGTGGATATCAGACGCATGACCAGACGCAGCAGGTCGATCCTTACTCACAGAGCGGGTACAGTACACCGGCGACAGCTCAGCAGGGCTACAATGGATATGGACAGAGCAGCGGCTATGCAGCACATGCAACACAAGCTAGTACGCCGGCCAGCAGCAGCTATGCGTCACATCATGGCGCCGAATACGATCAAAGCCAATATCAGGGCTACAAGTAAGATACAGTTAAGAATGAAATGAAACTATTATATGTTAATATATTTATTGACAGCTCTGCGGGATACGCAACCCAGCAGGATACACGCTATCCATCGTATAGTCAAGATTATAGTCAGCAATATGGCTCGGCTGCGGTTGATTATAATGCAGCTGGCCAAGCAGACTACAGTCAGCAGAGCACTGGCTATGATGAACGCGCCTATGCCGGCTATGGTAAGTGAATGTTGGTCAGTTTTTTTTTGGTTTGCACATATACATCGCCGAATTTGGCCGTATCACCCCCCCTTTTAGATTCGCAGGCATATTCGCAGAACTATTCAAATGCAGCTGCCTATTACTAGACAACAATCTGCTGCAGCCTGCATCCCTGGCGATACATATAAGTGAAGAACGCTGCGCGTGCTCAAACACGTATGCCAAATAACAAAATATGGGATATTAGGGCCAACGAGCATTAAAACATAATAAAAATACTAATAATATTTTGATGTTTAATGCAAAAATTTTGCTTGCTATACAAAACACGTAGACACATATATCCACACACACATACACCCAAACACACAGTTAGTCTTAAGCATAAAGTTCTCTTTTTCTAGAGTTTAAGTTGAACCGTGTTGCTACGTCTTAATTTTCACCTCTTTCTCCCCACCCTATGAACTCTCCGAAACCTTTATGTTGTTTGTCTTTGATTTACACTTCCTTAATATGTGACTGGCAATACGATTGTATTGCCTGTTGTTATATGTTTTGTTTAAGGACAAATGGAGCCATGCAGAGTGCTCCAGCCTACAAAAAAAAAAAAAAAAAAAACAGATTAAGATTATTTCTTTATACCCAAAAATTATTTCTCAATTTATTAAGTTTATGAAAGCGATCCAAATACTTAATCCATACTGTGAATTATGTCAAATTGTATACAAAAATTGCAATGTATAAATTTTTTTGATAATCAAAACTTAAAAGTAACACTTCTAAACAAATGAAGCTTTTTTCATACTTATTATGCTTTTTTGTTTTGTACTTGAAAATTTAAAAAAAAAAATAAGTTTCCCACATTTATTTGTATCTTTAATCTATTGACCTAAAAAAGAACAATATTATAACTTCTTTTCCTAATAATAGCAACAATTTAAGCGACAAAATCGAAATTATGTAACTTCTATTCATTAAGCTGAGCAAAACAAAAAATAATAAAAAATAATAATATTATATTATATTACCAGAAAAAAATACACAAAAATTTATTAGCAAAACAAAGCAAAAATCATAAATTTATCAAAGTCAATAAAATAATGTTTAAAAATGTGTGTAATGCATTAAACTTATTTAAACGTTAACATTATTATTTCAATTGTTTTGTTTAAACTTTAATTTACATTTAAAAAAAAGAGTACAAATGCAACTAATTAAGCGAATGAAAATAAGTGCAACACAAACTAGAAGCTAAAAAAAACTGATCTGTTTTTTATCAAGAAGCAGCAAACTACATTCTTAAACAAATCAAGACCAATATAATCAAGCCATATTCAAAGCGAAGCAACAGCCCAAAGAACAATGTGCAATATACCAAAACGCAAAGAAAAAAATCCAATATATACATATATGTTTATACATATATAGATTGAAATATATCTGAAGAACAACAAGAATCTATCGCATTACAAACATTCAAAAAAGTTTATCGAAACAAATGTTTCAAAAGATTAACAGATATCTTCGCGTACATAATATTTACATTTAAACTGATTTTTCAATAATATAAGAAAACGACAACCAAAACTGAGAATAACATAATATTCCAAGCGAAGCCACTTTAAAGGTCTAAATGCACTTTTTCAAAGAAAAATCATTATAACAAAATTAAAACATATTTGGTAAGTTAGGTTCCAAGCCGTTGAAAGGCCAAAAACCAAAAAAAAAAATGTATATAAATATATATACATATCTTAAACAAAAGATGATAACTCAACACTGAATATTAAAGAAATAAGTAAATCTTTTTAAAAAGTGTTAGCTTCAAATATTAGTCATAAAAACATTTCCATTGCAAGTTTGGGTTTTGTCCGCTGTAAAGTAAGGTTTGTCGTGTTCTTTTGGATACTTCAATGGGTTAAGAAAACACTTATCTTTAAGTTAATTTGAGTTGTTGAGTTTTACAACGTTAAATGCGGCCATTTGTCGTGTTTCTATCAAATTCATGTAGCAATTAGTTTTCTTTTTACAGGAATGAGAAAACTATATTAACAAAGTGAAAGGCGTTTTAATACGTTTTTGAAGTGTGAAGGAAAGCAACTTAAAGGATTATAAAAAAAGGTGATAATATCAAAACAAACACAACACAAAATACTTTTGAAAAAAAACGAATGATATTATATGACAAACTTTAATTTATTTATTGCACTTTTATGTTATTTACACTTTTATTTATGTGAAAACAAATTTGGTTTGTTTATATTTTAAATATATAAATATTTCAAATGTGGCTTTTAAAGCTAAAAAGAATTTAATTCAAAAAGGTGATAAATTCATATTAAAAAGACTGATCAAAAAATAAGAAATAAACAATTTTTAACAAATACCTACAAAAAATATGATATAAGAAATATGAAATATTGAGAGACAAAACTTAACAATATCTTAAACTTAAAATGTAGTTTGAAGATACAGGAAAATAATTAAAAAGTCGCAAATTCATATTTGTTTTTGGTAAAAAAAAAAAAACAAAATGTTTTAGGTTTTTAGAACATTTTATTTGATTCTCAATTTTAAATAATGTTACAAACTTTAGAAAAACAGAAAAAACAATTTTCATGAATGAACAGTATTATTGGTCTTGTTTATGCAATTTGTGCAAATATACATTCCATAAGTAAACTGACTTATCAGTAAAAAAATGAATTTTAATGAAACCAAAGTACAAATATCATACCAAAAAATCACACTTCAAGCAAGAGAATCCAAAACAAAAATAATTTGTTATTCATTTTTTTTTGTTTATACTTTTATAATATTATACAAAAATTAAAAAACACTTATTTCACATTTTTTGATGTGAAATGATTTACGTTTCGCTCTATTATTTGTTTAATTTTTATTTATTAAAATAATTTTATTAATAAAAGCGTACAAAACAATCGCAATTGAATAAATTTCTAATCCATGTGATATATGTAGTATCTTTAATAAATCTTTATTACAGCAACCACTAAATATTTGAATAACTCAGCAACTATCGCATAAAATACTATGGAGCGATTAAACATACATTAATACACACAAATTATTGGTCCGCGGAACCATCAATAATCAATATTATGTTTAGTAAAATTTTAGAAATCCTTATCAACCAAAAAATATGCAAAATTATTTAGAGTATCAGATAAACTCAACAGTGTTCAAAATTGACATGATAAATTGGAACAAGTAAACTATTTTGTTTAGTTGTGGATCTGACTATAAAATTTTCAGAAGAAAAAAATTAATAAAGCTTAAAGTTTTTTTTATTATAAAGATAGCATCGCGCATAAAGAAATAAATTTTAATATATAATTGCCATCTTTATATATATATAATTTAACTAAATTAAAAACAAACAGAATACTTTTAGTAATGTTACTGTTAAAAATTTTTCATTTCGGGTGATCATTATTATTACAGTTTAAAATAAATATTCTTATAACAGCCCAACATTTAACGGTTAATAAATATATCAAGGCCTGGTTGGCTCTTAATGGAATCTTTGTTCTCATTTAAAAAAAAAACATCCAACTGCATTGGGGTCCGACCTAACAGAAAAAAAAATGTCAGATTAAGAACCGCATCATTACATTAAACATGCTTCGCAATTTATAACAACTTTTTGAAAAAAAAACCACTACTTAATCGTGTTTATATATATTGCTGTTAGAAATATTGAACAATTCAAATTGCATTTTCATGCATTCAATTCGAGAAGAAATAGAGAATTTATTTATGACATGCATACATTAAAAAATTATGTTTTCAATCTTTAGAACTATTTAATTATTATAATTTGAAGACGCCATTTTGTTGTGCTTGAAAAATAAATCGTTATTTTTCCGATCAAAAGTTAGGGTCGTGTCGTAAAATCGTTTTGGAGTTAAAGTCTGCCTTTTTGTTTAACGACGCTTGCCGAAACGCAGAAAAACATGATCAACAACATCCGAGCGTGGGTTGATTTTCTTCATCAGATCATCAGAGCTCGCAACCGGAGCTAAAAATATTTAGAAACATTTTTGCATTATGATGTTATAAGATTCTTTATGTTATTGATGCTCACCAGATGCCTCAGTGTTGTTATAGGCGTTGTGTGACGAGCTCAATTGATTCGAATTCTCCAGTGGCAAGCACACCTTTTTGGTATGCTGCGGTGTCTCCTCAATAATGCCCGGTTGACAAAGTGGCGGCTGTGGGGCAGCCTGTGTACTGTATACGCCCACAGCTAGCAGAACAATGGCGAAACAGCAAATTGCAGAGAACTCTGAGTGAGACATTCTGCAAAAAAAAACGAAAAAAAAGCAACACATACAATAATAATGTTAAGAATATGCAAGTATAGGCATTTCTAACATGATTAGCAATCTCCTCCGGCTAAGATCTTAACTAAACTAATTTTTATTGGGTTTTATAATATGTTTATAAGGTGCCTAATTGTCATTGCTACGACAATGCTGTGTATTTGTTATGCCTGCAGTCCGCGGCAAAATTTCAATTTTCATGCTATTTTTTCGCTTAGTTAAAAAAAACACAAAATCGAAATTATGTAACTTCTATATATAAAGCTGAGCAAAACAAAAAATACTATATGCTTATCATTTCATATTACTATAAGGAAAAACGCAAATATTTGATAAAAAAAAAAAAAAAAGCCAAAGAGTACAAAAGCAACTAATTAAGCGAATGAAAATAAGTGCAACACAACCTAGAATCTAAAAAAAAACGGTTCTGTTTTTTATAAAGAAGCAGCATATAAACAATATAATATAAAAAAAATTAATAAAGCTTATAGTTTTTTTTATTTAAAAGCACATAGCTTGTAAAGATGGCATCGCGCATAATGAAATAAATTTTAATATATAATTGTCATCTTTCCCAAAAAGGTTCGAATTTAAATAAAATTAAAAACAAACAGAATACTTTTAGTAATGTTACTGTTAAAAATTTTTCATTTTGGGTGATCAATCCATTTTAATTACAGTTTAAAATAAATATTCTTATAACAGCCCAACATTTAATGGTTAATAAATATATCAAGGCCTGGTTGGCTCTTAATGGCATCTTTGTTTTCATTAAAAAAAAAAAAAACAGCCAACTGCATTGAGGTCCGGCCTAACAGAAAAAAACATGTCAGCTTATGAATTGCATTATAACAACTTTGCGGAAAAAAACCACTACTTACTTAACCGTGTTTATATATTGCTGTTAGAAATGTTGAACAATTCAAATTGCATTTTCATGCATTCAATTCGAGAAGAAATAGAGACTTTATTTATGACATGAATACATTAAAAAATTATGTTTTCAATCTTTAGAACAATTTAATTACATATAATATTGGTTATTTTTGCAAGTGCTTCATGTAAGGGAAATATAAACTGTAATCTATTATTGTTGAATATTATGTGCTAGAAAAATTTTACACAAATTTCTTATTTATGTTTTGCATTAATAAAGTTCTCCAAAATAAGAGAAAAATAAAAACCAAGAGATCAACATATACAATTAGTTTTTTTCGGGGGTCCTTGAATATGTGCGAATATATACAAATATAATATATTAACAAGTATATATTGTATACATCCTCTTGTTTACGTTTTTATTAATATTTTTATTATTATTATTATTGAACTAGATGGCTTCCAAGTTGATTAATTTCGAATGTTCCACGTGCTAATGTGCCGAGAATAAAATATGATTATAATTTGAAGACGCCATTTTGTTGTGCTTGAAACATAAATTGTTATTTTAGCGATCATAAGTCAGGGTCGGTATCGTTAAATCGTTTTGGAGTTAAAGTCTGCCTTTTTGTTTAACGACGCTTGCCGAAACGCAGAAAAACATGATCAACATCCGTGCGTTTGTTGTAGTTCTTCAGCATATCATCAGAGCTCGCAACTAGAGCTAAAAATATGAAGGAACATTTTTGTATTCTGAATTTATAAGATTCATAATGTAAATGATGCTCACCAGATGCCTCACTGTTGATATAGGAGTTGAGTGCCGAGCTCAATTGATTCGAATTCTCCAGTGCCAAGCACACCTTTTTGATATGCTGCGGCATCTCCTCAATAATGCCCGGTTGACAAAGAGCCGGTTGTGGGGCAGCCTGTGTACTGTATACGCCCACAGCTAGCAGAACAATGGCGAAACAGCAAATTGCAGAGAAATCTGAGTGAGACATTCTGCAAAAAAAAAAAAATACAAAAAAAGCAACAGATACATAATAATGGTGGTAAGAAGTTGCAAGTATCGGCATTTATAACTTGATTAGCAATCTCCTATAGCTAAGAACTAAACTAAACTAATTCTTATTAAGTGTAATAATCTGTATAGTACAACGTGCCTGATTATCGTTGCTACGACAATGCTTATGCCTGCAGCATGCGACAACTTTTCAATTTGCATGCTTCTTTTCGCTTCTGTTTCTTTCTCTGCTAAAGTTTTTGTTTTTAGCCCAAGCGGCCTTGATGACAGCAGCCAAAAGATGTCTCTAATGTTCTGCAACGTGTTTGCGCGACAAACAATTTGTTTTTATTAAGCCCCAGGCAAGGACAGGTTGCCCCAGTATCTTTGCCTACTCTGCCTTGATGAAGATGTATCTATAAGCCGAACGCTTTCATACGCCTCGGGTAGGAAACAGTTGGTCATGTTTAGGTATATGTTTGTGTGTGACGTCACTTAACACTGTTGTGGTTCTTCTGGCATGCATCTAATGTCGGGTACGTGTTGGGCGTGCATCTGCTTAGCTTATAAAACGATGCGTTCGTTTTTGCTTTTCATAGATATCGATTGAAAGAACACAGTTTGTTTGTTTGTGCATTACTCATGCAAATAAACCAGAAATAAGTTAATAGTTCTTGAATGCAATGCGCCTTAGTCAACTGTACTTAATTAACCATAACCTTATGTTATAAATTAAGTTACATTTAGTTGAATTGAACAGATTTTTTGATCAAGTTGATATTTTAGAATAAGTTATAATTAATGTAAAAACATTTATTTTTATATATAAAATTCTGTCACTGTCAGAGCTTTAAAAACTATGTGTATAAATTTACATCTGAGTTTCTCAATAAATTTCTTCGCCTTATGGTTCCTCAATATATGTTAATAGTTTTTGAAATAGCCGAAAAGCAATATTATCATTAAGTTAAGCATTAAAATTTTAATTAATTTATCATTTTTACTTTCAAAATATGTTTTTCAAAGAAATCACATTTAAAAGTATTTTAGCTGAAGAGCTTAAAAAATTTTGTACATTTTTTTTCAACACCAGGACAGTCCAAAATTATAATTTTTTTAATTTATTCAAACGCCGAAATTTTTACTTGTTAAATGTCTAATATATTTTAGCTTTTGATGGCTTATAAAAATAATGAAATAAAATATTCATAAAAATAATTACTTGTACATCAAAAACTTATCGCCTATTAAAGGTGAGAAACTTCTTATAACATACCTGTTTATATTTTTGTAATTCGATTGGTCCAAACGAGAAGACTTGGAGATCACTTCGATTCACTGGCAAGTGTAATAACTTCTGTTCCTTGAAACGAACTTGTTGAACACAGGCACTCGAATGATGGTCTGCCTTGGCAGGACATCAGCTTTTATTTACTTTCGGTGGGCACGCACACAGACATGATGAAAGCATGCGATTGGCTAGGCACACACACGCAGACACGCACATGCAACAGGACCACATGTTGAGCTTAAACAGACAGTATCAGAAGCTCGCCGGTTGGTGGGCGTGCTCAAATATTACGCATACGTCACCGATACAGAGACAACAATAGCAAACGGTAGCTGGGTGGGCTTTAGCAACTTTTAGACAAAAGCATGTGTTGGGTTGCTCTATATGTTGATCTATTATATAAGTTTTATCAGCTCTTAATTATGTTATAAAAGTGCAGTTTTTTATGAGCCGGGCGCCGGGCCAATGCACATTTATAGGTAGTTATGAGCATTAATATTGCACTCATCAAACCATCGAACTTTATAGTAATTTTTAAAGCATATTTCGCATCCTGCCATAAGCCAAATGTTTGTTAAATATCATGTGCGTATGTGCTGTATGTGTGTGTGCGCACCTTTTGCTGCAGTTTACTTTTGAACTTAGTCAAGTAAGTAAAATAATCTTCAGTTTATGAGTTTGGGATTTGCAGTAGAAACGATGCAATTAATTTGCCATTGCACGTGTTTTGCATGTAAAATAAAGTCTTGTCTTTAGTTTGTTACATATCGAACTAACAGTTGGGGCCAACAAACCCAAGGGCGAATAAATACGAGAAACGCAATGCTTAAGTTAGTTTTGCCAACGAAACATCAGCAAATCAAATTTGTCGCCTTTAATGCTATTACGAATTACAGCATTTAAAAGATACAGTATAAAGTGGATAGAATCCATTAACATTGCATCAAATAATATTGACAGAAATTGAAAACTATTTATATGGTTTTTAAATGGAGTTCAAATTTAAGCACTAAGCAACGTATTACCATTTTTATGCTTGAAAAACATAGCAATTTGTAATGTTAATTTAGTAATAAATTCTCTGTAATGTACTCAGTAAAGTGTATTCGCATTTAGCAGGGACAAATATGATCCTAATTGCGTTACAGTTTCACACATTTGTGGTCTTTGATGTTGAGTGCGAAAGCAGGCCAAATAGCATTGTGGCGGCCATATGTGGGCATAATGCGGCATAGAAAGAACGGAAATAGGAAGTGGGAATATATGTGAATATTGGGAATGGGAATTTTACACGCGCCATCAACGTCGCCCTCGACCATCCATAAGAATGGATAGACAACAATGTGGCACGAAATTTGCACAAAATTTGAATAAACTGATTGAGTTTTAGTTGTTGTGCGCATATTATAGTACGAGAATAGTTCGAATAGTTCGAGTCCATAGTGCTCCAACAGTGGCATTAACATTTAAATTATTTTCGCAATTACACACATGTGTGTATGTTTATTAGATAGAATTAGTGACTGCGTAGAAATTGGTAGTGTACTCTAAAAAAAAGCATGGAAAATGTGCAGTCCAGCAGACATATTTAATTTAATAGATTTTTTCAGAGATATATATTTTAATTCGTGAATTACATTAAAAACTAAGTACATTGCACTGAGAGAAAGAGAGAAGTCAAAGTTAGGTGTCTTATTCTTAGTCCAGAAGCTTGGCAACTATTGGATCTGGGGCAGTCATCGCATAGCCCAAATGCTGCAGAGCGCGTCGAATCTCGGTGAAGACACTAGGATCATCGATGGTCGCCGGCAAAACGACACGTTCATTCCGTGCAAAGTCCGCCATTGCCTTACGCATAGTTTTACCAGATCGAGTGCGTGGCAAGTTGCTGACAGCGGTAATCAGCCGGAAGGCAGCAATCGGGCCAACCACATCGCGTATTAGTTTAATAATCTCCGTGGATAGCTTAGCATCCGTTTTTTTGCAGTTCTCGACGGGAATATAGAGGCAAAGTGGCACTTGGCCCTTTGTTGCCTCTGGCACGCCAAAGACGGCAACGTCGACAACATCAGGATGACGGAGCACGGCATCTTCAAGGCTGGACGTGGATAAACGATGGCCGGCCACATTTATTACATCATCATCACGCGCTGTGACAAAAATGTAGCCACGTTCATCCTTGTAACCAGCGTCCATTGTATCATAATAACCCTGTACAAAATATAAAAGAAAATTGTTAATGTCTATTAAAATAAAATAATCCAAAAACTAAAAATTTTTTTAAATACATACAAAAAAGTTTACAAAGGAAATTTAAGATTCAGGTTCGTTTATTTCACAAAAGAATCATTTTAACAATATTTTATTATTAAACATTACTCACCGGAAACTTTTGAAAGTAGAGTTTACGGAAAAGATCATCGTTTCTATATAATGTGGTCATGTTACCAGGAGGCAAAGGAAGTTTAAGCACAATGCGACCCAACTCCAAGGGCTGAGCCTCAGTGCCATCCTTATTTAGAATTTTAACTGTATAAATAACATCATTTTACTACAAAAGTATATGTTAATTTTACAAATTTAGAACTTACTATCGTAGCCAACCAGCGGCAGGCCGGTGGAGTACATGGGAGGATTGAGACTCTGTTGGAAGCCAAGACATGTTGCGGTTACAGCTGATCCAGTTTCCGTTTGCCACCAGTGATTTAGAGCCGGCACTTTGAATGTCTTCTCAATCCATGCCTTTGTCTCGTAGTCACAGTGCTCGCCAGCTATAAAGATTGCTCGAAGGGTTTTCATACAGTATTGTCGCCCATAGCTTATCTCCGGATCAGCTCGACGTATTACACGAAAGGAGGTAGGCACAGAGAAGATGCCGCACACCTTGTGCTGATCAATGATTCTGGAAAAAATCATACAAAATTTAAAAAAAAAAAGAAGAATTAATAATTTTTAGACTTTTATTTGAAAATATTTAAGGTTATCAATATGTCAAACAGCAGTTTGACCACGAGAAAAATTTGTGTAATTAAAAAAAAAAGCTAAAACATTAGTTTTTAAAATAAATTCTTAAAATTTATTGACTATTTCTAAATATATAAAAATATTTTATCTGACTAAAAGTAAAAACAAAATGTTTTTATATCACAACACTTTTCTATCAATTTTAATTTCTATATTAGTGAACTTATATCAATTATTTTTGGAAAAATGTATAATGACTATAAATGTAATGAAATTTTGTCCCACATTTATTTTCCAACTACTCACCTAAAGTACTGTCCTGGATCGGGTGTGCGATCCGGTTTGCCCTCGTACATAACGCTCGTGGCGCCCAAACAGAGAGGACCATAGCAAATATAAGAGTGTCCCACAACCCAGCCCATATCGGAGGCAGCCCACCACGTATCGCCCGGTTGAATGCCATATATCATTTTTAGGGTGTACATCAGGGCCACCAAATGACCGCCAATTGTGCGAAGAACACCCTTCGGTTTGTCCGTGGTGCCAGAGGTGTAGAGTATATAAAGCGGATCATTGGCTTCGATGGGTACACAGGCAACTGGGCGATGGGCATCGGCCATTTTCAACACTGTAGACCAGAGAACATCCGCTTTGTCATCCAGGATATCCGTAGCAACCTTTTCACGCATAAAAATAATATTTCGTTGAGGCGGCTTCCAGCGTGACATATTGATAGCCGAGTGCAGAATGTCCAGATAGGGCACCACCTTTCCCGGTTCCACACCCGCATTGGCAGCAATCACTAGCTTCGGCTCCACGTGCTCAATTCGTGAGCAGAGCTCTCGTGCAGCAAAGCCACCAAAGACCACCGAATGCACGGCACCCAGACGAACAATAGCCAACATGGCTACAATGGTCTCGGGTATCAATGGCATATAGATCACAACACGATCACCCTTAGTTACGCCAAGTTTGGCCAGACCACCGGCAAGAAGTACAACCTCATCGTATAGCTCCTGGTAGGTGACTTTGCGCACCGTTTCCGTTAGTGGACTATCATGGATCAGTGCCACTTGGTCACCTCTGCCAGCGAGTATGTGCCTATCGACGGCATTGTAGCAGGCATTCAAATACCCACCGACATACCATTTGGTAAATGGTGGATTGCTATTGTCCAGCACCTGTTGCCATGGCCTGTCCCAGTCCAGCAAGTGTCCCAACTCCTCCCAGAAGGCAACTGGATTTTGCACTGATTTTCGATATGCTTCTAAATACAACGGATTGTGTGCATCAACTGGCATGCCACATAGAGACGAACCACCTAAATACAATGTGGGTATGTATATAAATAAATTGATTCGTCGTTAATAGTTTTTTAGAGTTCATTGCTCTACTATGATGGGATGTTTGGTGGCTCATTAAATGCTGCAGAAATGTAGGCACTAAAAAGAGCTTCAAATCGTTCAATAATTTACACTTTTGCGACGCCTGACTTTGGTTAATTACATTTGATTTATTCCAAGACTCTGCGTCGCAGTCACGCGTCGTCTACAAATATTTATATATGTATATATATAGGAATGTATGTGAATCGTTTCTAGCAGACAGCTCAGCATAATAAAAACGCCATTGACATGATAATATAGTTTGTATAGTTTCTAGTACATACTCTTTCTAAAACTGAACTTTAAAACTTGTTCATACGCTTGCAAAGCGAGCATTTAATGTGTATAAAACTTAGATAATATTATAAGACCATGTGTTTATTTTCATTGTCCGGTTAGGATCTCTATAAAGGTAATATAGTCACTATCAGTTACAATATCCATTATTTTTACTACATACCAGTAAATTTTTTTTATATTTAATCCTTTTAAATTATTAATCTTTAAAGAATACAAAATAAATTTTAAAAAAACAACTGCATGCTCTGCTTTGAGCTAAATCCAGAAGCAAAAGGTACTGTTTGGTAACTCTAGCTCAAAAATTGTGTGAAATATAAAACTTTCAGAGCAGAATACTGGGAATAAAATCACTATATACAAGAACTATTTAAATATTTTATAATAACGGCTGCACCAAACTACTACTGTATTGAAATGTAAGCAGTAAAACTTCGATCTGCAATTTTTTGTTGCTTTTGGCATGTGTGAAATATTAATTCTTCCTGTTGAAGTTACGCAACCGAAATGCAAAAAATGATTAAGTATTCTTTTTTCCAATTTTATTAAAATAATCATTTACATCACAAATTTGTAGTGGTTCGATTGATTGAAGCACGAATAATTGCATTATTATAATATACCTAACTACTATTAACACTTTATTCACAAAACACTTTTTTTCATTGTACAGCTCTGTTATTTTGAACTAATTTATTTGCCCAACATTTCTTTGGTAAGTATTTTTAAACTTACAGCCGTCTAGATTCGGTTTTTTCACTGCGCCTTTAACCAGCTCCATTATTTTGCAAGGTTTTTTTTTTCAAATATATATATTTTCTTTTGTACACTTTATATATATAAAAGTATATGTAAATCCTCTGTTATATCGGATATTGTAGCTTAGCTTGAACACGACCGTCACTTTGAAGTCGAAACGTAGCAATGAAATTAAAATGCTCGCACAGCAATTGAAACCCAGAACTTAAAAACAATGGATCAAAGGTGTCTTAAGGCTCTCACTAAATGAGTATTCTGAGACGTTTTCAAACTTAGTGATACACTCACAACAATTTAAAAAAAAAAAAAAAACAAATTCTTATAATTAATCTATTTATATACATTTGACTTTTACATCTTAATCCAAACCAACAATATTTTTCCAGTTGAAACTACAAAGCTCAAAAACATTTTTTAAAACAAAAATCGAATGTTATGTTCCTAAAAAAATAACTAAAGTAAATACATATAATTAATAAAACGTATAATTTTTGATACAATTTAGTTTTTAATAAAACGTATAAATATTGTTGGTTTAAATTGGTATTTGTTGACATATCAGATTATTATTAAAGAACACAAACAAATAGACATGAATTTTGTTCTATCCACAAAAGAGAAATTTAAAATTGCTCTTTGATGACGTATAAATCTATAGAATATTTCTTGCTAAAAGCTTTTTCAGTAAGTTATATATATATATAACTTTTGCCGATGACGCAGGTAAAACTGAATGTTTTCACTTGTCTTGCGATTTGCTGTCTTACCTTGATAAATAAGCAAAATAAAAATCAATAGTTTTACCGTTATTATATATGAATGTCATAAAGTGGCTTTGAATTTTATTGGAATCAAACTAAAAAAATATTTTAAACAAAAAAATGTGCTCTTGAATTTATTTCTTCTTTTTATCCTTCTTGGACTTTTTGGCTGGTGGCTGTGAAACCGCTTCCGTTGTTGCCCCAGTCGCCACCGTTGTTGGTTCCACACTGAAACCTTTGATATAGGGCTTCACTAATTTAAAAACCAATTTCTCATGCTGCACATTGGTTGAGTCGAGACTAAGTCTCACTGTGACTGGATCAAAGGAGTGGAAAATCACATTGCCACAACGTTGTGTGTGATCCTCTTCGTTAAATGTGAATATGATTTCACTCTTGCTTCGCTCCAAACCATCCTTGCCATCCTTGTCACTTTTAAGGTAAAGCGTACCCTCCAGGCCGAACTTGGGTATAAGAACCTGCAAGGCATTCTTGCGCACAAACAATATATATCTGTAAATAGTAATGATTTAGTTAAAGATTAAAAAATCAAGATCTTAATCGAATTTTACCCCTCCTCTTCCTCTTCTTTGCCGCGGAAAAACAGATGTGTATTAAGTGCCACAGAAGCACGACCAGCGTATTGCGCCATCTTATGACGATAATTCAAATTGTTGCAAAGTTCCTCATTCGATTTGCGCTCCAGCAGCTGGGCATAGGTGCTATCGGCACCAATGGAGGCTGCCAGAAGACGATGGACCATAATATCCGAGTACCGACGAATAGGTGAGGTGAAGTGCGTATAAATATCCGCTGCCAAACCATAATGGAAGAACTCTTCTTTTTGTATGCTGCCGCTGATAAAGTACACTGCCTGCATCATGCAGCGTGTAGTTAAAATGCGTATCATTGTATTGAAATAAGGGTTATCCGCCTTAACACATTTATCAAGAGAATGCGCCAACTCCAATCCTGAATCTGTGACCACTTCAAAACCCTGATAACGTGCCGCCTTTATCAGAGGATCAAAGTTAGTCGCCGGTGGTTTGGGATGACGACGCAGAACAGCACATTCAGTAAACTCGGCAGCAATGTGCTGCGCCACGGTTATATTGGCCAGCAACATGAACTCCTCAACCATTGAGTTGGTATCTCGCATTTGTTTGGCCTCCACTTCGAGCGGCTCATGCGTCTCACTGTCCACCTGAAAGCGTATCTCTGGCGAGGCTAGAACCAATGCCCTAAAACGAATACATATTTTGTGAGAGTGTAGTAAAAAAACTAGTGGACCAAACTTACCCATTGTCCATGCGACGTTTCTTGAGTATCTTGGCCAGGCGGTTTAGGTGACGCAATGATTTTGCGATTTCGCCAGTCTGTGACGGATCATCGATAAGAGCCTGGGCCTCCTCATATGTCATAGCACGCTTGGACTTAATGACACTCTTGTGGAAACGTTTATTCAAAATATTCGCATCTCTATCCACTTCCCATACGCAGGAGAAGGCAAATCTCTCAACGCCACCAACCAACGAGCATAGATTGGAGCTGAGCAGTTCTGGAACCATGTCAATCCGTTTACCCACCAAATAAACAGTTGTACCACGTGCAGCAGCTTCCTTGTCCATTGCATTGCCGGGACGTATAAAATGACTGACATCGGCAATATGAACGCCAACTTCCAGATTGCCATTAGGCAATTCGCGGCAATGGAGCGCATCGTCAATGTCCGTGCATCCGGGTGGATCCACTGAGCATATATATAAGTCACGCAAGTCAACACGCTTGGCATAATCCTCTTCTGTAATGGCCCATGGCATTTTCGGCAAGAAACTTAGCACTTCTTCAGAGAACTTGCAGTGCGGAACATCGTGCTCCAATAAGATAACCTCATTCTCAGTGGCCATGTTGCCCAAGGGTCCCAACGATCGCACAAAATGTCCATGCGGATAACGTGAGTTCCTAGGCCAACTGTCTATGGTCACAATGATACGTTGGCTCTGCAGCTTGGCCGCCTGGCGCGTCTCGATGCGTATGCGTGGAATCTTTCGATCGGCGGGCACAAAAATATGCCGAGTAGTGTCCTCGATGAGACTGGGCTGTAAGATGCCGCAATATTGACGCCATTTGCGACGCACAATGCCCACAATGCGTCCCGTTGGTGTTCGCTCGACAATTGATGCCGTCTGCACCTGCTGCAGCATCTCTTTCTCCTCTTTGACACGCTCTTCGCTGGGCACATCATCCGCATAGACATTCTTCTCCTCAAGAACAATCTCACTGGGTGCTGACCATTCACTTTCGGGTAAGAGCTCCACAGCCACTAAGTCTCCTTCGACGGCACGATTAAGTGACTCGCGTCCTTGGATTAATATCTGGAAATAATAATTATTTTTAATTAATTAATAAAATAGTATTATATCTAAAAACTTACGCCCGTTTCATAGCCCTCGACAGTAACACTGCCTTCGAGATAGTTTTCCCTGGATGCATGAAAAGAGCCTTGCAGCAATTTCTTGAGACGTAGACCTTCGAGCAACTCTTTCATGCTCAAATGCGGTGGATATTGAGGCAGTGCTTGTTTCTCATTCTCAAACGTCTTGTGCGACAACTTGTCAACAAGCAATGGAAAATCTTCAAGCGATTTAACATACTCTGCTGCACTGGCTACCAAAAATTCCTTCGGCTTCTGCTTTGGCGCGATTGCCAGCATCATCGGTGAGCAGGATCACACGGGTAACACTGCGTCCGCTGCGCTGAAAGGTCTTTGAATCCTGCGATGCTTGCAAATGGGAGTCGTACCATTTGGCTGCCATGCGTATGGCGCGATCATTGCGATCGTTAGCACTCTCATCGGGCTCCCGATCAGCGTAGGTGTCTCTGGTAAGTGTAAATTTGATGTTAAATAATCAAAAAAAAAAAAAAATAATAATAATAAAATAAAATTTTACTTATGGTGCTCGTTGACAAACACATAAAAATTGCGCGTGCGATCGTGAATAAGCTCATTGAGACGTTTGTAGATGGATGAGCTCTTATGCTTTACTTCGTTCAGCACTGTGGTGAGCACAATAACGTTGTGCAGCGCATCCTCTTCAAGTACATCGATTTGATCCAAGACCACATTGGTGTCCAAAACAATGTAGTGTGGAAATTTAAAAATGCTGCTCTTGGTGTCGTGCTGCGATGTCAATTGGTATACCTCGTTTTGAAAGCAGTACTGACACAGATCTGAGCCGCAGCCAATGTCATCGCGTAGATAATGCTCTCGCACAATTTTTAATATATTACCGCGTTTTGTTTTACGCGTAAATTCGCGTAAAGTTTGCATTTTCTCAACGAACTTAAATTTATACCAACACAATTCGCATGCGGGCCGGAATAAGGGTCCCATACACGTTCAGTCCAATATCAATGCATGCTCTGTAAAACAGAGTCACATGTTTATTGCACTCATATTCTGTGTAAGTGCATTAAGTAAAATTCATTTTGGAGAATTTTTTTTTTTCAGTTAACATCACACGTTTGTGAAATATCTAAAAACCAAAGCTAAAGTAATAAATAAAAATAGTTTTTCGCGTTTTAAAATAATTTTTGCTTCATAGTTGTCTGTTAAGCAATTTGCGTTTTGCAACACTCTCATTTGTGTAACCGTTGTGAAGCACTACATTAGCATTAGTGTTTGAAGTCTCCAGCACGTGTACAGCGCACGTTGCGGTGTAATTTAAATTATTAAAAAAATCCTTAAAATATTAAATCCGTCATGATTTCCAATGAAAAAAGCTTTCCGCGCGGTGGTAAAGCAATTTTACAAGCAAGTGCTGAAAGCATCACATCAAATATCGTAAGTAAATACGAATTTAGCGAGGCAGTCAAATACAACTGATTTCATATATTTTTCCTTGCAGGTTTTTGGTGCCACACAGAAGAAAATTAAGAAGGCCTCAAAACCAAAAGACAAGAATATCGACAATGAAAGCACCGAGCAATTGCAAGCATTCTCTGCCGAACCGTTAACGTTTGACACACTACAGGAGCATATGCTAGTTATGGGCGTTGTAAAAGCAGCAGACGCCACCTCAATGCTAATCGCACTACCAGGGCGCATGACGGCTCGCGCTACTGTGGCGGATATATCGGATGCTTACGCCCGCGAGCTTCAGTCCTGCATGGCCGGCGGTTCTAGCGAGTATCGAGATTTGTCAGAGATGTTCCGTGTTGGCTGCATTGTCTATGGTCGTGCTATGAAAACAGAAAAGCAAGAAAGGAAACACAAGACGCTTTCGCTGACACTCAAGCCGGCCGATGTAAATAGCAGTTTGCGTCATGACAGCATCAAGAAGGGCTTTATATTTTCGGGTGCCATTGAGGAAATACAGGAGCACGGCTGTGTGATTGAAACTGGAATTGAGGGGCTGCAAGCTTTTATGCCTAAGGAAGATGCCGCAAAGCAGCATCATGTTGGAGAGTTAATCTTTCTGAAAGTCAACAAAGTTCAACACAATGCTGAGCAGAGCACCTGCCAGTGCGTACAGCTGGATCAGGACAAATTAAAGATCAAGTGTAAGAATGAAACAAATTTGGACTATATACTGCCTGGCAGCATTGTCAATTTCAAGGTGAACAAGCAGCTGAAAAACGGACTAGAGGGCAGCATTATGAACGAATCATTTAGGGGCTATGTAAATGAGCATTATTTATCTGAAGCTCTTCACACACCACAGGACTATGAAATCAATGAAAAGTTTTCGGCTCGTGTGCTCTACGTAATGCCGCTGACCAAGCTGGTCTATTTAACTCTGAACTTAAACATGCAAATTGCACCTGAGCAAGATTCCGATGAGGAACAGCTGCCCAAAAAGGGCACAGTTGTGGAGAAGGCACGTGTTCTCCGTCATGGCAGTGGCGGCATCGTGCTCCTGTTGAACCGCAAACACAAGGCACTCATTTCGTACAGCTCCATTAAGGCAAACTTCAAAGGAAACTTTGATCAGGATGTCGTTCTTGCCAAATATAGCAGCAAGAGCAAACACAAGGTGCGTGTGCTAGGCTATGATGTCATCGAGTCGCTCTACTACTGCACCGACGATCCCAGTGTGCTGAACGAGAAGGTGTACACGCTGGAGGATATTAAAGCTGGCGACATTCTTCAAGCTCGTATTGTCAAGCCAGATCTGAAGATTGGCGGCTACTGCGTCAAGATTGGCAAAGTAAATGGCATCATTGAGCAAATTCATCTAGCGCCAAATGTTCGCTACGAGGTTGGACAGTCTCTGCGCTGTCGCGTTTTGGGCATTAACATTGATCGCAAAATTTGCTATCTGAGTAATCGCAGCGAGTATTTAAGCAAAAGTGTCAAGCTGCTAACAACACTGGAGTCTGCACAGTCCGGAAATCTCTTCACCGGCACAGTAGTCAAATGCGATCCCAGCTTTGTGCTGGTCAAGTTCTGTAACGGGCTTAAGGGTGTCCTGCACAATCAGCGCCTAAATGGTTTGATGGAAAGTACGTTTTTCGTAGGCCAAACCACCAAATTTCGTATTGCAGGACGAAATATGGAACAGATTATGCTCACACTGCCCGCGGAGAAGTTCCAGCTTGGTGAAATATGTCCCGTTGAGGTTACCAACGCTTTGGATGCTGGTCTGGAAATAAAAATCACCATCGCTAGCGATGATCAAGACATGCCAATGGAAGATGATCAGGAAGAGAATCAGCATACTGAAGAGTTTGTTGGTCTAATGCCACTGCGATTGCTTTCGGATTATGCAGATTTGCAGTATGCTCAAAAACGCATCCATCCCGTTGGCACTCACACCAATGCCGCCTGCATTCATCAAAACATTTTTAGTCTGCGTGATGTGCCGTATTTCAGTGAGAATATAACCAAGGAATGGAACACCGTCCAAGTGGGCGATGTGCTGCGTGCTCATGTCAAAAACTCTACCGAGCAGGTGCTGGAGCTACTGCTGCCTGTGCGTAACTACAACAAACTAGTGAAGCTGCACGTTAAGATGCTGTGCCTGAAAACCACACGCGATACGCCCGTCGAATTGGCTCCCGATCAGTTGCTATATGTCAAAGTGCTTAGCAAAGAGTCGGAGACCAAAACACTAACAGTGTCCGCAAAACTGACTGATGTGTGGAGTGGCCAACTTTCGGATACAGCAAAACAAGTGGAGAGGTAAGTGTTAAGAACATATACTATTTAAAATTTGTTAACTTAATTAACTTAAATCATTGCAGTTATTTGGAAGAAGTTTCGCAAATACGGAAATCATTAAAATTGTTGAATGCACCAATTGCCAAGTACACTGTGGGCGACAAAGTAGATGTCATCTTTAAAGGCATTGATCCGGCAACTAACGATTGGTTTTATAAACTTAATGAAAACAAGGAAATCAAAGCGATTATGGTTGCCAGCTTGTTGGGATTAGCGGCTAAAACGCCTGAAGTTGGCAGCAAACAGCAAGCTGTCATCTTGTGGATTGACTATGCCAACGATATATTGCTGATAAGCAACAAGCAACTGGATATTGAACACATAAGTAGCAGCAAGGAGTTGCCTCAAAATCTAATTGCAAAGTCTGGCATGAAGGCGAAGGTGCTGCTAAAGCTGGAAAGCATTGTAGTTTGCTCGCTTAAGAAGGGTAAAAGTAATCCCTTGGTGATCTGCCCGTTGCGTTTGCACACCAACGATGTGGAGAATTCTGCAAGTGCTTGTCTGCGGCAAGGTGAATTTTGCAATTTGGCATTTATACATGACAAGCTGCCAATTGCCGTGCCGGAGGCCGTGTGGAAACTGTGGAAAGGTGTTAAACGGGCTGCAACAGTCGAGATCGACGAAACTCAGGTCAGAAAGCCCAAAAAAATCAAGCTGGATGCCAAGTTAACAATTGGGAAAAAAGAGAAAGTTGTGCCGCACCAGAATAGCAAGCAGACAAATGGGCAGCTATTCTTTGAAGACAAAAAGCCAGCAAAGAATGATAATTTAAAACCCAAAGCAGTAGCAGATACCGGTGATAAGGTGCGACTACCTGGCGTTACCAGTTTCTGGGAGTCGGATTTCAGCAAATTGAATGGCAAAACAGAAATGGACGCATCCAGTGACGAGGATGAGGATGAGGAGAGGGCAGTAGCAGAGGCGGAGGCAAATGCCAGTAAAAAGAAACGCCTCAGCTCTAAGGCAAAGGCCAAGGCTGAAGTCAAGGAGGAGCAGCGATTACGTGAGATCGAAGAACGAAATGCAGATCCCAATCGGCAACCAGAAACTATTGATCAGTTCGAACGTCTAGTGCTTACCGAGCCAAATAGCAGCAAATCATGGATACAGTACATGTCCTTCCTGCTGTCAAATACAGAGATTGACAAGGCTCGTGAAATTGCTCGTCGTGCCATTAAAACTATTGCGTTCCGCGAGACCAAGGAGCTAAGAAACATTTGGACGGCTCTAATTAACCTGGAGCTTAGATATAATTCTTCAAATTTTGATGACGTGCTGAAGGAAGCCCTCAGCCATAACGATCCTCTCGAAACTTACCTTAACCTTGTCGATGTGCTCAAGTCGCATGATCTTAAAGAGCGTCTTATAGAAACATTAAATCAGATGACGCGCAAATTCAAAACTGAACTTCAGGTCTGGAAAGTTACAGCCGATGCTTACTTCTGGCTGGGTATGGTTGATCGTGTACAACCAACGTTGCAGCGGGCGCTAGGAGCTTTGCCCAAAAACCAACGTTAGTACAAAACCTAACAAATTTTGATAGTAGAAAAAGTCGATATTATTATTTATTGTTTTATTTTATCCGCAGACATTAACTGCATAGTTGCCTTTGCGAAATTGTACGCCAAAAACGATGATAATGCAATGGCGCAAACATTGCTAGATGATATTGTTACCTCTTATCCAAAACGTATTGATATTTGGGTATTGTACGTAGACATGTTAATTAAATGTGGACTTATTGAATCCGCAAGGTATGTAAATCAAAACTAATTCGAAACAATCGGTTAATAACTCACTTTCTATCACTTGTAGAAATATTTTAGAACGTGCTGTGCTGCAAAAGCTGCAACCGGACAAGATGCTTGTCATATATAAAAAGTATCTTGACTTTGAGCAAAAGCACGGCACGGAGGAGAACGCGGCCAGAGTTAAGCAGCTGGCCGAGCAATATGTCCAGAGTCAAAACAAAGGCGCTTAAATGTTAGGCATCTGTTGGAGAATAAAGTATCTGCAGTGGATCGCTTATACAAACGAATATCAAGTCTTTTGAGCATACCCCCCTTGCATTGACAAAACTTTCAATTAAAGTAGATCGGTTTTTGTTGATATTTTATTCTAACATCTATTTTAAATGAAGTGTGTGATTCTTGGACGACTACTTTTTTTTAAATATATGTATGTATATTATATATATATATAGAAAATACATAAAAAATTTGTTGTAGTCACTCCCAAAGAGGTGCAGCTACATGCAAAAATGTAGCAGCAAAATCTAAAGAGCGTGCCACAAAATAAAATAAAAACTGAACAATTAATGCAGGCTAAGGATCTGTGATTTGTTACATAGTGAATATGGTTACAAATAAGAACAAAATTTGTTTAATAGTTTTGTGTGGGCGTAGTGTGGGCATGAATGGCGGTTCACAGGGTCACCTAACGTTTTACAATGACAATGAATTACTCTTACACATTAATCAATAATATAAAGCAAAAAGTGATGGAAAATGTTATGTTTGCTTATGTGATTATAATTAATTTATACATAAAACAGTCTTGAGCGCAGCGCTTTCGGGCGCCCAATTTTAATCCTTAAATATGCCACGCGCCTTTGCTGATATCTTGCGCA
Organism: Scaptomyza montana; assembly: GCA_018904305.1. NCBI lineage: Eukaryota > Metazoa > Arthropoda > Insecta > Diptera > Drosophilidae > Scaptomyza > Scaptomyza montana. Next base: position 7,142,226 of record JAEIGR010000001.1, read on the forward strand.
CTCGTCCACGACTGCTGACGCTGACCAGTTGCTCATCATCACTGTCCGGCTCACTGCTAATTCCATCTACCGCTTCGTGTGGCTGCTCCTCACGCTCCTGTGAACTGTTGTTGTTAGTTGCTGCATTACCATCCCAGTTGCGAATACGCTTGCGCAGATTACTTTGCGGCAGCTGGTGATCTTCCTCATCGGATTGTTCATTGTAACGCGGCCGTTTCTGGTTGCGACCGCTGCGGTGATTGCTACGCAGTCGTTTAGTTCTTCTGCGCGGAGCCTCATAATCTTCGTCATCGTCATCATTCACAAGGGATTGGTCGGATTGCGCTCGACCGTGACGAGACTGGCGATTTTCGCGTTCCTGTGTTTCGGATGAGGTTTTCGTTTTACGGCGTGTGCGCCCATTACTGGGCGAGACGTAGCTGGTTAAAGGCTGATTGTCTTCAGAGTCTGTGGCAGTTGCGTTCGCATCATCATCATCATTGTCGTCGACATCGTCACCGTTGCTGGCGTGTGAACTGGAACCGCCATCAGTGCCCTCATCCGAGGCAGCGACTTCTTCCTCATCCGGCGGTTCCGCCGCCTGCTCGTCTTCCTCCTCATCCTCACCCTGCGATTGCTCTTGACTGTTGCGGGCACGCAATCTGCGCGTTGTCACATTGTTTGTTGTGGAGGTGGGGCGTCTGGTATTAGACATAGCAGATAAAAGACGAGGAGTGTTTAGCGGATCGAGGCTGGTGTCCAGTTCATCAGCATTGCGCTGATGACGCGACAGCATGCGACGCGGAGCACGCGATGCTGCTGTCGACTCACTGCTTAAATAGTTGTGATCATGAACAGCCATTGCTGGCTCCTGTTGGCTGGAGCTGCTCGTTGTGGACGTGGCATGTGAACGCGTCATATGCGTGCTTCGTGGCACCGACGGCTGACGGCGGCGCAATGCCAACGGGTGTGGAGCTGGTGTGCTGGTTTTAGCGAGACCAGAAATGTTTGTTTCTGTAACAAGATATGAATACAATAAATTTACTTGTGATCGCAGTGCAGGAAATTTATTGTTGTTGTAACTCACTGTGCTGGTTGTTGGCCAACGGCTCATTGTCACTGTCATCGTCCTCGCTGTCCGTAGCAGGTTGCACAACAGTATTACGATTTGTACGTAGTTGTCGAGCTGGGACTGCAGCACTGCCCGCTTGACTCAAAGCAGCGCGACTAGTCGAGGGCATATCATCCTTTGTGGGCGTTGGTAGAATCTATAAAATGTTTATATAAGTATTAAAAATAAATAATTATTTTATAACAAAGTTAACAACTCACCTCTTCGGCCTCTTCGCTATCATCGTCATCCTCTTCAATATCACTGCCGCGTGCCCAATCGATGATCGCGCGTTTGGCGCTTTGCCTAGTTGGTCGCCCAACTGGTCCATTCGAATCATTATCGGACTCAACGATGCGACCATTGCGAACGGGCAAATGATAGCTGTGATCGTTCTCGGCTGCATTTTGCAATCGACCGCCATTAGCACGTGTATTCCGTGAAGGACTACCCAGGCTGGAACCGGCAGATGCAGCAGCTGCACTAGTACTTGGTCCATTGCCAATGGATGTTGAGCCCTTGGCCCTGGTTGGTCGGCCGCCTTTCTTTCGTGGGGTCTGACTGTCCTGAGTGCTATCATCTTGCTGGGAATGCGACGCTTCTACTAGTTGTTCGTCCTCGGAGCTGCCCAGCAAACGGCGGTTGCGACGATTGAGTGCGACAGCTGCAGCACGACTAGTACCAGGCTGAGCAGCTGGGTCACTTCGATTTCTTTTAGAACCGTGTCTTCGCTGACTGTTAGCCTTGCGCTTGTTGCCGCCACCTGCGGCACGTCCTCGTTGTCGCTCGTTGGGATTGTAACTCTCTTCGGAGTCTTCATCGCTGACATTCTGGCGCGCTGGTCGAGCACGGCGTGCACGACGTGTCTGCTGCGGCGAACTGTCATTGGAGTGCGCCTCCTCATCTTCGTTCTCATCACTACTTCCATCTGATGTGGTTTCCTCTTCCTCTTCATCCTCCTCCTCGCTGTCTGAATTACTGCTTGTCTCGTGGCGTCGCTGCTGTGCATTTGACGATGAGGAGGTCACACGATTGGAGCCTGAATTGGTGGCACTTACGGCAACGCCATTACGACGTCTGCCACCACGCTGGGTGCCACGGGCCGTCTTTTGCTGCTGTGCTACATCGTCATCATCATCATCATCTTCGTCATCGTCCTCCTCCTCGTCGCTGGTACGCGCTGGTAATCTTCTGGCAGCTGCTGGCGGCTTTTGAGTGCGCCGAGTGGCACGTTCCGTATTCGTTCGCTTGCTGGGGCTACTGGAGCCACGCCCACTGCTTCCAGACTTGTTTTTGTTAGCACGTCTGCGTGCCGCCTTCCAGTTGGAGACCACAGTCTTAATGTGTGACTCGAAGAGTGCGCATAAGCGCAAAGTCATTGAATAGATCTGCAAGAGAATGTGATTAGAAAAGTTCGTTAATTGAGTTCGAGAATGTATATTTTAATTGGGAGTTGTGTTGTCAGAAGAGTATTAGTTGTTGTAGTTGCAGCTCAAGAGGAAGCAAACCTTACCGCTAGGTTATCCTATTTAAGTTGTTTGTCACGGATCGTCATTCATTTGGTTAGTTCAAAATATTTGATGGGTTTTGATTGATGGTTTATGAGTTGGGTGGTGGTTAATTTGAAGTTTGAAGGCATGTTAACAAAATGCAAAAGAAACGTTAAGAAGAGATGAGCGAGCTAGTGTATGGTGTTGGTGTTAGCGGGGTGTAGCAAATGGGATACAAAAACTTTTGTTTACTGAACAAAATAAACATAACATACACAATTTTAAAATAAAATGCTTGCGTATTTCGTTAACCTAATGCTATATTTCGTTCTGTTATGAAATCTATCACTTTAATAATTCAGGTATAAATAGAAATGTATAAATATGTTCGCGCTGCTTTAAAATAATACTTTCATTACATATAAATCTACAAAAAATTGTCGTGTCAGTCCCACAAGCAGCCAAAAATTATAAATAAGTAACAGATGTAATGTCAATTGGCAATAATAAAATCAAAACGTCCAAATAACCCACTATATTTAAGCACAACAAAGAGATTATACATCAAATCAAAAGAAGTGAATATAACAATTCGATAATCGATAAGCGCCTGGTGCATTGAATTTTGAACATTTATATTTAACTGTGGCTGCAAATTTGGAGGAACCTGAATACAATTTAATTTTAATTTTTTTAAGCGGATTATTCTTCTGTATTTTGAATATAAAATTTAGAAAAGAGTTTGTTTTTTGCTATATGGCGTTAAAATAAACCATTGTCCATTTTGCAGAAAGCAATGTAATTACATAAAGCTCAAATGCAATGACAATGGCGATTAGAGCGCATTTGTCATTAGCATTGTTGGTTTGTAATAAATGACGATCTGCAGCAGAAGCCAGACCTGGCGAGGAGACTCACCCTTGAGCGTTTGTTGGTATTATAGTTTTTCGAATTAAGGAAAATGAGGCGCACATCCTTGGCAAAATCAAGTGGATCATCATAGTTGCCACCAAGTAGATCCTCTTTCACTGTACGCAGATCCATCGGTGTGGCAATGATTTCCAAATAATCTGGGAAATCAATTGTATCAACTGGCTCACGAAATGGCAGCGAATCCGGCCGCTGCCACATTAAATCCAACAGCTGTCGGCATTCCGAGCGCCAGTCACCATCTGAACGTATGCGATTTGAGCTGCAAACAACCTAAATTGATTATCAATTCTTAAAAATGTTTCTTTAGTGTCGAGTTTACCGTCGAGTTGATGAAACGCGCTGACGAGCAGCAGCCGCTGAGGTTGTTGGTCCGGTGCTCGTTGATGGTACAACATCCGAATCAGCTTCATTCTCTGACGTCGATGAATGATAAACGTCAACAAGCTGATGGTAAACCGCTGCCACGTCTATCTCATCCGCTTCCCTGCTTTAAATGTCAAATTGGTGATTCTGGCATGGTGAGTTTATATTAATGTTTCAGTCTTACCTAATTATACGCAAACAAAGATCAGTAACTATGCGCGCATGCTTTACAATGCTAGTGTGCCGACGATTGTACTGCTCCGCATTGGTTGCCAGATAGCGAACATCAAATTGTGCCGATGTGACGCGCCGATAGAAATGATTCTCAAAACGCGATTTGACCGTTGTTAAATCAATCGGATACTCAATTAAGTAGGCGTAGTCTGGATAAATATTAAGATCAACTGGTGCAAGAAAATGTTCAGCTATTGACAAACGCATGACCTGATGAGAACGAAAAAATATTTATTAAAAAATGGTTCAACTACTTTATAGAAGTTGAAAAAAGCGCAATGATCAATTATTTACCTGTTCGAGTCCATTGATGATGCGTCGGCAGGTTCCATCGCGATCGCCACGATGCCATTCCTCAGACTTGGGCTGATAAAGTGTGGCGCGTATCTCTTCCGGCAACACGGGCACAGCGCCGCCAACTTCGTCTGGCAAACGCTGCTCGTCGATGGGTTCCATGTCCCAGGGACTCATGTATTCGTATTCGCCATTATCCCAGCGCACGCGGAAACACATAAAAAATGAATCGGGAAAATCGGCACTGAGAGCATGTCGCGATTCAATCTGTCCCATCCACCAACCGTCGCCAATCATACAGCGGAAACGATCACCAATGCTCCAATTGCGTTGCACCGCTAAATCGAAGGTTTGCCTCAAGACCAAAAAGTCAAGAACATCGGGCATGTCATGGTACTTGATCTTGAACGTAATGCCCGTCATGTTCCCCTCATCATCGATAATAGCTAGCTTGAGGCAGCATAGCCGCGGTGGACGAATCTCGTATTTGATACCAATCACGCGAACCAACTCATGATCGCGCAGCGTTCGGAAATTCCAGGGTTCCGAGCTGTGCGACAATTTATAGACCTTTTTGAGGCGCACTGCCTCCAGATAGCGATGATGCCCCTGACGAAAGTATACAATCTCATCGCCCATTTGCGGATAGTACGGCGCCTTGCGTGGTATCACCTCCGACAGCCATTCCGCCGGGCGATAAATCTCTGGGATTTCGCCATTAGGTGCCGTTGGTGGGATTAGAACACGCTTGCGTCCACGTTTTTTGCTTGTTGCCGTTGCCTCGCCCGTTGCCCCCTCGTCACTACTGTCGTCGCTTATGGTGCGTCGACGTGATAATGGCTTGCGCTTGCAACGTTTCGGTGGCTCAAGATTTGGTCCAGGCGTATCCGCCACCCAATCCGAATAGTCAGAGCTATCTGTTTCGGATTCATCGCTACTATCATCCAGGTTCTCCTCGACATTTGAATAGCTGGTGTCGCCAGAGCTATTGCTACTATCATCGTCCTCCTCCTCAGGAATTGGGGCAGCTACGTCATCGTAGTGCTCCTCCTGATCGCGCACTGCACGTGTTCGATAGGCAGGCTGTTGCCCACCTAGCTGCTGTTGTCCAGCCTGTGCGCCACGTCGACGTCCCGGTCGTCCACTACCATTGGACCGTGTGTTGCGCGGTCGGCCCACTCCCGCCAGCTGTGCCGAGGCAGCACTTGCCGTGTTTATCATAATGGGACGACGGCGCATCTCACGCTTGTACTCCTGCATTTCGTATTGCCCAGCTGAGTAGATTGTCTGCTTTAAATTCTGAAGCTGGGCATATCGCATGGGACGCACATAGGTGCGACGCACAAATTTTATGGGCAATGCCTGTTGAGAAGGTAGCGCCTGCAACGGTTGATCTGCCGGTGCCGGCAGAGCAACAGCATCTACTGCTGGTGCCGCCGGCGCCACAGCCGCGCCAGCCGCTGCCGGAAGTGCAGCTGCCCAACCCTGACGTGGCGAACTCTCGGCCAGAGAACGACGTCCGCCCAATACATTGCCACGTTGTGGCGTATTGCGCGTGGTATTCGAGTCGGGCAACTGATCCTGGCCTTGGCGCATGATTAAGCGCTCAAACGACTGATTTCCATTGTTGGCATCGTTGGCATTGGAATTGTTGGCATTGTTGCCCTGACGATTGGCAAGTGCAGCAATCATGCGATCAATATGCGAATAATTACTCGCTGCTGCAGCTGCAGCGGCTGCAGCACCACCACCTACGGCTCCTACGCCGACGACGGCAGCACCTGGAGCTGCTGCCGCAACAGTTGGCGGTGCAGTAACATTATTATCTTCGATTACAATGCCATCGATGCCCACTGTTAAATTCGGTATAAGCTGATCCATGCTACAGGTTTCACGGCCTGGCACAAAGCGTTGATACTTGCTCGGATGAGGATTACCGTCGGCATCAACTAAAAATGGCGGTGGCATCAAATGCGGCATTATTTGTGTCTGTTCATCTATCACATGATGATGGGCATCACGCAACAGTGGTCGAAAATCCGTATGAAAGAACAGCTCCGTCGGCAGCTATTATTATAACAGCAATATTAAATTAGGAATTCAGAAAAAAATTCACAATCATAATGTGAAATAGACAGAAAATTACCCTTTGAGTTGAATATCATAGTACCTAACAAAGGGGTTTCTTTTTTTCTATACTTTACATACCAGCTTGTACTTTTCGGTGCCAATGCCAAGGCCAAAAATTAGTATGTGGCCGTGTGAATCAGTTGCTGCTATCATTGTGCCATCGGGAGACCATTTGGCATCGAACACGCTACCATGTCCTTGGCCATCGATGTCATTGAAAAATTGAGCAACAAATACGCCCTGCTCGATATCCCAGAGAAACACCTGGCCATCATGACCAGCAGAGAGCAGCACATGCTCATCCCGTGGATTTGATTCCAGTACATATAGCTCATCTTTGTGGCCACGCAGCACGCGATGCAACTTGGCCGATTTCGAATCCCAGATTTTAATCTAACAAAACAATAAAATTTAGCTAAATTCATATTCAGAATATTATTTTTTTGCATTTACGCACAGTGAAATCATTGACAGCAGTAATGACATAACGATCGGAGGCATCCCAGGCGACCATTGTAACTTTTAGCTTCTTACCCTCTTCTGGCTCCGGGCAGCTATAGGAAGTCAAAAAAATATATATGTGTTTTATCTAAAGTGACATAAGAAGAGATCAGAATTATTACCTTGGCATGCGTTCAGTCATGCACAATTTAAGGCTTTTCCACTGTTGTGACTCAAAGGTCCAAATGTGTGCTGTGCCATCTTTGCTACCAGATATAAAACGCAGACCGCGATGTGACCACTGCACTGAATCCACGGCATCTGTGTAGGCCTCAGTTTCCAGTATGCGTTTCGGCCCATCTTCAGCCATTATATAGACGCGAACATGATGATCCGCCGAGCCAGCAGCCAGGAACATGCCACCTGGCGAGAACGTTGTGCACATCATTTGTGCCTGTCCTGGTCGCAGCTTCTCGTGATATTGTGTCGGTCTCGGTGCGAATGTTATCTTTTGTCCGCGTGGCGTAGAGTACTGCCAGAAGGCAATAGAGCCATCTGTGCTGGTCGTTACCAAATATTTGAAATCACTGCGCGGTGACGGGCAAAAGTTGACCGAAGTTATCATGCCCGTGTGAGCGGCAAGAACGGCAATTGGTGATGTTGTTTGCATGTCCCAGACGCGCAGAATACGATCAACTGATCCCGCGGCCAACATTGTATTATCCAAATTGATGGCAATATCGGTTATCTCAGATGAGGCTCCGCGCAGCGTAGCCAACAGACGCCCATCCGCAGCGGACCAAATTTTTATGAGCAAGTCATCGGCACCAGTGATAATGTAGCGCCCAGTGCGATCAAATAGCACACAATAAACCGATGATAAATGGCCAACAGTGCGACGCAGCAGCTTTGTCTTGCGGTATAGAGTTGTGGGTACCAGCAGCTTGCGACGCACCAAGCCACCATGTTCCCGGCCGGTAAGAACCTTGGCTAAAAAGTAAATAATAATATTAGCTGTTTTTATTGTGAGCTAATTGGGTAGCAACTCACTAAGATTGTGTGTGGGCCTAGTGAGCGTCGAATCTGGCAATGAGATGCCATGTAAAGTTGTGCAATAATCCCGCAGTGTACGATGCCGGTAGACGGTGTCTTTTGTGCGCAGCAAGTTTTGACGCCCTGTGCCAAGTAGTGAGTTTATGCCTGGCACGCTTGGCGCCAACTCTTTGTCGACCAGTGGACCGAGACGGCTGCATATTTCTAGCAGATGATGTGGGCCGATGTGGGCGTACTTTTGTTCCTATAACATTAAAAAAAAAAAAATTAACATTGTTTCGATAACGATAACATTTGCAACATAAGTGCGCAGCGCGTGCTGCGCAGCTGAAAAGATTATATAGCCGTCTCGCTTTTACGCACAGTGGTGGTCTCTTGTCCAAGGCATATGCTTTCGATGCATACACACACACAAACAGCGCGTGTTTGTAAGTATTAAAAGCAAGATGTCGGCCTCCAGTGGCAAATTGTTGTTCAAATTACTATGTAATTGTAATTAATTTTATTAATTTTTCAAAATTTATCACAGTACACTACGATGTGCAATATTTTCAGCACGGTCACACAAATTTATTATTGTTTTGATTTTTTCATAATTTTTAATTAATTAATTTGTTAAATAATTTATTTTAATTAGTCTACTAATGCACTTAGCAAATTTTTCATTTAAAATAAAAATAATAATACTACAACATACAATTGTCTATTCAATCAATCGATGGCCATGTGACGTCACAAAAGCGCACACGCACCCCTCAACACGCAAAAGCAAACGAGTAAAATCTGCACACACACACACAAATGTCAATTATGCAAGCACAAATCACTTAAAATAACAAATAGTCACCAAAAAGATTAAAACAGTAACTCACCAATTCAGCAAACGTCTGGTCATGCTCATTTCCAAGCCAGTCGATGCGTCGCGGCAGTACCTGTGGGCGAAGGAAGAAGAGGCACACAAAAATTTGTTATCACATGCACTTGCGGGGCATCAAAAATAATAGTGACGTCGTAGGGAGCCTCTTTTTTTTATTGTACCTACTTTAATAAAGCAGACAGACAGACGGTAGACGACGGTACGATACGGACAGACATACGGAATTCTCCTATACTGTCGCAGCGTTATACGATTCAGTTCAATTTCAGTATAGCTTTGAACTCTGAAATAAGCAGACGGTGTAGGCTGCTGCCGGTTGCGCTACAACAACAACACAACCGCGATGACGATGCCGAGAAACCAAAACAAAATTCAATATAAACAAACGCTGGCAAGTTTCTGCATTAAAAATTGTAAACCATAAAAAAGTCCTCATACAAACAAAATTCAGTGTCAATTTCACTGCGTCACCCCACAATACAACACACATACTACAAACATACATTGATACTTACCTTTTTTTGCTCTAATTCCTGAACCAGAACCTGAAAATTGAATATTTGGGAATCGGGTTAGTAAAATGTTTGTAAACAAAAAAGCGAAATTCAAACGATGAAATTGCGCTCTTTTTGTAGGGCGGCGCTGAATTAAGACGCCCGATCACCGACCTTTGCCGTCTCTTCCAGTGGCCCCGCTGTCAGAAATTTAGATATAAGGAAGTACAATTCTGCAATAGAAGTAATGCGGTACACATTAAATGCAACAAGTTGCTTGCCAAATTCACATAATTATCATAAAATTGCATTTATTTCGGCTCGGCCATTCGCGCAGATTCTGCACTCACACGGGCCCAGGGCACTGAGGCTGAGGCCAGGCAGCTAGTCAGAGGTAGCGTACCTCTTGGACTAGAGCCAAATGAACGCCATATTTGTGCAGACTCATACATTTTGACATTGTAACGCACCTGGCACTATCACATTATTTGAATTGGGCTGCCTGTTTTCCATTATTACACATTTTATTACGAAATTACAAAATTGTCGCACTGAAATTCGCCTGAAATACTTTTTTCAGCTTCTTCTTTTGTGTCACTACGAATTGCCATTCAACATGCTTCGCACAGAATGTCATTGTGAATGCTAGCTGTTACAGGGATAGTCGGTCTGTTAACTAACATGTATGCCATCATTTGGTATTTTTCTTACGATACATTTTGGTCACACCAACCTTTGGCTGCAGTTGCTAAAAAAAAATATTATATTTTGTACGTTTAATAAGTATTTCGTGCTGTAATAATACAGCAGAAATCCGCAAAACGCGACAGTTAATGAACTCACTGTCTAAGCAGCAACATGGATTGCAATCTAGGCAGCGAAATTGGTCAAAAAATGCGCGTAAGTATTTCCTCATTGGTCACCTCGCGAAAAATCAATGAACTCGTAATCAACTAAATTTTTTCCAAACTATTAATACTGATAATAGAGCGCTGTAAAGGCAAAACTGCTTGAGTTGGGCACTGGCGGCTCTGCCGGCTTCATTGACGACGAGCTACCCGACTATGTGATGGTCATGGTGGCTAACAAGCGAACCAAACAGCAAATGAACGCCGAACTGAATCTTTTCCTGGGCGATCAGACGGATCTTTTTGTTACCTGGCTGCACGAGGTGCTGCAGAAGCTACAGGAAGTCACTTTGCCAGCCTCTGGTGGTGAGCTTATTTTCCTTTTTTGTTTTGAAATAATCATAATTGTTGTATCATATACGCAGCTGGCAGCAAAAAACGTAAATCCCGTCAAGGCGAGGCACCCAAAGCAAAGGACAAAGACAAGGACAAAAAGGGTCGGGATAAAAAGGATAAAAGGACGCACAGAAAATCCGGAGATAGCGAACAATTTAATTCATCTGCAGATCAAACTATGCCGACAATTAACTCCATTACGGATGTTTTTGCCGAGGAGCTGCTGGAAAAAGCCAAAAAGACGCTCGATGTGGATGATGAGCTGTTAATCAAGAAAAAGAAACGAAAAGCAACCGATGAGAATGAGCAACAGCACCCAGCAACACAGGAGGCAGGCACAAAAGAACTCGACGTAACAATCATGTCGGAGATAAGCTCTACCACTATGACCAGTGGTAATCGGGAGAAGGATATAGCCGAGTTGGCTGAAATACAGCGTAAAATCTACGCAGCCAAACTGCATTTGCGTCAGATTGGCGAACTGGAAGACGAAAGTGAAGTGGAGGAACAGGACCAACAGCTTGCTGACGATGTGCTTAACGTCACCGACCCGGACGAACCCCTTGTCAAAGACTCAACGTCAGTGTCAGCAGCAGCACCAGCAGAAGCAGCAGCCGAAACAAACTCCAGCTCTACTACACGCAGAGCTAAAAGTCCAATTGTATTTAATCGGAGTTCCGAGCCGGCGGCATCTAAAGATAAACCAAAGCCTCATACTGAACCAGCAGTCCAGTTGCAAAAAACCAGCGATGAGCGTTCAGAGCGCCGCCCAGTGCACGAGCGTCTAGGAAGTAAGCCTATCCAACCAGCACCAGCTTCAGCACAGCAACAGCAGCAACCGGCAACACCAGTTGAGCGATCGCAACGTTCGCAAAAGGAAATGGAGCTCTATGTGCCAGCTCATCGACGCCGCAACGATCAGCAGCAGCAGCAGCAGGAGGAGAGTAAGAAAGTAGAACGTGGCCGAGAACGTAGCCAACGAAACGACAGTCAGACAAGTCGTCGAAGGGAGCGGGAATCATTGCGTGGTCGCCATTCGCCAACTCGAAGTCGCAGTCCGGATGCCAGTTATAAGCATCGGATTGGATCGCGTGTCATTGTGGCGATTAACAAACCACCGGAGCCATCTGATGATGAGGATATAATTGAGAAGCCCGTCAATTCGGTTATCAAAATCAAACCACGGCCAACGGTATCGCCACGTCGCCAGGCCTGCAAGAATCTGCTGCTGCGCGCTGTTGCGGATGCACAGCGATCAACAATTCTGGCCAAGCCTACGGCGACTGCAACAAATGCAGTGACATCCAAGTCACGTGGCAGCGGTGATGAGCCGGAGCTTATTAGCTCCACGGTTGGTAAACGGCGTGTGAATAATTCACTTGGCACTGGCGCTGGCAAAGAGCTGTTCCAGCGCAGCAGACGTGAACTGGTTGTCAATGTACTTCATCGGGAAAGCAAACGAATGCGTCACTCGATTGAGCCACAGACTGAGCTAAAGCTAGTGCACAAAGAGCTCGAGGATGAGGTGGATGAGGAGTTGGAGGAAGATGAGGAAGAGTATGTGCCAAGTTTAAGTGTGGGTGAATATGAGGAATATGTGCCACAGATTGTGCAGAGCCTCGACATGGGCATGGATATTGATATGCATGTAGAGAAAAATAACAGCAACTCGGGTGCCTCCTCGTCAGGTCTTTCCAAGACACAGTTTGTGGTCACTCTAAATGGTGATCATTCGCTTAGTAAAGCTGCAGTCGCTGCTGCTACTGCTTCCTATCGTAAGCGTTCACGAAAACGAACGCCATCTCCCCAGGTGTCCTCGACAAGTTCGACTAACGTTCAGCTGCTTAACGCTGAGCCAACCTCAACGACATCCGCTTCCTCCTCAACGAATAGCAACAGTAGGGACAGTCGAGACAGGCGAAGCAACAACAACAACAACAAGTCAAACCGTGCTCGAAGCTCCTCTCGATCATCTCCATCTACATCGTGCAACACACCGCCACAGAAACCGTCGCGTAGTCTTCACCGCAGCGATGTATTGCGACAGACACAGGAAATAAAGAAGATCATCATCAAGAACGATGCCGATAACGATGACGATGAGGAGGAGGAGCAGCAGCTGCATGCATTGTCGCGTAAACGTTCCCAAAAAAAACGTTTGAGCAGCAGCTACAATATTAGTGCTGACGCAGCTGCCACCTCCTCGTCCACTTCCGATGAACTCAAGCCTGGCCCAAAGACACAGTTGGAGGAAAACAATCGTTCGACAACGCCACCACTGCCACCAAAGCGGTCTGAGAAACACGATATTAGCAACGACAAATCAACATCAATATCAACAGTTGCAGTCACAACGGCAGCAGCCAATACGGTGGCGCCGGCCAAGGTGAAGCATACACCCATACGCTTTAAGCTCAAGCCGGAAGAGGATCAAGCGGAAAAGAGTCGTCGATCTATCAGCAAGGATCGCGATTCGTCCGTGGAGCGACGTCGAATCTCCATACGCAATGCGGAGGATCGAAAATACGACAATTTGCCTGCACGTAAGTATTTGATACATATTCTTTACTATGTATAAAAACGAAGCTGTTGACTAGTATGATCGAGGTTTAATTCCATTTTACTCACAAACTTTTGCCCTTAGATCAATGACTCTTTTCGGACTAGAGAATTTCACTAACGTAACATGTATTTTATAGAGCAGACATAGTAGAAAGAAAGTTTTGAGAACATATTCTGTTATTAATTCAATATCGTCTTTAATTTGACAAGAATTCGTTCAGGTACTCGCATTATGCGTTATTATAATTTCTCCTCAATATTCAGTTGATATCCTCTAATAATAATGAAATTTGATATATTGCAGTAAGTGCCGTTAGCGTTGATTCAACAGTTTTAAAGGTAACGAAGCCGAAGGAACGCTGCAAATATCATCCGAATTGCAGCAAACAGTTCTGTGAATATTATCATCCAACAGCGCCATGCAAATCGTTCCCCAACTGCAAATTTGCCGACAAGTGTATGTACTCGCATCCAAAGTGCAAATTTGATTTGGCCTGTATGAGCATCGATTGCAATTTTGCGCACAGTGGTGCACGCGATCTCAGCCATGTGCAGCTTGCAGCTCCTCCTCTATGTAAGTGTAAATTGTTATTTAATTGGTGAAAGATTAAATTTATTTGATATATGTTTATTAATAGCCTCGCATGTGATACCTGTGCAGAACTATAAGTCAATATCCGCACCGGCGACAGCGACAACAGGAACAACCATGTGCAAATATTATCCTAACTGCACAAAGGTTGGATGCACCTTCTATCATCCGAAGCCGTGTCGTTATGGCAAGAATTGCATCAATAAACTCGAGTGCATATTTTATCATCCGGAAATGCAGAGCAAATTTAAATGGGTCGCGTCACTGGGCTAAGGCTAAGGCTAAGGCTAGAGAAAGCCGCACGAGCAGCTCAATTTCTTTAGCATTTATTATTTAGTGAATTAGTAATGACTGTCCTTCTTTCTAATCTAACTATTCACCAAACCCGTAATGTAAAACTAATGGAAACTATTCACAAATATTTAAAAAACCGTACGAATTGTCTTTCGTATATTGCTTCATTTCAATTTATGAATTTTATTTACTCATTCATTGCGTATCTAACATTTTATACTCTAGACATTAACTCATCAAAACAACAACAAGAAAAAAAGGACATTTTAAATTTAAAACTGTTGATAAATTTGTTGCATTATATTACAAGGCAGATTTGTCTACATCTGAACTGTACCCGTCATATATAAGTCGGTGAATAAAATTTTGCAAAGTACTTGCTACAATTGGATATTAAAATTTGTTTTATTTCCTCTTCACTGCTTTTAAGCATCGAAAAGTTTTGTTTCAAGTAAACTACAAGTTATAATTAAATTTTATTTTACTTACAAACATTCCATTTCAAACGAAAAGGCATATAATATTTTTATATAAATTTTTTTTTTTAAAAAGTCGAATTATACATATGTTTGTATACACATATACAAACATATATGTATATGTTATATATATATATAAATATATATAGTACAGTCTCTTAAGTTTACGCTTAAAAATTTTAGAGCAAAATATTTGATTGACTTAAATAACTAGAAACAATTAGTTCTCATGCTTTTTGTATAAGGCCACAATAAATGATGTTAGATAGATATATGTAATTGCATATATAAATAAACATATATGTATGTACTATATAGGATTTTATTTAGCTCAGCTAATTTAGTTTAAAAAGGGCATGCAAATCTATTTACAAAAATATTCTTGTACATTTAAGTATTTAAGAGCATCCGTTTTGAATGTTGCGAATACTATTTGCTATTTCTATATTTAATTGCATTTCGTGTTTCATGTTTTGAATTTCTATTATTTTGTATGCAGCACAACTTTGATCGCAGCTTTATGATACATATATACTCGTTTATTGTTCTGTTGAGTGATAACCGAATACTGAATCTAAACTGCAATTATGTAACGACTATAAAGTTATTTCCATAAAAACTAATTACTATAATAAATAGAAAACGGAATTATTAAACTAACTAAAGCGTAGGCATCATTAAGTCCAAGCCTGTGTTTGGAGATTGGTGCAGAGTTGCTCTGTGGAAGCCTGGCTGTTTGCTTTGCGAGCACCTTACAAAGATATACTTAACATTAATAAGACAAACTTAGTACAAAATGTACTTATATGGGCGGATTTAAAAATATCTTTCTGTTTATATATTGAGGCGAGCTTAGAGTAACTAAATAAGTCGTTCCTCTGGCGGTGGCTTGAGCACATTATCCATTTCTAACCGTGGATTGCAATACTCCTGTGCACTAGGACTGTACGTTCCTCGCGTCGCACGCTTATTCCTAGCCATAACCAAAAATGTGCCAAGCAGAGCGCCAGCAATTAGCAACAGCACGACAACAACAGGTATTACAATGATGGCAATGTCTGTTGTCGATGGACCTTCATCCTTAGCCGTTATCTATGAACAACAACAGTTTACTATAGCACTTTATCAATAGTTGAATATGTATATAAGTTTAGCTTACCGGCGCCGAACAGTTCTTGCCCATAAAACCTTCGGTGCAATTGCAAGTGTAATCAGCCACTCCACCACAGTTTTCCACACACTGACCGCCATTGGCGCAAATATTGGGTGTATTGCAGGGATCAGTAAAGTTGCAGAAGGCACCACAATACGGTTTCTGGCAGATGCACTTAAAGCTGCCAGGCATGTTCAAGCAACGTCCAAGTCCACCACAGTACTCAATGCCCTGAATACACTCGTCAATGTCGTTTTCACAGTGTCCACCCTCAAAGCCTGTGTTCTCGCAGTTGCACTGATAGCCACCCACAAGATCGATACATTGGCCACCATTCTGGCAGGGATTGGACGCACACTCATCGATTTCCTCCTCGCACAGGCGACCCATATAGCCCAGGCTACATTTACAAATAGGTATCTGTTGTAAAACGAAATGATGTTTTAAGAATATTGCCATTCAACAAAGACAAGTTGCATTCTTACCGTATTAGTGTATAGACAGAGACCTCCATTAGCGCAGGGCGTCGACTCACAGAAGGCAGTGTCACATAGCGGTCCCTCAAGGCCCATAGAGCAGGTGCAGGTAAAGTTATTGCCAGTTTGAGCATCTAGAAAATAGGATAAAGGTCAAATGTTTGTAGCTAAAGTCTTAAAAAAGCAACACTTACTAAATCCATTCTGACACGAGGAACCATTGCGACAGGGTTCATTCTCGCAGGTCATTTGCTTCAGGGCATTGCACTGTGGTCCTGTATATTCTTCGGGACACTCGCAGTGATAGGCAGCAATAAGATCAGTGCAATTACCACCATTCAGACATGGCTGATCGGCACATTCATCGATATTAAGTTCACAGAAGCGACCCTCAAAGCCTGGCTGGCACTCGCACAAGAAATTGGCAACCTGATTGATGCAGTTGCCATTGTTTTGGCAAATCGTATTGAGGCACTCATCAATGTCTGTGGCACAATCGTCACCCTCGTAGCCCGGTTGACAAGTGCATGCGTATTGCTCGGTCGGAGCATTGCAATAACCGGCATTCTTACAGTCTGCTTGGAAGCACAAAATGCAACCTTCTTCGGGTCGTGTGGAGTTTAGGCGAAACTGTGCCTGAAGCTGCACGGAAACGTTCTCGGTATGGGGATACAGTTCGGCATTTGAGAAGTAGGGTAAAAGCAGATCACCGACGCGTGCTTCACCCACGCACCCCTTGAATTGGGAGCCCTGCTGTGAGGATTGCGTGGAGCCACGCAATTGTCTCGACTCTGGCATGCCGCCCAAGTAGACCTGCGTGTTGCTGGAGAGCAGCTCCTGGAAGGCTGCCTGATCGATGTCCGTGGAAAAGCCGGGCGTGGGATCTACCATGGATTCCCAACCCTTCCAGCCACCCTCCAATTTACTGCCATGCGCACGCAAATAGATGCGACTCCATTCACCATCCGTGTTCTCCTTCTCGAAGCGTCCGGACTCGCCAATGTGCAGCTGAGTTAGCTTCCAGGTGACCGTAACACGACCACCATTAACACCAATCTCAAAGAAGCTTTCGTGATTGTCAATAAAGAGCAAAGTGCCACCGGCACGAGTGCGATAGGCAATCTCTATGATGGGTTTGAGTATTGGTTGCTTCGTTACGCCAATCTCATCGGGCAGCTGCTGTTCCTTGAAGTAGGAGAACGCCAAGGGAGCATGCTCCTGGCCAGTAAATGTGATATTGGTTAGACACTCATATCCATCGTCCAGATTTTGGCAAACACTGCCACCGGGACATGTGACCAGTTGACAGAACTCAATCTCTTGACAATCCTTGCCCTTGTACCCATTCGGACACTTGCAGCTGTAGTCGTTCCATGTGTTCCGACACTCGGCATTGTGTTTACAGGGGTTCTTGCGACACAGATCATCGGACACTTCACCCGGCAACACTGAAGCGCGATCAATGCTTACAGCTCCCAAAGGTTTGGCATTCACGTTCACATCGGTTACATTCAGTGGATACATCTCAACGATCATATTTAGCGAACCGTTGCTCACTTTCACATCCTGTATAATGCCTTTGAAGTAGTCCTTGCTGTCATCCATCTCCTTAATTGCTGAAATGGTGCTTGGCACCAAAATGCTCTCATCGAGACTTGGCTCAGTACTGGCAGGTAGCAGAGATTCACGCGTTGGCGCAGGTCCGCCCAAGTAGAGCACCTGTGCATCCAATAGACCGGTCGTCGACAGCGTCTTGCGGAAGTACTCGGTACCATTGAGCTTAACCTGCACCAAAGTCTGATTGCGCACCACCTCGATCAGATGATTATAGCCATTGTCCAGCTTATTTCCACCCACTGTGTAAGCTTCTGGAGTGCCATTAAATTGCATCTTAACAAGCAATTCGCCACCATGCAACTTGGCTGCCACATAAGAGTCACCAACGTCTGTAAAAGTTTAATGTTTTGGTTTCAATTAATTGGTAAATAATAATATTTATTTTATTTGTTACTTACTCTTTGCAGGCATCTTGCGTGGATCACTGCCCAAGTAAAAGACCTGACCCGTTGGCTCACGCGTGCGTATAAACATTGATATATCTAAAATGGAACGTATGGCACGTCTGGCCACATCTGTTGTCTCCACAATTACAGCCGAATGGGTTGTATTCTCATGTCCAAAAGTTGCTGCGGTCATATCTATAAAACAAATCAATAAATATACATATATGTATATAAAACTGCTGAGCTTTGTGGAAAAAATGTTCTTTAAAATCAACTTACTGTGCTGACAGGTATGTCCAAAGAATGGCCTGGGACAATGACAGGCAAATGTGTGCCAAAGATCTGTGCACTCGCCATTGGAGTGACAAGGATTTGGTTTGCATTGTTCGGTGCGTGGACAGCCGCTTTGGACGTATGACAGCTTGGTGTTCTCATCGTGCTCGTTGTGCTCATCGGGGAAAATCCATTTGCCGTTGACAACAACGTCCTGCATGCAGCCCACAAAACTCGATGGCTGATGTGTCAGATGGCGTAGATAAGACTTCAAATTGGGTATTGTTCCGCCCAGATAAGTGAGTGGGAATGAGGGTTGACTGTTGTTGGCTGTCTCATAGGAGCCAACTGGGAAAATGGCCTGTTCATCGTTGGCAGAGAGCACCAGATGTGATGTATTAATGGCCACAAACACTTTATGCCAATTACTATCGTTAAGCTTGGAGCCAATGAAAACGCCCTCCCATTTGTTTAGCAGGGAGGAGTGAAGATTTAATCGTCCGTTGATCAACTCTAGTATATAGCTAACTGGTTCATTCTGTCCACCGGATGTGCCAAAAGCCAAAACGCCATTTGGCAACGTTGTCTTGAATTGTAAATTAATATCGTAGCCCTCGTCGCGTTGTGTCTTAACGGTTATCAGACTGCTAACAACCATGGATAGTGTGGTTGTCTTCTCGCAGGTGTCACCCTGAAAGCCATGCTCACACGAGCAGTTGAACAAATGAATCGTTTCGTTGACCAAATAGGGACGACAAGTGCCATTATTAAGGCAAGGTCCAGTGGTACATCCAATAAGCGGAACAGAACAGTTCTTGCCACCAAAGTTGGCATCGCAATCGCAATCGTAGTCATTTATTTGATCAATACAAGTTCCATTGTGGCAGGGATTATAGCGATCACATTCGTCAATATTGCTCTCACAATGTGTGCCCTCAAAACCAGGATCGCATTCACAGGTATAGGTGCCAATCTGTATAAAGTTAAGTTTGATTTTGAGTGAATATTCTTAATTGACCAGTTTGAGCTGCACTTACTCCATCATTACAGGTGCCATGCTTGGTACAGGGATTACTATCACACTCGTTGATATTAATTTCACAGTTTTTGCCAATAATGCCTGGCACACAAACACATTCATAACTAAAAGAACAAAAATTTTGTTATTATCTATTCAATTATCAATTTCATTCACAGCTGCAAACTTACCCGCTGGCATTCTCATAGCTAAAGGGTTGACTAAACACTTTGGGCAAATCCATAACACGGCTCAGCTGATAAAGCGTTGAGTTTGAGCGTTCCAAGCAGGTACTATTGTATTGACAAGGATTGCTCTCGCACTCGTTGACATCCTGTTCACAGTTCTTGCCCTTGTAGCCTCCATGACACTCACAGAAATAGTCTTTAACCTGATCAATGCACTTGGCGCCATTTGTGCAGGGATTCGAGACGCACTCATCAATGTTCAGCTCACAGTTCTTGCCTTCGTATCCAGTGCCACTGCAATCGCAATGGAAGCCACCCAATTCATCAATGCATAAACCATTATTCTGGCATGGAGCCGAGACGCAATCATCGATATCAATGTCACAAATACGACCCGTCATTCCCGGTATGCAGCTGCATGTGAAATTGTTAATCATGTCAATGCAAGTGGAGCCATTGGAGCATGGATTACTAATACACTCATCAATGTCAATCTCGCAGTTCTCTCCCCTATATCCTGGCTTACAGTCGCACTCGTAGGCATTGATCTGAATGGGGGATACAAAAGGAGTGCTATATTATTGGATGAATGGACACAAAGTCAACAGTGACTACAATTGTCTATAAAATTTACTTGGAACGCAACTACTTTAGGATGCAGCTATTATTCGTAATAATTGGATATTGCTTCATTTGATTAACTAGGGTAAACGTCAACCAGAATCAAAGAATAAAGTGGTTTTGACTAGGGTTTGTTTTTTAAAAAACAATCGCATTAAAGATGGAATCTTTAACTACATTAAGGTAAACTTTCACAAGGAGTAACAAATATTAAAATAAAAATAGGAAAGTTTAAATCGATAACAAATTCAATAGTATATCTAATATATTGTTAAGATTTTTTATTAAGTAATACGATTTTTCTCTTTTCATATAAGGTCATTGACATAATAGTTAGGGTGATTCAACTTTAATTGACAAATTGTCTTATTTTAATGTATGACTGCTTAAAAAGCTTAACGGTTTAGGTTGGATGAGTAAAGTAGCTAAAAATAATAATCAGAGACTCTTAAGGCCAACTCACTTGTCTCAAAATCCGATGCTTTCCGTATTTAAAGAAAAACAGCTAATTACATTTTTAGTAACTAGAGAGACTCTCAATTAAGATGCTTTATTCGTGCTAAGAGACTTACCTTATTGTGGCATGTGGCACCGTGCAGGCACGGATGACTGAGGCACTCATCCACATCCGAGTCACAATGGATGCCAGTGAATCCGGGCGTGCAATAGCACTTGTAGGAGCCTCTCTCATTCTTGCAAATGCCATTGCCACAGATCTTTGGCTGTAGAACGCATTCGTCCACATCATTGGCACAATTGCGACCCATCCAGCCACGCTGGCACTTGCACTCGTAATCGCCATTGAGCAGATCGGAGCACTCACCACCATTCTGACAGGGCTGTGTGGCGCACTGACTGCACACTTTATTCTCCGGACAGATGCATTGGTTTTGGGCACAGATCATTGGCTCCTGGCAGTTAAGAGGGGAACAGTTTTCAGCCTTTTCACATCGATCGCCAGAGTAGCCGACGGAACAGTAACAATGGGTTCCATTCATGGAGCAGGTGCCTCCGTTAAGGCATTTACCATTCGTAGCATTACAGTTAATGGGCGTTAAGGCCAATGCAGTGGCGCCATCTACCGTGCTCTGTTGACAGTTGTAACCTAAATATTAAATAATATTTGAAATTAGCTTTAACAATATAATAATATTTATTTATAATATATTTGCTATATGCATTTACCATATAATCTAAGTGTAATCAATAATAGATACTACAAATCTACGATTTTACAGTTAATATATACTATATAAACAAGGGTTGCATAACAAGTTAACAGAGCAGAAATACGCAGGAAAATAGTTAAAAGTTGTTCAAGCTTACAAATTACGGTAGCGATAAATATATTTAATATTTTCTACAACTATTTTGCATTTAATTAGTACTTGTTAATATTTTGTAAACTAATATTATTATTGAATATGTATTATAAAAATAATATTTTGTAACCTTAAATAAAATAAAAATATTTAATATTCGATATTATTTTTATTTAATTTCTGTGAACTTGGAGTGCAACCCTTTGGATGGAATTTGTTGTTGTTGTTGCCAAACCTGTGTATCCACTAGCACATATACAGGTATAATTGTTACTGTTTCTGTTGCCCAGGCAGGTGCCACCGTTCAAGCAATTTTCTTGGGGACATGCATTCAGTGAGGCCGAACGTTGGGTTGGTGCTTGTTGCAGTTGTTGTTGTTGTTGTTGCTGTTTGTAATGTTTATTTTCTGTTGTTGTTGTGTTGTTGGTTATTGGAGGTTTAGTGGCTGTTGTTGTTGTTGTTGTGGCTGTAGCAATTGTTGTAGGAATAGCTGGGGTTGTGTTAAGCATTGCTTTTGTTGCAATTGTTGTGGTTTGTTCTTGTTCTGGTGTCGGTGTTGTTGTTGTTGGCAGGCAATGACCAATGGGGCCTATTCATATTCATATAGTATATGTTTATATATACACAGGATAAATACATTTGCCATGTGTTATATATGTATGTGTATGTGTTTGTTTGTATTAAAATATTATTGATTATTTGAAAGCGATTCTATTATGGGGTTTGTAAAAATATTCTAAGAATGCAATAGATAATAATACTTCTACTTGAACTAAACAAGCAATACTGGTTCTATCTAAAAAGGTTTAGCTTTCTACATTTGATATGGGTCCAAAATGAATGTAAATTGTATTTAAAGTCGAAGTGTTATATAGCCAATATAAAGCGGACAAGAAAATACTTTGCTATAGAGAAAATTTGTAATATAGAATGGGGGTTTTTATGAGCGCTGCAATTTGGCTCTAGAATTCAATTCGTAATATGGAAAGTTCATCATAAGGAAGCTCGACTGTATTAAGCTTAAAAAAAATGGCATGTATAGATTAGCGATGATCTTTCAATTCCTCTAATACTTTTCAGGGATACATAAAATGATCTATCAACATTATGTAACTACAGTCGGATTTTCATATAACGAATCTCAAGGGACAAGAAACAAAAGTTCGTTATATGGAAGTTTGACTGTAGAATATATTATGATCCTGTCCACCTACTTAATTTTAGTTCACAACGCTTGCGTTTGAGCCATTCAGGTGATATATAGCGCTTCTTCTTGCCACCAGGGCACAAAATGTTCGATTCTTCTTTACCTTCCGCTTCGCCCACGCCCAAGCCCGCCCCTTGTACAACCATGTCCATATCAAACGGAGTTGGCAGCTCCAAATCGGTAGCTTTTGTTAGATAAGAGAGAGAGATGGGAGATCGAAAGATAATAAGATACATATTCATTCCCTCAAATCATCTAAACCAAATCGAGCATATTGCATCATGCACCAAGCACCATGCACCACATACCAGATGAACCATGAAACCCATATGACCAAGATGCAGAATCATTTACTCACCCGATGTGCCTGGCTTACACATACAAACGCCGCCCACGCACTCCGAATCGATGGGACACTGCTGGGCACAACTTGGACCCAGTTGGCACAGCTCCCCACTGTATTCCGGACCGCAGATGCACTGAAATCCAATCGCTTTGTCCACACAGGTGCCACCATTGAGGCACTGCTGCGTCTGGCAACTGATGGGCTTCTCACAGATCTCGCCATGCCAGCCATCCTGGCATTGACAGGTATACCCACCGTAAGTATCATAGCAACGTCCACCATTCAAGCAGGGATTATTTTCGCACTCATCGACATTTGTTTGGCAAAAGGCACCCATATAGCCGGTGCCGCTGCAATCGCAACTGAAACCATTGATGCTATCGATGCAGCTGCCATTGTTCTGGCATGGTTGCGAGGCGCACTCATCCATATCTGTCTCACAGCGTGCTCCTATGTAGCCCTTGGGACACTCACAAGTGGGATTCGAGCTGCCAGCGAGCACAACACAAGCGCCATTGTTCATGCAGGGATTCGATTGGCACAATGGATGAATATTGACCTCGGTTTCACAGTGTTCGCCACTGTGAGTCGCATGACAGACGCACTGATAGTCTCCGCGTGAGTTCTCTTGACAGGTGCCACCATTGTTGCAGGGATTCTTGGCGCAAGGCGAACCATTGTCCTTTTGGCAATTCTTGCCCGAGTAGCGCGCCGTGCAGCGGCATTCATAGCCATCAGCATTTGAGGTACAGATGCCATGTCCCATGCACGGATCATTTAAGCAATAATTATCCTGCAGCCGTGTAAACGATTCATGCTCACTGCATGGTCCATAGGCCAATGGACAAACTCCAAAGACAGCATTCTGTTTGGATGCATTTACGAATTGCAGTCCAGGTCCATCCAATAGGCAGCCAGAGAAGGAGTTGCCCAAAATTAAAATGGCCAGCTCGTTGCCAATGTCCTGATTGGTCAAAAACTGACTATTGTACGTTGAGTTGGCTAAAATGGCATAGACAAAAGAAATAAGTTGTAAGCTATGAATAATTTTTATCAAGGCACGTACATCGGCTTCTTATTAAAACACTCATAATGGTACGTACATATGTTAACATTCCCTCACGTTCCCTTTTACAGTTGCAAATGTAATTGAGAAACTATGATTTTATGTACAAGACAGAAAAATAGTTCTCCTCATCAGGAAATAAGTTTACTGAACTTAACAAGATTTTAAAAGAAAACTTAAATAAGTTTTTTACTCATGATCAGAAAATTATAGATTATTAGGCATGTAAAAAACTAAATACTATGCTTATTAAAAATGTTATCTCAGTAATTCAAATTACGGCTAAAACCGCTTATTATCGGAAAACGCGCACATAATTATTGAATAAATTTCGATTAAAAAAAAAAAACCTGCGCAAAAACTAACTATTTTTTTTTAATAGTATAACATGTTAAAAACCAATTAGTATTAAAGCATTCCGCATGGAAGTTAAAATATTGTGGGATGTTTTAAGTTATGCACGATTTCAAGTCGAACATAAAGTTTTCATCTTCCGTTTCCCGTGGAACTATAATGTTGAAGTTGTAATTAATAAATTTGAATTTTCGGCAGTAAATGCAAGGAACGAAACTGATTTACTTAAAAACAAATTTGGCACAAATTTGTCAATAAAAATTATAAATATCAATCATTTCAACTTAATTCTCTACAGTTTTCAACAATCTATTCTTCAAAATTATAAACAACTTTATGTTTTCTATTTCTATAAGCCAAAAGTTAGAGCGACATGTCAAGATTTTTCATTTAAGCTTCAATTCTTTTTGTGTCTTCAAATTGGGCACGATCCGTGTGAAAATTGGTAAATGATTACTCACCGAATATAATTGCCTCACGATCCACATGCAAATAGAGATTACCATATTCGTATTTGAACTGTAGCGTATGCCAGCGATTGTCCAACAGCTGGTAGTTCAAACGGACGTCTAGGCGATTGTTAAGACCAATGACGGCCGGACCAGCAAGGGAGACTTGCAGGAAATCGTTGAGCACTGAGATAACAATTGAGTTTTTATTATATTGCTGGGCGAGTATTTCGCCGCCACGGCACGAGCGGAAACTGATTGCTGAGTGATCCCAGGTGGGCATCGGTGTCTGTAGTCGCAAATAAGCTGAGCCATTAAAATATGCCTCCTTCGTGTGCACTTCCACTGAAGCAACATCTGCAAGAGAAGACAAAGTGCAGAGAAAATGAGGTGAGTAAATTGAGTAAAACAAAAAACTAAAAAAAAACCAGAAACTTGGACAAGGCCAGCAGCCGTTAATCGCATTTGATTACAGGTCAAGTAAAATGCTAAAAAGGCATTGTTATTATTGTTGTTGTTGTATGCATTTGCAATTGTAGACTTCCTCGTTTGTCGCGTCACCGTTTTTTTTGCTTTCTTATTGGGCACACACACACACATAAGCTAATGGCTTATTCAGTTTCTTAGCCAGGAAAGTGCTTTAATGCCAAACAAGCATTGACCAAATTAGAAAAGTTGCCGGCACAAATTTTGCCACCTTAATGTTAATCACTTGCTCTCAACATCGCCGCACACACAACTTTCATTTGTGCTGGCGGCGCAGAATCAATTCACCTTTTCATTTTTATTTTTTGCCTCCCCTCCTTGCTCCACTTCAGTCAAATATGCGTGTTTGGGCAACACCAACAGCAGTCAACCACTCGCTTCACTCATTTCAAGTGTTTTCCTTAAAGTTTTTACGCACAAGTCGTAAGAAAAAAGAAATGGCAAAATCAAAACATAAACGAAGTTTGTTTGTTTCTTGCATTTTGCGCTTTTCTATTGAAAAAGTTGTATTAACAAGAAAGAAAGTAATATACTTAGGAAACAAAATTGCAAATTTTTAGAAGCATTAAAATGTAATAAGCATTTGCCGTTTAAGTTCTTCAAATTTTCAACAAAAACGAACCAAACGTAAGAAGATAAGATAAATGATATTGTGAATTTTAATGAATACATTTTACTTCTACCTTCCACTTTTTTCCAACAAATTTGAAATATTTTACGTAATTATATTTGATGCAAAGATTTTTCTTAATGTTAGCATTTTAAGATGCTTAAAAATATATTTTTGTTGGTAATAACAGATTTAAATAACAAAACTTTTTATTTTTAAATTCACGAAGAAAGATTAAATTACGCTTGTTTTGACTAAAGATTATTTTAGATCTAACTTTAGATTACTTTTACCATCTTTAAACTTCTTCATGCAGCAATATTTTATTATATTGCATATTTATTTTATATTTTAGATAAAATTTTGCAGTTTTTCAGTTTGCTTTGTTTGCCTTTGCTACACAAACCCGGCTTATCTTTTAATAATATATTTTTCAACATTATGCAAACAAACGAGAAATTCTATATAAAAGTTAAGATAGTATCAGCAGCAAGAGTATGAACGTGATCTCATAAGAAGTGCACAAACTTCAGTTAACGAAAATCACATTCATACATATATTATTTATATATGTATATACATAACAAATACATATGTATGTACAATGTTTGCTCTTTTGTACACATGTTTTTTTTTTTTGAAGCTGCTTTCAATGCCATTGGTTAAGTGGCGGTTATTGTTTGTTATTTATTAACAACAATAATAGCAACAGAAAAAAAATGTTACAGCAATAAATAAAATTGTCAGTTTAGAACTTGTGTTAAGTGGCTGTCAGCCAGGCGATTTTTTCATATATGTATCTAAAATAGGCATGTGCGAAAAAAAAAGATTTGTTCTTCTTATTAAGTTTTCAGTTTTTAAAGCAGCTTTAAAAAACAAAACTCTCGACTTGCCGCATGACTCTGAACCTCTTTTTGCTGCGCTTTGGCCTGCCCTGGCCCTAACTGACTTTCAGTTCAGTTGGCTTAGAAACCGTTAAAAAAAAAAACATAAAACAAAAACAAAAAACAATGCAAGTTGACCAGACCTCGAACTGGCCACAGTACGCACCAAAACCACCTTTTGCCACCCCATCGCAGACACCCTTCGCAGGTGGAAAACCTTATGAGGCCATCGATTTTGTTGGGCCGCTTTTAACAAGAAAAAAACAAAACAATTTTATTCGTTAGTTAAAAGGCGATTTAGTTTAACATGCATTTGCTGGGAAACGAAGGGAGGGTTCTGTTCGTAACTGAAAACGTTTTGCATTCATTTGGTTTTGGTTTAGATTTTGGTATTTCTACTCATATTTAGTAGTATTAGTAGTATTTGTGTGTCAACGCTTTGAGAGCTTCTTGCGCACTGTTTGGTAAGTAAATGAGCCAGTAAGTAAGCTGGTAGGTAAAGTAGCTCATAATTATATTATACTCACGTACGAAACTGTGCAGAAAAATACTCAAAACAGGCAACAAAACGCATATAAGTAGAAATGTTCTATAGTCACAATCTTTTCACACCTCACATACAAATATATATTTTCTTTTGGAATTGATGAATAAGACATGATTCTGGGATTCTAAGAAAAGTTTAAATTATCTGAAGAGTTAACTAAATCTGAATGGATTTACTACAAAGCGTTATTAATAATGTTTATGGCCTTGAGGCTGTGCTTAAAACCACAGTATTTAAAAACAATATACACTTAAAAAAAGAAGAAAAAGCTGTCCAAATTGATATTTGGATTAATAATTTTATGAAAAACTTGATTCGGCTATCAAACAAGTTTATGAATTTTCATCTTAACTGTTTGAATAATCCTCTTTAGTTGACAAACCACAAATCCTTATGTTCTTTCGATCAGTTTGTGCTTGTCACTGCATTAGCTGCTTATACCTCTTATGCAACTTATAAAAATATATAGGGTATTAAAACGGCATTTAAAAAATGAACGCGTATAAAAAAGAATTACTTATTGTGCATGCTTTATGTGTAGAGACATACGCTTTTGTATAACAGCATTGGCCTTTTGTGTTTGGTCGTAAACGAACGGAACGGAAATTTCATAATCATAAACTTACGAATGGAGCAACAGCAAAGCAAAGAATTTTTTTTTTTTTTCGCATTCGCATTTTCGACAACTGTTTTCTTCTTCTTTTTTTGTGTGAATGAATGAATCGACAATACGGCAAGTTGGAACAAGATCTTGAGCTGAGAGTTAAGTGTAGCGGTATCATAAAAGAAACAGTTGTTAATAGCTCTCTTTTTGTTAATGTTTTGTTCGGAGCGACTCTTTAAAGTCGAAGCTTAATGATGTCTGGGCGCGTCAAATGTGCGACACAAATTCGTGTTGCTTAATGAGCTCACAGAATTTTTAAGCAAATATACAAAAATTCACAATTAAGTCAACAGTTGTCACAATTGTACGTTTTTAACTATTCAAGATTATGTTTGCTCATTACAATTTATAATCTTCAAGTAAGCAACAGAATGAAAAGGGTAAAAACACTAAGATTATCAGATCGTCTAATTTACTTTTCTTTATAAAGCTTTCAAGAACTTAGAAATGAAACGCTTATAGATCATTTGAATGATTATGCTAGATTTCAACAACTTGCATGTAAATGTAGCCTAAATCTACTTTAATTTTAGCATAAAAAAAACTTCCCATTCGTGTTGCATTTAAATAGATACAATCTATGCAGTTATATCATTATTCATTTCCCTTTTCTCCAGCGTATTTTTCACAAATAATTAAACACTCTACATAAAAAATAAAGGAGTGATTTATGCAAATGCAATGTCGAAAGCTGTGCTAAATATGTTGGATGTTGTGTATTTTTCTCTTAGTTGCAAAAATAACAACAACAAATTGTATCTCAGGCTCGTGACACGCCCACTTTTTGTGTTGTTGTACAGGCGAAAGACCCAGTTACCAAACAAACACACTCACAAACGCGCGCGAATGCAAAAAGAATCTGCATAAGTATGCAGCATGCATGTAAGTTAGCTTAGCTTTGGGTCTCTGCATTTGCATTTGCATTTGCTTTGCATTCTGCAGTATGACTAATCAGCACAAGCATACAAAAAAAAAAAAACTTGGCTCACATATACACACACACACACATCGCAAGCACATGTCGGCATTGCATGTTTGACGCGTTTTATTCGCTGTGTTTTTTTTTTTATCTGCTGCGATTTGTTGGCTGTTTTGGTTTGGCTTGTATTCATTTCTGCAGCTTTGGCTTTTACGTTTTGTTTTTTTTTTCCTAATTTGCTCTCCCAACTTTCTAAGCCACGTTTGCTGTCTTCATGTTGTTGCTGCAACTGCAACTCCACTCCCCTGGATAATTCACTCACCTTCTGGTTAGCCAAATGGCCACAACAAAAATGCCAAAAGCTTTGCTCAGCTGAGTCTCTGGGGTCTCTGTGTTGTTTTATTTTGTTCATACTTCAATTGTTTTGCCATTGGTTGCCCCACAGACAACACACACACACACACACACACACAAACACATATTGCTCTTAATTTTTGCTGTTCTTGTTTTTTTTTTTGTGCAACAAACGCCTACGAAAAATTTCATTTTTCACTTCGTTTATTAATTGTTATTTTTTTTGTTTCTTATGTTCCACAGTTGCATAAATTAAATTTGCCATTTTTCCTCGGCTTTTACTTTATAACCATTTTCATTTTTAACCGTTTTCGCAATACTACTAGTTCAAACAATAACAATATGAATTGTAATTTTTTTGTAAAAATATTTAATTGCTTTTTAATTGATGCGTTTACGGTTTAGTTTTCGGTTTTCGTTATTGTTAGGTTTAATTTGTTTTCATTCATTAAAAAGTGAAAACGTGTCGCGATTATTGGGTTAATTTATTGTTTGGCGATAATAACTACATAATAACAATTTTTAAGGTCTAAAGTAAGCTTCTGAGAAGAAGCAAGAGAATGAAAGTTAATGAGAAAATACTCAAATGTTTTGGGCTTAATGTGGGAATAGTTAGCAATTATTTAGCTTATATTTTAAACAATAGTTTGTCTGCTAATGAGTGATAAAAAAAAAAACAATAAGAAAACCCGATTAACTTTGTAATATAATATAGATTGATATCTTCTAAAAAAAAAAAAAACACTGTACTTGATTTAAAAAATATTTATAATAAGCCAAAAGCATTTTAAACATTTTTATTTTAAATTTATTCCTCTATTAAACTGTAAAAGTCTTTAAAAAATTATAAATTTACCATTTTCACAAATACTTTATCATTTCATTCCACTTGAAATTATGGCAAAAGTTCTCAGATTAGAAAACTGTGTAAACTTTGCAGTTGAAACTCATTCGGTCTGTAAGCTACCTGCATGGAATTTCTTTATAGAGTCATCTAGTAAATTTCTTATCAGTTGAGCTCGTTGATGTTGCATTTATCAGGAAAGTTCACTTTACTGCCTTGAAAAGAATCTCTTGTTCAAGCAGTTTAAAGACCATTCTCGTTCCCATTCGATGGCAAACCACATTAAGATGTTTCATGTCTGAGTGAGCTTTATTTACCGACTTGGTAATCATTTGTGCAGACACCTTTTGGGAGCAAATACACAAACGCAACGCAACGCAACAACAACCAGCATACATATATAACAAAGCTCAAGGCCCTCAACAAATTAGTTCCCACACAAATTTCCGCCTGTGCTTCTAAGAATGCCAAGTAAAGACGTTTAAAATATTTAAATAAATACGGTGGCTGGTTTATATTGTGGTTTTAGTATACATTTTAACAATAGCAATTCACACACATGCGATGGAAAGCTAATTAATTTTCGTAGATAAACGCGTCACATGCATTGACTAGGCGTGTAAAAACGCACGCAAAACGCTTGGGAAACGCGCGAGTGAATTTGGGGGGCAGTGGTAACCTTTAGGCCAATGGAGCTACACCCCGATTTCAACCAGCATTGTGAATAGTTGGTTTCTGGGAAAAACAAACGCGCCCAAAATGCTTAGAATTGGGCACAAAGTGTGGAGTCACTGGTGGCGCCGAAGCAGTTGCTGCTTTTAAACAGGGAACCAGTTTGTTTTTTGTTTCTTATTTTGTGGCAGCAACAACAATTGGGCGCAGACACATCCAGGGCAAGAGCAACAGATACGAGAAATATATAGAAGACAACAACAGCCCTTGCCAGAAGACCCGTTTCGGCAAAGTAGCACAAAGCAATGAACTGTTGAAGAAGAAAAAAAAAAATGCCTGAGAATCTTTTCCGGTGCTCCGGAACAGTCTGAACAAACACAGACGAAACAGTCAAAAAACGGTTTAAGAACTGGCTTGCAGCAGCAGCATTGTGGGCGTTGCACCGTGGAATGGAAAGCTAAATCTAAATTACACAACACAAAATCAAAAGCAAAATATGCTAACCGTATGCAATTGTGTTGAAACTGATGGCCCTCGATGTTCTTCTTTCTTGTTTTTTTAGAGGGAAACCTGCATACCGACTGCATCTCGAGTTCAAAATGTGAAATTTAATACGAAAGCAGTCAACAGCCAAAAAAAAATCAGTTGCAACAGAAGAATGCAGAAAAGCAAAGGTCGTTTTTGATATACCCTTCGCTTAGTTAAGATTAACTTATTTAATACTTGAACTATCTACCGAATCAAGCAAAGTATTTATTTTAAACAAATTATAGTTGATTTAAATTAAAGCGTTATTTCATAAAAAAACTCTATGTATTAAAATCATAATATTGTATGGCAAAGTTTTTTGAACTGCATTCTGTATTAAGTTACGCATCTCAAATGTCATTAATCAGACCTTTTTCTTAATGCGGTACAGATAAAGGTTGATTATTATCAAGTTCACATTTCGATATTTGTTAGGTTTCTGATCCACAGTGCGGATACGATCATAATTAACTTCCCTACGAATACTATGAGTCAAACTCAATGTTAACTGTTGCGGTCGACGTTCGCTGCGTATGCAAATATCGGGAGATAAAACGCAGCTACGTGATGCCTGTGATAAAAAACAATGACAACAACAACCACAATTACAATATCAACATCAACAACAACAACAATTATTTAACGACGCCCACAATTTTAACATTTGTTTGCAACTAAAAGCGAAAGCAGCTGGGTTACTTTTTTTTTTTTCTTCATTTATTTTTGTTGTGTTTTCATTATGTGCGAGTATTTTGTATTATTTTTCATTTTGCATGTTTTATTTTAAAGCATTTTTGCGGTTTATGGTCTTCTCAAGGCGCTTGAAAATCGATGCACACACTGAAAGTTTATAAACTGAAAACCGGCAACGCTGTTAGCGTAAAATTGCCCTTTAGTTTACCTTAAACTTTAAACATTGCTTAACACGATAGGAAATCCTACAGTTAAATGTGCTCAGCTTGGGAATACCATTTTGATAAACCCTTTTATGAAACCATTTTTATGAAAATTACATTAGAATTGATCGGATTTGCAAAACTATATTCTTAAAATATTTTCATTTTGTAATTAATATATTCATTAAGCACACCTGAGTATTCTTTCTTTCTATGGTAAAGTTATGTATTATCTATATTAAAAACTTATTTCTTAAAGGTTTCCTTAACGTAAATAGATTTTTTTTAATAGAACTCTGCAGTGCAAGATCAATTGCTACAAAATGTAGTGAATATCTCAAAAGTTTTAGTTTGCTGAAGAGTAAAATAAATTCGAACAGTAAAAACTGTAATGTTGTATAAAAATAATGACCTCGCTGGGGTTTGAGTTGGGCACAAACAATATTGTACACATAAAAAATAAGCTAACGACTTGCACTAATGGACAGCGTCATGCAATGGAAATCTATCGGGTGCGTAGTATGTAGATGATGATGAATGCGACACACGTTACGGCCGAATGCACTTTAACACTTGACCAGACCAGAAACGAACCGTCGCGTCGACCAGGGACTGGAAAAGGGACAGTGGCGGGGGTGACACACCCGCTGAATGTTCGCGGCGGTTTTCCGCGGGGTCATGTGTTGTTAACGTTAATAACAGCAATGCAGGTAGCACGGGTAATTTTATGGTACGTTGTATGTGTGTGTGAGAGATTTTTACCTGAGCTGCGATTTTTTCTTTTGAAAGTATAAAGTATAATTTCACTTTGGGATGCATTTCAATGGAAGTCCGACTTTGATGATCGGCAAGACAAGATGTGTAAGCTGTTACTTTTGTAATGAGGCTGAGGAAAACCAGTTGTTGCTGTTTGTTATTCCCTCCTCATCATCCCGCTCGCTGTTCATAGTGAGGGCTTTACCCAAGTGCAACTGTTGCAACAACAACAGCAACTTCAACTACAACTGAAATAGACAAAGTTTGGCCTCCAACGCTTGATGGTTTATCAAATTACCCAACGTTGCCAGTTGCCGGCCGCCGCTTTTGTTGCAGTTGTTGTGGCCAAGAGTACTTTACTTTCCGGCCCGATAATATACAAATTACGTGTAATAATGTGTAGAAATACCTATGCAACTATGTACATTGTACAAACATACAAATTTTGGGCCTCGCTCTTTTGCACATTCGACAGCGACAGAGAAAGCAAAAAAAAAGATAAATGCAAACAGTTAGATGAGCAGCTGAAGTCGAGGTAGCCTCCTTATGATAGGCTGAAGAGAGACGATGCAAGTCCATTAAGGTATCCAATTTCGAAGTGACAGCTGTCTAGTTTTTGTTTGACAGATATGCATTGGAATCCCCAACAAATATTTCAATTATCAATGCGTCACTTTTGAAGATTTATTATCTTGAACTTCAAAAATTTGTGAGCGACTTTTTGTGCCTAACATTGTATTTTACAATGTGTGTTTGGTTAAGTAAGCAACATTTGAAGAAAGTTTGTTGACTTTTTATTATAGAGTACGTGTTAAGTAATACAAACATTTGTAATTTCAGGTATTTTGTTGTAAGTAAATATTTGGACATTGTGATGGTCCAAATTTATTTGATTTACAACCTTTTTTGAAACATTCCGACTTTTGCGACATTTGTTTGCTACACGATAAGAGCATTTGCGCAAATAGCTCGAAAAGTTATTACTCACTCAAAAGATATTTATGCTTTAACTGAATCACCGATATGTTGCTGTTCGATCAGCGACCTCTTTTAACATATCTGCACATGTCGATTTGTAAATATGCTAACAACAATAAAGTCAACAAACAATAACAACAATAACGCTCTTGACAACATCAAAGTACTCGAAAAATTTAAGTGGCTCAGCAGAAAATTGGAGCCCGCATTGGTGTCATATATATGTACATATGTATATCGTTTTCATAAATGTTGTTATTGCTTCGCCTCTCTCTTGCTAACAAACGAAGTATCCGCTCTCCTTCAAACAAACACATTCTCTTATGTCCTGAGCATTAAATTTGTCATACGATTTGTATGTTGTTCGCTTGTCCATACTCTTGTTTTCCATCACACACGTACTTGTATGTACATAGTATATTGTTAGCTGTCAACTCAATCTCTCTCTCTTAGGACCTGACCATGTGCACGCAACGCACACATACACTCACCTGTTGCTAAATAAATAAATACGAAGAGAAATATCCATTGCGGTGCTGAAATGGCGCGCTTGAGCAGCGGCGTAAACGTCGACGTCATCTGAGCTGCGCTTTTCGTGCGCGCACGGCTCAGTCGCTGTTGCTGTCTCTGCTGATTTGTTGTTTGCTGTTGTTGTTGCTTTAGTTGTTGCTGCCGTTGTAGTGAGACGTGCGAGTTTTTGTTGGCTGTTGCTGACGCATAAGCTGTAGCAGTCATAGCCATGATCGTATTATTCGTATTGGAGTTTTGTTTTTTTTTTTTTTTGTAGTCGGTAATGGGTTCTTTTATTCTCTTTTATTTTTTTAAGTGCGGTTCAGATAAATCGCAAAGCACATTGAGCATTAGTTTTCTTGCGTTAGGTTTTTTGTTGTTGTTGTTTATTGCCTTTTTCTCCCTTCTCTTGTATATGTATGTGTGTGTTTACAGGTACAAATATATGTACATACATGTACGTAACTTGCACTTGGCGTCTAGAACAGGTTTTAGTTTTCAGCTTAATAAAAAAAAGAATTGCGCGGTTGCTGCTGCTGCTTTTATTTCAACACTTTCGCACGCGACACTTTCTAGCCTGAATTTGAATTTGAATATTGAGCACACGGCAAATTCTCGCAACTAGTGCTGGCCATAATAATTTGATTTGTTTGCGTATTTGTAAGAATAAGCAAAACACACGCACACACTATTAAACACTAACTAACACACATTCAGAAATGAGCGAGTTGGCTTAAATGCTTGATGGTTATTGTTGTGCTTTTGCTTTAGGTGCTGCTTCTGCTTGTCTGCCCTTTTGAACTGCAAGCAGCATAGGCTGCTCCAACACCAATACAAGGGCGCTGGATTGCATTGGCTAACACTAACAGACACTAATACCTGCGCAGCCCTAGCATAGAATGACAAAACAAAAAGAATTTCCGGCGTCCGTTGCAATAGCTTAATACGTCCAACACGGCCGAGAACAAAATGTGAACTGAAATGCGCGCTCTTCATTATTTTGAAGGGGCAGACTTTCAGTCAGCCGTGCTCGAGCGCTTACATTCAGACCTAGATGTTAGTGTGTGTGAGCGAGACAAATGCTGTTCATAAGCGGGCAGGTGGGGTGGCTGTGTGTGAACACAACAGGTAGCCATGGGAAATCTAAGTTGATCGATTTATAATCTCAGCAAACAATCGAAATGGAATTTCGATATGCCACTTTTCACAATAATTAATATTTTCTTATGAAGGTAGAATTTACTTAACTAAACCATACAATGGAAATTTACAAAATTATTGAAATTTACTTAAAGCCACAAAATAATGAAGGGCATAATAACAAAACGTTATTTAATGTTTCATAAACTCATAGAAAGGCGCCAAGACATCGTGATATCGGTATCGATAAAACTAAAGTTTGTTGAAAAGTATATAAAATAATACAAACTTAATCGTTATTACAATTTAAGCAAATATTAAATGTACTTAAATCGAAGTTAAAATTAATTGCTCTATTCGATAAATAACAACACATAAATACAAATGACATTTTACAGCACTGGTTTAGATGATCAAAACAAAGATTGAAAGCTATTGCACAAATATGTATGCTAATTTGACACAAATATGCACATTACCATAAAACGTTCTACATAAATTGTGTTATAAATCACGTTGTAGACGGATATGCAGCCGTAAGCAATGCAAATGAATGCCGGTGATAAAATGCGCACAAAATGCTGTCACCCAATTATTCTTATCAGCATAAACAAAACTGCCGCCAACAAGTTTGCTAACAATATTTGAAGGTTTAGGTAAGAGGAGCAAGGGTATGCAGTGTATATATCTATATAAAGTCGTCTGCTCATTTATAGGCTTCAACAGTCTGCGACACACGCAAAAATGCCAAAGTTACAACAAGTTTTAATCATTTGTTTGCTTCTAGTTAGCATTCGATCTCTGGAAGCGGCGAATCAAGCAGCGGCGGAGGATGATTTCATTGATCTGTCTGAAATGAGCGATGCAATATTTGGCACTCCGGACAGTAAAACAACTGGCGCATTGGTAGACGCGCTTGACGCCAAATCCGAGCAAAATCCTGAGGAACTAGGCACCTACCACGAAGGAGACATACTCATACCGCTTAATTATCGTGATTCTCGCACGGATGATACACGAAATGGACTTTTAGCACCGAGCACACGTTGGCCCGGTGGTGTGGTGCCCTACGAAATCAAGGGAAAATTCACTGGCAAAGAGCTGGATGTTATTCGTCATGTCTTAAAGGAGTACCATGACAAGACTTGTGTAAGATTTAAGCCACGTACCAGCGAAAAGGATTACATATCCATTGTGAATGACAAATCGGGTTGCTGGAGCTCCGTTGGACGTTTGGGTGGTCGTCAGGAAGTTAATCTACAATCACCAAACTGTCTGCGCACCTATGGAACACCCATCCACGAACTGATGCATGCGCTAGGCTTCCTCCATGAGCAGAATCGTCACGAACGAGATGGCTATGTCAAGGTCTTGGGCGAGAATATCAAGCCCACCATGATGGTCAACTTTGACAAGGCCAGCTCGAAGACACATTCCGGATTTGGCATTGAGTATGATTATGCCAGTGTGATGCACTATTCCCCGACCAGTTTCACCAAGAATGGACAACCCACATTGCAGGCATTGCGCAGCAATTCCGACGCTCGCCAAATGGGACAACGTCGCGGCTTCTCACCGCGTGATCTGCTCAAGATTAATGCCATGTACAAGTGTAAAGTGTAAATGTGATTGATTTATTGACAAAAATACAATTCTATAACAAACGCCATAATGACCTATGTGCTTCTTAGTGGTGTGGCAAATTCTTGTTTGTCTCGAAGAAGACATTGCCCTTCATGTGCAGCTCCTTGCAGAGCGTCGAGAAACGCCGGATGGCATTGTAGGTGCCGTTGTGGCTGGCCGCATCTTTTCATGCACAAAAACATACACACACAAAAGTATTTATTTTATATATGTACATAGGGTGTAGTTTTTAATATTTATTCTATGCCTAACAGCATGCAGGGTTAGGTGAAGTTTTTCTATTTTTTTGGGTAAAATATCTGTTGGATTAACAATTGTTGCTCCTTCGTTGTATTAGCTTCGTTTGTATTAATTTTTTAGTTTTGTTAGTGGGGACGCGCTTTG
Source organism: Scaptomyza montana (assembly GCA_018904305.1). NCBI lineage: Eukaryota > Metazoa > Arthropoda > Insecta > Diptera > Drosophilidae > Scaptomyza > Scaptomyza montana. Next base: position 7,180,088 of record JAEIGR010000001.1, read on the forward strand.
TAATGTTGCTTCACCTTACCTCCGCCAATGTCGGCGCCATCTGCTGCACTGCCTCCGCACGCTTCCAGATTCATATAAAGCGCCATGTTGCTTGTCGAACCGTTATACGAACGATTGTTGAGAAAGTCCCGAATATGCTGCACAATTAAATCGATGGCCACTGCAAAAAAGATAAATTCCCTTAATTTTTATCGAATTCATTGTCGAGGAGTTTATCGAAATAGCTGTTATCTCAAATTAAATTCAACGTTGCAACTCAACAAATGAAGCGTTTTAATTGTGTTTGTGTTGCGTCTACTTACCTTGTGGGCCCAGCTGCTGATGAAACCCTTTGAAACTGTAATGTACTCACTTGACATACCATCTGGGTTATATTAGCAACATTCCTAAATCTCTATATTGCTGGTAAACTGAAGTTTGGGGTGGCATTTATTGTTTCCTCTTGGGTTATCTACTTATCGGTGAATATATGTGCATATTTATATATTTACTTTTATAGCTAATATACATGATATTAGTTGATATTTGTATTAATACAAATCATACAGGTATTTCTATCTATTATTAGCTTAGTGGCTAATCCAAATTAGTTTAAAAAATTAATGATTCGAAAATTGTATACCACATTTTATTCAAATACTGAAGAGACGATGTCTTCTTAATATTATTGATTTATTGATTTAAAACGACTATTTTTATATAAATTAATTTTTAAATACAGTATTAACATTTTCTTTTTTAAAGGTACATTTTGAACTTGTCTACAAAAGCCATGAATGTATATGAATATGAGGTTAGAGTTTTGATTTTTTTTTAAATTAAATGTTTTGCAACAGATGGATTCGAGTTTTTCTGTTAAAGTTTGTTATATGTATATAGTTAAAAATCTAGTGTTTGTTCTAAACATAACAAGCACAACAAATTGAAACTTCACTATTGTGTTAACTGATTGCAATAATCAGCTATTTACAATTAAAATTTTCAATGCTATGTTGAATTTTCGAGTACCTTGTTAAAAGATTGAAACAGATTAAGTTTTGAACAATTTTATAAATTTTTTTTTGGCATTAGCATTCAAATAAATGTATGTATGTTTGTAAGTAGGTTAAGGTGAATGATAAATAACAATACATATAATTAGTTGGGCGTGTGTTCTGTGTGAATTTATAAGCTATATTGTAACTAGTTATATATCATTTGATATATCATTTTTTTTATTTATAATTAATAGCTACCTCAGTGTAGTTAAGACCGAATTAGACTGGAAACGCAATTAGAAAGCGCACATTTAAGTTAGTTAAGTAATTTTATATATATGTATAGATAATAAACGTGAAATCAAGCTTCAAATACACGCTTACATACATATCCCAAATGTATGCATTGAGAAACATACATATCCATCTTAAGACTACATTAATCGATTAGGTGTGCAAGGATCATAAATGTGAACGGACCTGGCGTCAAATCCACCTGCGACCTGCACTCTAAACATATAAAAAATGTTTATTTTTTTTTGCAATTAGTGCAAGCTTAACAATCAGCGCGTCTTTAAAACTTTTCGGTTAGGAACAGGAGCAGGAAAGAAGAAATGGTTCAGCTTAAGAATAAAGAATTTAGAATATATATAGGAGCTTTTTTTTTTTTAGTTTTTTTTAGTGATCGCGCTTCATGCTGGAGGCCGCAGTTCTGACTGTGTTGTTGTGCTGTGCGATGTTGGTGGCCGCGAGTATTTCTCCGATATGGTGTACAATGAGATCAATGGCAACTGCAAGAAATACATTGTAACAACAGAAACGAAAAACAACAGCAACCAAAATATTAAACAAAGAAAAGAAAGAAGAACGAGAAACGTAAGGTAAAACTGTGGAAAAATAGGTAATAACATCAGGCAAACTATCGTTAAAAGGTTTTTAAGGTAAAGATTAATCAAACAGAAACAGAAAAAAAGTAACCCAAAAACATAAAAATCTTAATTGTCTTGTAACATAAACTATAGATACGTATATACAGGAAATATTTGATCAAGTTATAAACTAAACACTACAATCGCTACTCGAGTGTGTGTGTTGGTTGTGTGTAGAAAGCAAATAAAATTTGCAACTTAAGCAAAAAGCAAGTGTGATCTTTTTGAGTTTTGTATCTCTCACCTGTATTATCAGCACCGCGCGGTATAATGACATCAGCAAATTTCTTGGTCTGCAATTGCGAAAAAACAAATTGACAGGCTATATAAACAAAACTTTAATTATACAGTCGAACTTCGTATAACGAAGTTTTGTATATTACGAATTCATTTCCAGAACCCTGCAATTTGGTTCAATCAAAAAGCTATTCTATATTACGAATTTTCTCTATAACGAAGTTTTTTCTAGTGTCCTCGAGATTCGTTGTATGGAAGTTTGACAGTATATATCATAAGTGCTTACCGGCGAACAAAACTCCTCGAAGGCGGGCTTCACAAAGGTCATGTATTGGGTGAGCACAGCATCCAAGTCTCTGCCACGCTCATTGATATCGCGTGGCACTAAAAGTGAAGCATTTTAAACAATATTTTCTTTTTTTTAATATTTTATACACGTACCACGTCGTGCCAAACGCGTATCCGAATCGGTGTCCACAAACAGCTTCATATGAAATAGTTCGCGTATTTTGGGAAAATAAAATACAAGAATTCCCTCGAAGAGCACAACATCGGCTGGATAAATAACGAGTGTGTTTTCATAATCACTGCAACAAGAAAAATCAGTTAATCATCATAAACACACACAAATTGCGATTAAAAGAAGATTCAGTGTTGACTAACAGCGAATTTGTGCGATAATCATAGCTGGCTATTTTAACTTTGTGTCCCTTTAGGATGAGCTGCAGTGTATCGAACATGAGCTCCTCATTGAATGCATCCGGATGGTCAAAGTTAAATTTGCCCTTCTGTGCCTTTTGCTTTTCGGCCAATGTTAGTTCGCGATAGAAGCTGTCCTGGCTGATGGACACCACCTGACGCTGTGCATGATCCATTTCCGCTTGTCCCAATTGTTCCATTATTTTCTTGCACACCGTCGATTTACCGCTGGCTGTGCCTCCAGCAACGCCAATAAGAAATGGTGATTTAATCTCGTCGTTAGCAACCGCCTCGCCGTTGTGTAACAGCACAGTTTTTCCTTTGTTTATTTCTTCCATTATGTGTAGCTTAACAACTGCAGCAAAGAATCAACAAAGAACAATTAAATGGAGTGCAGATCTTTGATACGCAGTCACCACATTTTTACCGCACAGCTGAGTTAACAGCGTTGCAGCAATAGCTATAACATTTGTGAACAATTTTATTAACAGCATAACAGTGACATTCCCGTATTAGTTGTGATTCAAATAATGCAATATTTTTAATAGATAATACCGCCAGAAATTATTTTATTTATTTAATTATTTATAAACAATCTTTTTATCAATTTTTTTATTATTATTTATAATAGCGTTAACAACCCCGTCAAGTATTTTAATGAAAAATGAAGAAGATTTATACTTCCATTTACAGTTGATTCTTTGGAAAACATATGCAATGCAAACAATAAGATCAGATTTAATTCAAAGGAATAATGTCCAAATGGAAAACAGATATTCTGGAGAACTTATTAAATTGTCTATCAAGTTTTGGGCTATAAATATGGAGGGTTTCTTGGATTTGAAACGCAATACACAGTGATAGTTCCAGCATACATCAACATGAAATTATTGATCGTCTTGTCTGCTTTGGCAGGAATTGTTACATCCGTTGATTACTGTTCCCTGCCCACCTGTCTGGACAAGCACATTGCTTGCAACAACAAAGGAGTATATAATGACTTTTTTTTTGTATTATAATTTAATTAACGTTCCATCGATTGTATCCCGCAGACTTTTAGCAATGATTGCCCCAAGGATGTGCGTGAAGTAAAGATCGATTTGCATCGGAAATTGATTCTATCCTTGTTCAATGAGATGCGCAACAAAGTTGCCGGCGGTGCCATTCAAAATCTTCCCAAGGCAGCACGCATGGCCAAAATGTCCTGGTGCGATGAGCTCACCTATTTGGCCAAGCTCAATGTGTTGACCTGCCAATCGTTGCCAGACAAATGTCGCAGCACAGAACGCTTTGCATATGCCGGCCAAAATAATGCCATCTTTAGTTACAGTGGTGCCGAATCGGAATACACTGATGCGGAGATTATCAAAGAGCAAATTGAGAATTGGTTCAGCCAACGCTTGAACATAAGTCCAGAACTCCTTTCCAGCCTCCCCGAAGAGTTGCCCGACAAGAATATGGCAAAGTTCACCATTGCCATATCCGAGAAGAACACCCATGTTGGCTGCGCTGCTGTGAGATTCCATCGTGATTTCTACAATCATTTTGTGCTTACCTGCAACTTTGCAACACGGAATGTTGTCGGTCAGTCAGTCTATACTGCTGGTGATAAGTCTGCTGCCGGTTGCAAGAATCGCTATGGTGCTGCCTTTGAATATCCAAATCTGTGCTATGCCAAGGAAATCTATGACAATGATATACTTATCCCCGATGTCAAAGTGTTCTAAATTATTCTTATTATTATGACTTTCGTTTAATAAGCATTTAAAACTCAAACAAATTGTAAATGATTTGAATGAGAATTAAACTTTTTTTCTTCGTTCATCTTAAAATGGTTGGAAATTTATTGGGCTAAAGATAAATATGGATAACTTTGTGTTCATCTATGGTTATTTATGAATCAAATACTACTACAATATACAAGTATTCTTCAGGGCATGTATGTGTTAAAAATAGTGGACAAAGATTTACGGAAAAGTTTTTATCTCACAACCCGGTGCATCATTTCACACATTACACAAGCAAATTTTCACGACATGCTAAAAACTTTACGAGAACAACATAAACAACAACAAAAAGTGATTTTCAATTTAACTTAATTATTTGGTTTTAATTATTTATCGTTTATTACATAGGAGGTATTTTCTTTATCGCTCAGACTGTACTGACAATTCGACAGTTTTACTCATATCGTTTGTTTTTATCACAATCTTAAACAGGTATACAAAACATTAGCTTGTTTCAACAATTTGTCGCAATTTGATGATTTTTTTTTCACAATCTTTGTTAATGTTATAATATCGTTTTATGCTAGATGTAATAAATATGTTGTGTTTATATTTTGCTTAGATTTTTCAAGAGTCGTCAAAGCCTCTGGCAATGTTTTGTTTTTGGACAGATGCGTGTCTCATGGGGTATTTTATCAGGCCGAATTCAAACAAAGTGTGTGTGTTCATTGATTAGTCAATGGCTTCAAACTAAAATACAAAATTAAAAATCACAAAACATGAGCTAATAACATAATATATGATTTAACAACAATTTACACTAAGTACAAATACACATAGATTCAACTATATAAGTGAGTAAATGGCGAGCATTACTTTTCCTTGGGCTCCTTGTTGAACAGGTACTCATTGGCCATCTGGTAGCCTAGACCAAGCGTTAGGCAACCCACAACGGTACCCTGTGCGGCTACACGCAGTTGCATGAGGAATACACTGGTGCTCATTGTGCCACGATTTCTGTATTTGTAGGCACCAATAAGACCCGCCGCCACGAAGCCAGCAATACCTATAAAAAACAATAAAATAGGTTAAAAGTAATTCGCAATGCAAAGTGCTTCAAATGCATAAATAAATAAAACAATATTTCTTATGAACTTGTGCGTTGTCTATTTAGCCAAATTTTTGAAACATTTCGATGTACTGTGTAACGTTTTTGTTGCTAGCTGCACTGATTATCACCAGACAGCGGCAGCAGCTGACGCACCAATACCTAGGCAATATACACGCGCCAAACGTCATGGATGTGCTAACACAATATGTTTGTATATGCAAGCAAACATAATTTTCTCTAAGTTACTGTTCTGACGTTTCAAGTAATTATATCACAGCATCTCGCACGTTAACAATGACGAAAGCACATATCATTATGATGAAATTCCAACGGTATTGAACGTTATGTCACTTGCTTGTACATATGTATGTACCCACATTAGCGCCAATTGTTAAATTCAATGCGAAGGTCAAGGCGTCACTGTCATCCTTGCACAAATACATACATACACATGTGGAAAAGTTTTTTGTGACGTCACGTTGACACACAGGAAATATTTGCACGTAATCCAGTCGGCCAGCATTGTGTGACTTACCAACTAACATAAATGGGGACTCCTTGGCCTTATTCGCAAACTTGTTGGCCTGCGCTGCATCTTCTTCGCTTTCAAATAGAGATTTGGAACTCATAGTTAATGTCGTACTTTTTTTTTTTAAATAATGATTTCAATGGCAACAATGCGCTAGAAGGTTGTTCGCAAGTGAGTGAACGAATTTACTGAACTTGAACCGAACGTTGTTTTTGGGAATTTTATCGATAACGAATCAGCTGTTTTATGCAAACACAAAAAAAAACAGAATCGGCGAGCTAAGCAAAATAAATTTGCTCAAAAATCTGAAAAGCTTAACAGGTTAGAACATAGTCATATCTATTTTTTCTTAACTTTAAGTTTGTTTTTATAAAAGGTATATTTTTTTTAATACCCAACACTAAGAACAGTGTGACCGCAACATGAGAGACGAAAATTACGCTCACAGCTGAACATTCTGCCATGACATAAGAAGCGAACGTTCGTCAAGAGGGGAGAACGACGTCGAATGGCCGTAGCCCCAAAACGATTTTAGATTAGTTTTTAAAATTTGTGACTCAAAGTGCTAACACACACAACAAACGCAGCAGCAGCGAATACAAAACGACACCAAAGCAATGACGGGCATCATTTCAATATTAACAAGGCAATTGCCGCGCAACGTGCAAAATGTTGGTCTCAGAGCTGTGCGAAATCATGAAGTAAGTGTTGGCGTAGGAGTAACATGTACCTCTGCACTATGTACACATACATATACATAAATCTAAAGTTTGTTTGAAGCTTTAAAAAGTGTTTGTGATTTACGTAAAAATTTCGCATATATTTGGATTAATTGCGTTTGCTGTCTGACTGTTTTGGCAGTTCGCAATGCGATTATGTAAGAGAAAAAAATGTTTGCAATACCTTCGCAAAATGCGTGGCATGGCCACGCCCCCTTTTAAAAGTCACGAGACTTTGAAATCTTAGCCACTTGTTGCTTTTTCGATTGTGCAATCAACAAAACTTTGTCTTACTAACACTTACTTTTCTGCTTCTTCTTATATTTTCTTATATTCAGTTTCAGCTCAGCGCCCGTCAGTATTCTCAGCTAGCTGCTGTTGCGGCCATTCAGCAGCAGCAACAGTTGTTGCGTCGCGAGACGAATCCTACTCAATGCTGCCACGATGCAATGAGAGCCCTGGGCTGGCAAAGCTTTCACACTACCAGCAGTATGTGGTCGGAGCAGGTTGTGAAAGTGCCACCGTTTGCTGACTCCATTACCGAGGGTGATATTAAGTATGTTGCATATTTTGCTAATAATAATTAACAGAATCTCACTATCTCTTTTGGCATCACTTTTATATATTTTAGATTCACCTGCAAAGTTGGTGACTCGTTTGGCGCCGACGAGGCGGTCATGGAGATTGAAACGGATAAAACAACGATGCCAGTGCCGGCACCCTATGCTGGTGCAATAACGGAAATTCTTGTCAAGGATGGTGACACGGTCAAGCCCGGCCAGGAGCTGTTCAAAATGAAAGCTGGAGCCGCACCAGCTAAGGCGGCAAGTGCGCCCGCCCCAGAAGCACCCAAGGCAGCACCCGCACCACCAAAGCCAGCTGCGGCAGCAAGTGCACCAGCACCAGCTGCACCAAAAGCACCGCCACCACCACCACCACCACCAGCAGCGCGTCCGCCGCCAGCAGCTCCCCGTGCTGCTGCACCAGCGCCGGCTGCCTTGAGACCTGCCGTGGCCCAGGTAAAAGTGCCGCCAGCAGATGGCTCTCGTCAGATCTTGGGCACACGCTCCGAGCAGCGCGTCAAGATGAACCGCATGCGTCAAAAGATTGCTGCCCGCTTGAAGGATGCTCAGAACACGACTGCTATGTTGACCACGTTCAATGAGATCGATATGAGGTTAGCTGAGTTTAATTATCTTGCTTAGTCTTCCAATGCTAATAAATTCTTGTATCTGACTTGACAGCTTTGCAATGGACTTCCGAAAGGCCAATCTCGATGCATTCGTTAAGAAGTACGGCATCAAGCTTGGCTTCATGTCCATCTTCTCGAAAGCCACTGCCTATGCGCTGCAGGATCAGCCTGTTGTTAATGCCGTCATCGATGGTCAGGTAAGTCACTTTCACTCTTTAGTGATATCTACTAGCAAAATATAATTTCTTGTGGCTATTTCTTATCTGATAATCAACTGATAAGAAAATGTCTTAATAGCAATGCAGTTTAATGATATGAATTTGTTTATTATTAATTTAATGTGTTTGTACCTTGTGTAAAGTAATTGCTAATGATTATTTTGATTCTATTTTCCTATTATTTTATAAACATTTTAAAGTACGGACCAAAATCGATTAATAAGATTATTTATATCATATAAAACTCATTACTTATGAACCTGTCTAAACAAAGAAAATTTAAACCAGTTTGAATATAGTGGTTGCTTACATAAAGTAAATTTTTAATGTTATAAAATAATAAAACTTATTTTAAATATCTTATTCTCAAACATAATATTCGTATTAAGAAAATACTCAATTATTTGCGTTCTTCTGTTTAATTTTTTTAAAGAGAAACATGCTTCGAACCGTAATGTTAAAGTTTTCGAGGTACTACTGTACTTCATTTAAATAAATGAATCCAAGTAAATCCAATTGTTACTGATATTAATATGTCATGGGTACATTGCATCAATAAAACTTAAATATCATTTAAACCAGTTCATCAACTTTTTTCTTTATGAAGATTTTTTATCTCATCTTTAAAATTGAAAACATTAAAAATAAAACAGGGTTGAGTACTGGTCATTTATACAAGTTCTTAATATTTGTAATAACAAATTGTAACTTTCTTGTGCTTTTGCAGGACATGGTGTACCGTGACTATGTGGATATCTCAGTGGCAGTTGCCACACCCCGTGGCCTTGTTGTGCCTGTCATTCGCAATGTGGAGGGTATGAATTATGCGGATATTGAGATAGCGTTAGCCGGTCTAGCCGACAAGGCGAAGCGTGATGCCATCACTGTGGAGGATATGGACGGTGGCACCTTCACCATCAGCAACGGTGGTGTTTTTGGCTCATTGATGGGCACACCCATTATAAATCCACCACAGAGTGCTATTCTTGGTATGCATGGTATCTTCGACCGACCCATTGCTGTTAAGGGTGAGGTAAGTGTATCATTTCACTTGTTTTAGTTACAAGCTTATTGAATTTGTATTGTGTTTGCTTGCAGGTCAAGATACGTCCCATGATGTATGTGGCCCTGACATACGATCACCGAATCATTGATGGTCGTGAGGCGGTGATGTTCCTGCGTAAAGTGAAGGCTGCCGTTGAGAACCCAGCCATCATTGTTGCCGGTCTGTAAGGACAGTGAAGATTGTTAGCGCTGCGTCCACGTTGTTTTATTGATATTATCTAATCGGCAAACTTAAAATGATGCACAGCCAAATTCTTTGTATAAACCGGATCATTTCTTTTTATGTATTTATTAAAAAAAAAATTGAAGAGTGTCACAAATCAAATCGACCATTATAATCGTTTAACAGTACTTATCGAGTGATGTACTTCAACGGCATCTAATAAAATTACATACGGCGTGGAATTGTTTTCAAAACGTACACAAACTAGACTTATTTTTTGCACCTTAATAAACTTATGTAAACAGCACTAGCTGCAAACCAATATCGTAAATAAATACGATATCGTTATCAATACCAAGACTAACCTTAAAGTTGATGTTTTCTATGTTAACTGGGTGGAAACTTTACAAAGCTGACAAGAGTTTCTTTAGTTTTATACTTGCGAAGCTTTGGAGTTTGATTTTAAAAAAAGTAAGTATGCTGCATAGGCAGACTTTAAGCTGATCAAAAAGTGTTTGATAATTGGTAGTAGAGTTGTATGAGTCTGCCAAGAGTCAAATAAGCACTATAAGACTACGAAAGGATGCAAATATAAATGGCAGAGTATAGGTGAATTCCAGCACAAATAAGTATTTATTTAAATAAAGTATTCATCGATTGATCAATATATAAGATATAAAATATGCTCAAAATTTGTACTTAATTTGACAAGGAAATCAAAAACGTCATTATCTTTAAGCTTAAATCAAGTTTTCTTTGCTAAAGCTCTTCTACTATATGAAATAAATACATGATTTTTTAAAACCAAACAACAATAATTCAAAGATGAGTAGCTTTTTAATACTACGAAGACCTGTTTGGCGTTGCGTTCAATATTTTGATCCAAAAGTCTTGCGAATTCGAAACGTAAGTGTTTTGTGAAAATTTAAAGATAAGTAGAGAATGCAAAAGTTCAGTTCTTTTGGCACCAATATATTCTTATGTCTGATAAATGTTTGATTCTTAAGCTTTCTTTTCTTATTGCTACTACTTTTCTGCTTTTATATATATTCAGCTTCAGCACAGCGCCCGTCGGTATTCTCAGCTTGCTGCTGCTGTTGCCATTCAAAAGCAGCAACAGTTGTTGCGTCGGGAGATAAATCGTACTCAACGCCATCAAGATGCGTTGCGGTAAGAATGTTAAAAGCAACTTAATGAACTTGTTAATCCCGTACTTAATTTTAAATGCAGCTATTTGGGCTGGCAAAGCTTTCACACTACCAGCGGCATGTGGTCGGAGCAAGTTGTAAAGGCACCAGCATTTGCTGAATCCATAACCGAGGGTGATGTTAAGTAAGTGACACTACAATTTACTTATTTCATATCTTTCTCATTGCTTGGCAACCATTAAAGATTTACTTGCAAAGTGGGCGACTCGTTTAATGCTGACGATGCCGTCATGGAGATTGAAACGGATAAGACATCGATTCCGGTGCCGGCGCCTTTTGCTGGTGCAATAACGGCGATTTTAGTGAAGGATGGGGATACAGTTAAAGCTGGCCAGGAGCTGTTCAAAATGAAGCCTGGCCCAGCACCGGCTAAAGCTGCTGCACCAGCGACTCCAGCCCCAGTAGCTGCTAAACCAGCCCCAGCTCCAGCAGCAGCAGCCCCACCGCCACCTGCTCCAGCTGTGGCTCGAGCTGCTACAACACCACCACCAGCTGCCCCAAAAGCCGCAGCAGCACCAAAACCCGCTGCTGGCCAAGTGCCTCCGATAGTTGGCACCCGATCCGAGCAGCGCGTCAAGATGAGTCGCATGCGTCAAAAGATTGCAGCCCGTTTGAAGGAGGCACAAAACACGACTGCCATGTTGACCACTTTCAATGAGATCGATATGAGGTCAGCCTGGTATAATTGTCTTTTTTTTATTAAATTAAAATTCTGTTTTTTTAGTTTTGCAATGGACTTCCGGAAGGCAAATCTTGATGCATTTATCAAAAAGCATAATGTCAAACTTGGTTTTATGTCAATTTTCTCAAAAGCCAGCGCTGCTGCTCTCCAGGATCAGCCCGTTGTTAATGCTGTCATCGATGGTCAGGTAAATTATATGATAATTTTTTATTTATTATTTTAAAATTAAAAATTATCCAATTAAATATTACCTTAAAATATGAAACAATAGAAGGTTGAATCCATCATTTGATTATTTACTACACATCATTTTTATTTATACATAAATGTTAAATGATATTTTGAGCCAAAATAAGTCAAAATTATCCTCATATTGTTTTTAGGAGATTGTGTACCGCGACTACATCGACATTTCAGTGGCAGTTGCTTCGCCTCGTGGTCTACTCGTGCCTGTTATACGCGGTGTGGAGGGTATGCAGTATGCAGATGTTGAAAGAACTCTGGGTGATTTGGCTGCCAGGGCGCAGCGCGATGCCATCACCGTGCAGGACATGGAGGGTGGCACTTTTACTATTAGCAACGGTGGCGTCTTTGGCTCATTGATGGGCACACCCATTATAAATCCACCTCAAAGTGCGATACTCGGCATGCATGGCATCGTTCAGCGTCCCATTGCGGTCAATGGGAAAGTGAATATTTAAATCACATCTATTTAAGAATTTTATTAAATTTCTACTTGTTTATTAGGTTGAGATACGACCCATGATGTATGTGGCTTTGTCATATGATCATCGTATTATTGATGGACGTGAGGCAGTTTTGTTTTTGCGCAAGATCAAAGCAGTTGTTGAGACACCTGCTGAGCTAGCTAAAGGCCTCTAATATTATTATTATATACTTAAACGATCATTAGAACTAAATTTATTTGTTTTTTACTACAATGGACATCGATTTGTTTTCGAAACATAAATAAATTAGAACGACATTGCCACATGTTCTTTTAAATCATCAGTAAGCAAAAAAGTTCTTAACAGCATCGAATAGTTACATTTAAAAATTTTTTATCGATCGAATTTGGACAACCTTCTTTTTTGTACAAAAATATGTAATTTTATTTAATAAAAATAAAAAATTAAGTTTTTGAAAAAAGTTCTAATCGTTTCGGGCGGGCGGGTTGGGTTCGGGTATGATTTTTTGTTTTCCATTGGGTGCGGGTCAAGATTGGCGCTACGGCCCATGGGCTGGGTCGGGTCGGGCGCGAATAATTGGGCCCATGCCCATCTCTTATTTGCAGCACCTTTAAATGAGTGAAATGAAAGCTACGCTGTGCTATCTTTAAAGGTCTCAGCTCTTCTAACAGTATTATGTTTGTTCCATAAAGAACGGCATTTAATTTAACGCAAATATGTGCAAAATTATTTTTAACTTGTTCATTAATATATTTTTTTTTATTTGTAGTCTTTTGAACATAATACATATTTCAAGCAAGAACACCGGCAATAGTTAAATATGTACATGCAAAAACAAAAATGCTTGCCTATTTAGTTGTTGCTGCACACGAATGTACATCAACTTCGCGAATAGAGATATTAAAAGAACTGTCCTGCTCTAACTGCAGAGAGCGATCGTACCCTTCCACAATTCCACAATTCCACTTGTTCCATTTACCCACAATGGCAGTAAGCCTGGAACTTTGCGCGTCTTTACATCGCTGGTAGATTATCGTCCGTTTATTTATTAAATTAAAATTGATACGCCCTATATTAATAGTCAAATTGTGTTTATATTACGCACTGAACATACGCAAAGTGTTTATAACATTATAGAATCGCCGTGTAATTGCTTTTTAATGTGTTTTTTAGGCAAATGAAAAGTTGTGAAACGCGCGCCAATTTGTTGCTGCTTTGCCGGGTCGCGAAAAAATTAAAGAGAGAAGAGAGGATAATCGAGCCCATACGAGTGTGTTGTTGTTGTGTTTAGCGCGCTGAAAATCTCCGTAATAAGCGAAGCATTGAATATGGTATTAATTGCATTGCTTTATTTTTATTATTTTTTTTCTTGTGTGTGAAGTGCAGTGAAAATAAAATAAAATAATGTATGTATGTATGAAAGATGAGAAGCATCTCATTTAATTGCTGTTGTGTGTGGGTGTGAGGTTTTTGTCGTTGTGAGAGTGCTCAGTGGAAAAAAAACGAGAGAGAGAGAGAGAGAGAGAGAGAGAGATCAATTGCATTGAAGTGTATTTGTGTTGTTGCTGCTACCGGTGAGTGCATTCTGTATATCCTCTTTTATATTGATCATCCTGTTAATAAATCACCCTGTTACTATAATTAGATTGGATACAGTTATAGATATAATTTTAATTGCTGCAATGTATAAAAATCGTTCTTTTAACTTTTCAATACACTTTCAAACGACAAGTATATTGCTTAATTTAAACTTTTCAAATATTTTCATGATTGAAATCTCTAAAAAGTGTTTTCTGAATTTGTCTAACTTTTTCATAAGTGGTTAAATTATATAAATACATGTATGTAGCTGAGACTGGTCAATAAACGATATAAAACTGCCACACTCACATTTAACATTTTCGATGTCATTGCCGACCAGAAAAACCAAAATATGAAAAACAACAAAATTCTAGGCAAGCAGGCCCAGCAAGAAGCGAAACACACGCACACATACAGTGACAAATTTTTACCGTTCTTGGTTGCCGCTGGCCTGCCGCTTGTCGTACACTTGACGGGCCGCTGAGTGCAAAGGCAACTGAAACCAAAAACGCTATCGCGCTCCCTCACACTCATTGCACAGCTTATTTTTGAGAGCTGAACCCAGAGACGGAATAACTGAAAAGCCTTTTCTTCTTCTTTGCTTGTGTGCGTAGCATAGGTTCTTATAAGAACATGATGGAATAACATATATGTTATTCCATCATGAGTAAGAACTTCTTAAACTCTCACTACTCTCTCTTAGTTTAGGCAACGCTGCTCAGAGAGAAAGGGTCGAAGTGCAATGCCAACGTCACACAAATTTTTACAGCGTGCATATGCAGACCTCATAGCCTATTCCATGAGATGTGCCCTTATATTTATAGTTTTTTTCTGCTTTTTTCCAAGTTTTTTTGTTTTGATTAAAAAATTAATTTGTTTTATTTTAAAACCAATTACGAACATGGCAACCATAATAACAATAAACAAAAAAAATGTGTTTTGCTCCTTTCGGTTAGAGCGTCTTCCGGGTATAAGCCGTAAAATCGTCAGTCCCTTGAAAGTCGTTATAACCGAATTCTACTGTATTTATTTTTGTGAATATATTAAGAACGACGACAGCTGGAAGAAGATCCTGAAAAAGTTTCTTGTTAAATAAAAATCAAGTTATTTTTTTTTGTTATTTGAGCAAATTGGCTTGTACAATTTTATTGATTTTGTTTTTGTTTGCTTTTTTTAAATATCAACTATTTCTAATGTTTACATATCGAGGGTGTTTACAGAATGATATTTTTTAAAAATATGCTTTTTAGATTAGAATTTGTACGAATTTTGTGTTCGCATTTTTGAATGATATTTGAGAAAAATCTTGATATTTTTGGATTACATATGTATATAGAGGAAGAATATTTGTTTTTAGATCCATCAAAGAGATTGATTAACACATTTTTCATTATACTTTTTTTTTTGCTAACATTTTGCTTATCACATATTTGTGTTAATGTGTAAATATCTAAAAATGTAAACCGAAAGAACTGAGAACATTTGACCTACTATTTGAATGTAAAATAATGTTTGGGGGTAAGTCGAAAATAATATTAAATCATTTATAATATATATCATTAATAAGTAGGTTTGTATGTATATGTCTATGTCTATGTATATGTATATGTATATAAAAAATGCGACAATCGTTTCGTCTAAAATATTTTGCGCAAGACTGTGCAAAATTAGAAGAATTGTCATTTTAGACAAAAGGATTGGCATTATCTACATTTTTATCCCATTGTTTTGTTTTTTTAATTTGTTTTTTGTTTTCTGAAAATTTTTAAAAGATTTTAGCTTAACTAAGGGGATACAGAGTGTAGTTACATAATTGAATTTTCAGTTAATCGTAAGAGATATTCCTTCCAAAGACTATGAAAGAGGCCTATGCTGTGTGTGCTTGATAAAGCTTTTTACTTTGTGTTTTGTTTGTTATACTTGGTTTACTTTGGATATCTTTTGAGCTATCAAAACTAACTTGGCTAACTATGTTGCCCTGGTTTTGGGTAATGCACTTGTCTTCCTGCAAGTACAAAACTCTCAAGTCTAAGCAATTACACTGGGTATCCCCAACCTTGTGTCCGAAATAATTTGTTTTCCTTTTTTGTATTTCTGAAATTTTTTGCTTTTGCTTTTTGTTATTTTTTGCTATATCTATCTCTCTGTATAGATCCTATGCTATAATATTGAAAGTGTTTTTTCATTTTCTTATTTTTGTTTTTGAAATGATTTTGAAATGATTTTCAATAGAACTATTGTACAAGATTCCATTTGCTACAATTTGTTGTTTGTGCTTGCTTCTCTCGATGATTTTGCAGATTTCCAAAATGCATAAAACGTTTCCTTTTTGCGTGCTTGTGCCAATTTTCAAGTGTTGTGTGTTGTGTCGTGTGCGAGTGTGTGTGTTTGGGTGTGTGTAAATAAGATTCATAACGAAATTTATAGTCAACACGTGAATGGTTATATGAATTTGAATTTTCTTCGGCCTAGCTGTCTATGCCATTTTCTTGGTTGTAATTTTCGTAAGTTGATTTTGCTTTTTTACTGCTGCTGTTGCTGCTGTTTTTTTTTTTTGGCTTTGGCTTCAATGTTGTCGTTGTACAAGTCGGAAATGTGTAATTTCATAAAGAAAGACGGTTTTTTGCTCATGTTGTTGTTGTGTATGCTGTTTTGCTTTTGTTGCTGTTGTTGTTGTTGCCAAGTCTCTAGGTGGTGGTGTTTGTTGTAAGTCTGATGATGCTTATGCTGCCGCTTGGCCAGGCAACTTTTGCAATGAATTTATAAATCAAAATTTTGCTGTCTCTAGTGGTCGTTGGAGGTTTTTTTTTGGGAGGTTGCTGGTAGGTAGGTTTGTAGTTGGGTGAAATTGCTGCTGCTTGACTGCCACCCGACTGACAGCCATATTTTATTTATTGATAGCAATTATGTCTCGACCTCGTCTATTGCCAGTAGTTTATATAAATTTACAGTTTTGTTTGATGTGCTTTCAACTGCATGATAGTTAGACTGTGTGTTGTATGTTGCTGTTGCTGATGGGTTCGAAGTTTTGCAAAAGAAAACCTAGCCTAACCACAATTTGATGGGGTCTCTAGGACCGTGAATATTGAAGTGTGTGTGTTTGCCTTGATATGTGTCTTTTCGAATCTGTGCTGTGCTGTGCTTAAAGTTCTATTCTGCTGGTTGAACTGTTTTTTCATTTGTTGCTTTTGATTTGGATGATTTGGATTTTGTATTAGATTTTGGTTAACTGGCTGTGTTTTTGTTTGTTTGTTTTTGTCTTCGCTTTTGTCAAGCGCAACTAATGCGATCTGAGGTCTCTTAAAAAACGTTTTCATTCTGTTTCAAAGTTTTATACAATTTTGAGCTATCCAAAAATCTTTTGCTTTTGTGGCTTTTCTAAGTGTGTGTTTGTGTGTGTGCTTGTGCGTGTATTTTTGTGTGTTTTTGTGTGTGTGTTTGTGAGGGATTTGGCTTATGAATTTGGCTGCTAAACTTATTTTCAATTTCAACCCCTTCTATGCAAAAGTTTTTACTATAATCGTGAGCCAGTTGTTGTTGTTGTTGCTGTTGGTTTTGTTGCTTTTGCTTCTGAATTGTTTTGTTCGCGTTGATTTATCTGCCTTGTCCTATTTTTGTGCCTGTGAGTAGGCCGCCATTTGTAAGATATTTGCCAGAAAGTTGAAAGGACAATTGCATCCTTGTCGTCTTGCCAGCGCCTGCTTTTTTGGTGCCCTTGTTTTATTATTATTATTGCGAGGATTTGGTTCTTTTGGTTTTGTTTTTTTTTTTATTATTCTGCTCTTGACTTTTGTCGCATTAAAACTTCCGTTGCTTCTTGTAATTTATAATGCTGCTGCTTTTTTGGAATTTCGTTGTAATTTGTCATCTTAATGTGTAATAATTATGCGCCAAAGGGCCATCCGAATGCTGCGACTTTTCAGTTAATTTGTGTTTGTATTTGGAATTTTGTAATATTTGTTGGCGGTTTTTAGCGATTATTGTTTGTCTTTTCTTGTAACAAAGTCTCAAAAAAGCTAAGAATTTAAATGATTTATTTTGTACGAAAGAAACACTATATTGAATGGTTTTTGTCTTTGATTTTGAAAATGGCTTGATATTGAATTTCATTCAATTTTGTGCAGATTTTGATGGCTGAATTTACCTATAGAGATGTAATATTTTTGTGCTTGAATTTTGAGAATATTGATTTTGAATTTTGAGGTCCGGTAAGCGATGAAATTTTGCTGGATTTTGATGATTGCCAGAGTAGCCGAAAGTTGCAAATTTTGATTTCTTTTGACTTTTCGATTTCTAAAATAAAATAATTTTGATAAAGTGGATAAAATTCAGTTATTAAATGTGTCTTGATTGTAATTTTTTTTCTTGTTTTATGGTATTTACAATGTTTGCAAAAAGATTTTAATTTTTGAGTTTATTGTTTCTGATAAATTTTTTATTTTTATTTTTTTGAGTGGAATGGAAATAAAATAATTTAATTTTTTGTTATGAGTTTGTGTGAAAACAAAATTGAATTTTGTATAATTTTCTTTGCTCAAATCGAACTGTTTACGGTTTAAATAAGAATTTTTGAATTCAATGAGTTAGAAACTTGCAAATTTACTTTGATTTTGATATGAAAACTTTGTTTTTTTTTGGGTCAAAACTTACACCGTTTAAACGTATAAAACTTTAAAATGCCACATCGATTTGGCTCGATCAAAAACAATATTATAAAGATTAAAGTATTAATTTGAAGACTTAAAGGTACATTTAGAATTTTGTTTGGCTTATGTCTTCGCCAAATTAGTCTTTCTTGCTTGTAAATTGAATCAAAAATTGAATTTTTGTTAATTAATTTACAAAATTTGCATTGTTTTCAAATGTGACGTACTGCAAAATAATATAAATTTTAGTTTGTGTTTGTTAACGTTTGCGTTTTAAAATGTTTTGAACATTCGAAAGATCAGTTGATAAACAATAATTCTTGGAACTACTTTTAAATAAAATTTTGATTTATGAAAAGACACTTGTGTGAGCACAGAGTTTAAAAATTTTAAATCGATAATATGTTTAAATCCGTTTTAAAGCCTAATTGAATAATATAATAATTTAATATATAGAGACATGAACTTGAATAGGAATTTTGTAAACTACGTGTTTAGAAAATTTTAAAGTTTTTAATTTTGTTTTTTAGCAATTGTTTGAAAGAGTCTTGAATTGGTTGGAGAAAACGAATTTTAAAGTAAAATTTAAAAGTTTTTGATATTAAATTTTTTAAGCATACGTTTTGAGAGTTTGCAAAAATATTTGTAACTAAATGCAAGTATATCAAATAAGAAAATGACTGAAAGGGAGAACAGTTTTTGAATTTTGTGTGTATGATTTGGAATCATATATTTGTTCGTTTTTGGATTTAAATTGGTTCAAATGGCTTAAAAGAATATAGTATTTTTGTTTTGAATTTTGTCAATGATTTTAGTTTAGTTCAGAAAAAAGTTTCTAAAAGAAAAGTATATTTAATTTTGTATTATGTTTGAAGAATTTGAAAATAAGTGTCAAAAAGATAGAAATATTTTGATTAAGAATTTAGTTTAGGCAAATAACCCAGAAGATAATATTATAAACAAAAATTTTGCATGCCGATAGTAAAAATGTTTAATTTAAAACTGTTTTTGTGATAGTTTTAGTAAAGACCATGTGGAATCGAGTCGAATTTTAATGATTTGTAGTCTTTTTAAGCTGATTGAAATAGTGAAGTGTTCATAATGTTGAAAAAATAATTTTTGTGAGCAATCTGAATTTTTTTTTCTTTATATGCTTTGATTTAGTTTTGGTACTTCCGTGATATCATGTTTTAGTTATTGGTCTAACATTTTAATTTTTATATTAAATGAAAAATTGTTATAAATTTTATAAACAATATAAAGGAAATTTTTACTTTACTTCACCCTTTTTTTTCCTACTTTTCAAAAAGTGTTTTCTAATTGATTATTTTAGATTTCTATATTAGGTTTTAAACAAAAAAGAATTTAGCTGATTGTGTAGGCAATTTCTTTGCTTTTCTGTTCAAACGCTTTTTGAATATTTTCTGCTTGAATTTTAAGATTTGATTTATAAATTATTAAATAAGTTCGGGTTTTTGGATTTAGAAGGTTATTATTTTTGAGTTTCAAGGTTTGATTTAGAAGGTTATTATTTTTGGATTTAGAAGGTTATTATTTTTGAATTTCAAGGTTTGATTTTGAACTCTTAAAGAATTTTTACTTTTGTGTTTATTTTTTTCAAGATTTGATTTATAAGTTTTTATGAAGTCGTACAATGTGCAAATTTTCGAGTTTGATTTTTGTAATGCCAGTGAAATATTTTGTAAGCTGAAGTTTTTAAATTTTGTTTTGGATTTTCGTAAATATTTGCCGCTCTACCTAAAAATAATCTTATCCTTAAACAAAGTTTAGCTCGGTTTCAATAAAGTTCTTATGTTTCTTTACCAACGACCAGTAGAAGATTGTTTGTTTGTAGTTTGCTGAACTATTTTGTTTGATGTTGGCAACGATTTTCTGCTACCTACGATTATGTACAGTTTTGCTTTCCAATTTTATTTTAAAGCATTTTTGCGCATTTAATATTTTTTTTTTACTTTCAAAAATATCGATTTAAAAAATACGGCAACGTCATTGCTGTTTTCTAATGAAAATGCGAAAAAAATATTGAAAGCGCGAAAAATGCCATAAGTCATATTTGGCTTTGAGTCAGTAAATAATTCTTTGCTAAAATTTGCTAACGAAATTTGTTTTGGGGTCGGGCTATTTCTTTTCTTCTTGGGTATCGTAGAAGCAGCTTCCTTTGCAGCCATTTTATTACCAAAGTGGTGTGAGTGTGTGTGTGCGTGTGTGTGTTTGGGTAAGTATTTGTGCTTGAGCCCCTGTGTATGTGTGCTCAAAAGTATGTGTGGTGTGTGTGTGTAAGTTGTGTGCCAAATTGGTGGTTGGTTTATGCCTGAAGCTCTTGATATGCGAAACATGTTTTTTTTTGTTGGGTTTTGGTTATAAAAATTCTGGGTTTGTGAAAACTAAAGATAAATAAAAACGAAACGCGATTTTGAAATTTGGTCATTATTCGATTTGCGTTTTGATACACAAAATGAAAAACTATTGCATTGTGTGTGTGGATTTTGTTTGTGAACAGGGGCCTGTTGTACGGGTTGGAAATGAAGGCTTCTGCGATGCCGTGGAAGAAGAGTATGTTCTTTTTGTGTTGTTGTTTGATCGCAGTTTTATAATATGGAATTTTGTATAGCTTTTAGAAATTTTCGTAATTGGCTGTTATTGGAAAATCGCTGCTTAAATGTACATAGCTTTAATTTAGTTATATATTTTTTTGATATTTTTTGGAATTTCGTTGATTTTTGTGTTTGCTGCATGCAACACAAGCTCACCTTTTATGCTTATTTGTTTTTGTTTAAAATATTTTTGGTCTTTTTTGAATAGTTTAGTAATTTTTGCTGGCTTTATGGGGAGCGGGCCACGAAATCGAAAGGTTTAAAAAGTGCAACTGAAAAACGTTAAGCAAAACAAAAAGTTCAAAACATACTTGCGAAATTTGGTTTCGTTGCCCGCTTTATTTTTGATGCCAAAGGTGCTCTCGTGTTGCGCTCGCTTTTGCTCTCTACTCTCGCTCTCTGTGTTTCTCTTGCTGGCTCGGTAGCTGTGTGTGTGTGTGTGTTTGTGTGTGTGAGTATGTGTGCTCTTATGCTTGTGTTGAATTCGCCGCAGTTACTTTTCTTGGGTGGTCGGGTGTTGTGTGTTTGCGTTTGTGTATTTGAAATGCTTCCTGTCGAGGGGTTGCTGCTGCTGCTTTTTGTGGGGCGGCCGCCCCTGCTTAGATATTCAGCTAAATATCTGCGGCGGGGCGACTGTCACCCCATTTTAGCTGCTGCCTTAGATAACTGCCGACGTTGCCGTCGCTGCTGCTGCCTCTGCTGCTACTGCTGCCTGCTCCTTTCGCCGTCAAATGCTCGATCCTCTCTCTTTAACAGCTTAACCATCATCATCATCAGCTAAGCTGGCGCTGCTGCCGCTGCACTTGTGCCGTTATTTACGAATATTGCTTTTGCTGTATTACTGGACTTGAATTTTGGTTTCCTTCCTTGCAGTTTTTGTCGGAATTCTGTATGATTTGCTGGCCTGGTCTCTTGTTTGGGGCACAATGCTGTTCGGCTGAGCAGCGGGCAGTTGCATTGCAGTTTCTTAAGGCTTTTTGAACTTAGTTTTTGTTGTTTTTGGCTTTGAGTCTTTTGGTTGGTTAATTTGTTGATTTGTCGATTTTCATTGCAGTAGAGAAATATGAGCAATAAATATTTTAGAATTTTTTTGAGTTTCATAACAATTTTCTCGGAATTATTTGGAATTGATAATGTGAGCTTCTTGCTGTCTGATCCATGCTCGTTTAGCTAGACGTCTGCTAAGCTTTGGTGGGAGTCCTATAAAAAGCACATTTAATTTTTTAATTACAATCTAATATTTCACTTTTTACACTTTGACAACAAAAAAAAATAATGTACGAGTTTTAAGCTTACCTGTAAAATATAAAAAATAATATTATTATCTATGCGATATTTCCTTTTCGTCCTTTATCGGGTGTTTGATTTGAAAACTTTCCAATTGATATCGAGCTGTGTGCACTTTTTAACTAGATGATTTCAAATTTTATAATACGCGGATTTAATCTGATGTTCAAATTGGTTCGTACGGAATTTTGTCTTTGGATGTGCTTTGAATTTGAAATTTTTTGTTCTGGTTTTTTATTTTTTTGTGTTAAAACTATATTGCAAAAATATTTCCAGATATTTTTGCAAAGTGTTCGTTTAGTTTTTTGTTTTGTGTGTTATATTTTTAGTGTTTTTTTTTTAGTGTGTATAAGAATTAATCTGACTTTCGGTGCTGTAATTTGTATTTTGTTTTGTTAATAACTTGGTTGAATTTGTTGATTTGTGTTTTGGGTTTTTGTGTTGGTTGAAAGTAAACTTGAAAGGTTTTGTTTTTGTTTTTAATGCCGCGTGCAACAGCCTGCTTAGCGCTGCCTTGGCATGGCGCTGCAGGATGGCGGAGCTGTTGCTGATCCGCAAAGTCCTTAGACGGTTCCTTGTCGCCGCTGCTGCTGCTCCTGCTCCTGCTCCTGGCTGCTGTTGATCCTCAGCGTTTGAAGATTGAAATGAAACTGATTGATTCTGCGCAGCAGCCGCAGCTTATATACTCGCCACCAGGGGGTTGACAGGATCAGGATCGAGAAGCTGCAAAGCCTTGCAAAGCATTGTCTGGCCGGATATGGACAATAGGCTCGTCTGGACAACAATGCCAATGTTCAATGCAAACCCGTTAGGCTAGTTTATTGTAGAAAAACCGTTGCTTCAATGTGCGGAAAAAAAGTTTTGTTGTTTTTTTTCGTTTTTTTATTTGTATTCATGGTGGTGGGTCTCAGGATCTGAGGTCTGATGCTCGCAGCATCACCATCACCGGAATCGGGATCATTGCACACCTGGATACTGAAAGCTGCAACGGCTGCTGGACCGTCAGAAACCAGTTTGACAATTTAACCAACGGATGTGTTCAACATCCTTGAATATCCTTGACCATTTGAACTGCAATTGTCTGGCTGGCTGTGATGTGAAAAAAAATCTCACAAATTTTTAACAGATTTTTTTCGTTATTTTCTTCCTTTTGATGCTTTTAGGCAAGTTTCTGCCTAGATAAGCATCACAATCAGAGCGTTGGGAAACAAGTTTTGAAAAAACTTGCGTGTGTACTTTAATTTGTCGTTGCTGAATTTATGGGCAGCACAGGTCCAGCGCGGGGCATCCAACTCAATATTCTAAAGTAGAAGTACAAGTAGCAAACCCCTCTAAAATAGATACTTTATTTCACTTATGGGTCATGCAACCTTTTTTTCTAAGTAACCAAAAACGTTCATTTGCCCGGTCGCTGACTTTTTCGTTTATCTCTTGACATATTCCTTTCGTTAGTTTCAGTTTGGAGTTTTCATTTTGTTCCGTCACTTCTCAGGGCATATCAACAAGTTAAGGGTTGGCTGTGCTGCATTCCAATCTTCTTTTATTTTTCTTATATTTTTTTTTGTTCTTGTTTGATTATTCAAATTGTCGCTAACCCTCGTGTTTAGCCCGGGTTGGGCAATGGGTTAGAGGTTGGGTCATGACATTTGCATCCGCGTTCCTATTTGTCTGTGTGTGTGCGGTTGTATGATGTGTATGTGTGTGAGTGTGGCCTATTCCGATATGGGACATTTGGTGAGCGAACTGTCCGTAAAATAGAGCGTGAGAGAATGTCTGTCTCTAACTATTGTGAATGTTTGTTCAATTAAAATGTGACCAAAGCGTTGAAAGTCGCAAAGAAACGATAGTTTTGTGGTGGTAATTTAAAGTATTTACACAACAAACATTTTTGATACATTTTTAGTTTGTACTAAGTTTTCTTAAGATATTGGCTGCACTTTACTTCTTTCATAAAGAAATCCAGCTTAAGCAATTAAGTTTCAGTTAAATAAGAAAATGTGTTGTTGGTAAATTAAAACATTTATTGCTCATAAGAGTTAAGGTTAAGTAAGGAAACATTGTTTATCTCGAAAGGAGATCATGATGAATAGCAATTATCATCCAACTAAACTTCATCTCAATATTCCTGACTATTAAGTTTTCTTCACATACAAAAAGAGTTTGGTTTTCTTTTAAGTTTCGAAACAAATAATTTTTCTCGCTTGCAATCAATTTTAGTCCTATAATGTTGCTTTTGTTTTATGTGTTTTGAAACTCACTTATATATCTACTATTTAAGATTCTTTGCGTATATTCAGTCCTAGCATTTGGCAAATAATTCATTCAGTTGAAAGCTTCGCAATTAGCTAACGTAGCAATTTTCATAAATTCCGAATGGCTGAAAACTTTAAAGAGGATGTCCATTTGATTGTCTAAACCCATGCATAAATCCAATTGGTGCCTCTTTCTAGGAGAATAGCCTACGTGGAGATGGTTACTAAGGATATATGTATATACATAAATGTTGGGAGAAAGAGGTGCACAATTTCTGGCCAAGTCATTTATGGTCTAACAATTTTTGATTGTGAAAATACTCGGTATGTATGTGTGTGTGTGGTACAGTTGTGTACAAAATTGTGAGTTGGTTCCGAAGAGTTGAAGGTTTTCGTTTAGGCTCTTTGGCAGCCTTGTCATAATTTTGAATTCAACTGTGAACGTTTTCGTGTTGGTGGCCTTAACGAAAACCGAGAATTTACATATTTCTGTTAATTTTACATTGAAGTTGGGTTCATAACGAAGAGGAAACACTTCAAAATTTGCATATATTTGTTTCACATACACGCACACACACATACACTCAGAGCAAAACGACTTCTACATATGCAAATTTGTGTGCTGGCAAAGTTTTCATATAAAATACAAGTGAAAACAGACAGAGAGAAAATAGCTTTAGATTGTGTGAAGAGGTGGCGGCAAGCGTAAGTACGACAAGGACAAGGAAGACAACAAGCAATGGCTGTGGCGGCCATTGCCAGGCTAAGCACCCCTCATCCCTACACCACCCACCCACCCACTCACATAAAGTGCCTACACACAAAAGAGAGAGAGCCGCTTTTCAAGGAAACGGATTGTGCGTACCAATGTATCCAGATTTGTTTGTATCATGCGTACGTGTGTGTGTGTGTGTGTGCTTGCTTTGTATAAAAGTCAGCTAAAGATACACACACTAAATAAAATTTCAACAAAAGGCTTTTTCCCAGCTATGTCTATGTATATATATTTATGTATGTTTTTTGGGGGGTAGGCAAAGTTTTAAGGGAGCTCGGATGCTTGGTCTAAAAAGTCGCCTAAAAATACTCAAACAAGTTTCCATCTCTTTTGCAAGCCCTACCGACGACCCCCAATTTTTGGTTGGCCAGACATTTTTTGTTGCAATTCAATGTGATTGTTGTTGTGTTTGTTATTTCTGTTGTTGTTGTTGCTGATGTTGCTGATGTTGCTGGTGTTGCTGATGACAAAGAGTATAGAATCTCAAGAGTTTGCAATTGGTAAGAAAAGCTATGTCTCAGGCATCCGAGGAAGGCAATAACTGTAATTTGCCTTTGCTTATGGTATTTTCGAATGGTATAGACTCTATACTATAGAGAATAACAAAAGCAGTAAGCAACAAGTGTGAGCGAGCGGGATAGCAGATAGCATGTGCAGCCGTTTTTGTTTCAGTTGCCCTAGCACTCAGCGCCCCGTCAATTTTACGACAAGCGGCGGTCCAGCGACAACCAATAACGGTAAAAATGACGAGCGATTGCATAACTGAAATTTGACTTAAAATCTATGCATATGCAGCAAAAACAACAAGAATGTCATTGCGCTCCTTTGTTGCTTTTACTTTACAAATAAATTTTTTTTATTCTAGCTTTCCACGGCATAAATTTCATATCGGAAATTACAGCTACGCGCTGCTATCTTTGATGGTCTCAGCCCGTCTCACAGTATTATGTTTGTTCGATAAAGAACGTAAATACATATGTGCAAAATTATTTTTAACTTGTTCATTAATATTTTTTTTTTTATTTGTAGTCTTTTGAACATTATGTTTCAAGAAAGAACACTGGCAATAGTAAAATATGTACAAGCAAAAACAAAAATGCTTGCCTATTAAGTTGTTGCTGCACACGAATGTACATCAACTTCGCGAATAGAGATATAAAAAGAACTGTCCTGCTCTAACTGCAGAGAGCGATCGTACCCTTCCACAATTCCACAATTCCACTTGTTCCATTTACCCACAATGGCAGTAAGCCTGGAACTTTGCGCGTCGTTACATCGCTGAAGGTTATCGTCCGTTTATTTATTAAATTAAAATTGATTCGCCCAATATTAATAGTCAAATTGTGTTTATATTACGCACTGAACATACGCAAAGTGTTTATAACATTATAGAATCGCCGTGTAATTGCTTTTTAATGTGTTTTTTAGGCAAATGAAAAGTTGTGAAACGCGCGCCAATTTGTTGCTGCTTTGCCGGGTCGCGAAAAAATTAAAGAGAGAAGAGAGGATAATCGCGCCCATACGAGTGTGTTGTTGTTGTGTTTAGCGCGCTGAAAATCTCCGTAATAAGCGAAGCATTGAATATGGTATTAATTGCATTGCTTTATTTTTATTATTTTTTTCTTGTGTGTGAAGTGCAGTGAAAAAGAAAGATGAGAAGCATCTCATTTAATTGCTGTTGTGTGTGGGTGTGAGGTTTTTGTTGTTGTGAGAGTGCTCAGTGGAAAAAAAACGAGAGAGAGAGAGAGAGAGAGAGAGATCAATTGCATTGAAGTGTATTTGTGTTGTTGCTGCTACCGGTGAGTGCATTCTGTATATCCTCTATTATATTGATCATCCTGTTAATAAATCACCCTGTTACTATAATTAGATTGGATACAGTTATAGAAGTAATTTTAATTGCTGCAATGTATAAAAATTGTTCTTTTAACCTTTCAATACACTTTCAAAAGACAAGTATATTGCTTAATTTAAACTTTTCAAATATTTTCATTAACGAAATCTGACACAAGCCAGCAATTTTGCAATCGCAACTACCAAACAGTTATGCAGCATTGCGCACAAATTCCGAAAGAGTATTCAGTAGTTCACTTGTCGAAGACACAAAGAATATATGTACATATATGCACACAAATACTAACACATTTTTACCGTTCAATTGGTTGCACTTGGTTGTCGCTGGCCCGCCGTTTGTCGTACAATTGGCGGGCCGCTGAGTGCAAGGGCAACTGAAACAAAAACGTCACCGGCAAAACAAAGCAAAATATCGTTATTGCCTGCCCCCGTCTGCCTGAGACGAAAAAGCTATTTTTCTTGCTTTTACCAATTGCAAGCTCTTGAGATTCTATACTCTTTGCTGATGCTAATGTGGCTGCTGCTGCCCACATTTATGTTACCATAATTTGACTAAAGAAAAAAAAAAAATCAAGAAAAGTTTACATAATGTATACGAATCTCGCATACACTTTAATATACAATGTACTTTAGTAAAAATGTTTATACCATGATTAAGAAAAATAAAACACTTTATTTCAGTGCGTTATTTCTTTTATATAGACTAGTCATAGCAAAATTTCAACTTTTATTTTTGAGTCAATTCCTAAATTATTATTTTTTTTTTGTAGACATTTCTAAGAAAGTTAAGTTAAGTTGGTTTACAGGTTTTAATATTAAGCGCTTCTATATACAAGATTTCCATGGCACTTATTTTCAGTAAATCAACTATTCCAAATTTGTTTAGTGATGTCAATCACTTTTTTTTGTTACAATTTTGGTTTTACATAGTTTTAAATAAAAAAACTTACTTCATTTTACTTATTTTTATTTTATTTTTAAATTTGATGGAAGTGAAGTGCAAATGAAACTAAACCCTGTTATATCAAAATCAGTTATTCTTCATTATAAAAAACAATTTTACATAATTTCTAAATTTAAATGCGTTACAAAAAACGCAACATAGTTCGTATTCCATTTAAAAGGGTATACGCACAAGGACACAGTACACACACACACACACACACACACCATCAAATACCTACTCATCCACTTATATATAGAAAATTGGGAGCCAACACTTGCTAACCGAATTTCCTGCTGTAGTTTTTCGGCTATGATGGGTTCATTTTTCAGCACACACACACACACATACAAACATAGAGGAAGACAAGAGGCGACCACTTATGAAGCGAAAGTTGGCAATGAGAGAGTGTGCTCACACACACACACAGCTACAAAGTGTGTGTGTGTGTGGGTGTTGCGTTCTTTTGCGGATTTTGCAGTCAACTTGGAAGCCAACTGGCAAAACTACTATACGGCTAATGTGTGAGACCAAGTGGGCGTTGTGTGTGTGTGTGCATAATGTGTGATTGTGTGGAAATTTTTGGGCAGTTTCATTTCGGTCATATTTATTAGTTGGCACAGACACTGACACAGATCAAAACAGGACAACAAGATGCCCCACCAACATAGAACAACAATAAAAACAACAACAACAGCAAGAGCTAAAGGAAACATCTTTTTTACCCTCATCAGAGCCAGTTTAAATAATGTGCTGGTATTAGTTTTCTGTGTGTGTGTGCCTGTGTGTGTATGAAAACTATTCTGAGGCACATCCTGCTACACATGTAGTTGGAATATATACTTTTATATAGTTTAGATGTATATATATATATTTTTTGGGCACATGTTCGTTCGAAAGAGCCTCAAGGATATGTGGTGCTGTGCAAGAAACTGTGCCTTCTGAAGCGAAGTTGGGTGTTGGTATACACTTAAATCAAATTGGAAAAAGGTTTTAAAATAAAATTAAAAATTCCGACAGAGATCTTGTTACAAATAGTAGGAGGAAATGGTGGTTTTTGATAAGTATAATATCATATTTGTTATATACAATTTTGTATTCACCGATACGAATCCAGATAAATCATTTTATGGCAAAGAGAAACTGCGAAATAATAAATTATTCCCTAGAACTAAACCTCCCACGACAATAATCTGTGTAACAAAAAGGTAAACTGCTCTTGGTGCATGTTTTTTCTAAGTGTAGTTTAAGGGTTTTCTTTATATATTGTGCATTAAGAGTCCTGTTTTTTTTTTGGGGGGGGCGAAGTGGACTGATCCTGTTGGGACCACTGCGTGTATATGTATATGTTTTTCGGCATACATTTCCTGCATAGTTAACAAGCAGCAAAGTCCTTAACTATTTACAACTATAAGGGCCGTTTTACTCCACCGACATCTCGTCGCAAATGTAATCAATTTTTATGCCATTATTGATGCTTCACTTGGCAATTTATTTGACATTTCTCTGTGGGGGATTTGAGGGGGGAACTGTTGGTTTATTTACGTGCAAGTTTTGTGATGCGCAAATTAATTGGAAATTTTTGTTGTTGATTTACGAGCAGACGACATTTGGATTGGGTTCCGGTCGAATAAGATAAAAACCCAGGGATATGAGGTAAATCTGCAAACAGAGCTGTCTGCCTTTAAATGGGGGCGTTTGTCGTTTGAGGTCTAGGCGCGTCCTGGTGGCTCCTCTGCAAAAAAAAGGTAAATCTGCCAGGAGCAGAACATGGAAGCATAATACGATACTAGCTATAAATGCCAGCAGCGTTGGCTTTTAAGAAATCTAAGTTTATCTGAGTGTGCGTGTATGTGAGTGTGTGTGTGTGTGTGTCCTTTTTTCGTCCTTCAGCCAAGCGGTGCGTGCTGTTGCTACATTTAGCATTATATGTCACACATTTATACTTTTTTATACTTTTGTTTTTATACTTTGTCATTACATAAAAAGAAAAGTCCTTTTGTTTCAAGTTGTGCGCGTGTGCTGCGAAAGTCCTGTGTCCAGAATAAATGTGTATCTGTGTGTGCGTGGCACATTTGTTTCCTTTTCATAATTATGTCAAACACAAGGATTCTTTTATGTTCCGCATACGCATTAAAAGAGTTTATCGCAGCTTTGCGCTACTTTGCATCAGACCAGACCCCAGACCCCAGCCCACAGCCCTTAGCCCCCAGCGTCAAGCTGAGCAGCAAGGATACTTTTTCTTTTTTCAAGTAACATGTGTTGGGGGATAAGCATAAGGTTCATTGTGCCACATTCTGAGTGCGTTATTAAATGTCCTAATATTTTGAACGAAAACTTCATGTTGACAATACTGAAGGAATTTTGTTATCTATATTCCGTCCTTGTTTTGTAAGCTAGTAAAATATACTCCAGAAATTCAAAAGTTATAAATATACGTAAAAGATTATCTCAAGTGATCTTCAGGGAGTATATAAACTTTTTGACATAATAAAAGTAACAAAAAACCAAATCAATAGACCCAATTCTTCCTAACTGCGTGTGTCTATGTTAACTAGATTTCAGGATTAAGAAGTGTCTGGATTTTAAAAATATAGCTGTGTCATTATTAAATTAGAAAAAAATCATTTGAAATAGCTTATGGTTTATTAAAGTTATATAAGAGCATTTGTATATTTTGTTTCTTCTTATCAATTTAAATAAAGCATTTGCTCTTTAGTAATCAATATAACTGTTATATCAATAGCTAACTGTTATATTATTAAAATAAATAATATCATATTTGTGGAACATGTTAATTGTGGCAGCCATTAAAACATTTCAGTGCCTACCCGCCATCTGTAACAATTAATACACATACATTATTAATATAGTAGTATATGTATGAAGTTCATGAAAGAGACCCGCAGTACTTTCTTATCAGATGCAACGTCTTTATGCCTAAATCCTCCAGGACACAACACACACACAAACACAATATACATATGGATATCTGGCAACCCACACGTACATAAATTCCATTAGCATAAAAATGTCATAAATAAGAAACATGCTGCATGCCCTGATGCTGATACATCTTCCTGCGGCCGCTGCTGACCAAGCAGGGGTTGCTCACAAATTCAAAATGGCGTCAGTTTCTTATTAGAAAAAGGCGGGTATATGAGCAAGCGGACGTTACAACAACAGCATTTCGTCTTCATGAATAGCTCGGGGGTGAGTTTTCGCAAGCAAAAACGTAAACCAGTTTCCGAGCATAAATATGTGTGTGTGTTTGTGTGTGTTAACAACCACGCCTTTTCTTATCGCCGCAAGGACTTTACTGTGTGTGCTAATGTGTGTGTACTGTACATTTTTCCTTTGTTCGAAAGCATTTGCGAAGGCGTTCAAGATGATGTGTGCTCTAATTGATGTCGCCATGGCTCTACAAAAAGTGAGTTGGGACCAAAATGAGCTTATAGTATATTGATTTTCTTTGTTGTTAGGTTTTGGGTTCAATTTTTTGATTCTCCGCTGAGTGCTTACATTAATTAAGTTGACTTTGATGAGGGATTTGGTCGAAAGACTGGAGTGTGTGAGAAGCCGAAAAAGTTTTCATAAGTTTTTGCCTTAAGCTGTTCAAGGCACAAAAACTTTAAATACATTATTCATACACTCAGGAAATCGCTTTGAAAACATTTAAGTTTTTCTGGTTCGGAAAAACAAATAAAATTTTTCTTCCAAATAACGAAAATAAGAGGAGAATTCGACTTTAAGTTTTAATATGAGTAACAAAATTTGAAGAGCCATCAACTTATGTTTTTAAAATTCACTTTCAGAATAATAAAGAACGCTGCCCATGTTTGTTCGTGTAATTGTCGAGTGTAGTTTTTGCCTTAACTTGGTTATGGCCAATTCTGTTCTCTACTGGGCCTGGTCTGTTGTGTGTAGTGTGGTAATGTGTTGTAAATGGCATTTCAATAACACTAGAATTCCTTTTATGGGGCCCCATACTCGATTTATCAATTTGGTCAACATCAAAAGTAAAACATTAAAAGCATTCAGCCATATAATGTTTTGTACCAATTTACAAGCATTATGCATGTGAGTGTGTGTTTGTGTATATACGGACATGCAGACATTAAGCCCATTCCTGTTTATCTCATCTTCTCTCTTTTTGTATAGTTTTCCACTTAAATGGCAACGACGTTGCTTGCTCTTGCTGAGACCTTCTTGGAGTACCTCTCAACTGCTATAAATCATAAGCAAAAGGCACATAAAAACGACATGTACATGAAAAGCATTTAGAAGCCATGTTTAGTTCGTCTCCATGCTCCCACTCAGCTCTTGGTTCTCTCTCATACTCGGGCAAAACTTCTTGGAATTTGCTGCCATTGCTGCAAATAGTTGAATGCTGCCTAGTCCTGTTCAGGTTTCCCCTAACCCGTCTGCCGAGTCCTCGGGCAATGCTGGTGCAAATTTATAAATGAAAATTCCGACAAGAACATTTTCTATTAAATTTCGACTCAGTTTTCTAACCATCGCCCGTTTTGTCCCAGCACGAGAAAGTTTTCTTGCCATTGCCACCCTAACTAACCCAACCTAGATCGCTAGGTGGATGGCTCAGATGGGTGCCAGACCAACAATTTTCAAATACTCTTGCCTCTTTATACTCTACATAGAGTCTTGTGAAACTGTGAGTTGCTATGCACCTTGCTTTTATTTATTGAAACTTGTATTGTGCTTTACTCAATAAACTACTAACAATAAAATGGAATTAACCAAAGGTTTCAAGCTAAGAATATTCATTTAGTTTAGGTGCAAGAGTATTTAAGCATCTGCGTAATGATAACTTACTTACTTTCTTGTTTTATTTCATTATATACCCACTAAACTTATACATATTTGTGTGTGTTTATTTCTTTTTGGTGCACAAAGTTTTTGCTTTGCTAAAAGTTTGTTGGGTTGGCTGCCATTTTGGAGATTGGGTTCCTGTTACTTTTCAGCTGCAAAGTAAAAGTTCTTAGCTTCAGACCCCTTCTATGTCTCCAACTCCCCTCTATTGGACCCTACTGCCATCCATTCCCAACTGCCAACTACTTTTTCTCAAGTACCACTGCGGGACATTAAATCCTGTACGTGCTGGGACCTCGTCCCCGCCTCAGCCAATGGATTGTTCGAGGTATTATGCCATGACCGAAAGTTTGAATAGTTCTTGTGCAGTAGCCGAAGCTAGTGCGTTCAAGGGGGGTAAAAGTGTGCAGGGGCAAGGAAGCACTGAAATTGTTGCTGACCAAATTTGGCTCTTTTTGTTAGAGAAAAGTTTGGGAACCAGCTTCTTTATGCGCCTGGCCAAAATTTTTTAGTAATTTATTTCGTAGCCCTGAGCTTCAACTATAAGATAAGGTCTTACCCAGGATTGCTTGAGTGTTGTGCTGCTCCCTCCCTCCCATTATTTATGGCTTGTCTTGGAGGCCTGATTAATGTTAGTATTTAGAATTTGATTGTGGCTTACTTTTTGCCAAACCAACGTTTGCTATGCACTTTCCCACACGAAGATGATTCCACAACTGGACAACGTCTTTTCCCACAGCATCCCAAATTGCCATCAGGCCATGGGATTGTGCGTTCCAGCTTATCCAAACCCGCTTGTCCAGTTGTCTTGCCAAAAGAGTTGAAAAACTGCCCAAAACTGTGTGAGAAAATCTTCACCAAACTGACCCCTGACCGGATAGCTTGGTCGCTGGACCGTTCGTTCAAGATGTTCAGACTATCAAAAGGGGTTGAAAAACTGTTAAAGATGCTAAAACTTGTAGTGTATACATAAAATTTGCGTCTTTTCTGATCTGTTCTGCATAAATATAACAAAATAACATAACAGAATAACATTTTGTATTGCAATGAGATTTATAAGACTTTTATGAATATTTGCATTAAAAATCACTTAGTTGAAAAGTAAGTTAAAAGTCCATTTGTCCTTTACTTTAAAAATGCTATAAAATACCTAATCATTGCATAAATAATAAATAGGAATATAAAAAAGAATCTTATTCAAAAGTTAAAGTTAAAGTTATAACCTTTTTTGCGACTGCTTAATGGCAAAAAGCCACACAATGGAACATCATTAATATTCATAATGTTGTATAATACAGTTTCGCGTTGAGACAGCTCAAATGAATCAATGCGAATTAGTGAGACAAAAGTAACATTAGCCCGGCCTGGGTTTTTGTTGTTTTTGTTGTTGGCTTCTACTAAACAGGCAGCGCTTTCATTAATTAGTGGCACATTCATCAATTTTAATAAAATTTGAAAATGTTAAATTTCGTCTCCGACTGATGCCTGCTGAAAGGTAAATGTGATATGTGTGTACAAATGTTAGTTATACTTTACACATGGCTAAACTGTCAGTGCGTGGTGTAGGCGGAAAAGGAGGGGGGGGCAAGAGCAGAGGAATGGGGCAGGTTCAGCGGCTGAGTTATGATAACATTCATTTGCCTGTAAATTTCCCAAATGGCATGTAACAAAAACTTTGCAAGGCAGCTAAAACTATGGTCAAAGGGGCCAAACAAATGTATATACACACAAACACACACACAACCTCACACACACACTTAAAAACACACCCGCTTGGTCACACATAAGATGTGTTCTTTGGTTTTTGTGGGAGAGTTGGGCTGGGTGATATTTTTGTACAAAGGATTATTTCGTCTCGACCAAACATGCAATTAATTATAAGCTTAAGGCCTTGGGTCCCTTTACGGCTCGGCCAATGTTGTTGTGCCTGGTTGCATGTAAAGAGCAACATGGAACAGACAACAACAACTACAACAGCAACATTATCAGGCCAGCAAAACTTGAAAGATAATAACCTTAGCTTACAGGCAGACAGCAACTGAAACAGACAAGAGACAAGCAAAGGCGGGAGAGACTGAGAGAATTGCTATGTTTGAAGGAAAGACAAAAAGAAAAAAGAAACAAAAACTGCAACTATTATTTATTCCCAAAAGTTTAAGGCAACATCATTATCTTTTATGCACACACACACAAAAAAAAAAAAAAAGAAAACCCGTCAGCCACAAACCTCTCCTTCCAACTTCCCACAAGCAGCAGCAAGTCTCTGTCTTTGGACAAGCATTCTGTAGTTTCGGGCGCATGTTTCTTCAAGGCACACATCTACTCTTTCATTACAATAAACACACACTCACACACACACACCCGCATGAAAGTTGTGCGGCCATATTTCTGTTTAGTCATCAACCCTCTGTGCGAGGGTGTGTGTGAAAAATATTGTTGCTTTTGTTGTTAGTGTGCATGAGTGTGTGGGTATAGTTTCATAGAAAACTTTTCTACGCCATCAGCTCAAGACATAAAAACTTATCGCCTGCATAGATTTTGCACCCAACTCCTCAAAAAGCCCTTTGCCTCTACCCTTTTCTGATTGCTTTAAATCCACCCCCAATTGGATATTTCTATGCATAGTTCCGGGGGTTGAGCTGAAGCTTTTGCATTGCCTTCTGTTTGGGGAGATGGGGCTGTTGCTTGAGTAGATTCGGGGCAGCCAGCGTGACGAGGGTTGGGCTACTTGGGGGAAGCACAGATGTATCGAACGAGCTATGAATGCTATATAATCAAGAAAGCAAAACTTGAGATATATTTTGATATGTTTAGTTGAGGCATATTTGATGTTGAGAAAAAGTACTTTTGAAGCTAAAGCAATTTCGTATATCAAATAAAGCTTCGGTCTTACTAGCAATTAAATGGCAACGAATTTGTCTTCTATTTCTCACGCCTTTGTGTCAGAAAGTTCTCGTCTCTTGCTTTATCCTGCGTCAACAGTGAAATTGCCCAACGACAACAATGGACGAATTTTAATTGAAAACTTTAATTTGGCAACAACGTTGATGTTGTTTGCTGATGGGCAGCAGCTTAGACTCCTTTGGCTGCAGCAACGTTTGCGTCTTGGTCGACATTGTCATTGCCCCTTGGCAACGGATACTTTAGCGCATCTTCTGCAGGGAAGGAATTTGCCAACAATAAAATGTCGAAATAAAACAAGAAATTTGGCAATATACAGTATACAAGTATGCACGAGTGTGTGTGTGTATGTGTGCAAGTGTGTATATATATTTGCTTATGGCTAGACAGCATCACTCCTTCTAGCATTGCTCAAAATGTTGTCCTTCGCACGCTTAGCTACCATCCTTGCTGGCTGCCATACAACATTGTACACAATGTGAGTATGTTTGCCTGCCTTGCCTGCCTGCCTTTTCTTGCTCTTAATATCTTGTTTCTTTTGGTTTTCGTATTGTTTAAATATGCACACAGCCTCGGAGTCTGTCTCTGCCTCTGCGAATGTCCTTTGCATTTATTTCAACTGCCTTAACTTATTTATAAAGCTGAGGCAGTCGCATTCTCTAAATGCTTCTTGTTCTGAGCTGATAATATGCCATGTTGCTGCCATGTCCTTTAACAATTGTCTGGAATTCTCGCATTTCGAATTGTCCTGGCTCCTTTATTTCTATGTATGTATGTGCTTTTTGTCTGTGGGCCATTTGAAATTGATTTCTGAATTATTCACAAAATTTGCCATCGCATTCGCTTTTCGCTCTCGCCTCAATTGGCAGCCTTGCTTGCATTAGTTTGCCAATAAGTTTGTTTGGCTTGCACTGCTCATCGTCTGTTTCAGCCATAAGTCATCTGATGAGATCTACTCTTGCTTCCACTGTTACGCTACTTCTCCCCTTACCTTCTTCTGGTCATGCTTTGCATCGTTTGGCAGCAGCTTGCAGCAGTTGGTTGCTACAC
Organism: Scaptomyza montana; assembly: GCA_018904305.1. Taxonomy (NCBI): domain Eukaryota; kingdom Metazoa; phylum Arthropoda; class Insecta; order Diptera; family Drosophilidae; genus Scaptomyza; species Scaptomyza montana. The sequence goes on from JAEIGR010000001.1 coordinate 7,216,967, forward strand.
CCGCTACACTTGTCTTCTCCCTGCCCGCTTCTCTTCCGACAGTTCATCAACTCAAATTTTATGCATTTTAGATGAGTTTCTCTCACAGTTTGTTTTCATCACTATTTTTTTTGTTTGTTTTTTCGTTGTTTCTCTTCTGTAGATGTGCAACAAAATAAAAATTTTGTTTTTCGGTATTATTTTTTAAGCAACTTGATGGTAAAATTTCAACATCAACATCAAGTTCGGCAAAATGTCAATGGGTTGCCTGCAAGCAAGAAGTGGGCCGAATATTGTAAAGAGGCGATAAACAGGAGCGCTTTACAGAAGCTCGGTTGTCATTTGAACAATAGTTAAACATCCGTTTTGTTCAATTGTTCATACAACAAAAAACCCTTTTTCTTTTGTGGAGTTTTTCATCACCTCATAAATAATTCTGGTCAATCTAAGCACAATCTGCATTATTTTAGTTTTGTTCATTACTTAGTAATATATTTTTAAGTATCCAGCAACTCGAAATCAGATCTCAATTCATAATATGAAACCAGCGCCCACTTTCATTTGTTGTTGAACCGCTCCTCGCTGCTTTGCAAATTCATCAACTTTTCTGCACTTTTACTAATTTCAGCAGTTAACTTCCTTTGGTTTTCATAGTTAACTTTTACCAGCATGGAAAAATGTTGTGCCTTGGCAACATTTGCAACGCCTGCCGTTGCCATTGTGGATGGTACTTGGGCATGGGTGTGAAGGCATTTGTTTGGCCCACACAAGCTGCAAACTGTTCAACTCCCAAGTTCAATAAAACTTTAACTCAACGTTGGTGTCGTTGCAATTTTATTTGCATGCAGGCGAAAATGCAATTGCCAGGCATTTGTTGTTATAGGACTTGGACGATAGCAAAAGTGTTTTAGTAGTACGCAAAGCTAGCAGAAAAACACTTTGAATATTTCTTAACTTATTTTGCGCACGAGTTTGGTGAATTATAATTACCAACAAACAAACAACAACAAACCCTTACAACGAGCAGAAGCAGCAGTTGTTGTCCTGCCTTTTTTTTTGCCTTGGCAACGTTGTTGCAGGTTGCGCCAGCTCAATTTATTGGCTTGGCTAGGATATATGCAATATATAGTTCGATATTAGTGGTCGCCATGAGCAGCTTCTGAGCAGAGTTTATACTTTAGTAGTCGGTGTGTAGTTTGCGCATTTGCGTCGCCATAAATATTAAATATGATACTTTATGTGCAAGAGCATCTACGCCTCAGCCGTGGCTGGGTTTGTGCCGTTCTGTTTTTTGGCCTGCAACTTATCAAATATTCCTCGCTGGCAATTGGCCATCCAATGCCGGCAACGTCGCTGCCTTGGCCACATCCTTGCCGCATTTGGTTAGCGTTGAATTAGCTTCATTTGCTTGCCAGCAAACGCGCCGTATTTTGCATAATAAACTTTACAGATGCTCCCAGGCCCTGCTGATGATGATGACGATAACCAAGTGGACAGTGTGCTGCGAGGGGGTATGGGTATGGTTACTGCAGTAGATTGGAAATGCCAGTAGGTAAAAGGCTCCCAAAACTAATTAGTCGCGTCGCTTGGTCGTTCAGTCGCTTGGCCAAGACACGTGAGTTGAAAAGCAGCGTCGTAACCTGGTGAAACCGGATAGGAGCTTAGGTGAGCCGTGTAACGTGCAACTCATATTAATATTAATGCCTAATTGCCAAAAACTTGTCTTTGAAGCAAGCTTGATTCCAAAAAAATACGGCAACAGAAAAGTTTCTTAAACAGAAAATCCACTTGAACATTTATTTGATTTGACAGTGGAAAACGAAGAGAGAGGAAAGAGTCCATGAACAATGCGATTCTCTAGTCTACGCAGGAAGTTAGGCCGGTCCACTCACTCTCTCTCTTTCAGTTAGAAACTTTGTAGCTCATTAGAATATTTTCTGCAGAACTTTTGTTGCCAAGGCTCAACAACTTTTGCACATTTAAATACAGCGAAGTGCAAAGGAGACAGCAAGTGTTCGAGAGTTAGTGTGAGGCGTGCATTTATTTATAACGGCAAAATACAATAAAATATTCTTTGTTTGCAATTCCATTTAATTGGTCTACAACTTGTTCCTGTCGACAACAGTCTCGGCATCTCGCAAACTTTCCCAGGCTAGCATCTCGCAACTGGTTACTGATTGCTCCAAACGAGTCTTTAAAGCTGATGCTACTCTTGGTCACTAACCTTTGATCCAAGTGCAAGTTAAGCGTAAAAAAAAAAACGGGTAAAATCAACTGAAGATGCTGGAAGATATTTCAACATTTTCTCATGATTTTTGTAGCCTAAAACTGGTCAACGGCATTGGGTCCAGTCTTGGGTCAAGGGATTGCCGTGCATCGCATCATGCTAAAGTGTCTGCATTTGAAAAAAGGGGTTAAAAACCATAAAACTTTAAAACAGAACTCGTTTTCTTCGTTGGATGCTGTGTTTGTGCGCCTTTAGGGGTGGCTCCTGTTTCGGATAAATAGTGCAGTGCAGCCAAGCAGTGAACTCTTGCGTTGTTGCCAACGGTACATAGGTGGCGCTCTTACTTTACTTAACAAGCAGTGCACTCGGATAATCAGGCAAGCAGTGCAAAGTGCTCTCTTAATTTCGATCTCAGCACTTTAAATAAAGAGTTTGAGGGCATTGAGGGTTAATTAAAGCTGTGTGCTTTGCGTGGACTGTTTCGAATTATAGGCAATTATATTAAACACTTGCAGGTATAGTAGAATAACGTGTTTTTGAAATAACATTTGTATGCTTTTTATTAATGATGTATTTAAGTAGTTAATTAGTTAAAAACATTCGAATTTTTTAATGTGCTATTAAAAATTTTATTATGTATTATAAAAAAATATGTATTTATTTAACATAACATTTTTACAGTTATATTTCGACGCGAAAAACTACCCAGAAAGTTGAGGCAACAATATTTTCTCTCAATCCTCGGGATTAACTTATTTATTATAATGTTTTTTTTTTTAAATTTAATATTTACGCAGTGTAAGTGTTTAATTATTAAATAAGTACAATTATAAGTATAAATAAAATTTTTTTCTTAATCCATACAAAACCAATTTTCTCATACATTTTTGTATTTCATTGTATTGATTTCTTTTGTTTTGGAAACTGTCTTATATCGAAAATGAATAGATTTCGTGATTATTTATGTACAGAAAGTTGAAATTACAAATTTATTTTATTCTTTGACAAACTTTTGCTTAATTTATGCACAAACCAGTTTTAGAAATGGTACACTTGTTATACTTTGCTATCGAGTTAAAGCCCTCTTTGGCTTAGCGACCGCTTCTTAAGTAGCTTCAAGGGTATCCCTAGGCTCTTATTGTGAGTGTCAGTTAAGCATGTGTGTGTAAGCTATGTGCACTTTTCTTCCATTTTTTTTTTTTTCTAAATTGCATAGCAACTTTCAATTAAAAGCCAACGTACATGGCCATTAGAACAGCATGTCCGCCTGCTTCCCAATCACAATCCCATTCGCAGTATTAATCTCAATTCCAGGGCAGCAGATGCTGCTGCTATTGCTGTAGTTGCTTCGGCAATCTTATTGGCAGGAAGCTCTTGTTGAAGGAGCCTTGACGACGACGACGACGACGATAACTACGATGGTGATGGTGAAGCGGTGCGCGACCTTAAGCCGGGTAGCAGCTAGTATGGCGACAGGATGCAACTACAGCTGTCGCATACAGGACAAGGAGGCAGCGATAGTATAAAATAAATTAAAAGAAAGAGTAAACAGCAGAGTGAAAACGAAGCCCTGCCAAAGGCAGCCAAATGCTTTACATTTTTTAAATAGAAAAGGGGCGGAGCACATTTAAATGCGGCGAGCATACTTTTACTCAACTTGTTTTTTGTACGTCCCTTTTTTAGTTTTTTTTTTATATTTTTATTTCTTGCAGTCCAATAAGACGAAGCGGCCAAAGGAAAAGCTGAGTGTGAGCGACAGAGACAGCAAGTGAATGCTATAGGAAACGAGCAAAACTAACCAGTGCTAACGGTTGTTTGCGGGACGAGAAGGCGGGAAGCAGTAAGGGTTAGGTTCTGGCCTCGTTGGTATGTGCACTTAAAAGCATAAAAGGCAGCAAAGGAAAATTATCAAACGAAAACAAATATTAATGCTTACAAAAAAAAGAAAAGAAGCAAAACGAAAGGATAACGAGAAAGGAAAAGGAAAAGAAAATGCAAATGACAAGCAAATGAAGTGGGAACAGTAAGCGAGCACACAGTTGTTGATAAGAGAAGAAGGTGATGGTGTTGGTGGTTGGGTGGCCGGAACAGCCAGCAGTGACAAAATGGCACTTTGAGGGCATGTAACTACTATGGTTGAAAAGGATATGAAAGAATTTCTGCAAACGTTGTTAGTTTGACCAAAGCGTTGAAAGAGTTGGAAAGAAGATGGGTTTCGATACTACTATACTGGAAGGGGATATTTAACAGACGCTTGTCTATCTAAAGCAATTGGCAGACACCCAAGCAAATTCATTTGTAAATATTGCTGCCTGCAGGATACACGTATGCAAATAACATTAGGAGCATGGCATAGAAAAATGTAATTTCACTTGATTTGCTCAAAAATGCAAACAGTAAGAAGAGGACGAGGACAAAAAAACACACACACAAAGATAACGAGCATAACGTGGTAGAAAGTTAAATGAAGATAAGAGTAGAAAGAGTGAGATGAAAGCGAATTCAGCTTTTACAGGATATGAAGCAGAAGCTGGCCAAAAACAGTAGCGACTGGTAAGCTAGAAGGCATTTCGGGGCATTGAGATCAAAAGAATACTTCAATATACATACATATACCACGTGACATACAAGTACATATGTAAGCGAAGCAACAACAGCGTTAAGGTAAAATAATGAAAATCTAGAACTAAGTAGGGTGAAACAGGTTGACGTCATTGGCAATGTTGAACATCGGATTTGCCGAGAATAAATGAAAAGTCTGATAATAAGCTTAAGTAAGGTGGCTCGTTGATTTTAAAAATCGGTGAAATGCTTGTGAAAAACTCTGTTGTTATTTAAAAAAGTAAAATAAATAAATTAACAGTTGTTAGAAGGTGAAAGGTTTGTGCTGCATTTATCAGTCTTATTTTCTCTCTTTTGCTTACTGAGTCACCCTATTGGCAAGCATGACTGGCGGACAGACAGATAGACTTATCTTCAGCCTTGTTGCCGCCTGCCTATCGTCTGGCCAAGACTTGTCTGCCAAGGCAGGCAGTCAGGCAGGCAGGCCATGCAACTCAATCGCTGCTCCTGGGCGCCCAGGCGTGTGTCTTATAGCTGACAGCTATGAACACCAACAGGCAGACAAATATATACACACATACCCGTGCATACAAACTGGAGTGGAAGGGCGTCCTTTGGCTTACATTTTAAGTGTCTGAGGCCTCAATTGGTTTACTGGCTTTTCGACTAGCAACGAGGCTGATGCCGGCGACGACGACGATGATGATGATGACGATGACGATGACGATGAACGTTTGGGGGGCCAGTTGCTGTTTGAGAGGGCTGGAAGGCGGCACACTTAACTGCTTGTGCCCAAACAAGAGATTGCGAGTCAACTTGTACTTGGCTCGGCCAATGTGCGTTCTGTTCGTCCTTTTGTTGCACATTTTTATCTGCGCTTTTACGTTCAATTCAATATAATGACTCCCCTATGCATAAAACGTTCGATGGCGGGACGCAGAAAGGGGTGCGCTTGGGTTCGGTTCGGTAGCTTTTGAATGGGTTCGGTTTGAACTGAACTCAACTGGACGGGATGTGGACTGAACTGAATCGTCTGGCTGACCAAAGCGGCTGCATGTACTTTTTATGGCGCCATCCAGGCAACTTAAGGGGACGATTTTAATTTGCATTCGTTTGCTTTCATTTGAGGTCCGTGTTGGGCTTCGAAGGATTCTCGTTTGATGCTGCTTTTGCTGCTGCTTCTGCTGCTGCTTGCCTATATTTAATCGTTTTTACAATTTTTCGAGATTTCTCCTGTAGTTTTTGTTTGGGTCTGAGTCTGAGTCTGGCGCCTGCAAAGTTGGGCAAATTGTTAAGTCGGCTATAAATTTGACTTGTACTCGGGTCGAGCTGACTTCTTTCCTTCCTTACTTCCCTTTTATGTTTGTGGGGATTGCCAGTGAAGCTATTTGCATAATGGTTTATAGAAAAGACAAAGCCATGGACATGGCATTCGGGCAGGCAGGCAGGGCAGCCAGGAAAATAGGATAAAGTTGGTAACACGTTTGCATTCTGTGGTCGGCCTTTTTATTCATCCAACTCTCAACTCTTCTCGAAAACTAAGCAAAACTTAAAACCATCAACCACTTAAAATAAATTAAGGCGACGCCATTTTACTTTTGCCCTAGCAGCAAACAACCCCTCAGCCAAAGTAACGAGCCAACGAGCAAGCAAAAGCACACAAACACTACACACACACACACACACACACAAACACTCAGACAAACCCTTTGGTCTGGCCAAGAAGCTGCTTGCTGCATACTGTTGTTGGCCATTACTTTTTGTGCTTGCTCGGGAATTTTTCTTTTATTTCTCTGTGTGTTTTTTTTTATAGTATATAATACTTATATATATATGTATATATATGTTGGGTATATGTATAAAAAGCATTGCTCCCTTTTTGCTATTAGTTTAGTCGAGCAGTTGAAACTGGAGCTGGAGTTGGCGTTGGAGCTGGAGCTTATGTCCTGGTCTCTTGCTGTCAAGTACAGTTTCGTATTCTTCTGCTTAAGCATAACGAATGTCCTTTTTCCATTTGCCAACCAAATGCCCCAGCTAGCTGCCGTGCAATTCCCTTGGAAACACGCTTGTGCTCCGGACTGTCGGTTTTTGTTGTTTTTTTTTTTCTTTCTTTTTTTTTTAGCAAGGCAAAAGTAATTTTTTACTGTTAGTTAAATAAATGCGAATGCCGGACTACAGCTGCAGCTGCTACTGCTGCTGTTGCCACCAACGCCACCACCATTGCGCAAAGGACGAGGGCGTTAAAAGTTTTTGCCATTTTACTTGGCGTCATTCAGCTTCCTCATAGTCCCTTTTCTATACTACAAGCAACTTCTACTACTTCTGTATGTGTAAGTTACGTCGTTTGTGCATTTGCAGTGGCATTTCTTCGTGGACCAGTGAGTGCCACCGTCACATCATACATACATTTATACGTACATACATATGAAAATTTATATATATATATATAGAAGTCCTTGTTCCGTTGCTTGAAAGACGCGTCGACAAAAAGGGAGTACAAACTCCCCTGAGGCTGACATCCTTGCACCACTGCTACTGCAGCTACTGCTGTGGCTGGCAAGATAAAAAATTAGTTTGGCAAACAAGATGAATGCCTTTTGCTGATTAAAACTGTACAGCAAAAGGAAAACAGAAAAGCAGATAACATGAACATCGCTGCAGCTGGCGAGTCTACTTTTCCACCTTTCTCATTCTTCTAACTAATGAAATAATTTACGCCATTATGTAAACGTTTTTTATACATATACACATATTTTAAAAGATATATGTTTGTTTTCAGATGTGTATAGTTCTTTTATTGATATAAGACTTAAAGATAATATTGCGTAATTGATTAAAAGTGCCGCCTGTCGTTATGCATGAAGATGATGTTGTTCAAAGTTCCTGAAAAGAAGAACAAAATTAAAATGTTAAAAACGAGTATGAATACTTTTGTCTTAAAGTCGGTAGGAAGAAGGTAGGAGAAGGCTTAGAAGTAATATATCATTAAAATGTTCCTTAACAACTTAAAAGCTATAATTTAAAAACTTATTATATTATTGTACCAGGAGAATATACTCGTATATACGAAAGGATATAAAATGATTAAATAGAAGAGTTTCGAAATAAATAATTCCAGTAATTAAAGCAATAATGCAAGAAACACAATCAAATTGTACTCAACTAATTTCTTTATCAAGAATCAGCTCTGTACCATAGATTAATACGATTAGAAATCTTCAGACTATATATATTTCGTATTATTATTTTCTGGTGCAAGTAATTTAATTAAACTTAAAAATATAGCTAAAATAGCAAACTTAAAAACTTTTGGGTGCTAAGGTAACACAAGTGATAAGAAAACATATCTAATATAAAAACAAGTAATAAGGCTCTGGTCGGAAGAGCCCGACTAGAAGATACCCTGAACCCAGTTGCAATAAATGTATTTAATTTATATGACTTAACTTCAATCGATTAAATGCGATATCTCCGGTGTTTCTTAACCGATTTGGACGAAATTTTCAGAAAAGTTCTATCGTTACCCATTATTTCAAACCCCATTTTTACATTTTCCAAATTCGATATTTTTGTAATCGATTACATGTGTATATCGGAAACCAGAATAGTTATCGATAATTTGAAACAAACTTGTTCTGCTCATGGTAAAGGAGAACTCATATTCGAAATCTGAAGTCTATAGCTCTTGTAGTCTCTTAGATCCACGCGTTCATACAGACGGACGGACAGACGGACATGGCTTTATCGACTCGGCTGCTGATGCTGATCAAGAATATATATACTTTATGGGGTCGGAGATGCTTCCTACTGCCTGTTACATACTTTTGCACAAAACCATTATGCCCTTTTTTACCCTTTTTATGGGTAAATAAAATACAAACTAGTACGAAATCGAAAACTTAAATACATTCAAAGCAATCTTGTCAATGTTTATGAACTCATTTTGACATGGCTACAAATATTAGACAATAATTCACAAATATTGTTTTAAATTTATTAAATAAATATTTAAAGCCAAATTAAATACTAAATTTGTGCATAACTGAATCATAAATTGTTAAATTGAACTGCAGACTGTTTGTTGAACCTGTCTGGAACGTTATTTTGGCCAAATTGTAAACAATTATATTTATATCTATATGTGCACATCTGTATTGTTTTGTGTGCATGTGTGTGTGAGTGTGTTTTTAGACAGGTGACCCAAACAATTGGCCTCTGGCATAGTTTCGCTTTTGTTGGCCATCGAAACTGTAGAGAGCTGGCAAATTTTGATTTGCTATAAATAAAATTCAATTGAGTTATTGATGAGGCAAGCGCAGCACAAAGTTTTCGCATTGTATTGCCAGCAACTGTTGCTTCCACCAACAACAGAAACATCCAAAAGATATAAGCAGCAGCCACAGCTCAACCCGGCAGACCCGGCACCAGACCTCCCGATGGCAGACCAATCCAAACAGAGACGGCCACTTGTCGGTCCAGCGGCATGCATTTAAATATGAATTAAACCAATTTCGAGTCGATTAATGTCGACGACTTTTCGTTTTCGTTTTCGGTCGTTCCATTCGGATTCATCGCTCCTTATTTTTGTTTTTTTTTTTTTTTTTTTTTCACTTTTCGACTGCAATTATATTTATTTTTTTGGCCAGAGAACGTTGCACTTTATTTATTTTTGTATTATTTTTTGGCACTCGCTGCACACTTTCACTTTCATCAGGCATCAGGATTGGCATCGGCACAAGGACCCCGACCCAGACACGGACCACCGTGTCCGGCATCAACGTGGGCACCCGGCGCCCAGATGCCAGTTGCGTGCCGGCACTGGGCGGCTTATTAATGCGTGCATTGATGAAATACGCACTTATACTCATACACACACACACACATACACATACACTCCTCATTCACTCGCACACGGACACATGCGTAATGCATGGCAATGCTTGCTTTTTTTTCGGCAACCAAATGAAAATTGCATATTATGTAAAGAGCACTGCTGGCAAAAAATAAAACAAAAAACCTTAAAAATAAACTCACAAAAATAATTCTAGGTGAAGGACGAGGACATTGGTGCATTGTCCAACATGACGTATGCGCGATGTTTAATTTTTTTTTTTACTTATTTTGTTTCCCTTCTGGTTTTTGCATTGTATTTTAAGCGTGGCCTTTAGTTGTTACAAGTAAAGGGAAGGTGTGAGGGTTGTGGGGTTGGCAACTGGCGTTGTCATTGCGGCATCCACGTCCACATACATCATCACATCTGACAGGCAGTCCTGAGACAGGACAAACGAACCGTTAACGCCACCCACCAAGCCACCAACACAACAGTCCGACCGCTGCTCTCATGCTCCATTAAGTGCAATAAACTGTGCATATAAAAAAACATAAATTAAGTACCCACTATTCCTAGGGATGGGTAGTGTTAGGCACTACTAATTACTATCAGTCGCGATTTGTTTCTTAGATGTTTAGAATTATATTTGGTAATTACTTGTTTAGTTTACTTTCGGTTTAGTTTGGTTGTTATGTTGTTTATACCAAACCCAATTGGCAACTGTAGAGTAAAATAGCAATTTCAAAGAATTTTATCTAGCATTTATTCAAATTCAAAATTTAAAATGTATAAAATAATCATATATTTTAATAAAATTGGTTTCTTATATCTGTTTTATGAATTTTTTGTTGTATATTATATTTCTACTTAATTTAGTTTATGGAAATAGTTAAATGAGATAAGTAAATGCTTTAAATAAAGTTAATATCTTATTTGATATAAAAAAATAATTTAAAAAGCTAAAAAATTGTTTTTCTAATTTTTAGTGCAAGAAAAATAAATAAAGTTTCGGACAATACTAAAGCACCCCCTTAGGTCATTTTTTTCATTTGATTAATATTTTTATTTAAAAAAAACATCTTAATAATAGTTCTATGATTTTATTATCCTGTAGACAAGTGATATACTTTGACTTTATTTATATGTAAACTATATTAAAATCTTAGTTATAAAAGTTGAATTTTGATTATATTAATTCCATTTGCTATTATTCATCGCCATTTGCTGCCATAACTATGTGAACGCGAGCGCGTTCGTAGTTACCATTGCATAAGTTTTGGATGACGATGAATTTACTACGTTCGCCATTTTTTTGTATACTTCATAGTTTTTTTTTTTTACGTTTTCGACAATGCGCACAGGCGAAAGTGTTTGTTTGCTCGTATATGTGTGTGTGTTTGTGTGTTTGTGTAAGGGGGGCTTGTGCAAGTTGGTTAATGCGGCTCATACACGTAATTGGCATTAAATAAAATGCCATGCCCTTCACCTCATCACGGCAACAACAACAAAAACAACATCAACAACAGCCAGCAAAGAGTGCAAAAAACAAGCAGCCCAGAGTCTGGGGGAAGCCCCGGAAACACTCGCATGCAGTCCAACATTTTTTGTTAGTTTATTCTTTTTTTCGGCTGTCACACACACACATGCATGGATTATACGAATGTGTGTGTTGACTGTTGCTGCTTATGATAATTGCCGGTTGCAGTGCGTCTCGTGGCTCGTCTGCATGTTCCGGCACGTGGCAATTGCCTCGTTTTTGGCCGAATGTTGTTGTTGTTGCTCTCATTTACTCAATTTTTCTTTTTTTAATTTGTTTTCTTTTTGCTTTATTTCGGTCTTTTTTTTGTTTTTTGACCGTTCATTGACATTGTCAATGTCATTGTTGCCATTGGAGTTGTTTTTTAATTTGTTGTGGCTTTATTTTATTTTTTATTTAATTGCAATTTGCTTTTGTTGGCGCGTGTCATTTTCACTGCTGTTTAAGTGCTTTTTACGGATTTTTTTACGCGTCTGTGTTGGCAGTTTGTTTTTTAATTTTGTTTTTGGCATTTTTATGATGTTTACATTATGACGTCATATTGGCATGTGTGTGTGAGTATTGGGAATGTCCAAATGTTGTCGTGGGTCATTGGTCGAAAATCAGCTGTTTGACCGATTTAATTAACATTAAATCGATGAGCATTGCAAACTTGTTTTTAATAGCTGCAAATATAGCCCAAATGGATTTTAGATGATTTAACTTGAGGTTAAAAGGTGTAAAAGTGTAAATCATTAAATAATTGTTGATGCTCAAATCTATATGGCTTGAAATTTGATTAAAAACATTATTAAATAAAGTAAAGCTACAAATTATTAGAAAGATGCTTTGTTTTCTTATTGATGAAGGATGTAATATTTGTTTTATTTAGGATAAACATCTTATAAAATGACAAAGCATTTAACTTATTAAAAAGATTCATATTCTATATAATTGTATCATAAACATATAAGTTAGGCAACTCAAAGACAAAGTGTATTTAATTTTACTATTTGTTTAGCCCATTTAAAAATGTCTGAATAACATGCAAAAATAATTCTTTCTTTCTATATAATTTAATTTTACATTTTTGCAAGCACGAAACACATTTTTCCAGCTAAAATTTAAATTGAAAAATACTTTAGAAGCTTTAGCAGCTGAGTTCTGTGTGTATTTATGTAGAGCGAGGAGGTTTGATGGAACGGCGTTGACGTCAGGCGCATACATCAAGCGGAAAAATTATTTGACGTACGGGGAAAATTGCGAAAATTTAACCAGGCTGCCGGGTCGAAAGCCCCAAAATGACCCGCACTTCAAAAAAATGTTGAATTTCATTTTTCATTTTAATGAATTTTTGTTTTTGCTCGTTCGTGTTGATGTTGACGTTTGCTGTTATTTGTTGTTAATGTTTTTGGTTGTTGTTGTTGTTGTTGTTTTTGGTTGTTGTTGTTGGCATGCGTTGGATGTTGTACACACAAATTACCTTATTTAGTACACACTTGGCCGCATATAATATAATTTACTGTATATAGACCTTTTTATATGGCATCTCTATATATACTATATACATATAAATATATGTGTGTATGTGTGTGTTGGTTTGTGTGTGTGTGTGTGCTTGTGTGGGCTTTGTGCTTCTGCCTTTTGCGGCTGTTGTTGGTGTATATAATTTACTCAACTGTTTTTGGTTTTTGTGGGCTGCCGCTTTTTTCCAATGCGGCTTTTAATTTCTCTTACCCAACATGGCTCTAACCGTTAGTTGCCCTGTGTGTGTGTGTGTGTGAGTGGCACTTGTTTTTTCGTGTGCGTGTGTATGAGTTTGTTAGTTTGCGGCTGCTTTGTGCGTTGCGGGACTTGTGATTTGATCGTGCGCCCTACGCAAAAGAATAACTATATTTAAGACCGATTTGAAGCTGTTTGCTCGTATATATTGTTTATTTTGTTAAGGAAACAAGAGATCAAATAATATGTTATATATTTTACATATATTAATGTTCGAATTAATCGAAATCCTAAGTGGCAAATAATAAATATTAAGAAATAGGTCTTTTATTTACTTAGTTATTTGCACGTTTTTCTTTTTGACGGCAGGTATTCAAATTGTTTCATTAAAAACACTAAAAAGCAATATAATATTATTGTTAATGAACAACATTATACAGAATTATTAAACACCTTTAGATTGAGCCAAAAAATACTTTTTGTGAATAATGTTTTATTGATCCTTTCTGAAATCGTTAAGCTAAAGCTTCTTTGTGAATCGCTTAGGCTGTTTTATATTTTTTTTCGTTAGAGTTAAGCTTGAACTAAAAATGGCAAAATTTTAAATTAACGACACGTTGCCACATGCAATCCCAAAGCACACACACACACACGAACACACAATCAGTTGAAATTGTGCGTGAGTGTGTGTGGACATTTTATGTAATGTTGTCTGTAATTTGAGGTTGGCTCACGCAGTGTGCATTTAAAATGAATACGCAGATAAGTATATGTATTCGTATATATACTTATGTGCACATACATATAAACAGTAGCAGCAGGCTGGCATATGAACAAACATACATAACCGGCTTATATAACTATAAATACTATGTATATCAAACAGATTGCTGTCGCTGTCCATGAACACAATTATGAGGAAAATGTCGCTACACAAGAGCTCTCATTATTTGCACTTAACTAAAGAGTAAATGCTAAGCAATGCCCCTTTATGAAGCCCACCTGGCTCTTATGTAGAATAATGCCTTTAAAAATAGAGCCCTGAAGCAAAGGTATTATTTTTATCGGTTTCTCTTTTTGCCAGCAGCAGCTGCCTTGGCTGGCCTCATTAGAAAAACCCACCCCACCAACTGGGCATTAACAAACCCTTAACATTTCGCACACAAAATGAGGGTAAGTTTTTTTGTGGTCGGCCATTTTGAATTTGTTATATTATATTTCTGAGCCTGTTGGTCGTCAAGCAAAAACGCAAAGCGAAACTTTTTTATACGTTTTCATTCAATTATATTTTTTTGCCAGCAAACACTTTTAGCTGTTGAAAGCCACGTACACACATACAAACACACACACACAATGAAAAGCTATAAAAAGCCGCAAATTGTGCGTTACATTTTGCAGGCGCAGCTGCTGCATTTGCAAACATTTCAGTTAGGTGCAAAGCTAGAAAAGGCTCGCCATCGGCTCTGGCTCTGGTTCCCTATGAAAGCTAAAACCTGCTTTAATATCATCTCGTTACCCAACGAACAGGCGGGATAACAAATGGAGCGGTTCGATATGGGTTCTAATGGTGTCTGCTGATGGTTTTTGATATGGTTGGCTAATGTTGCCTGCTGCCTTTTGGTGTTGTAGTTAATGGTTTTTCCATTTGCCCAACACCAGAATGAACTCGGGTCTGGTCTGGTTTTGTCTGGACAAGTTTGGTTGCGACTCAGCAGGCGAATTATGCGTTCGATTTTATAAGGTTTATTAATTTGAAACTACTCTGCACTTGGGGGGCACATTGAAAAGCAAAGCAAGGCATGGTAAACTCTTATATTTTCTATATCTTATAAATGTGTCACATATCATATATATTATGCAACAGATTTTCATAAGCTTTTATAAAGTAGATTGAATAAAATAATTATGCCTAAAAGCCCCAAGCTTTATTTTGTTATGTTAAAATTATAAAAAAGGTAAGGGATGGATAATTTGATTATTGAGCCGATGGCCATTAAAATATATCCATTCACACATAAGTTGGTTAGGTCCTTAAAATATTTAAGAATTAAACTTGACAAGTTAAAATAAATTTCTGTGGCTCAACAAATTTATGAAATATTCGACAAGCTGTTCAACTCAATATACATAAAACAATCGCATACTTAAAATCATTAATTATTTTCATATATTATTTGCTCATGTTGTTAAGCGTTTTCTTTAATTATTTCAATACGGGAAACCCCAAAACTCATAATTACTTAAATCGAAATTATGGATGCACATCTGCAAGATGCTGAATAAGAAATGAAGTAAAGTTAAGGCGGCGAAAATAAGGAAAACGTATTAATATAATTAATTAAATAAAAACAGGTTTAATTGAAAAACAAAAAGAAATACGCAATTTCTGCCGCTCATCGTTCGGAGGACAATTAAAGAAGGATGTGCGTCTGTCCTATTACCGTCTGCAGTCTACCAAGTCTGCAAGCGACAAGCATCAATAGCAGCTACAGTGACTCCCAGACACACTCGCCCATTCGCACACTCACTCATAGACATGTACGCCCACTGGAGGACAGAAGGACAACAACAACAACAGGACGTGGACTCTCGGTCTTCACACCATGCGCACGGAATTTAAATCATAAATCATGAGCTTTTCCTCCTCGGCATTCATCATGCTTTTGTTTTGCCCACCCAGCTCAGGACGGCCCCCTTTGCATGGGATTGTGGTATTTCTCTCAGTGTTTTCGTGTTCGTTTTACGCTCTTTTTTCTGTTTGTTTGTTGTTTTCTCTGTTCTGGTGCATTTTATTTTTTCGCATTTTTCTTCGCTGGGGCAGCTGCCGTCTCGTGGCGTTCGTTGTTGCTTCTGGGGCGCTTTTTAGTACGCACAAAAAGAGAAAATCAGCCGCCATTTTGTTTTTATTTTAATCTTATTTTCTCATTTTCGCTCGTTTCGCATATAGAAAATAAAATGCCGCAACACTCACAACAGCAACAAAAACAACAACAATGCGACAACATTGCTGCATACAGAAAATGCGATGACGACGTCTCCCAGCTCATTTATTCTGGCCAGGATGGATGTAAAGCAGGTATAGCTTCGCTTCCCTCCAGCCCCTTTCCAAACTTAAGTTCTATCGGGCATTAAGGGTTTTTCTGGGATATTTTTTGTTGGGGTATTCCTCGGTTTTGGTTGCGTTGTTTTGGGCATTTGCCAAAGTTGTTGGTCCTTAAATTATTCACGCGCTGCCATTGAAAGTTGCGTCCCTTGCTTCATTCACTTCTTCACCTCCCCCGCATGCCAGGAGCCCCAAAGCCTTTCCTTTTTATATGCGCCAGCAGGGGTCTGACATGAAAAATTTCGTAATTCAAAATTAACATTTAAGGATGACTTGGAGTTGCCGCCACCGACACATTGCCCGGCGAGTCGGAGTCGAGTGAAAAGGATGCATATGTGTGAATGTACGTGTGTAAGTGTGTGTGTGTATAAAATTAACGAAAAAAGAGAAAAACAGCAAAACGAAGCAATAAGTACAGTTACGACAAAATGTGTAATATGCTTTACTTGGCGCTCGTTACAACTTCGCAATTTACGCAGCATTTGGAGATTGTTTGCCGACTCAATGGGAAACAACAGCTTTGATGCATACATATTTGCCTTCTGATGATACATACAAAGTAAGTGTGAGTGTGATTGAGATTGAGTCAATTACGGGGACTCAATGCAGAAAGGGTCATAATTAAATGACGCTTGAAGTTGATTGCAGTATAATCGATCAATTAAACTTGAGATAAAATCAATTATAAACATGAAGCAAACAATGTTTTATTTTTTTCGGGCATCTGCAACATGTTAAACGCTTCTGAAACAATTATATTGTAAATAGGTTAAATGTGTGGACAAGGAGATTAAGTTAAAAAAGGTAAAGGAAGTAATTATTTTTCATCCTTAAAATCTAAAATGAATTGTCGAAATATCAACTAGCTTTAATTTAAAATAAAGAATGGTTGCAATGACAAAATTTGTGCTGATGTTCATAGATTAAAATGAGTTTTTTTTTTTTACAAATAATCATATTCACAAGAAACCATCGGTAAAACTTTACCCTTTGGCTCTAACGACTGTGCTTGGTCAACATTCATTCAGTCTGATGAACAAACTATTTAAGTTATCTTGATGTCGCAACTACTTTACTTAACTCTTTATGCAATTCCAAGACTGAATAACATAAGGAGTTATATTAATCTCTGCTTAAAATATTGACTTCAAACTGAATATATTTTAAAAGAATATAAACTCGACATTAGCAAAATATCAACAGACATTATAAACTTTTGTTAAAACATTTAACTATAATTATGTGAGTCGAAATCATTTAGCGAAAAAAAACTTTTAAACTTTATACATTAAATAGGTATATATTTCATTAAATAAGTATTGCAAAAACTATTTCATAGTTCGCTTTTTCAAATCAAATTCAATTTAGCTCTTTTTAAGGTCAGTCTTCAAATGCCGCTTGCACAAACTCTTCTTAAAGTCATCTCACAACAAAATGTGTGGTGAATGATTTCTATTGCAAGTTTATCGATTGGAAATCCTTTCAAATCTTGGCCTAATCAATAACCATATACACATCAATAACTTTACTCTCGTCTTTTTGCACTCTTTCGCTATGTTTGTCTGCTTCGTTTTTGTTCTCTATGTTCTGTCGTTGCTGTGTTGCATTGGGTCTGTCTGTGGGTGCAATTTGAACCGCCACATGGCCAGGAAGCAAACAATTTACGCAATCTGCCAGTGCAAAGTCGCCCACTACACGAACAATTTTACTCTGTCCGCCCCCCCTCTTCAAACCCTTCACAACAGCAAACTAAACGCACAAAAGCGACAGAGAGAAAACGAGCAACGAACAAAAATACTTGCAATAAAATAAAAACAAAACGAAATCAAATAAAATGCGCGGCTCAAAAGCAAAACAAGAAAAGCTTGTCGCAACTCGGAGTTTCTGCTCAACATCCATGGAGATGTTTGGCAATGGAGTTGGAGGTGATGGCAATGGCGATGGCGATGACGATGACGACGTTGCTCTCACAAATACAAACAAACAAAGCAACACACCAGCACACACTCCAACACAGATTCTGTCCCAACACAGACTCGGCTCCTTTTCAGTATAGAAAAACGTTGCAAAAAGTTGCTGCAGCCACCCAGATTGCAAAATTTTATATAAATATATATATATTTATATGTATATATATATATATTTTATGCTCGTTTTTTCCACAGTGAATTTCTGCATTTTTTGTCTTTTTTTAAGCTCCACCTACTTGCTGGGCTCGGATTGGTCGCTGCCGCATTGTCGGAAACGACGTTGCTCGTCGGCGTCGCAGCAGCAGCCGAGCCAGCAACAGCAGCCATCAAAAATAAGCTAAAAGGGGGAAAAAAGGCTAACTCGGCAACAAAAAAGAACTCGCTCACACACACACACACACACACATGTATAGCAGCAGCTGTGTGTGTGTTTGTTTGTATTTTGTTGTCTTTGATTTTGTGTTGTTTGCTTTTTCACATTTTATTTTTAACATTTATATTTTGTGTGCGTGTTTCGTGACGTTGTGCTGTGCATATACTCGCATTAAACACACAAAAACACACACACACATGCACATGTATTATAGTTAACAGCATTATGAAAAATGAAAACGTTCGCTTTGTTCGCCCAGTCCTCCCCATTTATGTCTGCCCATAGACGCGTCTGCGGTTCTAGCCAGAGTCTCTCTCTACATTCTACATCTATTCCGATTTGGTTTTTGGATCCCAGCTTGCCAGCCATTGCTTTTGTTTTTTATATTTTGTTCTTCTTTCTTATTGTTTTTTTTTTCTTCTTGATTTTGCTTTTCTCTGTTTGCTTTGCACCCCAACAACTTTTGTCTGCCGCACTTGGTCACGTCGCATACTGCTGACTAGTTTGTCATGTTGCAATAGAAACAACAACAACCAAAGCGACTAGGCGACTCTTCGTGGCAGTTGTTGAGTGTTTAGTAAGTGGTTTAGTAAACACATTTAGTTGTTTGCCAACCGCCGACCACACACACATACCGACACATACCCACTCTCTCTATTACTACAACCACTTTCATACTCATGCACATTTAGATAGTTGAAAGAATCCCTTTGCAACGTACGCACTGAATGGCATCGAGTGACTGTCGAGCCTTTCGTCTCATTTTGTCTCGGTTCGAGTCCTTTGTGCCTTGGCTTAAAGGCCAACGGAGGGCATCAGAAAGCGGAGCACTTAATGACACTTAGTGATACTCAATTATCACAGCAGCGCTTTGCTTAATTACTTGATGGACTTCTCTACACTTGAAATATATTCGTTACAGCTATGCCAGTTGCCTAATCTCAACACACAATATATACATATACCTATATATACATATATTTTAGTTAATTTAATAACAGTCGAACTTCCATATAACGAAGCTCAAGGGAACAAGAAAAAACTTCGTTATAGAGAAATTTCGTTATATAGAATGAGTTTTTGACTGAATCAAATTGCAGGGTTCTGATTTTTGACTTCGTTGTATAGAAAATTCGTTATACGGAAGTTCGTTATATGGAAGTTCGACTGTAATTAGTTATTTTCTTAAATAATTATTTTTGTTTGCATTTTTTTTTTTTATAGCTTTTTATTAGCTTCTTTTGCTTGCTTGTAAATCACAGAAAAGTCCAAATTATTATAAAGCATACTTTCTTGGGCGTCTTTTATTTTAAAGCATACTTTCAGGGCGGTTTTAAAAGAACATCGAACTACAAAGTTATAACAAATACAGTTAAAATAAAGAAACCCCCTCGCAATATAAGTCTATTTGTAAGTTCTCATGTGTTGTTATGATACTACTACTGCATTGTACAGGTTCAACGATTAATCTCCATTAAAAGAAAAAACCAAAAAAGAAGAAAATAAAGTTAAAATAAGCCTGTAAAAATATGTAAAACGCACGCTTTTTAAGAACATCAAATTATAATGTAACATTTTTTCGATCATATTTGTTTTAAGCTTAGTTAGCTTGTTTAGCATTTTTAGATCAATGTTTTTAAAAGAGTATTTTGTAAACTATATTTATTACTTAAATCTTAAACATTTCTTTGAGTGTAGGTACAAATTAGTGAATTAAATATGACTACCATTCTAGCCTTTTTCGTAGCTCGAATTTCAGTGGTCTTCGAAATGTAATTTGGAAAGTTTTGCTTGCCACAGCAAATATATTTGCTAGTTTATCTAGGTGGACACGATAAAAGCGCTGTCTAACCAAAAGTTGTGTCTACTACTCCCAACTGAATGGGTAGACACGCCCACTTTATGCGCTGGCTTGCAGTTTTTAGCCAACTTTTATTAGCTTTTCTACTAATTGCTTCTAATTTAATTAAATTAAAACAAAAAACTTTTGCGCGTTTTTAGTTGAAATATATGGTACCATTGGGGGAACCTGAAGCCGACTCTTGGCGCTTAGTTGGCACAAAATTTGTTTGTGTGTGTGTGTGAGTGTCGCATAATAGTTTAGCTATAAATTTTATACGTCTGTTTGCATTTTGCACTAAAATATATTTTGTAATTAAATATTTGTTTAATTAGTCCGAGTGGCCGCAGCATCGAGCTACATTTTGCGGTTCCACAGTCCTCCAAAATATGATAAATTTAATGAATGTTCTGCATTAGAAAATGGCATTAAAGCAATTTGCTGTCGGATAGTTAAAAGCATTAAGAAGTTGATATTGGCCCTATGGAAATGCTCCAACAAAAATGCATCATGTCTAATTCTTGCATTCATTTCGATGCATTCCCAAAGGGGTTGTTTGTTGTTGAAGCTTCACCTTGCCTAATGCCTTAGCTAAATTAAATTTGTTGACTGTCTGGAGATTTAATTGGAATATTTATATGTGCTTGTTTCCTTTGCATGTCTCGTAAAACAGCTAGACAATTTGAAATAAATAATTCTTATTGCTTTAACTGATTAGAAATTCAAAGAAACATAATTAAATGACAACTTAAATGAAAATAACAGAGCTAAAACAAATATTAAGTGTAAGTTTTTGACCAATAAAAGAGATTACTTCTTATGGATTTTCCCAAATGTATAGTCAGAAACGGCAAATCAAGGCAGATAAAGAATAAAAGTTTTATTAAAACATGACTTCGATTAAACAATTTAATTTGCTGTCCATTCGTTACTTTTTCATTATCCTTGGACTATTCGTTAATGCTGATAATTGCATGGCCATGGCTAGTCTAAAGGCAGCTCAAGGATAATGAATAGGTGCCTTCCCACGTCCACCCCCTAGTCATTTATCAGCTGTCTGGCTCTGGCTATAGATCACACAGAGAAGCACGTAGATGATGTGAAAAATGCGCTAGAAAGCATTTTGCTCTTCAAAAACAAATTTGTTGTGCTGTTGGAATAACAATAAGTAAAATTAATGAGCCAAAATGTAATTTTATAAATTGTAAAAAGCTTCCGGCGCATTAATTATGAAAAAGCAGGCACAAAAAAAAAGAAAAACTGTTTTGACATAAGGCATATAATAAAACGGATGCAAAACAGAAAAGTGAGTGAAAAGCAGTGACAGGGGTGGGAGGAGCTATAGAAAAATGTAGCAGGAAAACAACACAGCGAAAGTGAATCGCATGAAAGACAACAAAGGATGTCGAGGAAAAAAAAACACAAACACAACTGAAAAGCATTGAATGAAAAGAATGAAAGGCTAAACAAATTACAGCAGCCATTTTGCAAAAGGCAAAAGCGCCAAACACATATAAAGTACGACATGGAAGCTAAGCGAAATAAGGGTAAAAGTGAAATTACTTTCGTCTACGTGACACTAAACCAGCCAACACTCCAGTCCGGCCTGCGGTTGCTGCTGCTGCTGCTGCTGTTGATGATGAGCCCAAAATCTGCAAGGAGTCGGCACTTTGCATGCATTCACAGACTCAACTCCACATCATTCTACACACTCCTTTCAAATCAAGCTAAGCGAGCACGAGAGACACGCATGAAACGTCTGCAAGCGGATTAATGTGCACATCCATGTCTATGTCCTCGTTGCGTCCTTGCTCCCCTTTAAACAACTCCAGGAACATCAACAGCAGCAACAACAATAACATGGCGGCACCCTTGGCAGCGGCCATGATTTTCAAAATTAATTCAACTTGATTTTGCTTTCTTGCTTGTTGTGTTTTGTGCCAAGGCAAGTGGGTGGTGCTTGTGGGTTGGAGTTGGTGTGTTGGATCTGTGTGGCTTTAGCAGACAAGAAATTAAAATTCATTTCAGGCACTGGGGGCAAACTCACACACTCACATAGAATCCGACAGTCGCATTGTATATTAGAATATTTAAGGCGCAAGCCTAAAAGTATGCAATGCTAAAATGTGGCCAACCCTTTTGATGGCCAAACAACCCTCTTGGCCAGGGCCAAGCAACCCTCGTACCCCAGTTTAAAACCTGAAGCTGACTAACCGAGTGGCTGTTTTGTTGTTGTTTTTATTTGCATTTTGTTTTTAGAGTTTTCCAGAATGGCTGCCATCGTCGCTTGGAGTTTTCTCGATGTCATTTGCCTTTTCCTTTTGTTTGCAGTCGAAAAGTTTTCTATTGTTTTTCAGCTGTCAGTTGAACTTGCCGCCTTTTGTTGTCGCATACTTTTGGCAACAAATTTGTATACCCTTTCACCCTACCCTCCGACCCTGTCGACCCTAAACAGCACCTGGCTGTACATATTTTATTCTGGTCGACTTAATCGTTGCTTTGTTCTTGTTTCATGTCTGCCAGCTGTCGTCTTTATTGCACATGTCCATTAATATGCGCTGCCTCAGGTGCACTTGCCTTTGTTTTTACCATTTTTCTCTGGCCTTCTATTGTTTGAGATGCTTTCGTATAAAAACTTGTGCTGTCTGTTGGCTGCCTACAAAATTGAGCCGTTAAATCGCTGAGGCGAATCTGGGCAACTGTGTTACAAATCATGGCCACTGTCTGGCCTAAAAGTAAGCAAGAAAGCTTTAGCTGTTGGGGCCCATCCCAAGGCTTGTCTTCTTCTGCAAGTCTGCAAAAAATGTGCCTTCATTTTATTTTATTTGAGTCTTCTCCCATTTTATGCTCAAAAGTTTTTAACCCTGCCGAGTCATAAAATTAAAACCATCATAGACTCTTAGGGTGCGACTGATGTCTGGCCTGTGTTTGGTCTCCATGCCTGGCCCTGGCCCATGTTCCAGTGTGTTTGAAAGCGGCCCCACCTAGCCTCATGCCGGTCAATTCTTTGGCTTCACATCCCCCATCTGCATGGTTGTCTGCAAGTGAAATCTGAATGCAAGCCTAACGACCTGGCATTGTCGTTGATAAGGTCCGAAATGCCAGTCTACCTTTTTCGTATGTGTCCATGGAGCTAAGTTCGTCTGTCTGTTAGTCGAATTGTCTTTGCTTTGCGGTGGTTGAAAATTGTTAATGTTTATGCAAAAGGTAGCTGGAATATGGGAGCTATTACCTATTGCTATGCACTTGTTATGGTTTTTGTTTGCAAAATATTGATAAGCCTTAACAAGTGGATCGAAAAACTTCAAGCATAAATTGCTCGCATTGAAGTGCGTCTTAAATTAAAATTTACATATGTTACTCAAGTGTGTATTAACATCTTAACGAATCGTGCACTTAAATAAAATAATCAAAAATTAAATCAGGCAGTTTGTTTTGTAAGAGCCTCGGGCATTGGTAATTTAATTACAGACTTAAATTAAGTTTCCTTTAAATACGATTTTGAAGATTAGAATAAATGTAAAGTAATCGTATTATAAACAACACCGGCAAAAAGTACAACAATTATTTTAAAATGCATAATAATCGTCCTGTTTTATAGATAATAAATTTTGCTATGTTCTGGATTAGGTATTTTGTTGATATATTTGTGCTAAACATTTCTTATGACATTCCCTTATACACTTAATCATGTCCTATCTTTATTTAATTCATCTGCAAGATTCTAACTTGCCTTTTAACAAGCATTCAAATATGCCATACTATGAAAAAGTTCAAAGCTCTGTGCTGAGCTTTCTGATTTGAAATGTTAGAAAGCATTTGGCTGATGCCCGATTTAAGGCAAGGGTTGTTTTGTGCTTAGTGTAGCCAACAACCAACAGATGGCGTTTGTGATTAGTTGCTGCAAGCCTTCATGACTTCTCTTTGAAAATTGAACATTTTTTTAGAAAATAACCTAATGATAAGATACATTTAATGTTTAGAAACCAACCTTTGTATTTGGACTTTTGTTGCTCCATTTGTTTTATTGTCCTTCGTTGCAAGATGGTTTTAGTGCAAAACAAACGTATTAAAATATTTTAAGCATTTTTATTATTTAAAGCATAAATATACAACAACAATAAGCGTTTCGTAAGGCAGCTACTAAAGCCAAACAATCTACAAATATCAACTGGGAATACAATTTAAAGCATTTCTTAACAACTATTTGGTTAGTGAGCGTCTATTTAAGCATATAGTAACTAAATGCAGCGCGTTCAGGTTAAGCTCCGGGGAAATATCTGTAAAGAAAAGAGCAAAAAAAAGAAAAGTTCAGAAAAGTTATAATTTTGTTTTGCTTACAACAATGAAGTCTTATAATGAGAAAAGGGACCACGGCAAACTGCACAGGACACAAAATGGACATTCTCTGGCTTTGCTTGTTTTCCTTTGGAACATAAAAGTTTACAACAAATTAAACTTGCTTGTGGGCATAGCCGACACAACAACAAAAGCAACAAACAGCTAGAACAAAAATTACGGCAACATTGGCAAAGTTTCATTTGCTTAAATACCCTGTAATTGAAGAACGATAAATTCGCCTTCAGATAATGTATTTTGGTTTGAAGATATATTCGATTAATTCACAATAAATATTTTAAATGACTTGTTTTAAGGTTTTTTTTACACATTTTTTAGCATGTTAAGTTTGTTATGTTTTCTCTTATATTTTTCTTTTTCGTATTCCATTTTTTTGTGTTTAATATTTTCACTATGCAATAATAATACAGATATAATGGAATTCAAAAACAAATTAGTTCTTGTACTTGTTTTTACTTTCTTTAATTAACAGTTCAATATTTGATTAAATTTTTAAGCTTAGCTAAATGTTAAAAGTACTATTTTTGTTATCTTTCTTCATACAGAGTTACTTACAGTCTAATACTTAAACCTTTAGCGACTATCTTGCTTGTTGTCGTTGTTGCCATTGGCTGTAAAAAGTTTTAGTATAAACTTTTAGTTAATAGTTTTTAAACTTTGGACCAGGCCGCTGCTGCTGCTGCTGTGGTGGATTTGATAAGGGCCCCTAAGCACGCAAAACATGTAAAAAAGTTTAATTTTTGGGCAAACGAGCAGAGCGTAACGGCCAAGCTTAACTGAGCTATAGCTGAAGCTGGACCTAAAGCTTTCTGGTAGCCTCGGCCAAGCCTGTCTAATTAATTAAAATCGCTTTTGTGACGTCGCCTTGAACATACATCAAATTCTAGCTAAGCGCCAAGATAAGCAAAAAAAAAAAAAAAAATGCCTTTTTAATTTCCTGTTTGCTGATAAATAATGTGCCACACACATACGTACATACATACATACATACACACACATAGAGATAGCGATAGGGATAAAGAGCAAAAGGTGTTTGCGATGGAGGGTGAGAACGGAGAGGGTGCTAGCTGCTTGCAAACATGGTGTTATGTAACTTTGAAGCACCTAAAATATTAAAACCACCCAAAACACTCAGACAGAGACAACTGCCCCACCCACATAGGAAGCCTGAAACTGGAGGAGCGGCCACAGATAAGGCAGTGGCAGCAGTAACGGTAGCATCACGTACCGGTCAGTATATGCGCAGGATACGTTGCCAAAGAGCTTAAAATGTGTGGCCCTAAAATAACTTTGTCCGCCCTTCCAGATCCTGCCAAAAGCCCTCCGCGCACACACACACACACACACACAAACATCCAAACAAACTCAAAATACACCCACAACCAGTGAAAAAGGAAGAGATAGAAAGTGCTTTTGTGATGGAAAGGGTGTGTGGGAGGAGGAGGAGGTAGAAAGCTGCTCCTAGGATTTGAAATCCGCTCGCCAGGCAACATTTTTAGCTGCTTGGGGGCATACATCAAAACTTTGGCTTACGCTTAGGATTTATTTATTTTCATATTTACAGAGGCCACACGAACACCCACACACACACACACACACACAAATGCTAACGGCATAATGTGTTGCTGGACTGAGAGTGGTACGGGTTGACAAGGATCTCAAGGATTTGCAGCATTTAGAAGGCAGTCGTTTGCTATATATATGTATATTATATATATATGTTTTTGTGTGTATGTAACTCTGACCACCTACATCTAATTCAGGCTACAGCAACCCACTCGCGGCTCCAGCGGTCATAAAATGGCGCACACACAAGGCAGAGAAGTCACATGTCCTTCGTGTGTGTGCTTACGTGTATACTTCGTGTGTAGCCTTCAACGAGGGTTGCTTTAAAACAGCAAATAATAATAAGAAATAAATAATAAATAAATATATTAAATAAACACTTTTATGCTTTGAGAAAACTTTAAACTGATAGAAAAAAAAACATTAAAAAATTATAAGAAACAAATAATATTTTGGTACTCTATAGAAAATTGACTGTTAATTTAATCCTTTAAATTAATTTGTGTGCATTCCCAGCTTTATTTCTTATGAAACTTCTATGTCAACCTTCGCTTTTGGGCATGTGTGTTATTTAATGACTATGCGACCGTTCAGGCTACCCGCCACGTGCGCCGTGTCCAGCCTTGGCTTGGTCAGCTTACGCGGCGTATGAGCATTTTATCTGGCGAAGCGCATCTTTTGCTCAGCAACCAAGCTCTGCGCCTTTGCCTCCACCACCACCGACTGTGCCGCCCCATCGCGATTTTATATTTGTAGCTATTAAGAAATGACATTAAAAAGGGAATAAAAAAACGACAACGCACCAAACCCAAACCCTCTGCTTGGGCAGGAAACCCCGTTTCCGCGCTGTATTTAAATGCGCCATTTGCATATTTATTAGATGTCCTTGCTTCGTCGCTCGACTTTGACTGCTTTTTGCCTTTTAGAGACCCTGCACATCGTTGAAAATTATGAATAAAGGTTTAAGACAGCGCGCTACATAATTATGTGCCCCAACCCACCAGTCTATATGTAATGCAAACAAAAGTTAATTTAGACCCTGCTTTTATTTAACAAGCATTTAATTTGACACAACCATTTATTGTAGCTTTCGAAAATGCCATTTTTTAATGTTCTTGCTTTTATTTTTCATTTTTGTTAGATACTTTTCATCCTTTTCACAAACAAATTTGCACTTCTAGGCATTAATTAATTTGCTTATAACATAAAATGAAAAAGTTCTTTCGTTGAGTTGGTATTAAAGTTCAAAGTTGACAGACTTTAAAATATGTCATCTAACAGAAATAGAAAAGAGAATATCTGCAATGGCAAAGCCAGGTTAAAAACTTATGCAAAGTGCTACAATAAATGCATATGACAGCATATCCTTTTCTCTGACAAGAAGAACTTTTCTGCCAAGCCAAGCCCCAGGCACAGCTTATGCATTATACAGGCAGCAGTTGTTGTTGTTCAAGTTTTAGTTGTAGTTGCTGCAGTTGCACATGTCAAGTCCATACAGAGCGAAAGAAAATAGTCTAAAGTTGGAGCGTTCTTAAAATATTATTCACGTGTGAATTCATATCTATAAATAACATACACATAAAGGTATAGCCTTTAGATATTTCTGAATATATTTTTTTAAATTTAAAGTGTTGAAAGTTAATTTAAATTAACCTTAACTCTGATTTTTTATCTGATAAATTTTTGTTTTCTGAAACGGTTTGTTTGATAAAATTCACCATTGAATTTGAACCATTTTTAAAGTATTATTATTTTCAAACGTATCAAACAATTGTTAATAATAATAATTTTATTAGAATCAAGATAGTTTTCAAAATTGTTTTAATAATTTTGTCGTTACGTAATTTTTCGTCTGCCAGACGGTTTTATGACTTGGCGAAAATCTAGCGAAATAGATTTTAAAGTTTCATAAACGTATGTAAATGTATCTGTGTATGTGTAAGCTGTTGGGACAGTTTAAAAATAAAGCAGCAGCGAAACTTACGCAGTGTGGCAAGCTAGTTGGAATAGTGGCAAGGAATGGCAAGAGGACAAGGGGTAAGTGAGGTTGGTCTAACGCAAGGACAGATGCAGGGATGCAGCAATTACAAAAGCTTAGGAATGGTTCAAAAACGTGGCCGAGGAGATGGAAAAGTCTGGCCACATAGAAACTTGCGAATATAAAATTGCACAATTTAAGCACACAGACATGGGGTTGAGACATGAAGGGGGTGTGGCAGGAAGCCAGTTACGTGCAAGAGGCTGGCCGCCCAAGAGTAACGTGTGGCATGTCCTTTTTGTTGGGTGCATGTGTGTGTGTAAGGGGGCGAGTGTGTCCTGTGCGCCATTTACAATTCACATTTCACATTTCTAGTTTTCAGTTCAGTTGAGTCATTATTTTATTGCCAAGATACGAGAACGAGAACTGCGTCGACTCCAGATGACAATGTTGAAGGACACAAAGGCAAAAGAAGCACAAATGCTTAGCACTGCAATGGAAAGGGAACCAGCAACAACACTTTTGCTTTTCCAGTTAGTCGCAATGGGTGCAAATGTGCCAGAAGCATGAGGTGCATGGACATAAAGGACACTGGACACTGGACACTGGACACTGAACACTGAACCCTGGTTACTGACGCAAGGAACATCGCCACGTCTGTGGGTGGCGCCTTTCATTTTTGTCTCTTTTTGGCATTCTTGCGGTCTTTGTCGTATACTTCATGTGTCTCTTTCTCTTTCCAGTGTGTGTGTGTGTGTTATTAGATTGTTTCAGCTGAAATGTTATTAGAAAATTTTTGAATTCAAATTCAAATGACTTTATACTTGGCCATTGCCCGCACATCCGCTACTCCCTCTCTCCCCTCCCCACTCTGCTTATTGTCGTGCAACCCTTTCTTGTGCAAAAAATCCATTGCACTTCTTTGTGCATATATGGAAATTTGTTTGAGTGTCTGTCTCTGTGCCTTCTTGTCTCCCGTCTCTGGCTTAATAATCATATGCACAACGTGGATGCCTTCTCGTCCATTAAACGTAAAATGTTTGGAGTGCAATTTGCGTTGTGGCTCGGTGAGGCAATGCGTCACCTCAACTGGGAAAGGGTATGCAATTGGCAAGCCCTTGGCCGGGGCATAGGGCAAAATACTTTAAGGGTTGCTTTAAGCATTTAGTTGGTCTGAAAGGGTTTCCTTAAACTAATTGGGGTTTCCACTGAAAGACATTAACTATTAAAACTATTTAGATTTTGATATCGCAATAAGTTAAACTATTTAAGACTATTTTAATATGAAACTTATATAATTAGGTTGTTTTAGAGTTGTGTTCCTGGATTTGAAGACTTTTTAAGAAAGAAAATCAAAATAAAATAAAATCTTTACACAAGTAAGCTTACTTAAAGATCAAATATGTTTCACAAAGACAACTGCAAAACGCTCTTGTTAAAGATCTTGTTAACTAGCTTCAACTGTATATTGTCTAACCTCAGTTGCATCACACAATTTGGTTACTCGACATTCAGGCCCTGTCCAGAAAGACATCGTCCAACCTTCTGCCCAAAGCTGTGCACTGCAAAACAAAAACGGAAAATTCCAAATATTCCTTGCAACGTTGGTGGCAAACAAAAGTTTCAATAAAAACCCAAGCACATAACCAAGCTAAGCACGAGCTGACCAACCAACCCAATCTAGCCCCAGTCCCAATCTCAAATTTCAGTTTCAGGTTCTGGTTATTGCTAGTGCAAAAACACCCACAGCAACCGCATTCGTTACATGGAAAGAGGGTCAGGGAGGGAGAAAGGAGGGTTTAGGCAGAAGTTAGAGGAGACAACCAACCTGCAACATTTGCCAACTATCTAAACTGAGTTTGAGTTCAGTTGAGGAACTGCGGTAAAGTTTCCAACGTAATCATACAAAACCTTGTTCTGGTTAGGTAGCTAAGGGTGTGATATTATTTCCCTTCACTCCCTACTATATATGCATATGTATGTATATGCATATGCGTGAGTGTGTGTGTGTGCGGGGGGGTTCCTTGCCGAAGCAGACAAAAGACGACTTTGTGCAGTTTCTGACATAAGATGGAGAATTTGCCAGGAATGGGCATTGTAGTGGTTTGTTGGAAGCTTGAGCGATGAGGGAGGGACTTGTAAGGGGAGGGGACTAGGACTTGTGAGGAGGCAATTGTATGAGGAGAGGACTGCGACTGTTGGTCAGCTATTTTATATTCAAATAAAATGAAATTACATTGTTTTCAGCTGGCAAACAATTTGAATAGAATTTTAACTTTTTACTATTATTTTATTTCAATGAATACAATGGCAGTGCACATGCAGGACTCACAGGACCACAAGATGTGTCCTGATTGTATGTAAGACTATAAATGTGTGTGTGTGTGTTTATATTCTAAGGGTTAAAGCAGCTGCTGCTCTTTGCTATGTGCACACAGTTAAAAAGGAAGCCAGGGCAAATGGCGGTCAACAGAGCTTAGAAGAGAATATATATTTCTTAATTAGAAAGATTCGAATTATGTTAAGGGTTGCGCACAACTTCCACAATGCCACCCATCCCCTTGTTGCTTTTCTTAAACATCATTAATTTAACTTGCAACAATTTACCATTTGCCTTGGGCTGTAATTTTTGGAGTTTTTCGCTACACTTCTCGTCCCGCCGTCAGCATGATTTTGGGCTCAGTTTTTAATGCTGCCAAGTTTTTGGAGCGACCTTTTTTTTTGACAATTTGCGTGTTGGGTACGTGACAAAGCCGGGATCGGGTAATTTATTATGTGCCGCAAATGTAAATTTCGCAATTTTTAGTTTTATGAAATTGTTCCGGTCAATTAATTGAAGGAATTGTCACTTAGCCTTTATTTTGGGGTTGCTCTGTCCTTAGGTACAAAAAATTGTGTCTGATTGGGATGGATCCTTGGGATTCCTCTTAATTTTGATGACTTGACATAGCTTAAAGCTTAAAAGAGTCGAGTCTGCCATAGTTTAATTTGAGAAAACCCCTCTTTCCACCTTCCTCCCTTTGTCATGTCACAGTTGCCAATCCATCTAGCAATGGGGCATGCATGCAGTCAGGAACTGAATGCATTTTCCGTAACAAAATTTTCAGGCTTTGAAATTGCAATGTACAAAATTTCTACAAAAAAATTTGCATTTTTGCCACAGCAAGCGCCAAATGAATGCACATGCACATATACTAAACACACACAGACACACGCACACATATAAGCAACTAAACGTGAAGACTGCATGACTTTGTTGTACCCTATAATGTTAAACTCACATAAATTTACGAAAGATTTATTAAAAGTATTCAAAATCAAAATCAAAATTCAGTAATGATAAACATATGTTGTCTTTGTCATCAGGTATTATAAAGTTGTAAAGATATATTTAGGATTGAAAATTACTAGAAAAATCCTTACGGGAGAACCTTTAAATATTGTTCGTTGTCATTAAAGTTAAAATACAATTGTAATTCTTATTCAAATTACAATTATGATTTTTACAGCGACCTTTAGAACCTTCAATAACCAAATTCTAGCTGGGTATAGATATACAACTACAAACACACACTTTCACACATACATATATATGCACTCTCATCGATTTGGATCAGACAAAGCGCTGCTGTTCCTGCTGCTATGAACACATATATATGTATACGCCCAGCTCTTCGCCTTTGTGTTGCATTTTTGCCTAGATTGCAATTTTTTGCTGCACAATTCAAACTGAAAAAACCCGGAGCTCCAAACACACTACCACTAAAAATATTGTACATCAAATGTGGGCGCCTGCCAGTTTGGTGTCGGATTTTTGTTCAGTTTGGTTGTTGGATGCTGGCCTCTCGATGCACACACAGCCAGCCGGGCAATGCATTTGCCAGAAAACTGTCGCTGCATGAGGAGCCTGGTGCCTAAAATGCATTTTTTGGACATGCAATAGGTAGTATATGGGAAGCGGGGACTGGGTAGACTGTACAGTTTGAGTTGCAGAAGAAGTTGTGGAAAAAATTTTGAAATTGCATTTCAAATGAATAGACGGGCGGCGAACGGAGGCAGGATACCATGATCCATTGCCAGAGACCAGACCCAAAGCCAGAAGCTGCAGCAGGAGCTAAAGCTCGAAACCATCATGGTAGGTTCGTTTGTGCTTGTGCCCAAAAAATGGCATTGAACAACGGATGTTGCGACGATATATGACGTTGCCAGTACAATCTCTGTGTGTGTCTGTGTGTGTGTGTGTATGTATATATGTAGGGATATGCATGACTAGCAGTGCGTAACGAGAACTCCAATGCCATCCAATGCTGCCCATTTGCCGGGTCTGACATTTTGATGCAAATGCATTTGAAAGTCATGTTTGGGGGGTAGCTGCCTCAAGATGAGAACGGAATGCCATGCAAATTACTCGACTCTGATTTTTGACCAACAACTAAGGCAGAAATATTTTTGCACACGATCCTATGAAGCCGTCATAAAATTGCACATTAGACTTAAAGTGCTAGCAGCAGCAAAAACACAAGCAAAGCAATAAATACCCCTAAAAAACCCAGAAATCTTATGACAGGCGACCATATTTCACTATAAGCCATCATGAACACTAGCAAATATTTGTTGTTGGCATTCGAATTCTGAATCGCTTTTGCAGCGAACTTTAATCTACCCTGAAACGAATAGAAAAGAGTGGGATGCATTTTTTTGAAGTTATGCAAAAGTTTGCAATAGAAAACGGAAGCATATTCGACCTTAATATTATATAAGCATATTCTTGATCATTATAAAATCGCCAATCTTGTAGAAAAAATCAAATATAAGCTTCCATATTTCACACGTAAGTATAAGTTATTTTAATTTGATTGAATTCTTTTCCATTTTCCGATCAAATTGTGCTTAGGGTAATTTTAATTCGCAATTCTTCAATGAATGCATTTTTGCTTGATGTCGTTGCCTTTATGTTATTATATTTGTTTTTAGCAGTTGAACTGCATCCTTTTTCTAAGCTGCAATGTCAGTTGCAGTTGTGTGGCAAACTGTGCATTGGGTGTTGACAAAAACTGCATATACATAAAAACGAATTTGGACATGTACGTATATATGTATGTGCGTATGCATGTGTTGGCCATCTCTCTCGTTTGCCATACATCTTCACCTGTCACTGTCTTTCATTCTATATATTATGACCATTACCCTTTGATGGTCCCTACCCTGCAAAAGCCTCTTTAAACTATTACATAGTGCATGTGTTTGCTTTCTCTGAATATCCATTTCACTCATGGCTAATTAAAAATGCATATCATTATAGCATATTAGCATTACACTTTGAAAGCTGCCTATTTATATATACATACATATCTTTTGTTTTTATATATATATTTAGTATATATTTTTTTGAGCCTGCAGTTTTTACTCGTGTGCCGACTATTTACTTTACGCTTTACATTTGCAGTGTTTTTGTGATTTTTACTTTTTGCTATGTTTATTTTCATTGCAATGCGGCCTAGGATTTCCATTCATTCATTTCTATTAGTTATTTGTTTTCTGTACGTTTTTGTAATTATTTGCGCGCCTGCCGCATGCTAAATTGCCTATGTAAATATTTGACAATTTTGCATTTGGCTAAAAGAGAATTCTCTCACTGCTTCCGGCTCCCTCTTCCTTTCCCCTATATACCCGCCTAATGACTAGACCAAAGCGAATCCAACCCAAACCCAACTAGACCATCGCACTTCCTGTGTATCTACGGGTCGAGCTCTATCCGGTGCAGTCCATGCATTTTTCAGTTGCTTGTTTACTTTATAGTTAGTTCGATTAACCGCACATTTAAGTTGCCCCAAATTAAAGTTACTCCCCTGCAACACCAGCAATTATTCTATTATGCAGTTGGGGTTTTTCAATTTTAACAAAAAATATAATTGTGGAAGTGTTAAAATGTTATATACCCATTTGGGAGAATGAAAAATAAACAAAAAAGAACTTATAACCTTACTTGTACTAATAAAATCAATCAACAAATCAACTGACATTAGTTTAAAGGTTTTTATTCGCGTAAGGAAATGATTTTTGTTGTTGGCTCTTGAATTTTAACTTTTATGTATTAATTTAACTTTCGTTTTTTGCTAAACACTTTAAAGCTTTTCGAACAACCTGACTCTAAAATTACTTTAATGAATATCGTCTTATTTATTTTAGACAAGGAAAACTAGTTTCTACACCTTTGTGGTCCATTTGCGCAAATGACTGGATCACTTTTCATTGTGCTCAAATTCGACTTCAATTATGCATAATGAATTTGTATGAGAAGGAAGTGCAGTTTGGTAAGCACTTTGCTTGTAGAAGTTTACTCATTGAGTGTACAAAATTCTAGACTTTTAACCGATCTTAAGTGATGATATTTTGAATTTTTTGATATTTTTTTACAGAATCTACCAAATTAATGTGAAATAAAATGTATGTTAGCGGAATATGTATCGGTGTACAATTAGGGTATTATATATCTCTTTTCACTATAGTTCTTCAGGACTGCATTGATTTTTATAAAATGCTCATACTTTGGGCAAAGAATACTAAGTTAGGAGTTCGTAAAGCACACATTTTCGTACATCAGTAGTGTAGTTCACCTTAATGTTAATATTCGATGTCTGTCTTAAAACAGTTTACGAGCTAAAATTTGTTTTTAAGTTTATTTGCTTACTCGCTAGTTCTGCGGTTTGATATAAAGGTATATTCAAATACATAGTTACACCACCTTTGCTATTGATATACAATTTATTCATAATATGATTTTGTTCGTATAAATAATTTGATAAGACTTTTATTATTTGAAATTTAAATTGATTTTCAAATTAATACAAATTGCATACAAGAACAAAATACCACAAAATTCAATTTGCCTTTCTATAAAACGATTTATCTAATGCTCACCAGCAAAGGTAAGGCGAAGCAGATGTGGAATAGTTGAAATTTTGCAATATACAAAAAAAAAAAAAACAAACAAAGCGGACATATTCCATTAAAATAATTGAATAACTTGCAGTTGCATATGATAAAAGAGCTTAAGTAAATCCCTGGGAAGGGCCGAGTGCCACAAACAGAGACAGCGCACGCAACAGACAATACGTTAGATAAAGAAAGAGACAGAGAGAGATAGAAAAAGAAAGGGAGAGAGAAAGTGGGAGATGGCAAGGTAAAGTTTTATGATACCTAAAACTCATATTTATACAAATTTGCGTTCGTATAACTTTTGTTTTGTTGCAGTTTCTGTGATTGAGTGAGCATAATGGCAATTTGGCATGATGTCTCGCCAGCACACCCGATCCTTTACCATTTATGCAACCCACCTACCCTCTGTAGAGTGCATCCATTCAGATTAGTCAGCTCAGTCAGTCAGCTTAACAAAAGACATGCCGCGTCCTACTACATCCCAAAGCACTCAACAACTAAAGCGAATTGCCAATACTTAAGGACGTCAAAAAAAAAAAAAACCCTGCATCGCTTTTTCTGCATAGGCC